>CAJVRK010000008.1:2400000-3600000 GCA_911649645.1 Thelonectria discophora | reverse complement strand
GGGCTTATCGAAAGTTCACCTCCCTCTTCGTCCCGGAGCCCCGGCGCCCTGGCCCTGTGCCTGTTCGTCCCGGTGTCGACGCTGTACGACGGAAAGGTGAAGAGGAGGTGAGCGAGTTCCAAAGCCTCAACTCATCTCGTTCATGGGCTCCCAACCGCATAGGGAATCTCCGATGGCCGCCTCGGCTCCCCAGAAGTCAAAATGTGGTGAGCATCTTGGCCGCTTCGAGGTGGAGAGACGAGATCAATAGCTGAGCTGAGTCGGCCGATGGGTATCAATCACGAGAGGTCGCAATCTCATGTTGCGGGAGGCTCGGGCGAGGGACAACGGCGAGGGAACGGCACTTGGACGCTCTCGGCCGGCTTCCTACCCGGTGTGCAAACGGGCTTGCTTTCCCAGGTTGGCCCTCAGAAATCAACAGCGGGAAGGGCAAAAGACGGGGAGAATATGGGGATTGTGTACGACTGGAGAGCGGTAACTTAGTGGATAGGACGGGTGTGGCAAAGAGCTCATCCGTACGAACCGCGTGCCCTTCCTCCTCTTCCATGACGATTCCTCCACCACCCAATGTCGAGCTGCGTACAAGAAATTGTGTGAATAAAATTGACTCTTCAGCTGAAGAGCTCCATAGCCAGCTCGCTTCCCCCATGATCCATGGCGCCATGCCCCGTCGTTGTTGCTTGCTGGGCACTTGGGCTGGGATCTCGACTTTGAAGACTCCGTTCCGAAGAGCATCGTGAAAGCAGACTATGCCCTCCTTGGGTGGCACCGCCGAGGCGGAGGTGCCATATTCGTATCTTCCTTGTGTGGCTCTTGGGAAGAAGAAGCCTGTGCCTGTGCAAGGCGTGCTTCATGGTGTTTCCCCGATAAGACATATGGACCAGCCGCAATCCACCACCATTTTGGGGCAAGGAAACGGGCCGTGATGCCTCTGCACGTGGTAGGAAGGATTTTTTTATGTGAGCATTGGGAGGGGAGGAGATGAGAGAGAATGATATCCTTTTTTAGCGGATGATCTCAAGATTCAAGAGAGCGCAGAGCGGTTTGTGGGAATGTGCATCAGAACGAGAAGGAGCATTGATCCTCCTGCTTGTTAGTGAGTTCTGGTCATGTGAAGCTGGGTTGAAGCACGCAACTTGCAACTAGAAGGCAGTAGCACTTGGGTTAGGATGAAAAAAAAGAGAAAGAGTCAAAAAGAAAGTGAGCCCCAGACAAAAATCACACGCCCCCCCTCGGCCGTAAAGGGGGGCCGTGAACGTAGCTCTGGACGGCCCTACTCCGGCCGATTTGGGACAACAGCCCTGGTCCCGGGGGCGTCTTTTGACTCTGAGTCTTTCTCCCGTCGATAACGCCCACCTGGCTTTCCACTTGGGGGGCACTTGGGGGAGACCGACAGAGCATCGTCCAGCAACGGGCCGACCAGGGAGGATCTGACTCTAATGTGCATTTCTTATTCTTCTGTTGGCTGGGGCCTATTCGCCTTCCCCGGCGGTCGGCGCAATCGAAAGTGGCGGCGGGTGATTGCCATGGGTGCACAGTCTCGTACAGTGCGGCGCACGTTATCCCGCTGTCTGCTTCTCCATGGAACCCAGCTAAGTTGTTACGAAGTATCCGTATGCATCATCGCCTCCAATACACACGAATGCAGGCCCATCCTTGATGACAACAACACAATCGGACATTTTGAAACGCTTAGAGAAAGAAGGGGGCACCGCATTTTTTCACCTGCATGCGACCTTGGAAACCCTCCTCGCCCCAGAATATATGTTGCTTCGAGATAATAGTCCGTCCGTCCCGTGGCTTTTCAGCATGTAACATTGTCAAGGGAAAGAAAAGAAGACACGTTCGGTCCATGACTCAATATGCCGGTCAACTGATGGGTTTTCCCTTTTGTACGTATCGATTGACACGTCGCAGGCTGAGACGTATATAGGCTGGACCGATTGATCAGCGACGAGACATGCAAAAAAACCTCCGATGGTGCCGAACATTGGCCGCGCTGGCTCCGGCACCTTTCAGACATTCACATGCACCTCATGTTACTTGACTTGCCTGGCTACTTCTTACCTGGCTCAATCACTCTCATCCACAGCCAAGAGATATTGCCAGTCCCCTTCCGCCCCTGTTGATTCGTGTCCGGCACTTCTCTCAACGGACCAAAACGTGGAGTGTATCTAATTATGTTGGCCCGACTGCCGGATGGATGTGGTTCTACGAAAGGCTGCTCCCGAACTTACATGATGCTGGGCAAGTCATTCTCGATACATACATGCATGCTCTCTCTCTTCTCCCCCCTGCGGCGAAATGACAGCTCAGCTATGCTTGGAAATGGGACTTCGTTACGCGGTCGTCGCTCTTGGCCATCTCTCATGCAGGTTGAGTCGTCGTCGTCCCCCTTCTAAGCAAGTGACAACACGCGTAACACGGGTTCCCGAAAGTCCGCGTGGTTTTTTTATAAAGCGCACGCCAAAAAAAAAAAAAAAAAAAAAAAGGAGGGCGGCACCTCACGGTGGTAGGAATTATGAATCAATCACATCAAATCACCCCCGAACCCTGGCCGAGTATAATTCTCTCCCATCCCCGGCGGGCCTCCCTCGTGACTGCTTTGCTCACCGAAACGCCGTGCGCCTCAAAATCTCTCCCTCTCTTCGTATTTTTTACACCCCTTCTCTTGGTAAGATGGACCGAAAAAAAATATCGGTGACGTGACCCCGGGAAAAAAGTAGCCTGACTTTCCGTTTGCAAAAAAAACGAAGCCGTCACCGAACGGACCGAAACGAAGCCCAAAACTCGGCCCATTTTGACTGGTCGAGGTGACTCTGGGCCAGCAAATCGACCATCGTGATAGCACCTTTTTTTGCGTTGTTGTTGTTGTTTCGTTACATGTTCCTCCCCCCCCCCCTTCTTTCCTTCCGATCCAGCCACCGCCCTCCAGTCCCTCCTTCCCCCTTCCCCTTCCCCGTCTCCCTCCCCCGCTCGCTTCAGGCGCCCGCCAAAACTCGCCCGATCAAATCTCAAACCCGCTGCCTGCTACCTTTTCTCGTAGGTAGGCAAAAGTACCTTGCCCTCTCTCTCTTTCTATCCAAACACCCCAAAAAGCCCATCCCACTCCCAAATGGTGCCGACGTCGGGGCCTCCTCGGCCTCCTCGGCCAGCCGAACAGCCACCGCCCCCGGACCCTGAGCAGTCCGAGGACTCAGCCGTGGCCGCCGCCGACGCTCCCATGGCCAGGTTCGAGTTCAGCGATGCCGGCACAAAGGTGCTCATGGTCGAGTGGTCGCCCGCCGCGAGCTCCGAAGCCGCGGTGAGCGATGCCGAAGCTTCCGCCGGTTCCGCCGCCGCCGCCACCGAGCCCGTGGCCCCCAATCCCGACTCCGCTCCCGTGGCCGACTCGGCGGCGCCTGGTGTCCACACTGGAGAGGGCCGCCGTTCGAAACCACGCGGTCCGGCGCCAAACTGGGAAGTCTCTTGGCCCGGCAAGACGACGGTGCTACGCGCGTCCGAATCCGACGCCGCTGCCGCCGACGACTCAGACTCGGACGCCCGGGACAAGCCGCGCCGCCGCGTCTTCTTCCTCCTGCCGCAGGGCGCCTCGGTCCCCGCCACGGTGACGCTGAACCCCCCGCCCGGCGACCCGCGGCCCGCCGTGGCTCTCAAGCCGCTGCCGGCCATCTTCCCTCCCGGTTTCGATGCCGAGGCCGGCGCCAGAGGAGTCCTACACACCATCTGGGCCCGTCGCCGCCTGGCCGCCCTGGACCGCGAGATGGCCGACGAGATGCGCACAAACGCCGAGAGCGTCGGCCTGGAGATGGCCCTGGCCGAAAAGCAGTGGATTCAGCAGCACTTCCTCAAGACGCCCCAGCCCCAGCCTCACTTCCCTTCGTCGGCTCGGTCCAGCAACGTCTCTGGTAGGCTCGGGGACAAGCTCCGGGGTCTCAAGCTGGCCACGTCTCCGGCGGACCTGGTGCCGGGTTCTTCAGGTGAGATGCCATATCTTTTTTGGATTCATAACCCCATACATGCTTGCCTGTCTACTCACAGGTGCCCTCGCAGCAAATACCTTCACAACAGGCAGCCAGTCCAACACCCTGTCGCCCCAGGGCAATGACATTGCCTTTTCGTCCTTCTCTGCCATGAACCCCACGGCTCCTGCTGGTCCCATCTCGCTCAACGCCGCCCTACACGGCGACTTTGCCGCCGCCGCCGCCTCGGCTCCCGTGCGGATGGGCTCTCAGGACAACGACGACGAGCTTTTTGCTCTGCCGCTGAGCCCGCGGAGCCCAGATATGAAGAGGAGTCCGTTTAGTGCGTTGTGAGGTTTTGGGGGAGTGGCTTATGTTCTTTGACTTGCTCCTGGGGGCTTGCGAGCGTTGGCTAAGTTTGAGATACTCCCCTGTGTTGCCATGACGGTGCTGTTGTGGCGTGCTCAGACGGGTCTAATGATATATGTGCTGTTTGTGGTTTTCTTATATTTGTATTGTTCCCAAGAGGGTGTTTGTCGCAGCTTTGGTGTATGAAGCCGAGGAGCCATTGAGCCTAGTTACAGAAGTGGTTGCAAAAACGAATCCTAAAAGAAATGCAAGAATATAGAGAAATTACATGGTTGTGAACTTGATGTTCAAGTCTCGCATTGCTTGTATCGGGTATCATTGTCGTCGTGAATATATACTACCATGCCATCCATCCAACCCCCTTCCTCTCGCCTCCATCCTCTCGCCTCCATCCTCTCACCTCCATTCTCTCACCTCCATCCTCTCACCTCCATCCTCTCACCTCCATCCTCTCACCTCCATCCTCTCACCTCCATCCTCCCACCCGTCCCTCATCCCACCTATCCTTCCTCTCCTGCCTCAAATACGACTGTACTTTCGCCTCGCGATACCTCCTCACCCAATCCGCCACCTCCCTCTCCGTCGCCACCGCCTCCCCGCCTTCCCCCTCCCCTTCCAAAAAGCTCTCCTCCAGCGCCTCGCACACGCCCGCCTGCTCCTGCACCGCCTGCGTGAGCCGCTGGTACAGCGCCGCGGGGGAAAAAGGCGCGAGCGCGTGGTCCATGTCGACTTGCTTCTGGCGCCACTGGCGCTCGACCGCGTGCGCGGAGAGTAGCTGGGCTTGGGTCGCGGCGCGTTGGCGCGCGAGGTGGGATTCGAGGTCGGTGAGGTGGAGGGCCAGGTCGGTGTTTTGAGTGAGGGCGGCGGTGAGGGCGCTGTGGGAGGCGGAGAGGGAGGGGTGGATTGTGGAGGGGGAGTGGGTGATGGAGGTGAGGAGGGGGGGGGAGGAGAGGATTGTTGCGAGGTCTTGTTTTCTATGACTGGTCAGCCTTCTAAAGGTTGTTTGGAGGATGGGGAGAAGTGGACGAACGACTTGTCTTGCAGCATCTTGGGTAACCACTGATCACCCGGATCGGGCACGGAGGCGGGCGATTCGACGGCGGGTGCGTCGGTTAGAGGCGGCGGCGGGGGGAGGCCGGCCGAGTGGGGGGTTGCGATGCGGCTGGTGTCGTGGCTGCCGGGCTTGGGCGGGAGGATAGGAGGCGTTGGGCCTTGGAGGTCGGGGGTGAAGCTGGACATTGTTCGATGTTGTGTGGGAGTTGGAGTTAGAGGTTGGAGTTGGAGGTCGAGAGTTGGTAATGAGAGGTCCGAGAGAGGTCCGGGGTTTGGAGGGGCATTGCGTAGGTGGTCCGGGCTGTGTGGGGTGGTATAGGGTAGGTGCATTTGCAACGATATGTATACGGAGGGAGGAGATTTGCACTGCTTTAGAGGTCTTGGACTTCTTCTGGACGGTGCCAGATTGGTTTGGATGGCTTGCGTATGGTCCATATTATTGCATGGCCTTAATATGCTTAATATGGTAATATATGCGTCACAAGGCGATAGTTACTTGATATGCACTTTTGCAGCGTTAAAGAATGTCTCCCCTGGGCAAGACCGTAATAAGGACAATAACTAACTTCTACTAGCCCTGTAAACGGTAATTTTAATATATCCGCAGAGATAAAACATTTTTCGAGAGTCCAATCCTCTCTACCTCCAAGCTTTGGTCCCTATGTTTACTTTACATCCATGCCCCCTCCTCCATTATGAAGCATCTATCAACGCCCAAAAGGGAGCAGCACAAGCACTCTAAGGTAAACCTTGACAATACACAGCCCTCCATCCAACCTTATTGTTGTTCTTGTTCAAGGCTTCACAGACCACAGATCGCGCGACCATCCCATCTCCCTCAGCTTCTTGCTGCCGGATCCCACGGTGCGCTTCTCCCCCGTGCTAATGGCCAGCGCCTTGCTGCACGCCGCAAACGCCTCGACCAGCTCCTTCATCCGCCCGGCCGCCATAAACGCCGTCGACAGGTCCGAGCTCCGCTCCGCGATGACGGCCGCCAGCTCCATGCACTCGAGGAGGTGGTCGCGCGAGAGGCCGGTGCCGGCAAAGTGCAGGGTGCTCACGTACGCCATGATGGTCTCAGGGAGGTACGCCTGGCGCAGTTCTCGCAGCTCCTCGTCGCCCTCTGTCCATGATTAGCACCAGTAACAGTCGTCCGTAAAGTAGACATACCTTCGATGCCCGCAATGAGCCAACCGTTCAACAACGGCTGCATAGTCTCCTTGACCGTCTTCACTTGCAAGCCCACCTCGGTCCAGAACTTGCGTTCAGGGGCCCTATCACGTATTAGCACCTGCGTCGAACCAGGCTTCCAACCCACGTACTCGTTTGCCAGCTGCGCCATGGACGCAACCGTCTCCATGTTGTCGAGTGCCTGCACGAGGCCCTCCAGTTCGCGGTAGTTTCTCGCGTCCGCCGCCACGCTCTCGGCCTTGGCGAACGTGATCTGGCTGTTTTCGAGTTGCTGAGCCCAGAACCCGACATCGCCGAACCAGAAGCTCTCAACCTCGTCCTGCCCGGTTATGGCACATACGAGCTCGTTGAAAGACACTCTCTTCATCAACTGGCGCGCCGCGTTAAGGTGGAGATGTTCTGTCATCGCATTAGCTTCCGCTGTCGCACCGCCTCGGCGTAAACTCACTGAGAAAGAACTTGTAGACTCTGGTTCCTATCGCAAAGACATTTGGCCACGTCTCATTCACCAACATCAACCACTCCATGGCACGGATCAGATACTCGTGCTTGATATCGATAACGTCGTCGTCACTCGCCAAGAAATCTGCCTTCACCGGCCGTCCGCACTTTGACGTGGGCGGTCCCGGTGCAATGATGGAGAATGATTCCTTGGCCGGGAAACTGCTCTCGCCGCTCTTGGAGCGAGCAACGTCTTGGTACATGAGCCAAGCCTGTGTCCTCACAAATTCCATCACATCGATGCCGGCTTTCCTAACGAGCTTGAGCTGACTCAGCCGCCGCGACATGCTGTTTTCCGTGATGAGGTTGTAGCTCAGAGCTTCGTAGCAACGCGTTGTAGAGATGATGGAGCAGTACAGCGGTATTAGTTCTGGCAGCCGAGCAAGCCGCAAGTAGTTGGTGTAGCCGGCGATGATGTTCTCCTGACCTCCCTTCCATTCTGGGGATGATTTAGCTCCGCCGCCGTACTTGTCTAGCAATGCGAGAAGAAGGTAAACGTGGGCTGAGATGCGGAGTCCGTGATGCTGATCTGCCCGGAAGTACTTCTCGTTGGTAATCTGGAGGTCGCTGTGCACCGGTGTCCGGTACACGCTCTTTGAGACCACATCAATGCCACCGCTTGTCGCAAGAACCAAGCCCTGCTCGAAAAGGTGACGATCAATCTCCTTGGAAATCAGAGAGGCCTGGAGCGCCTTGGTTGGCTCTACGGCTTCCTTGTGGATCTGCGGGTTTGATTCGAGGCTGTGCATGAGACGCTTCTCGGCCGTCTGCGTCTCGCCATGGAACTGAATGGCATCGAAAGCCGGGAAGGATTGAGCCAAGTTGGTGGCAGTTGCAGGAGGGCATTTGCCGAGGATGAAGTTGTCGAGCTGTGTCCGCAGCAAAGCGTTGTAGTTTGCGAAGAGGAAGTCGTCCCAGTTCAGGGCAACCTTTTCGACGCTGGAAATGTCGCCAGAGAGTACACCGTACACGGCTCTCTCGTAGTCGTCGTACCCTCCCTGCCGTGCTAGGCTAAAGCACATGCGTCGCCAGAGCGCCAGGGATGCCGGATCCTCCACAGATGTCGCCTTGCCGTCGCCCGAGAGGAGCATGGCCGACGAGGAGACGTAACGCCACATCTCTGTCCTTTCCTGGCACCACTCGCGAATCACCTCCGGGCTGGAACCTCGGCGAAGATGCTCAAAGCAGCCGAGCCAGACGGCACGCTCGAAGAAGGCGTCTGGAGCCTCCAGCTTCCGGCCTTGTCGGCTCGGGGCGTCGGGGTCTAGCTGGGTGATGAGCACGTGGCCCTCCTTGTCCGTGAAGCGGTTCTCGATGGATGGAGACAGGCGATCCAGCAGGTGTGGCCATGCGTGAACGCTCTTCCTCATCTTGATGGCGGTGCGGGTGTGAATCCATCCATGGGCGACTATGTCCCCTCGCTCCGCCTTTTGCTGGAGCTCGTGAGCCAGCTCATCGATGTCGGGCCCCGAAGAGGCGTTGGTCTGTAGCCACTGGATGACGGCCTGGCGTTCCTTGGCTATAGGGTCGGTCTCGAGGAACTCGTGGAATAGGTCGTCGGGTACAGCTGCGGCGGGTGTTGAGCCGGGGTATCGAAGCGGCAGAAGCCGGCGAACTAGATCCCACGTCTGGGCTTCCTTCTCGAGTTGCTTCATCTGGCTGGTGGAAGCGGCATCGTTGCTGGCCTCGGCCTCGTCCACGTCCATGTCGACATCATCGTGCGTCCCCTCGCGCCTCTTTCTCGGCCGGGCACGCGCCTGTCGTCGCAGGGCGTTCTCGTAGTATTTGCGCGGGAGGTCGAGGATCCGGTCTCGCTTCTCTGCGTCGCTGAGAGAAGGGGCCAGGCAGTCGTCGAGGGCGTTGGCGAACTCTTCGACCTCGGGGCCGGCGGGGAGAGGCTCCGACGTGGCGACCGCTGCAGGCCTGTGATCATCGAGGATGATATCCATTCTGGCTGCTAACTGGGCCGACGATGCGACGGGATGAATGCGGGCTCTGTTGCTGGGGAGAAAGTCGAGGTGTTGACCCTGCTCGGCGGGTGGCCGCTGGGGTCCAAGGCTATTTCCCGTTCAGGGTCGCATTCATGCGCTGAATTGGGCGCGAGGTGAAGGTTGTGCGCGGTGAGGCTGTGCGTGATGAAACCGCAGGGCAATCGTGGCGTTGAGCTTGCAAAGGGAATGTGAACCGAACGAGCTTCGGGCTGTTATGATGCTTTGTCTGGCGCGCCTGGGAGCTTCAGGTTTTCCTACATCTCAAGGTACGTACCTCGTACCTGGGCGGCAGGTCCAATAGGTCCTAGCGCACTCTCTGCCGCGACCATCAAGCGCGACGCGCCAGACCGACTGCGTACAGTGCATACAGTGCTACCAACGACTTATCTCACTGTCGTACTTCATCTACGACTCCACTCAACGACAATTTTTCACCTTTTCTCTTCCTCTATATGTCATTTGGCATTCATATTAGAGTCTCGGAACAGGACATTTCAATGCTTGTTCAGGTCCCTCGAGGATCTCTTGCGTGCTCAATGATCGCCTAGAAAAGATCTGTCGCTCTTCACATAGTTGCCCAAGTTTCCCAAACCGGTGGACATATTTACGACGAGCGTTACATCCCTCCTCCTTCTCACTTTTCCTCCCGAAGCTGCTTCATCTTGAGCCGTAGCAGATTCGGCTTTGGACAGCTCGGTGTCGAACCCTCTTCGCCGTAACGCTTGTAAAAGACGTCGCAGCACTCGTAGAGGGCTCGGATGGCCGTCTGGCACTTTGCCTCGTTGTAGCCGTTGCGGGTGAGGCAGTCTGTTGTGATGGGATATTTCAGCACGCCGATTGTAGAAGGATGCATGTCCCAAGGACAGATGTTCTACCTTGAATTGCGCACTGCCCGTATCAATTACAACATGATAAATCAGCCTCGCTGCTGTCAGGATCTGATTTGGAGAACCTACCGCACGCGGATGGCACGCAGGCTTGGCTTCTACGTCGTCTTTCAGAGCCTGCCAATTGGGTGAGCGGAAGCACGGCTGAAGAACGCAGTATGCCAGGTACGCACCATGACTGCAATGTTTCTCGGAGCGTGAATAAGCAGGAGAGGAGGAAATGGGCAACAAAAATGCGCTGGATGCACGACGTCAGCTATTCAGCACCTGGACTCCAGCCACAGCCGAGCCGAGAGAAGATGGAAGGATGTTGAGCCACACCATTCCTTCCATGGATTGATTGTCATCTTGTCCAACGTCAAGTCATCAACCGCACTTCTGCGTGCGGCCACATTTGCACCGTGACACGAAACGTTTGCTCGCAGGCCAGACTTTTGGGCGGTGCATCATACGGCAACCGCGCATAATCCCTAAGACCTCTACCCCCCGCCCTCCGTTCTCAACTTCACGCTCCCCGTTCATCTCCCCAATTCCCATAATCGCTAATCCTAGAGCTACAGTGGCTGTGGCTAGTGGTTGAACCAAAAACGACCAATCATCCGCGACACTCCCCCGCCTTCTTTTTCTCCCTCCGCCATCAGCCTCGACTGGGCACCGCCTTTGCCTTGCCTTGCCTCCATTCATCACATCACTCACGCGCACCGTCTTCTTCCGCCACCTCTCTCTCCCTCTGCCACCTCACCTTCTCTCGAGCGTCTCTCCCTGCGACCGACAAAACAAAACAAACAGCCGTGCGGCTACTCCGTACTTCTTCCTCCCTCCCTCCCCCCCTCCTTCCTTCCATCCTTCGACTTCTCTTCTTCTTCATCTCGCGGCGCATATCAACCCCCCGTCCCCCCTGGCTACCCCACTACCGCATTGCAGCGAAACGAACGAACGAACCCCTCCATCAAACTCCCCACCTTTCGCCAACCGCGAGCCAACATCTGGTACGTTGAAACGCTCGCTCCTCCCCGTCGGGTCGACGACAGCTTCTCCTTATTCCCCCTCTTCTCCCTCTTCATCACCTCCCATCACTAACACCTCTTTCTCTCTCCCCCCCCCCCTCAGAAACAATGTCCGGCGATAACGAAAACGGCGCGCCCGGCGCCACCGGCAGCGGCGGCGGTGGCAGCGAACAACCACCCACCGAGCACCTCAACATCAAGGTCACGGACAACAACAACGAGGTCTTCTTCAAGATCAAGCGCAGCACCAAGCTCGAGAAGCTCATGACGGCCTTTTGCGAGCGCCAAGGAAAGGCCCTGACCTCGGTGCGCTTCCTGTTCGACGGCACCCGCGTCCAGCCGTCAGACACACCCGAGGCCGTACGTTTACCTAATCTCTCTTTTTTTTTTTCCCCCAACCTATGTGTTGGTTCAGCTGGGAGCCATACACCGCACGCGTTGGCGCACGCACTGGCTCCGTGCTTTTCCACCGCTTCTTATTGCGCGCATGATTTCATACCCCCCCATGAACACACCGCGGCTGACTCTCCTCCTCCTTCCAGCTCGAAATGCAAGACGGCGATACCCTCGAAGTTCACCAGGAGCAGGTTGGCGGTTGCTAGACAAGACAGACAGACAAACACACGCAACGGAATAGACCCGATCCCGATACGATAGCCGAAAGACGGACACATTTATCGTCCCTTCCTACAGATAGTAGTGTGTGAGTTGGTCTTTGTGTACATCAGATGGGAAACCCAAGATCACCAATAATTTACGACCAAATTCTTCACGTCCCCAAGAGCGCCCATCCCATGTCAATCCGTCTACGCCACTTTGTGATTTCTGCGATTTTGCCCCCGAATTTTGTGTGCCATTAATTTCCCATGTCAAAAGATGTTCTGGACGATAGCCAGACAAGGTAACAACTCGAAAAGACGCTTGCAAGAAATGCAAATACACGCAACGCCACCATGACCCCCTTTCCCCCTCCTAACAAACACCAACAAGCGAGACAAGCAATAGTAAACATGATCCCGACGCCCCTTTCCATGCTAAAAAACCCAATAAATACCGTGTACGCTGGGACATGCCAAGTGAAAAACAAACTTATCAAACGAATTTATATCTTGAGTTCTCGAGTCCGGCAGATGGTACAGAGCACGATGAACATGCCCTTGTCCTCGCGGGGAAAGATCTGCCCGTCGTCGAACCCGCCTTGGCACTCCGCGCAGCGGAAGCAGTGCTCGTGCCACTCGCCGCCCAGGGCCTGGATGTACTGGCCGATGACGGCCGTCTTGCAGCTCTTGCACTTGGGGGCGCGGCGCTCGGTGCGCTTGGTCTGGCAGTTGACGCACCAGGCGTAGCCGTCCTTTTCGATGTGCGTCATGCCGTGGTCGAAGGGGTCGCCGCACTCTGCGCAGAAGAAGTGGCCGTAGTGCCAGTGCTCGCCGAGGGCGACAATGTGCTCGCCGAGGATGGGCGTGGTGCAGTGCTTGCAGCGGGGCGCGAAGAGCTCGTGCCAGTCGAGGTGGCAGAAGAAGCGCATGCGGTCGTCGCCGTCCTCGGCTTTTGTGATACCAGGCACCTCGGGCAGGACCTCGCCGGCGGCCCGGCGGTGGATGCGCTCGAGCCGCTCGGCGCGGAGCTTGTCGGGCTCGGGGCTGATCTCCATGGCCTCGAGGGCGGTGCCGCACACGAAACAGCTGAAGCACTGCGGGTGGAACTTTTCCGTGCCGCCGCGGAGGGCCACGAACCTGCCTTCAATGGGGAAGCTGCACTCGTGGCACATGGCGGTGACGCGCCGAGAGGCCGTGGGAGACGGCGACCAGTGGCCTCGCGGCCGCTGAGCCGATCGCGGAGGCCCGGTGGCTCCGGGCGTAGGAAGCGGCCGGGCACGAGAGGCCGAAGCCGGCTTGTTGTCGCCGTGAGTTCCGATGGCGGGGAGGGGACGGGCTCGGGGAGTTGGCTTGTCGTCGGGCGTCACGATGGTAGGGACGCCGGGATTGTTGGGCGCCTCGTCCACGGCGATGCTCGGGATGTTGATGGAAGGGATCGGTCTATCATCGTAGTCGGCTCCGGCTACGCAGATGGAGGGGATGCTGGTCGGCTTGGAGGACGACAGCGGCGTGCCTTCCTCGGCCACAACGATAGTAGGAATCTCCATGGCTTTGGTCTTCGCTTGGAAGGGGGATCGGGACGTGGCCGGGTTTGACCGGTCTGGGCTGATATCAGTGGACTCGTCCGGGGCTCTCCAATTAGCGTCAAAGCTTACAATGGGCCGTCCCGGACTGTTACTGACGGCCGAAGGCTCGGGGAGGTTTGGGCTGCGATCTCTGAGGCGCATGCTGGTGGCGGCGCGGATGTCTTCGCCACGAACCTCCATGCCGTTCTTCTTCTCGACGGCTGCGTCGCTTACCGCCTTTGTCGGCGACCCGAGGTTGGTCGTGTACTGGGCGTTGCGCGACTGCGAAGGCGGATTGCGGTGAATCTCGACGCGGTTGAAGGGACTGGGTCTAACCCTGGGCTTGGGCTTGGCACCCTCCTCTTCGACCGGCTCGAAGCGGACGCGGCTCATGGGGTTCGCCGGACGACTGCCCAGCTTCTCGGGCGAGACGCGGCCAGAGCCGGCGGCAGCGGTGCTCTTGGTCGGCGACGACGCCGGCTCTTCCCAGATCTGATCTCCAGAAAAGGGCTTGGCAATCTCGCCGCTAATGTTTCGCTTCTGGCTGCCGTTGCGTCGCGATTCGGAGAAGGGGCTAGGGCGGTTGATGATGCTGCCATACGTCTTGGCATTGCGGCTCGACGACGATTCCCCTTGCTGTGCCTCGCTCTCCGAGGAGCTGCCCGAGAACGAACGAGTGCCAGCCTTGGTGGGAGAGCCCGAGACGCTGGCGGTGCGAGCGTGTGCGTAGCTGTCCTTCCGTAGGTGTGGGCGATAGCGATAGGGAGCGTCTGGAGGAGGAGACTTCTTGCCGTGTTGATGGCGCCAGACGAGCTCGGCGGCTTCGTCCAGCGCAGCCGCGTACACGCGAGCTTCCTCGTTGTCGCCATCACCAGTGTTATCAGCCTCGCGTTGTTGTTGTTGTTCCGGAGGAGGCGACCTGAGAGCCTTGCGCAAGTCCAGCTCGTCCATGGCATCGCGCAGCGACGTGGCCTCCTCCTTCTCCATCCACCGCTGGCCTCGCTCAATGTACGTGGCGGAGCCGACGACCTCTCCGGGCTTCAGAGGCGTGGCCCCGGCCGAAGCGGGGTAGTAGTCTCTTGTCGCGCGGCTGGTGGACGAGTATCTCGACGTCATGCTGGCGCCGGCCACGCTGGGCACCTTGCTGTTGAGGCTCTCGGCATCGGGGCTGAAGCGGCCCGTCGCCGATCGGGTGCTGGTTCGGCTGGGAGTCTGACGGGGTCCGGCGGGAGGCTGAGGTCTCGCTCCGCCGGGCCTGGCCACGCGGTGCGAGCGAAGGTCTGCGAGGTAGGCCGCTGCGAAGAGGGTACGAACAAGTCGGGTCAGCAAAAGCGGCCTTGAACTTTCACCACGTGTCATGCATACCGAACTGCTCGTTGGACATGTAGGTGGGTGCTGGCGGCGACACCTTACGCGACTTGTCGCTGATGCGGCCGGCGGTTGGCATTTTGGCCGCAGGACCTGCTGGGGAAGAGAAAAAAAAAATAATAATCAATACGACGATCTGAATGGTAGGAGAGGGCTCGGTGAGTTCATGGAGGACAGTGACGGGGACTTGTGGTGTGAGGGCGGGTACATTTATCTGGGCGACTTGCAGAGCGAGGCCGAAAGCGGGTTGGCCAGGCAACGGCAGTCATGGTTTCGGCTGGAAGTACTCTGTCAGAATTCGTAGTTGTCGTTTGGCATGTAAAATGCGTAACCAGCAGCAACAAACGAGGAGTCGATGCCAATGATGCTGCTGCCCCGATTCGGGCAACGGGCAGCTGCAGTTATTATATCTGCTAGTGATTCATGTTGTACATTGGCCTTCCATCCCGATGACGAGGCTGCTTCGGCGGGGCATCGCCCTGAATTCCGTCGTGTCTGCCTCTCATTTGACCGTGGTCATGGTCACTCACCCTCTTCCCGCCGCGCAGCGTGCATTCTGCACTCTTGCATTCACGCTGTACGTTCCAGTCACTACCACCTCAACTCCCCCTTCACACCCTTCTCCGGCTCCTTTGGCGGCGGTGGAGGCTCCGCGAAGCCCAGGTTTTTAAATTCGTCTCTCGCCATCAGGTTTCTGAGTCACGAACGTTAGCCTGGGTCGGTTCGTGTTTCGTCACGGCATAATGCCGCCTCGCCCGCCTCATTTTAAATTATCGTCTTCCTCACCTGTCCATCCGGCAGCTCAGATATGCCTTTGCCATGTCGCGGCATTCGTCCTCATTCACCCCGCGCACCTTTTTCATGCACGCTAGGTAATTCTTCATGACCGTTTTGCATTCGCCTGCAAGAAAAAGAAATTCGAAGCACATGTCAGTCGTCCATGTCGACGAAACTGGGAATTTCCTGGAAAGGTGATGCGACTAACCGTCATGATCAAGCGGAAAGCTGCCACGCTGCGGGCTGCAAGAGAAGGCATGGTTTGGTCAGTTGAGCAAGGGACAAAAAGGAAGCAAAAAAAGACAGCAAGACTGGCGGGGACTCACGGCGAGGGCTTCGTCGTCGGCAATGCTCCAGGGCTTCCAAAGGTACTCATTGTTTCAATGGCATCTGGGTCGTATTCTGACTTGATCTCATTTCTTCGACTTCAATGCACCAGTCTCATGCCTTCTCTCCACAAGCCACACTGCCCCGGTACAGCGGTCAGGCCATGCCGGGTACAAGCATGAAACGTGGCGAGTGGTGTGGCGAGGGAGAAACTGGGAACAGGAGCCATTGACATTGAACTGGGAAGGGAAGACACTGTGGATACAGGTACGAAGTTAGGTAGCACTCAGCAAAGATAGCGCTGTAATTATCCTAGGTACACGTGAAATGCTCCCGACGCCAACGCCGCATCAACGCATGAATTCCTGCAATTGATTAGAGCGACAACGACGCGCGACAGCCCAAACCTCCCTGTCTCGGCCAGCGGACTCCCGACGATCGAGCTTCAAGTCACCTCTGCGTGTGCTGTCTGCTGATTCTGTCCTCGTTGTCGCCCTCCCGATCCGTTCGATTCCGATTCCATCATGGCTGCTCTCGGCGAGGACCTGCTCATCACGGTCAACAAGCTGCAGGATCTGGTCTTCAACACCATCGGCAGCGACTCGTTGGACCTCCCGCAGATTGTACAGTCCCTAATTGGCTCTGCGCCTTTTTTTTTTTTTTCATTTTTCTTCTTTGCCTCTGCTCACACATCTCCAGGTCGTCGTTGGCTCACAATCGGCCGGAAAGTCGTCGGTGCTGGAAAACATTGTTGGCCGAGATTTCCTACCGCGAGGAAGCGGCATCGTCACCCGCCGACCACTGATCCTCCAGCTCATCAATGTGCCAGAAGACGAGTCGGCTCCCGATCCCCTTCTCGACCCCTATCGCTCTCCCGATGCCGCCCGCCGCTCCGAATGGGCCGAGTTCCATCACATCCCCAATCGACGCTTCAACAACTTTTCCGACGTCAAGCGCGAGATCGAGAACGAGACGGCCCGCGTGGCCGGCAGCAACAAGGGCATCAACAGACAACCCATCAACCTCAAGATCTACTCTCCCCACGTCCTCAACCTGACCCTCGTGGATTTGCCCGGCTTGACAAAGGTAATTCTTTGCGCCGACACCCTCGTCATACATGCCATGTAGAATCTTTGAACGAGCCCCACTAACCAGCATTTTATCTGCAAAGGTTCCTATTGGCGACCAACCCACCGACATCGAGAAGCAGACCCGAAACCTCATCTCCGAGTACATTGCGAAGCCCAACAGTATCGTCCTTGCCGTCTCTCCCGCCAACGTAGACATCGTCAACTCCGAGGCTCTCAAGCTCGCCCGTCATGTCGATCCTCTCGGCCGACGGACCATCGGCGTTCTCACAAAGGTCGACCTGATGGACCACGGCACCAATGCTCTGGACATTCTCTCTGGCCGTGTCTATCCTCTGAAGCTTGGCTTTATTGGCGTCGTCAACCGCTCCCAGCAGGACATCCAGGGCAACAAGCCCATGGACGAGGCCCTCCATGCCGAGGCCGAGTTCTTCAAGCACCACCCTGCCTATCGCAACATCTCGAACCGCTGCGGTACCCAGTTCCTCGCTAAGACGCTCAACACCACCTTGATGGGTCATATTCGTGAGCGGTTGCCAGACATTAAGGCACGACTCAACACTCTCATGGGCCAGACCCAACAGGAGCTGGCTAGCTACGGCGACATGCACTTCAGTGGCAAGGAGCACCGTGGCTCTCTCATTCTGCAGCAGATGACTCGCTTTGCCAACTCGTTCATCTCCTCCATCGACGGTACCTCGACCGAGATTTCCACAAAGGAGCTTTGCGGTGGTGCTCGCATCTACTACATCTTCAACTCGGTCTTCGGAAGCTCTCTCGACACTATCGACCCCACGTCCAACCTCTCTGCTCTGGATATTCGAACAGCCATCCGTAACTCGACCGGTCCCCGTCCCAGTCTCTTCGTCCCTGAGATGGCATTTGACCTCTTGGTCAAGCCTCAAATCAAGATGCTGGAGATTCCTAGCCAACGTTGCGTAGAGCTGGTGTACGAGGAGCTGATCAAAATTTGCCACACTTGTGGCTCCGTCGAGCTGGCGCGATACCCGAGGTTGTCGGCCAAACTCATCGAAACCGTGTCGGACCTCCTCCGCGAGAGGTTGGGACCTGCATCCAGCTACGTCGAATCTCTCATCTCGATCCAGCGCGCCTACATCAACACCAACCACCCGAACTTCCTCGGCGCCGCTGCCGCCATGAGCAATGTCGTCAGCGCCAAACAGGAACGAGAACGGAAAAAGCTCATCCAGGAGGAGCGCGAACGCCGGGAGCAGCGACGGAAGAAGGAGGCCGAGGCCAACGGCGAAGGTCCCGAAGACGAGGACGGCGTTGCTGCTCCCGTCGAGAAGCCGGAGCCCATTCCCGCCGTCCGAACCAAGGCCACGAAACCACCTCGCAGCATCTCGCCTCCTGTCAGGGAAAACGGTACTGGCAGCTTGGCTGCCGCCATGAGCGCCTCCACCACAATGAACGGCATCCGATCGGCATCGCCGGCCAGGCTCAACCAGCAAGGCCTCGGCGGCGCCAGGGATTCCTTCCTCAACTACTTCTTCGGCAAGGACGGAACCACCATCGGCGCCCCCTTGCCCAGCCCGAGCGGCATCAACGGGCGACACATGAGCCAGAACTCGGAGACCAGCTTCCCCGTCGTCCGTCGCGAGGAGAAGATGCCTCTCCGACCGTCCACGGCCCACGACGAAGAGTATGAGAGCACACGGAAGAGCTACGGCCTGGCTTCCCACCTCGTAAGTGAAGCCATGTGTGCCCTCATCCACGGACAGTCACTAACCGGACAGGGCGAATCTAACGAACCGGCCATGACGGAGCGCGAGGCCATGGAGACAGAGCTCATCAGGGCCCTCATCTCGTCCTACTTCAACATTGTGCGCGAGTCCATTGCTGACCAGGTCCCCAAGGCCATTATGCACCTGCTCGTCAACCACTGCAAGGACGTGGTCCAGAACCGCCTCGTGAGCGAGCTCTACAAGGAGTCCCTCTTCGAGGAGCTCCTGTACGAGGACGACGGCATCAAGAAGGAGCGCGAGAAGTGCGAGCGTCTCCTCCAGACCTACCGGGAAGCTGCCAAGATTATTGGTGAGGTGCTTTAGATGGGACAGCTGGTTTTTTTCTTTTTTTCTTTCCCCTAAACTCAGAACGAAAGCGGAAGAAGCGAACGCAGTCACGAGAGCAAAAAACAAACCACCGGCGTTTTTTTAGAAGACTATGAGCAATTACAGAGAAGAAACCCCGATTGGCAATTTGTACAGCTCGCTCGTTGGTCGATCGGGGGGTGGGAGATGATGGAAGAAGACGAGGTTTGTTGTTGTTGTTGTTGTTGTATGATGGAATTTTCTTGTACATCACACCCGCCATTGACGTTTGGGAAGGAGGGGATATTTATTATTATCATCTTTTGCCAGTCAGCTAACCGGGCGTCTGCGAAAAAGAAGAGGAGGGCTTCATTCTGGGAGGAAAGGCTTGTATGTAAAACAAACTCGGCTCGTCATGCTCATTATTATAACAATACAATGTACTACTCTTATCCACCTACCTGACAGATCAGCTAGCGCCCAGACATACAATGCAGTAAGCATTCGGTTCTAGATGGAAAAGAAGAATAAATGGGTATAGAAAACTCATGTACATGTATAAGATCCATGCGCCCTTGGCAACACCCGATGCCTAATGCCTGCTTGACGGCGCCTGCGACTCCCTCGACCTCTCTGCCGCTGGATATCTAGGGTCGTACTCGCCGTGTTCTACCTTGATGTTGCGTTGTTGATCTTCGGCCCGCGATGCAGACCGGCCAGTCTCGTGCTCCCTTGATCCCCGAGAATGGTCGCCGACAGGACCGTAGGGCATATGAGCCCCCAAATCTCGCGGTCCAATCTCCCTGTCGTAGTCGTAGTACTCCCGCTCTTCCCTGTGGATAGGGTGCCTGATGTAGTAATCTCCCCTGGGGTCGTGCACCTTGACGAGCTCGGTCGCTTCCATGGGCGTTCTTGATGGACGCGGGTCGTCATGGTAGACTCGGCGTATCACATGTCCTGGCTCATGCTGGTAGCCGTGTGGTTCATATGGTCTGGCGTCTTCCTCATAGTAACTTCTTGGAACGTAGTTGCTATATCCAGGAGATCGAGGTCGGGAGTGCATGTCAGGAGCGAAGTCATCCTGGTAAAAGACCCTGACATCTCTGGCCCGGGCCTCGACGGGCCTGAAAGCTCGCCTCACTTCCCTGCCCGAAGAGTCGAGGTAGATGACTTCATCAACTTCTCTTTGGTAACGGGGTTCACGAGGTTCACGAGCATAGTGAATGTCGTACCCGTGATCCGCTGGGCGACTTGCCAAGCTCTCGTGGGGATATGACCTTGAAGTTTGTGAGATTTGGTGAGTTTCCTCTTCCGCTCTCATGCTCGACCGTCTCTCATGGCGGGGGTACTTCGTCACGTAACGGGGTGACTCGACATCACGGTAGTCCGGTACGCCGTGGTCGCGCACTCGAGGCATGGGGCAATCTCGTGAAGAGCGATGACGCACATCACCCTCGGGCCGTCGTGCTTGCTCACGCGGCATTGTATTAAATCGACCGTCAAACCGTTCGCGTTTGTAGACTTCCCTGGCAGGTCTCAAAACTGGCACCACATTTGGCGGCTCTGGACTGTATGACGGGGAGTGAGACTCTACTCGATGACCAGGAACTTCTTCTCCATCTTGATGGTTGTCATCGTGTGTAGGGCAGACTTGAGTCGCGGGAGATTTTGCATTTGCACGTGGTACTTCTGGTTTCTTCTGCTGAGCATCAAACTGATCGGGCTGGGCCGCAGGGTCATGATCCAACCCAAGTCGTGCTCCACCGGCAGGTGAATCGGTAGGCGTCGCCCGAGTATGCTGCTGATGTATCGAAGGGTATTCGGGTTGCTCGTCGAAGGCCCACGGCAGAGCGTCTTCGACTAACGCATAGGCTGGCGGAACGTCGGCCAGAACCTTCTTGAGGCCCCGAAGCACGGGTAGTTCAGGTAGCATGATCATGTCGATGCGCCAATCCAACGGAGAAAGACCCTGCGACTGGCGATCCTCAACATGGGCCTTTTGAAAGTGGTTGCATAGTTGTGGGAGCGAAAAGTCGGTCCTCTCGAAAACATTGTGGCCCGTGGCGCAAGTCTTGCAAGCCAAGCCCGGAGTCCTTCGTATGAGACGCATATCTTTCTGATTCGACAAGCCGTCAATAAACATACCTAATGGCGCAGCTTCGGAAAAACCATCTTGGAACGTCTTCGCGATGCGATGAACCACCACGCAGGCTTTGACAGAAGAAGGCAGGTCGCCGACCCCTTGAATTAGATTCCAGGCCTCTCGAGACACCTTCATCATGGTCTCTAGACGCAAGTTGTACTTAACAGAGGGGTCAACAGGCGGCTGATGGGTGTATACTGCCTGGGGCTCAGGCTGTGCACCATACATGTGCTCGTAGGGCATTGGATTCGGCAGGCCGCCATATGCGCTGGGTGCCGGCTGGTAGTAGGCCGTAGCGCCATACATTGGCACCGGAGGGTATGAAGGATATGAAGGGTAACCTGCATCCTGGATAGGGTAGCTCTGAGTAGCAGGAGCGCTGAAAGCAGGGGCAGTCGGGTCGAGAGGGTGGGAGGAGAAGGGTAAACTGGCTTGGGCAGGAGGCGGAACTCCATAGCCCTGCGCCGGATACCCGGCAACCGAAAGCCCGGGAATACCGGTCGAATAGCTACCCGCAGAGTAAGGCTGGTATCCAGCCGACGTGGTCGTCGCCGTCGTTGTCGTGGTAGAAAGCTGACTAGGCTTCCCATCAGGCCTAAAAGGGGACACCTCGGGCCATTCCGCTCTCCAATAGACGACGACGTTGCCATTGCTTAGGGCCGTGGTGTGCTTGGCAGCATAGTGCTGAATGACGGATTCCAAGCCGTAATGTCTCGAGTTCCCTTCACAACCATTGCAGAGAAAAAGGTCGGGTCGAAGCGGCTCCGTGTGAAACTTGATCTGGGTATCGAAAACCCATTTCATATTCTCTAGCGTCAGCTTCTGCGTCCAAGGTCCTTCAGGGGGGTCCTCAATTGGTCGCAGGCCAGCAGAGGTTGCTACTGCTGCCTTCTTGGCCACCTCGGCGTAGAACTTCTTTCGAACGTAGACGAGAACTTCGGCTGCGAATCGAGGGCTATTCTTCTTTCCCACCTTGTCGCCATTGTCCCACTTCACTCGGATGATCTCTTCCGCGAATTCGGCAATGCGAGCACGAACGGGACCTTGTATGTTGTCCCAGTCCTCATCAGTCACCGGCTGCGTTGCCTTGAGGGGTGAAGCAACTTGCTCTCGGGCTGCCACTTGTTGCGCTCCAAGGCCGAGAACCTTCTCAGCCGATGCTTTCTCCTTGGACACCAGTTCCACTCTCTGGTCAAGAAGTCGGGGCTTCAGGAGTTCCCAAGCCATGTCATCAAGAGGCGCAGTGACCTGGAGAGCCGCCTGAAAAGAAGGCATCCGAGCAAGGTCATTGGCAATAATAGGAGGGTCGAGCAGGAGTGCGCGACGCTCAATCTCCAGTCTTCGGTTGTGCCTGACAGCAGCCACTTCCTGCATGGTTCGCTTGGGGACACCCGGAGGGCGCGGTTGGCCGTGATTCCCGCCGGCACTAGACGTTGAATCTGAGCTTTCAGTTTGCTCCGCCCTTTCGTCTATGAGATGGCTAGGCTGTGGAGACATCTCGGCTATAGGATAGGCAAGCGTCTTCTCAGTGTGTTCCATCACCTGTTGCTGTTGATCCGAGGGAGTTTGATTCGGCGGCGAGCTCTCAACTGCAGAAGTAGCAGAAAGCCTGGAACCACCTGGGGAAGGCTGAGCTTTTGAGACCGAGGGCTCCCTGAGCGCAACGGGAGATCGAGGGTCAGAATGGAATCCGGAGGTCCGGTCACCCTCGATGTATAGCGAGCCCAGTTCCGGAGACGTTCTCATCAGATGAACACCCGACTCCGAGTCCCATTTTTCCCAGTTATTCACACAGGACATTGCCTTCTTGCTCCGGTTCGCAAGGCCCTTGACCCATTCCTCGGCTGCACCAGGGCTGAGCGACATGGCCTCCTCATATTCAGACTGGAGCTCCTCAATCTGATCGGACCAGAAGACCAAAGCCGTCTTCTCTCCAGGGAGGTTATGGGGAAAGATGTGGCCATCATCGGTGAGGTAGGCCCTCATGAGGCCCGGAATAAGGGCGTCGGGGGTAGGGTGTGAGCCACCCGGCCAAATGTCGGCTTCCTGCGGCATTGATGAGATGTGTGTAATCGACTACTATCGTGAAGTACGTCACATACCTTGACACTTTTGCTAACAAGACAGCTTCCGCAAACAGCAACAGAAAATTGGAAAACGGGATAGACGCCCTTGGCGCCTGGTCCACGATGCCATCTATGGGCGGAGTAGGCCGACTCAGGCTCAGCCTTACGACGACAGACTTGACACGAAGGCGAGCACACGAGACGCCACATGTCGAGCTCTGTCTTTCCCTTAAGCGGTGGAGGGATGCGGGACATATAGCGCAGCCTCGAATAACGCCAGATGACATTCGGTGGCTGCGGCTTGACGGACTGTAGGCCGGGGCGATGCGAGGGCAGTTGGACGGCAGAGGCTCCGGGATCAAGAAAGCCATGAAAGAGCTTGCTAAGGCGTAACAAACGACCCAGAGCCTTCGGAGGCACGAAGCTGAGGATGTGCTGCCAAATCTCCGCTGGGAGCTGTTCGGACCGGTCCACGGCCACGGCGGCTGCCGAGGCTAGAGCCTCTCTCGAGCCTCTAGACCCATCCTCGTC
Organism: Thelonectria discophora; assembly: GCA_911649645.1. NCBI lineage: Eukaryota > Fungi > Ascomycota > Sordariomycetes > Hypocreales > Nectriaceae > Thelonectria > Thelonectria discophora. The sequence continues at coordinate 3,576,524 of CAJVRK010000008.1, read as the reverse complement.
CAACTTTGCTCTCTTTGCATGCGCGGGATGATCCAACGACGACTTTCGTTTCTGGGCCGAGGGAGCAGAGAGACCTTCGGGCGGCAGGGCCTCGAGGCCAGGAGGCTTCTGGGAGCTGTCGGCCTGATCCGAGTCGGCGAGCATGACGCCATTATTGGGTCCTTCTGGATCTTCAGAGCTGGCGGACGACATCGATAATGGTGGTGCTGAGAGATCAGGTACGGATGGGGGAGAAAAGAAGGGGAAAAGAGGAAGAAGAAGACCAGAAAATCTGATCAGGCGTCAAGCAAGCAAGTGGCAGGAAGGGAAGGAGCGCCTGGATCAGGCTGGATGGAGTCTGGACGGGATGGTGGCAGGAACGACCGACACTCACGAAATTTTGAGGAATTTGATGTCGCCCCGAAATTTCCTTGGTTGAAGGTCCATTTGGCTCTCTCGCCTCTTCTTTTTTGTCTTGCTAGAGCGTGTTAAACGCGGTGTCGATGAGGTGACTGAGCTTGGAGCTTTGGGCATGGATAATAAAAACTTGTGTCGTGTGTAACAATCGCGTGCAGCTGCTTTATGACGTAAGCAGCCATAAGCCGATAGCTTCACGGCAGAACCAGCACCCTAAACTGTTTGCAATATCACAGCGAGTAAAATATCACACTGAAAACAAGTACCTACTTATGGAGGGGAAATAATGCGTCAAGTCTTTTCCTGCTCTAGATAACGCCAACATTCATCGTGATACTATCAACTGTACATAGATGCCGCCATATCCTAATCGTACATGATCTTCCATCGCTACATGTTCATGCTACCGCTGCCGGATGCTTCTCCTCCACTCCCTCCTACTCCTCCTCGTCCGCTTCCACTGCCTGCGCGTCCACCACCCGCGGAGCTCTGCTCGGAAGACTGCTGGCCCTCGCCTGAGCCATAGATCTGGAAGCTCTGGTCTGCTCCCCAGTTGGCCATCTGCGTGTAGCTTTCAAACGCGTTCTGCATCTCGTTAGTCGGTACCCAAATATTACAACTGTCATCCGATGCTTACCCAGTCAAAGTTGGTGTTCAAGTCGATTCCAGTATTAGAGCTGCTTCCCATATTGGTAAACATGGATGAGAATGGAGACGCAGGACCAGCAGCACCGAATCCTTCAGTCTGCATGTCCACACTGTCGGTGGGAACCGTAAGACCAAAGTCCATTCCCATAAACGGAGCATTAGATGGTGCCGAGAAAGGGTCCATTCCCACGCTGAATTCTCCCATACCCTGAGGGGAAGTGAAATTAGGCGCCATGGGCGAAGGGTCGACACCCAAATTCGAGGGCGTCAGATCCTGCATGGGGTCCGGTTGGGGGGTTGCTGCATGCTCAATGTCTTGCCCGGGGCTTTGAATCTTTTGAAGCATGATGTCGATAATCTTGGTGGCCTTGTAAGCTTCCATGGACGTGTCCGCGAGCGTCTTCCAGATGTCCTTGGCGTTCTCCAACCCGCCAATCATTCGCGCGCGCTGCTCTGCAGTCCAAAGAAATGCTCCGTCATGATCGGGCCTGTTCGGGTCCTGTGCGCCAATGTTGTCGAAGTGTAGATCCAAAATGACGAGCATGGCGGGCAAGATGAAGTCCTTGGTTGCAATGGACTTGACATACCAATGCACCGACCTCAGCCTCCCAGTAGGCCGAGACTCATTATGAAGAACCGCGAGGTGGTCGAGAGCATTCAGGGACGCTTCGATGGCGCTTCGTCGAGAGTGCGCGTACCTCGGGCTCTGTCTTGCCCTCGGGAGGTACTTTCGGTGCAGGAGACAGAGAATCTTCTGATACAGAATGTCCACATTGAAACGAGCGATGATTAGCGTCACCGGGTCGTGTGAACCTTCCAAATGGGTCAACTTGAGATGCGGCGGAAGTTCCTGCATCACCTGACGAAGCTTCGCGTCGAATCGAATGATCTCATCATAAGAGACATGCTTTCCAACTTGATTGGTAGCCTGAAGGATGTTGCCCAGCTCGTTACAAAGTCGTGCCTTTGCTATCATGTATGCGATTGGAGTCGGCTCTGTGGGGGGCCGCGAAGGGGGTAAAGCCTTGACGCCAGGATGGAACTCGTCGTCAAAGATGTTGTTGGGGAGTTGGGTGTCGCAGTCGTGCTCGTAGATCATGCTGGGCAGTGACACCTGATGCGAAAAGATGACATCCGACATTCGCACCAGAGCCCAAGTTCGTCTTCTCATTTCCGCCTGGAAGGGCGTGAGTGAGGGGAACCATTTCGCATCTCGGTGGTAGCCCATTCGGAAGGCAATGCGCGTGATCAAGGACACGATCAACCAGAGTCCCAGATCGGCATCCCAACGAGACGAGTATTCTCCAAAGACATAGAGAATCATTGTCTCGACAGTGTACTCGACCGGCTTAGTGTAGTCGGACTTGATGAGACACTGGACAGTCCGGAGTCGATATTCCGCAGCCAGTTCCAGGGTCCGGCCCTTCCACTCGGGCGGCTCGTCGCCCACCTTATGGTAGCTCAGCATAGCAAGGCAGAGAATCGAATACAACAGGCCCAGCCACATGACGGGCGTCTTCGAGGGATCCTGCCAGTGGGTCTGAAGCTGTTGCTGGAAAGTCGGTCCATGGATAATGTTGACCGCGTTGTCCATCGAGTTGAAGTAACGGCCACAGAGTGTCAGGACGCTTGATTTCGGGGGCAATTCAGCTCGAAGTTCGATCTCGGAGGCAGGAACGGCTCCCAAGAGAAGGGTAGGCCCTTCTCGAGCGGCCATAGGTTTCGAGGACCGGACCCTCTCGTAGCTCGACTCCAGCTCCTTTTTGTGCGAGACGAAGTAGTTTTTTACCTCGGAAATATCCGCCAAAATTGAGTGCCAATGTTCCTGCCCAACGTATAGGGACTTGCCCTTGTCAGTATCAACCTTCAAATATCCCAGAGAGGCAGCCAGGCCCTCTTCGGTGTCGCTATCTTCGTCGTCCTTGGCCATGGCTTCATCGTCGTCTTGGCCAGCCTTGGCGGATGAACCACTGTCGGTCGTAGATTGTGTCGTTGACTGCGCCGATGCAGCTGCGGCAGCTGCAGATGTCGAGGCGTCAATGTTCGCTCCTCCGTGCATCAGGGACAGAACTAGGCCTTCTAAACGGTCAATACGATTCTGCATATCGTCGGGACTCGAGTCTCCTTGACTTTGATTCTTCTTGCGAGTAACTGGAGTAGCGTACGAGCAGGAAGTCGTTCCCATGCCTTCCCGCTTCGTACAGTTACTGCAAGGTTGATTCCGATCACATTTTCTATATCAAATTAGTAACTGGTTACCGTATGATGACTGAAAGCTTTCTTCGGCTTACAATCTACAGACTCGGTTAGCGCTAGCAAGTTGAAGAGGGGGAGGGGGCGAGATATGCATACTTCCTCGTCCTGCATGGGTAGCAGCTGAGCGGGACGCGGTTCCTCTTCCTAACGACGCGGAACTGTTCTTCAGGGGAGCGGCCGCCCTGGGAGGAGTTCGTCGAAGGGGGCGTAGGACTCATTGTGATGGAAAATGGGCAAGAGACGGTGTATATCTCTACAGACAAGTTGGATCTGAGGGGAGCTTGTGAAGAAGCAGAAGAGCAGAAACGAAGACCAGCTCCGGGGAGTCGACGTCAAAATATATCACAGCTCCGGATCCCTCACGGAGGGACAGATAATATCCTCTGTGACGTTCAAAGTAGGTTCCAACTGTCGTCCCAAGCAGATGGATCACAAGATCGATCTGTTGTCTGGAGATGGCAGTGGGCCGTGGTTTCTGCAGCCTCGCTTCAACACCTTCACTACTCCACGATGGCGTCTATGAAGCGGATCCCAGCCTCGGCCTGGAGCAAACCGGGGGAGGCTCTATTATCAAGAGAAGTATCCGCTGCAAAGGCTACAGCGTATCTAAGTCTATGATGCGGCGCTGCGCCGCGCCCGTTGACGACTTGGTGGCGGATAGACTAAGACAGAAGCTTCGTTGAGCTTCGTCGCCGGAGCTGCGGGAGAGGAACGACTGGGAAGCAGATGTTGCGATGTCCAATGGGCGGCGCCGGGGCGCAGTGGAGGGAAGTTCAGGAAGCCTCGGGTCGGAAGGCGAAGATTACTGAACGCCGATGGGTCGAGTCGAAGGCGAAGGGGCCGGACCGGGGCAGCGATGTGGTCGAATAGTCGGTGGCTGAGGGGTCATTCAGTGTCCTGTTGCGCGCGAGGAGAGCCGGAAGCCTTACCAATGACCGCCGAACAAAGCGAGCTTGAAGGAGGGGGGAACTAAGGAGCAGCACGTCGGAGACGCCGCGATTGATGCAGGCAGAAGAAGAAAAGAACGGGGGGGACAAGACGCGATATAGCGACGACAGGAATTCCTTAGTTTCCTCGAGTGCACGTCAGCGCCCGCCGCGCCAGTCGCAGATTGAGATGGAGGTATCCAAGTTTGTGTTAAACAGCGTTAGCACCGAAGGGAATCAATCGCGGCGGGGTTCCACCGCGATGCACAGGGCTGCACTTTCCTCTGGAGACTTTAGGCAGTCGTTTTGATCCATCCCCATTCGCACCTTCCCATCGGCGTGCGGTGAAAGACTTTTGGTGAAGCTCCGTGGATCGTCCGGACCCGTCGGTCGGGGTTCAGTGAGGCCGTTGTGGCGCCGCCTACGTATTATTGTGATTGGATTTTGGGCTTCAGTCTCATTAATTACCAGCATGATTCTTCTCCTTCTCATGTCAGCTTCCTGCATTAGCAGATAGGTATCTGTAATTCGTATTCAATCCCGCGGATGCGAAGTCCCAAATCCCGTCTGGTGTCGTCATGTTCGGCAGCCTAGCTTCTCCCGCCCGAGAGCTGCGTGAGATGTGGCTGAAAGCGAAATGAAATCATCGTCCTAAGGTCGCATTTTACCTTATGAGTCACCAGTGATCGGCCTCTCGTTCCACGCGACGGCAGAGTCGGAAGACGGACCTAATTCATGGCCGACATTTGTCAGCCCTGAAAGGAAAGACCGCCACCCCACCTTTTGTTCCCTGCAACTCCAATCCAGCCCGCGCGTGCTATGTAAGCCACCGACACCAACGACGCATGAGAATTAAAGGCTGGCAACCCTGATTCAAAAGCGCCAGCTCAACCGCCTGCATGAGACGGCGCTTCTGGGCACAACTAGTCAGCCATGCCCACCTTATTTGTAGCATTTCGCTATGGAGCAGAGTATGCCGAGGTTCGAGGCACCGGTGGACCTCTCCGTTGATGGGTTCCGGTCCGAAAGCTGAGGTCCCGGCACCGGTTGATCAGATTACTGGGAGGACCAGTGGCAGGTTGTGGATTGACTATCACTACTATATCCCTGATCTACCCGCCTCTACGAAACCTGCGAATAATAGATATAGCCTCGTGTCAACCTCTCACCCGTTTTGGGTGGCTTGCTTCTCATTATCATCCTGCAATGCAGCAAAACTACAAACATTCGGGGGCGGCCCGGTCCTGGTCTCTAGCTCCAGCGGCAGCCACCATGCGCCTAGAATACTTCGCAATTGGCTGCGGACGGTTCCATGACTGACGGGTGTATGTAACGATTCATACGTCGCCAGGTAGTCAATGCCAATGCCATTTTTCTCACAGCTAAACGGACAGGAATACACTCTGCATCAAATTTTCTCTCTTTTGAAATCACTTCATCAGGCAGTCGCTTCACCCGGTGCCACACTGTAAGCCTTGAAGAAGTCGGTGCTGTTGCTGATCTCCTCTTTGACCTATAAAATTGTTAGCTGGTGTATATGATAAATCCACTGTCACGAGACACTCACAATGTCCAGACCACCAACGAGCTCTCCGTCGATCCAGAGCTGAGGGTATGTCGGCCAGTCTGCGTACTCTTTGAGGCCCTGCCGCACCTCATCATCGGCGAGGATGTTGAAAAAGCCGTACTTGACCGAGTTCTCTCGTAGCAGGCCGACCATTTGGCGCGAGAAGCCGCACTGTGGTGAGCTGGGGGTACCCTTCATGAAGAGCATGACAGGCGCGGCCTTGACGAGGTCCGCAAGACGCTTGAACAGTTCCTTTTTCTTCTTCTCGGGATCATCTTCCTCGGCGGGCGCATTATCAACACCCATATCGTTGGAGGTGACATTCGCAGCGGGTTCGGTTGCCGATTGCTTGGCGTTGGTTTCGATGGCAGTTCGGACCTTGACGGCGCTGCTGCCACTAACAGTCTCGACCACCTTGCCATCCCTCAACAGAACGAGAAAGGGCACGGCAGTAACATCGTAGGTTTCGCTGATGTCGCTGAGATCCTCCGCGTTGATCGACACCCACTTGGTCGTGGGGGGTTCGGTAACAGGGTACTCGGAGGCGAGGGTCGACAGAACGGTTGCCATCTGGGCGCAGGGTGCAGCCCATGGCGCATGGAAGGAAACGATGACGAGAGTGGTCGCGGGAGTAGAAGCCAGAACCTGCTCCCACTGGGGGATGCTGGTGATATCTATGATGGTCGACATCTTTGAACTGTTATCAATCGGAGGAGGAAGTTGCTTCAAGGACGGGAATCAGAGTTGGTCAGCGGCCGATGTCGATCCACGCCGGGCAAATGGTGCGAAGTTCGAATTTTGGCGGGGCAAATCAGAAGGAGGGGCTCTGAGCTGAATCGCGCACATTTGCGCTTGCGTCATTTTGGATGGACTTGTCACTTTCATTTTTACCATTTTGGGTGGCTATGAGTCCGCGACGGCTGGCTGCGCCCCGGTAGATGCAACGCGGAAGCAAGCTGAAGCCAAGAAGCCAAGCCCAAGCTCCGTTGTATGCAACTAAGCCGAAACCTCACTTTTATGCCCAGGGCAGGCGCAGCCAGCTTCAATGGGGAGAGCGGGGGGAGGAGCTGGCCCAGTTAGGCACCTTCCATCAGAGAGGATGGAGCCTCCGTGCGAAGCTACATCATCTCAGCCACACTCCCACTGTCCAAGTTCCCAGCTTCGACCGACAGGCCGGTCTTGCAACTTGTCCCTATTCCCAACCAAAGAGTCCTCTCGCAGCCGACAGACGTCTATCGCGGCTTCTCTCGCCTCGACCCTCCCGTTCCGCTCCCATTTCCTCCGTCTCCGGAACTCCGTCGTCTCCGTGTCCGTCTCGATTCTCTTAGTGGAGTTGCTGGCCGCAGCAACCAGGTGTCAACGTCACCCTAACCCCCAATCCCAATCCCCGTCAGCTAAACCTCACCATCTTCTCCTACTCTCGTCCTTCACCAACCGCGCGCGACCATGGCCTCTCTGAATCTGTCGATAAATGGCCCGTCCATAAAGAGCAGCTACAATGGCGTCGTCAACGCTCCTGTGTCATCTGATAGCTCTCCCTCCCACGCCCACTGGGCTCTGTTTTCAGTCCAGGCGCCTCTCCTAAACGCTTTCCAGGATACTGGCGCCAAGGAGAGCATTCTCAAGGTCCAAGGCACCGGCGGTAAGTCTACCACTGCATGTGGTCCGATTGGCATCGGCTGACTGCGACAGATGGCAACCTCGCCGACCTCTTTGAGGACTTCAGTGAGGGCCGTATGCAATTCGCCTACGCTAAAGTGAAAGATCCCAACAGCGGACTCCCCAAGAACATTCTGATTGCTTGGTGTGGTGGCGGTGTTCCCGAGCGCACCAAGGGCTACTTCACCAGCCATCTCGCCGCCGTCACGAAGGTCCTCCACGGATACCACGTCCAAATCACCGCTCGATCCGACAGCGATCTCGAAGTCGATACCATTATGCAAAAGGTCGCCGATGCATCCGGTGCCAAATACTCCGCCGCGCCCACCGCCGGCTCTCGTTCTGCCGCACCACCTCCGGTCAGGACCAAGCCTGTCTTCACCCCTACCACGAGCAGCCGCGCCGTCAACCCAGCCCTCGCCGCCCGCAGGAAGCAGGATGACGGGGGTGACGGATGGGGTAACGATGCCCCTCCCGTTACTCGAACTCAGCTAGAAAAGGTCGAGTCCGCATACAAGCCAACAAAGGTTAACCTGGCCGACCTCACGAAGCAGCCCACCGCCACGACTAGTGGCAGCACACCCAGGGCATCTTTGAGCGGCGTGATTGGAGGCGGGTATCAGCCTGTTGGAAAGGTCGACATTGCTGCTATCCGTGCCCAGGCCAAGAGAACCGAGGATGACCGACCAACTATCGTCAAGGGAGCTTATGAGCCAGTTGGGAAGGTTGACATTGCCGCGATCCGAGCGAAGGCCCAAAAGCCCAAAGAGGAGGCTGAGGAGGAGTCCCGGTCACTTAGTGAACGCAAGGCTGCCTTTTCTCAGCCGGCTCAGTCCGAGCGGTTGACATCGCTGCCCAAACCCAAGGTCGCTAACAAGTTCGGAGCGGTCTCAAGCTTCTCTGGCACCAAGGCTCCTACTCCCGGTGGACTGGGCGGGTTTGGCGCTCCTGCTGCCCCTGCTGCTCCAGTCGGTGCTGCCAGTCGCACTTTTGCCGACCAGGGTGGCAAAACTCCCGCCCAGCTCTGGGCTGAGAAGAAGGCCAAGCAAGGCGGAGCTCCTGTCCCTTCCGCCGTCAGCGCTGCTCCTGTTACTGTTCAAAAGAGCGCAGGAAACGAGTGGAAGAGCGGTTACACCGGAAAGAGTTGGGCGACTGTGCAGACGTCTGGCTATGGCCAAGGGGCTACTGGCAGGGTGAGCCAGCAGAACACTGGTGAGGCTGAACAAGAGACCGAGGAGACCGAGTCCCACTCTGTTTCCGCCCTGCGCGACCAATTCAAGAACTCGGCTCCCATTGGCTCTGCCCCCCCTCCCCGCGCGCCTCGTCCGGTTGAAGACGAGCCCGCACCTCCTCCGCCCCCGGCCGGCTCCCGACCATCCGGAGGGTTTGCCCTCCCCGGTCTCCCCACCCGACCTGCTGCTGTTGAAGAGGACAACGAACCCGAGGATCCCACCGCTTACCAGCCTGTGGCCGAACGCTCTCCATCTCCCGTCCGAGTTGCTGTTCCCGTGAGCCGGGGACCTGAGCCGCCTGTAGCAGTTCCTCCCGAGCAGCGAGCTCCTCCCCCTCTGCCGCCCAGCCAGATTGATGTCCCGAAGGAGGAGGATCTTCCTGATCAAAAGGAATCGTCCCACACTGCTCGCGCTGCCGGAGCTGCAGTTGCCGGGGTTGCCGTAGGAGCTGCTGTTGGAGCCGGTGCTGTGGCTGCCCACCATGCGCTCGAGGAGGACGAGCCCGAACCTGAGCCCGTACCCGCTCCTGCGCCTCCTCCTGCGCCTGCGGCCGAGCCAGCTCAAGGCGGCTACACGGCAGTGATTCAGTATGACTATGAGAAGGCCGAAGACAACGAGATCGACTTAGTTGAGGGTGATTATGTGACAAACATCGAGATGGTGGATGAGGACTGGTGGATGGGCACCAACTCTCGGGGCGAGAGCGGACTATTCCCAAGCAACTACGTCGAAGTTGTCGAGGACGGCGGCCATGCCGAGGAGCAGGCTCCCGCTCTTCCACCCCCGCCTCCTATTGTCGAGCCAACTCCCGAGCCCCCTGCTCCTGCTCCCGAGCCCGCGGCAGCTAGCGGACCTACTGCGACGGCCTTGTATGACTACGAGGCTGCTGAAGATAACGGTAAGTTTTTGGCCCCGTTCGGTTCCGATCGTATGCGGCTCCTATACTAACAATGTCGTGCAGAACTGAGCTTCCCCGAAGATGCCACCATTACTGGCCTCGAATTCCCCGATGAGGATTGGTGGTTTGGATCGTACGGCGGCCAGTCGGGTCTCTTCCCGGCCAACTACGTGCAGCTTGACTCTTGAACGGGCGCGTCGTTGAGATTGTTGTTTGTTCGTTCATGAGGTACCACCCAGGGCGGGCTTGGTACCGGTTTTTCAGTCGGGCAGGCCATGTGAAGAGGCGGTTTGCAGCCATAGCTTTATGGAACAAAAAAAGGAAGCAATTGAATTTCATTGCGATGGAACTTGGCCTGTTGTACTTATGTGGTGTCCTTCCCACGTTGTTGTATGTATGTGCCCGTCTTGCCTAGTACTATTCTATGACTTGCACGTTCTGGGTATTCTGCATGATGATCATTTCTTTAGCTTACAGCTACATGTCTCACAAGTGGATTAGTCCTCGCGACGGGAACTGCATGCATGGCAAATATACTTATGTAGCAGCATCAATCTACTCAGAATGGACATTTGAAAGATACCAACAAGCAATTCCTATCAAAAACAAAGTAGCCCGAAAGGCGCCTTTTCCTCCCGAAGCCGAAGCCCACCCTCCCCAAAATCGTAAAGTGTTCCGACAGGCGGTACACCGCCTTCATATAAGAACAGGGTGGTGATTCTGACATAGCTCATGTCCCGTGTTGTGTGTAGATCATATCCCGTTTCGCACTCCTTCTTCCCCTTGTCTTGCTCCAAGAGTTCGCCCCGCACGTAGTATCCCGCCCGCCAGCACCTCTGGATAGAAGGGTAGTTACCCCAAGTCATGCATGCGCCCGTGTCTCTGTTCGGCTGTCAACCGGTGTCGTGACGTTGGGGTATCGGTCGGTTCAAGTAGGTAAAAGCAGGGGTTATTAATTAGGCGGTGTTCGTTCTTTTAGCAAAAGCACTCGCAGCAGTCGAAACTGTAACAAGGCGCATTGTTAGCTTTGTTCGGGCGCAAAAGGCGGCGAGGACAAGTGCGGCCATGTGCCATGGGCGTTGGCGCAAAACGGAGCTTAGGGAGCTTGGAGCTAGGCAAAAGCTCTTTTCGGCTTTGCGCGCAACGTCGGGCCAATGCGCCACCGCCGTGTGACCGAAGCTCCTTCGCGCGTTGAGGGAATTGCGAAAGAGGGAGAAGAAGAAGAAGAAGAAACGTACCAGCATTCGCAAGTCTCGTCGAGGACGCAACAACAGCAGAGGGCAGCGAGACAGGCCGTCAGGCAGTTACCGCCGCCCTTTTGCTTCTGCGGGGGAGCTTGCTGGTACTGCATGGGAGGCTGCTGCTGAGGATAGTACTGGCCCGGGGGAGGACCTTGGGGAGGGCCCTGGGGAGCATAGTAGCTGCCCTGGGGAGGGTGTTGGCCTTGGGGACCGCCGTAAGACTTGAATAGGTCAGCTAGAAGCTCCAAGTGCGCGGCGTGAAAGGGTTGGATTGTTCTTACAGGCTGAGGCTGGGGAGGGTAGCCGCCGCCGCCGCCTCCACCTCCGTAGTAATCTTGAGCAGACATGGTGATGATGTATTAGGTCAGAATGTTGCGGTTCGTAGTCGATGTTGGAAGCGAGCGAGGGGTGAGCGGGGGAAAGGCGAAGCTAGAGAGGGGGAGGAGAGAAAAATATGAATGAATACGAGAAAGAGAGAGAGCAGGAGGGAGTAGCAATTATTATTATTATTTTAGGTCCCGTCCGGAAACAAAAGAAGCAAGAGCAACGTTTGGCGCTTGCGTGGGTTTGGTGGTCGGGGGTCTGATGATCAAGCTTGCCGCGGTGCAAGTCCGGTGCACTGTGGCGCACTGTGCCCAATGTGCCGGCGATTTGCTTGCTTGGCTCCGGAAAAATAGGAGGGAAAGTGGCTCAGTTGGTTCCCCCCTTCTTTTTTGGGGGGCGGTGCAGGGTCTGAAGTCCAAGAGATGAACCGGACGAGAGAGCCCAGGGCTGTGATGCTCCGTTCCGTTGCAGCAATCTTAAACTCGAGTAAATTAGAGATTGTTTAGTCGTCCGGCAATACGAATAAACGCACCGTTGAAACATCTTCAACGGGTGAAATCGTTACCGTACAACGCATCGAGGGACAAGCCGAGGGACAAGCCGAGCCACCAACACCACCACTGACAACCTCAATGACGTTGACTACAAGTCGTCAGATCGGGAGTCGGCAAGAGCTGCAACTGGTCGAGTCGATGTTGTCTGCGTGGCGGAGAAGCCCTTGACGAACGGCCCAAACGACTCATCCAGGCAAAGCCACTTGTCAAAAAAGCCACAGTTTGTCGTCATTTCTCTCGTGGCGTTGGAGAAACACGTACGCAGCCAGTGCCTCCCATGGAAAATTCCCCGAGATGCGTAAAAAGCCAAGAGGTTGACCGTTTGCCGCGTGCCGTTTTTACCGGGGCCTTGTGCTCCCTTGCCACAGCCTGACGACTTCACAATCCCCTAGTTAGCTGGGCTGGGCTCAGCAGGGCCTTAGCGCTTCGACCTCTTTTAGAGACAAATGTTCGGACCATATTTCACCACACATGATCTAGCATGGGTGGCTTCTGATTGGACGAGAGTTGTATCTCGGAGCCTCAAACCAGGATTCGAGATGCAACGAGACTTCATCTCCATCTTTGCTCAATCGGGTCATCGAATGCCATTGTCACAGGAAACAAGGCTTCCAGTTCACACAGACATGGCCACGTGAGGAGTGCAAACCCGGAAGTCAGGAGCTTACTCGTTCCTTCCTCAGCTACTTGCAATCACGAACATGCAGGAGGCATGGGCAGGTCTCCTACCTCGTCACAGCAATGTAGACGTCGGATGCGTAGATCAAGGAAGGAACCAATCCCAGAAAGGAAGAGTCTCACACCTTCCTCATGTGAGCTTCCGGTATTGGACAGCCGTGATCATCCAGACTTCAACCACGCAGAACAACTCTCTTCAGCCATCACTATCCGACCTCCCTCCCCCACACGCTTCGAATACCTTCTACTTCTTGGTTTCTTTGGTTCCATCTTCTCTCACACCGCTGACCGTCTTGCTCATGTCCACTTACATCCTCACATCAACATCCATCTGGGGCCAATTGTCCACCTTCTCGTGCAAACTCCGTCGTCTCTGAATCATAGGCAGTATCTCCGTCTCACCGCCCAATATCCCTCCCCAACCATTTTTGCCAATACCCATCACGGTGCTCATTGATCTATCCAAACAGTGATTCCGTCTCAGTATCAAGCTCTGCATCAGTTAGCTGCTGTCGTTTGGAACTCATGACTCCAGCCCGCTCGCAGGATTGTTCATAAAGCAACTTTTTGGCCTGCCCGACCTTGAACACAGTTTTCCTTCCTCGCATAATTCACCTCAACCTGGCCTGCGGCTCAACTTTGTTTTGCCTCCAACCAACCACGGCTGCCTCCCTCTTCTGCACAAGCCGCACGCCATCTCCTATCTCGACTCTTCCTTGCTGCATCACTGGCTGATATCTTTTTCTGGCTCTCTATTGGCTTCCACCATGGAATTCCCGTCGCCCCAAGGCGCTGCCGCCGGGATGGACTCGTCTCCCATTTCAACCCAGCCCGACCTCGAGCAGCAAACTACGAATCCTTCTCGACACCCCACCAGTTCCGAAGAGAGCTCACCTCCTCACCAAGATTCCCCTGCGGAAATTCCTGATCAGAACTCTCCTAAGCAACAGCCTTCCGATCCCGAGGACGCGTCCGCTCCAAGCATTACCACTCCTCCCAGCCCGCGAGGGCCATCTCCCCTCACCCGCCCTCAGCACTCTGGCTGGGAGCCGACCACAATTAACATGGCTAAATGCGACTACTGCGACCAGAGACGTAGAGGAACTCTATATCGCTGCGCTCAGTGCCAGATTGCCATCTGCAAGGCTTGTGCCTCCAGGGGCATTCTAGATCACGACAGCAAACACAAGCTCAATCCCAATTCTGTGGATTGGGATCTCCACCCTACTGCTACAGGCAAACCCGAGAGCAGGAGAGTCAGGAAGCCCTCTTCGGAAGCCAAGTCCACTCCAACTACTCGCGCTCGAGCGCGTGCCCGGAAAGGAAAAGGCAAGAGGCCTGCTGCCTCTACCAAGATCGACAAAGGGTGCACCGCGGATGAGGATATGACCGATGCCCCGGTTGATCAAGCAAATGAAGATGAACAAGTTGGGTCTGTTCTCGCAGGGCTCGCCCAGCCCCGTTCTTCTATAGCTCCTGGAGATGGCGAACAAGCTGACTCAGGGCCCGATTCAAACGAGCCGGTAAGTCCAGCTCTTCGGCATCAAGTCTCCTCACTCACTAACACCAAAGTAGATCACAGCCTACTATCAGTCTGAGCTCCAGGCTCCAAAGCCTCGGAGACCCCTAACGCGGCAGTGCGCAATGCTAGCTTTTTCACCGAAACAGCCAGTACCACAGGGCCCTAGCCGCTCCGTCCCCCCTCGTTCTCGTCATCCGACGTTTCGCGCCATCCGCCCTCGACCTATCCAGCCTCAGTTTGATTCATACCATCCCCAACAGAAGCAACTGAATCCTCATCAACCCGCATTCGTTCCGGGACAGAATTCCCACCCGGTTGCGTATCCAGCGCCGCAGCCGATAGGCCATCATACAAATCCCTATACATCCCCAATGTGGAACACACCGACGTCGACAAGGCACGAGGAAGCGCAGCGACAGGAGAGAAATGTGACGGAAAGCAACATCGATCCTCGTCTAGCAGGGGGCTCTTCTCAACCCCGTCACCAACAACCGCAAGCTGAAGTTGGAGTAGATTTGCCTCCCCTTCGGATGTACGAGCAGGGGCCTCCTCGGCCACAGAAATATCAGGAGCCTCAACCACCTCGATACTATCCCGATCCTTCGATCGTTCAGCAACAGCCTCTGCAGTCTATGCAGTATTCTGACCAGCTGATTGTGCAGCATCTAGAGCAGCGGCCTGTGCAGCATCTTATGCAGCTGCCTATGCAGCATCGTGAGCAGCTACCTGCGCAGCATCCTGAGCACCATCCTGAGCAGCTTACTGTGCAGAATCCTATTCAGAACCCTGAGCCGCAGCCTGTACAGAATGCTGCGCCACAGGCTGGGCAGCAGACCGACCGGCAAACCCAGCGGCAAACCGAACAGCCTCCTGTTAACGAGGAGCTCATTCAACGCATTGGGATTCAGCTGGAGGCGGATGCCCTTGTTACGCATCAGGAGAACCCAGATCTTCCCATGGACGAGTGTCTCCTTACCGAGGTGATGCGTGTCTGGAACCGTCGCAACACTAGGGCCAGTCTTCTCCACGAAGCACTGCACGCAAACCCCAATGTGGCTGAAGATACCCAGAACGCCTTCTACACTCTCCTTTCTGCACAGTACTATGCCAGTATCCGCCTTCAGTTAAACATCCAGAACGCGTCGCGCGCTTGGATTTCCGAGACGCTGAAGCAGCTTGTCAACGACGGGCTCGCAGAACCAATTCAGCTCCGCTGGCCGTTCTCTTAAGCGAAGAGAATCTCTTCACTTATCTGTTTCTTTCGCTTTGTTTTATTTAGCAAGATACATCTCTCCGGTTGGAGAACTGTCTCGGACGAACTGTCGATACTGACGGATTGGGATTGAGAATGGAAATGGTCGGTCCAGGACACAGCCAAGGATGAAGCTACAAGAGCTCGCATGTGTATAAAGGAATACCCCGGGAACATGGCATGACGATGGTTTCAGTGGCCACCATCAGGAAGCAAGAGAGGCATCCGTGTATATTGAACTTGGGCAAGGGCGGGGGAACTTTGGCAAAGCGGACTGGCAGCATCTTTGGGTCTTCAAGGACTAGATGTATGAGTGTTTTGATAAGTCAGCGGTTCCGCATCAAGGGGCTGGGGCTGATTCTCATAGAAGCACAAACATAATACACCAGTCACAGCGGAAGCGTTCTTTCGACATTCACAGCATAATTTGGTAGAGAGGTAGGGCATGATGAATCACGTATTTCTTTTGCGTACTTCCTGCCATGGCCAAGCCAAAAATGTACAATCCTTCCGGACCGTGAGACCGAGCGCCCCCTCGTTTCATATCATTAGAACGTGAGGAACGTTTTGCTTTTTGCTCTCGTTCTACCTTGAGCAATTTGGCACTTTCCTTTTTGCCCCTTGTTTCGTGTCCTCCCTCGCCTTGCTTATGTCAACCTTTGCTTCCCCTTCCTCTCCCTCTCTACCCAGTTACAATAAATGAAAGAAAAGGAAAAACCTCTACTGCTCCGAAGCCTCGGGCTGGGGAGCCGTCTCGTCGTCCTCGTCGTCCTCGTCAAAGGAGCCGGCGGGGACCTCGTAGAGGCGCAGGATGGACTTGTTGGGGTCCTTTGCGAGAACGAACTTTGCGTCGCCGTGGTCGGGGGTCTGAAGGCACATGTCGGCAATGGTGCGGACGATGCCCCAGCCGTTGGACAGGGAGAGGTTCATCTGGTTGGCAAAGTCGCGGGGCTTCCAGCCGATGACGCCGAGGACGACGTGCTTGTCGTTGGAGCGGGGGTTGAGGCGGGAGACGAAGCTGGGGGTGTTAGTTTCTATTGCGTGAAGAGTTTGGGGGGGAAGAACTCACCCGAGCTTCATCTGGTCAGACTTGGCCAGGATGCTCTGTACGGTCCAGCGGGCGAGCTTGCAGCTGTTATTCTTCATCTCGGTGGCGACGACGGCGCCGCGCTGGGTGACGAGCTTGCTTCGCCAGTCGAGGGCGCCGCCGCTGCCGGCGGCCTTGCTGTCGAACTCGTTGAGGGCCTTGATTGTGATATGCTGGTCGTCGCCGCTGATGGCGTTCTTCTGCACGGCGTCGACCTCGGTGCGCACCACCAGGTAGACGGGCTCCTCCTCGTTGGTGGACAGGTCGAAGCGGCGGTACTTGTAGGCCTTGCTGGCGGGCGGGTCGGCGTCCTCGGAGGGGTTGTAGAAGGGGTTGGCGTTGGCCATCTGCACCTTTGCCGAGTCGCTCTCGTTGACGACCTGGTTGGCAAAGTTGTGATTGATGTAGGTGGCCTCCTCGGCCAGGGCGGCCGGCTGGTTGATGGTGTCCTTTGAGCCGTCGGCGGCGTCGAGGGGCGCGTCGGCGGCGTTCTCGTTGACCGTGACCATGTCCAGGGCCGCGTTCTCGCGCTTGTCGAGGAAGATCTTCTTGCCCTGGCGGGAGATGACAATGTCCCACGGATACACGGACCGGGGCGAGCACATGAGCATAGAGAGGATGCTGTCCGTGGCGAAGATGGTGGCCTCGTCCTTTTCGGCGAGCTCCTGGATCACCGGGTCCGACGACGTGGTGACGTTGTAGGCCGCCCGGTCGATGGCCAGCAGCTTTTTCTCGGCACCCTTGACGGGCTGCTTGTCGAAGGAGCGGTCGTAGTAGTACAGGAAGCCATAGTCGTCGAGGTCCTCGCCCTCGTCCGTGTCGAGGTTCAGCTTGGCCAGGCGGTTGAAGTCAATCTCCTCCAGCAGCTTCCACTCGGCCTTGATGTTGATGCTGGCGTCGCGGTTGCGCGCCGGCTTGTCGTAGTCCTTCCACCCGAAGCGACGCCCGCCGCGGCCGGCGTTGGAGCGGCCGCCTTGCTGGTAGCCGCCGCCGCCAGCACCTCCGTAGCCCTGTCGTCCGCCGCCGCCGCCGCCGCCGCCGGCACCGGTCCTCTGAACCGCCTGCCTTCCGCCGCGGCCCGTCTGGGCTGCCCCGCGCTGGCCTCGCCCGCGCGTGAAGACGGCACCTCGTCCGTATCGGGACTTGGCCGAATCTCGGGTGTTGCTGACGACGGAGAAGGTCGACTCGTCCTCGGCGATGGGGGCGTTGAATGTAACGGCGTGGCTGGAACCGTACACTTGTTGGTCTGGGAAGAGAGAGCAATGTTAGCAGAGATTCCAATGACCAAGAGACACCCAAGCATTCCATACCCCTAAAGTTGCGGTTGTACTGCGCTCGTCCACCACGATCCCGGTCCTTGCCCTCGGCAGTCCAGTCGGCCATGCGTCCCAGCTTGTCGCCCTTTGAGAATGGTGCGTAGGGCACGCCGTTGAGCATCGTCTCGGTGGTGACGGGAGGGCCCCAGCCGTCGCCCGAGGGGCAGCTTTCGCAGATTTGCACGTAGTCGAGCGAGTCCGCCATGATTAAAAGGATTGTCCGGGTTTCCTTTGTTGTCTCGGGAGGGGGGCGGAGAGAGTCTTGAGCTGGTGCAGGCGGGGGGTTATCGCCCGCGAAGCCAGAATTTGGACGTCGGCGATGAATTTGTGGTGGGGTGGAGTGTGGGGCACCTTTGCGTGCCGAAAAAAATGTTCCAAAAAGCCCCGCGAGAACTTTGCAGTTTGTGGGCGTACTAGCCACAGTTACCAGCCACAAGTGTAGGGTAATTTGAGGGGCATCGAGACCAGATGAAGATGGACAGAAACGAGGGTGATGAATATCGCCCTCGAAATCAACTATAAAACTAACTTTCGTTTAGATGAAGCGGAATCTAGTTAATCACGAGCATCATCTTACATTGAAATCAAGAAAATTCAATGAAATGTCGACTTTCCACGTTAACCTTGATTCATCGCATGTGTACAGAGTATCTCAACCTGCGCATTCGTAACGCACCGCTAATAAAATGACTCTCAACACCCAACAGCAAAAGCTCAAACACATACCGCTTCATCTCATGCCCATCTCTGACAACCATACATGCCCAATCAACACACAAGCCAACAACTCATACTCTAAATGTTACCCAAATCATTCAATGTAAAGACAGTGTCCAATTGCAACCTAGATCCAGGGCTCATGCAAAAAGGCTATCCAACGCATCTCGAACCTCAAACTCCTCCATCACAGCACCAAATCTACACGGGAAAGTTAGCCGAGTAAATCCCGAGACTATGCCATAGCACGACTTACCCATAACACCGCACTTTCTGCACCAATTCTTCCGCCATAGTCTTGAGCTGCTCCGGCCGGAGCTCATGCACTCTCGGATGGGCCAGCACCATGCCCCAAGCCATGACGGGAGTGACCTCGCCGTCAAGGTCCAGCCTTGAGCTGAGGTCGAGGAGCGTCGCCAGGTCGGCCTTGGTAGGTTGTACGTCATACGACCAGACCCCGTCCCCCCGGTTATCAGTCTGTCCGGAGGAGAGATCGGGCATTGATTCTGGGAAGGACTGTGCTGGACACGTCGCCATAAGGGCATGGCCACAGGCGCCGCCTTCTGGGTCGGCCTTGCGCTCCATCATAAACTGAAGATGTGCCTTGCAGGGTTGCTCTAATCTACATGGTCCGTCCAAATTAGCTAGCCTGACGACGATAAACCCCAGGCCCCCCCTCCCCGTTCGTGACAAGATAAAGCTCCTGTCGTGTCACTGGGGAGGAGACGACAGGTATGCTTTGGAATCTGGGGAAGGGTTGCCATACGCTAAAACGAAATCGATTCCCGCCTGCTCCACGTCCATTCCCCGGCCGGAGGCCTGCTGCGTCATGTCTCGAAGCTGGTGACCGGACATCTGTTGGCGGTCCCCTGGCGATGCGTGGCTGGACGAGCCGATCGACGGTGTGGTGGTCGAGGTAGTAAAGGGTGGCGTGTGTGTGCTGGAGGATCCAGGTGCATAGCTAGTCGTACTCCCAGGACTATCGACGGGGATGCCATATCGGGCCAAGGCATCTCGTAATTGCTTGTTCTCCTCAGCCAGCTTCTCGCGGCCTTGGCGGCTGGTGCTGTAAACTTCCTTCAACCTGAGAACCTCGTCCTCTAGAGCTTTGATGTACCCCTCCTTCCTCAAGCGATGTGTTCTATGGGAGACGGAGCATGAGTGTCACGTCGACCAGCGGACATGGTTGGTGGACAAACCTTTGAGCTTGACGATTAAGTTCTTGGCGCCGTGACATGGCGGGCTTGCTGTTTGGCTTGGGGCCACGCTTCTTTGGTGGGTTTCCATCTGGAAATCGCGATCGAGCATTTGATTAGTCGGCGAATTGGTCGACGCAGGAGTCGGGGCGGGAGAGGCGCTTACCGCGCGTGGTCCTCTTCTCCGCAAGAGTCTGGAGGATGTTGGGATCAAGGCTCGAGGGACTCGTCTTGTCGTCTGCCTCGGAGGTGGCAGGGCCTCGGTCGGGGGACCTCGACGAGGACATGTACGAGGTGTACGAAGCCATAGTCGACAGCCTTGGGTTAGACAGACGCTGACTTTACGTTCTCGGGTGATGGGTCAGCACTTGATAATCGCAGATGAGTGGATAAGTAAGTGTGCAAGACGAGGGCAGGCCGCACAGCGGGACGACAATGGGAGACCGGGGTTGGAGGCTAGGAGACGTGTGGTCGATATAAAGGCCGGCTCTAGCGCCCTGGGGTTTGCTGGAGCTGGAGAGGGCGTCGGGCCGTCAGTGGGCGGATGATTCCAACGTCTCTGGGCTCGAGGGAGATCTCGGGAGATTCTTGCAAGAGATTAGGTGTCGTGAGACTTCTGGGGAGCGGATCCCTTGGAGGGTAGAGCGATGGGGGCGTCGGCCGCCCGCGCAGACCAGCAGAGACAAGACGAGACAGGTCGGAGCCGTTAGCGCACGGCTGCGGGCTTAGCTAAGGAAGGGTTTGCGGCAGCTGGGAGGACGAGTGGACGACGAAGACGGCGGCGGACGATGAGGAGACGGGGAGGCAATCGTGACGACGTTGAGGGGTACCCACAGTCGATGATCGATCTGATTGATTGGCAGCTAATGCTATCCAATGGGTAAGGCTGAAGGAAGCGACCCTTGGTTCGGCAGATGAAAGGACGCAGAACAACGGTGCGCGGGAGATGTCACCGTTGGAGAGATGTGGGTCGACGTTCGGAGTTGAGGCGGAAATGCACGGGGGAAGAGGAGAGGTTAGAGAAGGGAGAGAAAGATGATGAGAGGAGAGGAGAGGAAGTGAGACGGAGAGAATGAAGCAATCCGGACGGGGGACGGGACCTTCCAAATTCTCGGCCGTGCCGTTGTTGATGGGGAAGGCACGCACTTGGTCGGGCGTTCGGCAGGAGCGGTGCCCGCGGAGAGCACAGCCACGATATCCTTGAAAACGACCCGAGAAGTTGAGATGCAATGCGCGGTTCGTGCCTGATGACGACAGATGGGAATGATTTAGTTGCGAATATACGCTCAATTAAAACCATATGGTGGCAATATCACCCCGATGCTTCCGTCTTCACCCCGCCAAGCCACAATCCGGGGGTACATGCCGCTTTGCGGGTACTGCCACTAAACGGCCAGGTACCGAGTCAAGCATCACCGCGTCTCCGAGAGGCTGAGCACCTGAACCCGGCGTTGGCCTTGTAAACCAACCTAGCTCTTGGATTGAACTATGCTCGGTGCCGTTGGGCTGACAGGGACTGCCGAGCTAGAATAAGCAGAAGCGTAGGCGAAAATTGCCCATGGCGGTGATAATTGAAGGGCTTTGTGATATGACGATGGCGTTGTGGGCTGGATAAGCTGATAGATACTCGAGGGTGGCCATGTTCTAGAGATGGGAGAAACAAGAGAAACATATTATATAGTGCATATTAAATGAGCTATTCGTCTTACCCATATACAACTTGCCAAGGATGGAAAGTGTGGACTGGCTCATCAAACCTTGCTCATCTCACTGAAGTTATACCGAGGTTGGTCGTCGTGATGCATTCCCCGACACTCGCTCGTGCAACGAAACCGGATTCATAGTGGATAAGAAGATCTTATTTATCTTGTTCCATGCTCAGAGAGCAATGAGCCAACACATGGACAACCTAAACCACACCAAAATGTAGGGAACCCATCAAGTCCATCGCAACTATATAGTATCAAAGTAACTACAACAATCTTCCATTTCATATGAACTTGGAGCAATTACTTGAATAACATCTTTGGGCTAATCTGAAGAATTCACGGCTAAAGGCAAGGCATCATTCATCACGCACCTCCAAGTCACCAGCACACAACGAGGTCTCCTGGAAAATGGCATACGTCTCTACCTAGTTACGTAGGAACCTGCCCGCCCCTCCCTCGTCCA
This sequence comes from Thelonectria discophora, assembly GCA_911649645.1. Classification (NCBI taxonomy): domain Eukaryota; kingdom Fungi; phylum Ascomycota; class Sordariomycetes; order Hypocreales; family Nectriaceae; genus Thelonectria; species Thelonectria discophora. Next base: position 3,554,883 of record CAJVRK010000008.1, on the reverse strand, counting down.
TCGTGACGCAGCACAACACAAAACAAAACGCGTCTACGAACCTCGGATCCTTCAGGAACCTGTTTGCGGAGCGCAGCCGCGGTTACAGTTGGCCCGGTCGACGGTGACGGGAGGCAAGAGGACGACGTTCATCTCGCAATCCTTCTTGTCCTTGGAGTTTTGGCAGACTTCGAAGCCCGCCGGGTCGTGCCTGAGGACCGCCTCGCACCGGGCACAGTGTATGGGCTGTGTGACTCGGTTGCACATTTTTGATGGCGAAATGGATTGTTGGAGCTGGGAGTTTGCGTGCTTGGTTGTGTGTTTCGTTGTGTTGCTGGTGGGAAGAATACAAGATCTATTTCCTGTTGAGGTGAGCTTGGGGGCTCATGCTTATATACAAGAGCCGACGTGGTTATTCACAGGCTGGGTTGTCTATGATGGGATGGCGTGGCGAGCCGTGGTGCTTAGCATGGTCTTATTTGTGTGACAATGTTGATAACTTGGAGTTGAAAGACTCCAAAGAAGGTTCTACAACAAACGTGATTAAATGACTGAACACAAGTACCGAGTACCTACGTACCGTTCAGTCGCCGACCAGCATGGTGTGTCTCACATATCCCCTCTCTCTCTATCTCGTCAGCCTATCTTTTCAGCCCATCATATATCTACTCGAGATACAGCCAACTTCTAGCCCTCTACTTAACATACTACTACGTACCACCCCGACACGCATTCGTAAGCCACAGGCAAACTTGTGTGAGTGGGACAAGGCATGCCACATGTCGAAGCTCGAGGCCCCGAGCGTAGGAACAAAGTCACTGAAGACTCGCCCATCTCGATTGTCTCGAGGGCCTTTCGACCGAGCAAGAAGAGGGCTGGAATGCATGGCGTCATTCAATCGTTTCATCCGCTGTTGGCCGCGGTCAATTGGTTGGGTGGGAACGAGGGAGAGCAAGAGGAGATGAGATGATGGATGATACCTCAGGTCTTTTTTCCCACCAAGATTTCCTCCGGCTAGCGAAGACGACATGTCGTCTCATTTCGTGAGGAATTGGAAACACAAGTCACGAGCGCGTGTCTCAGTTAGTTAGTGTGAAAAGTCTCCGTCTCCCCATGTTGCCTGGATGGCATTCTCCGAGGCTTGAAGCATCGTCATCTCTACGGTGACGAGCATCCGGCTGGAATGCGGGAACCGACGTCAATTGCAATGGACTGCCTGGATGCATTCCAGCGACAGCCCGTTTCCCGGAAATAAGCGACACAAGGCGAACAAGAAACACGTGCGAAGCCGGGAGATGCCCCATTGAGTCTCTGGTGAGCTGAGCAGAGTCACTGCTTGGTACCCATACGAATAGACTGAGAGAGGCACAAGATGGAAATGGGCAGATGGGTGAGATGATCGACGAGCCCAAGTCGCGTGTCCACGGAATCACGACCGGCTGTGAAACGAACGGGTTGCGGCGCCTATTTTGAGCGCCCGAGAGACCAGAACGAAACAAGCCTCCCTCCGGTTCTGCAGCTGGGGGGAAAAGGTGCAGGTGGCTTATAGAGGGCGTGGTATAAGCAGTGATCCTTCCCAGTTGGTCCGCCGCATGTGACTGACTCGAAGCACTCGAGAATGACGTCGAAGAGGGGAAGAAGCAAAAACAAAAAAAGACAATAAATAAAAAGCAAAGAGTAAACAAGAGAAAACAGAAAAAAAAAAAAAAAAAAAAAAAAAAGAGCACGAGACGGGCCCCGGCAGTTGAGGTCCTCCATCCTCCATCCTCCTCGTCGGGGAGTAATGCCGGCTAATGTCGAGGTGGGAGCGTGACGGGACTCGTGAGGAGCAAAAAAAGCGGTATATCAGGTCATGGCTCAGAGAATGACTGCTCGCTTCATGCCTCTTCTCGCTTCGTACGCTTCGCTTCATGCGCTTGCGCTTTGATGTGCTGATATTCATGCGCCTGGATGGGATCGATGGGATTGGAAGGCGAGTCCTAACAACGACCGGCCCGTCTCCGCGATGCCCGTTGTCGGTCGGCGGTGTCTTTTGCTGAGAAAACAAAGCTTCCCTCAGCGAGACTCTAGGTGGGGGACTCCTCGAGGAGTGACTGGTTGCTCACTTCAATGTCCCCCGGGCTGTGCCGTCCCACCTCCAATGGGCGGTACATTAGTACATCATGTACATGCATGTCCAGTCTCGCCGAGCCCCAGGGCGGTGACGGCATGTAGACTGAGGTACAGTGCTAAAGAAGCCCTGGAGGGGTCAGCAGCCCGTGCTATTGGGTACATCCATTGTGCACTCGCAGTCACAATGCAGAAGGCGGAATGCAGAGTGCAGAGTGCAGCCCAGTGCGGTGCAGTTCAGCATGCAGCAAGCATCACCACACAGACCCCGGCTGTTAAAAGTCCCTGAACGGAACCGGTGCCAACGATCCATTGGATTCCACGGGAAACTCCACTGAGACCGGTGACTGCCTGCAGTGGCTTCTGGACCCGTTGACACCAAAGCGACGCCCGAAAAATGGAAAGAAAGGAAAAGTACCTACCTAAGAAAAAGAAGACCTTGGAGGAAAAAAAAGGCAGCTCAGCAGACGGCCAACTTAGCCACTAGCGTCTAGTCTGCTTCCCTCCCCCCGCTGGAGATGGTGGGTGGTGATTGGCTCACGGGCTGCCTTCCCCGCTTATTGTATCATGAGAGGAACGACGCGAGAGCCCACGGCTCCGTCTTGACTGAGGCTTGCAGCTTGCTTGACCTTGGCTGAACTCTGTACTTGGGAACTCCCTTCAACGGTGGTGACGCGAGCCGGCGACCGACAGTGACCGACAGCGACAGTGAGACTCTGAGAGAGACCAGAGACTTGAGAGAGAGGAGAGCTCCTTCCTCGCTCCTTTCTCCGTGTCGCTGCTTCAACACCACGCCTTTTCTTCGTCGTCTTCCTTCTTCTTTTTCTTCCTCTTCTCTTCTCTCGCTGCTGCCATCCTCTCTCAAGTCGGCCTCTGGCTGTTCCTCCTTCTGTTCTGGTTCCCCGGTTCCACGCCCACTGCGCGCCCGCGCCCGCACACCTCGACACCGACCTCCGAAAAGCCCAACAACCGCTCCTCCTCCTCCTTCTCCTCTCAACCCTCACCGTCGAGGTCGGAAAAAAGGCCATTCGCACGTCTCCGTTAAACCCGTCGGCATCGTCTCCTCGTCGATTCCTAACCGGTCGCAAAATCCCCTATTTTTGCTCTCTCGCTTCTGTCTCCTCCCCCCACCGTCAGCCTCGAGGACGTTTCGCTCGCTGCCGGAATCCTTCAGTCATGTCTTCGAGTCTCGCGGGTCTGTAGTCCTGGCGCCCTTGCCAGACCCCCGAGCCTCTCCTCACTTGTTGCTCCGGTAGACCTTCTCCTCGCCCGTTCGTCGACGAATTGCCCGGCCCCGGCCCCTCCTGAGCCGGCCACGAAAACACCCACACCACCAACATCCGAAAGCCGCCGCCGCCGCCATGGAATCTCCCGCAGGTGCCACATTGGCCCCCCCGGCCGTCGCTTCTCTGAGGGCCCAGCAGGCCACCGTCATGGAGAGATCGCTGAGCCAGGACATACGGGAGGAGCGAGAGGAACTGCGAGAGGCGGCCGAGCAGACCCTCAACACCATCATCGACCTCAACCTCGACAACACCATCAAGTGGGTCAGCCCGTCTTGGACCGACGTCGTCGGAACTCAGCCCGACACCGTCGAGGGCCTCCCCGTCTCCGACTTGATCGTGAGCGACAACAAAGCGGTCTTTGCCGAGGCTGTCGAGTCCATGAAGAAGGATGACTCCCGAAGCCACCGCATTCGATTCGCCGTCCGCCTGGGGGGCTTGTCCAAGCTGCTCGCCCTTCCCGAGGACCAAGATGTCGACCTCGACAACGAGCCCCCGCAGACGCTAGATCTCGAAGCCCAAGGAATCATGGTGTACGACAGTGTGTCCGGCGGAGAGAGTCACGTTAGTTTCCAATTCCCGCGTTCTGCGTTCTTGTGAGTGATGTGGTACTGACAATCAACTTGTTATAGACCATGTGGATGTTGCGGCCGTGGATTGCCCCTCGAGAGATCAAGATCGACCTTCCCCAAGTCATTGTCAATTCCCTCGGCTCCGGCGCCGAAGTCCTGGCCGGCTATCTGACTCAGTTGGCCGATCCCAGCGTCGAAGACCCCGAGCAAGAAGATCCTCCCCCTCCGGTGCTGTGTCGCATCTGCGAACGCCAGATCCCCCGTTGGTGGTTCGAGAAGCACACCGATGTCTGCTCGCAGGAACACCGAGCAGAGATGGATGTACAAATGGCGCAGGAGAATCTGACGGAACACCGTCACGCCATTGTCAAGGTCCTCGATGCCTTGGAAGCTCGTAAGAGTCGCTCCATGACTGGGGACCAAGTCTCACTTCCCGTGGCAGAATACAAGGGGTTGCCAATTGGGCCGCCGCCGTCGACCCAGTCTTCTCCTGGCAGCTCTATACCTAGGTCGAGCGAGCGATCCGGAGGGCTTGGGCATACTAGAGCACGCTCCTTTGCCATTCGTCGACCGCAGGCCAGAATCGTCGAGCTGCTGATGGATCTTTGCGATACTGCCATCGAGATTAGCACGCCCGCCATCAAGGAATCCTCGGCACAGCAATTGACTGGCGAGTTCCGCACCCAGTCACCCCAGTCCGAGTCTCGAATATCTCAAGTCCTCCAGTGGCAATCGCCAAGCACAAACACGCTGGAGCAGGAGCAGGGTCTGGCTCTTCTGTGTGCCGACACGGAAAAGGTTTCGAGGGCCAAAGTCGACGCCGTGTTCCGCCACCGCAAGATCATCGAATACGCCGAACGCATCCGAGTCGAGCTGGCCGTCCTCGTTCAGGACTGCATCGACGAGGCTTTGAGGAAGGCTGCCCGCATTGCTTCCGGCGACCTCTCGGACTCGACAGACGAAGCAGAAGAGCATGTTCAGGAACACTACGAGGAATGCGAAGCAGAAGGGGCGGAAGAAGAAGAACCCCCAGAGCCCCAGCAAGAGGAGAGCTATTCTCAGCCGTTGAACAGCCCTTCTGTCCTGGCTGCTGCCCTGCGCCAGATGAACATCTCGGACCAACGCAACCGATCCCGACCGACGTCATTCATCGCCTCGACGAGATCCAGTAGCCCAAAGGAATGTCCGACGCCGCGCTCTCATTACGGCGGGCCGAGCAGCTTGATCACGCAGGCGCGAGACACTCGGCGGGACTCGCTCCTGATCGAGAGCGACACGGTCGAGAGCGAAGGGAGCATGCGCTCGTCGTCTGTAGCTTCTCGAAACGCTCCTCGGACCGAGTCCCCTATCTCCGAGTTTGGCGACCTTAGACGAGCCGCCAGCACCAGACAACGGCACCGACGGAGTCTTGTTCTTCCGGGCGCCACGTCCCCCCGCCGTCAGGAGTCGCCGTCACGCCCGCCACCGCCTCCGTCTCCGTTGCGGATCAAGGCCCGGCCCTTTCCCACCGGCAACGATGTCATCGTGTCCCCCGAAGCATCGCCCATGCTCCCCGGTAGCGACTTCAGCTCCCCAGCGGTCATGCCGACCAGACATCACAGGAGGCAGTCGTCGGCTGCCATCTCCGACTTTGTCATGAAGCCTCCAGTCTCGCCTCGCCTCGGCCCGAACCAGGCTCCTCCTCAGCCGCGGCCGACGCAGCCTTCCATCAAGGACTTTGAGATCATCAAGCCAATCAGCAAGGGAGCCTTTGGAAGCGTCTACCTCTCCAAGAAGAAGTCTACGGGAGAGTACTTTGCCATCAAGGTCCTGAAGAAGGCCGACATGGTTGCCAAGAACCAAGTCGGCAACGTCAAGGCTGAGCGAGCCATCATGATGTGGCAGGGACAAAGCGACTTTGTCGCTAAGCTTTACTGGACCTTCTCTAGCAAAGACTATCTCTACCTGGTTATGGAATATCTCAACGGCGGTGACTGCGCTGCCTTGATCAAGGTCCTTGGCGGCCTGCCCGAGGAATGGTCAAAGAAGTACCTCGGCGAAGTCATCCTGGGCGTCGAGCATCTGCACAGCAGAGGCATCATCCACCGAGATCTGAAGCCGGACAACCTTCTGATCGACAAGCGAGGCCACCTCAAGCTCACAGATTTCGGTCTGTCTCGCATGGGTTTGGTTGGACGACAGAAGCGGGCTCTGAACAACGAGAACTCGGATGGGACTCCCGATCTTCTCAAGCAAGGCCCGTTTGCTCGCTCTGCGTCGATTGCGTCGTCGAGATCTACCTCACTTGATCTGCACGGCCATACTCATTCGCCCAGCATGACGCCACAGATGACGCCCGACGTTGGCAGTCTCCCACAGCCATCGTACTTCAGCCTGGGACAAGAAAACAGTCGCCGAGTTTCCGGCAGCCACCGTAGTGACAGTGGCGGAAGCGAGACGCTCGCTCACATGGTGTCCCAATTCTCCCTGAACGACTCCGAGGTGGCATCCCAACCCAACAGCCTTAAGTCGCCAGTGGACGATGAGGCCATTGCTCATGGCTCACCCGACCTGACAGCCAACTTGAGTCATCGGATGAGCATGGACGGCGGCCGAAACTCGCTCCCGCCATCAAACATGATGCCTCCCCCAATGGCCCTCTTCAACCCAGAAGACACCAATCGACGATTCGTGGGCACGCCCGACTACCTTGCCCCGGAGACGGTCAAGGGCGACAAGCAGGACGAGACGAGCGATTGGTGGTCCGTCGGCTGCATCCTGTTCGAGCTACTCTACGGAATCCCTCCATTCCACGCTGGGGAGGCAGAATTGGTGTTCGAGAACATTCTCGCACGCAAGATTCAATGGCCCGACGAGACCGAGTGCGAGCCGGTCTCGGAGGAGGCCAAGGACCTCATCAACAAGTTGCTGTGCATGGAGCCCCGAAACCGCCTGGGCTCCAACCTCGAGGACAAGTTTGCCTCGGGCGGAGAGGAAATCCGGAACCACCCCTGGTTCGCCGACGTTAACTGGGACAAGCTCCTCGAAGACGAGCCCCAGTTCGTACCGCAACCGGAGGACCCCGAGGACACGGAATACTTTGATGCCCGAGGCGCCGTGTTGCAGTCGTTTGCCGAGGAGATGGAGGATCAGACGTCTCCGGCACCGTCAACCGGAGGCTCCGACTACCCAGAGAGACCTCACGATGCCCTGTCCAAGGTCCGATCGCAGGTCAACTCGCTGAACCGCAAGCTCATGCCGCTGCACATCCCGCCTCATGTTCGAGACCTGAAGACGAGACGACTGAGCGAACCGGTGGCCATGGACGACTTTGGGACCTTTACATTCAAGAACCTCCCTGTGCTGGAAAAGGCCAACAAGGACGTGATCCAAAAGCTACGAGCCGAGGCGCTGGCTGCTCAGAGCAAGCAATCATCCAACAGCTCAGGATCTAACGGCGGCATGTCTCCGGCGCCGTCGCTCGAAGGCAGCCCCGTCATGGCGAACCCGATCCAGCGGACCATCTCCAATGCCAAGAACCGACCGCAGTCGCCGTCTGGCATCAACCATTCGAACTCGTCTCCGAGCAGGATGTCGCAGCCGTCTTCGCCGCTGCTCGTGTCGTTCGTGGCCGGAGGGGGCGAGGGGCGAAGAAAGGCATCGAGCAACTCGTCGAGTCTCTCTCACCAGTCCAGTGTCTCTCTCCAACCCACCTCGGCTTACGACATACCCAAAGCCCCTCCAAGTCTCCAAAAGGCGGCGACTTCGGCTGGGGTGTCGTCGACTCCCGCCAAGGGCCGAGGATCAGCTCCTCCGCCCTTGTCTCTGTCGCCGCAGAAATCCGTGTCGACGCCGCGACAGTCGAGCGGCTCTTCGGCCGGTCGCTCGCGTTCGCTTACCGTGGGCTCCCAGTCCCAAGATGGAAGTCCTGTTGCGTCGGATATTCTGCATCACCACAGGAACCGAAGAAGCCAGGTCTTTGACATGTCTCCGTCCTCGTCGGACAACGAGGGTGAGAAGCACAACGCACTTCTTCGGGTGCAGCGGCGTCGGCAGAGCTCGCGACGACTATCCCAAATTGCTTTTGACGCAGGACCTACCTTTCGCCCGCTGGATGTCCTCATCTGCGAGGACCATCCAGTGTCTCGGATGGTTATGGAGAAGCTGCTCGAGAAGCTCCGGTGTCGAACCATTTCCGTCCCCAACGGACCCGAGGCGGTTCGATACTCGATGAGCGAGATCAAGTTTGATGTCATCTTCCTGGAATATCAACTACCACAGATTGGCGGAGCCGATGTTGCGCGTATGATACGCGAGACCAAGAACACCAATTCACATACGCCCATCGTGGCCATTACGGCTTACCTCAAGGAACTGCAGGCGCCTCACTACTTTGACTCGCTCATCGAGAAGCCTATCAGCTCCTCCAAGTTGATTGAAGTGTTGAAGAGCCTGTGTCAGTGGCGCCCCGAGTCGCCCGGAACCGTGACGCCAGGAGGCTTACCGCGGCCGATGCCCATCAGTGTCCGTAAAGCAAATGCTCGCATCGAAGATAGCCCAACTTCAACGTCTTCCATGTTTGCGCAGCGCCTCGGATCGGCCATGATACCCAGCCGAGATGAGTCTATGAGCTCGTCTTTGTTTGGGGACTCGGAATCGGTCACGACGGACGAGATCCCCGTTGTAATCAGTCGTAAGGCCACCAACGAGTGGGACGAAGGCGGATTGGGCATCACCACAGATCCGGATGGTCTCAACGCGCTGGAGGCAGTGAAGCCGATACCGCCGTTCCTCACGCAGCAGTCGGCGCCCCCACTCCTGGATCACGGGTTCCGACTGTCGGACAAGATCAGAGCCAAGAGGGACGCGGGAGAACGGCTCGCTCCCGAGAGCACCGAGTCGGCCGACGACGAAGACGAAGAGCTCGGGACGGGGCGGGAGAAGCAGGCCAAGCGTAGCAGCCAGCAGCTGCTCGGTAAGGCAGGACTCCCCAGCTCGAAGCTCGGCATCGAAATGATGCGGGCCAACAGCCACGACAGCATGACCATGGGGTCGGAGAGCACGCCCGAGGCGGTGACGCAGGTGGTGACCACGCCATCCAAGGAGATGTCGCTAGGGGCTCTGGAGGATCTGGGGTCCCTGGAGATGCTTGGCGACGCCCCCAGCCGGACCCGGACCCCACCGGATAGCAGCCGGGAGACGATGGTTTACGCGGGCGACGCGCCTGACGAGACGGGCACCGACAGCGTCGATGTCGATGCCACGCCGCGGCCGCTGGTGACGCGGGCTGAAGATGACGAAGATGTCCAGGAGACGCCGCGGCCGACGGGCAGAAAGGAGGTTTAGGCGAGGCGGGGAACGATGCCAACCTCGAGCCGAGTTTGAAGTCACTATACCATTCATCCACTCATTTACACACCATTTTTTTCTTCTTTTCATGTACTGTACGGATTGCAGCGTGGCGTTTGCGTGGAGAGAGTCGAGTTGAGCTGAGCTCATTGGGGGGGGGGGGGGGCTGTTGTCGTTGGGAGCGTGGTGGTTGGGAGCGTGGTGGTCTTTCTCATCTAGGGCACTTATAGTTTGCTGAAAGCAACACAAGTCGAAGCAATGAATGAGCGAGCATGGCGAGCAGAGAAAAAAATGGGGGGAAAGATAAGAAAACAAGAGAAAAAAGGGAAGCAACGAAACGCACATTTCAGGGAAGGGGGAAATGGACAAAGACTGGATTCAACGCCAAAAAAGACAATTGGCGAAAGAGGTTGCATGGCAAATGGAAACGGAGTTTTTTTTTTTTTTTTCTGTTATTGTTGTTCTTCTCATGGTTGTCTTTTTCCTTTTCCTTTTCCTTTTCCTTTTCTTTTTGTCGTTGCTCGCTTTTTTTGGCTTGTCTTGTCATGTTGACTCTTTTGCTACTGCTGCTACAGTTGTTGTTTCCGTTGTTTCGAGGCTCGGGATAAGCGGGGTGGGTTAGGTGGACGAGTCGGATGCAAAGTCAGTCAGTTGATGAGGCGGCAAATCACTTCTCTTTCTTCTTCTTCTTCTTCTTTCTCCGTATAAGGGATCAGAGATATGATACAGAAATTTCAACAACATATACGCCTCGAACTTGGCTTTGGCTTGTGAGAATGCATTGTGACTTGACGTGGAATGGTGATGCGCTTCAAAACTCGGGCTGGGGTCTGTGAGCATGACTGACTTGTTTCGTGACCTGCCTTTGCAGGTCAGCTTTTGGCGGCCGTGGTGGAAGTTGATAATGGGCGTCTTTCAGTCTGGGCAATAAGCTTAATCAAAAACACACACGGAGGGGAGTATGGCTGGCTGGGGAAGAAGCGGGGAGAGGAAGATGCGAAAGAGAGGACTCGAAATGTAGGCAAGGGAAGAAGAGATTAGGTAGAGAGATAAGAATGGATGGAGATATGGGGTCATTGGAGCGACAGCTGCAGGGAAAATGCGTCTGACGTTTGAGTCCGGCCGGGGGAGGGAACAAGATGAAGAGCAGGGGGGGAAACAAATGCCTCTTTTTGTGTCCCTCGCTGTGGTAATGTGATTGGGGAATACTGGAGGTCTTACTGGGACCGGGCCGGTAATGTGCGAATATGGGGGAAGCCATCTGGCCATGATTTGTCTCACGGGTAGGGGCATTTGCATGCGGGTGGCTTTGCTTTTACGTATTGCTTAATCCGAGTGACGAATTGATGCTCGGCTCTCCTCTGTACGAATAACTACTATCCCGTTGCAGTAGTGCTTCCTTGCTTGGCATTGGTTCAGCAGGCTTAATGTGCAGCATGATGGAGGGGTGAAGAGTTGTGCTCCTCCGGAAGGACTCAGTGCTCTCCCCAAGCACACACCCAACACGGGTCTCATACGGCCGAGAGGTATTAGCGTAGGGGAACCCCCGAGGGGGAAGGAAAAAGCTGTCGAAGCTAAACAAGAGTGTGGCTGGCAAATCTGGTCCAAGATGGAGAGTATCAGCGTCTGTGAGAGTGGACCGCACGTTATGGTTATCGGTAGCGCGTCGACGATTGTTCCTCTTGATGGGCAGATATATCCGGGAATGTGTGTGTGTGGAGAAGAGGGCGAAAAAGGGCCTAAACGCTCCAGAGATGACAATATCCCGGCGCCGCCTTTTGGCCGTTGAGAGTGGCTTTGGGGGCGGTTGAGTTCTTTTTTCCGCCTCAGAGCATGGGGGAAGTTAATGGAAATTGAGTTGAGCTTGTTGCTGCATCTCGGAGGAGAAGATGCGACTCTAGGCGTACCAGGAGCGTCACGAGGACGGTGGGTATGCGGATATGCTGGGGAAGCTTAGTGATGTGATGAGGAAGAATGCGGGAATGCGGGTGCCTCATCTGGTTATGACTTGGCCTTGAGTTGAGTACGTAATCTCGTCTGGCGTTGATTAACCGTTGATAAAAGGTGACGACTATGAAGCAACGATGAAGCAACAGTGACAAGAGAGAGGAGTGCCCTGATCCAGGAAACACGATGAGCTGGTGCCGCCATTATTGAAGCACTGCATGGGCTCCATCGTCAGCCATGATAACAACAACCACTTTCGGCCACCGAGCGTCTGACGAGAAAGCAACCGAGGCCTGGATGCTTTTCGTCCCTAGTGAGCACAAATAAGAGGGTCTCGAGAGAGAGAGGCCGATTTACGACCTACTAGCCTCCGGCTCAAACTGGGACCGAAGATGAAAAGAGCCAAACGAGTGCGATGGAGAAAGGAAGAAAAAAAAAAAAAAGAGGAGCTACCCAGCTGGTCGTCGGTCTGAAGGATTGGTTTGAATCATGTTCCAGTCCGTTTGGGGCTTTGTGTCGCGTGCCCTTCTGCAGTCGATGCGGAAGGCGCAGGCCAGCCTCGTGTCAGGTTTTGTGTTTTGTGAGGGGTCGACCCTCCTTCCTTCACCTCGCTCGGTAAGGAAAAAAGGTTAAAAGCTTTTTGTTTTTAATATCGTGATATACAGGCAAGGGCACTCGAGGAACGGGCAGGCACGGAGGGAGGGTTGCAGCCTGCAGCAAACGGATGCGCGAAGGCGGGCAGGACACAACCGACGTTGGCCTGGGCCTGCTTGGGACTTTTTCGTGAGGAAAGACATCACACGAGCACTTTCCCAACTAGGCTAACTGCATCTCTTAGGCCCTGCGGGCTTGCCCCCGACAATGTGGGGTCTTGGCAGAGAGGAGAGACGTTTTCTCTGGGCCAAGACCGGCAGACGCCTGAGATGCCGCCAAGCCAACACGTGCATGAGACCCTGGCACCATTTGCTCGACGTCGGGGGCATCACGACGAAGCTCTGTTTTTTTTTTTTTTTTCCCACTCAGCGAGTTTTATCATCATAGTTTACGTTTCGCCCTCGGTCGCCATCTGGAATCGACACACGCGACTGCCGAATGTCCCGACTCTACCGAACGGGCCCTTAGAGTTGCCAAGACGGGCTACCGAGGGCGCGGGCTGAGAGAGGGGGAATGAAAAAGCCTACTTCGTACATACGTCAGAGGCTTCCGCGAGAATTACATGCATAATCAACACGGAATCGAATTGGGGCGTTTGCCCTCCCGGTCGCTCGATTAGGACACCGAGAGGTTGCGTGTGTGTGTGGTGTTTTAAACAAAAAATACGCCAAAGCGGACGAACGTTCCTACCCTTGGTTGCATGGCCCTCGCCGCTCGGCGGGCAAATCAAATCATGCGAGATGGGAGGTGTGGCAGGCGCGATGCCGGGGTGATCCCAATTCCATTCGATCCTGACTGGCTCTTTCCCACCTTTGTCAGCGATTCCTGCCGTCTAATTGCCCGGAAGGCACACCCCACCAGGATGTGTCCACCACTTGCCCACAACTTTCTCTTCGCGGTCGTTGTCCTTGTAGTGCCGTGATATCCGGTCACGCGCACAATTGCTCTCTTCTGTCTGGACTCGTCATCCCACGCCCCCGGCATCTCGCCTGGATCTTGGTCGCCGCATTAGCGAAAGCCGTCGCCGAAGCCCTCTCATTAGTCCAGCTCCAGCAGGGAGCGGGCCGTGGCCACTGAACTTTGACTGTCTCGCCCTTCTCCGGTACGTACCCTCCGAACCACTCGAGTCGACAGGCATCTTCTTGGCACATGGAACTGATCTTCGCTTCTCCAGTCTTCGTCTTGCTCCCCAGAGCTCTCTGCGAGCCACAGAATCGCCCACGATGCTGCTCCTGTCCTTCTCATTGGTCCGTCGTCCAAGAGGCGTGTTGGCTGAAGCTGCTCAGCTAGACTTTGCGCATCGACTCGGACTCGACCGAACATGTTGATTCAAATACTGCCCATTGTCGCTTCCTTTTTCTCGTCTCTATCTTCTTGTGCAACCCGCCGAGACAAGTCAATCCTGACTGAGACGCCAATTTCTTCTTTCAACCCTCATACCCCGTCAGATCTGGCCTTCCAGTTTCTGTCGCCTTTGCATCGCCATTGCGGGGACTCGACTTAGACATATCGAGTAACAACAACACCTCTTCAGCCACCATCAAGCAAAACCAGACCAAGAGTTTGGTCGTCTGTTTCTCCTAGACCAATTTGATTCGAAAACTTCAACAACGTTTGCATCGTTTGCAAAAGGATTGCCCAGTCATCCTCCAAAATGGTGCATCGCCATCACGAATCCATCGCCGCACCAGGCGAGATCCCTGTCCCACACGGACCTCCCGACAGCGATGACCCCGATGAGTTCCCCGGCCTCACCAACGACGAGCGCCGCATCTTCAGCCATGTCACCCGTCCCGATGACTCGTACAACGAGGACGGCGTCTACTGGGCCGATCTGCCCCTCGCCAAGCGCGTTGGCTTCGTCACAAAAGTCGACAACCAGGCTGCCCGAGAGGAAGCCTCGTCGGCATGGACCATGTTCAAGGAAGACCCGCTGTCCAACTTGTCGTGGTACTTCCGCCATGCTGTCATCCCAGGTGCTGGCCTCGGTCTCGAGGGTTACGTGCTGTTCTCCATTGGTAACCTCGAGCCTCTGTTCAAGGCTGCTTGGCCTGACTGCTGGAGCGATGACCACACCACTTGCAGCAAGAACTGGATTGCTAGCGTGACGTATCTTGAGATTATTGGTATCATGGTCGGTCAGGCCTTTGTTGGTGTAAGTCTTATCCCGCCTTATTCCCTCCCATGCCTCGCTTCCGGCCACCGGCTTGGCTTCCCCACAGGCCTCCCTCGTGCCCGGTTTCCCTTTTGGGCAATTCTCGCCTCGTCCGGCTGCTTTCATTCGTCAAACGCTAAGATCAAACCTCGCAGGTCATTGGTGATTGGGTTGGTCGACGATGGGGTCTCATTCAGGATGCCGCCATCATGTTCATCGGTCTTCTCATGCTCACTGCCTCTTGGGGCCTGACCCTCCAGGGCTGGGTCATCTGCTACGCCTGGTCCCTCTTCTTCTACGGCATTGGTGTTGGTGGTGAGTATCCCATCACCGCCACCTCGTCGCTCGAGGGTGTTTCCAGCGGTGGAAGACTCTCTACTCGTGAGGATCGTCTCCATCGTGGCCGCCGTGTCACCACCGCTTTCTTGATGCAGGGTTGGGGTCAGTTCGTCAACCAGGTCGTCCTCATCGTCCTCCTCGTCATCTTCAACAAGGGTGAGGGATCGCCTCCTTACAGCAAGTCAGCTGCCCAGTACACGTTCCGTCTCTCCTTTGCCTTCCCCGCCGTCGGAACTCTTTGGCTCCTCTACTACCGTACCTACCGCATGCGCAATGCCTCCAAGCAACTTTCCGAGGCCAAGAAGCGCTCCAACGTGACTGGCTACGATATCAACGCCCTCAAGTACTGCTTCTCCCACTTTGGCGGTCGTCTGCTCGCCACTGCCGGTACCTGGTTCTGTAATGATGTCTTCTTCTACGGCAACAAGCTCTTCCAGTCGCAGTTCATCAAGGTCATCTCGAACAACCCCAATTCCCTGCTGACCACGTGGTCTTGGAACTTGGTCAATATTGTTGTCTCCCTCGCCGGTTACTACCTCGCCTCGCTCACCATCGACAACAAGCTCTACGGCCGAAAGATGATGCAGCAGGTCGGCTTCTTCATGTGCTTCCTCATGTTCGTCATCCCCGCCTTCAAGTACGACTACTACACCAGCCCCAGCGGCATCCACGCCTTTCAGGCCATGTATTTCATCTCGTCCTTCTTCAACCAGTTTGGTCCCAACTCTGTCACCTTCCTCGTCGCCGGTGAGGTGTTCCCCACACCCATCCGAGCTACCGCCCACGGTTTCGCCGCCTGCATTGGCAAGTCGGGCGCTCTCCTCGCTTCCGTGCTGTACAACTACATTGAGACCCAGACCAAGTTCTACGTCGTTCCCTGGTTCGGCCTCGCCGGCATGCTGCTCACCTGGATCTTCCTCCCCGACACCACAGGCCTCGACCTCAAGGAGCAAGAGCGTCGCTGGAAGTACATCGTCGAAGGCCGCCCCGAGGAGTACCACGGTGTGGCCGTCAACCCGGTGCATCTCTCTCTCTGGGAGCGCATGCGTGGCGTCAGCAAGTCGTACAGCCCCGAGATGGACTGGAAGGCCAAGATTGACGACATGCGCAACGAATGGGAGCTGATCCAGGCCAACCGCGGACCCAAGGAGGCCGAGGACGATGTCATGCCCCAGGACGGCGAGTTCTCCCCCGAGATTCACGAGTTCTTCAAGCGCTCCAGCCCCAAGACTGGCCGCGACCAGGGCGTCATGATAGACGAGAAGAGGGTGCTGCCTTCGACCGATTCCAACTCGAACTAGAGGAGTCGTTTCCTCGTTTCAGCCAAAACATAAAAACGTCCAAAAAACATGTTCCTCTCCGTTATTATAGTCGATAATTGGTTAGTTGGTTGTGGTGCTGCAGTGGACTGGCAATGAGCGACAACTTGATTAGCATATAGCATGGCATGGCGTTGAATTTACTTTTTACTTTGACTTGTTACTCGATGATTCTGCTTGCCCTTTGTGACTATCTTTTGAGCATTGCATTAGTGATGTGTGTGTGTGGCTTATCGGCGAATCAGCTTCAGCTACTAAGTTGCCATGTGAAGGGTCAAGTACGATAGTGGTTGTGGGTGGCGTGTCAAATTCCCCTGACTTATAGGGTATATATTTTTGGGTCCCTACAATGTTTCCCTTGCCTGTGCCATGTTGACTTGGGCTCACAAGGTCTTTACGGAAGCTTTGGCAAACCTGTTATCTGAAAGCTGCTCTTTTTGCATAGTGGCAAAGAAGGGACAAAGGACCCAAGTATTCACAAAATGGAATTGTTGAAACTAGAAAATGCCCGTTCGAGGAAAACCCTTTTTTTTTTTTTTTTTTCTAGAAAAAAAAAAGGGGGGTGATACGGATGAATCCGTTCACCAGCTTTCAAGTCCCTCCTCACCTTGTTCGACGACGGGTTCGCTTAAGCTCTGTCTTTTTTTTTTTTTTTTTTGCCCTCGTAGAAAGGGGACCATTTCGGAAATTATTGCACACGCAACCGCTAGACGACACTTGCAGCAATAGTTAGGGGGGTAGTTGGGGATCTAGTCAGAGTTGACGACATTTCGACAGCGATAGCAGTTGAGAAGCAGCTGATGGGTCAAGGGGTCAAGGTCGGGTTCGAGTCTTGGCATAAGACCAGCTACTGTCAAACTCGAACCAACTAAACGAAACGCAAGCGCGAGGTAGTTACTCCCTGTTCTATATCCTACTGAGGCAACGCTTGGCACAGGATCGCAACTACACATGCCAAGGGAAACGGGCATACATCCCCCCACAAGTCAAGTCAACAAATAGAGGAGCATCACAAGACTCGTCAAAAGCCCATTGGCATCCAAAAAAAGTTAGACAAACAAAGTACATCGAAGTGAAGTAACATAAATGCAACATGCCATCCCATTTCCATGCCTTCCCCGGCAAGTAGCCCAAAGTAAAACATAAATCGAAAAAAAGCCTTATAACCCATCATTGTGACTCCGTCCTCTTATGCTGTCCTTGCGGCCTGGTCTCTGATCCGTCCGTTTCCTTCCTCTTGGGGCTATCTCTGGCATTTCCTCGCCGTGACGATCGCGACGACGACGGGGCGGAGGAAGTGTGCTGGAATTGTAAGGGTTGCTGTGATGATGGTGGAAGGGGCTGTGTCCCCCCTGATTGTTGTGGTTGTAGTATCGGCGGGGGGTTCTGTTGGGGAGGGTTCGAGGGGGGTACGATGACGCTGAGGACGCAATCATCGAGATGTTCGTAAAAGTCCTGCGGCGTAGAAAACTCGTTTTGACAGATTGAGCAGCTGGCTCTCGTGGTTACGGGGGTTTCGCCGCTGGGCAGTCGACGGGCACCGGGCCCCGACTGGTCGATGTGGTGGGCGGCCGTGAGGTGACGTTTGAACACATCGGCTCGAACAAACGACTTTTCGAAGACGGTGCCGGCGCCGGGGCAGAACGGGCACGCCATGGAGCCCCGGTAGTGCGTGAGGGCATGGCGGTTCTTGTCGTATTTCCTGGCGAAGCCCTTGGTGTGGTATTCGCATGAAACGATGGGACATTTTTCGGGGCGTTCTTCCTGATGCGTAAGCATATGGGCTGCCAGGTCGCGAAAGACTCGGCCACAGTCGGGGTGAGGGCATCGTGCGCGGTTCTCGGCAGATCGTCGCGAAGGGCTGATACGCTCGATCGGAATAGGGGCTTCGTACGAGGAGGGGAACGCCGTGATCAGCGTGACGTTGTTCGGGAACGAAGCAGATTCGGGAACGGGCGACGGATGCTGCGACGGATGCTGTGGCCCCTCGTCAAAGTCTGTCACGGACCTCATTTCCGTATCCTCGCCGCCGCTCGAAGATGCGTCTTCGCTGGCGTCGGCCGACTGCTGCACCTCTCGCATCCACTCCCGCAGCGTTGTCATTGGCGGCCAGTCGCCACTGGCTTTCCCGGCTCGATGTGGTCGGAAGTGAGCTCGACGAAGGTGGGCGGCCGCGTTGTAGTATGCCCCGTATCGCTTCTGGGCTAGGCAGGCCTTGCAACGAGACAAGGGGATCACGGGCTGTATCCCCGAGGGGTCTGGGTTTTTGGGCTCCTTGCAAATCCATCTCTTCACCATGGGCGAGTGCTTGGCGTCGACGTGTCGTTTGAGCTCGTGCTCTCCGCGGAAGCCGTCGGGGTGCTCATTGCAGCTATCGCAGAATAGTCGGCGTAGGGATGGTCTCCGGAAAGAAGGCCGGAACCTGGGAATCGGATCTCCCACTGGCCGTCGCATCTTCGGAATCGATGACACGTCCTCTCCAACCGTATGTCGCCTCGATCGCTCGGGAGCATCGCGGGGGGGGTTGTACTGTTCTGCAGGCTGGTATTCCGATGCTGTCGCAAACCCTGCGCTCTCCCTTTTCCACGGGCCACTGCTCGATTCGAAAGCCGGGAACGGTTGTCTCCCCGTGGACTCGTGATTTAGAAGCGACGGGAGGAGCGCATTTCCTGGGCTCGCGTTTTCCAGTTTTCCCGGCCGGAAGAAGCCATTGAACCCATGCCCTTCGATTTCCCCCTTGCCAATGTTAAACAGAAAGTCGAAGCTCGAAGCCGAGTTTTGCGACGGCCACAAATCTCGGCGGGTAACGCGGTCGGTCTGCTGCAGTAGTGCCACTTCCTCCGGCGTCAAGTTAGTAAAAAAGGTATCGCTAGACGCTGCAAATAAGCCGACGAGGGCCTTGTAAACGCTGTGAATGGCCTGTCCGGGAGTCTCCGTGCGGGCTGGTCCCGTGTACCTCTGCGGATAGTAGTTGCTTGGTGGTGGAAGCGTGATGTCCATGAGTATCGTCTGCACCGCGCTGAATATGCAAAGAGAAATGAAGACGCCCAGCCAGTGCTTCAGGTTCAGTTTTGACTTTGCGGAAACGACCACGTCGAAAGAGCTCAGCAAACTGATGGTAAACGATCTCAGGAGGTGGCTTCGGTCGGGAAAAGCAGCATCTTCCGGTGACGGATTTCGAGGATAATTTTGCCCTGGGCGGATTACCGGGTGTGGCTGCAAGACGTCGTAAAAGGCAACCTCCCTAAGAAGTCGCTTCGCTCGATACAGCGTCGGATACATGGTCATTTCCACATCGCGCGAAGGAGATAGCTGGCCGCTGATGGCTATCAGCTCGAGGAGATCGTAGGCGGTATTTTGGTAGTTCCAGCTCGTGGCAATGACTCGGAGAATAGGGGGCATCGCTGATGGTTCAAACTGGACTTGGTTTGCCGAGCCTTGACTTAGATCAAAGTCCCCTTCAGTCCACCAAAAGTTGTCCTGAAAATCAAGCCTCGGCACGCTGTTGAAAGCCCCCCCGACGAGAGACGGATACGTCCTGAATATGAAGTCATTCACGTTTCCCTGACGATGATGTGGCGGCGTGATTGGAGTCGGGGCGGGGGTCGACGTCGGCCCTGCTTTTGGGTTAATTTTCGAGACGAGCCCTGCAGAGCGGGAGTCCCTGATACCTGGAAGTACTCTGTCAACCAAGGACACGACCGATCCTCGGTAACATCCCAGAAAGTTCCAATGCGCTTCGTTCTCCGACGGAGGAAGATCCGAGCAGGACGTGCAAGGGTTGTTTGCATCGCACTAAACACAAAATAAGCCCACGAAACCGGGAAAACGAGGAGACAACACCAGAACAAATCCTACCTGTTTTTGGAGGGCTCGACATCGGAGGCAGGGCTCGTTGTCTCGGAAGAGTTGTAACTCTCCGATGGACTGTAGTCGTTGGTGACCGCCGACTCGCGCTCGTTTCAGGGGCGGCAACTGGGCGCTGTCAATGTCATCCACCAAGTTTCGCACGAGCGAGGTACGAGTGTCGGAGAAGCTGAATCTTGAAGCCGAGTCTCTCGTTCCCGTGCTCGCCGTCGATGGAGTCGGGAGAGGTAGAGGGGGGAGATTGGTGGTCACCAGTGGACCCGGCGGTTTGACAGACGACATGCGGCTCCCGGGAATGTGGTCGAGGGGTTTTACTGGAGAGTGCTCTGCCGACGGTAGAGAGGACGATAGGGCAGATCTGGTTGGGGGAAGAGGTGCAGGCACGGGTAACGGTGTAGGTGCTGATGGTTGGGGGGAGTGCAGTCCAACATGGTTGTCTCGGTCGACCCGAGTAGCGAAGCCGTAGATGTAGTGAATACACTGCTCATGCCAACATTTGAAGGATCCCCGCGGCGGAGCACTCCGGGGAAAGGGACCCTCTCGAGACAAGGGGGCAGATGGCTGAGTCTGGTGGGTGAGGGTGAGATTCCTGTCGAGCCACGGGGCGAAGCCCGGCGGAGCTTGATCCGGGGAAAAGTGTGTCAAGATGCTTGCCACGTTGAGACCTATGCCGTCAGTTTTCCTCCATATCCGAGCAAGATTTCGCCTGCGGGAAAAGGTGCGTTCAATTACGGCTATTTACATACCTTGCTGGTCAAATGCGACTTCGAGAGACTCGCAACGATGCTGCAGGGCCCTCGCCTCCTCGGCCAGAGAGAGACTGGGGATGTGTGACGCGATGCCTGCGGCGGGGGGAACGAGTGAGCAGGCTGATGGGTAGGAATTGGAGGATGGGCAACGCATAAGCGAAACCACAAGACAAGCACACAAGCAGAGAGGGGGGGACAAGACGAACCGTGACGTTCAACAGCATCTTCGAGGAGCCGGAGCTTATGACGCAGCATGTCGACCTCGTAGACGGGGCTGAAGGCGACATGGCGAGGAAGTTGAGAAGGCGAGTCGACCCCGGGAAGTCTCGAGGCCGGGTCAGCAGCAGCGGAAGAAGCAGGAGGGAGAGTAAGAGGAGGAGGGTGAGGAGGGTGAGCGGTGGCGGGAGCGGGAGCGGGAGCGGGAGCGGGAGCAGTGGCAGCAACGTAGTTGTTGTTGTTGGCGATGGCGGGAGCGATATAAGAAGCATGGCGATGATGGTGGTGATGCTGCTGCGGATGACGATGGTGTTGATGTAGTTGATGTTGATACGGGACGTGATGGACAGCAGCAGCGTCGAGATTGGGCTCCGGACCGGACATGGTCGACGGAGTGGACTCATCCCTGCTCATGTCTGGATCGGGTCACCTCATCTCGTCTCGTCTTTTCCAGTGGGAGGTTTCGTGCTGGGCTGGACTGCCGAGCATGAGCATGGCGGAACTGGTCGTCCTTTTTTTCCGGCTTCCTGCTTCTTCTCGTCGATGTTGTAGCGTGGGCTGATGGTTCCTTGGTGATGGCGGGGATGAACCGGTGAGAGAGAGAGAGGTGTGAAGGAAGTTGAAGCTATAGTCGGCCAGCACCACCAGTAGTGGAAGGAGTTGGAGTAGTAGCGGCGGCGGCAGTGACAGCAATAGCCATTGGACCCAAGCAAGGAAACACCCGGGTGTGAGAAGAGGAAAACCGAGATAGAGCAACCGAGGAAAAAGAAGGATAGTGTCAAAAAGGTTTCGAACTGGAGGGCCGGGGACGGGGGGGAAGGCGTAGTAGGTAGGTATGGAGAAAACTTTGGAGATAACGGATACTGTTCTTTTTTGCAAGTATTTCCCTCTTCCCGTCCTCTTCTTATTTTTTTTTTCGTCAAGTATTTCCCGTCCTTTAGACCTGAAGCTCCGACAAAGAGAGAATGAAAGAGTTAGGTTTTATCGATGGCCACGACATGGTTGCCGGGGCCCCAGTTGCGCTTTTCTTTGGGGCCAAGTAAGGGAAGGGGAGGGAGGAAGGAAGGAAAAAAAAAAAAAAAAAAAAAAAAAGGATGCCACCACCAGGTGCCAGGCAAATGGAGGAGAGCGGGAAAAAAAAAAAAGAGGAGGAGGAGGAGGAGCAGAGAGAACCCGACGTTCGACACGGGTGTGTGAGTGTGAGAGAGGAAGCGCGTGTGTGTGCGTTAAGAAAGGTAGAAAGGCAACAAGAGAGGATGGAGGATGTGAGCAAAAGGTGGGGCAGGCGAGGAAAAAAAGGTCCCAGCAGTCGACCCCCTCCCCAGTCCAACCGGCAGATTTGGGGAGATAGTGCCGACCGACCCTCTTCCTTCCAGTTGGGTCTGCGAAGCAAGGGAGGGAAGGAACGAGGGGGAGAGAGAGAAGAGGGAGGGAAGGAACGAAACAGGGTAAGAAGCGGAAGAAGGGAGGAAGGAAGGAAAGACAACGAGAACCACAACCTCGGAGGGTTTTGGGGGGGAGAGAGAGGGAGGGATAAAAAGATTGAGGGCAAAATTAAAAGTAAAAGAGAGTCCCTTGGCTTCCAAGAGGACATACCTCAGATACCCGTGTGTGTACGGATACTGGGGGACCCGGCAAAGAGGAAACAAGCAAGGGAACGGTACAGTGCAGCACACATGTAAGTGAGTTAAGATGTGCCACGGCCTTAGCATTAGCATTGAAGGCGTGATATTGGCATTGGTATTGACTTTGGCATTGAGCACTGGCAACTGGCATTGACAAGTTGTTCAAGGCCCAAAATGAATACATCCGAATACAGCTCAGCTTGAGTGCTCCGCAACAACTCGAAAGCAAAGCCCGAGGAAAGCAAGCAAGGACGCAAAAAGCTGGGTTGCGTTGCGCTTCTCTCGGCAATTCCCATGGCCTGCCTGCTGTTGTGGATTGGAGCCGCGTTGGCTGCGGCTTCGTGTACTTGCTCCTCGCCACAGAGCGTTGTTTGCTGATGGAGACGTCCCTCCTCAGATGTCTCGAGTTACCACGTTCCCAACTGCCAGCGGGGAATCATCATCATCATCATCATCCATCATCATCCATCAACCCACCCCCGGGTCCCGGCCCCGGTCAGCAAGGAAGAGTCCAATTCGCCAAGATGCTCGGTACCGTACCGTCCAGCTCTGCTTTGCTGCTGCTAAGCAAAGACATCGGCGAGGCGTTGAAAAAGCACGAGCCCCCTTGTTGTCGGGGCTTGGGCACATCCCTCCATCCCTCCCCCGGCTCGACTCCCCCAGTGAGCCACACACGCAAGAGCCACAGAATCCCAACCACTCATGGACACCAGAGCACATGGTGGATGGGCACTGGTGGCCCTGTGCGTGTTGTGGCGCCCTGTCGAAGGGTGAAGGGGGGGAGGGCCCTTGTTCCGCCCAAACATCCATGTACGGTACAGCACTGTACATGTACGTGCCGTAGCCCTGTCATGGAAGGTGGTTGAAGGTGCGAGGCCGGGGTCTGGCGGAGGGAGGTTTGCGAGGAGGGGTCTCTTTGCTTTACTGCTGCTGCTGCTGTCGAGGAGATCAAAATCAGAAAACTAAGAGGCGGTCCAAGCCCTCCAGGACCGCACGGAGTACCGCCTGATGTTACAGTGCTTTACGCTTGTGCCACTTGACGAGAGCTGCGTAGGGTAGGTTTCTGCGTGCGTAGGTATGGAAACCTCCTCGACCGAGATGGGCATCTCGTACTGTGTGTGTCTCTCTCCGAGTCTTTCGGCCGGCCACCGTCGTCGCCGCCGTTCAAGTTCCCCTCCTTCCCTCCCTCGACGTATCGGTAGACGCTCGCAGAAAGGCGCGAGAGATGGCGGCACAGCCTTTGCCTCATCAAGCGCCGGCCGCCGTTCATGTCTCATATGCCCCCATGTCTCGCCTTGACCTGAAGACCTGAGCACGCGCGTCGGCTTGAGCAAGGGTCGACTCCGTCCGGGAACGTCTTGTGGGGCGCCAAAGCAAGCACACGGCGCGGGAACTTGAAAAGGTTCTTTCGGGAAGGGCTTCTCTCAGGTGTGCGCGCGTGCGTGCGCCTGTGTTGGACTGGTGGCTTCGTTCTGTCGTGCTGTTGGTTGATCAGCAAGGACCGCCGGCCGAGAAGCTCCTCGAGCAGGTCCCTAGTACGCACGAAGTCTGTACGCAACACGCCGGATGTGTAATGTGCAATGTCAGAATGTTGTTCTGTCCAATGCAGGGTTAAAAAAAAAAAACAGAAACGTAAGCGTCCATCCAATCACCAACAAGTCCCAGTACCGCATCTCGATACATCCATAGCCGAGTCAAAGGTACCTTCCCTACCTGACCCTTCACACGCCTCGCCCTCGCCTCCGAACCCTACCTTGCTCAGCCCATCCCTGGCCAATTCGTAAACAAGACAAGAGAGAGACGACGAAGAGATTCCATCGAGATGACGAGCAAGAGCTGCGCCAATGAGAGCCTCGCCGGCAAACCCAATGGTGCCACCACAAGAAAAAAGACGGACCCCTCCCTTCCTTGCTGCTGCATTGCTGCTTGATGCTGTGTGAATGTATCCGCACTTCGTACATGGCTGGACGGACGCTACTGCAACGTGGAGCTGTGCCAGTGCGTTAGTACACTCGTTGCTGCATGCTGCCATGTACTTTTTTTCTTTTTTACTTTGCCGCGGGCTTTTCCCACTTCCCTTGCTTCTCGTTCATCGGGGTGACGGGGAATTGGAGATTGGGAAGGGAGGTGATGGGAAAGCCACGATGCGCCTAGTGCGTATCACCAGTCGAGATAGCGGCATCGCAACATGGGTAATCGGACGAGGCTCAAGGCAGTCCAGAACGTGCTTGTCGTAATGAATGGGTTAAATCACGGTCATAATGGAGATGGGGGGAAAGCAAAAAAAAGTACCTTGGGGCGGTTTAGTAGTTGTCCAAGTGAGTTAGTTTCGACGGGCTACTTAAGGCAGGTAGCTCCTGCGAATGGAAGGGAGGGGTCCTTCCTTCTGCTTTGCTGCGTTGTTGCGTTGTTGCGCCGTGTGGTGGTCGGTGGTTCCATGAGGTGGGAAGGAAGTGGAGGGAAACATGCACGCACGGGGTACGAAAGTCGCTGCAGCGATGCATTCACTGGTCCGTGCGTGTCTCTTCAAGCTCCCGCCCGGGAAATGGAAATCCTCAATTGGCGACGATCGAGTTCAATCAATCAACGACTGGCTAAATGGATTACTTGCTTGGTTTCTGTCCCAGTAACGGAGTCGGGGTTGGACGGTGGACTGGACTGGACGGCTTGTTTGTTTGGCTGGGTGATTTAAGGATTTGAGTGGATGAGCTGGGCCGAGAGATGAAACGTAGGCGTCGTCAGCCCCTCTTTTGGGGAAGACGGACAAAGACGAGAGCGAGATGGGCAAAAACAATAAGATGCAAAGCTGACCAAAATTCCCGAGATTTTCAAGCGTCGAGACAAGACAAGACAAGACAAGCATGGCCGTATGCGAGGCCGCCGCCAAAAAAGCAACGGTGGCAGTGCCGAGAAAATCGATCACAAAGGGACCCGGCCGCTCTGGAGTCTGGACTCTTGGTCTCTGGATCGCGAAAAAAGCGCCGGATCCCTGAACGGGCGGAACCGTTGGAAGTTGGGGGCTTGGAGCTACGCCGTCGTTTTTTTTTTTTGGGTCCCCCGAGTGGCTTCGTTCGGGGTGGCTCGTGGCTCGTGGCTAGTGGCTAGTGGGCGTAAAGGTGGCGAGGCGCGCGCACTGGCCTGAGCGTTTTTCTCATCCCCGCTTTATTTTTGCAAAGTTGAGCATCAACTGCCAAAATGGCAGAAAGTCAATGGGAAAGACGGGAAGGCAAGGGAGGGTTTGAAAGGTCGGAACGAACAAGTCACTTCACTGTGCGAAAACAGACCAGTGAAGTTTGTGGATGAATATCCGGACACCCACCCCCTTCCCTCCTCGTTCCCCATCAATAGCAGGCAACCGCCTATACCTACCTACCTACCTTATAGTCCAATCTTAGACGGACAGGACGGCCTTTTTCGAAACGAGATTCAAGAACGCCATTGCATGCATGCATTGCATTTGGCAATTGTTCAGATTTCACACCGACGACAGAAACGCCCACTAGATTCGGGCCGTTATCAATATCGAGCAAAACAGCGCCACCAAAAAACCCACTGCGCAGCAAAAACAATCAATCCCTTCAAGAAAACCATCAAAAAAAGAAAGAAAGAGGGAGGGGGAAAAGAGCCACCGCCCATTTTCCATGCCGCCCCAACGCCAACGCCAACGCCAACGCCACCCCTCCCTTACCCTTCTCTCACCCCGGCATTTATGATTCAAACCCTTGTTCGCCATGCCAATGCCATGTTATTGCCATGCTCTTTGCTTTCCCTTTTCCCTCATCCACATTCCCGCACGCCAACAAAAAAAAAAAAACAAAAAAAACACCACAACAAGGGGAGGGAGTATGCTAATCAGGGCCACATTACCGCCCGCTGGGATTTCCCGGTCATGAAGAAGCAAGCAAGCATGGAGAAAACAAAAAAGCCACCATCGTCGGTCCTTGATTGATTTCGCTCGCCTCATTCGTCTCAGCTGCCCATTTCCATTTCCTTTTTCATTATTCCCGTCCGCCCTAGCTTGCTTTTACTTCACCGGTATGTACTTCGTACTCTGCGGAACCTTGCCAAAAGCTCGAGGCTACCATTGTCGCCCTGTTTTCCCTTCCACTTTTTCACACTGTCTCTCCCATCCCTCAAACTTGGCAAACCGCACGTGCTGGGTATCTATTATCTTTTCGTCCGATCCCCCTCCCTTGCCCTGTTTTTCTCCATTCCTTGGACATTATTCATGCACCTCGCCAGACTGGGTCAAACCACGCTAGACCGTTGAAGCACCACCACCTCGCCGCCCGAAAACTCCCTTGCTTCTCGAGACAAGACGAAAACAAAACAAAACAAAAAAACGACTCAGGACTCTTTTCTCCCGCGGACCACCTTTCGTGTGTGTCAATCTGGTGGGGCCTTGTCGTCCCGGTTGCTCGGCTGCGGGTGACACCCGCGGTGGAGGGAGGGAGGGTGGACTCGGAGCTGAGAGAGCTGAGGGATGCCGGGATCAGGTTGCAATATCAGATGCTTGCTTACTTGATGGGTATTGTAAGTGCTGTGCCTATTTGGCCGGTCAAGAGCAGGGAGGGTGCTCGAGGTGGGAGTGTCATAAGGGGTCAAGCTCGTTGATGACTTCGCCGTCTCCAGGTGATTCCCACTCCCTTCACCAGGATGCCCTTCAAGAGTAGTCCGTACGCAGCCCTCGTTCGTAAATATACTTATTATAGGTGTCTAAAGGTAAGGCTAAATCCGGCTGTCATCTGTAGGTATCGTGCCGATGGCAAAGTCGTAACCATGCTTTGATAGCTCATGTTGAAATGGCTGCCCCCTTTTTATGGCCATTCACATCATCGCTGGTTGAGCTCTCTTTCGGTAGTCGTTATGAACGGAACAAGGAAAACAGGACACAGGAGAAAGAAAAGAAACTCCCCCGACTCCCCCTCATCTCACGCTCGGGGCCTTTCCCCTTCAGCCCTTTCAGGACGAGGTCCCGGACACTGCGCCCCTCGGCCGATGACGGGTTGGGCCCCCTTCCGGCGTCATTTCCTGTCGATTCGTTTACTCGGAACGCCACCACGTCTTCTCTCGAAGCGACATTTCCTTGCCCGACGCCTCGCGGCTGCCGTCTGCCTCGGCCTTGTACTGCCAGTACTCGTCCAATCGCAGCTCGGCGTATGAGGCGTAGTCGAAGTCGATCTCGGAGATGACAGACTGGATCAGCGACCAGATACCCCAGTAGAACCCGGGGACCCCTCGGTACACGTCTACCTCTTCCATGAGCTTCAGCACCTCTTCCTCCTCGTCGACAGGCTCCCCGGTCAGTCCAAAGTACGTCTTGACGTACTCCTGGATAAAGGCCCGACGCTGGGCCTGGGTCGGTACCAAGTTGTAGTCGCAGTCGTATCCCACCCACTCGGCAAAGTGGTTGGAGATGTCAAAGGCCATTGGTGAAGGGGTTGCATATTCGTAATCAATGAAACTCACTGACGTCTCTACGCCCTCATCGCGATGGATGATGACATTGGCGCACAGCAGGTCGCAATGGGCAAAGATGAGCTGCATCATCAGTTAGACAAACACGCATTTTCGAGAACGAACAAGATATTCAACGTACTCCGTTCTGGCCAAGTCCTGGGCGTTGGCTGAGCTTCTGGATCATCTCCTCCAGCTCGGTTTGGAGGCGGGACTGCCTCTCGCGACGGGCATCGGTGTCTGTGGGAAGGGCGAGAATCCACTTTTGCATCGTGGTCCAGACATTTGGCGGTGGTTTTCCGGGGGCGGCATTGTCAATCATTTCTTGCTGAGACCTCTGTTCCTCCGAGTCACCGTTGGCGGTGCCATTGACCCGGCCGTTGGCGACGTCTTGAGCAGGAATGGGGCCGGTGAGACAGGGTACAGTCGCGTGCCACTGAGCAAGCCTTCGAGCGATGGCATGCATAATGGGAGGATCGCTAAGATCCTGGGCACGGGCAGCTTTGCCGGTGATGTAGCGGTAGAGCATGCCGTTCTGGAACCGAGCCAGCAACTCCGTGGCGAGGCCATGTTTCCAGAGCAGTTCGTGGTTGGCGGCCTCGCGCTCACGGTCGATGAGCACAGCAGTCCCGTGGCCGAACGCCCGGAGCAGGATCGACTCCCGGTCGACGTCCTGCTTGGACAGGCCAGGCCGGCGGTTGACGGCCTTGAGCAAGGTGTTGGTGATGCCGTCAGTGAAGCGCACAAATTCTACATTCGAGTCTTCGCTGGCCCAATCGGGCATGATGGTCAAGATGAGCTTGAGGGCCGACTTTTGCGAGTCATCCTTGTCGTAGCTCAGGGGAAGGAAGGGCACATGGCCATGCTGGCCTCCGTTGGGGGCCGATGGAGACATGGTGGTAGTTGCGGGATCGGAGAACGGAGAACGGAGGATAGACGACGGAAGACGGAAGACGGAAGGGGAAAATACTTTGGAGAGAGGGGAACGAACGGTGACGGAGGGCGGGGTGATGTGGACTTTTGGGCTTTTTAAGAGGTCGGAGGGGGTTTGAGGGGGAGGGGAAGTCGGAGTAGATGTAGATGCAGATGCAGATGCAGATCCGAAGCTATGAAGCTGGAATGCCAGGGAGAACTAGAGGGTCCAAAAAGAGCACCAACCAGTGAGCGTGGAAGGAGATGGGAGGTTGTGGGAGAAAAAGGAAGAAGAGGGAAAAAGGTTGCGAATACAGTTCGAGTGGCGTTCTCAAATCGTCATTTCCAGGGGGAACTCAGGGGGGGAAGGAGGCAACGAGGGAAGGCGCGGGTTTCCGGGGGACGGCCGGCCGATGTTGACGGTGGAGATGCAGATGAATGGAGAGAGGATATGGAGATGGCCCGGAGTGTGGACGGGCGAAACTTGAAAGAGACGGGGAGAAGGGGACGGGTGAGACGGAACGAGGCGGGCGAGGCGGAGAGGGTTTCAGCTGGCGAGGCTTGCAAATGGTTGAAGCTGCGAGAAAGCACACGACCTGTTGCCCTTCCGGAAGAAATGGAACAGCGGGAGTCGAGAGACGGTGAGTTTTGTGGGCAAAAGTTTGGGAGTCGAGAGTGGGCCAGTGAGATGGAGAGTCGAGACCATGTGAAGAGGCCGTCTGAGTTTTTGTGTGGTTTTTTTTTTCTTGTCGGCGCCACCGTTGGACGAGTCACGACTTCGCAAGAATGACACGGGGGAGGTTGTGTGTATCCAGGAGGAGGAGAGGAAGAAGAAGAAAAAACCGTTTCTGTTTCCTACTGCGGCCTCTTGTTCTTTGTTGGTGGCGAGAGGGTTACTGTGTGCAATATTCGGAACACCTCAGGCACTCCGAGTTTGCAGGTACCTCGACGATCAGACAGCAGCAAAAGAGGACAAAGCGATGGATAGTTGGAGTAGCCTCAAACTAGTCGTCTGAAGGCAGATCAGATGGGGAAATTTGGCTTGTTTCTTGAGATGAAATTGTATCATGGCCCTACGCCCGCCCGTAAGATTGTGTGGTACCGTTTTTATCTCATTATCATTATAACCGAGTCTTGGATTGTTGTTGGGGATATCCTCGAGCTCTGTTGGGCTGGAACCTGGCCAGATTGCGCAGGCCATAACCGACGAGATTAGCGGCGCTTTTTTTTTTTCTCTCTCTCTTTTCGTTTGGTCCTCTCTTTCCTTCACCGAAACTCCTTCTCGAGTCCTTTCGACATGTGATTGAACACTTGGAAAGACACGCAGCGAATGGGGCTGCGCCGTGGATTTCGGCGCAATTAATTGCTTCCAAAAAGGGACTAGGCTTCTCTTCACCGCCACATTCCCTCTCTCAGCTCAGCCCCACGAATTGCGTTTCATCTCAAGGAGTGGCGCCAGCGAACTGTGGCGTTTATCTCCAACC
Source organism: Thelonectria discophora (assembly GCA_911649645.1). Classification (NCBI taxonomy): domain Eukaryota; kingdom Fungi; phylum Ascomycota; class Sordariomycetes; order Hypocreales; family Nectriaceae; genus Thelonectria; species Thelonectria discophora. The sequence goes on along the minus strand of CAJVRK010000008.1, from coordinate 3,524,888 downwards.
ACATCGCAACCTCCACACTCGCCCAGGCCCCCCAACCGCGACAGCCTCGTTCGTCCCGAATGAGACGTCGGCCGTGACGCTCAGACTCTCAAGAAGGTCTGATACCTAATTATCCCATCCCTTCTTCGCCGGGCCATGTGACACTCTGTGACCATGGCGACGCCCTTCATCACCACTGACAACTTCCTGGGCATCGCCCTCGTCATCAACCGCTCGCGAGACGGCCCGGCCTTTGTCTTTCACTACCCGCCTCACGTGCAAGCCGGCTCCGGAAGTCCCCAGGCCCCGACCGAGTTCGAGGACATCCTCCTCGAACGCCTCTCCCAGCAGGCCCACCAGGACGGCCACGACGACGGCGCCGTGCTCAAGCAGCCTCGCAGCCCGGACGAGCACTACTTCACCGAGTCGGGCACCCAGATCGTGCCCTGGGAGCGTGTCGCCGGCTTCCCGTCGCGGGACCTGGCCGGCATCCTCACTCCCGCCCGTGCCTACCACAAGCGCCTCTTCCAGCTGTCGCTGGATCCCCTCTGCTGCGTGTCGTATCCCATCCACGTCCCTGAAAACGGAAAGTGGAAGAAGCCCAAGAAGACGACAAAGTCATCCAAACGCTCCGCCTACACGGACGACTTGACCGCGTCCCACGAAGCCGATGGGTCCGTGGCGGGCAAGCCGGCCGAGCAGCCGCTCAAGGAGAAGGACGAGGGCAAGAAGGAGGAGGACGAAGAGAAGCGCAGTTCCATGACCATGTTCAACCTGGTCTTCATCATGAACCCCAAAAGCAACGAGCTCACCGAGGTTGTGGAAGCCATGTACGACCACGTTATCAAGAAGGTCAGCAAGGTACTCAAGTACAGCCAACAGCACAGCGACTTTGTCTGGAAAGAGTCGAAACGCATCTTGGTTGCGAAAGATAAGGCCCGAGAAGAGCGTACGTGCCTGTCTCCCCCGTAATCCTTCACCTCGCTCACCTAAGATATAGGCAAGAAAATGAATGTGCTGTGGAAAGAGCTCCTCCAGACCTCGTCACTAGCCGCAGCCATACACGACACGTATGAGGCCGTGTCGCAGAATAGGATTGCGACACTGCATCTCGACACACTCGCCGGCTCTTACACGCCCTCGTTCCAGATCCCCGTGCCCTTCTACGTTGACGATCTCCCTCAGGGTGAGGTGGTGGGCGAACGCGGCCTCTGGCTCACCACGGCCAACTCCTTTGTCAGCCAGGAGGCCCTCGAGGAACCGGGCTTTCTCGACCGCAACTTTGCCCTCCTCATGATTGAGGACGAGAAGAAGATCGTCCAGGAGCTGCAGGCCGACCCGGATCCAACTACCGCGTCCATGGTCGAGTTTGTACGGCTATCGAAGCCCACCATGTCGTACGTGCCACGACGTTTCCGTGTTCCCCCCCCTTTTTTTCCCTTATCTCGTGCTAACCCACTCTCTCGCAGCTTCCACCAAGTCGGCCAGAGCAACATCCTCACGCTGGGCCAGGTCCGCAAGTACGCCCAGCACTTCATCTTCTGGCGGCGTGCCATCGCCATCCCGCCCCTGCACGCCCGCGACCAATACATCGGCTCACCCAACGCCGACCTCTCGCGCCTCCCGCAGGACACGCTCGAGTGGCAGCGCGCCTTCCCGCTCGCCCCGCCACTGCCCAACTTCCTCGCCGAGCTCTCGCAGTGCCCCCGCCCTTACAAGCAGTTCTCCCCCAGCAAGGCCCACCGTCCCACGTACCTCCTCATGCTCGCCTGGCTTATGCGCCGCGGCTGGGTCACCCAGCTGTGCACCTTTGCCTACGTCGTCGCCTGGCCCGAGATCCTCTACGAGGTCGAGTACGAGATGGAGGCCGAGGAGCTCAAGGCCGCCGCCGACGCCGAAGCCGAAGCCGCGGCGGCAGACGGCGCCCGTTCTGGGACCTCAACTTCCTCCTCTCCCCCCTCCGGCTCCCCCTCCGGCGCCACCGGCACCGGCACTGCTACTACTACTACCACCGCCGGCGCCGGCGCCGGCGCCCCGCCCGGCTCCCCCGGCTCCTCCTCCGAAGACCACTCCGGCACCGACACCTCCCACGTCCCCACCGTCACCGAGCAGGCCGCCGAAAAGGCCCGCCTCGAGCGCATCGCCTCCAAAGCCCACCGCGAGGCCGCCGAAAAGGCCACCGCCCACGCCCGCAAGACGGTCCCCATCAAGACCGCCCACCCGTCCGTCAACGATCACGCCCACCTCGCCGGCCTCGAGCCGCACATCATCCTCGACGCCAGAAAGGCCACGGGCAAGGAGTCACGCTACCTGTCCGCCATCGCCAAGCGCTTCACCGACGACAAGGTGCGCGCGGGCTGGACACAGTACGCAAAGTACTTTGACGGGCAGAGCGCCCTGGAGCGCATCGCTTTGCAGGAGGACGTGAAGCGCAAGGAGGTCTGGAATAAGCTCCTCGCCATGAGCGAGTATCTCTTGTGCGCGCGGCATTGGTAAACCGAGGCTTGGGAATGCGTGTAGTACTATGTGTAATGTACCTAGTCCACTGCCTTACAGTCACGGGAGCTGTGCAAGCCCAGACTCACTCGACGACCAAGCAACATCTTTGGACGTATAATGTATGAGGATATAATTGTCTGTATAGTGGGTGGTATCTAAGCCAAGTAATAAGAATTAAAGCAAAAAAGGCTGTGAAGCCATGATATAAGGGGCACACAAAACAATGCAGAGCAGCTCGAGCCATACATGTCCCGCCCCGACCGATTCCGCGCAACGAGGCCGTGAAACCCCAATTGCCGGTAATCGTCGAGCTGAAACGACGCAGCAGTGCCGTAGATTAAAATATCGAAATGCATCATAAGCATTAAAAAAGTATGACAAAAAAAGGACAAGACGTAAAACTCAAGACCACAAGGCCCAAGATGACCTTTATCCTCCATATCACCACCCATCATCATCATCATCATCCCCCAACCCAGGGTCGAGAACAAAGGTATCGCAAAGCATGAAACCAAACAAACCTAACAAGAATAAACCCAGAAACCCAGAATAACTAAGAAGGAGAGAAATGGTTAAGGATATGCCCGCCGCTGTATAAGCCCGCCTATATACCGTACCATATCCGCGCCCGGTCACGCCGAGTCCGCCCCGAGAGGAGCGCACGTCAAAACGCAAAGAAAAACAAATAAGCAACACTAAAAAATCGCAGATGATCAAAACGCCAGAGGGAGCCACGCTCTGTCCGGTGCGGTGCTCCGTAATGCTGGAAAAAAGCCTTCGAGGAGGATGGTCGCGCAGTAGAGTGATAATGCCGCGGGAAAATGGGATGTAAACGCATGAGATTTCCATATCAAGCTAGCCGTGCAGGAATCTCAAACTTGGCGGGCCTTGTCCAAGTGGGTATCAAGAGAACTACATCGGCTCAGCGCCCTATTGAGTGAGGTCCATGTCGTACTCGTCCTCCTCTTTGAAGTCAAGATGTCCGTTGTTGTCGTTGGGATCGTGCCAGAACTGATCGGGATCGTTGATGTCACCACCGATGAGACCATCTGCGTTGTCATCGGGGCTGAGGGAGAGGGGGTCAACGCTTCCGCCGGAACCATTCGTGGGCTCGCCTCGGTAGTCGGTGTGGTGAGGCACGCGAAGACCAGACCCAGCAGTACGGGAATAGGAGAGACCTCCATTCTCGTTCCTGTTGAGGGCCTCCATGAGCTCCGTCTGCATGCGTCGCTCGTCTTCGGTCAGCTCGAATGGGAAGTGCCCGCCGAGCTCCGTTATCGTGTTCATCATTTCCTCTTGCTGTTGAAGCTTGAGGTGGAGCATCCACATGAGATCTCGTGTCCAGCTAACGGCGCCGTTGAGGATATCACCCTTGTTCGGGCCCTTGTCCTTCTCCTCCAGCGGAAGACCAGTGGTGATGTTGCCGGCAGTTGATCCGGTAGCTCGGCGTGCGCCGGGTCCGGCCAGGGTTGAGGTCGCCTGGGTCGGACTGGGCATGCCGGTCAAGGTGGGAGACAGAGGAGTTCCGTTTTGGATCAGCTTGCGGATCTTCTCGTCCTCCAGACGGTGAGTAGGCACCAGTTTGCTGAGGTCCTGTATCCTTTCGTTGATGTTGTCACGGCGGCGACGCTCGACCAGGTTGTGCGATTCTCGGCGTCGCTTGCGCTTCATCTCCTGGGACGAAGCACTGGCCTGACCAGCGCTGAGCTTGGCGGGCATCGAAGTGCCACCCTTCATCATAACTTCGTTGATCTGTCCCATTGAAGGTTGCATGGGCGAGGAGAATCCGGAGTTGTACGACGCGGGAATGCTGCCGGTAGGGGTGTTCATCCACTGACCGGATGGCGACTTGTCGTGCACACCAGTTGTGCGGATGGGCTGTGCACCAAAGCCTTGGTCTTGTGTTCCCATTGGTAGTCCGTGAATAGCGCTGGTCTTGGGGGTCATTGGACTGCGACTACTTGAGGCCTTTCGCTGCATCTGTTGCTGGGTCATCCTGGCCCGAGCCTTGAGGAAGTTGGGATCGTCGTTGGCCATCTCCGTCAAAGGAGAGTTCGAGTAGGAGAGCGGTGAGTGCAGGGAGGTGCCGAGAGAATGGGCAGCTTGCATTTGGTGACGGAACTGGTTGTTGAAGCCGGTGGCGTAGGGGCTCTGGATCGGGTCCCCGTCGGGAGTGTTTGAGTAACCGTTCATGTGAGACTGGGCAAAACCTCCCTGGGAAAAGCCCATGTTCAGGCTGGAGAAATCCTGGGGTTGGTTATCCGTGGGACTGCCGAGGCCATCGAGGAGCTCATCGTCGCCAAAGAGAGCGGAGCCGCTGGAGAAGCCGTTGGTGTTACCTGAATTCGAGTTGAAGTTGTTATTGTTGTTGTTGAAAGAGGGAGGGTAGCCCCCACCCATGGCGAGGTCGTTTGGATCGATGCTCCCGGCGTTGTGGCCGGGGCCAAATTGGTTGAAGCTGTGCTGGGCCATGGCTGGCGATGGCGAGAGTCGGGGTGCGTGGAAGTTGGAACAAAGGTTGATGCCTTAGAGGGAGGGATGGTATGTGGGCGAGACAATATTGTGGGTTTGCGCCAGGTCGGCTAGAAGGCAGGGAGAAGTCGGAGAGAAAATTAAAAGGAGTGCTTGAGAGCCTGCTCGAGTCATTGCATCAGCTTTTGGATTAAGTTAAGTCAGGGCGGATGCAGGTCTGGAGTTGGGAAAGCGGGCAACTGGAATGCACGGCAGCAGGAGAGTGGCGGGCAGCGAGGGCGCAGGGTTAGGGGTCAGGACTTACGTCGTTTGTTGCGGGAGACGGGCGGTGGTGGGCGTAAGACGAGAAGTGAGGAGAAGCAGGTTGCTGTCAGGCCATCAAGAGGGGTCGCGAGTATAAGGGGAGCCCGTGGTGAGAGAGGCGACGCCGCAGTCGGGGGTTTGTGCTCGGTGATGGCAAGAGGAGGGTTGTGGGTGGTAAGTCTGAGTCGGAGTCGGAGCGAGGCGGGTCGAGCGAGCTTCTGGATGAAATGGCGGGCAGAGGGCACTCAGGCCAGTTTCTGGGGGGCGTCCAGGACGAAAGAGACGTGGGTGTGCGGTGGATGTGGGTGAGTGGGTTGGTTGAGATGTGGGAGCACCAATGTGGGATGGCAGTGTGGGTTTGGGGCTCTTGAGGGGGATCCTTTCTTTGGGGTATCCGTACGCACGGCCTCGCAGCGAGTGAAGGGAGGAGAAGCAGTGGCTGTCGGAATGGTGGCTACCGGTCAGCTAAGAGGGCGCGGGCGGGAGGAGGATGAAAGCATGGGTACGAACATGGCCAGGTCGGTGCAGACAAAGCAATAACGGATGGGGAAGAAATGTCTGTGGGAGAGCGGGGAACGACTGGAAAGAGAGGAGACGAGGGGCAATGAATGGGCAGTGAATGGGCAATGGGAGATGGGATGGATGGGGGGTGTTGCTTTCTTGACTCACCTCTGGTTTGACCACGACGGTCTGGCAGCATGGAAACTGTCGCTTTTGTTCGGCTGCGTCGGGAGAGACGAAGGGGGGGGTTGCACAGCCGACGAGAATAAGAGTGAACAACCACGATGACGAACGACCGTCGTATCGTGTAAGTTGCTGCTTGCGAGTTTGGCCTGTACTTGGAAAGGCACGTCGGTTCTTGGGGGACGGAGAAGGCCCAGGCGGGCAAATACCGTAGTCCAACCAGTGAGGCTGAAGACGCTGAGGACTACTAGGTACGGCAGGTACCGAGGCAAGATGGGGGCGAGAAGGATTATTGAAGGCGAAGCTGAAGGGTGATGATGACAGGTCCCAACAATGGTGACTGGATGTCTTTGTCGTCAAAGGATCGATGGATGGATTCGAAGCTCTCGAAGGTCAGTCTCTGGAAGATGGAGATTGACGGAGCCTAACGCGACAGCGGGACGATATGCAGCAGGCGGTCTGACGTTTTATTATTGGTTTTTGGGGCGCGGGGTGCCAAGCTGAACAAGGCCGAGAACTTGTTGGTAGTGGTGGTGAGTGATGAAATGGTGTTGGTCTTGGTGGTGAAGAGGGTCGTGTTGGTGGGCGAGGAATGTGCTGATGCAGGCAGAAGGGTGCAGAAGGGTGCAGCGTGCAGTGTAAGTGGGAAGGAACCACCCAATCGTAGTTTCCGCTGGTGACCGCTCCTTGCTGAGGCGTCGTGTTCGACGGTGATCTGGCCAAACACGCCGGGCAAACAGAGGTACTTATCGATGCCGTAGAGTAAACGCTTTCTATTAAGTATCTTTCGTACTTTTGGCCGAGCTAACGACGAGACGGCCAACGGCGCGGGTGAGAGGCGTCAGGCCGGCGTGCGGAACGGAGGGATTCAGGGAAGGGAGGGAAGGCGCGAAGGAGGGTAGTATTCAAGGGAGAATCTGGCTGCAAGCTTTCCCCTAGCTCTTCTCCTTTCGTATTTTCCTTTTTTGCTTTTGCTTGGTTTGGTCTGTTTGTCCTTCTCGATTCGTTTCGGAATGTCATCAGCTTTCAGATCAAACGGCGACGCAAAGTTGGTCGGTACCTGCTTCAATTTATACTCGCTCCAGCCACCTAAAAATATCAGACCCCCCCCTTCAAAAGAATCCAAAGTCATCTGTACAGCTTCTTGTCGTCTTCTGACCCGCCTTCTCCCAAGTATACCAGACCGTGTCGGGCGGTTTGGTTTCCATACAGCCTTGGTCCAAGAGTGAGCACCGTTTCTAATCCCCACCAGGGCTCTCCGTTTTGGTCTGATGCGTGTGGGTGGGCTTCACCTTGAGCGTGACTTGGCATTTGAGACACCAAGGTGAACCTGATACTGGGCTGCGAGGACTCGTCTGGATGTTGCGTGGAATCTCCTCCCTTCCTTACCCCCCCTTTCCAGCTTCGCCTCCCCCTTGCGCGGTCATGCGTTGAGCTCTCTTCAACCTTACCGTGCTCCCTGTCCACGCGCCTCGCCAAAGGACACCATCTTGGATTATTCCTCTGCGCAGAGCATTCTGGAATCGAGGCTACGACATCATGACGAGAATGGGACGGGTCCAGGATTCGAACTCGACATGGTCCCAGACGCACCTCCATCGGCTCTAACGGGTCGTCTTCGGCCCTCCACGGTCCGCTCCTGGCAGAAGCAAGCTTGGCTCCCGCAGCAGTCGGTCTCATTCGCTGTATCCGGGCCTTTTTTTTTTTCCCCTTTGAATAGAGTTCCTTGCGGGTGGTTGTGGCGGCGACGGCGCTCTCTCTCTCTCGTGGAGGATCGCCGTGCTAGCTCCAAGACTGAGGACTGAGGTAGGAACCCAAAAGCCTAAAGGCGCCAGCCTCGTCTCGATATATCTCGAGGCTCCGGCTTCCTGGTCTAAAACGCTCCCACGTTTGATGCTCAGCCAGCCGGAAGCTTACCTCCATCGCATTCCCATGCTTTGTGGGACCTCAGGTTCGTGTTCCCGAATCGAGGTGGGCAGGCAAGGGTCGTTGTTAGCTCGACTGGCTCTCCCATGGTCTCGGGGCCGTGCAGAAACGCCGTATTGCACACTGTGCTGCACACTGCTTCAGTTCCATGGCGGGAGGCTGCCAATCATGTGGCCCCCCTCGTTGGGCAGGGGACTCACAAGGCTGGCGCCCTGATTGGTCCTGCCAGCACAGTGCGCTTGGATGGCCGTTTTACGGACCACACCACCCCTAACCCAGCGACTCCAAAGTGCTGCTAGTGCCGCCCTCCACATTCAAATCGACGACACTCGGCCCAGGCTTCCCATCTGTCCTTTTGTCTGCCATCCCATCAGGCATCGCGCGTCCCTCGTCGCCCGCCGCTTATCGACCAGGACTCTTCGTCTGTGTCGTCATCGTCGCTTTTCGTGCGCAACGCGCGGCCGTCTCAACAAGCCCCAATCGCCAAGGGTCCTTTCTCGGCTGCCTGTCACGACAAACCTCATCGGCGCAGCCCCCTACCGACGATTCCGACCCTCTGCCCCCCCTCCCCCTCTTCAAACTGCTGTATATCATAGACGGGCCTCGTCGACTGACGAAGAGCTAAAGTGGAGCTGCGTGCCTCGAAGCCATCTCACCTCCTGCTCCCTCAACTGCTCGCGCTCGCGTTCGCAACTCGTCCCTCCCACCCTCCACTACGATCACGAACCTGCATCCGCGCCGATCGACATAGCCGTTCCGTCCCCCGTCACAGCCCCCCGTACCCCTGTTCCTCCCCGCCGCCGCCGCCATGGCCTCAACTTCCTTTCGAGATTCCATCAACTCCCTGGGCTGGAGTCGTCGCGATGAGCCCGTAAACACCTCCCAGCCGAGCGGCTTCATGTCGTCCATCCAGGGCTTGAATCCCTTTGGCGACCGCGGCTACGTGCGCCTGCCCACCACGGAGAGTGGCGGTGCTCCCCTGCCCCAGCCCTCTCGTCGCGAGGAGGAAGAGGGCTGGTTTGTTCGTGAGTCAACCCGACAATCTCATCCATGGCTCTTCGGGACCCCTGCAGCGGGACATGTGCATCGCATCTTAGCCATGCCCTAAATATGCATGTGATGCGGATGAAACGCCTCGTGGGCATGGCAAGCTAACCCGAGTTACAGTTAGTCGATGGGATCGTTTGATGGTCTTTGGTGCTTGCAACCTCGCTGCCCTGGCTTGTTTCGTCATCTGCTTCACTCTCTTCCCCGTCCTCTCCTTGAGGCCTCGCAAGTTTGCCATCTTGTAAGTCCATGACCATTACATCTCCTTTACGAGCCCCGTTTGTGGTCACACGTCGGTTGCGGTACGATGCGAGGGAAGCATGCTGCATGACGGGTTCCTGCGTTGCCGCGTTATGGTTCTGAGTCGAAAGATAATCCTCGTGTTTGTATGCTAATAGACTAATAGGTGGTCGGTTGGATCCTTGATGTTTTTGGCATCCTTTGCGGCAGTGATGGGACCCATGAACTATCTCTACCATCTTCTCTCCGCTCCCCGGCTCCCATTCACTGCCGGGTACTTTGGTTCCATCGTCCTGACGCTGGTATTCGCTTTGAAGGTTGGTTGCAAACATGTAAGCGGCGTGACCGGCACTGACCTGTGTGGTAGCTTCATAGCACTATTTTGACTCTCTTCTCGGCCGTTATCCAACTGGTTTGTCTTGTGTGGTACCTTATCAGCTACTTTCCCATGGGCTCAACTGGCTTGCGCATCGCTACTTCGTTTGGAGCAAGGCAAGCAACTGCTTGGATGAGCGGTTGAGCTGACAGAAGAGAGCGTCTTCAGGGGAACCCTTGCTATAGTCATATGGTGGCTCCCCTGCTGTAATAATACCATGTTGTATACAGAAGCTAGAGGCTTGCTAATGCAGGACACATTTGCGCGTGTTATCGATTCATCCGCTTATGTTACTTGAGAACTGGTGGTTGTCACATTAGTGACTCATTCTGAATAGCTGGGTTTTGTGCCTTTGGGAGCGAAAACGTTTAACTAGAGCACAGCCGAGATGCTCCAACGGCGTAGTTGCTCCGTTCAAGATAAGAGGGGTTAAACCGATAGACGATGAAAAGCAGCGGTTAGCTCTATGGATGTTAACCAAACAAAAGGCCGTTTACCCAAGAATCGAAGCCGGTGAGAGTAGTGTGCTCGACACCAGAACTATATATTCTGTATTTCAGACCAGATCGAAAATCTTGTCCAAGCGTATGTGATTGTATTGGATATTTAAGAATTGCTCGCAAACAAGCTGTATCTTGGTCGGTAGGTAGGTAGGTATGTTTGTTCGTACTACTCTCCTTGTTCTTCATCGGTGGGCCGAATGCCTTGGGACTGAAATCTGGCGAAGTGTTTGTATTCCATGTACTTATCGGGTCTATTATTTGCCCTCAACAAAATAAAATTACGGATGCGTACCTCATCGCTTGCGTAGATTGATGAGCGTTTGCATATTGTACGCCTGTCGTGGTGGTGCGAGGTACCACAGCGAGATGAGATGCACACTTATACCTACTAGATATTTGGAGAGGCCTGAACAATAGCAAACCTCGTCAACACTCAAGGGCCTTCCACGACGTCTTTGAACAAGGCAACGTCCCCTTATCTCCCCCTCCCTTCCCCCCTCCGTTCACCATGACGGCGTCCCCGCCATCAAATCGGTGAGTGAGCGGTGAAGTCCGTCCGTGGTCTCCCAGCGCTCTTCTTGACCCACGCGACTCGACATCACCCCGTTGTTCACAAAAGCCGGTACCGCGCTCATTGGGCCAGGAGAGGCGCTGAGCGGGATGCCGATTTAGTGCGAGATGCTTGGGTCATAGGCTTGCAAGGTCTCGACCTCTCAAAGGCCACTACCGTGCATATCCATTTCTTTTTCGTAGAGTTGGGAGAGGAGGGGAGGAGGAGCTGAGGAGAGCGAAATGAGAGAAAATAAGAAAGGAAAAACAAAAACAGAGTTATCGACGCCCGGCGTCATGGGTGATGCGGTTCATGGTCACTGAGTACAGAGTACCGTTGCTTTTGTTCACACACCTGCATCGGCGCAGTGGTCTTATTAAACAACCCCGGTCCGAGCGGAGCGCGGAAGGGGGGAAGGAGCGTTCGGAAAAAGCATCCCAGGGCTGGGCTTCCATCCATCCATCCATCCTTCCTTCCTTCCAGAGTCCCCTTCAAAATGCCGTGCCGCTTTCCTGATGAGGGAAAACCTCGGGCTGCTATCGGGATAAGCGGGAGCCTGAAGGGCCCCGAGGAAGGAAGTGAGGCGGACAAACCGCACAAAGCATTGATGCCCTCGAGGAGCTGTTCATTGTTTGGGTGGTATTTAGTGAGCAAGCCCTCTCACTGGGCTTATCGGGGGTGCTTATTATATCCAACCTTAGCTGCCTGGTTGATGCAAACAACCGCGCCCCTTCGAACACGAGGCTGAGCTGATGAGATGAGTCACCTCAGCGCGGAGAATCTAACTTTCTTCGCCATGAGAGACCATAAATCATTGCGTGGCAGGTGGCTGGCTGTTAGGTACGTGCGGAGGTCGTGGCACACAATGCATACTCGTCATGGAGAGCGTCCAAAGAGGTTGGCTATGTAACTTATTCACCAAAATCACGGCCAACGCCGCCACCTACTAATTACGGCTCCGATCTTTTGTCCCCTAGAGTCATCTTGCTTGGCGTGGATTGGAGCCCCGGCCTGCAGCCCGAAACAATACTTTGTGCAGCTCGACATGTGCGTGACTCGCCCTGTGATGAGACGACGACCTTGTCCGATGCGAGCCTTTGCTTGCCGGCAGTAAAAGCGGATTCCCCATGGGAAGCGACGTGAGAGGAGATGTGACTTGATGTGTGTGTGCGTCGCTAGGCTCCGGGACTTCCTTGCAGCAAAGCAAATGTGCCACGAGGGGTTATTTGTCCAAATTCGATGATTGTTGCATGCCTTGATGCGTCACCCCCTTGACGTGTGTGATGGTCCGTCTTGTTCGTCCTAGGGCAGGCAGAAAGAATCCCAAAGTTGCATGCCTGCCTGCGTAAAAGTGCATCTCAGGCATGCTCGGTAATGGAAGGTAGCGGCTTCCCCAATTACTCAGAAGGCAACAGCCAACCACTGAAACGGAAGTGACGACAGGCCCCTCCCCTTGCTTCTTGCCCTGCCCGGCTCACACGAGCTTCAGTCAATCAGCGCAGGCGTAATCAAAGTGGAAGGCACGCCGCACACACACACACACACACACACACACACACACACAAAAACGAATGGAAACCCTCCGCTTGCTAGGCCCTAGAGTAGGTTTCCGTCTCTCCCACGCCCACGCCTGGACAGACAAGAAAGGCCTTGTTCGCCGGCCCTGAGCCGATTTATATTCGCGCAGTTCCCCACCAGCCCATCACGGCTGTTCGGGTGGACCGCCAAACCGCCTCACTGTGGGCGCCGCCGACGAAGAGAGGGAGGGGCAGCGGTCGGGTCGCTGAATCGGAGCCATCGCCATTGGACTCGTCCAGTGAGCCGTAGAGTCGGGTGCGGCCAAAGCCACTGGAGGACCGCTGTGACTGGAGGCGAGGAATGGAGCCCCCCGCCCTCTTTTTAGTGCCCTAGAGTCACTCTCAAGTCCTCCCCGGCCATCAAAGTCACTCCCGCTGGGCCAGAGGCTGACGAGAAGGCCGTGGATGGGAGGAACGGCTCAATCAGCGAAAACCCTGGAACGCTCCAAGTGCCCGCCCATTCTCCATCACTGAGCACTGGAAGTGAATGCTGGACCTCCTCCTCCGGCCGCTAGACAGCGCCTAGAAAGTCTTCCGTATCCGCTCCCAGGGATCCTGCTTGGTACCCCTCTGGAGAGGGGAAGGACGCGAGCGGGAGAAAAAAAAAGGCAGAAAAAATTTATTGTTCACACAACGCAAAATTAGCCCTCCGACCTCGACCTCTGGTTAGATTTTTCTTCTTTCCCAGGTCGTTTACCCTCAAACCACAATTCCAACCCTAGGTATTCAGCCCCAATTCTGCACTGCACGAATTGTTGCTGTCGTTTACGCAAGAATCCCCTTTCGTTTGTGTTCTCCCTTTTGTCGGAAGGTATCCCTTGTCGCCTGGTCTGCGCTTGCCACCCTCGTCTCGTTTCGAGAAAGAGTGAGAGTAAGTGAAGTGCGAGAAGTGAGCCCGAGCCTCAGCCCAAAGTTTCCGACGGAAACACATTTTACCTCTCCTGCATCGATTCGTCACTCTGCCTGGTAGATACCTCGACGTCGAACCGAGCCGGTCTCTCAACTTTTTATTTTCCTTTGCCCACCTTCTTACCTTTGTCGAAAAGACCACCCACCCGCCGCCCAGCTCGCATTTTGTTGCCTCGGGCCGTACCGTTTCGACCGAGCCAGAATCTTCGCATACTTCTTTGTCATCCTTCCCGACAAACCCCCAGCCTCATTCGTCCTGAAACCGCATCCGCGTTATCGCCCAGGTTTTCCGGCCCTTCGGACGACCTTTGCCAACAACCTATCCTCTCGAAATCGCTTCCTGCCCGCACAAGGTAGGGCACACGACAGCCGCTCCCACAACCGACCCGTCGCCGACGCCCTCATATTTGGGGGATCCCGAATACCGAGTGCGCTGCACATTGAGTGCGCAAAGCCTCTCCCCGCGTGCCGAGGGGGTTGAGACACCTCTCTGGGCTTCGCTGTCCCCGGAGATATCCTCTGCCGAAGTTGGTAGCCCTGGGTCAAGAAACACCTCCGGCTCACCAAATATCCCGTCTTGTCCAGCCATAAGCTTTTGCTGCACGGTGCTTCTTGACATGACCACAGTTTCCACTACTACTGCGAACTCTTCCGAGATGTCGGCCTCTACCTTCTCTTACGCCCAAGCTGCGAAGGGACAGGGCACCGCCCCTCCGTCGAATGCCACCACCGCCGTCGCCCAGCCTCAGGACGACGCTCCTGTTGACGCCTCCAAGCCTGAGGCCACCGACGCCGAGCCGGTCCAAGCGACTGAAGTCACTGAGATTCCCAACGGCGTTGACGCCCAGCTTGTCGCTCTCGAGAAGGGCGACGTTGTTTCCGCTCCCCCATCCGAGAGCGATGCCCGATCCGAGTCCACCCAGGACCGACGATCTGAAACCCGCCGCGACGATGAGACTTCAAGATTAGATCGACCATGGCGTCGCAATGACAAGGCTGCTCGATCTTCCAGCACCACCACGCGATCCACTGACGAGCAAGATTCTCGAAAGGCGCGAAGAAGCAAGAAGGGCAAGTCCTCTGAGAAGGCCGCCAGCGATTCACCATCGGTGGACAAGGAGCAGGAAGCCATCCCCGAACCACCCAAAGTCGAATTGTCTGAGGCGCCCATCCCCAGCTACAACATCTGGCATAAGCGCCAGGAAGCCCATCTTGCCAAGGGCAAGCCCACCGTGGCGGAAGTGGTCAATGGCCAGCAGGAGAGCCCCAAGAGCTCTGCAAAGGCTCCCGAAGAAGCCGCTCCTCAGAATGGCCCTGTTACGAACGGCGTGAAGCCTCACCGAAAGAGCGTTGATGTTGGCCGTCCCGAGAGAAATGGTCCTCGCGGGTCTAGGGCGGAGAAGGAAGTCCCCCCACCAGTCGAGGACGCCATCGCGTGGCCTACTCCGGAGAGCGCCATCAAGGACGTCAAAGATGACAAGAAGAAGCCTGTTGAGCGAGCTGACCGGTCCGACAAGGACAGTCAGGAAGATGGATCTCAGAACAAGTCGCGGCAAAAGAAGGAGTGGGTGGCCTACGACTACGTCCCTACTGTCAGCTTCGAGACGCAGATTCCTCAGATGCGCAACTCCAAGGCCCGGGGTGGTGCCCGCAGTAGCCGCGATGTCGGTTCTCGAGGTCCTACAAATGGCATCCCTGAGAAGACCCAAGCTGCTCCCGTCAACAAGACGGCCGATGTTAAACCCCGCGAGTCCAACAGTGCCAATGGCACCCCATCTCAACCTCAGGCCGCCAAGCGCGGATCGCTCGATGCCTCCAGCAACCAGAAGAAGGCTGCTGGCGCCGACAAGGCCAAGGACGCCGCTCAGACGAATGTGAGTCAACTTGCCCTAATTCCCCTTCCTACGCACAATGTCCAAGCGCAAGAATTTGCCCATGCCCCCACATTCCCTCGAAGGACTCGAAGCTAACTCGACTGAAGGACAATGCCCAGCCTGCCCGACCAGAGGGCCGCGGTGAAAGAGGACGTGGAGGTTTCCGTGGCCGTGGTGCTCACCCCTCGATCGCCTCCCAAATGCAGCAGAACGGCACTGTCACCGGTTTCAACGGACAAGTTCCTGGCGCCCGAGCTCAGGGCCCTTACAGCCCACCTCTACGCCAGAATGCCCACGGCCAGGGATTCGGTGGTCAGCCCCGAGGCCGCGGAGGTCGTAACGGTGCTGGCAACTACCATCGCATGTCTTTGCCCAACGGTCAGTCTCGCATGCCTGCTATGCAGGCCCAATACCCTCCATATGACTACTCCATGTCTCACATGGGCGCCAACGGCGCCTTCCAACCTCACCCCTACTGGGACAACTTGGTTGTTCCCCTGCTACGAAGCCAGATCGAGTACTACTTCTCGATCGAGAACCTTTGCAAGGACATGTACCTGCGCGCGCGAATGGACACTCAGGGCTTTGTTCCTCTTCATTTCGTCGCCGCCTTCAAGCGAATGCGAGAGCTGTCCCCCGATCTAGGTCTCATCCGCGCTGTCTGCGAGGAGTCTCATGACGTCGAGTATGTTGTTGGCGAAGACGACTGTGAGCGTCTACGACGTCGCGATGGCTGGCAGCAATTTGTCCTGCCCATGGAGGATCGAGACGAGCTCGCTCGCAACCACGGGCCTGCGCATCTGACTTTCAAGAACCGCGCCTACGCCGCCTACGGCAACCACTTCAACGGAATGCCCCCAGCCCCTTACTACCAGGCCGATCCCTCATTCCAGCAGTACCCCGATGGTGCCCAAGTGATCCCAGCCGTCAACGGCTTTCCCGAGACCAATGGTACCAGCCAGCTTTCTGCCGATGTCCCGGTCTTTTCCCCATCTGGCTCTCTCCCCTTGGCGTCGCTGGAGAAGAGCGCGCAACCCGAGGCCACCTCGGACCTACCAAACGGCCATGCTGAGACTCCGTTGACAAATGGAGTCCATGCTGAGCAGCCCAGTGTCGCCCAGTCATAAGTCGATCGCTCCAGAAATGGGGTGGCTTTTGCAGCGGCGGGAGTATGAGCAGTTGGTGGCATCATTTACGGCCTCTACCGGAGGTAGTATGCATACATGCCTCATGGGCATGAGGATTTCTTTCGTCTTGTTTTGGACGTGATTTCATGGGGGATCGCGTCTCTCCGCGGTTCTTATGATTTCCAGGCTTGTCACGTCCTCAGCTACGATTACGCCACGAGCGATGGCATTATATCAGTTGCGGCTTTGTTCTTGGTTCACGATTTTCGAGGAATAAATGTATGGGATTTTGAGGATTTTGCACCAACTGGTGCACACGAGGATGTTGAACGCAATCATGAACCAGGAATTCTGCATTTCTTTTTCGAACTTAGGCCTCAGGATCAAGATGGGAAACGAGTATCCGTCACTGAGCGCCGAGAAGCCACGGAAGCCAAAAGTTCGATTACGCGTTATTATGGCCTTGCATTTTTACTCGGGAGGGGATGAAAAGGGGTGAGACGGGGGAGGAGTAAAGGGGACGAACAAAATACCCATCTACGAAGATATCCATTCATTTCACGGTTTGGCGAAACGAGGGGATGGATGGCGAGCACAAGCTGGCGGTTGGGAAGGGGAGCGAGGGTATTTGGTTCGATGCTTTGCATATTGGCTTTCTCAGGGCGGAATCTGGGCAAGATCTGGCGACCAATATGGTCCCCGCCAACGCCCTGTTGGAAAAATGTGCGGCTGCTTTCTTTTCTTATAGCAGGCTCGTTTGGCATCGACCGCGGAGAATGGAAGACGACATGGTGGCTTGTCTTGGTCGCGACAAGTCTTGTGGACGAGACCACGGGGGAATCAAGGGGAGGGGAGGAAGGGTGGTTTGGTGATGGACAGAAAAATACAGGGGGAAAAGCATACATGTTATCCATCAGCTACGGGCATGGGGTTTCTGCCCATTGTCTCTGAATGCATTTCCGAGGGGTTCAAGGCGGATTTTTTTCATCTCTCTTTTTTTTCTTTTTTTTTTTTTTTTTTTGCGACAGGGATATTCTGACGATAGACGGGCTTCCTCTACCCAACTGACTTTTGGGGTTTATTTTCGTTGACGGGGTTTTCCACCATTGTTTTCTGCAGTTTGCATTGTATGTACTATTAGTTTCCTACCTACGAAAAATAATAAAAAAGTCGAACAACCCTGCTCTCTACCTATTTGGAGGCGGGTTTGAGATGGGAATGGTTTTCTTCGCTTGGGCGATGTCATGATGGGTGCTGGTGTTGGGTTGGCGGGGTATAACTGGAAGGGAGTCGGGGGCTTTCGCACGTCCGATGATCGAGTTCGATATTGGAATGAAGGGGTTTTCCGTGGGCAGAAAGGCCAGGGCTTGGCAAACGCAATTGATTTTTATATCGGAACAACGGCGGTGTGCGGGGGTTATGTCTTTTTTTTTTTCTCACTGTTAGTTTGTTGTCAGAGCTCGTTCTTTCTCTGTGTTGGTGTTGCGGGGTATTTTTTCCCTTCGTCATGGGCTGGTGAGAATGGCGGGGTCGTCATCGTCATGAGAAGTCCAACGAGGGGCACACAAAAAAGTCGACCAAAGTAAATCGGGTTTTGAACCCGGTTAAAATGATTTGCGTGTGTTTTGTGGAACGTATTTTTATTCGAGATTTATCGGTAAATCAATTTATTCTTGGTACTAAAACTGGGACGTGTTTTATGCTTGGAGAGCAAGATTGCCGAAGGAGCCCATGTTGAGATATTTGCGGTGTTTTAGTAACGACGGCTAATGAGGACACAACCAACCACCAGCTAAGGATTTATTTGTAATCTCGTTCTTTTGCATGCCTGGATGCTAGGAAAAGTTTTTCTGCAAATCATTTTTCGTCAAACATGACCAGGCTGACAACGACAACGAATTTGGTCACCGAGACTGAAGCCTGATAGGGAAGCAGAAAAGTTGAAGGGTCCAAGCGAGACAGCGCGGGGTGTGCAACCGACCCGGTGACATCATCGGGCGAGAGTGAGGGACGTCACCGGGGGCGGGGTGTGGCTGACTGGGGCTTGTGACTTGGTGGCTGGGGTTTTGGGAGGGGGGGTTATTCATCGGGCTCTCTCACCTGGTGCTGGTTGACGGCTTGTCTCATTTCAAGTTTCAAGAGTGGAAAACAGTGCGAGGTTCCCGATGCTTCTTTTTTTTTTTCATTTGTTTCACTTTTGGGTCTTGGGCAGGTGATAGTTTGAGGGAGGCGTCGCACAGGCTCCAGCGACATCCTTCAGAGAGGCCTCACCTACCTTTCCTCACAACCCCTTCGACGTGAATGAAAAATAGGGCGAAAAGGAAAAACAGCCCGTCCATGAGTCCCCGTCTCTCATCGGTTTCACGCTCGTCGTGTGGCAAAAGCCGGATCAAGGCGCGAACACAAGGCTGTGCGACGACGAGCCTGGTGACGGGCTGACCAGTCTAAAGTGCGATAGGGACCATCCGTATGTTTACGGACACCACAGCATGCCTTTCTTCGTGTACGGGCAAACCAGCTGCATGGTGGTGAAAAAGACAAGGGAACGAAGGACACGGGATGAAAAGGATGAGGTTTCGTGCAGGTGACCATCGTGACACTCCATCCGACCTGCGTCTGCGTTGCTCGCTCGGACGCGCCGTGGATTTATGGAGGCTTCCAGCTCGAGGCCGGAGGGTGTGGCGCAAGCCTAGGAAAATCGAGGCTATGAGTTGAGAAGTGCGTCGCTTCTGCTTCGGGCGGCGACAGGAGTTCGTCTGCAACAGGACAGACTCGTTTAGGAGAAGACAGGACCGGAGACGGGACAGTAAAAGAAGCAATAACGACGACTGCAAACTGGTTCTAACTTCTGGGGGGAAGCATATGCAGGCTCAATGCCGTGGCAGTGGAGTCCCCTTTCAATATTTTGACAGGCCGACCCCTGTCTTGGGACGGATCACGGATCGCGTCACCGTCTGGGCGACAAGTCAGTCTCGACCTGGAATGATTTTTTTTGCCCCTCCCCCTCGCCCATTACGTCGTTGCTCCAGCGAGTTCCAGTTTTTAGCGCCCAAGCCGAGGATGATGGCAGTGAAGCATGGAAGTCTTCCATCACAACGGCCTGGGCCTGAGAGGGCGAAGCTAGCAGGGAAGCTGCCTCCATGCCCAGTGCATTCTTTTCAACCTTTGATGCCCTATTCCTACGCTGTCCGTACTTGGCCGTACAGGTACCGGCCCATTTGCACGTCTTCATTGGGTATCCAGATCCAGGTATCTAGGTATCCTCCCAGTGGCAGCTGCCAACACCGTCTTGCACCTTCCCTCCCGACTCAGCCCACACTTGCCGCTGGCTGCCCACTTGGCTCTCTACTCCTGCTGCGAGTTGTTTTCTCTCTTCTTCTCTCCTGCTTCTTTCTCTTTCTTCCCTCCATCATATCATACCATCCCATCTCGCTTGCTATTTACTCTCTTCTCATCTACTTTCGCATCTTGCACTGCCTTACACCATTGTCATCTATCAAAGCAAGTAGTCCTTACACACTTGCTGTTTCTTCCCGTTTTAAGACCAATTCTTGCTTCTCTTGAGCGATATCAACCCCCATACACTGCCCCATGGCAAACTACGAGCCGTACGAGCGGGAACACACCCGCCGCTACACGCGAGAGGATCGCGAGCCTCGATACGCCGACCCTCGCGACCCCTATCCCTCCAAGACACACCATCGCGAGCTCGTCCCCCGCGCCCGTGAGGATAGCGAGCTGTCCGTCGAGGAGGTCCGCCGGGACTTCCCTCCTCCCACCGGTCGTGACATCCGCCGCGCCAAGTCGGCCGAGCCGGGCTACTACGAGGATGAGTACGAGTATCGCCGGAGCTACGAGCCGCACTATGAGCGCGAGCACGACCGCCGTGTCCGTCGGAGCCCCGGAAGCACCTACTCCCACGACGACGACCGCAGGCACAAGTCGAAGAGCAGCGGTATGACCAAGCAGGAGAAGATCATCGCCGCCGTTGCCGGCGCTGCTCTGCTCGCCGGAGGTAAAGAGCTCTACGACCGATACGAGGCCAAGGAGGAGGGCGTTGACGTCCAACGCAACCCCCTTTCTTCTATTGCTCTCGCTGGTGTGGGCGCTCTAGCCGCTTATCAGGGTGCCGAGTTCTACACTAAACAGCAGGCCAAGAAGGATCAAAAGGCCAAGTACCTCCTCACCCGTGGTCGCGATATGCACTACGACGAATACTACTCGGATGATGACGAGGGTCCCAAGGAGAAGAAGGGTCACAAGAACTTCCTCGAGAGTGCCCTCGCCGCGACCGGCCTAGGCGCTGCCGTCAAGTCCTTGACCGGAGGCGACGATCACCGGTCCGACACGAGGAGCCGTGGCGGTGGTTCCGTCAGCTCTCGCTCTGCTTCCCGCGGCGGCACCAACAAGATCCAAAAGGCCGCCATAGCCTCACTCCTTGCCGGCGCCACCGAGGCCTTCCGTGTTGCCAAGGAGCCGGGTGGCTGGAAGGGTGAGAAGACGAAGCGAATCCTCACCGCCGCAGCCGGCGCCGCAACTGTCGACGCGGCGACCGATCCCAAGCACAGCAAGCTCGGTCTCGCCGAATCGGTCATTGGTGGCCTAGTGGGCAACCGTTTGATCAATGGTTCCAGGAACGAGATTGAAGAGGACAGAGCTACCGGCCGAAGCCGATCGCGCTCTCGAGCTCGATCCAAGTCCCGAGATGGCGGCAGCGGTGGTGTGAGTGGTCTCGCTGCCCTTGCCACTGCCGGACTGGGAGCCCTCGGTGCTAAGAAGGTCTTGGATCACTCGCGATCTCGGAGCCGCAGCCGCAGCCACCGGGGTAGAGACGACTCGTACTCTCCCGAACGAAGACGCGAGAGAAGCCGCAGCCGCAGCGTCATTGACAAGACCCGAAACAGCCTGGCCAAGCTTGGAATCGGTTCTGGCGCATCAGCTGCGGGAGATGAACACCGTCGCGATCACGACGACTACAGCGACCGCGGCTCTCACCGTTCCCGCCACCACGACGATTATGAAGACCGACGACACGACAATGCACGAGACTACTACGACGACGAACGTTCTTACCGGAACAAGCACGGAGACCGGGCGAAGGGGGGCGATAGACGGAGTGGTTATTCTTCCGACTCTGAATTGGGGGATTCCTCTGAAGACGAGAGGCAGGCCAAGAAAATGAGAGGTAAGCAAGTTTTGACAACCGGCCTCGCAGCCGTCGCGACGATCCACGCAGCACATGAAGTCTATCAGAGCATGGAGAAGAGAAAAGCAAGACAGCAGGCGGTCAACGATGGTACTCTGAGCGAAGCCAAAGCCAAGAAGATGAAGACCATGGCCCGGATGCAAGACGCTGCTTCGGTGGGCATTGCGGTCATGGGAATCAAGGGCGCCTTGTCAGAAATGAAGGAGGCCAAGCACTTGACTCACGAGTGTCGAGAGTTCCGAGAGGAGAAGGCTCGCCGGCATGAGAAACGCCTTCAAAAACGCCAGAGCAAGTCTGTGGACGGCCGAAAGAGGGCAGGCAGCTAGGCACCATCGTCTCGACGGCGGAACGATGGGTACGACACGGACGATGAATCGGACGCTGGCTACCATGGAGTGTCCGAGTCCCATTACGGCAGCGGCGCACTACTTGCCCCTCCTATTGGGGGCAGATGGTAGTGCGGCCGATCCATCTCGATGGTATCACAGCACGTTGGCTCAGACGTTTTCTCGCGTCGGCCCGCCTTGGTTCCTCAACACGGCCTTGTGTTTCCACTGTAATACACTGGAATTCACCCTTTACGACTTATGACGACATGACAAGGGGCGTATGGTGGACCGACTTGTTTCGCTCATGAGGACTTCATGAAATGCTGCGTGGTCACCCCGATGCTGATTCCCAGATAGAAGAAGCAGAGGTGCTTTTTTTATCCGCTTTTTTCTCATAAACCATGAGCCGAGAATCGAAACTAATTTTGAATCATTTAAACAGACCATCGTCGACACTGAAGATCAGTGACGGCCGCTACATGAGCCCGCTCAACAAGGTAGACGCCATGTTACACACCCCCGGCAGAGCGGCACGCAGAGGGAAGCGAAACGGAATTCAGTAGGGGTCGGGTATGAGCTGGCTTGTGGGTGTCGCGAACTGAAAGGGGATTCTCTGCATGCACAATGATGAAGATCCGGGAAAGACGGCTCAGGAATGCCCTGCGAGTTGGTGTGGGTGGGCGAGTGTGTTTTGGGATCGAGATGGTTTGCGATTGGGTCAAGGGGAGGGAAACCAAGTTTGGATTACAACGCGCGAAAGAAAACCGGCTTCATAAAGATGGGAATAAGAGTAACGACGACATGCAACCATTTTACGACGATTTTGGATAGGGAGGATTTCTTTTGTTCCATGTTTAATTTGTTAGTTGCTACAATGAGTACATGCACGAATAACGACTTGAACGATGATTTCTGACTGTCTACGGAGTACGAATAAGACACCCAAGTGCGTGTTGGGCACTGCCTGTCACTGCCCTGTTTCCATCTGATTTTCAAAGTCGCGGGTTGATGATGTCATTGGATCCTTTTGGCGTCGGGGGTAGCCTTGCAAGTCATTTCAGTCGCCAGCAAGCTCTGTAAGTTGGGGCGTCAAGAGTCGCCAACAACCGCCCGGCTGCAATGGGTGAGCGTCATTGAACAAGGGGATGGGAAGTGAGGCTACAGGATTGTATGCAGGCAGGCAGGCACCATGTATATATAGTTCATGCGTTGAGATGGATGAGACATAGGAGTTGAAAGCAAGACGCCTGCTTGTGATTACTTTTGTGTTGGACTAACTCAGGGCTGCTCACAGCAGCCAGGCCAACGATGAATGAACCACCCAAAAACACCCCCCTCAAGCCCCCGATAACCCTCCCCCAGTCTGCATCTTCCACTTCTGCGCCAACGCCATGACATTCGACAAGCTCGCCGCCTGCTGGTCATCGGCGGGGAACACGTAGTCGACGTACTCCTCCCACGAGTCGTCGTCCAGCTGCCTCCGCCGCTTCGTCTTGCGCGGCATCTGCTTCTGCACGATCTCCACGTCCTGCGGCGTGCCGTGCGTGCGCTCAAACGACAGCCAGGCGTTGAGCAGCGACACGCGCTCCTCCTTGAGGTCCTTGTCGCGCATGCTCTTGTGGGCGCGCTCGAAGACGCCGCGCGCGCGGGCCTTGGCTTCGTCGCTGACGGGTTGCTCGTCGGCGTCTTCTTCTTCTTCTTCTGCTTCTTCATCGTCCTCGGGAATGTTGATTTCGAAATGCGCGTAGCTGATCCACACCTTGACGTGGTCTGTCTTCTCCAACAGCCGCTCGTACAGATCCCGCGTGCGCTGGTACTCGCCCTCCTCCTCCTCAAAGTCGATGTAGGCCTTCCACAGCAGCTCGGGCATGTCGAGCTGGGGCTGGCGCACGGCGAGCTCGAAGATGGCCCTGGCGCGGTCGAGGTCGTCGAGCCCGCGCTCCAGTTCGGCGAAGCGGATCCACGTCTGGCAGTTTGCCGGGTTGAACTCGACGTGCTTCTCGTAGAGGGTGCGGCACCGCACGAACTCGAAGAGCCGTCGCTCCACGTCGATGTAGCCGTGGAAGATCTTGTCCTTGGGACACGTGCCGAGCGCCCGCCCCAGGAGTTTTCGGGCGGCCGTGAGCTCGCCCTGCCGGATCTCGAACTGCGCCGCCATGAGCCACACCTTGGCAAAGGTGAACCGCTTGTGCGGGATCAGCCCGAGTGCCGTCTTGTAGATCTGCCGCGTCCTCTCCACGTCGCGTCCCTCCATCTCCTCCCAGATGGCGTAAAAGATCCAGAGGTAAATGTACCGTCGCCAGTGGCGCTTCTCCTGCGTCGGCGGCACCTGGGCGACGGCCCTCTCGTACACGTCCCGGATGCGGCCGGCATCCTGCGACAGCTCCTCCAGCTTGGCGTAGTCGAACCAGGCGTCGTAGTTCTTAGGATTCTCGCGGATCTGTTCCTCGTAGTGCACCCTCCTCTTAGACAGCACCACGTCCTCGACGCCGTCCTGGTCGCCAAACTGCTTCTCGAACGTCGTGTAGGCCTTGTGCAGCAACATCGACTTGGACCGCGGCAGCCGATCCAGCGCGTACTTGTAGATGGCGCGCGCGCGCTCGTACTCCTTCAGCTTCGCCTCAAACCGGCTGTAAGCGATGAACAGCTTCTCGTCCACAAAGTCGTCTCCGAGGGTCTCGACGGCGGTTCCAAACACTTCCCGCACGAGTTCGCTCGTGCCGTACTCCTCTTCGAATTTCGCCCACTTGATCCAGTTTCGCGGCTCAGGATGCACCATGGTGAAGGTTCGGAAGATATCGCGGGCTCGGTCGTACTCGCCGTATCGCTTCTCGAGCTTGATGTATGCGCTCCAGGCGGCCTCGTCTGGCCGCCACTGCATCCAGCGATCAAACACCTGTCGGGTTCCGGGCACGTTGCCGAGCATCTCCTCCATGTAGACGTACTTGTACCACAGCTTGTCGACTCGGGGCTGGCGTGTGACGGCGCGGTCGAGCAGGTTCCGGGCGTGGTTGATGTTCCGCGACTTCATCTCCGACTCAATGTACCGGATCCAGAGCTGCACCGAGTTAGGGTGGACGTCGAGTGCGCGCTCAAAGATGGACCGGGCGCGCGCAAACTCCTTCTGCTCCAGCTCCCACGACGCATACCGCATCCAGTTGTTGAGGTTGATGCGGTTCCGCCGCACGTAGGCCTCGAAGTCCTTGCGCTTCCTCCCCTGGTACTCGTGGAGCTCCTCGAGATCCTCGAGGCGCTGCGTCGGCGCCTGGACGCCGCCGACATCCTGCCTGTCAACGGCTTCGCGGAGAAGTTGTTCGGCGCTGATCTGGACAGGCGCGGCGGCCTTGTTCTTGACCTTGGGGGGTCCTCGTACCGATTCCATGATGCGCGATTGGTCCCGGGGAGTTGGGATGGAGCTAAGATGGCAATGAAGCGAGGTTGATGAACGAGTTCGGCGTCGACCTGTTGGTCAAGTGGTGACAATAAATTGGTTACGACGACGCGACAGGCGAGGCTCTGGGAAAAATGGGTGCGTGGCTGAGGCATCACTGTGCACGGTCCACTTGGTGTGGCGCAGCTTCAGCCTTGCAGTAGCCTGCCACTGACGCATATTTCTAATTCTTTGGACTCTTTTGCGAACGCCTCTCTTTTATTCGTACATCCCGTTCCATCGCAACCCGCCAACATGACGACAGTCGCAGACGACCTGCTCAACGACTTTGGCAGCTCCGGCGACGAGGCCGAAGACCTGGAGCACGATGGCCTCGTTCCCGAGGATGAAGCCAAAGACAGTCGCAATGCGATGGACGTGGACGGAGACGCAGAAGGCGCGAAGCATGACGACGACGACGCATCGGAAAACGATCCCAACGACGCCGATGCTGCAAAAACAAAGGTCGAGAAGATGCAGCTCGGAGCCGTCAAAGACGTGCGCAGCGTCGCCAGCTTGATGCAGAACCTGGAACCCATCCTCGAGGTCAGTACCACTCCAACCACTACTCCCCCCGACCGTCGCGTCATGATGGACGAATCGTTTACATCTGCTCTCTTGAGGAACAGCCCTGACATGTTGGTTCGGACGCTACAGAAAATTGCGCACTACCGAAGCGAGGCGGCCACGCAGACCACCGTGGTCGGCAACATCGAAGACCACCCCGAGTACCACCTGCTCACCCAGTCCAACAGCTTCTCGACCATGATTGACGGCGAGATCGCCCTCGTGCACAAATTCATCCGCGACCACTACTCGACGCGATTCCCGGAGCTCGAACGACTGGTCACTACGCCGTTGGAGTACGCAAAAGTCGTGGCCATCCTGGGCAACGGACCGTTGGATTCCGAGGGCATCAAGAGGCTACAGACGGCCACGGACAACCCCGTGGGGCTGAGTCTGAAGTCGGTCCTAGACGGGCCCTCGCTGATGATTGTCACGGTCGAGGCCACCACGTCCAAGGGCCACGAAATGACCCCCGAAGAGCTCAACCGGGTCTACCAGGCGTGCCAGATGACCATTTCCCTCAACAAGGCGAAGCAGACGCTGACGGAATACGTTCAATCGCGCATGAACATCTTTGCGCCCAACCTGACGGCCCTCATCGGATCCCTGACGGCGGCGCAGCTCCTCAACGCCGCCGGCGGGCTGACGGGCCTCTCCAAGACTCCCGCCTGCAACATCGCGTCGTGGGGCTCCAAGAAGAAGCAGGCCGGCCTCGCGACCAACGTCGGGGTGCGCCAGCAGGGCTACCTCTACCACTCGGACATGATCCGCGGCATCCCCGGTGACCTCAAGAAGCAGGCGCTGCGCATCGTGTCGGCCAAGCTCGTGCTCGCGGCACGCGTCGACCGCATCCACTCCAGCGCCGACGGGTCCACGGGCGAGGATCTCAAGTCGGCGTGCCTGGAGCGCCTCGAGAAGCTCACCGAGCCGCCGCCAAACAAGGGCCAGCGCGCGCTCCCGGCCCCGGACGACAAGCCGTCCCGCAAGCGCGGCGGCAGGCGCGCGAGGAAGGCCAAAGAGGCGCTCGCCATGACGGACCTGCGCAAGGCGCAGAACAGGATGGCCTTTGGGAAGGAGGAGAAGGAGGTCGGGTATGGCACGGGCGAGGGCACCGTCGGCATGGGCATGATCGGCCAGGCCAACGACGGGCGCATCCGGGGCCTCCAAGTCGACCAGCGCACGCGCGCCAAGCTCAGCGCGAAGAACAAGGGCTGGGGAGCCGCCAGCACCGTTGGCGGCGGCGGTATGGCTTCCTCCATCGGATCCTTTGGCGCCTCTGCCGCAAACATCGACCTCCGCGGAAAGGGCCTGCGCGCCTCGGGCGTGGGGAGCACCATCGGCTCGGCCACGGGCGGCACCGCCTCGTCGCTCGCCTTCACGCCCGTCCAGGGCCTGGAGCTCGTCGACCCAAAGGTGCAGGCCGAGTTGAGCAAGAAGCGCAAGGTCGAGGAGGACCGCTGGTTCAAGGGCGGTACCTTTACCCAGGCCGGTTCGGGTGGTTCTGCGAGCAACAACGGCTTCAAGGTGCCGGATCTGCCGGTTGCGAAAAAGGCCAGGACGAACCCTTCATAGGTATGGATGAGGGTTGTCGGGATGGCTTTGTGACACTCACAGGGGCCATGGGGGCGCACTGCACTTATCCACCACTTCTTATTTGTCATTTATAGCAACTATTCCTACTACTGCCGCAGACAGACGTGGCATCAATCCAAGAGGGGAGCCAGGAAGGGTGGTGCTTTTTGGGATCGAATGGCGTTTAACGGGTCAAAACAAGAAGAAAGCCGGATACTTCTCCAGAGCGATAATATAGTTAGAATCAAGAGAACTGTTTACTTTTGTCATCCGAGCACAAACAAGCCAAACCACTTGCCACGTTACCATTACCACTCTTCGCCTCCAAAGCGACCAGTGTCATCATGGATGCGGGGAGCAGGCTCGTAACCCCGGCGAGGCGAGGCCAGGCCAAACAAGCCAAAAAAAATCTCGTAAAAATCTCGATCGATCATCCAGATGGACGAATGCGCCCCTTCGTAACAAAACTCCCGACTCGGTGATTCAAGGAAATCAGTGGAGTCGAGCGCGCCACGGCTTCTTGAAAGGAAGGGTGAATGCAACGTGATTGACAAAGGGGTCCGTCCCAGGTTCGTGTGTGTGGTGTGTCGGTTACATACTTCCTGTGAGAAAGCGAGCGAGGGCCGCCACAAGGTGACCAACACATTGGACGATCCAACATGAATCCATCTCGTCCTCGTGAAGAACGGTGATCGCCAGTCCAGGGTAGGTGCATGTCGTGTGCGGAGATCCCCCAAATAAGCCGCCAACTTCAGCAACAACGACCACCAAGATCAGCACGGAAAACCGGGTCCTGCTGTCAGGAAACAAGGATGAGATTGCAGCCCGTCCAGTCACAAGGGTTTTCTGAGGGGCCTGCAATGGGCGGGAGACGAAGAATGTGCGTCCCAACAGCTGGCACTTCACCGCTATACGACGCTTTGTTTCAAAACATCGACATGGCGGATCAGGAACTCCGCACGTGGCGTGAACATGGTGCTGCGGCAAGGGCTAGAGGCGCCCGGTACGATCCGGAAAGTAGATTCAAACTGTACATCGTCACCGGTCAACGTTGGGATGAGCGTTTCCGGGGATATTCTAGACACGAAGTTAGCGATTCGCTTTCCGAGACGAACGAGTACGCTCGAGGGACCCCTTTGTCAACTCTTACACATCTGCTATGTTCTGATCCTCCGCCTCCCTCGCCTGACATATCCCAACGGGGATTAAGCCTGCGCCGTGCCGTGCCGTGTGAGACTGGACTCATCGAGTCTTCTCTCGCAGCGTTGAGGGGGGCCGTGGGGCTTAAAGGCATCCAAGGACATTACTTCGCAGTCGCCGAACGATCCACACGTTGTTGGCTCTTCTCCTGGCGACCACGAGGCCAGGACCAGGTTGTCAGCCCTGCACGGCTCCCCGTTTTACATACTTCGCAGAGGCGGTGACATGCTTCCTATCCAGCCGCGGACAACGAGCGCATGATTGGCCGCGAGCCCACGAGGCTAAGGAGACGCAAGACCAATCGACTTACCATCTCTCGACAAAGAGGGAACAGAAAAAAGAAAAGCGACGACAACGCTACGAAGACAACGCTATGACGTGGTATGGATACGCCGTCATTTCTTTTTCGCAAGCTGGGACCAGAATCAGATCGGAGGGACCGATAGACCAGGACTGATTCCCCACGGAAGAAGGAAAAAGAAATTCGGGGAAAGAGAAAACTCGAACGAGGAGGATGCCGTACCACGCCCATGAGAAACACCCCTTGACCCAAGAGTTTGACGCCTGATGAATGTTATTTAGACGATGAGATTTGACGTTAATGCAATGCAATCGTAATGGAGAGCTTTGACCTGAAAGAAGAATGTCGTTCTCATGCCGAGGTATGACATCATTGAGGAATCACCAAATATTCGGGTCCGACAACTCCTCAACTGTCTCGGTTGAATGAAACAACATGAACAACCGGAGACACGGGGACTGACATGGAGGTCCGGGATTTCGGTATAGCTTGAGTCGAGGGAGTAGGCGGCCAAAAACGTTGTTGGGGTCCAGCCAAGGGTTCAACTTGATCCCGACTCGGCCGGACGACTCAGGCTCACAGCCGGACCGTCTGTACCTGACAATCGATGCCAAGAATGAGACAATGAGGGATAGCTAGCGGGCGTCGTCTCGGCCAGTGGCTGCTTGACATGCACTTCTTCGTGCCAACCATCAGACTTGGCTTTGGGACGGACAAGTCGCCACATGCATTCCCACGGCCCCAAGTTGTTTGCGTGTCTAGCGCGGTGCACCCTGATGCCCGTTTTGTTGATATTTTAGAAATCTGCTCCAGATCTCCAGCGGCCAGGGAGGGGGTGCGGATTGTCGAGGAGAGGGGCGCCTGAGGCTGGAGGGAGGCCCACAAGGCAAAAAGGACGAGGAATGAAAGCCGATCCCCCGCCAAAGTTGAGATCGCGAGAAGACATCGTTGACGACCGATTGCAATGTCGCAGCCGTCGCAAGAACGGAAATCCCCAGCACCCTGGAAACTGGGCCAGAATTGGCCATGGCCTTCTTCCAAGAATCGATAATCTCTGTGCCTCACCCGAGTTGCCTCTGAAACGCCATCGTGGCCGGCCCCGCGCAGCTTTAAAAGCGATCAAGCACATGTGGCTGACCGGGCAAGGAGGTGTGTCGCCTTGGCAATTGCATTGGACCTCTTTTTCTTTAGTCGTCGGGCCCGATGATTGTCGGGCATTGAGAGAGAGCGGCCCCGACAATGCCTCCATTGCGGCGTCGAGCGACCGGCTTCATTTGTTAGTCATTGTTGGTCATGGTTCCGCTTCCAGTGAATGAATGAATACCTTTTGGTATTGGAGAGGAAGCCGTTCGCCGGCCACCAATTGCTTGGTTGGCGGGTGCGCCCTGATGAGTTGGACACGCCGCGCAGCCAGCCGTGAGTGGCTCTTGGAAGAGACTGCAGGAAGCCCGCATTGAGCTTCGACAAAGACAGCTAGAGAGCGGGCGGAGGTGACGACGTTAATGCTCAGGTGGCTGATTGTCGAGAGCCCGAGCGAGGGGAACGAGCTGGACCCTGAAAACGGGGAGCACGGCATTCGGAGAGGGAGACACAAAACGCAAGAATAGGTATTCATGGCAAGCCGGAGCAAACTGGCCGGAGGCTGACAAGATTGGCCTTGTTCCTGCTCGTCGAGCAAGGCAATGAGCAGCATGACACGGAGATGCGCATCCCGGTAAAGTCAACTCGGCGTCATGGGAGCGAAACGGATGCGGGGAAGCTGCAAGAAAAGTATGCGCGAATCCATGGTTTTGTGTGAGAATCGCATCCCGCGGACGCGGACGTGTACAAGGGAGCAGCCAAAAGAGAAGGAAGTTGGTCAGCAAGAAGAGGGGAAGGACGGTTTGCAGCCTGCAATGCGGCCCTAAACGACGGCCGAAACGAAGAGCGCGTGTCGGGGTGGTCACGGTGGTGTGCAAGTTTAACGTCAGTCTGAGGTTTCGCCTTTTCTTTCGGTCAATGCAATGGTCGCACAAAAAAACCCGGAGAGTCGAGAGATGGAAGGAGCGGAGCGGGGGGACCTTCCAGGGCCACAGGGTGTGGTCGCAGGCGTGGACGAAGCAAGAGCAAGGTCCTCCTCGCGCCTTCCATCCTGAAGTGCAGTGGGGCGGGACTAAATGGACCAATCAGAGACCGAGCTGACCAGGGCCAAGGGCCAGGCACCCCAGCTGCCACGCCATGTCATTGCGAGGGAACCCGACCGTCGGGCCCGGGGGACCTCTCCCGTGCCGCGCCGGCGTCCAAGCGACAGGAACAAGAGAGGATGCGAAAAGTTCAGACTAGGCACTAGAGGGTGCTGTGCTGAACTTCTCTCATTATTCGTCCTAACTCGCCAACACGGACACTCGGACATTAGCCCAGTGAGACGTGAGGGGGGAGTGCCGTTCCCCGTCCCCGCCAGCGAAGAAAAAAAAAAACGAGGCCAGCGCCATGAATGGGGCGAGGGTCCAAGGGCGCAGACATTCGAGGGCCGAATAATAGATAGAGTTTTCCAAGTTTGCTTCCTTGGTGCACCACGAAGCGGTCGGGTGAGCTGATGTTTTTTTGAGTGTCAAGTATGATAAACCATGGCGTACGCTAGACAACCAGCTCAGACGAGAGACAGCCTCGGCAACCGCCAACAGCTCTGGGGAAGCTATCGTCCGAACCGCCGCATGCAAACACCAAACCGAAACAAGACTGAACCCAATCCGCCAGCTCTCGGCCATCGGCGAAGGGCGACAAGTTGCGGCCGAGAGAAGCGGAGGGGACTTGGGGCCTCGAAGGAGCGCCGATTTCTTTTTGGTGCTGGGCGGGCTGTCAAGCCAAGCCCTGCCCCTCACCCCTCCTTTCCTCACCCTCTCAGATGCTTGTGGATTGATGACTGATGACTGATGTCCGATGGCCGCTCATGGCAGTGCTTGCCTTGGTGGAGAGCAGCCAGCCCGCGTGTTTTGGCGCCTTTGCAGGCCCTCCCTGCCTCCCATGCCCGATCCGTCCGATTATTGGCTGTTCCGCGCCCTGGGGGACCTTCTGGGGCCTGACTGGTGCTGAGGGGCTCTGGGGCCTGGGGATTCGGAGAGGGGAGTCCGGATGTGTCCCTGAAAAAGTCGCTGGGTCACTGGAGGGAGGCAGCTCATGCCGTCCGTCCTCCATTGCAGTTTTTGCAGGGACCGACCCTTGGGGCGTTAGTGCGAAGGGGACTTGACCCGTTCCCCGTCGCCCCACTTTGAATCATAGTGGAGGACCCGCCCCTTGGAGGACCGTGCTCCGACATGCTGCAAGAGCCCGCGATTCTGATTCCCATTTGATCCGTGATGAGGTACGTACCGAACGCCAAACGTTACGCGGACTGGTCGGCTGTCATTGGCTCAGTCTTCTCCACTCTTTCGCTTGGCTCCATCTCGGCGCCCGCAACCGGCCCTGGCCAATCGCGAGCAGCTCGTTCCCCGTGGAGAGCTTCGGGCAAAAAGAGGCTTGAGCCTCTTGCTCGAGGCTAGCACCTGGCCGGGGGACTCTTTTCGAGGCTCAAAGCCTCATCTACCCCGACTCCGCTTGTCATCATGACGCCAGTTGATGGTGTTTGCTGAACTCGGCCCTGGTGCCTCCGTAGTGGTTGGTTCATTGCTTATCATGGCAGAAACTCAATTCCTGCCAACAGAAAATGGCTTCCCCAACACGAACCAAGTAGCGAGTGACTTTGTACAGGCGAGTTGAAGTTGAATTATACGGATATCGGCTTCTCACAGAAGATTAGGATCAGAGCCTGGCGTACCGAGTAGGCGCACGCCGTTTGCTAGAAGATGTGCTAGTTGAGCCGGCTCTAAAAGAATGACGGTTGCTAGAACTGCCGGGGTTTCGAGGCGTCTACTTTGTACGGGACGGGTCTTGTGTCGGACTGCCCTCGCGGAGACGGGCTCTTGGGCGAGGGCAGTTGTATTTTGGCTCGGTTCATGGTGGGAATGATATACCACGGATATTCTTTTGGTGTCAGGGTCCAGGTTGACAAGTGCGAGCTATTTGCCAGCCTGACGTCACCATGGTGTGACGCCGAGGGCGAAAGGGGTCTTCGCCCAGCGGCGTGCAATCAGCAGCCCGTCACTATGACGCCTTGGTTGGTAGGATCGAGATTGCGGTTGGGAATCAGGGTCCAGGAACCGGAGAAGGCTTCCGGGTTCTGTAAGCTGACACGCTCGGAGAGTGGTGACACGGCCAGCGCAGGCCCGAGTGACGGAGAGGAGAGAGGGAAGAGGGGATAGAGAGGATGAGATCCTGCGACGAAGGATGTGAGTGAGAATCCGACAACAAGACTGCTTCAAGTACGGACACAATATCATGGAACAGGGGACCATTCGAAACGCGCATGTCAACGTTGCGATAATGCGAAGAGCATCTGAGGAGACTCTGTTAGGGTTGGTTTGGGGGACGCAATGCGACCATGGGTGGCAGGAGAAAGAGGGGGAAACGTCAGCAAGACCCGGGTCGCGCGACTGGACAAAGGGCTGCGACGGTCTGCAACGGCCTGCGACGGCGAAGTGAAGTTTTTGGTGATCGACATGAAGGGACTGGATTCGGATTCGGCTGGGGCTTGAGAGCATTGGAGGAGCCAACGATGGGCCATCAAGCCACACCACACGCCCCCAGGGGCTCTTTCCATCCTTCCTCCTTCCTGAGGGGTGTGGAGAACCGCCTTTTGGAGGGAAGGCGTGGGTTTGCCGAGGGAAACAAGCACTACTTGAAAGAGGGAAGGAAGATTACGGTCTTTGATAGCAAGTGGTGGACAGGCAGTGTGGTCTACGTTGAGATGTGTGTGTGACACAGAATTGCATCCCCAGGGAAAAGAGAACTGCAAGCAGGAGAGAGAGAGAGTGAGAGAAAGCGAAAAAAAAAAAAAAAAAAAAAAAAAAAAAAAAAAAAAAAAAGAAAGAGCCCCTACAGACCCTGCCCTTGTCTACCCCTGTCAAACGACTCCACCCCTGCAAGACCCGCATCTTTAACACCCTGGTCGAACCACCCCCGTCACTCCCACACGCTGGGAGCTGGAAGCTGGGAGCTGGGAGCGGGAGCTTGAGATTTTCGCAAGGCCCAGCAAGGAAGAACGGAAGGTATGAAGAGGCCCTCCTCTCACGACTTTCTCGATCCCATCGATCGATGGAGGGGTGTTTTCAGCTTTGTCCCTCGCTCTGCTCTCCACTTTGCTCTTGCCCCGTGGCGCCGTGTGAGGTTTTATCGTTATTCTCTCTCGCTCTTTCCCTCTCTGTCTCTCCATATCTATTCACGCCCCTCCCCCTTGGCCCTGGAACACCCCGGAACCACTCCCTCTTCCCTCTTCCTCTCTCGCTCCCGCCTTTTTACTTCACGGAGCCCTGTTCAAATTACTTCCACTTCGTCCGGCACCTCCCAGTCCAGCCTTGTCATAAACTGGCCTCGTCTGATGTTGAGCTGACCTGACTTCGACTTGACCGCTACAACCCAACTCCCTTGTCGTTCCGTTTAAGACGTCCCTTGCCCCCTCGTCACCTCGTCACCTCGTCCGTCTTTTGTCTTGCCTCTTTCCCTGCCCCTTCCACTTTCCACCCTTTCCATCTTGGTACCTCCTGCCCTTGCAAGTTGCCTTCTTCTTTCCATTCTTCCCCTTCTCCCCCCCTCATCCTCCTCCTCATCCTCGTCGTCTCCCCTCCCCTCACCCTCCTCCTCTCCCCCTTCTTCTCCCCCCCTTCTTCTACCATATCCGTACTTGGTCCCCTGTCTTTTCCCAGATACCCTGTCCTGTACGACCTGGCTTGAGCTTCATCACCCAATCTCCCCATCCTTCCCGCTCTGCAGCACGCCCTCGTTTACATTTTGGCATCTGCTCATTCAGCGCCATCGGACAACAATTCCATCACTCTCGCCAGATACCGTCCAGTCGTCGACTAGCGCCTCGGCTTCTTCTCCATTCGCCAACAAAACTGCCGTCGTCACCAACACCGCTATCGCTGCCTCCACCGCGTCTTCGCAGCCGAATCGCCTGCCATTCGCTCCGACAGCTCTCCGGTCCAACCAAGGGTATTGCATTTCCCAACTAGCAATAGCAACAAACAAATACATGCACCGCAACGACGAGCTCCTCCCGCAACACCTAGACGTTGCCTCTTCTTCAAAACTCCCGGGTTCGGTCCAGACAGATCTCCGCCCTCGTTCTCAGAGCTTCCCGCTTCCTTAGTGGCCGACCACGCCTCTCTTAGCTCCTCTTCGGCACCCGATCAACACCCACATCCACACCCCCTTGTCAGCTGCCAGCGCTCCCAGGCACCCTGTTCGACTTGCTTGACCTGCTCCGCCTGGAGCTCGCATCGCCCTATCTCGCCTTGTACCCCCCCCCCCCCCTTCCGAATACAACTTGGTCCTTCCATCCCGCTTCCTCAGGCTTCTTCGCTTCTTCCATTCAATCCATAGCTTTTCTGTCCCTCGATAGCTTCGACAACCCATTCAATATGCACGCAAGAGACGCCACAGGCCGCAAGGTCTCTCTACTCAACGACGAGTCGAGCTACTGGTCCCATCACTCCGTCACCTTCAACTCCGGTTACGCCGCGGCACACTCATACTCGACATCTTCCTCTCCCAATACTCCCGAGCTGCTTCGCTCCGATTCCTACGACTCTCAAATGACCAATGACCCATTATCGCCCATTACCCCCAACGTCGAATACTACCGCCAACAATCCATTTACTCCATTCCCCACGAGTATGGCATTGATGTCCACTCGGGCAAGCCCTCCGCATACGCCGAGAGCATTCGATCGTCCTCGTTTGATGATGATCCAACTGGCCAATCTGCCGCTTCGCCTATGCCTGACCGACCGAATAAACGCTATCCTTGCCGTTATCGGGACAGTCACGGCTGCGAAAAGACTTTTACAACGTCGGGCCACGCCTCTCGACACTCAAAAATCCACACAGCCGAGAAGGCCGTTCAATGCACATACGCCGGCTGCCAGAAGAAATTCACTCGCGCCGACAACATGAAGCAGCATCTCGAGACGCATTACAAGGACAAGACTCGAAGTTCGAGCTCCCGGGGCCCGAAATCCGCACTTGCCGACTCCCGTCGCAACTCAACATCCGGCCGCAGTTCGGCCTCTGGACGCACGAGTTCCTCGCGGGACTCGAAAGCCCAGTGGGAACCAAAGCAATACCATCTTCCCACCCCCGCGCAGCCTTCACCGAATGTTTCCAGTGGGTCCTGGGACATGCGCGGACTGGCCCTGCTTAACCGACCCGTCGCTGGCAGGACCCCCAGTGGACTCGATGCCCTGGCAATGGCTGTCGCCTGCAAAGAGGGGACCGCCTGAGGGAGAGTGAGTCCCTTGTGTGCCTGCGGAAGAGCTCGATGGTTCCGGGACCCCTTGGCTCCTCGGAGGGCTGTCCTCTGGACTGTCGCCTGTCGCCCCTCTCGCCACACTCATTCACCCCTCTTTCTGCTCACCATGATGAACCGCTTCCGCCTTATTGGTAATAATAATATCGCCCGTTCGACCTTGACCATCCACGGGCCTGTCGATCTCACACCACAACCGGCTCCTACTACATACGAAAACACACCACCCATACACAAACTCATAAACACGCACACGCGACAAACACGACTCGCAAACGGTCTGTTGACTGTGGGCTGTACGAATATACGTTGAACAACCTCCAGTGGAACGGCGTTTTCTTTTACTTGGTCTAACTTCTGTTTCCCTGGGATATGGAGAATGAGGGGTGTCCAAAAGTACACGAAGAAAAGGCGCCTTGAATGAAATTCCCTCTCATCTGGTTTTAGATACATGACGGCAGGAAAAACCACTATGGGATGATTACCCCAAAGAAGAAAAAGGCACGGCGTTGGAGGTGCTCTTGAAATTTTTGTCCTGTTTTTCTTCTCTTTTACGTCTTGAATGCGGCCCCAGGAGCGCCCTCGTCATTTTTCGGAAATGACGAGGCTTGCAAACGGATTGTCCCAGCGCGCGCCGCAAGTACATAGTTGCACCCCGTCGACCTTGGGCTCGACCCTGCTCCCCCGTTGATACATATGGTCGGAAGGACCTGATCTGGATGGGCGCCTCGGCCCGCAATGAATTGATACCACTTTGCTCTTCTCGCACTGCACTTTTCACACGGTTCTTCTCAAACTGGTCTTTTCTCGCATAATGTCTTATCTTTTCTGCTTGCAACGAACGTATCATTCAATCTTCACCGGTAAGGTTACACAAGCAGTGAGTATAAACCGCTCTTCATGCGCGTCGACTTTTCTGATTCTGAGGGTGGGATGGGGAGGGCGCAAATCATATCATGTCGGCAGCGGTCACGTTGGGACAAGAAAAAAAAGAGTTCCAACTTTCCCGTGCGTTCCGAGCCTTCCGGGAGTTTCCATAAGGGAACAAAAGTATCCGCATCCCGGTGGCTTGAAGTTGTGTTTCTGGATCGAAATAGGAAGGACATAGGTATGATGTGACTGCAGAGGCCGTGGTATTATACGAAAACATAGTAGTATTAGACACCCAAGAGTCGAAATCTCCTCCATCTATCAAGAGTTTAGGAAAAATCCTGTACATTGTATCCAATCTATTTTGTTAAGTCTTGATTGGTCAAGCAACTGCACGATAAAGTAAAAAAGAGTCTAGTCATGGCCCATGACAAGTCGTAACTCCGGCGTGATTGGTCATGAGCTCCGTGAGAAGAAACATGTATTGACATGCAAACAAAACATAAAGATATGAAATATGCAAAATCGAAAAGGCCTCCTCGTAGAGCTATTCTCCGCGACTGGGACGCAACGAACAAGCTTGTAAGTTAGGGCGGATCGTTTTGCGCTGCTGGTCGCAGCATCAAGTCCACAACTCGTCCTTGTAGGCGCAAATGCGGGCCATTTCGAATTGCTCATCCGTCTGGCATACGAGGATCCGGTGCCGCGAGGAGTCGCTCGTCATTTCCGTCACGACGTCGATCACTGGCTTCGCATTGCGGGCGTCGTCAATGGCAAATCCGAGGCACGAGACTCGGTCAACCACGGCGGCTCGGAGCTTGTCGCTGTGCTCGCCAATGCCTCCTGCAAAGACGAGAGCGTCGACCTGTCCACAAAGGCTGACATAATAGGACCCGACAAAGCCGGCAACGCGGTCGACGAATATATCAAAGGCCAGACGACAAGCTGGGTCGTCCGACGCTGCGACCTTGCCAAAGTTTGTAGTGCCCGTCATGGCCTTCCAGCCGCTGCGCTTATTTAGGATTTCTTCGGCGACGGAGATATGAAGGTGTTTCGTTGAGGCGGGAGAAAGTTTTCCAACGTCGCTGGCGTAGTGGAAGACAAGACTGAACAATTGCAATCGATCAGCTCACGCTCTCGACCCGAGTGTGCCCTTTGGTGTCTTGGAGATGGTGCTACATACCTTGGGTCTACACTGCCGCTCCGTGTGGCGCCAGGAAGGCCAGCCAATGGAGTCAAGCCCATGCTGGTGTCCCAGCTCTTCCCGGCCTTGATTGCGCATGCGCTGGCACCGCTACCCAGGTGGAGGGCGATGATATTCAGAGAATCGACGTCCTTGTTCAAGAACTGGGCGGTAGATCTCGTGATGAAGGCATAACTAATGCCGTGGAAGCCGTACTTGCGGAGGCGGTTGCTCTTTGCGATTTTTGGATTGATGGGGTAGGTGTAAATGTGAGGCGGGAGAGTCATGTGAAACTGCGAGTCGAAACAGGCAACATTGACGGCGTCGGGGAGAAGCTTGATGCAGGTGTCGATAATGCCGAGCGCAACGCCATTGTGCAGGGGCGCGAGGTCGCTCAGCTCCTCGATGTGGTGATATGTGTCTTGAGTGATGACCTGAGACCTATCGTAATCGCCGCCATGGACAATGCGATGGCAAGCAATGGATATGTCGGCTTTGGAGTTGATCTCGGGAAGCCCCTTGTCGTCGATGAGCGTCTTCAGGAGAAGGTCAAAGGCGTCATCCTGGCTCTTGACCTCGTCGGCGACATCCTTCCCCTTGATAAGCGACTCCCCGCGGCGAGCGTAGGTGAGTTGAGCCGGTGGGGCAGTGAGGCCGCTGATCTGAGTGTCGGCGATTTGGCGGGGCAATTGACTGTGCTCTGCCGTGAAGACGGAGATCTTGACCGAGCTGGAGCCGGCGTTGATGGCGAGGACGACCTTCATGGGCGCAATTGACAGCGACGGGAGCCAATGGAGGATTGATTGTCGAGGGATTGGCGGTGCGGTGTAGCAAACGAAGAGCTATTTTATATGGCCGACCGACTTCGTCAGGAATGTGCTAAGTTGGGGCTCGGCGAGGTGCGCACCCCAATGACGACACGGCATGATCTGACGTCGCGGGGTTGCTCCGTTGGAGGGGTGGGGTGTCCAAGGGGTTGGGTAGTTTGGCCGCAGTTCGCCCAGCGCCGTGGCGCCCGTGGGAGGCATGGAAGAGTAAGCAGTGGCATGTAAAGGGCATGTGGTCCGTCGGTCGTCCGCAGTAACTATGTATTCTGCCGTCAAACCGCCCCGTCAAGCCGTTGAAACGGGCCGCCAAAATCACCCCGGGAACTACGGATAGACCGAGGCTCTTTTGGCATGTTCCTGATGGTTATTTTTGAAGCGCCCGCCTGTTTGCTCGTCCTGTTGCAAGGTGCGTAGTCGGTCACCCCACCCGGCATGATTTTCGCCGCCGCACCATGTGGCTCGAGGTAGTGGTGCTACTGGCTGTGCCATGGGGTCGTTCACGGCGTTGCCACTGCGTCTCCCGTCGGCTCAAGGACGGTATCCAAGGTGCGGTTCTGCCACTCCGACACGGGGATATCTGGAGAATGTCCCGGCATTATCTGCGGCGAAGGCAACTCAAAATGGTTAGGTGGGAACGGGATGCCGTTGAACTCGCGATCGCTGCTGTGGCAATAGAGCCACGTCTCTAGGAATCGCCGGTACGCTGGGGTGATTTGTTAGCCGACTGCAAACAGGCTTCCTGAGCGACAAGAGGGAAAACCAAGATTTATCCTTTCTGGTTCTGAGCAATTACCTTGGCGCTCCGTAAACTGGATCGAGAGGTATCGTATGTCAAGAGGTGACTGTGAGGAGCTGCTGTCTGAACTGCCAGTCCTCGTTCGAGGGCGCATCCGGGAGATGTTGAACCGGCGGTGATGATTATCATCCGTTGTGCTGCGCCTTCGCCCGTGAACACTTAGCTTGAGCTGCTTGGCGCGGTCATCTCGTCCGCGAATTTCGCCGTCAAAGTTGTGTATCTCGTATTCGCGGTACTGGCCATCCGTCTTATTGGCGCATACACTGAGCGAGTGAAACGTTGTGTATCGATCCCTCCAAAGCTTGAGTCTCTGTATTGCCCCGATGCCCTTGACCTTTCCGAAACTATCGGTGCGGCCGTGGATGTTGGTCCACACTACATCCACGTCGAAAAAGTCGATAAAGTCTTTGCGCCGAACGTCGCCCTGGAACTGAATCGACCCGTCAACCGTGGTGAACTCGTATCGGACCTTGATGTACTGGTCGTGGATGCAGACGCCATCTTCGTTCGTGTAGCGGATTCGATGAGGTTCCTGAAAGGTCAGATACCGTTCCATGTCGGCGGGGTCATAGTATGGGCGATGGCGGGAATGAAGGGTGTGAGGATGGATATCCGAAGGGAGGTCGGAGGGCACTGGGGGATTTGCCATCGATCAGCCAATGCGCCATGATTCAGAGAAACACAGATATACTCACGATAATGCTCAAGAATTTCGCTCTGATAACTGCCCTGCCAGAGTATGCGACGTTGGTCGGAACCCACCACTTCCCAAGGGCCGAGATAAACGACACGCTCGTCGGGGGTGTCCTGGAAAAGTATTCTGAGAGGAATCGAAGGTCAGAAGCTGATCAGAAGCAACAGGCCAAACACGGATTTCATCTTGTTTCAAAAAAAGGGGACCGGGGAGACGCACATGGTCGCTTGGTAGCCAGGAGGACCGAGGTCAAGTGTCGATGTCTGTGTGGCCGAACTCTCGGTAGTTGGCGCAGACAAGGTCGAAATGCCAGAGGTTGGTGTCCAGGTTGAGTCAACAGGACTGGCGTAAGGGCGTCCGTATGTTGGCGGACGACCGAGAGACGAGGAGGTGAAGGAAGAGCCCGAGGAGGACATGCTGTCGCGTGTGGCAGTCGAGGGCAGGATGACTGACCGAGCTGTGGGGACATGTCATGACACGGCCAGGACGAAGAGAAGATGGTCAGTGGTATGTGCCGGCGCCGTCTTGAAGATCCGAATCATCGGGACGGGGACCAGGGCCGTGTATAGGAAGGTCGAGGTTCCGCAATCCGCCCTTGAGAGAGGGGAAGGGGAA
Source organism: Thelonectria discophora (assembly GCA_911649645.1). Lineage (NCBI taxonomy): Eukaryota > Fungi > Ascomycota > Sordariomycetes > Hypocreales > Nectriaceae > Thelonectria > Thelonectria discophora. The sequence continues at coordinate 3,483,851 of CAJVRK010000008.1, read as the reverse complement.
AGGTGAAGCTGCAATGGCGGCCCGGATGGAGGCAAAAGGCAAAGAATACGCGGGGAGTCAGTCAGACGTCTTGGTCTGCGCTTGCGCCTGGTTTCGTTGGGATCGGTTTCGGGATCACTCTCGCCCGGGGGGATATAGGAAGATGGACGCAAGTGGACACTTCCTTTGCAGGAGCTTGCAGACTTGCTCGGCTCGAGCTTCGAGGCTCAAGATGTAGAGGCGGGAGGCAAAAGTGCACGCTCGGCCACAAATCGGCATGTGCAGACAGGTGTATCTTCGGATGGCGGCGGAGGTTTGCGGTAGCTACCCCAATGCAAACAAGAGCTGGTCGCAGATAGGAGGTAAAGGTTTATGCAGTCGCAATTGCGATCGCAAGGCAAGGCCGGGATTCCTCTTCTCGTCTGGCAAGGGGAGACACGGATGGTAGATGCTCACACGACTTTAGTCGAGGGGTTCACGAGCAGCTCCAGACTTTCTCACAAGGCTTCCCTTCCCGTCTCCAGACCAGGAATCAATGGCTTCGATTACAAAGCCCCTTCCCGTTAGCTGCCCAGGTCCTCCTGCATGAGCTGGGTGCAAGCAAAGTGGGCAAGCAGAAGAGTCGTTGTCGTTAGGCTAGGCCATCCGCGACCAAGCATCTTCCATCGTGTACGTTGCGGTTGACGACAGCAAGCATATGAGAGGCGGCGAACGAGGGGCGCGGTGGGAAGCACGCACGCGCTCCGTCGACTCGTCAATGCGTGTGCGGCTGCTGGCTCCTGTCTGCCGCCGCCGCTGGTTCGGAACCCACTTCACTCACTGCGTCAGTCGCTCACTGGACTCGGGCTTGGGCTGCTGCAACTGGACTGGCGCACGCGAGACCGCCACACACCTCAGAAGCAGGAAAACGTGGACTTGAGTCGCACAAACAGCACACCCACACTGGAGAAGAAAAATTCAACGTTGACTCGGTTGAGAAGCTTCAGAGGCCGAGAGCCAAGGGCCGGCGCCACATGGAGAGAAGCTTGTCGTCGATTGGTGGTCCACTGGTGGCGGGAGCATCGCGCACGGGGGCCAAAGCGGCTCTCTGATGGGCTGCGTCTTCCGGGGATGAGGAACACCCCGGCAGTGGATGGGGGGTGTCCCCGGTAAAAGAACAGGGGCGAGGGGAAGGGGGGAGGTGACATTTGATGGGATGAAGCCGAAGGCGATGCGAGGAAGCATTGCGTCGTCGATTATTTCCTTGGTGGTGAAAGTATGTGTTTCTGCCTCAGGTATTGATACCGAGAAAAAGATCCGTAAGTGTACCTTTCCGTCTTTGAAGTTGGTGATTGAATTTGTGAAGGCAAGTGCCGCCCTGCCGTCGCTGCCATTCTAAATGAAACTCCACAGAACAATTGGGCATCAACTTGGCTTGCACCTTCCACGTCTCGTTTCCAGTGTTTCCACCGTTGGGCCCGTTCAGTCCGTTCAGTCCATACATCCGAATCCTCAACTAATAGCTACAACTGAAGGTAATTACCGTTCCATCACCCCCGGCACCTTGTCTGCGTCCGCTTCTCTTCCGCGAATGCAGTCTTGTTAGCGCTGGCGGCGTGGGGAACTTGTTTTGCTTGGGGGTGTCATTTTCGGTCTCTTTCCCGCAGCATTTCCCAGCCGTCTGGGACCCAGCCTTTCCCTTCAGACGAATACGCATCGACTTGCCAGGTACTACCAAGTCCTCCGAGGACCGAGTTTCACTGCATGAGTTACTCGATCGAAGCCGTGTGACTTGGGATGTGTCTAACCACAATCACTCCGAGTTGCTGCTGTCATTCGTGGGGTTTCATGTCATACATGCAGCGACAGCTCGTATACACCATGACTCGATTCCAATGCAGCTCTTTGTTACCCTGGAGAGGCTCGGGTTTGGGCGGATGGAAGCTATGCTACAGTACTCCATAACTTACCATGCTGCCTAGCCTGACCACCACCACCACATCATCCTATCTTCGCCAATCCAACCCTCCATCCCCATCAAATCTGTCATCATGGACCCGGGATAACGGACGTCTGTATGGGGGCGGTGGAGAACAACCAGCTTGGGCGATAGCTGATGCCCGATGCAGCCATGGTTGATGATGGGAGGTCGTGAGCCCCTCCGGATCGTCGTCGAGTTTAGCAGATGCTTTACATGCTTGCTCGAAGGCATGCTTGACATACGACGTATTCCTGGTTGACTATTATTGGAAGAGTTCCTCCAAGTATACGACGGTCAATGTAGCCTGTTCGTTACTTTCACCAGAAATAAAATTTGCTTCAGGGTGGCATCTCAAACGGCGCACCTTGGCGGCAGGAATCGAGATCAACCAATGCTGAACTTCTCCAATCAAGACGCTCTGTTATTGAACGTTGGATCGAGTCAATCTTGCAATGGCTTTCGTGGTGTTCTGAAGAGTCAGCCTCAAAATCGCCTATCAATCTTGGACACCGATGAAGATACGCCGTCCTGAGACTAAGAAGAAAAAGCAAAGATAAAGGTTTAAGGATAACACAAAGGATGTTTTCCCCCGGTCCTCACGGAAGATGCCCTTGACGAAAGACGTCTTCATCAACCCTGCAGTCCCTCGAGTTGCGTCTTCTCGGCTTGAACGGGGATAGTCTTGGCGGCCGTACAGTGCAGAGTGCAGGAGCCGAACGTGGGTTCTACCTTCCCCCACGCTCAGAACTTGCTCGTGAATGGCTCCTTCCAGCACAGCTCAACACCACGTGCTCGCCTCTTTTGAGCGTGTCTCGCAGGCTTGACAATGAACCAATTTAGAAGGTCCTGCCACCCCCTCACCCTTCATCCCTCATCCCTGACGCCATTCCGATGAAAATACCCTGCAGCCACACCAGTCTCGAGTCTTCTACTTCCGCGAGGAGCCTTGTTCAGTAGCAGACCTGAGAGTCCTCCAACCCGTCCCGTCTGAGAGAAGCAGCGGCTGATGAGGGATGCATCCGGACTCGTCAATGGAGACCCTGCACAATTGACATCCTCTGCGACGCGTGCGTCCGCCAAACTCGGCTAAACCACATGATCTGCTCGCCTTCAAGGACCCCGAGTCTTGGACCCTCGTACCCTCGCAATCCATCCCCCCGGGAGATTTTTGCCAGAGCCAGACCACGTTCGATCTAGACCCTTTGCGCCCTTGGCGACCTGTGCTCTCCTGTCTCTTGTCCGAGTTCAATGTCCCCAATAACCTTCGATTGAGTGCGTGGTCAGGCAGTGTCGAATGTGATGGTACTGATTGTTGGTGACCAGGTTTCCACTCGCAGCCTCTACGCAACAACCATGCAGGCGAAATGTGCTGCACGGCTCAGGTCGGCATTCGACTGCGGCCCAGCTGAACTCATCCTCGTCTTTGCACTGTCCATCGACCCAAGAAGCCAACGTACCACTCTCTCCGAATACGTCCAACAACCACCTGAAGATGCAAGCCGCTAGGAACGACCAAGCAAGGCCAAGCTCCCGCTAAGCTATCGCCAAGCTACTTTGCCCTGTCCACAGCACTCCCTCTTAGGTGCTTTTAGGTGCCGGGCGGTCGCGCGCGCCACACAACGACCGCTACAGATTTTCTCTCTGCTTGGCGCACTGTCAGCCCACTGCGTCTTCCGCACTGTTTCTGCGATGGCCTCCACGGCCTCCCGGCCTCCCGCTCAATCTGCCGCCGCAGCCTTCTCGATCCTCTTTTAGCGACAAACCATATTTGCTCCTTCTCCCTTCCTCACTCAACCTCTTCTTGTCATTTCCGACGAGGGTACGGCCATGATAGTTGCAGTCGCCCCGTCCTCTTTTCCGGACACGTCTCGTCCGCCTCGATACGCCAGACCTTTTGGTCTCGAATCTGCCATCGACCGCAGTTCTCGCTGAGCTCAAGTCCTGCTTCCAGCCCGCTCGGCAAGCGTTAGCGAAGGCCTGCTTGTCAGTGTCGCGTCGCAACCCATCGCATCGCGAACACATCCCATTCTTCTTGTCGCAGGCATGGCCATCTTTTCGCGACACGGAATGCGCCAGAACCGCGGCTTTCTAGGCTCCGATAGCTCTGCGTTGCCCTCGCAGGATTCCCAGGTAAGATAAGCTGCCTACCTGCCTTTTACTGCTCCGTCTTCCGGTCCCAGCTCCAGCTCCAGCTCCGTAATGTCTCCATCTTCGCTTGACAGCTCGGTCCCTCCAATCTGGACGCACGACAATCGGATGGTTACCTTTTTTCCCATTGTCGACACCGAAGCTGATCTGACTTTACCTGGGATATAGGATCGCCAACAATTACGATATGAACTTGATCTCAACTCGTGGAACCTCCGCATCTGGGGTGTCGCTGCCTCGGGTTTCCTAACAGACTCGTACGTTGTCGTAATACCCTCTGGCCTCTGCCACGGCGAGGCTGACCATTATCCAATGCATCCAGGTACAATTTATTCTCTACAAACGTCATTCTTGCCTCTGTAGCATTCGTTTACTGGCCCGATGGCGGCGATTGGTACGGACTGCTCATCAACTTCTTCACCCTCTTCGGCTCCGTCATCGGCCAGCTGCTATTTGGGTACCTCGCCGATCGATATGGTCGAACTCGCCTGTACGGCATTGAGCTTGTTCTCGTAATCGTTTCCACTATTGGAGTTGCGACAAGCAGTCATGGCTATGGTGATCTCTCCTTCCTGGGGCTCTTCATCTGGTGGCGCTTCGTCATGGGCATTGGTACGTCGGGGGGGGGGGGGGGGGGGGGGGGGGGGGGGGGGGGGGGGGGGGGGGGGGGGGGGGGGGGGGGGGGGGGGGGGGGGGGGGGGGGGGGGGGGGGGGGGGGGGGGGGGGGGGGGGGGGGGGGTCGCGAGCCACCATGATTTCGAGCGTCTTCATGATGCAGCCCATTGGCCAAGCTCTCGCCCAGCTCGTCGGGCTGTTTGTCCTGCTAGGCTTCGAGAGGACACACAATCTCCGAGAACTGCGCTGTGGACTCGATGACTTGCACCTGGACGAATGCCGCAAAGCGGTGGATGGCATCTGGCGCATCGTCATCGGCTCAGGGGCCGTCCCCGCTCTTCTCGCCATTATCTTCCGCTTCTTCCTCTTCGACTGCGGCATCTACGACCTCGAGGTTCGCAACAAACCTGGCTTGGCACTCATGAACACGCAGCGAATATACGGCGCCCCGCAAGCCGCTGGTCCTCCTGACGGTTTCGGTCATAGCGGCAACTCGGGATTCCCAATGCACCCCCCCAACGGAACGCACATGTCGGCATATCAGATGAACCCGACGAGCGGAAGACATTCTATCAACACATTCCAAATGAATAATCAGAATTCGATGCACGTATCGAACTCTCCTCAGCCCATGCCGGTCCAGTTTTCAAAGGAAGACCTCCACAACTACTTCATACGGGATGGAAACTGGGCATATCTCCTGGGGACTGCGGCAACATGGTTTTTCCTTGACGTGAGTTTCTATGGAATGAGCCTTGATAACAGAGGAACCCTAGCGGGCATGTGGGCAACTACGGAACCGACGCCAATCGACAGCCGGCTCTCGTGCTGGAACTCGAGCTTGAAAGGGGGAAACTCGACCTTGCCTGGATGGGCCGAGAAGGGACACCTACCAGTGTGGTCCACGGACGCTACTCATCCGTGCAACACAATCTACGACGTCTTGATCGAGCAGACGAAGCAGTATCTCCTGACCGTCTCGCTTGGTTCCATCGCCGGGAGTGCGTGCTTCGTCTTGTTCGCAAATCGCTTCCCGCGGCGGCTCTGGCTCACGACCTCATTTCTTGTTCTCACGCTCTTCCTGGTGGCTACTGGATGTGCCTACTTTGGGGTGCATCAGCAAAAGGGCGCTCCTGCGACCGTTGTGCTGGTCGCATTGTGCCATTTCGTCTTCAACTTTGGTGAGTTCAAGAGTTACATGGAGGTATGAAGTCTTGAGACCAACGCTGACCAAAACAGGCCCTAATACATTGACCTTTATGATTCCCGCCGAAATCTTCCCGACGTGCTATCGATGTACCTGTCACGGCATCTCGGCGGCCGCAGGAAAGATGGGAAGCATTGTTGCGGTGCTCGTCGTCTATGGCATCAACGCGTCGTACAAGAGCGAGGTCCGACAGGGCCTCATCTTCTTAATATTCGGGTCTGTGGCGGCGGTCGGGGCGATATTCTCGTGGGCGTACCTCCCTGACGTGCAGCGCTGGGTCGTGTACGACGAAAAGAGGCATCTCGAGGTCAAGACGCTCGAGGAGCTCGGCGAGGGGAGGGTCAAGGCGCGGTTGTCGGGCGAGTCAGTTACGATTGGCGAGAAGCTGGAGGATCTGAAGAGGAGGAAGAGAGGGTCGCATAGAGGAGCAGAGTCGCTCCCTGATTAACAAGCGATGGAATCATCTAGATGGAATAAGCGATTATTTGGATATTGTCACGAGCCCCTCGAGGGCAGTGTAGGATTGGCACATGGATTGGATACCCTATAAGCATATTCTGTTTAATTATATTACGACATGTTTGGAGTTATTCGTGTTTCACGATGTCGTTATTCATAATGCCATCTTTTGGTACGTGAGATCTACTTGACATGTCCTCAACATAACGTCAACGATCCCAAGCCTCAGGCAGCCATGGCTCATATCAAAAGACATTCATCTCCCATCATACTCAGCCCATAGTCCGGCTGTCTCGAGATACAGCTCGACATTGCTCGTCGTGGCACGCACATGCTCGTCCCCTTCTAGAGCCTCGATCCACGCAGCTAGTCGCGAGCCGTCTTCGGGCGCGGGCCATGCTCGTAGCGGGGCGAGGAGACGGGACATGCGGAGGGCGAGGGGGGCGAAGTGCACGTCGACGAGGTAGAGGCGGGGCCCGAGGAAGAAGGGGCCTTGCTGGGGGGTTGTTAGCGAGCATCTCGGGGAGGAGGGAAGGGAAAAAGGGGGGGGGGATTTACGTGTTTTTGGGCTGCTTGGATGAGCGGGGTGAGGGCTGCTTGGAGGGCGGTCGAGGATGTGGTTTGGGTTGCGGCGTCTTGGGAGTTGAGGAGGGCGAAGAAGGGGGGGAGGATGTGAGTGTTGATCTGGGGGGTGTTAGCTGTTGTTCTGTTGTAGGGGGAGGGGGTCTTCTCTTCCATGGGATATCTGGTAAAAAGAAGAGGGGAGGGGATGTGACTTACATGGTTAATCCATAGCCGACATTCCGCCTTCATCTTGGGATCAGTCGGAAGGAGTCTCACCCTCTGATCCAGATCCTCGAGCTACACGCCAGTCAGTCTACACCCCCAGAGAACAAAAAGCACACCCGACGAAAACAACTCACGTATTCCAATATCACGCCGCTGTCGGCACACACCCACGTATCCATCTGGATCGCGGGGATCCTCCCCTGCGAATTCGCCTCGAGGACCTTTTGTTGCTGCTGCCGCGTTGATGGCGGCGCGGCTGGCCGGCGAAAGGGATCTGTCTCGACGTACTGGTACGCCAGGCCTTTTGCTTCAAGGGCGATCCAGATGCGTTGAGAGAGGGGGCTGCGGACAAGGGCAAAGGGGTCAGTCTTCTTACTCCTCATTGCTATGCGTACAGGGTTTGGATAGAGAGTGTGGGTGGGTGGCTTACCAGAAACATGCCGCGTACAGCTTCAACTCATGCTCCCTAGCATGCTTCCTCACCGTCGCCAGCGCCGCGCCCGTGGCCCTGCGAACGACTGGCTTCTGTCAACTCTGTCAGCATCATATGCTCTTGAGTCGGGACAGACAATAACGACAACACTCACATGCGCCCTCTTGGCCTCCTTCTCCTGCTTGGCCAACAACCGCTGCACGCTATTTTTCTTAATCTCATCGCTCCTCTCCAGCGAATGCTTGTGCGGGCCCGCGACCCCGTCTCCCTTCCCGTTGCCCCCGTTGCCGTTGACCCTCTGAATCGTCCACACCCGCTCCTCGCCCACGCTCAACGGGCCAGGAGCAAACACGCCCCTGTGCACTTCCCCTCCTCCTCCGCCAGCAGCACCACCACCACCAACAAGTTCATCTAGCTGCAACTGCGCCCCCGGCAAGTACTCGGTAATCTTAATCTTCACATCGCACAAGTCCCGCCCGCGCGCGCTCCGCTTGCGCTTCTTCTTGTTGGGGTCGTCCGACTTGGGGGTGCCGGGGGGGCGGCCCTTCATGCGGCAGTCCCAGTAGTGCGAGACAAAGGGCTTGCGCTTGTAGCGCTGGGTGGAGCGGTGTGAGTAGACGTTGTCGACGTGGGGGAAGTAGGTTTCGAATCTGGGGGTTAGTAGATACACAGAGGAGGAGGGGGGGGGGGGGGGGGGGGGGGACGGGGCAGGTACTGTTCGTGGGTGAGGACAATCGTCTCGTCGACGTTAAAGAGCTTCTCGCGCCAGGCATCTAGGTCGGGAGGATCGAGGACTAGGCGAGAAGACAACGGTCCATCATGTTGTTGTCGCTGCTGCTGCGGCTGCGGCTGCGGCTGCGGCTGCGTCGTCGTCGTCGCCATAATCCCCTCAGTCGCACCCGCAAACACCCCGGCGCCATCTCCCGCCTCCAGCCCCGACACTCCCGAAACCCCCGCCGCCGGAGCCAAGAGCCCGAACTGCCCCGGCCCCGGAGGTCCCGCCACACCAACCGCCGCCGCCGCCGCCCGCATGCGCTCAAACGCAACATGCCTCGCACTCTCCTGCTCCTGCCTCTGCTGCTGCTGACTCACAATCCCATGCTGCGCCGCCGCAGCCACCACCGGCCGGTGGTACGCATCCTCCAAGCCCGTCGCCGGCCCGTACGCCTCCATGCCCATCCCCAGCGCGACGCGATACTGCGCCACCGCCGCCGCCGCCGCAGCAGCAGCCGCAGCGGTCGCGGCTTGTACGTGAACCACCTGCTGCTGCTGCTGCTGCTGCTGCTGCTGCTGTTGCGGGACGAAACCGCCGGGCCCGCCGGGCGGCTGCTGTTGCGACGCGGCCATTGTTCGGTGCGGCTCGGTGCTTTCGGAGGGGCTTCGGCCCCGCACGGGGTTTTTCGGAGCGGGGTTGATGGAAGAAATGGCGGGGAGGGGTTCAAAAAACGAACTTGGTCGCGGTCGCGCTCGTCGTCGTTTTTGCTTTTTCACGTTGCTGCTTTATTGAACCAACGCCGAGGCATCCGTGTTTCATCAGGCAATGTCGTCAGTTTTAAGCTGAGTGGGAAAGGCGGCGACCACCGCACGGACCAGCCCTGCCGTTTATTCGTCATGTGGCTGACATAAGAGGGAACCATTCCCATATAGGTAGTATCCAGTTAGCATTTGGGCTCGTGTCCGGTCGGAACTCAAGGTTAGGTGACATGTCACATTTAGCAAAAAGGGTACTTTTCCCGCCATATGGCTAGTTAGAAGACAAGCACATATAACATCTTATTCATATCCAAATGGGTATTCTTAATATCGGGCTCTACATCCAACCGCCGTGAACCCATTGCTTGAGAGTGTCCCATCCCTTATTGTACACCGAGATTCCAAATGGCACCTCGTTTGCTGCCCAAACGCCCGTGGTGAAAATTCCTTCCCTCACCCACTCCTTTGGTTATTCCCCAGTTGTTCTTAGTTGTTCCCCTGGTCCCAAGTTGATAGATCCATTGCATCCATAGGTCCCATATTCATCAACGCCCGCAAAACCCCCTCGCCGCTCTCGCTCACCGGCGTCACCCCCGACACGCCCGCCTGGTTTGGGAGATCTACCCAGTCGTTTGACAGCACGAACCCATTTTGTTGATCCGTCAACGTCGTCGGCATCGTAAACGCACTCGTGTCTCCAAAGAACCCCTGCGTGCTGCCATCCAGGGGACCGGGGTTCATCAGCGTCTGGTTTGGTGAGATCGGGCTGGCGTGGAAAGAGTTGTGTCCCGATCCCATCTGCCCAGGAGCCAGGTGCATCCGCTGGTCGGAGCCCGCGCCGCTCGAATTTGGCGTCGGTCGATTCGACGGCGCTCCGTCTGGCGATCCCGATGCGTCTTGACTTTCTGCATTATCGCCAAAGCCCGACAGAGCTCCAGTCGGCGACCCGTTCTTGTCATATGTGTGCCCAGAGCTGGGCGTGAGGATCGGCAGCTGTTGGTTGGGTGGTATCCATCCCGGGCCTCCAAAGCTGCCCGTCGTATTCGTGTTTGGTATAGCCTGTCCAGCGCCGCTGGGCTCGACAATGTCGGGAGCTGTGGCAGCGTTGCCGTCGTCTCCTGCCGTCTTCATGAAGTGACACTCGTTGCGGTATGACATGATACCTTGTATGCCCTCGGGTTGATCGCAAACCACCCTGCCATTTGATGGTCCAGGCTGCTATTGTTAGACTAATAACCGTGAGAGGGCGTCACCACTTACACTATCAGTACTGCGGGGAAAGGCAGTCTTGAGCTTGGGAATCCGCAATGCAAGCGCTTCCAAATCCACATCCAGTTGAACGAGGAACGACTCGGTCAGGGGGTTTCTTCGCTTCAGCGCATTCATGGCCGACAGGAGAAATCGCAAGGAATCCGACGTCTGGCTATCGTCCGGTCGACTCTTGAGGTATTGAACAAATACTCGCGCCGAAACGTACAAGCAGAACGAAATAAACGGGTTGACCTATCAATAATCGTTAGCAAGCCTGCTTTGTAAATCCCGAGAGCGTCATACAGTCGAAAGATCCATGTGAGAAATCATTCTCATCATGCTGGCAATCTCGTTGGCGGCAGTAATGCACCGGACCTTGCTCTCGGCGCTAACCGACGCCGGCAGCTTGTTCTTCTCTGCCTTGAAGATTGCAGCCTGGTGGAGGCAAATGGTTGAGGTGTGGATGCTCATGTTTGTAAAGACAATGTTTGGATTCGACAGTCCCTGAGGGAGCTTGAGATGAGGAGGGAGGCACAGAGACGTGTTGAGGAGGATGTTGTCCATTTGCCGGTGACGCTTCCAGAACGGACCGTTGAGGTCGTGATCGAGGTCGTCGGCATCGGGTCGATGCAAATGCACCAGGTTCCGTCCAAACAGACAGGCCATGAGCACGATGCCGCCAAACGAAGACAGCTTTGCAGCGCCGGTCGGGCTGGTGCACTCGTTGAGAGATTGCGTCGTTTCCGGTCGGCTCATTTCGTACGCCTCTTCGGGGGCGGGAAGATTCGTCATGATGTCGCGTTCGTCAATGGTCATGGGCCAGCCGGTACCAATGCTAGCATACCGGTCTTGGCAAAAGGCCATCCAGAAAGTGCGCCGGCGTTCCTCACGCTCCGTCCAGTCCTTTGGGGGGGCAAGACACTGCTTCACGTCCAGACCCTGGCCGTCCAGCCGATGCAGACCAGTCCTACCACAGTTAGCTCCATGTACTGAGATGCAGTATGCGGGCGGGTGCATACATTTGCGCCAAGCGAATGGCCGAGCCAGTGTTGACCCAGGCTCGGGGAAAGTACATCATCTTCATCTCATACGAGGACAAGAGGATGTGCGTCTGGCAGTGGGCAACCGAGATCATGTGCTCCCCGTATCCCTTGATGTAGTCGTGCTCGACATATTTCCGCGCCCTGCGGTAAAACAAGTCTTTGAGATCTGCATACTTGTCTGTAATGGTGCACGCTAGCGTCCACATGGCATATCTCAGGCAGACTGGCGGTCTTTGGTTTGGTGCCCTGTGGAGCGTCAGCACGCGAAACATCCAAAGATTCAATCGACTTACAAACTCATGGCGGCCAGATAGCGGTACTTGTGAATCATGGGAATAGACGGATGAACCTTGTCAAAGTAAATCTGATGCAGCTCATCTATGGTCTCCTGCGGCGGCAGGGGCTCTTCCAGCCCGAGACCAATCATTTCCCAGGTAAAGTTCCCGCTGCCGTTGTTCATGCCCATGCCCATGCTGGCGTTGAAGTTGAAATCGTCCACGCCGGCGGTTTGCGGCGACTCCGTGTTCAGCGTCCAGCGGTCATCCCCCATCATGGTTATGGGGGGGTTCGATATGCTCAGGTTGGGGGCGGCGGTGTTCTGAGGACTGGGGTATCTGGGCATGGCCATGGCGCTGAGACCCTTGGGTTGTGGCTGGCTGCTGTTGTTGTTGTGGTTCGGGTTGTTGTTGGTGCTCGGGGGGTCTTGAGTCTTCAAAAGCGTCTCGACTTGCTCTACACGACTTGGTCAGCAGGTGGTCAAGTTTCAAGACGACAGGGCGCTGCTCACTCAAGCGCTCCTCGAGGGCCTTGACGTAGCCTCGCTTGGGGCCGCTCTTCCTTCGGATCTCATCGTAGGCGCAAACATGTCCCAGGCGGGAGCAGGTACTGCAGCTCGGCCTCAGCCCGTCGCACTTGAGCTTGCGCTTCCGGCAGATCATGCAGGCCAATCGCTTCGGCTTGGGGATGCTCGAGTTGTCGTGCACGGCTTCCCGCGCCGGCCGCGCATCGTCACCGTCCGTGTTGGGACTGCGGTCCCTCTTCCTGCCCGCCGTGCCGGTGCCGGTGCCGTTCTCGGGCGACCCCGTCATGGCGATGGATGATCGAGAAGGCTCTTTCGTCTCGTTCGCGTGAGGAAGGGCGGCGGGTGGAATTGGACGTATATCGCGTGGGGGACGGGCGTGAAAGAAAGGTACGCCCGGCGGTGGACAGGCAATTTGCAGGCGGACAGCGGCGCACGAGGCTTTCGACACGGCCGATCCGATCCTTCCGGGACGAAGCCACAACGGTTTCGATGGGTTCGGGTAGCGGAGGTTGCCGGCGAAGGAGGAGGGGGGGAAAGGCGGACGAAAGAACTTGCGTGATAGGATTTGGTGGAAGGGAAGTATCAGCAGCGAAAAGGCTGGAAGTTTGGTGAGAGTCGGAGACCCGGTGAAACGGAGGGTGGAGGAGGTGAGAAGGTGGGATTGCGGATTGTGGATTTTGGGGTGTAAGTTAGGAGCGCCTGCCAGTTTTAATGCGACCAGACACCAGACGCATTGAAGACACGACGCGCTTTGCCGGTGAGGGGAGGGGACTCGAGGTACCGCTACGAGTAAGGTACGAAGTACGAGGGAATGGGCACGTCCCGCAGCGGCTTTCAGAGAAGTCGGGGCACCTGAATTTCAACCAGACCTCCAGCTGTCCGTTGTAACCCACCGAGATGAGCCTCTACCGCGATACGCTGGCTGCCTGAGAACTGTGACGATGCCCGCAGTAGGCGCTGTCTCAAGCCTGTTATCACCTCAGCCTTCCAGCCTCTTGTCCTAGAACCGATGGGGACGTATTCGTGTTGAGGGAGGGGGGGCACTAAAAAATAAGGCGACTGGGCATTATTAATCCTTCCAGTGGACAGAGGCAGATGAGGGAAACTCGCTCAGCTGCGTGCACAGCCATTTACATCGCATGCGCACGACGCAGTAGCGCGGGAGTAGCTGGTACTTTTGAAACCCCTTCAACCCATGCAACTGCAGATTCAAAATGACGTCGAGAGCCTGTGTCCAAGCAAATGGGTGCATCTGCCGCCATGGTGAAGTCGAGCTCCTCGAGATGATGAAACACTTTTTCAAATGAATGCCTGCCAATTCATCAGTCGGGCCTCAAACGCGTATCCCATACACGCTATTCCTCCCGTCCGTACCTTGAGCTTGGGTCCTCACGACCCTCTCACTGATCAATCCTTTTGCTGATCAGCGTGGCGCATTATCCCACCTTTTTTCTTGACCGTCTTGCACAGCCTTCTCTTCCCGTCTGCGAGGGCGGCCGCCCCTCGAGCGTGGAGTTTATCAACTAGTTTTTGGGGCGCCAGACTTGCCAGGACGACGACAAGAGTCGAGTCATGTTTCATTCTTGCAAACGCATAGTCGTACATAAGGTAGTATGGGCGATTCTACTCATCATTTAATCAGTCGTCGTCATGACGCTCATTGCAACTTGTCCCCCCTCACCCGCATCATGCACTCTCCCGACGTACGTACGACGCATGGGCATTGCCTGAAGAAATCATTATAAGGCTGCCTGGCCTGTATGTAACATCGCACAACCCCCCACCGCCCCCTTTGTTTCTCAGCCCTATTCGTACGTACGTACGTGCTGCTTGATGCTTCTCAACACTCTCATCAAAACGCATCGTCGGATCTCCGGCCCTCCCAATTCCGAATCCCGCTGAATGGAACACCCAATAAAAAAAATCGCAAAAAATCTGCTCTCGACTTACGCATCCATCTAGTTGCCTTGCCTTGTCCCTCTTGCGCCGCTTGCCTAATGAGGTACTGGCCCCCCAGTTCGAACTATCCCGGGTCCATGTTGCTACCCGATATCCTTCACGAAAAGGGCCCATCTCGAGCAAAGAGCTCAATGCTTCGAGATTCGATTGTCTTGTGGTCTGCGATTCCAACAAACTACATGACCACGCCCGCATGTCACGATGAATCCCTTGCTGAAAGAGGGTGTCACAATGTGTACGACAGAGGTACAAGCCAAAGCCCGACTCCCCGCGTACCCGCCTCTAAATTTTAGATGCCCCCCCCCCCCCCCTCCAAAAACAGCTTCAATCGTGAGTGAAGGCCCAAATGAACCAGAACAAACGGCATCAACGAGTCGAATGGAGAAACTACAAAAACAAGCATAAAAACACACCTTCCCGCTTCTCCCTCGATAGTGCTCCCTCTCCAACACATACTGCCTAAGCCCAACACTCCAAAATGACATGAGGCATACGTAAATCAATCGACCACTCCCTTTCTCGTATATCTCGCATTCGTACCCCTTCTCCGATGCCGGTGCCGCGTTCTCCCGTCTGACCCCGACGCCTCTCAGACACAGACAGACACCCTCAATCGCCCGGACAAGACCGTTTCCATTCTTTGCTATTTCGTAGGAACCAGTCAAGTATCCGGTTGAGCCGCCGGTTGAGTCCTTTCCTCGTCGTCGGGAATACCACTCTTCGCATCCCCCTCCTTTCTGGCCCTCTTGCGAGAACGTCTACGTCTTCTTGAAACCTACTTCCGGTCCACGTCTACTCCCACAATCCGGAGCACGCCCATGTCGCTATAAGCCAGACAGTATCGCGTGGGTGCCCAAGCCACCACCGGGCACGACCCTGCCGTCTTAAACGTGTGCACATGCTCGCCCGTCTCCGCGTGCGACACCTCGAGACCCGACCCTATCACGTCTTGTTAGCAAAAAGGGGGTGTCGCAGCAACGAGAGGAACCCTCACCTTCATCGCTTCCTCCCACCACGTAGCTCCCGTCAAAAGTGAAGCCTGCGAGAGAGAATTGGTCAGCTAACCGCCCTGCGATACACCCGCTGCAACATGAATCAACCCACTGAGGCTTCTGACTGGCCCGACCATGCTCGTAATCGTCCTCTGGCAGATCCAGTCCGCCGTATCCCACAGTGAAATCATCGAGTCCGACCCGCCCGTCGCCAGGTATCGCCCAGTCGGCTGCAGTTCCGCCGTCAGGCACGACGACGTGTGCCCGTTGAGCGTAAACTCCTTCTTCTCGCCGCCAAAGTTGGTATGCAGCATTGGCTCTAACTCCGGGTACGACAGCACCCTGATGCGGCCCTCGCCCGTGGTCGCAAACACCTTTTTCCCGCTCCAGCAAAAGGCGACCTGGTTCGTCTGGACCGTCTGCTGGTGGGAGCTGATGGGCGTTGGCTGCGTCGGCGATAGAACAAAGATGAGGTCGGCCTTGGCTGTCAGCGTGCGTCTTGATCGCGTCAGCTTCATCCACCCACCTTGTTTCCGACCAACAGTGTTTTCCCATCAGGGGCCCAGACAAGAGTGAATGCCTCCCCGAGTCCCTTCACCTCGTTGAAGCATGCCTTGGTTCGCACGTCCCAGAACTTGACCACTCCATCACTGCTCACGCTGCACAGCTCGGCGTCCTTGGTTGGATTAAATGCAACTTTTTCGATGGGGGCAGTATGTCCCTTAAGCTCTGTCGAGAACTTGTTATGAGGTTTCTCGGGGTTCCCTACAGTGTATAATTTAGTAACCTTGTTTCCCGCCCAAGTGAGCAGTGTCGGACTCACAGACTCGAAGAACTCGTTCTGCCGAGCCTGTCGCCACCAAAGTTCCCGGGGGATTCCACGCAATGGTTCGCAGGCTTTCATAACTCGTTAGCAACACTCGCAAGGGGTTATTGAAGCCGCAGCCCCTTTCCCACCGACTAACCTGTTGGCATTAACTCCTCTAGCATTGACATCACTATATGGCTGGCTCCGAAGGTTGGTAAAATAGTCGGAGAACCTGTCCTTGGAAAGGCTCTGTCTGGCCCGTAGCACTGGAGCCATCTCGACGGATTAACCCCGTCGTGGTGGGTTGCGGATGGGAGTCTGGAGGAACGATGGGCACTGGCCCGAAAGAGAAACGATGATGGCCTAATCGATGCAGAGATCTGTCCTTACGGAGCAATCGCTTACTTCAATGATGCTGAAATAATGAAGATGCTGCTGATCTGGAGTCCATGGCTGGTCAAAGCTGCCACAAAGAAACGGAGCCTGGTCCTTCCCCAAAAGGCTTGAAAGAGGCCGAGACCCACTCGCGACGACGTCAATCACGGGCAAGGCTGTGAGACTGAGGCCTGAGCTACCATTCACATGACAACCCTTGCACCCATGACACGGTGCTACTTGATTGTTCCGTTTATTCATCACCCAAAAGTGTCGTCTCCCATGGCAACCGTCTTTCACCGCCAGCATCAACATGGGCCGTGGCTGCACAAAGAAGCGAACAAAGACACCATGACCACGTCACCCATCGCTACGAGCATCGCTAACCACAATCGCCGTGAGCAACCCCCCGTAACGTCGTGAAATGTAGTCTTCATTGCCCTTGGCCTTCCGTATCCGATCATGGATGGTATATGTACAATTTTTCAACAACCCCTTCCTCAGACCGTAGTCTCGAAGCTGAGCCAATTACCATTCCCGCTCGCTACCCATCACCCTCTTGGAAGCACAGCTTCAAACAGCTCCCTCTCAGCACAACCGGCCCATGGCCCTGCATTACTTCCGACTAGTGTCTCAGAAGGGGCCGCCTGCGCAGCCAACTCCATCCTCCCTGCCATGCCGAACCCAATGCCCGCTTCTCCCGAAGAACTCCGGTGCGCCAGTGCGAAACAAAACCACGATTGGAAAATGCAAAATAACCAGACAACGTGCGCAAAAACAACAAAATCCACCGGCGAGACAGGATCACCCGTTGGAAGAGGATGAAACGTAAACGAGGGACGCTGCGCTCAGAGCCTGTTCGTCAATGGTGAATGCGGATGCTTGATGGCATCCGAGATGAAGCATCAGGTGGGCATCGTGGATGAATTAATGTCATAAAGAGGCGGTACTTCATCCAACCGCCAAACTTTTATCCAGACCTCTCATGGAGTCATCATTTGGACATGAGTCGGGACCTTCATGATGATATTTGGTCCAGCGTCAGCTGAACATCGACGACGCGGAAGATCTCAGCGTGCTTCTTGGCCCACTGGCGAGCGAGAAAGGAAGCTGTTCATCAAGTCAGTCAATGGCCATTGTCGGTGATGTTGAGTTGACATACCCTTAAGGAACTTCTTGCTGGCGTACTTCTTGAAGAAGGCCTCGTGCACGACAGGGCGGGCGAGGTAGTCGACCATGAGCTGGGCGACAGGATCAACCTCTTCCTCAGTGTAACCGGCGTAGAAAGCAATGGTGTCGTCCTGGACGCGAGTTAGTGTTTGTTTACATTTCGTTCCTTTGTTCTCAACATACCCATGGGCCACGGTCAAGCATCATGCGGGCCAGGTACATGGAGGCGGCGGCAATGTGGCTGGGGCGGTAAGACATGAATCGATGGTCGAGAAGGCTGATCTCCATAAGATATTTGCCGATGGTTCGGGACTGGATGTCGTAGTTGTCCGCCTTGGAGATGCGACGAAGGAAGTTCATGGGGTTGGGGTAGCTAAGGTCGTAGTCGAGAGTGGACAGGACGAAACGCTCGGCGCTCAGGATCTCAGCCTCAGTAAAGCCGTCGTCGGCGATGCGCTTGAAGTTCTCCACGTGGGGAGAGAGGACCTCTTCGTACTTGGAAGCAATGAACATGGCGGTAATACCGACCAGTTGGAGGCGGTCAAGCTGGACAACCTTTTCGGAGAGGAATCGGTCGATAATGTTGACGGTAAGGAATAGAGTCTCGGGGAGGAGGTGGAACCGGGTGTGGACTTCGACCAACCAGTCGATGAGGATGCCGCGAGTCTTCCACTCCAAGTCGTCCTGGTGAGCCATGTACTGGGGGTTGGGGACCGAATGGCATTCGAGGTCACGGAGGTACTCGAAGATCTCGGTAGCGTACTCGGCAACCATGAGGGGATCCTCGAGGTCTTCGCTGTCGAGGTCCTTGACTCCTGGTGGGTACTTTTCGCCGAGAACATTAACCTCGCCTTCGACCTCGGGCTCGGCCTCGGGCTCAACCTTGACAACATCTTCCTCTTCCTCAGACTCGGCGCGGACGCGCTTGATTTCTGTCGTGCGGGCCTCCTTTCGAATAGGCTCGTTCTCGTTGACTATGGCCTTCTCCTTGGGAGCCGCAACCTTTCTCTTGGGGGGGTGACCGATGGCGCCAGCGCCGGATCCGTTTCGCTTAGCCTCAGCCTTCTTGGCAGGCTCCTTGCCAGCCGATGTGCCTCTGGTGGAACGGGCTGTGCTCTTTACGATACCGGTCGGCTGGCTGGCCTTGAGGCCAGTCTTGCCCTTTTTTCCTTCACCGTCGGTCTTTCCAAAGTTGCTCACGTCTCCGAGGGCAGCGCGTTTTCGGGTAGCGGCAGCGGTCATGTTGGATGTTGACTTCTTGGTTTGGAGGGCTCCCTTGGATGGCATGGCGAGCTCGTCGACACCGAGAGCGGCGGCCTTGGCTCGGGTCATACGCGTGGTACCGCTGTTCTCGTCGTTCTCGTTGGAGACGACGCGAGCACGGGATGGTCGTCCCTAGAAGTCGTGTTGTTAGGCTGGTGCATTCACGTCAAGGTCGCGCAAGGCGTGTCGGAGACGACTTACTGGAGGCATTGTGAAGGTCTAGTGGTGTTTGTTGGATTGAATATTGCCAGAGGTTTTCTGCGAGAAGTCAGTCGACGCGTCGAGGCAGCGTGTGCGGATGAGAACAATGGATATAGAGCAGCCCAAGAAACAGCCCATTAAGTTCTGAGACAGGCTGGAACTAGGAAAGGAATTCGGGTACCTACCTCTGGTTCCGTGATAGATAATGACCGACACAACACCACGAGAGGAATGTTGTGGATGAGGTAGTCGCGGGCTGGCTGTGTGTGTTAGAGAGGGTGGGCCAGGTCGGATGAGATGAGACGAAGGATGTCAAAGAGAATGCGGGAAGAGGTTGACTGAAATACCCCCCGGTGCGGACCAGATGTTTATTATGATGAAGTTGAAAGGTTGTTGAGGGCGATGGGAGTGTTTTGAGGGAAGAAAGGCAGGGCAAGGACGTGGGAGTGGACCGTCCGCAGACGCGGAGGTACGTACCTGGTGTCGCGCGGCTCGCGAGGTCGGTTGCTACAGGATTCAAGCGTGATGTCCCACCTAGGGCCGAGGGAGACGTGACAAGGTTCAGACGTGTATCCAGAGACGCGATGTGGCTGCAGCGAGCGGACCGGGAGAGGGACTATGCGTGTCGCGCAGATGAAGACTCTGACTCTGCAACAACAAAGAAGAGCTGCAAGTGCAGAAACAAAGATGAATGAGAGGGATGAGTAGAGAGTAGACCAAGATGTAGAGAATCAACAGAAGGAGTTGAAGATTGATGGACTCGGACTAAATGTGGTGGAGGGGCGGCTGGGTGATGAAATGTGGATGTGGGATGGAGACAGACGCGATGGTGATGAGGTTGCCGACCTGATTTGGAGAGCCCAAGAGTGGACGGGAACGGCGCGCTGGGGAGAAAACGGTACGTACCGCCGGAAACGCTCCACCGTCAACAGTGGCAACCGCCGAGCAACGCTCCTTCCATTGGCCCAGCCCTCGAGAGGCTCGTTGCGCGAGTTGCACAGGCCATGTGGCTGGACGCGCCTGTCGCAGGGGGACGAGCCACAGTGCCTACCCCACATAAACGCGCCAGGTCTGTGGCGGTGCGGCCCTTGTTGCTGGCCTTTTCAGTGGCCGGCGGAGCTGGGACAGCAAATCGTGCAGATGCCCGGGAAAACGTTGACGCGCCTCCGAAGAAATTTCCACTCAAGCTCAACGACCGACGTTGGCGATATCGAACCAGCATAATTGGTGAGTGTTACGGCTGCCAGCGCCATTGCCAATTCTACGGCTCTTCAATACTAACACGAGGTCTGACAGTTGGAATTGGCGGTTCTGGGCGACTGTTGCTCGCCAATGCCCGCCGATTGACCCCGATCAAGCCTCACCCCTCGGCATACAACTCCAGCCGTCAGCCCACACAATTTGAGCTTGTCAACGATATCCCGAGTCTCTCGCCAATTGTGTCAAGATGGTCCAGCCTCGTCTCCCAATGGGCGCCGTGCGGCAGAGCCTACTGGGCCTCGCCTTCGGCCGCCAGGCAACCCGAACCTATGCGACAGCCAAACCCCGCGTTCAGAAAAGCGCTCCCGCCGCCCCTGCTGTTAAGTCTGAACGAACGTCAGCTATCCTGCGAACCTATAAACCTCGCACTCCCGGTGTGCGTCACTTGCGACGACCAATCAACGACCATCTCTACAAGGGACGGCCTTTTCTCCCACTGACCTTTCCCAAAAAGGGACAATCCAAGGGCGGCCGAAATGTGTCTGGAAGAATCACCGTGAGACATCGTGGAGGTGGTGCCAAGAGGAGGATAAGGACGGTCGACTTCATCCGCAACCGCCCGGGACCCCATCTGGTCGAGCGCATCGAGTACGACCCGGGCCGAAGCGCTCACATTGCGCTCGTTACCGAGCGGGCCACCGGCCGTCACAGCTACATCCTCGCTGCCGAGGGACTCCGGGCCGGCGACGTGGTGCACAGCTACCGATCCGGAGTGCCCCAGGATCTCCTCGACAGCATGGGCGGTGTCATCGATGCCGGTATTCTCGCCGCCAAGACGGCCTTCCGCGGCAACTGCCTGCCCATGCACATGATTCCCGTTGGAACCAGGGTATTCGCCATCGGCTCAGCGGCCAACCGCGGCGCCGTCTTCTGCCGCAGCGCCGGAACTTCTGGCGTCGTGGTCAACAAGAACGAGGAGACCAAGGACGACGGTAGCAGGGTCATGACGGGCAAGTACGTCGAAGTGCGACTCCAGAGCGCCGAGGTTCGCCGTGTCAGCAAGGACGCATGCGCCACGATTGGCGTGGCGAGCAACATCCACCATCACTACCGACAGCTGGGCAAGGCTGGACGAAGCCGTTGGTTGAACATTCGACCTACCGTGCGTGGTGTAGCAATGAACAAGGGTACGCAGAACGAGATGGAAGCCGCCTGCTGAGGCTAACTTGAAAATAGTCGACCATCCCCACGGTGGTGGTAGAGGTAAATCGAAGGGTAACCGTCACCCTGTCAGCCCTTGGGGCGTTCCGGTAGGTTTCGTGCATCCTGGGGTCTTGAGCAACTCTGACACAGCATATAGACCAAGAGCGGTTACAAGACGCGACGCAAGCACAATGTCAACAAGTGGGTGGTTGTTCCCCGTCCTCGCAACCATGGCAAGCGCCGCAACAAGTCTTCATAGACGAGGATGGGGACAAGCTTGTAGGATGGGCGAAGCGGAGCGGGCGAGGACGAAGTGCCAGTGGATTGTATATTATGACACCGCCTTGTACCATATGTGAAATTATAGATGAGGCGCGGTGCATCGAATGAGGACAAGATGGCTCCGTTCTATGAGGCTGTTGCTTTATCAGGCTGACGAGGCTGTTCATGACGTGAAGAAGCGGAGACGAATGGCGGAGCGTCGGGATTTGTAAATTGGACGAAAATGACCAAATATGGATGATGGCTGTAAAGTACATTGTCTCGTCCATTTTTGCGACCAGCTGGTCAGCTCAGTCGGCAGATGCAAGGCGCGACGGCGCGTTCTACGGCCAGCAGACGTTGTTCGTTTTTGACGAGCCGACATGAAACACAAACTGCGGCAGCGCTTCATGCAGCGCAACCGTCCATGCACCTCCACGCACAATGCAGCCCAACCATCTATGCGCTCAGGCCCTCTGCACTAACACAGCACACCCCTCCGCAGCACCCTAAGAGGGGGGCGCTTCGGGCTTCGGAGCTATGGGGTTCTCGAGCGGACAAGTTGGTTTGCCATGCGGGACGAGCTGAGGAATCAGCGAGGCTCTTCGGCGAGGCTCCCAGGGGAGGCTCAGCGACGACGACGACGACAGCTGACGAGACAGGGCCTTACTATCCTTCGGATGGCGGTAGGGCTGGGGGGTTTTGTTACGTACGAAGGACGACGGCGGGTTGGTGCGTTTAGGCGGAGAGGGGGGCGGAGATGTGAAGGCGATGCCAACTATATCGGGCTTTAGCATTCGTCTCCCCCCCAGAGGAGCTGGCATTTCAGTTCATCGCCATGTTAGCCTTCTATGACCGGCTAGTCACAACTGTCACATCTCGCCCCATGTCTCAAGCGAACCGTCTCGCGCCGAACGAACCGACATTTGTTTCGCTCGCGCCGAATATTTGGGTGGTGGCACTGCGGGCAGCGGTCGGAGTGCCGACCTAGCTTGCTTGGCTGGGTTGCTCAGCCTCGTTGGGCCACGTAAGGCAGCGGGTGTCTGGTTCCACTGAGAAAAGAAAAGACTACCTAAGGTACAAGTTAGCTCAGAATCTGACTCTGCGACGGGCGCGGCGGAGGAAAGGCTGATGATAGAAGATTATGTATGCAGCTGAGTTGAATTTTGTAATTGGTGATGCTGAAGAGTTGGTGATGTGTTGAAGACTGGATGTCAGACCAAAGTGTGGGCGACTCCAAAAAGGACAAAGTCCCTTTCGGCAAGTTCCCCGTGATGAAGGGTAGAATTAAGGTTTATGGGGGTTGAGGAGATGAGCCATGGAAGAGTTGGTGCTTATTATTAGACGTGTCATGGAAGTAGCCGTGCTGTACAATTCATGCCATGATTCCACGACTTCGGTTCTCTTCGTACTCCGAGATGGAACACATGCCACGCCAATCTCGCCTGTGGTCCAGCGCTTACCTTGCTAGATCCCTTTGAGGACCAATATTAAACACATGCCAGGTCAGACTGGGCCTGGGTTTTTAGGCCGTTCTTCAGGCGACGTAACGAGCATGAGCCACACAGATTGTCTCAACCACGCGATCAATTCCCAAGTTGAGCTTGGCGGACACCCTCTCAACCAACACGCCTACTGAAAGAGTACAGACGGTACATATACGTTTTGGTCCGAGTAAGCCGTGAGCAAGATGGTACCTGCTAAGACATATGATGCACAAAGTACTCTTCCACCCTTAAAGGGTAGATCAAATGACCCTCGTGCAAGCTGGTCAAAGACAATTGAGACTCAAGGCGTTCTCATCTCATGGCGGCTCGTGAGTGGTTGGATCGTATTACAATCTGAACTACAAAGCCCTGAACACTTCCATCTCTTTAGCACACCCCCCCGAAACGTCACGGCTCCCCACCCCTCCTTCGGTCCCTCCTTCCCTCGCGCCCGCGGCGGGTAACCGTAACCCAAAGAGAAAAAAGTGACCTCACAACACACACACCTCAGTCTCTCTCTCTCTCTCCCTCTCATTCATTTCCTCATTCAAAGTCCCGGACACGGACTCCACGCCAAGTCGACCAGGTCATCGTTCGCTTGGCCCTTCTCCGTCTTTATAACCCTTCCGTCCCCTCCCCAGGTTGGGCCCGAAAGAAAGCATGCCTCTGTTTCCACCGTCGTACCAAAAGATGGGTGGTGATTCAAGATTCGGTGGCTTCGCCCGCCATAAACGCGGCATCTCGATGCGCCTCGCCTTGTCGTACGCCTTTGACTGGGTATCTCTCTTCATCGTGGCCGGCATCGCTGCCGCACTGGGGCACATTGAGCCTCACAAGCGACCATTCTCTCTAGCTAGCCAGGACATTGCGTGTGTGCTCCCACCGTCAATCCATATCATCACCAATGGCTAATCCTCTCAGCTTCCCCTACACCGAACACGAACTCGTCCCCGCCTACCTCCTCATCATCCTCAACGCCCTGGTGCCCATTGTCGTCATCCTCATCGTCACCCTCATCCTCGTTCCCGGAACCACGGTTCCCAAGGACACGCCCCGAGCCCTCGTCATGAAGCGCAAGCTCTGGGAGCTGCACGTCGGCTGGCTCGGTCTCGCCCTCGCCCTCATCTCCGCCTGGGCTGCCACCGAGTGCATGAAGAACCTCTTCGGCAAGCCTCGCCCGGACCTGCTAGACCGCTGCAAGCCCGATCTCAAGAATATCACAAAGTATGTAGTTGGTGGCGGACTGGCCTGGGGCGACGCGAACAGCCAGCTGGTTTCCCACAAGATCTGCACGCAGACAGACATGAGCATCCTCAACGACGGCTTCCGCAGCTATCCCTCGGGTCACTCGTCCTCGGCTGCCGCGGGACTCATCTACCTCTCGCTCTTCCTGGCCAGCAAGTTCTCCGTCACCATCCCCTACGTCATGCCCACAGCCGCCTCGGCCGCCTCCTCCAAGTATGGCAGCAAGGCCTTTCCCTCGCGCCACCGCTCCGACATGGACGTCGATCCATACGAGCCCTCTCGCGAACCAACGAACCGATCCCTCTCCACTACAGATACCGTCTCCAAAGACGCCGAAGACGAGTTCGGACAAAACATGAAGGTCCAGTCTCTCCGCCGCCAGGCCGCCGCGCCCCCCCTCTACCTCCTCGTCGGCACCATCCTCCCCTTTGGCACCGCCGTCTTCATCGCCGGCTCCCGCTGGCACGACTACCGTCACACCGGCTTCGATATTCTCTTTGGCTTCTCCATGGGCACCGTCACCGCCATCTACGCCTTCTTCTACTACCACCTGCCCATCCAAGTCGGCGCTGGTTGGGCTTGGGGACCCCGCAGCGACGCCCGCGCCTTTTGGGCTGGTGTCGGCCGTCTGGGATTCGTGGGTGACGACGAGGAGATGCCGCCACCTACACGATCGCCTCAGCCGCGAAGCAATTATCAGAACACGGGCTTGTCTACTACTTCGTCGGTGTACCCGGCTCAAACAACAACGACAGTTACGGCCGGAGCGCTGACACAACGACCTGTGCCCACGTACCACCAACAGGACAACGATCCGGATCTGGAGGAGGGTATCGACCATCATCGCGCCGCGGGGACGAGTTACCAAGACGTGGAGCTGCAGCACATGCGCCCGCCGTCGCCCGAGAGTCGGGGAGACTCCAAGAGCCGAGAAACGTCACCGCCACCGCGTCTCTAACATGAAGCAAGAAATGACGATTAAAAAAAGAAAAGAAAAAGAAAGGAAAACGTGTGTAACGAGTTCGGTGCAGTGAGACTTTTTAAAGGGAGCTATTATCTCTGTTACAGCGGTTTTTGACATATAATTCTGGCATCGGCACGGCATCGGCACGGCTGGGGGAACCATGGATACACAGGATGGAGCTTTTTTGTACTGGTTTTTTTTTTTTTTTTTTTTTGGCTGATCTAGAAAGGGAACAGCCTAGTGCTATTGTGTAACGCCCTATTTGGACAGGATGGAAAGTTTTGTATTTGCTCTCTCGGACATGAGATGAATGAAATGAACGAACTGGTTTTGAATTTCATCCATTTGTCAGTGCTGTCTCCTTCCATCGCGTAACTGTCCGTCTTGGCGTACGATATCTGAGCTCGCAGCGCAAGTGAACAGCCCTCACCGCCAAGAAAGTATTCGCACCCCCTCCCCCTCCCCTGAGTTTGAGATTGAGATTGTCCAACGACTGATTGCCCGAAACCCACAAAACATAGAAACGTTGCCATGAGCACGAGAAGCTTGCCTGTCCATATATGACGTTACCAATCTTAATTAAAAGCAGCGGTCAAGCAAACCCCAAAGCGTTCACCGAGAAATAAACATGTATGCGTTATGTAACTGTCTGTTCTGCAGTGGTGTACAAGATTTGAAAGGTTCAAAGGAAAAAAAAAAAAAAAATGTATGCGCTCTCCATTCCATAACAAGTAGTAGTAGCTAAAGTCGAAGAATTCATGGAGTGGTAGTAATATGGTACTTGAGCCAAAAACCGATCCTATGTGCGCTTCCCTCCCCGCCAGGCCAGGGCCCCTCCCGTTCTTCCCAGAAACGCCAATCCCGGACGGACAGAAACCGACCCAACATTTGAAGAAGCAAGACTTTGACTGGGCCCAAAGACGTGGGGGGATGCGCTGGCGGGGGCGAGACGAGGCGAGACGAGGGCATCGCTCCTTTCCCCGGGGGCTCTGCAATAGCGCAACCGCCTCGCACCCCGTGCAGGTGTCCTCGTCGAATTCGCTTCTTCTTTCTGTACCTAGCCAAGTCTCCTCAGCGTGTCGTCTTGTCACGTGCTTCCTTTTTTTTGTCATAGACCCTCGGCCATGCGACCGTCGATACCCTCGAACTCGACCTCTTCCTCGTCGTCGTCCTCGTCGCCTATCTCGTCACGGAACCCCGTCTCGATGTCGAGTTTCCGCAACCGCCGGCGCATGTCGTCGCGTTTCCCGTTCTGCCAGCGGACGAGCGCGGCGGAGGCGTGCACCTTGAAGCCGTAGACGCGCGGGATGTACCGCTCGACACTCTTCTGGGGGATGAGGGCCGGGTAGACTTGGAAAAGGATGTTGTGGAACGAGGTGCCAAAGTAGGCGCCGTCGATGGCGGCGTGGCGCGACGACTTGGGGTTGTAAATGTCCTCGCACCGGCCGCAGTAGAGCTTCACCGGCTTGAGGTTGGGGATGTCGGAGAGGCCCATAGGGAGGAGAGGGTGTGATCCGCACTGGACGCGTGGGCACTTGCCAAACTCACCCTTTTTGTACTTGTCCAGCTGCAGCGGGAAACGAAAGGGTTAGCTAAAGACGTTCACGGGGAAGCCCGCAGGTTGGTCATCAAAACATACCATCTTTGCGAGCCCACGCGTAGTCACGATATATCTGGCGTGGACCAGTCCGTACAGGTGTCGTGCCGACTTTTCAATCGTCTCTCGCATTTCGTCGTCGCAGTCGAGATCGAAGACGTCGGTAACCAGGTCCAAGGCATATTGATAGTACTGTACTTCGGTGTTGAGCCCAGTGAGGTTGAAGCGATCGGTCAGATAATCTTCGTCGATCTCGCAAAAGTACTCGTTTCCTCTTGAGGAGATGAACTGCACGGACAAGCGTTAGTCTCGAACATGTCAATGAAACGCAGAAAAACGGCTTCTGAGCACCCCGCATTGTTCGTGGTGGCCATGGCTCAGGGCCATCAAACAGCAGCGCTTCCACCAAGTTCTCAACCGCAACTCACCCAGTCGCGCCAATAGCTAGTATAGTCACTATCAGACTCGCTGACGTAGTCATCCATCATGACGGGCGAGTCCTCTGTCGTCGTGGGAGCGGGCGGGGACGGCGGAGAGGGAGCGGTAGCAACTTGAAGCTGGGCGGGAGGCTCAGAGGCGAGCGACCACGCGCAGCAGCAGTAGCGATGGAGGAGCTTGTACGGAGGGCGAATTCTGGAGGCGACGGGGGGGGACGACGGTCGGGCTAGAGCAACAGCGTATTGACTGGCCGTTGGAAGCCGAGCGCGAGACGGGATGTGGTGGTGGACTGGTGGACTGGTGGTGGTATGCGGATTCTGCGGTGGGGTAACCGCCCGAGTCTGGACGACGACGATTAGAGGAAGGTTGGGATGGGCGTTGGGTCCAGCGCGATAAGGTAACGTGACACCTCAAGGTACGTACCTTTGATCTTCACGCAGACCTCACCTCTCAAGTTCCATGCCATCAAGGCTCCAATCAAGAAGCAACAATTGCAGCCGTGACTTGGGAGATAAGTTTCATTTACAACATGTGTGTATACAAAATTCTACCCTCTACACACAAGCGTTGATAGGCTGCATACCCGCCCTCTACAATATAGATAGCCTGCAGCCTCCTCCACCTCTAACTCTCCAAATCCCAGTCAATAACATCCTGTCAAAAACTCCCAAAATCCCATAACAAAATCGATGGATGCCTCATCAAGGCCCGCTTATAGTCGATGCAATACTTTCCGTTTCGCTTGCCGTCCGTCTATCCGATTCCGATGTCCCGTCGTCATCTCGACTCGGTGACCTTCGCGATCCGTTGGTCAACCTCCCCGCTGGGATCTGCAACCGGCTACCGATCCCGTCCAGGACTGGTTCCTGTCTGAGCACCACCTCCACCATGCTCATGGCCTCTTGCAGGGTCTCGCCCGTCTCGTCCATGGCCGCCAAGAACCGCGCGAGCTCCTTGCACAGCTCCCAGTCGCCTTCCCTCATGGCCTGGGACAAGAGCCGCACCGACTGCTCCGTCGAGGATCCCAACTCGTCAAGCGTGTGAAGTACGATGAGATAACCCCCAGCAGTCTTCAGAGACCCCCTCTGCAGCGACTCTTCAAAGAGCTCCTGCGCCGGGGGCAGATAGGCAAAGAGCGTCTTCCATTGCCGTACTTCTGTTTTCCGCGTGCACTGTAGCACAATGTCGAGGTACTCTTTGAACGATGACAAGAGTGACAAGACGCGGGGCAGTACCGCGTCCTCGGGTTTCGGCGACGTGTCCACCTCTTCATCCAGGACCCGATG
Organism: Thelonectria discophora; assembly: GCA_911649645.1. Taxonomy (NCBI): domain Eukaryota; kingdom Fungi; phylum Ascomycota; class Sordariomycetes; order Hypocreales; family Nectriaceae; genus Thelonectria; species Thelonectria discophora. The sequence continues at coordinate 3,455,243 of CAJVRK010000008.1, read as the reverse complement.
TAACAGAATCTCCAGGCCGTGGGCAAAGTACTCCAGATCTTGATATTGCCGTGCCAGACGGCTCGCCTCGATTGTTTGGCCTCGCTGGAGGTAGAATTGAAGCACGTCTGGAAGGTATAGATGAGTCTGTCCATATTAGCATTGGCTCTACTCAATCGAGATGAAGCCGAAACTCACCCTGAGCGCAAAGTGAAAGAAGGAAAAGTTGACGTCACGACGCTGGACCAGATCAGATTCGACACCTAGCACAATGCCCTTTTCCAGAAGAACCGAGAGCGGGTAAAAGTCGACGGGGATCGAGACAGGCGCTGGAGGCTCCCTAGTGCTGTCTGCCGCAGACGCCTCCAACACCTCGTTGATATCGGGCCATGCTTTCAGCTCCATCCCGTCAAACACCCATAGCGAATCTCGCAAGGCGGGTGGTCCGTTGCGCAGAGGGCTCTCCTCTATCTGTCGGGTCGTGTTGCGTAATGGCTGATCTCGCATGCTGGCGTGGTATTCCACGTTTTGTGCAATGATGCGCATGTCATACTTGAGCTGGCCCTCGTCGTTCAATGAGGGACGTAGCACGACGAGCTTTCCGTCGACGAGGAAGATGACGGAAGCTACTGCCACATCCTGCGAGGGGTCGCCGTCCACTAGTTGATTGTCGGGCAATATCCAGCTGAGGCCTCGAACTCTTGCGGGAGACCTGACAATGCCATGAAAGGCAATTTGGCCCACTTGCACCAGGCGCACTGAACCGCCGAGTGGTGTAAAGACGAAGTGGTATAGTAGATTTTCGTACGTGTAGACGAGAAGGGAGTCTTGGCCGGAAGTTGTGACGAGGACGACTGGCGCAGGAATCTTTTGCGTGTGCAGGATTTGAGCCGAGTCTAGGGCGGTTTCACGGGAGTAGAGGCGTAGCTCATGGCTTCGGTTGCCCTCGACGGCAGCAACGAGAATGTGCTGGTGCCAACACATGCCGCCTCTCACCTGAAACTCGTTCTCCATTTCTTCGTTGACAAATGTCTTCCACCTCCCGCTGTTCACGCTGTAGTGGGCAAGTCCGCGGCGACCGGCCACGGCTACATAACGGCCATCTGGTGATATGACCGTCTGTCGAATCGGCCATTGGTGTAGAAGATAGGTGGCAGGGATCCGTGCCGTATGCCAGAGGAACGGTTCCGCGGATATACTGGTTAGATCAGGGACATCGTAGCCCCTGTAGACCATGACTCCCGATGGCGTCTGAAGCACGGTCCGAAAGATGTTGGCTTCGCTATAGCAACCAGTCACGGCGCTCTTGGCCATCTCCAATGACCAGACTGCTTCGTGTCGACGGCCAATCATGAGGATCTCGGTGCCTCCGCCGATCCAGTACGCGGCCGTGACTCCAGTCAGCCATTCCTCCCCATTCGCACGAGACATGGTCCCCTCGGCACTGAAGCTGTTGCTACCAAGCTTTCCAAACATGCTCCAGGTAGACCACCCCCTTTCAAATCCTGCAAAGAGGCAATAACCATCGGGCGAATAGTTGAGAGTTGTAAAGTTTCCGGATGACGATGCAGAAACGGGTATCTTGTGGGTGTGTGAGTGCGGGATGTTGCCGGCATAGTCACGGACCGAGTAGACCTGCACCGCACCGTCGGAGCATCCAACTGCGATAAGTGAGAAGCGGGCGTTGATGACGGCCCTGACGGCTCGGTCGTTGCCGTGTTTGGGGACATGGAAGCAGTGCCCCTTGAAGAGTCGTTTGGCATCGGCCTCGTCGGAATCGGCGCGTGCATCTCTCCGTTGGACGGCGTATGCTCGCCCACTGCTCGTGATCCAAGTGGTCAGGTTCATGGGCCTGTCGTGGGTCATTTCGACAATGGACTCTTTCCTCTCGATCCATCCCATCCGGCTGATAATCTCGGTCCTGGTCTGATTCCCGGTGCTGTCGGGGGTCCAACGAATGCACTGGACGGCAGCAGGCTTCCTCGTGGCTACGACCAATTCGTCGTCGAGAGCAAGCGCACTTTCGATTCCGGCATCGACCTTGATCACCATTCGAAAGCGTACGCTAACGTCGCGAACCCCCGATCCCTCGCCCGGTCCCCAGAGGAGTTGATCGGGTGGTAATCCAGCCTGACCGCCGATGAGGCTTTGTCTTCGTCGCTGGACATTGTGGTAATTCGAAAAGTGGGATTTGTAGGTTCGCGAATCTGCATCGGTCGCGAGGGAATAGGTGATGAGATAGCCTTGAGCGGTTCGGATGACGAGAATGGCCGAATCAGGACGGAGTAGGAGGTCGACATTCTTGCCGTATTGCTCGAGAGAGGTTTCGGATCGTACAACAACGACTAACACCACGGTTGGCTGCAGCAATCAGCATGGGGACGGGAAAGGAGGGGAGGCATCCAAGCGCACCTTGGTCTGCCAGACGGTAATGGTTGTCTCGGTGATGACGACAAAGATGTTCCCAGAGCGCGACGAGCGAAGGGCCAGCACCGGCTCCTTGACGGGTAATTCGTCCTTTTCTAAGCCGTTCGCGTCCGAGTGAAGGTAGGAGGAGTCGTCTTCGGCGTGCTCGACGGGGCGTACCATTGGGGTCGCAGGGGTAATGGGGGTAGGCGGGGGATGTAGATCGCCATCGTCGACGGCAAGGCCACGAGGCTGCGAGTTCGGAAGGGCAGGCGAGGCTGTCAGGTTGGTGTCGGAGGGGCTCGACAGGCCATCTTGAGTGACGACGAGTCTGCAGGCAGGAGCTCGGCTACTGCTCGTTGCGTAGATGCGCGGCGTGCCAATGGGCCAATACATGGCTCACCGGGGATGGGCAGCAAGCCCTTTGAGAGGTAAACAGGTCGCCGCGGCGATGACTTAATCATGACCATGCGTGATGGCTTGCGAAGGGCGTCGAGGGGCCATTGGCTTCGGCACCGATGTTGCTTTGGAGATCACTGTCGCATGTGCACTCGCTGAGTCGCGAGTCAGTTCCGCTTGGCGGTGCTGTCATGACCGTCATCTCTTATTGGCCGATGTCGCTTACGTAATACAAAAGCTCATCACGACGTCTTGTTCTTTGATCCCACAGGCATTCATCGATTCAATGATACAACTAATCAGTGGAAATAATTCCATTTGGCCTAAAAAGGCCTCGTCTATTTCAGAGTCCCCCGGGGATTGAAAAGCTCAGCGCCAGCCCTGGTCTAATGCCACCAACATCCCTCCTCATGAGGACCTCAGCATGCGTTGACCTCGAGAGCACATCGGGATGATCAAATCTTGACATTTCCAGTTCATAAATGCGTTTTGAGAAATAATAACAATCCAAGGTACCAACCATCCGTCTTTGAATCGCAGTCGTTAAAAAGCAAGGTTCCATGAGGGCTGAGTTTTGTGCGTCAAGCAGTCCAAAAAGATGATCGATCAACAAGAGAACAAAAGAAATTATCCAAGAAAAGTAATTCTGAATGCGAGGGCCTTGAATGGCCTAGTGCCAGTCGTCATGTTCCAGAAATGGGAACGGCCTCGTTAAGTGCGCCGATATAACCGGGCTGAGGCTTCTGTTTTGCAGTTCGTTGAGTGATGCCGTGATCCAATGGGTATTGGCATCCTCCGTCCGGGAAGAATTTGGGAGAGATTCAGAGTGATTTCGTCGTTCATGAGTTTCCTTGTCCTTGAACGCCATTTTCCTAACCCGGCTCGGAATCCAACCAAGGCATATCATCCGTAGGGTCAATCCAGTCGATAGCTGGTTTCAAGTGGAAGTATCGTGGTCCATGGCAAGTATAGGATAAAAGCAAAAAGAGTAACCATCCAGTATGGCAGCCTTATAATCCATTGGATCCAGAATAGCCCGGAAGTGTTGTAAAAACAGCCCGGAAGTGTTGTGAAGCAGCCTGGAAATGTTGTAAAGCAGCCCGGAAGTGTTGTAAAACAGCCCGGAGATTCGAAATAAACATGGACAGCGAAAGCTGATTCAACAGTTCACTGATCCAAGTCCGGGTCATCCTCTTGATACATGGCAGTGTACCAAAGAGGCGATGCACGAAATCATCTTGCCGCCTCGAGAGATTCGAGCTCAGGCTTGACAGATTCGCTTGCATCTCGATTTAGCTCAATTGGAGCCACATCCTTTGAGATCTGAACCACAGTTTGCGTCAATGCAGGAGTCACGAAGCCTTGGGAAGGAAGGGAGATATCCGAAGAGTGGGTGGTTCCTGGAGGGTTCGATCCGGGACCCATATGCTCGAATTCCATAGGGTCGGCGTTGGAGATACAGTCATGTCTTTCCCAAGATGAGGACACATCCCAGTGATCCCTGTGGTCTGATTCCTGAGCGTCCAGTCTCTTTGGGAGCAGGAAGACGGATTGTGCTAGGTTTTCTGGGAGTTCCCGGTTGGGAGTTGGCCAAAAGTTGATAAGAGCAACGCTTGCGAGTGCCGTCGTGGTTGCAAAACCGCGGAGGCACGAGCTAACCTCGCGAATCACTGACTCTTCATCCTCAAGATTCTGGAGTCCCATGTAAGTAACACTTCCGTGAGCAATCCAAATCAGGGCGGCGACGAGAGCAATGTAGTGGAATTTTGCCCTAGGTCGTGGTTAGCATAAAGCACCCCGATTATGTTGGGTGGCCGGTGACATACGCTTTCATGATAGATATGAAGCACAGGACCGCCACAGAACCGAATACGACACCGACAGAGGCAGTACTATGTATTGGCCATCAGTCCTAGAGTTATGAGTCAAGACGGGGGCTCTCTCACACAATCTTGATGGTGCGGTGCGTAGGCGAGGACAAAACAAGCCCAGCACCCCAGAGAAGACCGACGGGCAGGACTAATGAGCCCCAGCGAATGGTCTGCCAGACGATCTGATGCATGTTGAACACGTCGCCAGCAAGGAGTATCGCGGAACGGGGAAGGCAACAAGAAGGCCTCAAATTCGCTGCATGAAACAAAGCTGGAGTAGGTAGGCGATACTCAGTCAATGGGATAAATATTGAAGGAAGGAGTTGCCCGACGATCATCAGAGACGATGGTGCCTCAAACTTTATATGCCCAAGATGCTCAAAGCCTGAGGGAAAGAACCAACCACGTACCTTCCTGGTCGAGTCCAGTTACTGGGGCTGCCTGAGACCTTGTCCAAATCTCGGGTACATAGGTAGTTGCTACTCGAGGCGTTCCTCGGGCATTGACGGCCACATTTTCTCCTCTTTGCACCAATTGAGGGCCGGCGTTGAATGTGAGCGGGATGTTGAAACTGGCGCCTCTTTCTCCCGCATATTGAAATGTGCCTAGCGTGTGAGAAAAAAGCCATTCAGCATTCACTTTGCTAATCAGAGCGCAGTTTTTCAACCGAGTTGGCGAGGAGAAGCAAGCCGAACGAGATGCAACCCAGATGCAAACCATTCCATCTCTGGTGAACCGTAGGTGAGGCTGAAATGGTTGGCGCTCGATTATCCGCGAACAGCCTTACTTTGCCTTATTCCACCTGCTGACTAGCTGCTGACCACCACAACTCAGACTAAGGGTGTGCTTGGGCATCAACGCAGGAAGAAACACAAGACAACAGCACAGCCCAGTTCACGTGGGGAAGGCGGCTGTGCATCGATCGCACCAAAGATATTATCGCAATGCCTCTATCGCCTACCCTTCTTCCAGCTGATCCAGGCGACGGTAGCCGACATTATGCAAACGAGACCAGCGAGGCCCCGTCTTGATCGCCTCAGACACGCCTGGCGAGGCAGCGGCCCAACTATGAGTATAAGCACGTCTGGTTCCTCCTCAGGGAACGTTCAGTATGTGCTCAGAGTTGAGGCTCAAAATCATACACATTCAGCGACGAGAATCCGCAACACATCGCGCCCCTTGGTATGTCAGCGCACCTTGAGGAGCAAGCTACGGCGTCCCAACCGACAGAAAATCGGTACCACCATGCCCCCTCTCAAAAGTCTCTTCTCGGCTTGGTCGAATTTCTATCAGCCAGCTCGAGCGCCCTGTATATGACTTCGTACATGAGACAGCTCTACCCAATATCTCATCCGCCAGATGCGGTATGTGCCTCAAGACTCGGTCGGTTCGAATCTGCTGGCCGTCATAACACTCCCACGCTCCCAAAGAACATGCACTGACGGTTGACTTGGACGCATCAGACTTGGCCAAGACCCCCCCGAGTCGACCTCATCCCTCTCTCGTCGCAGTGGGTGCACCTTGGAGCGTGTATCATGTTTGGGTGTTCGGCGACGTCGTTTCTTCATCGGCGAAAGCCATACGATCCTTTTCAACCATACATCTTTGTCCTTTGCATTTTTGTCGCCGCTGCCGTAGGGCAATGGATTGGGGCAAGCGCCGACTACACTCTTCTTGTTTTTGGGTCTTGGGCTATTTGCGCGGCAATGCTGGCCAGCTCAGTGAGCCTCCGTGTTCATGGCTGCCATTCATGAAGGCCGGTCGATTGAATCCCGAGCCAGATTGACATCAATCCGAGTGGATGCTTCGCAGTTTCATACATTTAGCACTAATGCCTCCTGGTCGAGGCCCTGTTCTGTTATCCGTTACAACATGTTATGCTTGGTGGAATAGATGACGAAGGAAAGGGTGGTGGAAGGATGAAAGCGTCTGGGAAGAGTGGATGTCACGGCGGGATGGTCTAGCCAGGTCGGTTCGTTCAACTTAAGTCTGCAGTAATGAAGCCCTGATCTCTATGCTCAACTAACCACGATTTCCAGTGATGGCTCTCGGTAGAGTACCGGACGAGATTCTCCTAGTTCTCGTGCAACCCGGCGGCATCCTCACCAGAGTCCGAGACACGTTCATCCTGAGTTCCAAGGATTTCCATGAGAGGTCTCGCCGCGACTTTCGGGTTCATTGTTCGTGTCAGTCTGGCCGTTCTGCTCGGCGTCCTCAGCGGAGACAACACCATCGTATGAACCACCCGTTCCAAGTAGCAACCTGGCCCTCTCAGGCTCTGTGGCGACATGGCGCTGGAAAGGCCTCCTGATGCGTATATCGCTAGAGTTGTTGGTTGCCACCAGGAACACACTCGCCATCTATGTCCTCGTCAGTCACTTTAGTTAACCATCTAGACGGACTCAACACACCTGCAAAAGCCCAACGGCAAGGGCAATCCCGAGCTCCAATCCCGACTGCCGCTGGAGGGCCCTCTGCCACGGCCCCACGCAGGCGACTTCCCGGCCGTACGTCTCGGCGCAGTCGCGAGACGAGTGCTGCCCGGGGAACGGCCACGCGCGGTCCCGCACCGTGTTGAAGCCGCAGCAGTCGAGGGCGTCCTGCACGCGCCGGATGGACGCGGCGTCGTGGCCGCTGAAGAGGCGCTGCCAGGTGGTCGCCAGGAGGCACGCGCGGGCGGCCGAGGGGAGAGCCGACGAGGAGAAGAGCGTGGCGAGGACGGTGATGAGGAGGGCTTGCAGGGCTTGGAGGGACGTTGCGAGGATGTGGCGGGGGGGCGAGGGGGGGGAGGAGGACGGAGAGCGGAAGGTGTGGTTGTAGAAGAATGCGTTGGCGGCGGCGAGGAGGGGGAGGAGGATAGTTACTATGGTTAGAGGGCGGGAGACGGGGAGGGAGAGGGTGGCGGCTTGGAGGTGCTCGTAGCTGGGGGTTTGTTAGGTTGTCTTGGGGTTGGTCTTTGGGGTGAGGGTTACGGACATTGCTGCGCCGAAGAGGAGCAGGAGCTGTGTGTGTTAGTTGTAGTGTGATGAGGGGGCGGGCATGAGGTCTCACCGAGAGGTAGAACAACCACTTGGCCATGGTTGACAAATGAGCGAGGAGAGTGTGCTTGGTTGACGATTTGGAGGTGAAGAATCTTCAGAGGTAGCAGTTAGCAGAGGGGTTATGGTATTATTTGAGTTATATCGTTACACAGACACGTGATGCTCTTAGGTTTACTCACAATTTATGCTGGACGGCCTCCTGCATGCTTCCGTCGTTGTCTCATGGTGGCGGTTTGCGCAAGTGGGTTTGTCATTTGGCCTGCCTAAGGAGGGGCAGGATTGATGTTTATTGCTCTATGTATAAGATATCTGTGACGATTTAGAGGTTGGATAGGAATGGTCTGTACATCCCTGACTATGTCTCGGGAGGGGCTGCATACACGCTCAAATGCGCATGTATGTTGTGTTGGTTTAGTTGTGTATTTGCATCGAGCGGATGCTTAATTAGATTTGATGTCTTCCACAGCAATCAAGCTATGTCTCCCAACCAATATTCATTCACTTGAGCCGACTATTCGTGGCAAGTCGCAACTTATTCGTAAAGGAAGTAAAGCGATGTGGACCAATTCTCGCCATGCTTATCCGTACAAAGATAACTCATCCAGCATCGGCGATGCCGGCATCCCAAGGAGCCGCCCTTGAAGACGGAATCAGATCTTCAAGAACGACCCCACAACTTCCGAGAGATGTCCCTTTTCCAGAACGCACGCCTTGCGGGCGCGGATTGCGGGGTTATGCTCCATCACCTTTTAATGTAGGGCGCGCCCGAAGCCGGCAGGGCGTGAAACCCGCAATTGATAACGTACCGGTTCTGACGGGACTAAGAAGTGATCACGAGCAAGTTGATTACCGCCTCTTCCAATTAATAAACCAGGCTGTACGTAATTAATTGGTCACCGTCAACGAACAGAAGGCTTGTTTCGTCGCTTCGCACGTGGTCTTTCTTCAGGGTAAGCAAGGTGAGGACAGCTCCAAGGAGCTTGGGCCAACCGGGATTAAGAGGGGTTCCACGGGAGAAGCAGCAAGGGTACCGCCGGCTATGGTCGGCCGGTGGAGACTCCGGTGCCGGCTTTGTTGTTATCGGGAGTCCGGGGACCTACGAGGGAGGGGCAACATGGCGGATTGAAAATGGAGGGGATGCCTCGTGAGAGAGAGAGAGATGGCGTTTCTGTTCATTTATCTTTAGACGGAACTAATCTACCATACATCTCCGAGTTACTGACCTGACTTACAAGTCTTCACATCACACTACAGCACACATCCAGCCCTACTCACACTCCCACCCTTCCTCTCGCCTCCGGGCCCAATCTCTAGCCATGCTCCCCATATCTCGGACATCCCGGCTCCGGCCCTTCGCCCGCCTGCTACACTCCTCCTCCCGCCTCCGCTCCTCGGCCGAAGCAGCCCCGGCCGCCCGCCCCGCCCACTTCGAGACGACGCACCGCGTGCCGGCCATTGAAGCCGTCGCCGCCCGGAGAGCAAAGGCCGGAAAGCTGGTGGCGGGGGTGGCGGCCGCGTCGGACAGTGACATGTTCAAGGGATCAGTACGTCGCCTAGCCCTGGTTGTGTTGGTACTGGCTGACTCTGTTAGACTGCTGGGAAACCACAGGCCAAACGATGGGATAGTAAGTCCCCTATCCCTCCTCTTGGCGATCAAGTAGCTAATCTGACCTGTAAGACCACCTCTCCCACGAATCTGCCTCCCGCGGCCCCTGCACCCTCAAACAAGCCGCCCGCCACATGAAGAACCCGGGCCTCATCTCCCTCGGCGGCGGCCTCCCCTCCAGCCAAGTCTTCCCCTTCTCCTCCCTTTCCTTCCGCTGCCCGACGCCGCCTCACTTTTCCGAAGCCGACGCCCTCGCGCGAGGCCAGACCGTCACCATCGGCAAGTACGACGTTCGCGACGGCGTCGCAGACTACGACCTCAGCATCGCCCTCAACTACGGCCAAGCGACGGGTAGTCCCCAGATGCTGCGCTTCCTGACCGAGCATGTAGAGATTGTGCACGACCCGCCCTATGCGGACTGGGGTGTGTGCCAGACGATTGGGAGTACGGGAGCGCTGGAGGAGGCGCTGAGGATGTTTCTGGACAAGGACCGCGGGGACGGGATACTTACGGAAGAGTTTAGTTTCTCGACGGCGCTGGAGACGATCCATCCGCTAGGCGTCAAGGCGTTTGGCGTGCCCATCGACGAGCAGGGGTTGCTTCCCGAGGCCATGGACGAGATGCTCACGACTTGGGACGCCGGGGAGAGGGGAGCCAGGAAGCCGCATGTGCTGTACACGGTTCCGTCCGGGCAGAACCCCACGGGCGCGACGCAGGGGACGCAGCGACGGAGGGAGCTGTACGGCGTGGCGCAGAAGCACGACCTGTACATCATCGAGGACGAGCCGTACTACTTTATCCAGATGGCGCCATACAGTCCCCAATCCCAGTCCCCCTCAACCCCCCCGGAGCCCGTCTCCCCCCCCTCCTTCCTCCAATCCCTCATCCCCTCCTACCTCTCCCTCGACACCGACGGCCGCGTCCTCCGCATGGACTCCTTCTCCAAGGTCCTCGTCCCCGGCTCCCGCCTCGGCAGCATCACCGCCTCGTCCCAAATCGTCGAGCGCTACGTCCGCCACGCCGAAGTCGCCTCCCAGGGCCCCTCGGGCTTCTCCCAGGTGGTCCTGCACAAGCTCCTCGACGACACCTGGGGCCACGAGGGGTACGTCTCCTGGCTGGCCGACTTGCGCGACGGTTACACCAAGAAGCGGGATGCGCTCTTGGGGGCATGCGAGGAACACCTGCCAAGGGAGTTGGTGAGCTGGGTGCCGCCCGCGGCGGGCATGTTTGTAAGTGAACCCCCCCTGACTCAGCGAGTAATCTGAGTTGACTGACTCTCTCCAGATGTGGCTGCAGGTCGACTACACCAAACACCCCCGCGCCGCGGAAAAGAGCATCCTCGACATTGAAGAGGAAATCTTCAACTCGTGCATCGAGGGCGGCGTCCTCGTCGCCAGGGGCTCGTGGTTCCTGACCGAAAAGGACAAGCCCCCCCCGGGACTCTTCTTCCGCGCCACCTACGCATCCGCCTCGCCCGACAACATGAACGAGGCCATCAAGAGGTTTGGCAACGCAGTGCGGGATAGTTTTGGGAAGAAGTAGAGGACATAACGTGGTTTAGTTTGCTCATATTGCATACAAGGACTGGCATCTGGATAGCGACACGGGCAAGAGAAAAATAGTTGAACGTGATGCATCAAACTAATCGACCAACTGCACCTCATCGTCTCCATATCCTCATCTCCCCCCCTGAGCCTCCCAAAACGCAACCCGCACCCCCTGGCCCGGCGAGAGCACAATGTCTGCTTTGAGCATGGGACTTCCACCGTCAATGTCGCCCATGTGACTGACCACCCTTTCATATCTCTGAAACAACCGGCAGAGGACGTACGTCATCTCCGTCAAGGCAAACTGTTGTCCAATGCAGATCCGGGGTCCCGCGTTGAACGGGATGTATTCGTGCGGTTTCGGGTGCCAGTGTGCCCATCGCTCAGGACTAAACACATCGGGGTCGGCAAACTTGTCCGAAACAGGCGGGTATAGGTCTGCACGTCGCTGCATCAAGAGCGTCGAGTATGCCACGGGCGTGCCCTCCAGAACCGCAATGGGCTGGTTACCGTCTGGTCCGCCGCCGTGGGGAAGCGTCGTGTCCTTGAGAGCTCGTCGAACGTTGAAAGGAACCGCTGGGTAGAGTCGCAGCGTTTCGTTGACAATGGCTTTGAGATATGACATGTTCTTCAAGTCGGCGTACGTCGGAGTACGTGTTGGCCCGACCGTGTCAAGAAGCTCATTACGCAGCTTGACAACAACCTCTGGATGGCGGGCCAACTCGTACAGTGCCCAAGACAGGGTGCACGCAGTCGTGTCCCGACCAGCGATGAGAACACTCATGATCTGGTCTCGAAGAAGAGTTCGATCACGAGTGAAGCCGGCCAGGGCATCAAGGAATGTGTAGTTTCGGTCGTCCTTGGACTTGCGAGCGAGCTCCTCTGGGCGCGTGCGAAGGGCCTTTTCGATGTAGAAGTTGATGAACTGGTGAACCACACGAAGTTGACTCCAAAAATCAAACTTGGGGCACAGCGGCCTTACTTTGGATGTCCGCGCAAAGATGTTTTGGAGGTACTGAACTCGATTGAAGGCCTCGGCAAAAGGTTGCTTCGGAGTCCTGAACTGGTAAGCACCATGATATGCAGTATGTAGGAACACTCACGAAAGGGACTTGACGTCACTCCCAAGCAGGAACTCGGTGGCCACGTCGAGCGTGTAGCGGAAGAACAACTCGCTGATGTCCAGGATCCTTCCATTCACACGACTCATGTCCACCTCTTGCTTCTCCGACTCCAAAGCCCCTCCATTCGCAATGGCCCGGAAGAGCGTGTCCATGTGAGACTCGAAGCATTCCAGGTCGCTGACGCGATCGCGAGTGAACTGCGGTCTGATCAACTGACGGCTCGCGTGCCACTGGCGCCCATCCGTGGTGAAGATGCTGTCGCCGAGGAAATCCTTCCACTCGGCGTGAAACTCCTCTCCTTTGCCGTAGTCGTTGAACTGCGTGGCCAAGATGGCCTTGAGGTTTGCCGGGTCGGCGGTGAAGATCATCCGGCAGTTCAAGACTCGTGCCTCGGACGTCCAGGAATTCAGAGGATAGAATAACTCAGTGCGCCAATGGTTGAGATTATCATGCTCCATTGTTGCCTTGATGTGTTTAAAGAGGCTATCGAGGCCTGCCCTGTGTTAGCTTGGAGAAAGTCCAAGTACTAATGTATACCTACTCAGAGGAAAGTAGCTCCTCAAGTAGGGACCGTAGCCGCCTAGCTGTTTGATGCGCCGATGTTCGTTGATGCGGCTTATGATGTACCAGACAAAGGCGAGCGTGATGGGGACGGCCAGTATTGTCTTGGGGGAGACATGGCTCATGACGGTTTCAACGAGGCCCATGTTGAAGATGAGACGATGGTTTTAGGTAAAGATAGAAAGTATGACCCGGGTATAGGTATAGATAGGTATGTTGCCGTTGGAAGTTGAAGGTAAAGATGCTCAATCGTAGGGTGGGTTCATAGGAGCGTGATGGTTTGGAAGAGTTTAGATTCGACGAGATGCGAGATTTAAATGCTCATATATGAACACGCTTCTAGAGATGGAAGGAAGGCGTCACCTATATATCAGCCCATTCAGAGAGACCAAGGCAGGAGCCGGAGTGACACCTCAGGGAACGTCTCGCCAATTCCTCTCACATTTCAGGATACTGAACCAATCACACACAGAAGGAATGATGAACATGTACCCATGCCGCACACGAACGGAGTGCAGAGGACGACCCGACCGTCCGTTGCATGGTCGACGTAGCTGGATTAGGGAGGAGGTGAGGACGCATCCATCTTGTTTGCCAGTCCCTTTCAAGAAGAAAACCCGGCCGTGAAGCTCCATGCCGAGGTGCAAATGGTCAATGGATGTGGGTGTGGAGGGTGCAATGGCGGGGTAGCTCTCAATGTTGGAGGCAATCTTGATGCCGTCATAATCGGGTGAAGTGCTCAACTACTGAGGAAGATGTAGCATTGAACTGCAAGATGCAAGTTGGCGATAAGCTGAAGGGACTTGGGAGATAACAGATCCAATACGTACCTCGAAGAACGGAAACCCTCTCAAGTGCGTAGTCGCACCTGCCGCAACCCAACATTATCCGCGACTGCCTGCACCTGAACTTGCACTTGCAAATGCACTTCTGCCGCTCCTTCCTCAGCAAGAACTTAACCGTCATCACGCCACGTCAAGATCTTCCCCGATCTTCCCCGGATTTCTTGCTTGTCGTTACATCGTCCACCCTCCCTCATCCTCCTCACATGCCCAAGTCGAGAACACATTGTCGACACCGGGTCCCGCGGAGGTCCGAACCGGAGCAGCTTTGGACTCCAAGCCAACCTTCCTACTTGGTCTATCCCGCGCTCAAACACCCGTCCGACTCGGCCGGTCGAGGCCGATCCGGATAATTACATTCATAAAACTACTCTTGACTGAAAAGATGGAAGAAATCAATATTGACAGGGTATCTTCGCGTCAAAAGCCGACGGCAACTGAACCCGCAACTAATGTATGTACATGCTGAACGAAAAAAAGTCAAGCGTCTTGTTTTCCCTATCCCAATCCATATCCCGTATCCTATTCGCTATGCTGTATGCGTCGCCTTGCAGGCTGTCGTCGTCGACGTCGTGTGTTTGCCCTTCTAAGGGTCAATCATGGCGCACTCGGTCGCGTTGCCCTGCGTGCAGAAGGGCATATACACTGGCGATGCCCTCACACCACGCGCCACCATGCGCTCTCGCATCTCGGCCAGGCGAGGAGCAGCGTCGTACTGAGATCGGTTCTGGCCCGACGCATCCTCGCGGCCAGACCAGAGGACCTCGGCGGCAGCGTTGGCACGAGGCCACACCAGCGTGTCGAGGTTGACGGCGTCGATGGTCTCGGTCCACACGGCCACCTCGCCGCCGAGCACGTTCTTGGCCGCCTTCTTGGAGAGTCCGGCCGCGGGGTCGTGCGAGTAGATGAGGCGCCAGCTCTTGGCCGGGCCGCACCAGTCGCTGAAGGGGTAGTACTTCTGGAAGGCCGCGCCGTTGTCAAAGTTGAGCCACTGACCGCGACCACAGTCGAGGTACCAGAAGTTGTAATCGCTGTCGATGACCTTGTGGCCCGCTTCAGCCAGGTCCTTGACGGCGGTTCCACCGAGCCACGACTGAACAATGACGTCCTTGCCGATGGTCATGTTCCAGGTGGTAATCATCTCCTCCCAGACCAGGGGGGTCAGGCCGGCCTTGCGGACCTTGCCGTGGGTGTAGTCGACAAACTTTTGCAGCAGGGGGCCGAGGACCTTGGTGTCGTTGGACTTGATGCCCGAGTCCAGCATGGAGTCGTTGGCGTTGAGCTCGTCACCGCCCGTGTGGAAGTAGGCCGTGTAGGGCGAGATGCGGGGCAGGAGGTCGGCGAAGAGGGTATCGAGGAACTCGTAGACGTCGGAGCTGTTGAGGCGGAAGGCACCACAGGGAGGCTCGGCGCACCAGTACTGGTAGGGCTTCTCGTTGTAGGCGACAATGAGGTCCTTGTAGGCGAGCTCGACAACACCAATGTGGCCGGGCATGTCAATCTCCATGATGACCTCGACGCCGCGGTGCACGCCGTACTCGTAAATGTCCTTGAGGTCCTTGGGCGAGTACGACAGGCCCTTGCGGTAGGCACCCTTCTCGGCGAGCTTGGGCAGGGCGGGGATCTCGAGGGGCCACGACTGCGAGTCGGTGATGTGGAGGTGCAGGCGGTTCATCTTGTTCCAGGCCATGGCGTCGATGGTGCGCTTGATGTCGTCCACCTCGAACCACGAGCGGGCCACGTCGAGCAAGACACCTCGGTGAGGGTACTTGGGCTTATCCTTGATGTTGACGGGAGCGTGAGGAGTGTACCAGCAGTTGCCGCCGCTGTGCTTGAAGAAGAGCTGGAGGAAGGACTCGAGTCCGTGCAGGACACCGACCGAAGTCTTGGCCTTAATGACGGCCTTGCCCTCCTCGCTGAGCGTCAGCGTGTACGACTCGTCGACCTCGCCGGCGAGGGGCTTGAAGACGGAGTCGTCATCCTTTGCCGTCTGGGTGATGTGGATCGACTTGATCCAGTTGCGGCTCTTGGTCAGGTCGGGCTCAAAGTCCGAGTTGCGCTCGCGGAGCTTCCAGGGGACAAAGTTGTCCTCGAAGATGGCCTGGAAGGCACGCGACACGCCGGCCTGGACGATCTGGCGGCTGCTAAAGTTGGAACTGGAAGCGGCAGAGTAGCCGTACGTGTAGGAGATCTGCGGGAGGAACAAGGAAGCGGCATCAGTATCGAGCAAAGGGCAAAGACAACAGGAAAGAGAATGGAGGGTGCAACATACGGGGTCGC
Organism: Thelonectria discophora; assembly: GCA_911649645.1. NCBI lineage: Eukaryota > Fungi > Ascomycota > Sordariomycetes > Hypocreales > Nectriaceae > Thelonectria > Thelonectria discophora. The sequence continues at coordinate 3,439,587 of CAJVRK010000008.1, read as the reverse complement.
CATTGTAGGTGACGTCGACGGTGTGGTCGATGAAGAGGACTTTCTCTCCAGTGGTGATTTCTTGCGGGACGGGCCATAGAGCGTTGACGGATGTCAAGGCGAGGGCAGCCACGGCCAGGACGGTCTTGGACGACCACATGGCGGGCGATGGTGAGATGTTGGGGAGGGAGTGAAGCCTGGCGATGTCTTGTTGACTGAGTGATGTTGATGTTGATGTGATGAAAATAAAGGAAAAGAAATGGAACAAATATCGAAACGCAAACCCAAACAGAATCGAAAAAGAAGGACGAATGGTATCAACTTAAATACCGGAAAGGGAATGACAAACGGTTGTGTTCTGGGGAAAAGGTCTGTTATTTAACACGGGACGAGTATTAAGCGACAGGGCTGGCGGTTGTCTTTGTAGGTGAGATTTATTGGCCAGGATGCGTCCTTTGGGCTCTTTGACCTCTTTGCCCTTTGCTTTCGCTCCTTGTTCCTTCGAATGCAAGGGGACCCCTTGAACTAGAGGCGGTACCCCAGCCACGGGAGGGCGCCTCCGGAGGAGACTTAGAAGTGCTGGAGCAATTTTGGGGATGGGGCCGATCTGCAGCGCCAAGGCAGCCGGTCAGGCAGTAAGACGGAGAGGAGACGAGGAGAAGAATACGATGCGGCGCTGTTTGGTGGAAGATGTTCCCGCGCAACGTTACGTTACACGTGTGTATGTGAAATATGTTGCGGGCGTGAATTAAGAAGCGGTGGTATCTCTCTGCTCGCCAAGAAGGGGAGGAAGCAAATGTTGGTTGCACAACACCACCACAGCAGGCCACAGCTCCGAGCGCTGCTGTCGGATTGATTGATTGATTGCTGCTTGTTGGCTCGCTGCAATGTGCCAATGTTGCGCGATGCAGTCTCTCGGGTGGGCGCAGCCGTGTGAGTTGAGTCGGCGCGTCCACTTTTTGTCGCGCGTGAGTCGAGAATCCTGACAATGAAGGGGGAGCCACAGTGGGAAATGGACTGTGGGTGTGGTGGCCGGGTGCTATAATTGTAACTGACGGGCTGGGGGCTGAAGGCTGATGAGTGATGATGCAGCTCGGAGGAGAGAAAGTGGATTTATTTGTTGGGGATGGGCTGTGATGACTTGGCCGCAGACGGGAGAAACCTGCCGATGGGGAGGTTAATAAAGTGGAGTTTGAGGAGCAAAGTGAGTTGAGTGTCTTGCGAGAAAAGAAGGAGCGGTTGGGACGGACGCAGCTGGGAAGGACGCAGCGGGAAGGAGAAGAGAGGTGCAGTCGGAAGGAGCCTTTGCCTTCAGCTCCTGCCCATCAACGAGGCGGCGGGTCGCTTCTAGGCCCTTACTTTTTTAGCTGAGGCGGAGCCGTGTGGTCGAATCAATGCCGACGCACTAGAGACACTTGACGCAGCTTGTAAGCACTGCGAAGAACCGATTCAGTCCATCGTCAGGTGGCTTTGAAACTGTGAGAGAAGCACGCTGTGAGGCTTGCCCTCATCGCTTCAGTGCAGAATTGAAGCCATCCACATCTACCAACATCTCTTCCAACATGGCCTCCCATCCAACCACGCTGCGCCTCGTCGTCGCACATGGTGCTGATGGGCGCACGAGCGGCTATCTCGATTGCCTATTGCTGTGCGCGGTCATCTCGGATGAGCTGACGGGAACCCAACAATATGCCGCTGATCACATTGTTACGGATACGCATGCTGCAGGGCTGCATCGTCGCCTGCTGGCCTTCTCCTGGCCACCCGTTGGCCGTCTTGCTGGCCGTCCGCTGGCCTGTCGTTGGTCCTCCTGCAGCCCGCGGCACTGTTTCACCACCATTCGTCCAGATGCATCATACCTTTCATTAACCTTTTGCCTCCTTACTTCAGATAAACGAGCACACCCAGAGGATGCAGATTGCAGGGTCGACGGCCGCATGGCAAACCATATGTTTCCTCGAGCCTGGACGAACAAGGGGCCCAAAGGGTAGCTCGTCCCGAGTGCGAAGGCGAGTGAGCTGGTGCCCCCTGGAGGCCCAACCGTCTGTCAGTGGCCGGCTGTTGATCATCCCACTGATCAGTCTGTTTTGTTGGTCTCTCTGGAACCTCTGCGGGGAGATGCCATCATTGCCAGTCGGCCCGGTCAAAGGAAATGCCGGCATCGTCGTTAGTGGCCGGCGGCACTTGAGCGGTCAAGACACGGCCGGCGCGGAGAAAAAGGGGAAAAATTCCGAACGGCGCCTCGTGACAAGTCAGGTGACTTGGCCTGAAACTGTTGAAGAAATGAGACCCCATGACTAATCCTATTCAGGCTGCTTTTGTGCGTGTGTGGCTGTGCCAAGATTCTTCATTACCGAGAAGCTTCTCGCTGAATGACTGAACACCCTAAAAAGATCCGTTATCCTCTTTCTTCATCGAGTACAAAGGCGTGCTTGTCTTGAACAAAGGTTGAAAATCGTATTTAAACTGCTGAATAATGAAACCAACCCCCTTTTCCGCGAACTGTGCCCAATCTTGACCAAAGAGCAAGACAATGTCATCACGTGACTGTTTGTGACCCATACTTTTTGACTTCTCCGTCACCCAGACAAAGCGCTACCATCTCTGCCAAACAACTTCCAACCCTCCCACTGTCATCACTTCGCGAGACGATCACCATCTTGCCATTGACGATACGCCGCGAATCCACCGGAATCACCACCGCGAGATTGCGACCGACTGAGTCACTGCGCGACGCGAATTGCTGCGGCGTCAAACAACGCGTTCTGAAGGCTGAGGCAACGACACAATCCGCCACCCACCCACCCAGCGAACCTGTCGCAAACCAACCCCCAACCCTCAAATATGGCCATCGAGGTCAGCTTGAACACTCCCTTGGGGGATGCCCTCATCTCCGCCATTCAGCCCAAGATTGCCGAGGTCGGATGGGGGTCCGGCGGCACCGACGACCAGAACCTCGCCGAGTACATCGTGCTCATGCTGGGCAACAACCAAACCCAGGAACAGATTGCCTCTGAGCTGTCCAGTGACCTGCTGAACCTTGGCCCCGATGACCCCAGCACCCTGGAGTTTACGAAATGGCTGTTCCAGCACGTCGAAGTTCTGAACCGACAAGTTAACGGTGGCGGCGACGCGACGACCGAAGCGCCTCAAGAGGGCGCGTCGACCGAGATGGATACAGATATGGCATCTGTCGATGCGTCAGAACCTAGCATGTATGATCCCTTCACCGCACCCCCGCGCGCATGCTCAATACTAACATGCGACAGTCCTACCGGCCCGCGCTCAATGCGCAACGGCAACAACCGCGGCGGCCGAGATAAGCGTATGTTTGGCCAGATGAACAAGGCCATGGATCGCTCCGCAGACGGTGCCCTTCACCGCGTACGAGGTTACGGAAACGAGCGTATCAACACTCACGGACGTACGCCACCCACCGGTCCCCGATCGGCTCGAGGGGGAATGGGTCGAAACAATCAACGCGCCGCCAACATCCAGGCAGGCCTGGCCGGCATGGGCCCGGGAGGACCCCAGATGCAATGGATGATGCAACCGGGCCAGCCCAACCCGGCGGATCTCATGAACATGTTCCAGCAGATCCAGGAGCTAGGGCAGCAGCTCGGAATGCCAGTTCCAGGGCAAATGCAAGGACACGGCGGTTACGGGAATCACCAGCGGGGAGGCAAGCCTAATCGAGGTCACGATCGCAACAACTTCCGAAGGAACCAGAATCGTGACAACAGGCACGACGGGAACAAGGGCGCCGAGGGCGAGGGCGAGGGTGAAGACGTGGAGATGGGAGGCGCTAAGCGCGAACCCCCCAACCCCGACGACACGATTTGCAAGTACAACCTTCGGTGCACCAACAAGGACTGCAAGTTTGCCCATCAGTCGCCGGCTGCACCACCAGGGGCGTCTGTCGACGTCAAGGACAACTGCAGCTTTGGGGCGGCGTGCAAGAACCGCAAATGTGTTGCCCGCCACCCGTCGCCGGCGACCAAGCTTGCGCACCAGAGCGAACAGGACTGCAAGTTCTTCCCCAACTGCCACAACCCCCAGTGCCCATTCAAGCACCCATCGATGCCATTGTGTCGAAACGGAGCGGACTGCACGACGGAGAATTGCAAGTTCACGCACGTCAAGACGAAGTGTCGGTTCAAGCCGTGTCTGAACCCTAACTGCGCGTTCGCGCACGAGGAAGGCCAACAAGGAGGGTTCAAGGATAAGGTCTGGACCGCTCAAAGCGAAGAAGAACATGTCAGTGAGAGGAAGTTTGTGGACGAGGCGGCGGGTGAGGAGCTGATCAAGCCTGACGAGGACGCAATGAGACAGGACTCGGAAGTAATTGTTTAAGGAGGGGGACAAAATGAAATGGAAAGGACACGAGTGACGAGACGATTCCCGGTGTCGAGGAAAGAGATCGAAGTAGGGGTTTAACGAGATGGCGGGCATGTGTACTACTATGGTTCCGATTCTTATGTCCTTGGGTGGGGTGGCAGACTATGAAAGGGGCGTTTGGGAGCGGCGAGGGAATCTCTCGATGAGGCGGCTGGCTTCTTGCTCGACCTCTGCATGTTTTATATAGAGGCCTCGAAAAACGAGGAGGCCAAGCTCGTGCAGTCATGATGTGAGTGCACGAGGGGGAAAGAATGCAAGACTGGGCTCACAGCCCTCCCCAACGAGGTTCTTATGAGAAGTGAAGATGTGAGATGAAAGATATATTTACACTCCGTGCCTGAGGTGCGAATAGTACTAGAAGATACATATAGGCGTCAACAAATCCATCACAGTTCTGTTTCCCTTGTAGCGCACGGATAATACCGGCCCCGGCCCCGGGCTCCGGCCGTTTCCCCCCATGGCGGGCCGAAACACTCGTCTCACGTCAAACCTCGATCGACCACATTCAACGCCTCGCCCCAAAACGCCTCCCGCAGTCCGGCCATGCCCAATTGAGGTCTTGCAAATGGGTCGAAGGCCTCTCCTCACCTCGCCCACCTCCCTCGCCTCCCTCGCCATGCGGCACCTCGTCGCCCGCCGCTTCAATTCCTGTGCGTCGTTGCGCCGCAGCGGCAGCAGCAGCAGCCTCCTCGCCTCGCCGACTCGGACGCCGCTACTTCTCTCAAGACTGCTCCCCCACGCCCTCGGCAGGTCCTGCGATTCCCGGAGGTCATATGCTTCTGGCGGCGCGCTCAATGCCGACTTTGCCGTCGTCGGAGGCGGGCTGACGGGCCTCGCTACCGCTTACTACCTCGCCAAGAAGCTGCCGCCATCGGTCAACATCACGCTGTACGAGGCGGGCGATCGGTTGGGGGGCTGGGTTCGCTCTGAGAGGCATCCCGTCGACTTGGGCGGGAAGAAGGGGAGTGTCTTGTTTGAGCGTGGGCCGAGGTCGTTGACGTCGTTGAGCGGGAATACCTGGCGGTACGACGACCTCGTGCTGTACGATCTGGTATAAGGCCGACGTGCAACATATAGCTTTCTCCTTTGACTGACCTGGTTTCAGTGCCTAGATCTTGGCCTCCGTCTGCGGAACCCGCCCTCGCTGCCCCGGTACATCTTCTACCCCGACCACCTCGTGCCCCTCCCGCCGCACATCCCCTTCCTCGAAATCCTCCGCGAGCCCCTCTTCACGCAGAACCTCGGCCCGGCCTTTGTCCTCCTCGTCAACAAGCTCTTCAAGTCAGGCGACCCGACCAAGATTCCCAAGCACGACGTCTCCATCGCCGACTGGTTGCACGAACTCACAGGCAGCCGCCACGCCGCGGGCACCATGGCGTCGGCTGTGATCCACGGCATCTACGGGGGGGACATAAACACGCTCAGCGCCCGCGCCGTCTTCGATCGCTTCTTCTGGTCGTGGTACCTCCCGCAGCCGGACCTGGGCCGCAAGTCCATGCCGCTCGCCGAGGTCGAGCTGATCAACACGCTGGGCCGCGACAAGCAGATCCGCGACATGGCGCTCACGCCAAAGGGCGCGCTCGTCGACTTTGGCGCTGCGGGCATGCAGTCGTTGACGGATGCCCTGGCCGCGGCGCTCCAGGGCCAGAAGAATGTGACTATCAAGCTCAAGTCTCCCGTTGCTTCCATCCGCACCGACCGCTCCGTCGACGGCGGCTGCGTCCTCATTTCGGTGGGCAACAACGAACAGCGGCCTGAAAAGTACCACAAGGTCATCTCCACGACGCTCGCGCAGGACCTCGCGCGCGTCACCCACGGCAAGCTCCCTTCGCTTGTAGACTGCCAGGCCGTCGACGTCATGACGGTCAACCTCTGGTTCCCCGACGAAGACATCAAGCCCCCCGGCACGGGGTACCTCATCCCGGCGACCGTCTGGCCTGAAGTCAACCCCGAGCGCATCCTCGGCGTCTTCTTCGACTCGGACGTGCAGCAGCGCGGACCCGACGAACCCTCGGGAACCAAGCTCTTCGTCCTCATGGGCGGCCACTACTACTCCCGCCCGGGCGCCGAGATCCCCTCGGAACAAGAAGCCATCGCCCAGGCCCGCGCCGCGCTGGAGCGCCACCTCGGCATCCCCCTTGACATGCCCTGTCACGCCGTCGCCCGCCTGGCGCCCAAGTGCATCCCGCAGCACCTGGTCGGCCACCACGAGCGCATGTCCCTTGCCCACTTGGATCTAGTCGCCGAGTTTGGCGGTTGCCTAGCCGTCGCGGGCGGGTCGTACGGACGCATCGGGACCGTCGCCGCGTTGCGCTCCGCGTACGACATTGCTACGCGCATGACGCACGAGAACTGGCGCGATGTTACCGGCATAGATGAGGTGGCTGCGGGGGATTTCAACTTTACGAGTTTGTCGGTGGATGATATTACGGTGCGGCGGTAGAGAGAAAGAGCATCGCTGCGTGCTTTTTTTTTTTTTAAATAACGCGCAGATGCAGAAAGGTGAATTGGTTTGGTTTACGGAAAACGGGGGAAAGGGGGTCATTGAGTCGAATATTTGGCTCGTATTGTACACTATATATTCTTTCCTAGATAAAAAATCCAGAGACGGGGAAGAGGTCAAAGAATCGAATCAATGTATATTCATTGTGAGGTATCATTAAGGCTTTTTGTCAAAAAAAAAAAAAAAAAAAAAACCCAATCCAGCCAGTTCGCTCCATGAAACCGCCCCCTTTTTCTAAGAATGGTCATGTTCTTCCGCTCCCTACCGCCCAGCCGTTGTCTGATCATGTACGTATGCAAAGCCCTCTTCGCCTTGCTTGCCCCCTTGCCTCGACCGATACCCCTCAGCTCATCACTGCAGCGCAATCAACGACCTCACCGTGTCATCCAAGGTAGTCAGCATGCGCACAACCCCCGAATTCGGCCTTGCAGCCGCGCTGGTGCCCAAGCCATGCCAGTCCTCGCCCTTGGTCTCCCAGAGCGGCCTGAGCAGCTGTGTGAACCCGTCCTCGACAAAAACCGCCTCACCGGCGGGCCCGACGCGCCAAATGTGCCACCAAGGCTCGCCGCGCCGAATCTTGATGCGCACCTCGAAGAGGAGGTGGCGTGTTTGCTGCTGCTGCTTGGGGACGCCGGCGGGGCCCTCGAGCGTATAGCGGAGGGAGAACCAGTCAATGTTCTTCATGGAAAAGTCGATGCGGCCACGCCGCTGCGCCTGCACGTTGCTCCAGGCCAGCTCCATCTGCTGGATCACCTGAAGGGCCGGTAGCGACGACGGGAGCCAGATCATGAGCGCCTCGATGCCGCCCTTGATGTTCACCAGGCTGCGCATGAGATCGATGACCCTGAGATGGGGGTTGCCGTGTTCCAGCCTGATCTCGATGTCCTTGTTGGAGAGGTCCAACGCGACTGCCAGTCGTTGGGCTTGTGCCTTGTCGTCACCAGCATTGGCTTCCGGCCCGGGATACGAAAAGCTCACGTATCGGAGCGAAACTTGCTCGCCACGAATGGTTCCCTTCGCCCTGTCCATGGACTCAACAAAATTGACGAACCGATCAACCGCCTGGATTCGGGACTTCAGCTGGGGCAAGATCGCCTCTCCAACCCCGTGGCGTATGCGAAGGAGGAACTCGCCTCTTTCTGGAGAGTAGAATACGTTGCGGTCCACTGTGCGTTGAAGAGCCGTGTACTTCTGTGGCCGGCGTACCTTGATAATAGCATCCGAAGTACACATCAGGGGAGCCGTGGCACCCCCTTCGGACGTGTTCGCCTGTGCCTGGACGCCCTTGAACTGGATGGTAAGAATATCGTTTGCCCACGGCGGCCTGCTGGTGAGATTGTGTCCTGTCATGGGACCCAGCATGGATGGGAGCTGCCCAGCGCTCAGCTCAGTCAACGCGTTCGTCGGCGTCTCCTGCTCAACGTTTTCAAACACCATGGACGGAAAGATGCCTGACAGAGCAACGTCAATTGATGGAAGCTGAACGTGATGTGGCATCGACCAGTTCTGGACACGATTTGGCCTGCTCTTGATGCTGTGCTGGTGAAGCTCGCGCAAGTCAACTGCTTGTGCAATCATTCCCGTCACGAACAAGGTCAGTTTGTTCCAGAAACTGCCCGAAAGATCCGGATACCCCTTGTTTAGGGGCAGCCTAGCTCGAAACATGGTGCCTTGGCTAGGGAGACTGCGATTGCTGATTGCTTCGTTAGTATACCGATGCGAGCTTGGAGCTGCGTCAACTTACACATCGAGAAGCCACCACTCGTCGCCATTGAGGCTCAACATGACCATGACGAACCAGTTTGGAGCCCACCCATCTCGTCGTAGGAAGATGGTCTTGGCCCTTGTATTCGACTTGGTAAAGGATCGCAGCTCGTCATTCTTGAGTGGGCACTTTTCCATCCTCCACCCCATGGTACTACCTCGGCGGTTGAGCTCGTCTTCAGTAAAGCCGCATCGTACGTTCTCCAAACACAACACGCCGTCGTCCCTTGGATTCTTCCCGTTGTTGAGCTGCTGCTCGGCTTGGTAGGTAAACTTGGAGTGCGGCTTGACAGCGAAGAAGCCTGTCGTGGGTTCAATCAGCAGCGCCGTGCTTTCTTTGAATCCAACTTGCACCGTCAAGTTGGACTCGGCTGGGCTTGACTGAGACACTTTCAAAACCATGCTGGCTTCGCGGTTAGCGAACCGGGAAGCCTCCAAGAGCTTCGCGTGAATGCTGCCCAGGACGTGTTCGATGTGGCGACCGATGACGTTTCGTAGGAGCTTCTCTGCTGACAGGTTTGCTGAGTCAAGGGGAATTTCCACACTTTTGACCTCTTCATTGTTTCGATACCACTTCGCTGTTAGGGCGCTGGATTTCTTTGAGACTGCTTCTCGGTTTTGTTTTCCACCACTGTTGACCGCAATCAAAACCCAACTCTTCGGCTCAGTCGGGGGCGCCCGCGAAGTCCAGTACTGAATAGCCAAGGCCCGGTTTAGAGGTTCAACCTTGAGGGTTCCGATCCATGCACCCCTGCTGAGTTGGATCGCTTGTCGTTTGAGTTCGTTGAGCTTATGCGTTAGGACAAACTCGTGGAGAAATTGATAGCACCCTTGCAATCCATCCTTGCCAAGGACGTCATTGACATAGGCCTCAAGGTAATTCTTGAGAGATTCGGGAACACTTGACGCAGACGGCTGGAAGTCGAATCTGAAGTCGATGAACCAAAACTGCTTCTCAAAGTCCTCGTCCGCAATCGTGAGGTCGACTTCGAATTCGCCAGGAACTTTGAAAGTCACTCGTCCTGAGCTAATGTCATAATTTCGGAATTGATGTGGGATCTTGTCGAAATCCTCCAGATTCAGTCTCAATGATAATAGCGTGTCGAGATCATTGATCCATTTGAGTTGTTCCTCGGGAGTTAAAGCTGGTGGCTCAATGTACTGAAGCTATGGAGAGGTTAGCTTGATTAAGAAAATGCCTTGGACCACCTACATCTGGCATCCAGGCGGCCTTTCCAGTCGAGAGCACTTGGAGGGCCGTTTTCAAGTCGGGACTTGGCATGCGCGCGAAACTCAGATTCCGCTTGACGTTCATTGTCTCGTCAAGAGTGGCGTCAAAGAGCATACGTTGCGAGTCAATGTGGAACTTCAAGTCGATGAGCTTGCTGACCATTTCGGATTTTCTGCTCCATTCCGTAATGACGAGGGCCTTAACCCATTTGGTGTGCATTTCTTGAGCGAAGTTGAGCAGCGTGGCCTTCTTTCGGAGGTTCTCGTTTGATGAATCGTCCGGGACATTACTAGGGAGTGTAGATATTCCATTTGTGGCGTTCGCGGGAAGGGGGAGTTTGGCAAGTTCCGCAATCTTGTCCTGTAAGGCGTTGTGTGTCGTTTGGGCTAATCGTGTGAGGAGGAGTGATAGAGGGACGAATCCTTGCGTGATATGGACGATTTCATCCGGGAGATCGTTCATTCTTGGTTCGACTGGTTCGGCTGCTGCATGTGTTTGTTGTTGCGACCCGTTCGTCTCAGGACCGCCTCCATTGACGACTTTTCCTGCGCCGTCACCTGCAGGTGCAGACTTCCGTTCCAGGGCATTCTGCTGTCCGGTGGCGCCCGCACCATTTACACCGTTGTGTTTTAGATCTCGGTCATGGTCGGTACGCGCGCCATTCTGGCCGCTGTTTTCCATATTAATAATGCCCGGCATTCAATTATCGTCTCGAGCCGGCTGCTCCTGTATGGAGACCGACGACTCTGTGGCCCCCAAAGGGCGTATCGTCTCGCTCGTCGTGTCGCTGTTCGCGTCTGTTTGCGTATGTCCAGGAATTGAAGGCACTTGGAGATGACCTCAGTGCTGCACTGCAGTCTTGGTCGCCTGAAAGCGCGAGGTTGCGGTGGCGCGAAATGCCCTTTAGGATAAATTGAGGAAAGAAGAAGCGCAGGGGTGGGGGAGTTGTATCGTTTGTGTCGTCGTTGTTTCGTGGGTGGTTCGGCTCGCGCAATGAAGATGATGTTGTCGGAATAGCCGAAGGAAGGGGGGCGTGGCTTTTGTTTCGAATTCGGAAGTCGCTTGGTATCGTTGAGCACGGGAGATATCCTTTATCGTCTGCGCTGAAATAGGCGTGAGTCTTTAAGCAACGCGACGGAGCGCATTTGATGAAAGGAAGATGAGTGTGGGCAGTTGTAGCACGCAGACGCCTTGGACGATTTTCCGGCAACAAAGCCTGCTCAAGAGTAACGCTGGGTAACAAGAGCTGGTCATGTGAGCATGGGAGCACAGACCACACGAGCTGAACGCGTTGGCGAAGCATCGTTTGGCGTAGAGTGGAATATTACGTCAGCACAAGGGGGGCTCAGTACCTTAAAGTGGGTGACATTAGACTTGCTCTACGAATACCATTCCCATCTTGCAGGACTTGAGCAAAACTGAATCACTGATACATCTAATAAGTCCAAAAGTCATTGCCAAATCTCGCCATAACCCCTCCAATTTTTCATCCTTTGTATATCATAACGTGCCATCCATCGCCGGCGCCTATACGTCGTTGCACCTTCAAATGCCAAAGCCCGGGATAGTGTGAGTGTGCCCGGCGCCGTGGAATTAACTAAAGCACATTGTTACCAAGATCATTCCCCCATCTTTGTTGGAGACCCAGGATATTTCGAATTCGAATATTCTTGCGTTACTTACAACTTATTGGGCGTCGCAGAGGTCGTGGGCCACTGGTAACCGGCGGCATCGCTGAACTTGTAACCATACGAAGCCGTGAAGTCGTCAAGAACAGCAGGGCCACGGGAGCCTGCATTCTAATTAGTGTACTGTGCGCTAGATTGTTTAGAAATCTTACCGTAGGGGTACTCCATGGGGATAATCTCCTTGTTGTCGTCAAGATAGTGGAGCAGAGGGGTGAAGATCCTCCAGCTGGCGTCCAATTCGTCGTCACGGACAAAGTTGGACTGGTCGCCCTTCAAGCAGTCGAGAACCAAAGATTCATAGGCCTCGGGAATCTTGAGGTCGGAGAATCGTCGGCGGTAGGTGAGATCCAGTTCGGTGACAACAGTCTGCATGCTGAGGCCAGGCAGCTTCGAGTTCATCTTGATGTAGACGCTCTCGTTGGGCTGGATGCGCATGACCAGTTCGTTTCGGGGAATGTCCTTAAAAATACCCGAAGTAACGTCCTTGAACTGGATTCGGATCTCCGTCTTCTGCTCGTTGAGCGCCTTGCCGGCCTTGATGATGAAAGGAACACCATCCCATCGCTCGTTCTTGATGTAGGCAACCAGGGCGCAGAAGGTAGGGCATCGGGACTCCTTGGGGACTGTCTCGTCCTCTCGGTAGGCAGGCTTGGTGCCGTCCAGAGACTTGCCGTACTGGCCTATGATGACATTCTTGGGCTCAATGGCGGGGATGGCTCGCAGGACTCGAACCTTCTCGTCGCGAATGTCCTCGGCGTTGAAGGAGATGGGCCTCTCCATGGCAAGCAAGGTAAGCACCTGGAGCAAGTGGTTCTGCATGACATCTCGGATGATGCCAAACTCGTCAAAGTAGCCGCCTCGCCCCTCAGTACCGAAGGGCTCCTTAAAGGAGATCTGGATGTTGTCGATGTGGTGGCGGTTCCAGGTAGCGCCGAGGAAAGAGTTGCCAAAGCGGAGGATCAGAATGTTCTTCACCATCTCCTTACCAAGATAGTGGTCAATTCGGAACAGCTCCTGTTCGTTCCAGTCGGGCTCAAGCGACTTCTGCAACTCGCGAGAGCTAGCAAGATCCTTTCCGAAAGGCTTCTCGACCTGGTCAATGTGTAAGCGCCATAGTCTTCTTGTGCGGCGGAATTGTACTGACAATAACGCGAGCGACTCCGTTCTTGGGATAGCAGATCTTCTTGAGGTGCTGGGAGACAATGGTAAATACGCTGGGGGGCAAGGCCATGTAAAAGAGACGGTGGGTCTGCGATCGACCCTGCTCGAGCTCCTCCAGATGCTTGTTCAGGACGAGGAAAGACTCATCCTTATCGTACTGACCCGAGACGTAGGTGCAGCGCTTGCAGAACTCCTCGAGCTGCTCCTCGGTCTCCTTGGTGGGGGTCTTCATGTATGACTTGATGCGACGGAGGTACTCGTCGTGGTCCATCTTGGTGCGAGCATATCCGACAATCTTGACATCTTGGGGGAGGAACTGGTTTCGGTACTAGATGAAAACTCGGTCAGTTTTGGTCTTTTTGCCGTCGCAATCGTCGTCGGATGGAAGCTCACCAGGCCGAAGAGCGCGGGGTACTAAATGGTCAACGTTAGCGCGGCGCAGGGTTAAGCATGCTTCAAGGAAGCTCCTACCGTCTTCTTCTTAGCGAGATCACCAGAAGCTCCCAGCACGATGATGGTGGTGTTTTCCTTCAGCTCCATGACCCTATGGACGAAGTCAGCGAAAGGGGCCAACACTGCGCAGGTTCGCAAGTCTTGGACGAGGTCGCAAAGCTCGGCGAGCGAGCAAGCAACGCCTTTAGTGGGGGTGGCGGGCACGTACGGATCCATGATGGCGGAAATGTTGGGGAGAGATGAAAGGGAGATTCGGGGTTGCGAGCTCAGGTCGGAGAGGGAGATGTCGGGGTCGGCGACGGAAGGAACGAGGGGCGACGAGTGGTTTTGGTGAGGAAGAGCAGAGCAGAGCAGAGCAGGAGCTGGGCTGGGGAAAGATTTGTGAGCGAGGGGAGCAGCAGGGCGAAGGTTTTATGACGAGCATGCAGCGACGGGGCTATGAATGATGCAGCCGAGCAAGCTTACCTCACTGCATGCGGTAAAGGCCATGGCCAATGCCCGCACAATCCCACGCCAAAACGCCAGCTTCTGCTTTTTGGGGCCCTGGAGAAACTGCCCGGGAAGGACATTCCCCGCCCCTCGGTGCCCCATTTCCCGGCACGTCGCCTCTTGTTGAACAGAGGCCAAACGTCTCCGCTCCATCTCGTCCCGACGAAGCAAGTTCAACCACCCTCGCCGAGCTGCCTGGCCTCGCCGTGCATCAATGCCTCTCGCCATGCCTCCTACGCAATGGCTTTCCCCATTGGGCTCTATATTACTCTGCGTGCCAGACTGACACCTCTGTTTCAGCAGACAACCACCAGGTCTCTGCCGGCCCGCCTTGGGCCGTTCCAGGGCGGCTCTAGCATCAATCACCGCCTCCGTACGGAGTGCGAGGTGTCAAGGGTGTGCCATCCATTGGCCTTTTTACCCGAAAATGAATCACAAATCAAACCTGTCCAAGACCTGTGCCTCCCGGACAGCCCGGACTTGAGTGCTTCACCGAGTCCTGAGCTCGGCGAGCGAGGGGTGAGGGGTGACACCCACGGCGGTGGCGGCACCGAGGCCCCCCAACTTGGAACAGCTCGTGGTCCACCGATTGTCAAGGCCCGTCTTGTGAGTGTCGGTCTTGTCGCCGTGTTCGGCGGACTTGCTCCCGTGGGACAAGTACAGTCGAAGAAGAAACTGGGTGGCTTCAGAACGGCAATTGTCTGCAGGGGAGAAGCCTGGGACTCGTTCTCGTCTTCGACATCCGAATCTGGAAAATGCGTGCGGCCTAATCACGGCCTGGTTGCAGAGCTCGTTGGGGCTGCTCCCGCTCATGGCCCACTACATAAGGCAAGCTGTTGGAGCCTTTGCAGGCCATCTCCGCTCCCATCAACCCCAACTTCAAGGGACTCAACCCTTGCTTGGTACGTCACTTAAACAAATTTCAAGACACATATCTTCGCTCCTGAACCGTCATTTCCATCTGGCGAAGCCGAACATGCTCCTTTTGGCGGACTTTGATGTCCGACCTTGCAACTGGCCTGTCTGGTTCTTGTGTGCGAAATACGTACCCGCACCAACCGCTTCCCCGGTGTCGGCTTGTTGAGCTCTGAAGCTATTGGGGCGGAAAAGGTCATGAAGAACATCGCAAGCGGATCACCATGAAGCTCAATTTTGGCTGCGGGAATTTCTTTCCGAACGACACAGTGTATAACATCTCCACTGGCGCTATCGCAAGCACAATTGCGTTCGTACTTCTCCGTTGATACCCTTCTTTTGATGATGCGATCCTGACAGACCTGCAGGATTGTTTACCAATCCCGCCACCCTCGGACAAATCATGGGCTAAGGAGCCAACGCTGACATAGAATCTTGATAAGAGACCAGTCAGGGTCGGTTCCATGGAGACGTGAGTCCAGGACCAACGTCAGACCTGCCATTGAAGGACCAAAAACACAATCAAACCCGATTGTGGTCTGTTTATTGTCCTCGTGCCCAAGTGAATTACTCAGCTTCGCAACCATTTCTCCAGCCTCAGCGTGATACGGGGAGCAACTCCGCTCGGGAGTTACATATGGTTGACCCAGGTCCGGAGTTAGGCCGGAGAAACCAGAGGTTGAGTGGGGGAGGGGTAAGACCTCGGAGGTGTGGCTTGCCCCCAGGTGGCAGTGCGCGATTGCGATAAATTTTGAGGCTGAACGTGGATGGCGCCCAGCCGAACCCTAAGCCCACACGTGATGCCAGGGCACAAATTTTCCGGGCAACGCATAGAGCGCACCATAATCGCATCCACCCATTCTCAGCCCGACACTCACGACACCAACGACAACGACGCGCAACAACAAGGTAAAGGTCTTTTCGGTAAGACGTTTTCCTTTAGACTCTCACTCGCATTTGTTGTTTGAGAGGGCGGAAGCCATACCACAGTTACGATGCCTTCGGAAGCCGGACACCGACGTAAGTTTTCCATGCACGAGGCCGACCATCTGCGATATCTCGAGATGGAGGAATTGGGGATTGTCCAATGACGTTTGCTAACTTGCTTTCTGCAGTATACGTCAAGTGAGTACACACTCTTCCCGCCGTACTGAATGCGATTGCACACTTCGCACTGCTCACCGACCGGAGCGCCCGCCACGAAACGACGTCGAATTTTGCGAAGCCACGGCACATATCGAAACATGGAAGGACTCGGACTGACAAGATGGTTTTAGGGGACGTCACCTGAGCTACCAGCGCTCGCGTAACAACACCCACCCAGGCACCAGCCTGATCAAGATCGAGGGTGTCGACGACACCAAGAGCGCCAAGTAGGTTATTCTGTGGACGTTAGGGCTGGGTTTATTGAGCGAGGCGCTAACCATGCCTCACAGCTTCTACCTTGGCAAAAAGGTCGCCTTCGTCTACCGGGGCTCCAAGGAGATCCGGGGCACCAAGATCCGCGTCATCTGGGGCAAGGTCACCCGTCCCCACGGTAAATTCGCTCCCACTCCTCCATCGATACTCGACCGAATTCGCAATACTGACCGCTTCGCCTAGGCAACTCTGGCGTCGTCCGCGCCAAGTTCACCTCTCCTCTCCCCTCCAAGTCTTTCGGTGCTTCCGTTCGTGTCATGCTGTACCCCTCGTCGATATAAAAAAAGGGCTTCGGGATGGAGTTGGTAGTGAGGGCGGTTCTCATTTGGCTGCATTGGTCGAGGCAAGGATAAACCAAATTGCCTTTGCTTTGAGGCATTGAATTCAAAAAGACGTCAAATTCCAACCCCGGAGGGCTCTAACAACCTGACATCGGCGATGATGATGTTCAGTTACCGTGCAAGATCGGTTGGCGAATTATCGAACTCGAACTGGGGAACACGTCCACGAAGACCAGCGATGGGGGAACGTGGCTCGGATTCGGGGGCAAACTTTTCGGCGACGGGGTGATTTTCAGGTACACACAACGATTCAACGATGATAGCCAGGTTGGGGCTTTTTTACGGCAGCACCTGTCCCTGAAACGCTGGATTGTGATTTTGATTGTTTGGGAATTTTTTGAGCCATGGTCTGGTGTCTTATGATGAATCGGAATGTCTTTTGAGCAACACCAACGACGGATATCCAACTGGGTTGCGCCCTAATGCTCAGCTTGTTTTATGTCGACTATTGCAGTGACTAGTGTCGACTATTACAGTGACTGTCGTCCATTTGACGTCCATGTAAGTGACTGTTGTCCATTTGACGTGTATCGACTTGCCAACAGCCACTCAATCGTATCCGTGGTGTTTATCTTAGGGTTTCCATCTCTTTCGACCCCAACGAGCCGTTTCCTCTGCCCCATAACAGTCGCTAAATACATGCATACCCTTCCATCACATGCTTTGACAGTCCCAACCTCGCGAACCCAGTTGCATCATAGCCTTCCCGTCGTAGAAGGTTTCGCCTTCCGGGGTGCGGCTCTAATCTGAGACGAACCAATGAAGCAAAAAAAGGATTCGGCACATGCCGCCCAGTATCATTTTCATGAACGGATCACGGCACCAGCATTGCAAGGGTTTCCTTTGGCATGTTTCATCCTCCGGTTGGGTGTTGGATGTCCGCATTTGCGAAGGGAGCTGAGACGCTGAGGAGGCAAAGTTGGGTTCCTATATATCCTTCCAGCCCACGAACCTCACAGAGGGCTGACGATGTAAACGAACAAGGCGCTTTCCAGTTGATCGAAGAACCTTTCGATAATATCAAACTTTGTTTAGCATAGCCTCGAAACTCATTTATGAGAACGTTGAAGGTTAGGGCTGAGCTAAGTCGTGGTGAAACTTTGTTTTAAAAGTGAGATATTCGAAACCAATGGGTTATGGACGAGTGAACTCGGACAGCAGCGAGGCAGTGCAAACCCCATTGTTTCGTATAGGACTGCTGAGTTACGAATGAGATACTTGGGCAGAAGTACCATCGCGGAGCTCTACGCCGTTCGCTCCAAGACTCTCGGTGTAGGTTGCTCAGGTCCAGCATGAGACGGAACTTTCCGAGATATATCCCAACATTATCCCGCCGGCTGGTTGAATGGGCACGACCGTCGGCTCGTACTCCAATGAGCGCATGTTGGTAGGCCCTCTGAAGTCTAGTCATGATGGCCTCCCACGACAGTACAATCGTTCTTGAGATGGACCAAATTGTCTACGACCAGGCCAAGCCTTGTTACGAGAAGAGCTAGAATCCCAAAAACTCCCTTATCTCAGCGGGAAATTTTCAAAAGATCAAACACCTCTTCGCACTTGTCCTGTTCCTGGAAGCCGATGTTCCCCCAAACCGATCTCCCGTTTTGAGTCTCTCGTGAATGCCGCCCTTAGAGCGGACCATCCGACCATGTTTGACAGCCCGATCCGAGACTATAAATCCATTGAGCAGCAAACAATTGCACCCGGGAATACGACGACATATATCCTTCAAGCCACTATCAAGAATCCCTCGGCTGTGTTGCTCTACACTCTTAGTCCTACGGTCCAACGATGTCGGTAACAACTTCACAAGGCTGGACCCCCCCTTCAGCATATATGCCAGTCCGTGATTTCTCCAACGTATCAGTTACTCTCCAGGTTTCTGTTAGGTAAATTGATGCAGGGCAACTCCCTTGTAGTTCTTACAGCCGTGTTGCAAGAAGAGCGCTCAGCTCGGCTGGAGTCGACATAGCGATCAGCCAAGACACAGGAGATTTTGCGTCGACGTCTCTCTGGGTTCAACCCTGATATTCGGTCCTTCCGTGATATGAAAGAAATGGGAAAAGGTATCAAAGGGTCGGTGCTTTCAAGAGCAGGTGTGCATAATGATTGGCAGAGAGCAGCTTTGATATCTTGGGACGACTATGCCCAGCACCACGACAAAACACCATACGCATCGGCCTGATGGCCTCGATACCCGCAGACCTCCTCGCCCAGATCCGGATCCCCAGTTACCGGAGAGACACGCTTCAAGCAGGGCATCCTTCTTTTCACTTGAATGTCAGCCCTTGGCTTCTATACGTCGAATTTCACCCAGTCGACCAGGGGAGACTTGTTGGGCTGAGAATTTCCAAGAAACAGGTGCAGGTGCTCGAAAACTGAAACAACCCAATCTACAGACTAGCATGGGGACAATAACAAGAATCGTATTAATGCCGATGGCGCAGCCAAAATCTTGGCCGCAGGGTCGCATTGACTTTCCTATCGGCGGGGAGTTGTTTGGACATCAAAACCGGGATGCAAATCCCGCGTGCTGATGCTGCAGGAGGATGCACCGGACGTGCTGCAGAACTGGAAGAGCAGATGCAACTCGAGTTTCGAGATACTGTATGTACTTCGTACATGCGACTTTCCTTTTGCTTTGCAGAGGGCAGTGGCGGCAAGTCCGCGTGCCGGATGGCTCGGGAGTCATGGGTGATATGCACGATGCAGGGCGGGATAGATGATGTTATTTTTTTTTTTTTTTTTTTTCCTCTTTTTCTTTTTTTGCGCACTCGTTTGTTTTTTTGAACAACGCATAGCAACGTTTAGCAGCGAACAGCTCGACCTGCATCGGCGAGGGAAGGGTTTATTTTTTTTTTCTTGTCCAGATATGATGTTTCCTTTTTTTTTTTTTTTTTTTTGAAAGGCTCCGCAGCATCGGCATGTGGCAGCAATATGATGTTCAAGTTCAGTTCAAGTTCAGCTGATAGCCGTTATCAAGATAACGACGGTTCATGGTCAATGATGGCATCCGACGGCGCCACACGCCATGTCGCATTTTCAGCAGTGCATGGGTTGTTTCCAAAGAATGCAAGAGCCGATCAACAAGCAAGGCTTGTCTGAACTATTTTAGCGGATCGAAATGGGGACGGGCGAATGCTCATTGACAGGGAAACGTGGCGGGTCGTTGTGAGTGGTCCGTACGATATGCTCCGGATGAGATTTGAAGGCGCTTGGAGGGAGAGAGCTTGGTTGAAGTGAGCTTGAAGTGAGCTTGGCTTTGTGAGCTTGAAGTGAGCTTGGGGGGCTTGGTGTAACTGCGAGATTGCCGGAGAAGCCAATTGCCCCTTTGGAACGACGGCGTGGCTCAGAGATTGTCGAACCAGAGGCCAATGTGCCATTTCTTTATCGGCCATCTCGTCCCAACCCAACAATCAGAGAAAAAGAAACCGCAGTGGCTTGGCTCGGCTTGCATGAAAGATGGTGTGCGGGAGCCACCGAACACGAAGAAGACGGAACGGGGGAGCAACAGGTGGAGAAGGAGAATGTCAATGTGACCGTTGACTGAAGGTCGATTCGTATGGAGTATCCGTATAATAAGTGAGGCACCTCCCCGGATGAACTGATGCCAGTGCGTGCGCGTGTCGAAATGTCTCCGCCGGTTGTTGAGGGGATTGAGTGAGTGTAGGAGTGATGAAGGGCATCTCAGGTACTTGCAGATGGGAGAAGCAAACGAGAAGGAACTTGTCTCTTTTTTTCTCCCTCTGCTCCTTCCTTCTCCCAAACAAGGGTGGACGTGGCAATCCATCACTCCTGCAGCTCTCATCACATCTGATGTTGGTACAGTTTCCGTCACAGGTCTTGGTCTTTTATTTTAATATATTTCGTCCTCGATTCACCCTCTTGTTTTGCCTTGATTCGTCTGCCCAATATGCGTGAGGGTGTGCACCATCATCATTTAGCGAGGCGTCAGCATAGTCCCCTCAGCAAGCAGGCAAGCAATCATCCACCTCTTATGTATTTCGTCCCTGTTTGCCATAATCACACAATTGCCAAACAATGACGATGGGCCTCCCGTCTCGTTTTAGGGTTTCGTCCACTTACGAGGATACCTCGTACACCTGGAACCGGAACTCTCTCTTTCAGCCCAGGTTTGTCTCGTCTCCCTCGAGGTTGTTTGCTCCGTCGCATGTCTTGGCTGTCGAATGTCGATGCAGAGTCCCAAGCGGGAGCAGAAGCGGAGGCGGACGCGTCATGATCAGACGGGGTACTGAAGTACCTGCTCTCTAATCAGGGCTGGCTTCGGCAACGGGACTTTTAGCTCTCGTCTTTCGTGCCCAAGTCGCCGCCATGTCCCTGCTGCAGCACTCTTCCCTGCTCTGGTGCTGTGCTCAGCCTCTCTCTCTCGACTGCTCTGGACTCTTTGTGCTCTTGAGTCCGCCGTGTGCCGTGCGGGGGGTGAGACCAGGGGAGAAACCAGGGGAGCACACAAAGCAACGCGCACAAAAATATCATGGCACAACTCTATGCGGATACGGGAACCGCGGGAGTACGCGCACGCTCTCGCCTTCGGGTCGCCAATTGACTCAGAGACGGACCTTTCGCCATTGTGAAAAGCCGAAGCCGCGTCCAAGAGAAGTGAGCCACACCTCGACGAGCCATACATGAGCATACGCAGTACATGCTGCGTACATAGGCAGCTCGTATAGCAACCTGCATCATACATAAACCGTCGAGCACCCGTCTCCCCTTCTCTCCAAGGTTTCTGCTACTTTCGTCGCTCGTTTCCCGCGCCCATTTCCAAATAATATTGCCTTTCGCCTCCCGCGCCTCGCACCGTACACCTTGTATTGGGACGGAAAGGACCACGCGCACCAAGAACGAGCGGTACATCGGACGGTTGCACCCGAGTCCGACCACACTCTCTGCAAGAGATAACGAAAAATTTACAAGGCTCCCGCCGAACCGAACGGAGACACAACCGCAAGAGACAAGTTCGACGTTGGACGAGGGGCAGCGCAAGCCACGTTGACGCCAGGTGCTGTGCACATCAGCACTTCAGTGTACGACATCTTTCTTGCCTTTTTCTGCTCGTTCGCCCCCCAAACGACGCCACCGGAATCCGACAGGCGAGGCCGCCCTTGTTCGTTTGTGAAGCAGGAGCCAAGACAGCGCATCTTTGTTTTCCTTGTCCTGTCACGGTTGTTGGTCTAGTCCATCCCGCCCACAGCTCCGTCCCGGTACTTGGGAAGTACATTGTACCTGCTACTTTCAGCACCTGCCGCGACCTGAGCCAGCCCAGAGCCCACTTGAAGCGTTTGAGAGTCGGTGACGTCAAGATCCAGGTTCGAAAGCTCTCAATCGGCGCCAAAACAGAAAACGGGTGACGGTCGAGATCAACGGGTGTAAGGGAGAAAAAAAAGGAACGAAACCCGGGAATTACTTCAAGGTACCTTGGCGACGGGTGCCGAGCCACGGGCAGCGTTTACAGAACAGAGGAGGACACACAATAAAACGCGCGAGGGATTCCAGACGAAAACGGAAAAACAGCAGATGCGCTGAAGGAGGCTCCTCGCCGCCATCGAATTGTCCCATTGTTATTGCGGTTGGGACGGCAATTCTCGACCAGTCTCAGGCCCGAGGCAGGAAAAGCCAACGACAGGCAAACAGAGCTCGGCAGGGGTGTTTCACGGCCTCCAGCTTCGGTCTGGGCAGGCGATAAGGTGAGATTTCAGTACCTGCGCTCCTCTTCCTCTCTGGCCTTGGTTTTGGCGGCCTTGTTTGTTGTCCTTGGCCCGTCTCGTTGTCCGGTGACGGGAACTGCACCCGTTTGTGAATTATCGCTGCGAGAAGAGTTTATCTTGGATCCGGTGTACACTCGGCGCGTGGGTTGCCCCTATTTCCTTTTTTTCTTCTCTTCTCTCTCCATGCTCCCCCAGATTGATCGGTTTACACCTTTGCTCCTAGCAGCGTTCCACAGTTCCTCTGATTCCTCTGATCCTGTTGCCCTTTCTCACTCTCGCCTCGCCCCAGCACACTCACACAAGAAAAGCCATTTATTTTCCTCTTTAATCGGGCCACCCGTCCTGCAACCACACCATCCCCGGCCATCCCATCGAGTCCACAGCACACGCAACCCTCTCA
The DNA here is from genome assembly GCA_911649645.1 of Thelonectria discophora. Taxonomy (NCBI): domain Eukaryota; kingdom Fungi; phylum Ascomycota; class Sordariomycetes; order Hypocreales; family Nectriaceae; genus Thelonectria; species Thelonectria discophora. The sequence continues at coordinate 3,417,120 of CAJVRK010000008.1, read as the reverse complement.
AGCCACACCCTTCTCCACTAATGCTTCGTCGATAGCGCTACGCCGCGGCCGACTTGTTACGTACCCACTCAACGCCCGCACCTGTATTGACTTGGCCCGCTAAGAAGAACGAATCGAAAGAAGACGACCAAAAAAACCGCCCGGCCCCTTCTTGTGCCTACCTCCGGGCTACCTTCCCTGCCTCGCCCCTACCGGCTTGTTGCAACAACTTGCAAGCCCCCCGGAAGCAGCCCACCTTCCAGTCCACTCTTGCGTGGCTTGCGCTGTCTTGCGCTGTCTGGGGCCCTCGCAAGCTCGCCTCTGCTGGGAGATCGAGACCAAAACCACCACCCCCAACCTCTTCCCTCCGCCAAAAAAAAAAATAAAACGACTTTCCAGAAAATACACAATCTCCACCGCCGAAATCTCCCATCCCAGGTCCAGCGCCTCATCTTCCTTGCTAGTAACCGTTTGGTCCGTCCTCTCGTTTCCAACAGTCGCAAATCCCGCCATTGTCCTTGCACCCGCCCGCCGTTCTCTTTGCCCCGAGGGCAACCCACCCCCCGTTCTCTCGTCTCCAAACAACCTTGAACAATCTCCATCACAACTTCGCATCGGTCCATTGCTCTGCGACAAGCGCCTATCCACCGAGAGCATCCCGTCGCTATCAAGCCCGAAACCACTCATCACCCTTGCCTACCACCCGCAGGGGCCTTTCCCACGATCCTGCGCCCGACCACGACCCACGAGGCACTCCGGCTTGATAAAACCAGCCTCTCCCCAGCGCCCGCAACCATGGCCTCCTCGTCCGAGCAGTATCGTCAATATACGCTGCCGCCGTCCCCTCGCCAGCCGCCGCAACACCAGCAGCAGCCGTCGCAGCAGCAGCAGCAACAGTATCCGTACTATCCTCAACAGCAGCCGCAGTTGCAGCAACAACAGCAGCAGCAGCCCCAGTCGCAACAGCAGGTGTCATACCAAGCTCCTCCGAGGGCTTCCCATCAGCGCCCTTCTCAGCAACAGAATCCCGGCAGGTCGAGAACTCTCAGTTTCTCTCAAAAGTCGCATAAGAGCTCCGGTAGCAAGGACCTAACGGAAACGTCCGCCGAGAAGGAAGCCAAACGTCTTCACAGCAAAGCCGACCCTACACTCGCTATTAACGAGGCCGAGCCCTGTACGTCCTGCCCGACCACTGGAATAGTTGAACCCGTCGACTAACACGCTCACCAGCTACCGTCGCTGCCATGAAGACCGAAATGGCTTACGCGCCCCTACGGTCGATTCAACACAAGGATGTCTTTGGCAACGCCATTTGTACGTTTTTCGGCAAGGACATTGAGGAAGAGCTTGACTAACACGGCACCAGCCGATCCCGACCGATCGAACCCTACCCGAAACAGGTGGGAACGCCCACTCGACACCATCCGAAGCTTCGAAGCTGCCATCGATGGAGGATATGCGCGCAAGTCGATATATGCAGGCAATGGTAAATGACATGATTCTAGTCTGAGCTTTATGAATCTATGCTAACGGCCATAGACACCGAATCCATGCAAGGCGGCCGACGAAACAGCTCATTCACCGGCAATCAGTCTCGTTTCCCTCACGATAGCTACTACAGTGGCCGACCCGTATCGTTTAGACCCGAGAATACCCAATTCGACCTGGGACCGAGGAGCAGCTACTTCGACGGGCAGCAGTATGGGGGTGGTTATGGGGCTGGCCCGTCCCGACAACGCATATCTCGCATGCAAACCGAGCCCGGGCCTCATGGGCGGAACCCGAACATCTATCCAATGCCCAACAAGGACCGATCGTACGAAACGGTAACGTCCGCCGCGGGTAGCGGGAACTCCGACCAGGCCGGCTACCAGACCGATCCAACGTCCAGCGACAACAGCTCCATCGAACGCGCCGTGCCGGTTAAGCGCCAGCACCCCAACGATTACGCTGGCAGGGCCGGGCAGGGCCAGCAGTACGGACAGCAGTACCAGCGTGGTGGTTACCTTGCGCCTGCGCCCAACGGCCAGGCACGGCCACCTCAGCAGCGAGCTCCAAACTCGGCACCGCCTCCCGCAGTGCAACCGCAGCCCCCCCATCCCGCAGTGAAGCAGAAGTCGGGGCTTCTGCGACGACCATCGACCCAGAGCCGGCTGTCAGAGAACCCCGACAAGCGTAAGAGCTGGTTTTCCCGACGGTTCAGCAAGCATTCTTGAAGCACCCCGCACGAACATTCCTTGATGACGACACATATATCCCTACATTATACCACTCTCATTCATCCATACATTCCATTCGACCACTTTCATTTGTCGATACCCGTCTTCTTGTTTCTGCCGGCAGAAGAGGCCCCACCTACCATTGGTGCCACGCTGCTTAGTATTCACAGCAGAATTACGTGGGATGATTCAGTCTTCGCTTGCTCCCGCCCCATGACGATGCTGGGGCGGGTTTTTTAGTGGTGGGTGCTATTACTAGCCCTGGGTTGCTGTTTTTTTGCGTCTATTGCGTTTTGGTTGTTGGCTGGACACTTTTTGATTGGGCGGCTTGGTCGAGGCTGCGAGACGCATGATCGGGGTGGTGAATGGTACGAAGTACATATCAAGATACAAGACTTGTACGAGGCGTTTGCGGGTTCATTTGTTTGGGCACTGGGCTTGAGAACCGGGCGAGACGGCATCACAACAGGTGGTGGATCTGCTCGCGGCAGACACAGACTTAATTATCATTCCCCTGAGGTTTACATAGGTAGCATACGAGTGTGGCCGCAGTGTCCTGCCGAGAAGGGCGGCTCACGTACTTGACGAAAAGAATTAATGGGAATGCGCCACCAGATTCAGATATGTGCCCCTTTGCAAAGTGTGAAGATGGTGATACAAGTGGAAATTGGTCATGAGACATGGTGGCACGGCACGGCACAGCCAAGCCATGTTGCAATTATTGGTCCTTTTTACTTTCCTGCTTTTGCTTGTCCGAGTCGTCCGATTGATCCTCCCTCATGGCGACGACAATGTACGTGACGAGCACTACGTTGGCCATGAAAGCGGCAAAGCCGCCCGCAAGTGATGAGTTGCCTAGGGGACCATATTAGCTTGATAGGCGGGGAGAGCGACGACGACGACGGGTCGAGCGAACCTCTGAAAATGGTCTTGACGGTGAGGAAGTAGGATCCGATGGGGATGATGATCATGGCAAGGGTGAAGGCAATGAGCTTGAAGATGACATCGCTGGGTAATTTTGCATCGGGTTAGCTTGCGAGTTGGCATGAAAGAATAAGGGGAAGGAGAGGAGACGGTGATCGCACCTTGGAACGGCCGGGCTGATGTTTGACTTTTCGTCGACGGTTTCGTCCTGGTCGAGCATGGTCTTTTCGGTGGCGACGATGCGGCGGGTAGCCATTGTGGGTGGTTTTAAAAGGAGGAGGTATGGAACCGGGGGGAGTGTCTTTTGGGTGGGCAGTGCCTGGGGGTTGAGCGAAGTGAGGTTGATGACGGGGCAGGATTTGCCTTGAGGGTGCGATGATGGCTGAGATGTGAAGTGAGCAACGGGAGCTTGAAGGGAGCTCGCGGCCCACCTGCACGTGCGGCGGATGTTGGAGAAGGGGCTGAGGGCAAGAATAAGCTGCGGTTGCTTGCTTTAATTGAGACGATTGTGAGTTTTTCTTGGTTGATGTGTTTCTCACGTCTAGGTGTCTTAAATAAACCGTTCGATTCACGTCATGATTGATCTCTAGCTCCTGGCATTCCCACCACGATGCCCCTCACAACCGTAGCCTTGACGCGAGCTAGCATGCCACGTGACTTCGCGATGATCCGTGAGGCGGGCTTTTTTGGCGTCTTTCTTGACCGCGTTCTCCAGGCGTTTTGGCACATTCGGAAAAAAAATCCACAACCACCACCAACCGACGACGACTCAGCCTCATCGCCTTGTTTGCAAACGACCCCCGCCTCAATGCAGCAGAGGCTTCGATAATAGGCAACTCAATAGGCACCGTTTGGCTCGTTTCGCTGGTCAAAATCAGCGAGAGAAGCAGGGGCCTGAGAGCCCTCATTGGCCCATTTTTCGCTTTTTGCCCTCCTCGTTCATCCCGCCATTGTTCGAATGAGCAGCCAGTCAACGACGCACCGCCTCTCGCCCTAATTTCCGTGTTGCCTTTTGTTCCTTCTCCCACCTACTGTTAGGATTCTGGTTCCTTTCGTTTTCTCTTCACAATGGCCCGAAATCTTTCTCCTTTACCCATCAGGCACTCGTATACCGTCCCGCGAACTCCTTCAATCGCCCGCGTTTCGGTGCCTCTGCCTTTCGACGACGACGAAGACGAACTCGCCGGCGACACCATCCCCTGCTCACCGGCTGCCTTCCTTCGAGACACCACCCAACCAACCCAGATCCTCGTCCCCAAACAAACCCTCGAGCCTCTGCGATCCTCCTCTCCCGCGAGCAGCATAATCGAGGTTCCCGCCTCGTCGCCGTTCCAGCAACCACCGCCGAAACCACCCTCCTCCGCCTTTGCGAATCGACTTGCTCCTGCCGGCACATTCTTCCGTCCGCCCCCGCGGATTCCATCGACGACCATGACGGGCACCAAGAGACCGGCCGCCGAGCCCATCAACCTCGTCTCCGACGACGACGAGGACGACCTGACGCCGCCTCGGGGTGACATTCGACCGACGACGTTTAAGGCACAGATCTCGGAGTTTGCCTACAAGCCCGAGACGGACGAGAAAGAAATTCGGACCAAGTTGCGCCAGATCTACGACGTGTTCGGCAACAAAGTCCCCGTGAGCAGAGCGCGAGAAGCCCTGCGAACGCACAACAACGACCTCGAGGATACCATCGAGTTTCTTCAACGCAACCCAACTCCACAAGCTCAGCCCAAGCCGGGTGGTGGTCGCCGTCTGGTTAACAAGGGAGCCATGAAATCGGCGCAGAGCTCGAGATCGGCCTCGCGCGATACTTCCAGAACCGTCTCCCCCAACCCGCAGACGAAACCTCGACGACGCCGCTTGGTGCAAGGCCTGCGACGAGACCCGAGCCCCATTCTCATTTCGAGCCCCCCTTCTAGCCCAGCCTCTAATGAAGACCCATTGGTTATTGATCTGGTCGACAATGACGAGGAGGACGCATACCAGGCCGAGGCTTCTCCCGAACCCGAGGACGAAGACGACCGGGTCTTGAGCACCATCAATACCTGCACGGTCAAGGAATTGGCGGCCATCACCGGCATGAAGGAGGCGCAGCTCGAGTGCGTCATCGCTAAACGGCCGTTCGAAGACCTGGCCAAGGCGCGGCGAGTGGCCCAAACCAAGAAGCCTGGTGCCCGCAAGGCTCCCAGAGTCAACATTGGCGACACGGTCGTTGATGCAGTCGAGATCTTCCTCAATGCCGTTTCTGCCATTGACAACGTCGTCGCCAAGTGCGAGACGGACGCCAAGGCGGTCAAGAATCATGTCGACTCATGGGACATTGACGTCTTTGGTCACGACAAGCGATCGCAGAGCAAGCGGCCGCAACGACAAGGCTCGGAGGATCTGCCTCCCACCCCGACGAGCATCACCGCCACCAAATATATTCGCCCGCCAATCCCAAAGCAACCTGATTACATGGATGGCCACTGCGAGATGAAGCTCTTCCAGCTTGTCGGCCTCAACTGGATGTCTCTCCTGTATAAGTTCAACATTGGATGCATCCTCGCTGACGAGATGGGTCTGGGCAAGACTTGCCAGGTGATTTCCCTCATCTCGCACCTCGTGGAGCAGCACGAGGAGAATCCACAGGCGCGGCGGCCCTGGCCCAACCTGATCGTGGTGCCTCCCAGCACCTACAACAACTGGCTGGGCGAGTTTGAGAAGTTTGCTCCCGATCTATCCGTCGTCGGATACCGAGGGTCTCAGTCTGAGCGCCGCGAGATTGCCTACGAGGTTGAGCGCAACCCCGCCGACTACCACGTCGTCCTGGCCACATATTCCCAGATCGGCTCCGAGGACGATGTCGAGGCCATGAGGTCGTTCAACATCAACGCGGCCGTCTTTGACGAGGGCCACAAGCTGAAGAACCCCGAGACCAAGGCCTACAGGGATCTGTCCAGGATTCCCGCCTCGTGGAGGATGTTATTGACAGGTATGACCTCTTTCTTCTCGTCGTTTGATATGAGTACTAATCGCTGCCAGGCACTCCTGTTCAGAACAATCTCCTCGAGATGACGGCGCTGCTCAACTTTATCAACCCGCAAATGTTCCAGGGCTACATGGAGCACATCCGGTTCGTCTTCAGCCAAAAGGTGACGATCCGCGACGTCGGAAACGGCGCCTTCTTGTACAGCGAGCGTGTCAAGCGTGCACGCATCATTCTCGAGCCCTTCATTCTCCAGCGCCGCAAGGATCAGGTCTTGTCGGACATGCCGCCAAAGATTTGCAACGTGGTCTACTGTGACATGACCGAGACCCAGAAGACAGCGTACGCGGACTACGAGGAGATCTTCAAGCTGGAGCCCTCGCAGCGGGGAGGGCGGGCGCGTGGACGACTGAACGACCAGAACAACTGCTGGATGCAACTTCGCAAGGCGGCCATCCACCCTCTGCTGTTCCGTCGCCACTTCAACGACGCCAAGATTGAGAAGATGGCCAAGATCCTCATGGACAACCTTCCGCAGTCGGAGCTGCACCAACCCGACCTGAAGCACCTCGTCCAGGAGTTGAAGAACGAATCCGACTTTACGCTGCATCTCTGGTGTCGCGACTACCCGCGGCTCCTGAAGAAGTTTGACCTCGCTCCCGAGTCGGAGCTCGACAGCGGCAAGGTCCAGAAGCTGCTAGAGCTGGTGGCGCAGTACCAGAAGAACGGCGACCGGGTCTTGGTGTTTAGCAAGTTCTCGCGCGTCATCGAGATGCTTCGGGAGGTGCTCGCACTCCGGGACATCCAGCACCGGGTGCTCATGGGCTCGACGGCGGTGGCGGAGCGGCAGACGCTCATTGACGAGTTCAACGAGGACGAGGACATCCCCGTGTTCCTTCTCACGACGGGCGCGGGCGGCACGGGTATCAACCTAACGGCAGCCAACAAGGTGGTCATCTTTGACCAGTCGGACAACCCGCAGGACGACATTCAGGCTGAGAACCGGGCGCACCGACTCGGGCAGAAGCGCGACGTTGAGATTGTCCGGCTCATCTCGCGGGACACCATTGAGGAGCTCATCTACAAGGCGTGCCAGAAGAAGATTGAGCTAGCCAACAAGGTCACAGGTGCTGAAGTCGTCGAGGACGAGGACGAGGCTGTCACGGCGAAGAAGCTCGAGGCGGAGGTCCGCAAGATGCTGGTCGAGGAGGGCATGACACCGCCGTAGGACGGTATGGCGGATCCTTTCTAGGCGAGATAGAGTCTTTTTCTTTTTCGACTTGTTTATTTTTTGTTGTTGGCGGGACGGGAGGGTGCTTGTCCCACGGCCTTGCGCATGGCGGTGCGCCGTATTCGACGCATTCACGCATTCAACGCGTTCAGCACATTCAGCGCACTCAATGCGCACATGACTTATCCCGCATCGTCAATGGATCCATCACCAGGGACGACAACGACGGGGAAGATTTTTAATCGAGAGCAGCTGGAGGGGCACATTTCATGACATACACACGAGCGTCTTATCGTTACGAACTGAGCAGGGCACACACACATTTGAGCGAAGCCCAGGAAGCACACGGCTTCCTCACGATCAACTAGTCAGAGTAGATATTACCGCTTTTTTTTGTTTTTTTTACTTTCTCTTATCTCCGAGGAAATCATTAGGCGGGGTGTTTCAAGGCCCAGGAGTAGACAGATAAAAGGTTCAATTCAATTTCGAGGGATTTGTCCTCGAGACGATTTACCTCCGGTATGAAAGCTGCTTGTTCTTGATGTGATGCGAACTACTAATGCCACTTGCAAAGACTCACGTCCGAGGCCTCACCTCCCAATCGTCTACCTACCCTTTGATCATGCAGGGAGTGCGTAGATTTTAGGCTCAAAGTTCGTAGCCAAATCCAACCGTAACAAGCATTAATGATGTAAAGCATCTCACGGAACGCAGCCGTTGCGAAAAGAAAACGTCCCCGTTGAAACCGTTCGTCTCAAACTCTCCTCTCAAGATCCCCCATACCCTATCCTATCCAAACCTTCTCCCCTCTGCAACCCATCATACTCCGCAAAGAACCGGAGCCTCCGACTCCTCCAAAACATTCCCCTTCTTTCCCCGTGACAAAAGGATGACAATCGCATAGCCCACGACGCTGCATCATGACATCACAGATACCCGAGAGCACATACAGCTGACTTCCCGTTGCTGGCTGAGAGGCGAGGGGGAGTCCCGTAATCACAACGGGAATGCTGACTTGACCCGAGTACCACGACAGGAACGCGAAGGGAATAACATTGCATATTGGGGAAGAGTGGTAAACAACAGAGAGCAACAGAGCCATTGCTGCCGTCGCACCTTCTTAGCATTATACCCGTACAACTAGAGATAATTCCCAATCTATTCCTTCCCTTTCCCGATAATCCCTCCAAAACAGTGAACACGATGCCCCCAAACCCGAAAGTGTCACAAGAAAACAAAACAAAAAGTATAAGACGGGAAGATGAGAAAAGAAAATAAGACGCGTGTGTGTTCGGAACGCGCAAAGGATATCACTCTGCCCAGGATAAAAAAGTAAAACGAAATGAAAATAAATAAACAACCCAAAACGAGGCAAACAAACAAACCCAAGACTCCCCAAGACGACCTGTCTTTGAAACCGACCCAACCCGACCCCCCCATTTGGAACCCATTTTTTGCTTCAAGCCTCGAAGAATGCGAGGTCTTGTGAGAAGAGGAGCGCAGCGTTGCACAAATTGAAGCTGCGCCAAATGAAGCCATCCCAGTTCTCAAAGGCGCATCCAGACGCGCAGGTCCAGTTTACCGTGGCGTCTGGATGGCGGCGCTTGCTGAGGGCACATAATATAACAAAAAGATGTATGTATAGGAAGAAGGAAGACGAAGACGAAGATGTAGGCTTATCGCCACGTCGAGTGCAGCCTCGTGCGACGAGCCGGATGCGCCTTGAGGCCGACGTCGCCATTCACCATGAGGCTCTTCCAGCGACGGTTGACGGCGTTGCGATCGCGGCCGAGGTGTCGCGCGCAATCCTGCCACTCCGCCTTGGAAAGCTTGAGCTTCTCGAGGATGAGCTCAATGAGGATGCGGTCATCCTCGGTGCTCCATTCGTCAGGCTCTGCAGTCTCGTCCTCGTCTTCTGTTGACGGGATGGGCGCTTCCTCATCGCGCTCGCTCTGGCGCTCGACCTCGTGCAGCTTGTGGAAGTCGCCGCGCTCGAGGCCAAGAGGCAGTCTCTCGGGAGCGATGCGCGCGCGCTTCGGCGTTGAAGGCGCAACAGGTTCAGCGGTAGTAGGCGATTGAGGCTCGACCTCGGAATCGGTGTCTTGCATGTCGGAATCCTCAGCCTCTAATCTGCGGCGCGAGTCGTCATTCAGACGGCGCTTCTTGCCCGGTTGACGAACGGGCTTCTTCACGCACGGAGCGGAAGCGAGCGACTCTGGCCGGGCCACGGCGTGTCGGCGCGACGACCGCAGACGAAGCTTCAGCGGTGGAGGCGCATGCGCGAGAGGAGGCGTGAGGAGGGTAGAGGGCGACGGGCGCGACTGGGAGCCGACGGGAGCGGCGATGAGCGACTGAAGCGAACGACAGCTATCCATGATTGTCGCAAAGGCGCTCTGTGTTGATACGGTCGGAGGAGTCGCGGGAGGAGAGTGATATGATGGCTGGAAGGGTGGGAGGAGAGACCGAGACGCCGGGTGCGAATCGCAACCAAAAGGGGACGGCCCAAGCATGGTGGCAATGCGTGATGGGAAGTTGATTATGAATCGAGTGTGGTTCGCAATGGGATGCGCTCGTCGCGTGGATATAAGTCGATGATATTTAGGTGGTTGGTGCGCAGGGGAGTGCGATTGCGATATGCGATTTGCGCGTCGACTAGGAGGATGGCGAGAAGAATGCGACTGAGGGAGATGGTGCGCGCGAACAGATTGAATCAAGAGAAGGTCGGTGAGAAGGACGACGACGACGACGATGACGGAGCGATGGAGATGTGAAGCGATGAAGCAGGGCGCAAGATTAGTTTGTATGTTGTGTTGCCAGTTGGTGTATGAAGAAGGAAGTTGTTGGCAGAGAGATGGCTGGCTGGAAGATGGTTGAAGTGGAAGCGACGGGGGGGGATGGGATGGGAAAGGGCAGGCACAGGGGGGTTAATAAGAGTTGGGTGCTTAGGTGCGCACGTTAGGCCAGGCTTCCTTCCGTTTCGGTTTTTTTTCCATTTGGCGGCGGGCGGGAGATGCGCGGAGCGGCAGGAGGCTGCCACCGCGACTGCCACCCACTGCCACCACTGCCAGGTGGAAGGGAAGGAACGAACAGAGGGCCGTTTTTTAGTGGGGACCCACCCACGACAATTCGGTGGGGTCCTCTTCGCAGTGGGTTCCGGTGGACTTGTGGGCATCCTTCAGTGGGCTCCATTCAGTTGGGCAGCCTCGCGCACTGTGGGCCGACTGAGACCTGTGGGGTCTCTCTTCCGGGGGGATTTTGGGAGGGTTTGGGGCGGTAATGGCCGGCAATACGACCAGACGGGATGAGCCCAAGAGGACCCCTCCATCAACAGAGACAAGACTGAGGCAAGTTGGCAATGGATGTGATCGTTCTAAAACAGGGTGGTCCCTTTGACGTAGGCGACCAGCGGACAACGACGGGACCAGCGCATTCGTGCCTAGCCTGACAGGTCTTTGAGGAGTTTGGCTAGTGGGAGGGCACAGTGTTTACTTTGCCGTCGCAGACCCATCCCCTCGACAACACGGATGAGATATTCGCACTGTATGCAACATGCTTGAACCTGGCATCACGAGGCGACACACAAGGGCACATTTGGCACACCCACTGACAGAAGTGTGTGTTGCATCGTTTCTCTCCCTCCCTTCGATCGCCCAAAGCACATCATCTTGGCCCGTCCACACAATGTCTTCAAATCTCCCTGCGTGTGTCCATTGTCTGTCTCGGTTATTTGCTTTTTCCTTTTCTACAGTTCGTGCCCTCAGCTCTTGGGGTTGCTCCATGTCTCAAGTTGGCCTCGTCCATCAGCTGGCCGTCATTGAAGGTGACGGCCAAGGCGAGGCATCGCTTTGAGCATTTGCTCCCTCCACTCCTCAGCTCCCTCAGCTGCCGATTTTTCGGCACGACTCCCTCACAATCTCGTTCCCTCCGAGTTGTCCCTTATGTCTTCACAATTACACCAACAAAGACATCCCTTCCAAGGGTCATGTGAGATCACAGAGAGTAGGCATGCAAGTCCCGCCCCAACGCGCAATGCAAACCCATTCCCTTCCTTCGCTTTCCCCCCCACGCGAATGCACGATCCGAGTCCCCTCCTCTCAGGCAACCATGATGTGCAGCCTGCAAATGCGCGTGCCTCTGGGAACCAGCCGGGGCGATGCGGTGATGCGATGATTGCTGCCACTGGCTTCCGAAGAAGAAAAAGAAGTAAGAAAGAAAAAGAGGGAAAAAAAAAAAAAGAAAAAAAAAAGGAACAAATAAGAAAAGAAAAACATCGTCATCGGCCATTTCCACCATCATACGACAAAACCCATCGTTATTCTCGCCCACACATCGGAATTCAGCGTAGATTGCACAAGTTGCTTCTTTCTGCCTCGGAGCCTCTGAATTTCCCTTCTTTTTTTTTTTTTTCCTTTTCTTTTTCCAGTTCCTTTTCTTTTCATCCCGTTTCCTCTGCCCATTCCCCATTCCCTCTCAAAACCACTCCCCCAGTAGCAACAGCCGAAGGGTTCCGGCCAGACGACGGCTTCGGCTTCACTCATTGACACATCAACAAACAAAGGGAGAGGGACGGCTCGCACCTCCTAGCGCTGGCCCTTTTTCTCGGCCATGATCCATGTGGTCTGAAATGGTCTCTTCCTACTACGTCGTGGTCCACCATAGTTCTTGCTCGATCCATCTGCTTTCGGAGGTTCCCTTCATGTGTGTGTGGTTCTCTTAATGGTCGAACGGAGCGGTCAATCGGTGCCTTGACATTTGAGACTGCCCATCTGATCAACCGGCAGCAGATAGATGGCTTCCCTAATGCGGCCGCAAGAGACGGTCAGTTCGCGCGGGTTCATCCGCTCCATCTAGGTCCAATCCACCACCATCACCCTCACGTTTCTTTCTCGCAGCCTCCATTGCCAATATCTCAGGTCCCAATGTAACACACACACCCTTGGATCCATAGTCACGCAGCCCTTCTCCCTGTCCCCCGGCTCGCTACATGATGCCAGTGGCCGACCGGGAGCGATAACCTGTGTAGAACAACCACCTTGTTTCGTCGGGGACCTTTTCTCTCTCGCAGCCTGCAGGCAGGGTCCCCCCGCCAGCTCCTCCATTATCACTTTAGCTCCCTTGAAGACATGTCCAGATGATATCACTGTGTGAGCACCTTTATTGCGACACCACCATTCGAGTCGAGTCCTGGTGTGTCGTACCGTCCTATAGTCACATCACCCTCCCTGGAACTAACTGGTCCTCCCTTGCAAACCAAAGAAAAAGAGGGCAACCCCGCGCGAGGCTCGGTAAATGGGTCGAATTGATGCTGCCCCTCCTCCGCCCTGGAGGTATTCGAGGCGCCTGAATCAACTGAATCAAAAGAGTCATGTTTCCTGTTGGTTGACACCATTTCGCCCATATACGCGCCCAAAGACATTATCACGGCCCATCACACATACCGCACACACACACACAAGCCGCCCATCAACGTAGGCTAATCTCACAGCACACCCATAACGCCTCCGTTTCAGAATCCCTCGTGACGCAAAGCCCCCCCAACAATTGTCATGCTACCCTCCCCTCCCGTTTCTGCCGCATCTACGGATACGGATGCGTGCTTTCTCTTATCGTAGGAACGCACGTCGGAGAGAGAGTGTCATGTCCGCAGCAGTTAACAAGGCCAGCCTCCCCCCCGGCAGGGAAAGTCATGCCCCTCCAACGAAACAATGCATGCAGACGAAAATACACGCCCGATTGGCTCCTTTTTTTTTTTTTTCTTTTTGGGGGTAACTGCGCCATTACCGTCGACTCGAAAACGTGGTGCGACAGCGTGCCGCCGCCCACTCAAGGGCAAGGGCAAAGAGGCAAGGCAGGCGCAGGGCTGGCAACATTCAAGGGCGAAAAGCAACCAAAGACGTGACGTTCGCGAGAAACGCGTCTTACACGCGTCGAAACGCGCTTTGACGCGTATGTCTTAATTGGGACCCGACATAATTGGCCAATGAACATTCTGTGTTTGGTGGGTCTTATGGATATCGATATGCACACACTTCCGCGTTGTGTGTGGTCTGTGCGATATGCATCCACTTAACGAAAGGCTTTCTCTCATGCACACTCGACCTTGATGTCGCCGAGCCCGACTCGTCTCTTCGCGCGTTCTCGCTCACCGTCTTTATAACCTGGTGCAAAAAAGATAGATAGGAAATAGCTAGTTGCTCACACTGTAGCATCCATTGCTACCTCACTCACCGCCTGTTTCGACCACGAGCGGACCAAACCCACGCAGACACGCCTTTTTACCCCTCACTTGGATACTCGGGGCTCTCGATCCAGACCATAGCTTTTCAGGGCTCTGCTCTTTGCCCCTCCCCCATCCAAGCGTCCAGACTTGGGCCTTGTCTTGCTTTTTCTTGCTTTTTGGTCTGTCGTGCGTGCAGGGACAGTCTGGATGGATGATTCGCCTCGCGTCATCTGCGGCCCTTGAACAAGATAGATCCCTTCGATCATGCATTGCATCGCCCTTCCCTTAATAAAAACGGCCCCCCTTCAGCCAACATCGGGGGAGGCTCCCTGATCGAGCAGTTCGCGCTAATAGTGCAAGGTCCACAAAGAAGAAGATGGTTCCTGATCACCCATCTGCGACACTCTCAGCTTGCCTTTGCAGGGCTGTTGTTGGTGGAGGGGTAGCATAGCAGGGCGATGATGATCCAGGGCGAAGACAACCAGCCACCCGATTTTCACATCCTCCCCCCCTCTCCCCCTCCTCTCACTATCCTCCCTTGTTTCCTATCTTTCCTACGAATCCGGTGTAGTTCTTTGAGAGATAGTAACTTATCTCAACCTCTTTGTCTTGGACCGCCCTTCTTGTTCAAAGTTCGGGGTTCCCTCAACCCACCCCCCGCACTCGGACGAACTATGGATCTTTCTCTCTAAGTGGTTTTTACGCATCCCTTGGGGAACCTTTCACCCGCATGAAGACATCGAGTGTCTTGGAACAGGGTAAATTAGTATGTGATGGATTTGGCACAAAGGGACTCCTTTTGCTCAGAGCAGTCTTGTCTTGTCTCTCCTGCAGAAGGGGCGAAGAAGCATTGGCAACTTCGGAGCTTCCTCCGACGGCCCTTTTTGCGAACACTCCTCCATCTAGAGGGGGGGGCTGTAAGAAGGAGAGAGAGGTGGGAGTCACCGGGATGCCGAACGCTTTCAAGGGTTCCGGCTCAGCGTCCTGACTAAACGCGGACCGCGACCAAAGTGCTGATGTGATGATCGGGTTCACACCATCGAAGCTTGTCACGCCCGTCGCAGAAAACGGAGTAACCTTTGCTCAGTTCGAATGCTTTGTCTAGAAGCTGCCTATCCGTGTTCAGCCGTATTTGATAAAAACAGGCATGTGGACGTGTACAACCTTCCTCCCATCGATCGTTGCACATTCCAGCCAGCGTTACATACTCATCCTCCTCCTTCTCCTTCTCCTCCAACTTAAACACGCTCCCAAACTCCCGCATTCCCTTCCCTCCCAATGCAAGCTTCCCGTGGCACCTTGGCATCCACGATTTTCCGCCTCCCCAACGTCCATGACATCACATGTTCAGAATTCCCACGCGCCAAAACGGGCCTCGAGACTGCGTTACCACAATGATCACTCAAAAGCGCCTCCTTCGCTAAACGCCCATGATACTTGTGTCAGCCTCCCCCCGTCTCGCCGCTTACTCTCGCCTGTCCTACGACATCGAGGAAGCCACACGATACACTGACACGAACGCCATGTTGTAGTAAACGAAATGCCATGGTGCCCCTCGTATCCGCAAAGTCTGTCTCTCTTTCCATGATTAAGTAGTCTTCACACGCTGGGACTTATACCGACCGCATCAGGCTGAGTCGTAGAAGCAAACAACAGAGGCAACACACAGGCAAGACAAGTATTGGTTCGTGGCAAGACTTGATTATTATATCATAAGGCATCCAAACCTTGTTCCTCAAACGCCATCCGCACGAGAAACCCGCCACCATCCGAACCAAACCCGCTCTCTGCTTCTCGCGCAATGCATATTATGCCCGGCTGGTATTAAACCCCGTCAACAGTTCCCTATTTCGCTTGTTTGCCTTCTGCCTCGTTCGTCGCTCCCAGAGAGTGACGGAAAACTCAGCCGGCCTATAGAATCTAAAACCCAATCGTGCCTCAGCCTCAATGGCTCGGCCTTTCCTCCCGTTGCTTTTCCTCCCCGTTTTAGTCTAAAAGTCCCCGGTGCAAACATTATCGAAGAGAAACGAGGACGGTCGATGGAAACGGCTCTTTGAACCCCCAAAGAAACTCCAAGAGTCCTCCCTTTTCAAGAAACCCTTCCAGTAATGCAAGAATGTAATAATGCCATGCATAGTTTATGCAAAAAAATAAATGCAAAAAAAGGAATGAAGGATGTGCCTTGCTTTCCAAGAAACAAAAAAACCGTTCAGGTAAGTAAGGATCGTGGGGGCGGTTCCTGTCATCAAGATGTTGTGGTTATTAGTCGTGTCTCTTCGCCATTAAGCCCCCGTCGTGGGAGTCTTCTCGTCGGTTTTTCACATGACAATGCAGTCTTTGTCGTCGCCTGGTCGTTTCTGTATCTTGCCACCGTTTCGGGGAGCCGCAACCTCCATGGGAGTGCCTTCGCCGCTGACAGCCGCTTGGATGATGGCCAGTCGCTGCTTAGCTCTGCCTTCGCCAGCGTCAGCTGCCTTGACATACCAGACGTTGGCCTCGAGAATGTCACGACGACAGCCAATGCCCATTTCGGTAAAGTATCCCACGGCGTACTGTGCTTTCACGAAGCCTGGCGCCAGTTAGTCATCGATCAAGCCACGAAATATTCTTCTCGTGTAACTTACCGAGTTCTGCAGATCGACGAGCCCATTCGTAGGCCTCTTCCTGGTCCTTTTCCAGGATTGGGGGAGCTCCCACCATGTACCAAGCACAAAGTCCCATCATGGCAGCAGCGTGACCTCGCTCGGCAGCTCCCGTGTAAAAGTGCACACTGAGGGCTGGATCGCGAGGACAATTCAGCTTGCCGTGCTCGTACGCTTCACCCATACGAAAATTCGCTTCGGGATGTCCAAGGTCTGCGGCCTGGGTAAAAAGTTCCGCGGCATAAGTGTCATCCTTGAAGACGTCGTCACCGTATCCGGTCTCATACAAGCAACCGAGCTGGTACGGTGCGGCATTGTATTGGCTATCAGCCGCTTCCGTCGCCAACTTCATCCACTTAATACCCTCACGGTATCGCTTCTCGCCGAGGTCGCCAGACAAGCACGCCTTGCCAAGGCGCGTCATCGCTCCCGGATGTCCTTTTGAGGCGGCGGTGCGCAAGAACTGGACTGCCTTGGCTGGATCTTTCCGACATCCCCATCCAAACTCGTAGCAGAGAGCAGTGCGATAGCCAGATTCGGCATGTCCATGCTTGGCGGCCAACACGAAGAGGGGAAAGGCTGAGTTGTAATCCTCCTTTCCCTTGTTGAAGAGACCTGATGCATAGCCATCGGCGAGGTAGTATTGCGCAAACGGGTAACCTCCGCTGGCGAGGCGCTGGAGAATCTGGCGCGCTTCCTTGAGGAGCTCGTACGGGCTAGCGACCATGCCCTCCATCGACAGACCATCTTGCCCCTTCTGGGGCTTGGGGCTGGCTTTCCTCTTTCTTGGATCGGTGACGTCCAGTCCCTGCTCCTGTGCAGTCGAAATCAGGAACACAGCAAACGAGTACTGAATGGAAACGTCATTCGTCTTTTTGACGTTTTGACGGTACATGTCTAGGGTCTTTTGAGTACTAAGAAGGGAGGCATTGTTGCCAATCACGGTCCGGAGATTCGAGTTGTCCAAGACCAAGGGCGCTGGCGCCTGCTGGGGATAGGGCACATTCAGAAGCTCTGCATACGATTGAGGTCTTACGTCGGGCGATTTGCGTGTCTGGGAAGGCGTCCGCATGTGTGAACCACCCGGCATCAAGTTGGGCGACCGGCCACGGCTGCCGTAATCGGAGTAAGCCGAGTAGGAAGATTGAGGTCGCGGAAGTGATGTTCGAAAGTTGCTGGAGCCGGGCGTGAGGTGACGCCTGTGAGCAGATCCGTCGCCCAAATCAGGGGTAGAGGCGGTTCGGCCGTCGTCGTTTGGGACACTCGACACGCGAGGAGGGTAATCTCTCTCGTGATGGTACTGGAAGCCAGGGACGGACTGGTTCCCGGACATGTTTCCCTCGATTATCGAGCTTTCCTCAGAGCCGCCAATCGTCTGGCACTCTGCGTTCTCGTTAATACCTGAGAGCGAGCTGGCACTCGTGCCCGCAGAAGACTGGCCGGCCGACTGTTGCTGATTTGTACTCGTCGTGTCGTCAGACTCACGACTGTTGCGAAACATTTCCTGGTTGCGAACCCTTTCCGTTGGGCTCATTATGTGAGGTTCGAATCCATCAGGTATAGGTCCCGACGTGGCCGACATGACAAGCGCATCGTTGCTTGGGCTGAGCCGAGGAGACTGTGACGGTTGGTCCAAAGAGGGGTCCAGTGAGATCATTGGCGGGCCATCCAACTTGGGGATTGCAGTTGCGTGCTCGTAGAAGTCTCGGGGACTCTGGCGATGGCTCGAGGTTCCTTGCGACATGTGCGGAGGGGGAGGAGGGGCTACCGCAGGAGGTGATGGAGGCGGTCGCTGGTGGTGGACGAGCTCGGCTTCGACGCCGTGGGTATGAGTACTCTCGATATCGGCATTTGAAGCTTGTGCCCAGTTGTCGTCTTGGAATTCGACTCGAACGGGAGAAACAGGACTGTCCCGCAGCCGCGGACCGCCAGGCGTGTCCAAGTTAGGGACATTGATGGGACTTCGGGAGGCATCGTCTGAATAGATCTTGTTGTTCGCAGTCGGCGACGTGACAATGGGCGGAGGTGAGGTGGAAACGGCGGCCATGGCTGCGTGACAAACAGTCGCAGCGCACAGGCAGCTGGACCGAGTGTCGAGATGTCAAGTTTAGGTGTAACGATCAAGTCGTGGTGCGACGGGGTGCGCGGAAGAGGCAGTGGCCGGATGAGGAAGGCCACGAGGTCTAATCCGAAATATTGGAGGGTCGAGCGCCGTGGACGCACCCTTTCGCGTGTGTGGTTTCTTCGCGCTGGCGCTCGCAGGTAGGGAGGAGGGTGGGAGATGGGCGGTGGGAGATTTGACGATCGAGGGGGTAGCGCTGGAGGGTGGACGGGAGCCGGAGAGCCGAGACGGAGACGCCAGGTCGCGGAGGAGAAATAAGGAAATATTAACGAGCGACGCGGGGAGGCTGGAGATGTTCAGAAGCCGTGTTCCGCAATGGAATGAATACCGGATGAGATATTGAAGAGCGCCGCGAGGGAGAAGCCACGGCGTCGTTGAGGACGGGAGGGAAAATTCCATAGACGGGATGGGGATGGGGTTATTGTGAGTGCTGGGCGCATGTGCCCTTTTTGGGTGGTGCCCTGGTTCGTGCTTGCCATCCACGGAGGGCCTGCCCGGGGTTTTCGATGGGTCTCTCTTGCACTTGGAGCACAGGGGAGTTGGGGAGGTGCGTGAAGACCTGGAAGGTGCGGTCGCCTGTAGCTGCCTCCAGCGCCTCTTAACACCCGCACTTCATCCTCCCGCCAGGCGGCCAGGATGCGAATGGTGGAGTGCAGCAGCTTTAGCGCTCCAGAAAATGGCGTCAAGCGAGGTATCTCGGACTTTTTCCCAGGTAGAAGGTACCTGCGGCCCTGGCCTTCCCCCTCAGAGCTGAACCTGCCCCAGCCAGGCCAAGCGTGGGACGAGGCAGATTTTCCAGAAGGCGAGTCTCACGATGAATTAGCTCGCACATTTTACCACGGTCGGTGTTTATGCGTCGGACATGTACTAAAACATATTTGTGACAGCAGGCCGGAGAAGCCAGGGGCTGTGGGCATCACGAAGAGCGTGGCTTGTTTCGCAGGGCAGGAGGCTTCGAGCCGGAGCTGGAGGGCTATGACACAGTGTCTCTTCCGTACCTAGGTACCTAAGCGACCAAGGACTGGAACCCCTTTTTCATCGTGAAGGAGCAACGAGGTGGAGGGGTGGGGAGGAAGTTGGTAGGCGGGCTGCGGTAGGCGGGTAGGCTGAAGACACCAGGTCCTCAGGCGCTTGGGCGAGACTGTCAGGAGATGACGATATCACCGCGAGGTTATGGCGATGCCGGCCTCATACAACAAAAGGGCTCCCGGTCTGACGGCGGCCATGGCACAATAAATGGGCTGCGTCCACCTTGTCTTGGCTCAAGGGGCTGGGCACACCTTTCATCCCAAGTCGACGCCTTGCGTCCCAGGAGACAGGATAGGAAGAAGGTAGTGGAGGGTCGGGAAGTCGTCGGGTCTGTGTGCGGTAGAAATCCAATGTGAGACGCTGATGAGTCGCCCAGGTGTGGCCACAAGTACGGGGTACGACTACACGATGCCAACGATGCAATACCTGCCAGTACTTTCGTAATTAACTGTACGAGGAAACTTGCGCCAAAGCAACTTGGCTTGCGGGAAGAATGTCACGTTCGAGAGATTGCCGTGGCCAAGGAAATTGAACAGTTGCTGGCGGACAAAGTGGTTGGCGGGACCAAAAACAGCGGGAGGTCGTAACAAGAGCCAATCCAGCCCAAACCAACCGCTAACAGAGAAACCGTGCATCACCACTTCCGACCATCTCTGCAAACAGAAGGTACAAGGGGTCTCGCCTGGTGGTCCAGGCTCCCAGGAGCAGGCAGGAGCAGGCCTCCGGATCTCTTGCCGCAAGTAAATACGGATTCCTTGTTAGCTTCGACCATGGACGACGCGAGCGAGAAGCCTCCCCGCGACATCTCAACCTCATCGCTAGGTCCCTCCCAAGAATAAATGCAACACACCCACAACGATCAAGAGCAGATACGGATACATGCAAAGATTCGATACCCCCGAGGACGTCTATACCCGATGCCGTTGTCCAGAACACCGAATCACGAAGGCCCTCTCCTTCTTGCTGCCCCGTACTTCGTCCGCGTTCAATCCGCCAGCCTTCACCAAACAACCGCCTTCCAACCACCGGTTTGCCTGAGGTTCCGAAACATGGAACTATTCCGAGCTATGTGTTCCAATGGTCCACCAAGCAATGCATCAATCTCAGACCAGCTTCAAATGCAAAGTCAAAGGCCTGCGACAGTGAAGCATCTACTATGGTATGAGGGCAAAAGTATGTTAGCTCGCCCCACACAACAGCAGGGATCAGAGAGGTCACAATCCCGACCCCTAATGTATCTTCCTGAAAAATTAGCTGTGGTCTTCATCTAGAATCGAGTATGCATTCCATTAGCATCTATAACAGCCTGGCAACGGTCCTTCATTGACTCTAATAGCTGTAAGAAGAAGCTATCATCAATTGATTCCCAAGCTTCCTTGACTGCGGCTCGTAGCCGATCATAAGATTGATCTTCTGGGAAGTGTCTCTCGATATATTCCTTCATCTCATTCCATACAGTCTCAATTGGGTTTAAATCTGGCGAAAAAGGTGGCCAGGTGATGACCTTGATCCCTCGAGCTTCAAGCTCGACGATAGTCTCTGCTGCAGTATGAGCAGGGGCATTATCTTGCATAAAGATGTGCCTGCGATCCGGATGAAGTCGATGCCAACCACATACGATAGGGACGATATGCTCAATATAGCTTGAGGCCTTAATAGAGCCCCAATCCTTCTCCCAAAAGACTCCAGGGCCCTTGCCCGTAAGCCCCGAGAAACAGGCCCAGAACATCCATCCCTTCTTACGCTGATGCCGTTCAATGATGCAAGTCGGGTCGAGCTCTTCGCCGGGCCTGCGAGTAACCCATGTTCGTTTATGCCTTCCCCCAGTTACCCAGGTCTCATCAGACCATAAGATAGCTTTCCAATCGTCAAGGGACCAGTCAATGCAATGCACAGCAAAGGCAAGCCGCTTCTGCCGCGTTGGCTCCGTGATTGGTGGTTTCCGACGCGCAATATATCTCTTGAATCCGGCCCGACGAAGGGCGCCTTTGACAGCATCGACAGAGCAATCCCAGCCTAGTGCCTGTGGCAGCCGCCAGTAAGCCATCCGCCGAGCATATCGGGAGGCACATACGAACTCTATCAACTCTTCAACTTGGGCTTCTGTAAGCACAGGAGGGCGGCCAGTAGAGCGACGAGGCGTGGCTTGGGTCGTAACTGCGTGTTGGACTTGCCGTAGCGTAAGGCGCAGGTGCGTAGCTATCTGCTGATAGGTCCAGCCGGCTGATCGAAGGGTTCGAATCGAAATACGGGTATCGCGGCTTGTGTTGCTAGCACGATTTGAAGGCGGCGGCGAGGGAGTTCGCGGAGGGTTGCTTCCAAGCTGCGCCAGAAGCTCCTGATGCTGCCGCGCAAGCTGCTCTTGGAGCTGCAGCTGAAGCTGCTCTTGCCTCTGTAAAATAAGCTTCTGTTGCTCCTGAAGCTGCTGTAGCTGTTGCTCGAGGCCCTGAATAGGATCCTAGCGAAAACGCGGTCAAAATAGACCTCAAATGCGTTGTGTTGATGTTAAGTTGGGAATACCTCCGGAGCGCGAAACGCGACCCCTCTGACCCCTGCTGTTGTGTGGGGCGAGCTAACATACTTTTGCCCTCATACCATAGTATGGTGCCAAGCCCGTCCTCGTGAGTATGAATTGCTTGCGTCCCTATGCGCGCACACGTTGCACAACTCCACCTATCCCTCCCACCATCGTCAGATGTCTCGGGGATGGTGGAGATGGGGGATTGTTGTCACCATGAGCTTGGACAGGAGCAACGGTTATAGGTGATGAACAGGCCGACAGCCGTCTCCGGTCATTCCAACTGAATATCTGACTCTCGTCATCAGCGTCCGCCTCCAATATGCAAAACGACTCGCCCAGGCCGGTGCTGCCTATGCTTGCATATGCACCAGGCTGCATTGTGCCTACTGTACGCTGCAGTGCTTCCGCGCTTCCCGAAGAGGTACGGGGTGCAGTATCATGCTGGCCTTGGTCGTCCCAGGATCGCAGCATGTCATGCAGTTGAATCCTACTGTGCGACGCAGAATCCTACAGCGAAGATCTACGGCGATCCAACGTGCAGTTCATGGAGCACACAGCCAAAGGTTACTTGACAGTGACTAAAAACATACATCACAAATCAATCTATTCATGGCAGATAAGCTCCGAATCTCGCCGTGGATGGCTTTCCGGTGAGGCTCTTGCCCCTGAGCGACTCTGGGCCAGGGATCACGGCAACATATCGACCCATGCGAGCCGAACAGGGCTGAGCCAAAACGCCATGCCGCTCCTCCAGACTCCAGGCTCAATAAAGACCCGGCAAAGCTACCGCCCGATGAATGCCTCGGGCGTTGCCGACAGGGCCGGAATCAACCCAAGCTGACTGATGCCATGCAGACAGAGTCCCAAATCAGGCAGAGCTGCCTCCTGGCGTCGCGGGGCATCCCCAATTGGGACACTGGGGGCCGCCTGAACGCGAGCCTTTTCCTCGATGAATTCGTCTCGTCTCGCCGGGCCACTGAATGGTGGCATCTATCAGCTCATTCAATTAGACATCCCCGCGTCAATTATTAGGCCGGCTGCACCGCGATGTCACCATGGATTGTCCCTTGAGACTTGTGTCATCATTATTGGTCTGCATCCGCCTCCCGCTCTCCGCTACGGAGGAACCGCCTTTGCCCGTGTGTGGACAGTGCGGCTGTCGATGACTTGGTGTTCTTCTTGCAGACTTGCCCAGTCCGTGCCTATGCTTGGCTTTGCAGCTAATCCAAAGTCGAAGTCCGAATACGCCGTGCCACCGCTTGCAGTCTAGGACACACGGATAGCCTGGCAGCACGTCTTTGAGATTCATCTCGTAACCCGGTTGCGAGTGCTACAGCAATGAAAGACTGCCTCATGGTCGAAAATAGCTGAAGAATTTGGTCACTGTACATTCTCGGTCTCGCATACAGATGTACATGTACTCGATCCGTGCCAATTTGACACCCGTGGACCTCATTTCCTCGCAATGCTGGCTGGATTCGTACCAAGCGAAACGTGGATCTTTGTTTCGTTATTCCCCTCAGTCTACCAATGCACTCACGGCAGCAAGGCACATGGAGGCTCCAGAGGACTCTTGCACAGCCGCCGAGTCTCTTCATCCGATTGAAAGCTCTCATGACGCATCAGCACCAAAGCCACAGAATTGCGCACACCATGACGATGCAATCCTTCTCAATGACATGTCCGGTATGTCACTGGCTGTTGTTGAAACAAAACAGCTGACATGGCACCCGAGTCTCACAATTCTGACCACACTCACAGAAGCTGCAGCAAGGTCGCATCTATGTTTAGCAGAATGTACGAAGATTTATCGATTGTGCAGCTCACAGGGGTGCCTGCAAGACAAGAGCCCGTTCTTCGGAGAGTTTGCGGAGGCCGAAGTACCACCAAGTACACGGGACTTGGTCAACGTTTGGCTGGCTTCTCTGGCCCTCCTTGGCCAACAAGCGAACAGCGGACACAGCGGCCAATTTTGAAAAGAATTGTGTTCTTGTACGGCTCGACTTCGTATTGACGGCGCAGACCAACAGACTGAGCTGCACCATTCCCCAAAACGAGCGAGGGACGACGAGCAGCTTGCCACTAGCCGCAAGCCTCCGATCACAGGTGCAAAAGGAAACGCAAATGCCACTGGACGGACGAGCTTCGAGGCCAGCCATGGCGGCGGCAAGGTGGAAACTAGGGGAAATTGGCGGGTGCGGCCACTCCTTGTCCTTCAGGCTCTTCAGCCTTCTCTCGCGCGGGCTTCTTGGAGGCACAAGCGAAGGACTGATTCTTCCACGGACGAAATCTCGTCAACAGCTTGTCAACCTTTCCAATGTCAGCGGCAGGGAACAGTTCACAACGGACCGCCAACTCCTTGTCCCACTAAACATCCACCGATCGGCCCCACTGTCCGTCGTCAGCCTCCGGGCTCTGCTCCGTCTGCTCGAGCAATCCGTCATACCGATAGTTGAGGCTCCACTGATGGGATAAGGCCATGGCCTTCTTTGAGGCAGGGAGCCGAGCATCCGGATCTTGTGGTATCATGAGATCAACAACTATGTCCTTTGAAGGCTTCGCCAGAGGGTGAAAGACAGCCCATGTGTGGATCGGCTGCCGAAGTCCCACCCGTCCATCTGAACCCGGGATGGTGCTTGTGTGCGATTTGGGGAAGATGGACCAGGATTCGTTGGCTACTGACGACCTTTCCCGGGTTCTTATGGACGGAGGAGAGGGAATTCCTCGCGGGTTGACAGGTTCCATCTCGTATCTAGGCTCTGTTCTTCCCCGCGCTGCGGTTGAGTTCCACCGGGCGGGAATGGATGACGACGAGTTCTTGCGTGGCAGCGGTTTGCCAGCGGCCGCCGTCTCGTGAGTCGTCACCGCCGAGTTGCCGCGTGCTGGATACGTGAGTTTACGTAGGCATTCGTCAGTTGGTTGAGAATAGATACGAACGTGGGGGGCGAAGAGGATTTCCTTGCCACTTTGTGATTCTGCCGGAGGCAGTATTGTCAGGACCGAGGCAGCGCGGCAGATATATTTTCGTATAGTTCTATTTTTCTATCTGAAGCTGCAGTTGAGGTGGAATTATCCTGCTCATTTGGCTTCTCAATGACTTGATGTGATGGTGTGCCGGGTTGTCCCTGCGAGGCGCAGGGACTTATATGCATCCTCACATGACATACCCTATACCGAAGTGAAATCTATTGCTAATCTATTCGTTAGAATTGCTCAGTCGGGCAGACACGGCCCAATAAATTTAGATGTAATATTCGTAGGATCGAGTCCGTGTGTCTTTCGGGTGTGTCTGTGGTTCTGTCCTCGATGTTGGTTGTCGTCGCCGTCAAGTTGGTTGATTGGATAGAGAGTGTGAAGTATTCGGATGGTAACACACACGTGCAGTTTGGTGAAAGCCGGGAACGACAGCCAAGTGACACCTCACATTAGACACCGAGTACGTACCTATCATAAAATGCAAAGCGCGACGGTGAATGTACAAATATGTTGGTCTGACAGCCAGGCTGCGTTGATGGCTGCCGCATAACCAATGTGTCCCACATGGCAACTCACAATGAAGACGTAAGATGTCGATACACAACCAGAGAAATAGGATTCGAAACAAAAATATCTAACCAACAGAAACATGACATGGTAAGCAAAAAAGACTGTTTCATGTCGCAAGGCTGACCGAAGGGTGACGAATCTTGTGTCAGCCGTATGACACTTGGTGTGACTGACTTTGACTGCCGCCCCCTCAAGCCGTAATATCCCGGAACTGAGCCACCACAAGGACTCTGGAGGAGGAAACAAGACTTCCCCACAAAGAAGGAGAATGTAAATTTAGCAGTGGATTTTAGCAATGGGCTCCAACTTTTGGGCTGGTCGGTTCGGTTCTGAAATCATTCGAACTAGCAAGAAGGCCACAACTGCCATGGCTTGCGCGTGGCGTCACGGCAAGAGGTTAAAAAGTCGGGTTGCGGAAATGACAATTTAAAGTCGGGATGCAGGAGAAAACCATATGGACACCTTGCACGGTCTTGAACATATCCAGAGAGGAAGAAGAAAACTGTCAACGCTAAGCGACAAAAAGTGAGCTCATGGCTGAGCCTTGAGAAGCATTGGAGTCTTTAGAATATGAGGGCTGGGATATAGACAGGATGTGTTTCAAGGTTGGGTGACGAATACGCGGACAACGGTAGTTGAAAGCCAGGGCGAAGACAAAGACGGTCGGCATGCCCCGATATGGGAAACAATTCCATTGAATACGGGCAGCTCATCAACCTCGAGATGTGTTCACGAGCGAGCGACGAGAGATCGATCCGAAGGGCCGCAGCGGCCACCTCTTACGTGGCTCATCAATCGTCGTCGATCACAGATGAAATCTCGGACTGTGAACTCTCTTCATTAATTACAAGGGCACCCCTTATTATTACCGGTGAGGTTGCGCCGAGAACCGAAGCCAATCAGAGCGGCGGCGAAGGGGAAATGTGACCAAGACATGGCAGCGGTCGACGAAAGAATTGGACGAGGCCAGCGGCGACTCCGTACAAATTTTGCAGCCAGTTCTTTTTGTGTCTTTTTGCCTTTCGTCCTTCATTTTTCTCTTTCGGGTCCATCACAAAGGCCAGGGCACCCAACGGCCGAGTGGATCGTGCCAGGGGACAATCGCCCCAGACGAAGCGAAATGGGTTCCATTCGGGGGGGAGAGAGGCTTGAGCCAACGGAGCTGAGCGGAAGCCTCGTCGAACAAGGCACGGGAAGTTACCTGGCAACTGGTGCCAGACCGGTCACCGTTTGTCCGCTGTAAGCGCGAGAAAAAGGAAAGGAGGGATGGAAGATGGCACAGAAAAGCATGCAAAAACGACGTGTCTATTCGTCTCTTCACCCGTGCCGTCCCCGTCGCTTACGTCCCGAGAAACAATAGAATAATAAAGGGCTCGATATGTCTCGTCTCGTCCATCCCAACCCATTTAGCCTGAGCCTCGGCCGGCCAGCTGGCTCTTGGTTGGGTGGCTGTGCTGCAAAAATAGCAGGGGGCCTTAAAATGGGTGTGAGGAAGTACCCCGGAGGTATCTGTACTCGAGTCCTGGCAGGCCTAGCGGCCAATCAGCGACGAACGGTTTTAGAAAAAACCGCTGGACGAGTCGGGAAGTGGGTGATGCCATAGCGGCCAGTGGCAGCAAACATGGTTGGGAGCGTTGGCGGCGGCCCGGGGGGCGACTTGAACGGTACACGTTGTGGGACCGAGGTCAGCAGGTGCGCTAGGACAGATTGGGTACGTGGTGCTGGGGCAACCGCCGGGGCCAAACATGGGACCTGCCAAGCTTGGTTCGGACAGGGGAGGGATGAGAGGGAGGGGAGGAGTTTGAGGCGGCACGCTGCTGGCGAGTTTGTGACGGTCGCTTTTTGCGCAAATCTCGGCCTGTTGCGCATCTCATGGGGCTTCATGGGGGATCGTTGTTGCTCAGCTTGGTCTCGCTGACCCCAGGCCCAGATGTCGCTGTTGTGCAGAATGTCTCTGTACGGATAATTACAGGACCAGGAAAAAGAGACGGCTAGGAGCAAGACTTCCAGATGAGGCTAGCAAGTGCGTAGGGCGGGATGTGCACTGTACCAGGCCCCGCGTTCCTGGCGCCGACACAGTGCCACTAGCGCCAGTCTTCACACGGCTCCCCCTTCTCCCACCTCGACTCGAGTTGACCATGGAAGTTGCGACCGAGAAGGGGTTGCTGCTCCTCCTTCTCGCAACGCAACTCTCTCCCGCCCCCAACTCCTTTCGCTCTCCTCCCCGTCATTCTCTTTTTCACTACGCTCGCTCATCGACTCTCGCTGCATATATCTGGGCTCTCATCTTTGTATAGTTTTGCCGAGCCCCAATTGTCTTGATCCGTTCGCTTTCCTCCCAGACACGCATCGGTCGCCCGAACCAACCTTCTGGGGGGTCTGTTTCATTCTTATTCCTCGTCTGCATTCTCTCTGCCCCCTTTTGGACCTGAGAGACTGCACCTGCAGTGCTGCAGCTGCTGCTACGACGAAAAAAAAAAAAAACAACAGGCCCGGCAACCAACCCACACACGACAACCGGCCCGCCGTCCGCTGTCCTTGCTTGCTGTTCTCCCTCGTTGTCCAAGCAAAGTCCAGGCTTTTTCCCGCCAGCCGACTCCACGCCCCATCTCCCATCCCATCTCTCTGCTCGTCTACTCCAAACAACGGTGTCGCTGCTTCCTTGATGCGTCTTCGCTGACTCGACCACGACGACCAACCCCCCGTTGAGCTTGTCCGATTCTTTCTTCCTGCGAGGGTGCACAGGTGCACGTCCCGGCCGTTGCGCCTTCTTTCCCGTCTGCCATTCGTCTCCCGAGAAACACCATTCCCCCATCTGTCCCCAAACAGGGATATTCCCGACTCTGAAGACAATCCTGTCTCGCGGCTGCAGAACAGCCAAAACAAAGTCTCCCGTAAGTCTTTTCTTGGCTTCATTTCATACTTTCAACCTACCCATCTTTGCCTTGTTCTCTTGGTTTTACTTGTTCAGCCTATTGTCTCGTCGCCGCCGGACATTGTTGGAAATCGCGTGGTTGTTTGCTTGAATGTCCCCCTTCTAATCTGAATCACCCTGGCCCCGTTCCCTTACCTCCTTTCCGCGAGGTCGAGCTTGCTTTTGCCCTTCCTCCCGTCCTCATCTTTGTGTGACTGCAAGAGACTCCAACTCTAACACGCGTCACAGGGCCATGTCTCTCCCCGAACGGCCGGGCGCGAGTCCCACGTACGATCAGCGTAATGTCTATCGAAGCTCCCCCTCGAGGCGATCGCGCCCTGCCGACATAGAAGCTGGGGGGTATCATCCTGTGGGGGAACAACAACAACATCAACGTGGGAAATCTGCCTCTGCCTCTTCCTTCGCTGACACCATTGGTCC
Organism: Thelonectria discophora; assembly: GCA_911649645.1. Taxonomy (NCBI): domain Eukaryota; kingdom Fungi; phylum Ascomycota; class Sordariomycetes; order Hypocreales; family Nectriaceae; genus Thelonectria; species Thelonectria discophora. Next base: position 3,388,361 of record CAJVRK010000008.1, on the reverse strand, counting down.
TAATTCCAACACAGAGAGTATGCCTCTGTCGCCGACTTCACCTCCCGGGGGCCACGCGAGGCATGGGAGCGGTTCTGGACAGCCCACGCGGAAAAAGAGCTTGATTCGACCCGAGAGAAACAGAATAGACAAGGACCACCGCAACTATCACTACCACAAGCATGCCGCCGGCATGAGCGTCCTTCCCTCTTCGACCGGTAACGACCACATTCTCGAGGAATTGGAGGGCTCGACCGAAAGATCAGGCTCGAATCTGAAGGATAATGTCTCTGACGACTCACCTCGTGGATCACGCAGACACGCCAGTGGTGGTGACGCCGAGAAGGGTAGAGCCCGTGCCAATTCCCGCCCACACCGTAGCAAGTCGGGCAAGATTACGAAGAAGTCGAAACGCAAGAGCAAGCAGATCGAAGAGCAGCAGCTACGAGCGCCGAGCTTCTGGAACGTTTACTGCGCCATCGTCACCTTTTGGGCCCCGGGCTTCATAATGAAGTGCTGCGGCATGCCGACTCGCGCGCAACAGCGGGCTTGGCGCGAGAAGATGGGTTTGATCAGCATCATCCTGATCATCATGGCCATTGTTGGTTTCATCACTTTTGGTTTCACAGCCACCGTGTGCGGTAGTGCTCCAGAACGTTTGCGTGTTAACAAGGTTGACTCTGGGTACATGATTTTCCACGGTGTTGCCTACGATTTGTCGACTTCGCACCACCCCGCCGCCGAAGGAATCCCTCTCCGATCAGACGGTCTGGGCGCCAACGTCCTCTACGACCTGAGCGAAAAACACGGAGGACAGGACGGCAGTTTCCTGTTCCAAAACGTCAACGGCAAATGCAAGGGCCTCATTACGCTCGCGGAGGGTTCCGATGTCCCCACCAACGACGATGACGACCTCGCGTGGTACTTCCCGTGTAATACGTTTAACCAAGATGGTTCCTCAGATGTCAACCTGACGATTCCCTACTACTTGGGCTATGCCTGCCACACTACTTCGAACGCGCGCAACGCCTTTTACACTGGTCTCGGCAGTTCGGCGGACGTCTACTTTACGTGGGATGACATTAGGAACAGTTCGCGAAACCTCATTGTGTACTCGGGAAGCGTCTTGGATCTCGACCTCCTCAACTGGTTCAACACGAGCCAGGTCAACGTTCCCGATCGCATGAAGGAAATAAGGAATACCTCCACCGATGTGAACAAGGCAATCCGTGGCCGCGATGTCACGCGCATGTTTCAATCGTCTAGCGACAAGCAGTACGCGCAGTGCTTCCAGGAAATCATCAAGGTCGGCTCTATTGACACCGAAACTGTTGGCTGCATCGCTTCCAAGGTGGTGCTATACTGCGCCCTTGCTCTGATTCTCTCCGTCGTTGGAGCTCGATTCGTCCTGGCCATCATCTTCCAGTGGTTCCTTTCTCGCAAGTACGCTGCGGCCAAGACGTCGCAAAGCTCCGACCGCCGCAAGCGCAACCGCCAGATTGAGGATTGGTCCGAGGATATTTATCGAGCGCCCGCTCGACTGCCCGGCGACATTGGCAGCACTGTCGTGTCGTCGGATCGCAATGCCAAGCGCGGCTCGTTCTTGCCAACCACTTCTCGCTTCTCAACCATCGGCGGGCCCGAGAGAACCACTCAGCGACGCATGCCCACAACCACTCAGCGACGCATGCCCACAACCATGGCAAGCCAAGGTGCCTCCAGCTCTCTGCTGCAACCTGGTTCTATGTACAAGCAGGGTAACGACAGTCGCGCCAGCTTCCTGCGATCGGATCCCTATGCCAGTGGTACGCCTACGGATGGACCGGGACCTGCCGGCTTCAACCATGAGTCTGTCGTCGCTCAACCCCCCTCAGACTGGATGCCCTTTGGATTTCCTCTGGCGCATACGATGTGCCTGGTTACTGCGTATTCAGAAGGTGCGGAAGGTATCCGAACCACGCTTGACTCGATTGCCACCACCGATTACCCCAACAGCCACAAGGTCATTGTCGTTATTTGCGACGGTATGATCAAGGGCCATGGCGAAAAGGTGTCCACTCCCGATGTGTGTTTAGGAATGCTCAAGGACCACACTATTCCCCCTGATCAAGTTCAAGCCTTCTCCTACGTGGCTGTTGCAACGGGTTCCAAGCGACACAACATGGCCAAGGTCTACTGTGGCTTCTACGACTACGGCACCGACTCTCGTATTCCCGTCGACCGACAGCAGCGTGTGCCAATGATGGTCGTGGTGAAGACGGGCACACCCGAAGAAGCCAAGAAGTCCAAGCCCGGCAACCGCGGAAAGCGCGACACGCAGGTCATTCTCATGTCGTTTCTCCAAAAGGTCATGTTCGACGAGCGAATGACGGAGCTCGAGTACGAAATGTTCAACGGTCTTTGGAAAGTCACTGGAATCTCGCCAGACTACTACGAAATTATTCTCATGGTCGACGCAGATACCAAGGTCTTCCCCGACAGTTTGACGCACATGGTCTCGGCCATGGTGACGGATCCCGACATCATGGGTCTCTGTGGCGAGACAAAGATTGCCAACAAGCGCGACAGCTGGGTTACTGCTATACAGGTGTTCGAGTACTTTGTGTCTCATCATTTGTCCAAGTCTTTCGAGTCCGTCTTTGGTGGTGTCACTTGCTTGCCAGGTTGTTTCTGCATGTACAGAATCAAGGCGCCCAAGGGAGCTCAGAACTACTGGGTGCCCATCCTGGCGAACCCCGACATCGTCGAACACTATTCCGAGAATGTAGTGGAGACGCTGCACGAGAAGAACCTGTACCTCCTCGGTGAGGATCGATTCCTGACGACGCTCATGTTGCGAACGTTCCCCAAGCGAAAGCAGGTCTTTGTTCCTCAGGCCGTGTGCAAAACGACCGTGCCCGACAAGTTCATGGTTCTGCTGTCTCAGCGACGTCGCTGGATCAACTCGACAATCCACAACCTCATGGAGCTGATCTTGGTGCGCGATCTCTGCGGTACATTCTGCTTCAGTATGCAGTTCGTCATCTTTGTCGAGCTTGCTGGTACTCTGGTTCTTCCTGCAGCCATTGCTTTTACGTTTTATGTTGGTACGTACAGGTCTAATCACCCTTTTCCCGCGCAATGCTAACGGTTCAAAGTCATCACTTCGATTGTTAATTCGCCACCTCAAATCATTCCGCTGGTTCTTTTGGCGCTCATTCTCGGTTTGCCTGGTCTCCTCGTCGTCATCACGGCGCACTCGTGGTCTTACATTGTCTGGATGTTGATTTACCTCTGCGCTCTTCCGGTCTGGAACTTTGTCCTGCCCACGTACGCCTTCTGGAAGTTTGACGACTTTTCTTGGGGTGAAACCCGCAAGACGGCGGGCGAAAGCAAGAAGAGCGGACACGAAGCCGAAGGCGAATTCGACAGCAGCAAGATCACGATGAAGCGATGGGCCGAGTTCGAGCGCGACAAGCGCAGCAAGAGCGGCTACTGGGGCTCGCGAGAGAATGTCGTGGGTGGCGGAGGCAGCTGGACGAGCCCTCAGGGTCACCATTATAATGAGGAGTACTACTCTGACGCTTGATTACTTGGCGCCACGGGGGTTGGTTTTCACGGCTTCATGGTTTCAAAAGGGATGGGAGTTGTTGGTTGAACACGGACACACATACACGCGGAGGCGAAGGCGCAACAACTTTTGCACGCATACGTTAGATAATTTGGGAGAGGTTTGTTTTTTTAAGATGTTTTTTTCTATATCCTTCTTGTGTGCGTGGGGGGTGTCTAGATCATTCGGAGTGATCTCGCCCGTTGTATAGAGGTGATTGGAGGCGTTGTCGACTCTTGAGAGTGTTTGCATGTATATAGTTTATTGGTTTTTGCGAAGCGAGTCTCATGAGTCCTAAGAATATCAACACGTTTAATCTTATGATGTCTGATGGTTCTGCTTGGTGGTGTCTCCTGTGAGATGGAAAGTTCTCAGACATGACTTCTGTGTGAGTGTAGTTTCTGTTCTAGACATATGGATTGCGAATGCGCACTCCCCAGATATCAAAACCGGTGAGATGGCCGAGTTGGTTATGGCGTCAGGTTAAGGTTACCTTAATTCCCTAAGATTCCTGATGGAGCAATCCTCCTGGGTTCGAGTCCCAGTCTCATCATTTCTTTTTGCTTCTTTGTGTGATTTACTCGGTAAGTGTTTCTTATGGGGTTTTTTGTCCATGATGGTTTTCTTGTGTTTCAGCGTGAGGAAAGATTGTCTTGATTGTAAGCGAGGTGTCAATGTGGGGAGAGAAGTAAGAGGTGAGAGATGGCTATCGGAGGAAGCAACTTTTATTGCAAGGGGTAGAAGGCCTGGCGTATGTCTTATTCGTTGGCTTTGTCAAGACATGAAGAGAAAAGGAGTAAAGAGGGAAAGTATTGGGACACAGTAAGAAATAACGATCGAGAAGGTGTTCGACAGTCACACTCACATTCAACCTCTCGACTTGACGCAGCTGAACAGAAATCAACACCACGTCCAAGCCAACGACTTCACTTCCAACAATCAACGTCACTCGCCCACAACACCAATTCCAAAATCACTTGGTATAATCATTACGGCCACGCCAAAAACCCCCCAAAAAACCTATAATCAAAGCCGACTAAAACCCCCCCTATACCTTCGTTGCGCCGTGCAAATGGCTGTGGTAAACCCCATCTGTGTCTACGTAAAAGTCCATCGTTTGCTCGTTACGGCATGTAAGAAGACAATCTCGAATCAAACAACGCCTCGCTACCCTTTCCGTTTCAAACTCGTGGCGGCTCTCATCGTCTCGTCGCCTCAACATCTTCGCCAAGCTCCCAAGGCTTCTGCGCATCGACGTACGTCGACAGTCGCTGGTCGCCCCATCGAGCTCCGACAGTCACCCACACGTGCTTCTGAGGAGCGTTCGAGCTGATCGTCTCTCGGAACCCCTTCCATCGGAGACGGCCTTCTCGGCTCATGTCGCTGTTGCCCATGCCGCCGTTGGTGGTCCACTCCTTGACCACGTTCTTGATAAAGGTAATTTTGCGCCGGAAGTCGTTTGCGGCAGGGATTCCCTGAAGCTCGGGGTCGATTTCTGGTCGTCTGCGTGTAGTGCTCGTTCGAGTCGTGCGAGATGATGCAGAAGGTTTCGTCTGGAAGTTGAGGAGAGTCTGTAGAGGGTACGACAGCATGGCGCGGTCGTCCAACGCCGCGGCACCGATAGAGCCGGTGGTGGCGAGCCTCTCAGCCGCGTCTTTGGGCAAATGCCAGAAGTGGCACCAGCTGCCCGTTGAGTCAATCACAATCTTGGTGTGGTCAGGGAAGTTGAACTGTTCCATGTTAGCCAGTTTTCTCGCCCCTAGCACATGAAGCTTACCTGTAAATGACCATCGCAAAACACCCAGCAGCCAACGTCTCCGAAGCGCTGGTAAAAGGTCACGAGCTCTGCCATGGTACCCTTTTGCCCTGGAGACATGGCTCCCGCAGCGTCGGCCTCTTCAGCCGGCGAAATCTCGTCCCGTCCATAGGCAATCATGTAGTTGGCAAACTTCTTCCACAGAATGATCCTCTCTCTCTTTCGGTGCTGGTAGATGTCCTTGCCGGGCTGCATCTTGCCGGCGGTGCCGTCTTCGTTCACCGAGACCCGGAACTGTTCAGGGGAGACGATGACCTCGGAGAAGCCAGTCTCACCATTGTTCTCAAAGAACTTGATGGGTTCCGTCATGGGGAGTGGCTGGCTTCGATCATGGTACGACTCGTCTTGCCGTCGCAAGATGTGTCGTTCTGCGCCGCGGATGAACACACCGGCGGGAGGAAGCAATGCTGTCGTGCTTCCCTCTTGAGTGGGAATGTCTCGGAGGATGCAGCCAACGCTTCCGTCGTTCAAGATGTAACCCAATCCAAACTTGTTCGTGTAATCAACCCACTTGACAACGACGTGTGGGTGAGGGGGCGCAACCGATTTGCTGGAAATGATGGCCATGGTGCGCGAGTTGAGCGCTCGCTCCAGCTCGGTTTGGAGCTTTTGCAATCGATCTAGAATCACGTCGGGGCGAGTCCCGCTGATTGATGCCTGTTGCTCTGAAGGGCTGAACAAAGTCGCAGGGCGTAGTCCCTCTTGCTTGGGTGGCCTCAGGACCGCGACTGGCTCGGCCGTGGGAGTAGGGGCCCGCTGAGCCTCTGTTGCTCGTGGTCTCGAGGCTGGCAAGTTTGAGCGTGTCGAGGATCGCAAATTTGTGGAAGATGATGACTCAGGCGCCTCTCTTCGGGGCGCCTCAGTAGGGAGCTCCCTCCGAGTTCGCATCCGCACGCTCTGCGCCGCGGGCAAGGTTGGCTCGGGGGCAGGCCGGGGACGTGAGGGAAGGGTCGTAGTTGGTCTATTCTGAGCTCTCTGCTGCGCGGCAAAGCTCTGAGGGGGTTGTCGCAGAAAGCCAACGGGTGGGCGTTGATTCGCCGGCATCTGCTCTGATGTGCTGGGCGTGCCGTTTTGTTGCGAGGCCATAGCGGCTTTGTACCGGGCCTTGAGTTGCTGCTTCTCCTTCAACCACTCCTCAAACGGCCTGTACACGATGCCCTCCTCCAAGGGAATCATGGGAGTCAAACCAGCCTTTTCCTCCGTGGCCATTTCCTTCCAGATCTGGCTGTGAATCATCTGGACTCCGCTCCAAGGGCCAACGCAGCAATCTCGACACATCTCCTTTAGGTTGTTCAATGACTGTGCCTGCAAGCTGCTGCTCATGCGGGTGGCGTAGAACTCTTGTCGATCTGGAGGGACCTCTCGTAACCGGGGGGTCATTTCTGACTCATGAGGCATGTAGCCGGCGGTGAAGAAGGGGTGATCAAGGATGACATCGGGATCAGGGCGTTGGTCGGCATCTTGAAGCATCGTGGCAACCAGTTCCTTAGCTTCCTGGCTGATGTATCTTTGCGAAGTTCCGGGCTCAGGCCATTCGTAATCTCGTTCTCTCGCTCGGCGGTAAATCTCGTCCGTCGTCGATGACTGGAACGGAGGTTTGGATGTGAACATGGCAAACCTGCGACCTGTTAGTCATGGATGGACATGTGGCCACTGTGACTTACATGATGATGCCCAAGCTCCAGATGTCAACCATGTGATCGTGTCCCTTCTTCCCCTTTTGCAGAATCTCGGGAGCAATGTAGTTTGGCGTCCCACACAGCGTCGTTCGACGAATGGTGTGCATGTCCTTGCCCGTCACCAGCAGGGCGGCGAGGCCAAAGTCGCCAATCTTTGCGTTCATCTGGGAGTCGAGGAAAATGTTGCCCATCTTCAAGTCGCGGTGGATGATGCCCTTGTTGTGCATGTACTTGATTGCGCCGGCGATCTGGACCGAGTAGAAGCGCACCTCGGGCTCGGTCAGGCCCTTTCGGCGCTTGACGAGGTCCATGAGGGAACCGTTGGGGCACAGCTCGAGGACCAGGTAGGTGCTGCTCTGGAAGGAAAAGGCTCGGAAGAATTGCACCACGTTCTTGTGCTTCATCTTGGAGTGAATCTGCAATTCGGTTTGGAACTAACGGGGGTTAGCATCTCGCCAACTCGTCGAGGACTGAAACCCACCTTTTGCTCCATCTTGGCGGGCATGATGCTCTTGACCACCTTGAGGGCAAACCTGTGCTTGGCCGGGAGCAGCTGGCCGGTGTAGCAGACGGCGAAGCCGCCCTTGCCCAGTAGCTTCCCGACCTGGTAGGTGGCGCCCTCGGGGCGGTCGGCGCACGGCGGCTCGTAGACTTCGGGGGGCGGTGGAGGCGGGTGCTCCTTTTCCTTGGTGGCCCTCATCTGGGCGGCCGTCTTGGTCTTGATTTCCATGGCTTTGGGGGCTCGCTGGGCGTTGGCATCCCTAGGGGACAAGGCCTCAAGATCAACGCCGGGCCTGAGCGCCAGTCTCTGCGACATGGTAGAGGGGGCGTAGAAACCGGGTGTCGTCGCGTGAGGGCTTCACGTCTCGAGCATTAAGCAATGCTGAAGCTGAAGAGGTCGAAGGATTCGCGACTGCGACGAGCTGGGGAAAGGGTAAGTAAAACTTGTAGATCCTCTAGTTGGAGGAGGAGGAGGACCAAAGCCAGGTCGTGTGATGGAAGGTAGTAGGAAGGTAGTAGCAGTGGAAAAAGCCAAAAAGGCAGGACGGGGCTCGTTGCTGGTTGCCGCGACTGAGCCACGGATCGGGAGTTGGTTTGTGTATTTCGGGGGCCGCGTTGCCCATGACAACCATAAAGGCCACCAATAATTACAGCGGTGAGCCCGCTGATGCGCCGGGGTTCCACAAGTCGACTCGAGGTCCGAGGGAATTGAATGTAAAAGCTGATGTGTTGAGTTTACGAATAGTCGCTCGAGTTTTTGAATTGATATGCTCTAATTATAATGTTTATTTGAAGGCGCCTCAGTAAATGACTGAAGAGTGCTGCTGCAATTCATTGGGTGTTGAAGGTGGCCCGATGTTGAATTCGCGGGGTGCATCTGGCCTCGCCAATGTTTACGCTTCGCATTAATGCATAACAGACATAATACTACTGTTCTATCAGGCGCAACTGGAATAAGACTACGGCCATTTTCGCGAAACTATATTAGAGTTGGGGAACCAACCAAAGCCCTGTCAAAGTCAGTCATCATGACGAATTGGGTGCTAGGAGACATTGTCATCAGACTTACACCAAGCAGGTAGCCACACGTACACTTACCCCTACTAGTCGAACTTCATCCCGACACTATCTACTCTCCTAATTGAGCCTCTGTACTGAGCCTGACAGTCACATCGTCTACCCATGTTCATGATACCCTAACTTCGTAGTAGTTATCGCGTTACTGCTCAGCAAGAACATTATTATGGCGGCACCACGTATTCGGTCCCTCACCGGCTCCGCGCTCTAGCGCGCGCCTAGCAGTTTCAATCCATCGAACCTCCAACCCTCAAACACAACGCTGACAACTTTCCACTGCCGACTATCCAATTCACCTTTTCTCGTCATCGATTAACTTCCACGTCCGAATTATCCTCTTACATCTTCTCTCCCCTCCTTCAATCCCTATCAAACAATCAATTGCGAACCCCCCAATCCGACTTGACGAAAAGCCCCACCACCTCGAACCTCCCACCACATCCGAAGCCAAGACTTTTCCCCAACCTACCCTCCTCCTCCTCCCTCCTCTCGCCATCCGTTCACCATGGTTCCTCTCCCCCTCTTCAAGCTCGCCTCGCTCTTTGTACGGCACATTTCCAAATATGGCGCTGTAAGAATCTCCCTCCTCCCTCTCTCCATTCCCCTCTCACCATCCCCAAATATCCCTCGTCCGTAGCTAACCATCCCAGAACCAAATCAAAGCCCAAGCCCACGACCACCCCTCCTTCCGCGCCTTCGCCGCCCGCTACGGCCAATCAATACACCAGCTTAACATGCGCCTGTCCGTCGCCCTCCTGCGCAACCCGGACGCCGAGCGCCGCGCAAAGGAAAAAGCCGAAGCACCCACCGTCAAGACCGAGGCCCAGACCAAACATGAGGAAGAACTCAAGCAAAAGCACGGCGCCGACGCCCTAGCCTCCAAGGTCAAGAAGCAGCCCCCCTTCCAGAGCGTCTGGACCCGAAAGTTCCGCGCTCTCCCCGAGGCAAAAGCCGTGGACCTGTTCGCCGACGTCATCGGCGACGTCTTCATCCTGAGCGTCGCCGTCGCGCTCATCGTGTACGAGTACTGGAAGGGTTCGCAGAAGCCCGACACCAACAAGGAGCGCTTTGATGAGCTCAATGCCCGGCTGGACGAGCTGAAGAAGAGGGAGGAGGAGCTGGCCGCCGCCGAGGAGAAGCAGCGGCAACGGTTCGAGAGCCTGGAGGACGCGCTCCGGGGGTTGAAGGACCCAAAGACCAAGCAGCCGATGCTGCCGAGCTTGCAGTCATGAAGCTGCCCTGGGGACTTACGGACCGCCTTTAGGGACCACCTTCATCAATGGTCCTACTTCATCACCGGGCAGCGTGAAGACCCGAATTTACAGCTCCCAGCTGGTTGGATATACAAAATCTCACCATCTTCCTGGCTCACGGCCTTGTATACTAGATTTACTCACATAGACACAACTACACTCAACGACGGGACGACCCCTCCCGCCGACTCTAACCCATAGTCACGACTGGTTTAGGCAGGCTTGCTTTATTCAGCGCAATAGAGAGATACCACTTTTCACATAGGTCCTGATTCGTCTCGTGTCAACTGTGAGCGCCCAGCAGACCTCCCTCCTTAGCTGCTGGCCTCCTGTGGCTGAACACCAAACAAGTCATCAGGTATTCCGCGCCTAGTGAAATGGACTCTCAAAATGTGCAATCGGCCAGCTCTTGAACCGAAACTCAACGCCAAGTGAGGCGAACGCACGCCCGAGCCCCTGGTCGCCTCCATCGCTGAAGCCCACGCAATCGTGATGGATCAGCCGTAGCTTGGGAAACCGCCGCGGAGACTGAGGTTGCTGTAGGACGCCGATGAGCCCTCTCAGACCCTCCATGAGCCGCGAAACCTCTTCCCGGTTGCGGAACGTGAGGTGTAGCGAGACAATGGACTCGGGAAGTAGGCGGACCAAGGAGGTGAGGTCGCCCGTGGGGTTCCTGACTAACGTGTACATGGAATTGGTGCTGAGGAGCACGTCCTCGAGGACTTCAAAGTCTCTGAGATGGAATTCGCTATTGTCGCCGTAGGGCGAGAAGCGAGGCTGGCCTCGAAGGTCGAGATGAAACACCCTCAAGCTCCTCTGATGACTGGCAAGCATCTTCACGGCCAGGCATGGCCTGAAGTGGCCATTGGCGGACTCGAGAGTGGGGGACAAGGGCGACGAGCGATCGACCCTGTCACTGTATCGAGCCTCGTATACAAAAGTCTCCAGGCTGCCGGTGCATCGGTCAAGGAGCGCCTCGAACGGCTCATCTCGCATGGAGGCGCCCGTGAGACGCAAGCTCGTCACAGACGGCAGCAAGGGCACGCCAACCGGAAACTCCCGCTTTGGCGCGTGGATGTTGAGCGTTTTCAGACCCGTGGCGACAGCAATAGGGGCCAGGAGCGGAGCATCCGTGGCGATGGCAGTGAGGGGAAGGGTGACGCCGAGGCTTGCAAAGGGGAGAGGCCAGACGGCTTGCCGTGGCCACATCTCCCCGTCTTGGAGGTGAAAGTATTGCACGTTGGGGAGCCTCGAGACCATCATGGCGACGAGCTCGGCAACGAGATATCTTCTCCAAGAAGTTACCAGAGAATGGCCGACCCCGAAAGTCCTGTCCTCGTTGGGATCAAGGTCGAGGAAGATCGAGAGGAAAGTGTAGTAATCTGCAGGCCAAGCTTTCTGTTCGGTATAAGTTGCCCAGGTAAACCGTTCCCTCCAAGCGGCCGGGAAGTCGGCGCACCAAAGACTTGCAGTCTCCAAGAGAACAGCCTTGGCGGACTTGAAGGAGAAAACCTGCTCTGGAGGCGGGTAAACAGAGATGACACCGACAACACTGGCTAATTCAGGGCGCATGGCGGTGGTCCGTATAAATGAGCCGATGCGCTTCTCCCAAGGGTGGATGGCCGTCCCCCCAGCGTCGCCGTGTCCTAGCCGAAACTCGTGGTACAGGATGGCCTGGGCGATGGCTCGCATCTTGCTGGAGGTGAGGCATAGCGAGTACAAGGCCTGGCGATCGGCAGCGTACCATGGCTTGGCCTCGCGCCAGAACCTCACTCTTTGGCGGGTTCTCTTCTCGTGGTGCTGCTGGAAGGTGCCGACGCCCGGGGGCTGGTCGTACTCTCCGGAACAGTGAAGGCAGAATCTGCTGAAGATGAGCAAAAGAACTTCGGTGGAAAGGTCGTCGAGTCCGATGGGGGCTTTCTGAGGGTTCGAAGACATGGTTTAAGCTTGGAAGGGTTCCGTTCTGGAACGCGCTGAGAGCTTTTCGGACGAACCACAGATCGTTGGTCCCCGTTAGATCTGGATAAGATCACTCAAATGAGGGGTCGTTGGGTACATTGAGGCTTTGATTGAAGTGCAGAACCTCGTCACGTGTGGCATACATGCAGACTAACACGCACAACCATTCGTCCTCGTGTCTGTGGCTTGCGCCTTGTGGAGGAAAGGAGCTATGGTTGGACAGGTCCACTTGTAAACTGCATAAAACATCTCTGAGGGCGTAGGAATGATACTCGCCCACGCCACGGATCGTTGATCTCCCCAAGAGTTGGACATGACGAAAAGCGTTTCAGTTTAAACATCTTTGCGGCTCAACAAGAGTCGTAGCATAAACCGGGGTAATGGAGAACGGATAAATGGCGCGTCGAACAAGAACCACGCCATTACCCAAGGCCCGATGCGTTCCCAGCGCTTGCGGAGAGGCGCAAGATTTCAGGCCGCTTTTGAAGCCAGCTTGTGCATGAGATGAGATGGCTGAGGTATCACTAACCGACACGGCCAGGCCAAGTGAAGATTGATGCAGATCTGTGCATGCTTGGTTCGAGGGTCGAAATCAGACGATTGGCTGAAATAGGCAGATCATCTTGATTGTTCCTCCAACGAGGATGAGCAACGAAGCTCATCAGCACATGCCATCAAGCCTCAACTTGGCGGCAGAGCCTATGGCCGAGGAGGGATTAACTCGATCATGGTCGACCGGCAATGTCTGGACAAGGGCCAGGAAGTCGGTGCGGGGCAAGATTCGCCAATTGGAATAAAAGCAGCATCTTAATTGACTGCATGTTTCTTCCTTCGTTTCCTGGTGTGCTGGCCTGGTCCGTCAGACTGAGGCACCCTGGGCCGGTGCGGGGGCGAGTCCAATGCGGGTGACGGCGCCGGCGTGGCTGGGATTATCACACCGGCTGGCCCAATCAAGAACGACGTGCAACCGCCGAGTGCGACTGGACTCATGTGGCAGATGGAGCTTTGAGAGAGCTTTGAGCATCCAAGCAGTGGAACGCCGGCTCGTGGAAAAGTGGTTGGCCAGCTTGGTGAAATTTGCACCAGGTATCGAGGCCAAGTTCTGTCGGGAAGAGTTGGTCGATATCACACCGCACAACTTGGGCCGTTCGCTAATGCAACGGGAATCACCTCGACGCTTGTCGTCAGCCTCAAGCAAGGTAGCGAATGTGCGTTAGCCGATGTGAAGCTGTGGGTGGTGATAACTGTGATCGCTTGGGTTAGTGACTTTGACGATGTGATGATGGTGGTGAGAAGATGAAGCGCGAGCAGAAGCAACCCGGTGGGCGAAGCCGACGTCCGTCTGAGGCTCAAGCCGAATTGATGTCAAGGTCGAGATGAATGTCGCAGACAAGCTGACAGCGTACAACACCAGCCTCATCGGATGAAAGCAACAAGCAGATGAAGCCGACAGCCCTTGTGCAAGACAGACGGCCCGTCATAGGCGCATAGGCGCGATGCAGGTCCGGCCAACCTGACGCATCACCCGTCGACTAACGCTCCTGTGTGCCTTGACTCTCGAATCCTCTTGATGACTGGAAGACACAACGGAAGGGCTGCTGAGCAATGCAGAAGTTACTGCAGAAGCTTGCTGCAGATGAGTGTGTGTGCTCCAGACTTTCACCACACCACCACGTTGGAAAACGTTGGTGACCAAGCGGTCTAAACCCAAAACAGAAGCGTTGGCGAGCGGCGGCAAAGAGATCCATTCAGAGGCAGGCACGCCCGTCGAAGCGGGGCAGGTGGAGGGAAGAAGGGGGAAGGGAAAGGCGGGAAGGAGGGACCCGGACAGGGGGCCAGGAAGGTGATGGAGACAAGGAGCGCACGGAGCCGAAGACGGGGCGAAAACGTCGAGTGTGCCAGTTTTCATGAGGTCGAAGCATGGACGGTTTTGCGTGTTTTGGTTGCTGACTGGTCTGTCTCGTACATGAGACGGGTCTGCGATGAGCAGCCTCGAAGCGCGGAGGAGAAGGAAGGGGAAAGAAGGCAAAGGACGGAGGGAAGCTATCTTGAGGGTGTGTAAGACCAGGAACGGTGGGTGTTGAGCCGCAAACGTTGAGGGTATCATGTCAGGCCACTGCAGATGCCGGCCAGGTACCGATTATGGCTCGATGTGAGGGAGAACGCAGTGAATCAGCCCACCGCCGATGAGATGAGGATTGATATGTGAGCTTCACTGATCTATCCATGCTGGAGAGTGAGAGACTTGAGTGACGAAAATTAACTTACCTCCCCCTGCCAACTAAAAAAAACCACGACGCCCCATCCATCAACTCCTCCCCCCATTGGCCCAACCCCAGCGCTTAACCGCCGACGCCATCGCCAATCACCAGCCCCCACGGAACCCTGCGAAATCGACGTGGTGAGGTTTGGCCAATTGCAATTCACAATAACATGGGTCTTCCCCTCTCACGCTTCTTTCCCCCCTGCCCTTCTGGCCGCCATAGCGTCCCAACCGTGAGTCTGCTGTGCGAAGCTTCTTACAGGCAGCTTTTTTATTCCCGCGCCCATCCGTGTGATGGCATGCACTGATGCCCTCACCCCTCGTTGATCGGATGCGATAGATTCGACTTGGCGGCGCTTGCTCGGGCGGGTCGCATGTGCGGTCTGCCATGGGATGGATGAGATGGGTTGAGTTTCTGGCTGGTTGCTGCAGTCCTTTTGATCTCTGCTTAAAGCGTCTTGGTTGCCCACTCGCCTGCCGTGCGTCTCTCGTCTCTCATCTTCAAGTGTGCCATCACCAAACCAAACCACCACCTTTTCAAAACACCAGCCTCGTATCAGAGTCTCTAGAAATCCCTTCCTAGAGATTTCCATACTCTGCTACTGCTACTACTACCATCATCGCCAATCTCACTTCCCGTCGGCACTCCTCCTTTCCGACGTTTCACCTCCCGTCCAAAAAGATCGCCCTCGGGAATCCCCTCCAAAAAGCTTCTGATACCGCTTTGGGACGCTACGCTCAAACTTGGCCAAACCGCCAACTTGTCGGAAGCGTGCATTTCCGAATCATCGTCGGCTTCATCCGTTGTTTTGGAAATCCGCCATTTTCTTGGGTCCGTTGGAATTGCGAATATACTTGGGCTCGTTGGCCCTCGTTTTTCTGCTCCATCTCGCATCTTCATCTCACCTCTATCCATTCTTTGCATCGTCTGCTGGTCCGACGTCCCATCTTTCTTGGTTATCGTTTTAATTATTGCGGTCTGGTTACCTGCACTCGACGCCATCTTTCAGGTCCGCGTGTAATACACATTCTAATCACAACCGTCACAATGGGCAAGCTCATCAAGAACCACTGGGCCCGCCTCATCATCCTCACCGCAGCAGCCTGTAAGTCCTCCACAACCATCCCCGCTCAACACCCCCCTGACACCTTCTAGACCAAGTAGCTGCCGCCATCGAGTGCTTCATCTGGCCCAAGATCTTTTGGGACTTCCTCACGCGCACGCTCGACGGGGCCGTCCGGCCAGCCCCCGTGCTCCAAGTCATCAACCTAGTGCTCGGCCTCGCCATGTTCGCCCTCGAGTGGCCCCTCAGCTTCATCGCCGGCTCGGCCTTTCACCGCTCGCTCGAGGTCCGCCTGGCCATCCTGCCCCTGACGGCCCTGTCGGCCGTGCTCATCTACCAGGGCACCAACGCGGCGCTGTACTACCTGGTTGGCATGATTGTGTACTTTTGGGGGTACAGCGAGGGAGAGGTATGTTTTCTTGGTCTTGATAGGACTGCGAGATGATGAAATGGTGCTGACTTGCTTCAGATCATCTGCGAGACTCCCTGGTCGCTACCCAAGCGTGGTCGCGCTGGCGGTAGGAGTAGGGCTTAGACGAATCAACATCACGTTACGGCCTACCTACTTCTACACTAAGATCGTTTCTTTTTACCATGTATTATCAGCGAGCATCGGCGTTTTTGGGAAGATATCCACCTTATCACCACGGCGTTTTCGTTCGTCACTTCACATCTTTCCTAGCGAAAGAATCGACAACAGTTATACGTCTTTACGACGAGCAAGGCAACTTTGGGGGAAGTTCTAAGTCAGGGGAAACATGAAGGGAGGATGAAAGAAGGGCATGAAGAGCAGCAGCACTCGGCCAGTGTGTCAGGCGTTATTCTCGACACAAACCTCGTGGCACTGGTGCCGTTCGGAACATCCACATCCCGACTCACCCACGAGTTTTGCATAGCCGCCCAGAGCCTCTAGGCTCTTAGACAGCAGGCAAAAGCCAATGAAATTAATGAACAAAGCCTCCGGGACTTTCCTCCCCCTCTCGTTGTATCTCATGTCTTCCACGTCTCGTGTCTCTCATCGCCTCTTCATTCATGCAATAAGTTCACACACACTAAGTCTCACAAGCCCTCGGCATCAAACGCCCGAGACATTCCAGAGCGCTCCTCCAAAACTGCCGCCATCTAAACGCGCGCCCCCCCTTTTTTTTTTTTTTTTTTTTTTTTCTTACATCCTTTTACAATTTTTGTTCGGATCTTGTTGATCCCTCCCGTGGTGCGACGCTTGTCAACCCCCCTTCGGCCCCGAAACGTCGGTCGTCGGATCTGTCCCGTCAGAGTGTCGCGACGTGGGTTTCGGCAGTGTTGGAGGTTACCGGTAGTTGGGGAGGCGACGGTATTAGTCAAGTCTGAGGTCCGATGGGTGAAAATCGCTTCTTTTAGGGAGGGCTGCTTCGATGTGTTGGGTAAAAAAAAAAAAAACCCTTCAGGTTATCAAATTGTCCACAAGATCGCTATAACAAACCCTACTCAGATCAAAGAACCATCTCTACCAGAACCTGACATGCTTGTTGCTATGTCCAATAAGAACCTCGAATCTGCATCCGACACTCAACCAGTCGGACAGTCGACGACGTACCCAGTGATGCGACCTCAGAAGCAGTCGGAAGTCGCTACGCGCTCTCCCCTGCCAGGTCGCGGCCATTGAAACCCTTCTCGGTGACGCTCTCCCATGCCAGCCTATGGCCTCCGATATCTTCGCCGATAATGTTCTCCAGTGTCGGGCCACAGCCATTGAGACTGTTGTTCGCGATATTCTCCGGTGCCAGGCTGCCATTGAGACTGGTCCAGGTAGTACACTCCAGTGCCAGGCGGTGGCCGTCGAGACTGTTGTTGGCGATGCTCTGCATCGCTCAGCCGCAGCCTTTGAAAGCTTTGCCAATAAAGTTCTTCAGAGCCGGGCTGTATCCGTCGAGACTCCTGTTGGCGACGCTCTCTCGTGTCAGACTGCCACCTTCTGGAGTCTGTTCGGTGCCGCTCTCTCGTGCTGTGGGAGTCTTGTTGACGAAGCTCCTCTGTGATATGTTTCGGTCGTTGAGATTCTTGTTGGTGACCCTCTGTCGTGTCAGGTTGCGGCCTTCGGGAGTCTTGCCGGCGACGCTCTCCCGTGCTGGGCCTCAGTCTTTGAGACTCTGGTTGGCGACCCTCTCTTGTGCTAGACGGCGGCCTTTGTGACTGTTGTCGGCGGCGATCTTCGGTGCTGGGCTTCCGCCTTTGAGACCCTTGTTGGTAACGCTCTCCCATGTCAAGCTGCCGGCTTCGAGAAGCTCGTAGGCCACGAAGAGAACTCATCGTGAATTCGTGGTCTGGCCCATGAGTCCTTAGAAAACCGTTGTATGTCCTCTCATTCCAGACAGCGGCATCCGAGAAGTCTCCCTGGATGTAAGCGTTGTGTCCAAGCCGACCAGTTGTCTGAAGAGTGTCGTAGGCATCGGGTCCTTGTGTTCCCTGGTACACATCAAGACATTGCAGCAACATGCGTTTTGCTTCGTCATAAGCGCCTTGTTCCCCCAAACATGATGCGAGGCCGGCCCTGATGTGTAGAGTCTGGGGATGCTCACTACCCATAGTTTTTTCAGCTGACTGGAGTGCACTTCGGTACTCCTGCTCTGCCTCAATATGTCTGCCTGAATTATGTAAAATGGATGCGAGATGATTCTTGAAGTTGATGGTTTGGGGATGGTTTCGAGTATTGGTTCGTTCGGATGTGTCAAGAGCGCATCGGGCCAAGTCGAGTGCCGCATCGACGCTGCCCAGCTCGGCGAGTGTTGTTGCCAGGTCGCCCATACAATGCAGTGTAAGCGCATGCTCCGGGCCAAATTGCCGTGCACATGTCCCATGCGCGCTGCGGAGTATCTGCCCTGCTTCCACCAACTTGTTCTGCTCAATCAATGAAAATCCGAGTGACCTCTGCACCGAAAGGCTGTAAAAAGACGTCACACTCGGATTGTAACTTTGACGGCAAACTTGTTCCGACTCCACAAACGCCCCCCTGTTGTTCAAAATATATGCAAGAAGATCGACTACTGGAAGTCTATCTTGATGAACACTTTCCTTGAGTCTGAGACATCTCCGCGCCAACGATTCTGCCTCTGCATTCCGCCCTTTACTATATCGATAGCACGCTGCCTTGAGCAACAGGTCGGCCAACGTATCCGCCCGGGCGTGTGCCATGTCGATTGCTTCATCCGCGAGAAGCCCGTCGATATGCGGCTCCAGCATCTGGCAAACTGCGATATCTTCGAACCTGCCCATCGGATAGACGGATTCTATGACCTGAAGGAATATCCCATTCCATTTCTGAACATCCTCAAATGTTGACAGCCAGACTGTGGAACATTGCTTCACCCACATGTGGATTTCGAACAAGTCTTCGTCGTCAGCTTTGGTGACCAACGAGTATTGACTCAACACCGCCATGTCGTCGTCCAAGAGACTTCGCCGCCTCTTACAGTGACGCATGTAACCCTCCAGCACGAGCCCTGGGATTCCATGGGGGTTGAGGAAACTCATGAAGAGGAGCAATTCACTTGCTGAAGAGTGTTCCTCGCGGATCTTCTCAAACGTCATCTGCCACGTTTTGATGATGGAATCGGACGCAGACTCGTCTCGCCGTTGATCGCCAAACTTATCCATGAGTATACTCAATCTTCTATCGTCTCGTTGAAACTCCTCAAGGTAGCGCGCCACTGACATGCGAGGACGGCAGTTGATGAAGGCCGCTGCGTGGGAAATGGCGAGAGGCATATAGCCAAGGTATTTCAAAAGTTGAGGTGCTAACGAGAGGTCATAAGCTTCCCCGAGTTTGTCTTGCAGCAGTTGAGTTGCTTGGTAGAGCTCCATGGCTTGCACCATGAATATCCTTTCCCCAACGAGCCGTTTGGCGGCCTCTTCACTGCGGGAGGTGACTAGAATCGAACCGTTCCCGGTTTTGGGTAAGAAGGAGGCAAGTGGTTTCCCCCCCGGAGTCGAGAACAGAACCTCGACATCATCGGCGTTGTCGAGAATCATCTCCCAGGGGCCGTGGTCTTCGAGGCGGAGCCATTCGTAGACTAGTTGTAGAACATTCGTGTTGGGGTCGTCCAGCCCAGGCAACTTCAGCGTGCTTGCAATGAATTGAAAGTCCTCCTTGAAGCGCTCTCTGCTGCTTGCGTGGACCCAAAAGACCCATTTGTCTGGTGATTGTTCGCGGATTTGATGAGCGTAGTGAATGGCTATTTGGGATTTCCTTGACTCGTTAGATGCTGGACGCGGTGTAAGAAGGACGTTGCTACTTACCCCATGCCGCCAATCCCAACCAGCGCTGCACGAGAACCGGGACTGGCGAGTTTCTCCGAGATCCAATTGGAGATTTCCGGACGCTGGATGAACTTGGGATCGGGAGGAAAGGGCACGGTAGAGAGAGGTTTCGGAGCGGCTGACGAGGAGGGAGGCTGTCCGTTCAAGTAGAAGTTGCTGGTTCCTCCGGAGGTGTGAACTCCTGTCACGATATTATGGCCGGCCACATTTCCGTGGAACTGAGTAGAGGAATCCATCACGACTGCATGGGTCGTCGCGAGAGATGTGCATCTGGGATTGTAGAGACGTGGGAGGGGTGAAAAGGCCACGCACGAGGCTAACGTGATGATTGAAAAATATGTTGATGGAAGAGAAAAGGAGAAAAGGAAGAAGAAGGAAGAACAGGCTGTGTTCGATTAAGCGCTGAGGTTCGTCGGTTGGGGGCAATGTGCAGAAGAACCCCGCTCAGCTGAAGGCCGCCCAAGCCACACTCATGCTGACTGCCTCATCTGGAGGCAGATAGTTTCTACCGCCAGTTTGCCTCGTCTAGGTACTTAGTAGGTGCTACCTGCTCTCTGGATAGATATTCGGACCCCTCCCTTACAAAGGAACAAAAGTCCCGTTCCGACACTCGATTCCCATGTTCGGGTTCAGATCGGCCTGCGCATTCATACAAATCACACTCGGAGCGCTCAGGGCCTGGGGATAGATGCGAATATCATCAAAGGCGAAGCCCTGACATGACTCGTCGTCGTAGCACTCGAGGATGATGGCCTCGTTGTGCTGCAGGTTCGGGAGGCCGACATTGTACCAGCAAGGCTATAGAGGTCAGACACGGCCGAGAGAGAGGGAAAAAGAGGGAGAGAGAATGACTTACATCCGACACACACGAGCCGTCTCCAGGCTGGTAGGAGTTGATGGACCCCCGCCAGTTGGACCAGGTAAAGTCCTGCATAGCCACCGACTGGTTCGTCGGGCGGCCGCTGGTGGCCTTGTTCTGGTCCCAGTAGGTCTGCGTGATAAAGATGGGGAAGGTGACGTTGAAGACGCGAATGTTGCTCCATTGCACGTTCTTGACGAGACCTTGGCCGCCCGTCCACGACTTGAGCCGCGACGCATACAGCCCGCCCGCAAAGGTAATGTCGTCAAAGGTGATGTCGGACACGTTGACATACTTGGTGTAGTCGGACCCCAGCGACCCGATGCTCAGGCCGTGGGTCTGGTAGCCCACGGTGCTCCTCTGCACCAAGACGTTGTGCGCTCCGTCTGTGATGGCGATGGCGTCGTCGCCGTTGTAGATGACGCAGTCCGTCACTGTCACGTCGGTGGCGGCGATGCCGAAGCCGTCCGTGTTGAAGGGGAAGCTGCCGCTCTCGGACACGGCGTCGACGATGGCGTGCGAGATGGTGATGTTGGAGCCCTTGACCGACACGTTCCACCCGATGGGCTTCCACGACTTGAGGTGCTTGATGGCGCCGTTGGTCACCTGGAAGCGCATCAGGTGCGGCCGGTTGGAGAGGCCTGTCGAGCCCGTCGGGTTGGCATCCCACCACTGCTGCCCGTACGAGCGAATCCATCCAGTGGTGATCTGGAGGGTTAGCTACTGTTCGAAACCACCTGGGACAGAACATACATCTTCGCTGCCCACGTACTGCACGTTCGTCCCTTTGAGGTCGAACCAGTACACCGACCCGCCGCCATCCGCGACAACCTCTTGCACATACGACATGTTCCGCGGCAGGTTCAGGTTGCCCTGGACCGAGATAACCACATTGGAAAGATTGGTGGCCACGACGGGCTCGTACACGTTGTAGTCATAGCCCTTTTCGAACAAGATGGTCGAGTCCTCAGCGCACTGGGCAAAGACATTTGCAATGGCAGCCGCATCCGACTTCGTGCCGTTGGTGGCGGGGACCACGCACGTCTTTGCGAAGACGGCGGACGAAAAGGAGGCGAGCAGGAGAGAGGCGAGCTTCCAGGCCATTTTTAAGGAGTGAATGGGTTAAGGAGAGGTGGTGATGGATGTGGCCATGGCAGCAACGAACGGGTTTTATAGCAGATATATTGACTTTTTGTTCTAATTAACAAGGATCGCATACTTTAAGACGTATATCACGAACATGGGCATCTATGAAGGAGCATCGCCCCGGGGTCGAGAGCTGCTGAGTGGGTGGAAAAACATGGTCCGAAATCACGGTGGAGAGAGGCCGCGATCCGGGGAAGCAGTGGAAGCGGAGAATGTTGCGGGGGCGAAGAGCTGCACGATTGAAGCAAGTCGTTGTCTTTTCTTCCTGAGTGCTTCTAGAAGCCGTGGTGATTGTTGTGAAGTTGGGGTGGAATATCGTTGCGAGGTTACAGCTTGTGCAATTTGATGACATCCAACTTACACTTTCAGCTAAAGAAAGGGGCCAAACTTTTACGCTTACTTTAAGCAATTCGAGCCGGGGAATCCTGGTGCGCCTTGAAACGTCGAGTTATTAGAGCCCCTCGCGTTCCCTCTTCTCTCCAGCTGGGCGTTGTGTCTTTTCAGATGCGCCCGAACAGGGTTGGGACGGAGACTTGCCCTTCAGAGACTCCCGCGTCGCCCGGATTGGTCGTTTAATAACTGTGAGATGCGATGCGGCCGGAGGGTAATTTTCCCGCATTGGTTGGGATTTCATGTGATTGTGTGCCTGGCGGCATCGGGCTGCCGTCTTGGCGAGGAGCACGACTAGTGATGAGGTTGAGATGGGTTGGTGAAGGTTGAAGTGTGATGCTATTGATGGAAAAGAGGAAGGTGATTCTTGGCTGGTGAGATGAAGCTGTAGACTCCAACTGAGGCACGGTTGAAATAAGCCTCGAACCAGTCTTCCATTTCGCACCGGCGCCATCGGAAGAGTCAATTGGAAGCTGACCACTCTTGTGCTAGACTTGACGCGGACTGTGGCGCAGTGACGATGTGCTCCAAAGGACTACACTGTAAGATGTTAGCTGCACTTGGTGTTATGGAACAGTAGCCATCCGCCCTCCTCGGACAGATATTGACACCTGGGAAGGATCCCGAAGGATGCGGCTGATGTGAGGCGGGAAGCGGGGAGATGCGGGTGAGGTAGCGTTGGAAGCTCTGAGGCAATATATTTGATGGAGAAGTTGCTTGGTTTATCAGTTATGGGATGGTGATGGATTCGAGAGTCCGTCGCGTTCGGAGGTTGAGGGTTTGATATGTGGGCTGATGTTGGAGGATGTCGCGGGTTTATCTGGAGAGGGACCTGGGGAGATGTCTTTCGTGATGTAATTGTTGAGGTGATTGGGAGTTCTATTGTGTTACTGCGCACAAGCCGTTTAATTTCTTGCATTTCTACCTCTAATAAATGTGTGCGTCGTTAATTACCGAATTGTACGTGGTGTTGAACACGGCAGTCGATGTGTGATGTGCGCCTTCCCGACCAACGGCAATACTAAGAATACCACCTCCACCTGTCATATTGGATTCCTTCCTCAACCAACACCATCTCCACCACCACCACTACCAATAATGAAGAAAAACAACAATCATACGTCCTTCCTCGCCAGCCACTGTTTACCACTCCCTATCAATCATCCTCATCCTCATCCACTACAGCCACAGCCCGCCGCGGCCCTGGGCGGACACCGCTCGTTCCTCGTCCGGTTTCTGACGAGCCAAGACTTCCCTCGGCCATGCAAAGGGACAGCCCCGAGCCTACGGAACCATTGGCGGGGTCATCGGTCCGTCGTTGAACGGCGTGCCGTGTGGATCCCGGAACTTGGAGAGGATGGCATGTATGGTTGGAGGCGAGGGAGTGAGTGGGAGCAGACAGAATGATGGATATAAGAAGAGGGTGTCTTTGGAGCTGGACTCGACAATCCATTCCAAGTCAGCGAGGTCTCCTTTCTTTTCTTGTTACGCTCTCTTGTCAAGCTTGTCTCGTCAGCGCTCTCTTTCTGTCTTTCTTCTGTCTCTTTTCCATCTCTCTTCTCTCACCCCCTTTGTCCTTCTGTATCATCTCCAACCATGCAAAACCTAGAACAAATCCCAGAGCCAAGGGGCCTCCCCTTCCTCGGAAACATTACCGAGTTCACCACAAGCCCCCTCAATGACCTGGGCCGCCTCGCCGACCAATACGGCTCCATCTACCGAATACGCCTCATGGGCCAGTCGCTCATCTTTTGCTCGTCCAACGCCCTGGTAAACGAGCTCTGTGATGAGAAACGCTTCAAGAAAACGCTCAAGACGTTGTTGTCCATCGTTCGAGAAGGTGTATACGATGGGCTATTCACGGTAGGTCACAGATACCCTGTCTATCACCCCTCCCCTCACACAATCCAGGCCTCCGAAGACGAACCCAACTGGGGAAAAGCCCACCGCATCCTCATCCCAGCATTTGGTCCCCTCTCCATCCGCGGCATGTTTCCAGACATGCACGACATCGCCACCCAGCTGGCTCTCAAGTTCGCCCGCCACGGCTCCCACACGCCCATCCACGCCGCCGACGACTTTACGCGCCTCGCCCTCGACACGCTCGCCCTCTGCGCCATGGACTTTCGCTTCAACTCATTTTACCGTCGCGACATGCACCCCTTTGTCGCCGCCATGACCGACTTCTTGA
Source organism: Thelonectria discophora (assembly GCA_911649645.1). NCBI lineage: Eukaryota > Fungi > Ascomycota > Sordariomycetes > Hypocreales > Nectriaceae > Thelonectria > Thelonectria discophora. The sequence goes on along the minus strand of CAJVRK010000008.1, from coordinate 3,364,299 downwards.
GCGAGTGCACCGCCCGCCAGCAGCGTCCGCCCGTGGCTCCCGAGTGGTTGTATCGAAAGGCGAACGAGAAGTTTGCGGCGGATATCGCGGCCATGAAGGAGACGGCTGACGAGGTGGTGGCGCTCAGGAAGGCGAATCCGAGTGGGAGAAAGGATTTGCTGGCGGCCATGTTGGAGGGGGTTGATCCGTTGACCGGAGAGAGATTGAGTGACGAGAATATCACGTATCAGCTTACGACGTTTTTGATTGCTGGACACGAGACTACGTCGGGGTTGTTGTCGTTTTGCTTCTACTTGTTGCTGACGCACCCGGAAGAGTATCAGAAGATCCAGGACGAAGTCGACCAGGTCGTAGGCCGGGAGCCCATTACAGTCGATCATCTCACCAGGTTCCCGCGGATGAATGCTGTAAGTCGTTTGTCTCTCATAGCTTCGCCTTGCTAAACCTCGTGCTATTCAGGTCATTCGCGAAGCCCTCCGTCTCCACGCCACCATCGGAGCCTTTGGCGTCGAAGCCTACGAAGACACCATCGTTGCCGGCAAGTACCTCATCAAAAAGGGCGAAGTCATCAGTGCCCTCCTCGGCAAAGCCCACCTCGACCCGGAGGTCTTTGGCGCCGACGCCCACGAGTTCAAGCCCGACCGCATGATGGACGAAAACTTTGCCCGCCTCAACGAGCGCTTTCCCAACTGCTGGAAGCCCTTTGGCAACGGCAAGCGGTCGTGCATCGGGCGGCCGTTTGTCATGCAAGAGGTGTTGCTGGCCACGGCGATGTTGTTCCAGAATTTCACGTTCACGATGGACGATCCGGATTATGAGTTGGTTATCAAGGAGACGATTACGATCAAGCCTGATAACTTTTATATGCGGGCTACGTTGCGACATGGGATGACGCCGCCGGAGCTGGAGCGGCGACTCGCAGGGAAGGCGGGAGGTCGGGACGAGTCATCGACAACCAAGACGGACGGTGATGAGAAATCACCTGGGAAGCCCATGGCCGTCTTTTACGGTTCCAACAGCGGCACCTGCGAAGCCCTCGCGCAACGCCTCGCCGCCGACGCTCCCAGCCATGGCTTTACGGCTGCCGTCGCGCCCCTCGACGACGCAACGGAGAACCTTCCCAAAGACCGCCCCGTTGTAGTGGTTACGGCTTCATACGAGGGCCAGCCAGCAGGCAACGCAGCGCGCTTCGTGAAGTGGCTGGAAAAGATCCAGGGAAGCGAGACAACCGGAGTTGAGTACGCCGTGTTCGGTTGTGGTCATCATGACTGGACGCAGACCTTTTACCGCATCCCTAAGCTTGTTGATGCTACGCTGGAGGAGTGCGGTGGAAAGCGGTTGGTGGCCATGGGCCGCGCTGATGCTGCTGAGAGTGACATGTTTTCCGACTTTGAGGCGTGGGAGGATGAACTCCTCTGGCCAGCTCTGGCGAACAAGTATGGCGCTAAACCCTCCGATGAGAGTCCCAAATCCGGCCTCTCCATCCAAGTATCGACACCCCGCCGCACAACACTCCGCCAGGATGTCGAGGAAGCCCTCGTCCTGTCAACCCGCACGCTCACCGCCTCCGGCCCACCAAAGATGCACATGGAAGTACAGCTCCCCGCGGGGATGACGTACCGCGCCGGAGACTACCTGGCCGTGCTGCCCGTCAACCCGCGGGCGACAGTCTCCCGTGTGTTCCGGCGGTTCGACTTGGCCTGGGACGCGGCTCTGAAGATCCGGTCTGATGGACCGACGACATTGCCGACGGGAGGGGAGGTATCGGCATGGGATGTGTTTAGTGCGTATGTCGAGCTTTCGCAGGCGGCGACGAAGAGGGTGAGTGCCTTTGAGATTGCTGAGGGGGAGTTACTAACGGGAGAAGAATATTCTTGCGCTGGTCGAGGCTACGCAAGATAAGAGCACTGTCAAGGCTCTCGAGGACCTCGCCGGAGATGATTACCATGATGAGGTTGCCGCCAAGCGCGTGTCTGTCCTGGAACTCCTCGAGCGGTTCCAGGCCGTGAACCTATCCATCGGGTCATACCTCGCCATGCTACCTCCCTTGCGAGTCCGTCAATAGTACGTTTCTTCCCTCCTTTACCCCGAGACCATATTAACCAAATTCACAGTTCCATCTCATCCTCCCCCCTCGCCGACCCCCGCAAGGCAACCCTCACCTACTCTCTCCTCAATACGCCCTCCCACTCCGGCCACGCTCTCCACATCGGCGTCGCAACCACCTTCCTTTCCTCCCTCTCACCCGGCGACAAGCTTTCCGTCGCCGTGCGTCCCTCGCCGACCGCCTTCCACCTCCCCGCCACACCGTCCTCAACTCCCATCATTCTCATCGCAGCGGGCACCGGCCTAGCCCCCTTCCGCGGCTTCGTCCAAGAACGCGCCGCGCTCCTCGCCGCGGGCCGATCCCTAGCTCCCGCGTTACTCTTTTACGGATGTCGCGACCCGGCCGTTGATGACTTGTATGCCGATGAACTAGCTGAATGGCAGCAAGACGGGGCTATCGACGTGCGTCGGGCGTATTCACGAGCGTCGCATCTGTCCGAGGGTTGCGCGCGCGTGCAGGACCGCTTGGTGCACGATCGAGCCGACGTTTTCCTTCTGTGGGATCAGGGAGCCAAGGCGTTTATTTGCGGGAGCAGAGAGGTTGGTAAGGCCGTGGAGGAGGTGTGCGTGAGGTTGACGAGGGAGTGGTCGAGGGAGAATCTGGGGAGGGATGTGGGTGAGGAGGAGGCGAGGGCTTGGGTCGAGGAGAAGAGGAATGAGAGGTTTGCTACGGATGTGTTTGATTAGATTGAAGACGTCTTGTTTGATCGCCTTCTTGACTATCATTCAGAATATTTAGACGAATATAGGATGATCCTAAAGATATCCAGTATGTATGAGGACGGAAGGGCAATGTTGAGATCCTTCACTGCGATTTCAACTTAGGGAGGCCAGTTGGCTGCAGTCAAACTTGAAACCGTCGCTTTTACATTCCCCCACTGTAGCATTATCAGAGTACAGTCTAAATGTGACTTTCGTACCTACCAATAGATGGATACAAAATTGCAGCGATGACCCAGCCGAGGGAAGTCCACACGTGTATTCGTACCTATCTACTGTACCTAGGCAAGGTAGGTAGTCAACTTGGAAGCACTATTGCAGTAAGAATCGATACAACAACCCAATTGTGCCTTTTCCGTGCTAAAATTGCAGTGCAGCTTTGCAATTACAAACGGGGTCTTGTTCATACCTTATGAGTACCTAACGAAAGACCCCGTTATGCAGGAGCAAACATTCACTGCAATTTTAACCCGAGGAAGCTGGTTGGAAGTCCAGTAGATATAAGCGCTAACCAACACTGCCACCCTAGTGGCAAGCAAGGAAGATGTGTTCTTGCGAGGCTAAAATTGCAGTGCAGGTTACCACCCCCTCTTGCCCGAGTCTTCGTTTGTGGGTGCGTTTTTCTGCATTTCATTTGACCACTTCTAACGATATCCCTCGCTTAATTGCAGTCGCAACATAGGTAGCCCAGGTCTAGAAGCAAGAGCATCGATTCTGCCCCTTGTAGCCATGGTACCATCGGAGGTTGGCGCCGTAAGTCACAACAAGGACGAACCTTTCAGGGGTTGTATCGTGAAGTCGATAGGAACGATAGTTGTGTGTTCCCGGGCCCAGGGCGCATCCTGTTGGCTGCTAAACATTTGCGGCACAACTGTCAGTCTCTGTTCATCAATTGAGGCAGGGCTAAAGTTGCAGTGCAGTCAGAGGTCGAGATGCCCGACCATGTTTGTCCAGACCCATCTATGCCTCCCGTCCATTGTGACCCGTTAGATTAAACAGGCGCACACCTCACACCTCGGTGAAAGCAGTTCGCAGTCTCGGTCTGTTGAGACTAAAATTTCAGTGCAACATGCAACGTTGGGACCCGACCTCACTCGGCGAGGCCGATTGACCCAGCTGACGCGACGCTCGTCTACCGACCGAGATATTACATGTAAGAATACCGGTATACCGCACTGCACTGTAGCCGCGAAGCAAAAGCATCGGTTCTGCCACCTCGAACCATGGTGTCTCCTGATACTGGCACTGCAAGTCACGACATAGGACCAACTGTGAAGGGCTATATACCACGAAGCCAACAGGAACGAACAGCTGCATTGCTTCCCTCAGCCCAAGTGTACGCCCAGTTGGCTTAAACGTCGCGGCACATTGTCGTCTCCGGCCCATCTGGTGAGGCTAAAATTGCAGTGCAAGCCCAACCACTGGTCTACATGCCGCGTTGACTGTGCATGGTAGACAGTTGCGGGGGCGTTCGATTAATAAACAGCAGTACAGCGAAAGCAGTCGGGTCTTGTCTGTCAATTTCTAAGTAGGGCCAGTGATTAGACTGCACGCCCGCGAAGCATTAATTTTGTCATGGATTTCAAAATCCCTATGGTGCCATCGTAAGTCTAGCGCTGCAAGTCACGACAACGGACGAACGTTGAAGGATTTGTGCTATAGTTACTGCCTACGTATGGATCCGTACATATATACATCACATACACGACAGTTCCATCTCTCAAGCCCAAAGCGCAACCTGTCGACTGCTAAACATGGCGGCACACTGCAGTCTCCGGTCATCTGTTGAGGCTAAAATTGCAGTGCAACCGGGTCCGGCGGCCTGGAGGCACGGCCCTGCCCGGACCATGCGAGTCACCGGCCGTCCCGAACCCGACGGCAGAAACATTACCGAGCCCGGATGGACTAGGAAGATAGCGCTGTACGGAGGAGCCGCTTATATCCCTCCATGTGAACTGGATCACATACCTTGGATCGCCTCACAATCTCCTATCACAAAGTACCCAAATATTAAAGAAAAGAGTAAATTTTCAAGCTAGGTATACCCCCGACATCCATCGTTTTCTCCCATCTAAAGGTATCAAAAAAGGGGGGTTGGGGAGAAACAAAAACCACCAACAACAATCCATCTCGTACGCAACCAAAAAAACGACGACTTCGACGCCTCCTTAACCAAACAACTCGAGGGCAGAAAAAACAAACCAATTCCGCAGCCGTGTATCATTATCGTCCCGTCGATCAAAACCCGCTCGTAGGAACCAGCCCTAGGCATGCCAACCCATCTCATCATCTCTTTGTATCCATCGTGTACAATCTAGTCCTGAAAAAACTTGATAATCTGCTGCATATCCCTCAAGCCGACGCCATGCTTGGGGTAGCAAATGTACACCTCCTCGCCGAGGGCCCCAAACTTGGACCGGAAGCTGGCCTTGCGCCGCAGTCCGAGGCTGTCAACGATGGAGCGGTACGTGGCCGACAGGAAACGCGCGCGCAGGCCCGAGAGGTGCTCTCCAGGCGTCAGCTTCTCCGACACGCCGGCGCCAAACGTGACCTTGCCACTAACGCTGGTCAGCGCGTGGCCCACGAGCACCTCGATGGCGCCGTTGGTGGCTCCCGGGAAATCCAGCGCCCACTTGACCTGCCAGCCGTGGCGGGGGGCGAGCTTGTGCAGCACCACCATGGAGAGCACCTTGCCGTCCTTCTCGGCCGCGAAGTAGCGACGGTGCTCCGGGTCGACCCACGGTCGGACCTCGGTGAGGTGCACCTGCTTGCCCTTGCGCGTGTTTTTCCACGCCTGAATCGCCGGGTCGGCCCGGCTGATGAAGTCGGCGTCGGGCTTGACCTCGTGGATCTTGATTCCCTCGCGCTCGACCCGGCGTGCCTTGGCAGCAAGTCCGTTGGCCTGGTTGGCGTCGACGAGGTTGTGGCGGTCCGTGTCGACTCGCTGCTCCTCGGTGCAGGACAGAGTCCTCCAGTGGAACTCGCGGGCGAGAATCTTCTGCACCTCAAACGAGACGAGCATCCAGACCGGCGTAAGGCGGCGTTCGGCGGTGAGATACTTGATAAAGTCGCGGATGACTTCGGCGTACTGGCTCTGGTCGCAGAGAGGATCGCCGGTGACCATGGCAAACTTCTCCTGAGGGACCCAGCCAATAGCTGCGCCGGTCGAGTGTCGCCAAATCTCGAACCGGTCGTCGAGCCACGACGTGTTGGAGGCGTCGCCGTAGTTGGCAATTAGCTTCTCTAGCTCCGGGGTGGTCCCGGGGTGGGGCTTGGTGGTATCGGCGTCGGGGTGGGGCAGACCGGGCGCCTTCTCCGGCAGCGACTTGGGATCGCGGTGGAAGAGCGACGCATATCGAACATCACCAAGCTCGAGCATCCAAGCAACGATGCGCTCGAGGCCGAGACCAGCACCGGCATGAGGGGGTGCACCCAGGTCGAAACCAGTCAAATAATCCTCAAGACCATCCTCGGTCATGCCAGCGGCTGCCAGGTTCGCCCGCAGCTCCGCGGCGTTGTGAATACGCTGACCGCCCGAGCAAATTTCCTGACCACGAATGAAAATATCAAAAGACCGAGTCCACTTGGGATCTTCGGGGTCCTTGGCCGTATAGAATGGGCGCGCGTTGGCGGGGAACTTGTCGAGGACGTAGTAATCGGTGCCAAACTTCTCGCGCACGAGCTGACCCAGACGAATCTCATCCGGAGTCGAGAGATCCTCCTCCTCGACATCGCGACCGTCGTCGCGAAGCATCTGCAAACCCTCGGTAAAAGGGAGGATGAGCGTCTCTTCGAGCCACTTGAATTCGCCGCTGGGCCATCGCTTGCGGACAACTTCCACCTCGGGCATGCTGTAGACGGCCTTGAAGACGGACTTCAAAAAGACATCAAGAATCTCAATCACTTCATGGTAATCATACTCGATTGCCATTTCGATATCGAGACCCGTGTACTCGGTCAAGTGACGGTGCGTATTGGAATTTTCGGCGCGGAAAACGGGACCGACTTCAAAGACGCGGCCAAAGTCGGCCGAGATGGACATTTGCTTAGCGAGCTGGGGGCTCTGCGCGAGGAAGGCGCGGCGGCCAAAGTAGTTTACTGGGAAGACGGCAGCACCGCTCTCGGTGGCGGCGGGCTGCAGCTTGGGCGTGTTGATCTCGACGAAGCCAAAGTCTTCGAGAGTCTGACGGAAAGTTCGGGTGACGAGGGAGCGGACTCGAAAGAGGGCCTGATTGGCGGGGTGTCGCAGGTCGAGGATTCGCGAGGACATGCGATTGCGGAGCGTCTCGGGGGGCTTGTAGTTGGTAAAGGCAAGGTTCTGGGCGGCGTTGACGAGGTGAATCGACTCGATGTTGACCTCGACACCCGACTGAGTGGCGGATCGAATAGGCTCCGGGGGTTCCTTCAAGGTTCCCGACACCTGGACGAGCGACTCGGGGCTCAGCTTGCGAACCCAACGCACAAAGTCGGCGTTACCGCCATCGCGAGTCAGGACGCCCTGAACGGAAAAGGTCTGGTCGCGCAGGAGGAGGAAATCGAGGTACTTGGAGAGAGGGCGCTGGGTCTCAATGCGGGCGCGGAAAGTGACTTCGGTGCCAATAGGCAGGGCGTCGAGCTCAGGTATGGTGTTGAGTTCGTAGGGATGGGTAGGCCAGTCGGCGCTGCCAGTAGTTCGAGTGCTCTCGGTCGAGGCACGGCTGCTCGCAGGAGTACCCGAGGATCCGTTGGCGAGAGCCATTGCCATGGCCATGGCACTTCGACCTCGAGGGACATCCTTGATGAGAGCGTCCCTATTGAGATTGAGGGAATCCCGATTGAAGCCATCCATGCTCGACCGCTCAGATCTAATCTCGATAGCACTATCGCGCATGCGGTTCCTGGGCGAGCGTACAGAGGCGGAGCGAGGACGCGAGAGGGAGCGAGAGGCGGGCCGAGAGGCGGAGCGGATAGGCTTGTATGCTTCGGAGCTGTAGGAGATGTTTCCGTCGAACGAGGTGTTCACGTGAAGGTCGTTGACGGAGCCCTTGTGAGGCTCGTCCACGCCCGTGACGGTAGTGGCACTCGAGTGCGACGTCATGCTGGAAAAGGTGGAAGGAGTTGCTGAGGCGGGAGAGGCGGGAGAGGAAGGAAGTGAGGATAGCGACGAGACGGAGTTGTGGCCTTTATGGCGATGCGACTCGACGGCAAAGGGCACCACGCCAAACGCTGAGGCTACAGGGGTCAGGTTCCCCGGTGAAGCCGTCATATCAACGAGTTGGTGTTGGAGGTGGAGATGGAGCAATGACGATGACGACTTGAGTGCAAATCAGGGACGCGCTGTGGGATGTGACACCGAGACGGGCGAGTAGCGACCGCTTATGGCGAAGGACGTCTGCGTTTGGTCGAGCTAGACGGAGTGGAAGGCAATGGTTTGGACGATCAACATGTGCTGGACGTTGTTGGTTCTAGGTTGTTTGGTTGCAGTTGTCGTACTGTGTATATGGGAGAGCGAGATTGTACCGAAGCATCTCTGGTGGCGAAGCGTGGTCCCCTTATATGCCAGGGATTCACAAAACAGAAGCAACAAGAAAAATCATCTTCCTCGCCGACACCCCTTCGGAGAATGGAGCCATGATTCGGCATTTCGCTACTTCGCAACGATGCTGATTGATGGTGGATTAGACGGGGGCGTGTGAGGTGTGGTGTTTACAGGATTAGGGCGTTTACTTTAGCGGTGTTAGGGCCACCATGACCAACCAGAGGGGAACCTTGGAAGCGCGTGCCGAATGCTCCATCTAACGATCAATAATCAACCACCCTCACCAGCTATTCCCGCGCGGGTCGCCGGTGTTGCTGACAATTCCGTCTGCACTGCGGCGTGCCCGGCTTTTTTTCCATAGCAGATGGTGCGCGCATTAATGTACATTTTCGCATTTAACGTCTCGTCCGTTGTGCGAAAACTCCTTACATCCACCCCGGAGCTGAGTCTAGTTCCGACGGTCGGTTGAGAACCAAGAAACTGTGCATGTACGGATTTGTACTCTGTGCTCTGTACCACCAGCTAGCTGCAATCATGCAATGCAACATCTCACACACCAACCACCAGAGATGCCGTCTCCCGTCTCGGCGAAGAACATGTGCTGTTCGCCGGACTGCCGGGGCCAATACGGGGCCGAGCGCTGGCAATGTCTGCGTTTCGGTCGCAACGCTCCGGACGTGCTGAGATTGAATTCGCATCGTCACTGTTGCTACAAGCTTGTTTCCCAACATCTAATCACCGTCCATCATGGGCGGCCTGGCGGCATCTAAACCTTGGCATCAATGCCAGCTGAATCAACAAGTGAGATTAGTGAAACAATGCGACTTGTTCTCGATGGCTGTCATGACAGCTTTTCGCGTATGACGTCAACAATCGAAGCTTGATCGGAAGCGTCGGGTCGGTGGCGCATGACCCCACATCTCCTTCCCTGCTGGGCCAGATGGATTTCAGCCACACAACGCCTCATTGGCTCCTTCCAGGGCAGGAGCGGCTAGACGTCATGGCTTTGTCAGTCGTGGTTGATGGTCTGCCATTTTCTCCCTCGTTCCAGAGTCATCACTCAGCAAGACGCATCATTATTCGTACCCATCCGTCCCAACCCGTCGTATCGACTCCGACCCTGGAACCCTTCCCTGCAACCCGCCTGGAACCCGCCTTAGAATCCGCTGTCTGCACCTGTCTGCACCTTCGGCGACGCTCGCCAAGGCCGCCGAACTGGACTAGGACTTGCAGCCCCCAGATCCAGCTTTCGTCTTGCTCGACCTGTGAGCTTGAGGTGCGACGACGCTCTTTAATGCGGGTGGGTTGGCGGTCTTTGAGCCACTGCTTCACTGACAGCCTCCATCAAGCAGCTGGTTACCATCGACGACGGTACCTCTCGAATTGGTCTCCTCTCAACCTGTCTGCAGCCCCAACCACACCCTCAGCCCAACACTGTCCCTCTGCTCCGTAAAGGCTAAACCACGTGTTGAACGGCAATCCTTCTGACCATCTACGCTCTCTCACCTCTTCTCACCTCTTCTCACTCCCGCGCATCCCGCAGCCGCCGCCACCACTTCAAGCGACTGTCTCTGCGCAAGACGCTCATTCGCCATGGAGTTACCGTTACCCCCCACCGAATCTAACCCTACCATCCCAGAGCCTGAGGGTTACGTTAACCCCCTCGAGGCCAGCTCACGGTGGTACCTCTCCGCCCGCGCCCAGGCTATCCGCTCTGCTGCCAGCCTCGGCTTCAGTATCGCCAATCGTACCGACCCCCCGGCCCCCGAGCCATCCCGCGAAATCTCGCTGGATGCGACCTTGGCTCCAGGGCAGGAAGGCAAGGGAAAGATTAAGGCTGATGTTTGGCATCCTCCTCGCCTATCCATCGGCGCCCGCCCTGCCATTATCAACTTCCACGGCGGAGGCTGGATTCTCGGTCAGGGCACCGACAACGCTCGATGGGCTGGGAGCATCCTCTCCAACCTCGACGCCGTGGTCTTTTCAGTCAACTACCGTCTGGCCCCGTCGTTTCCCTTCCCGACCCCGGTCGAGGACTGCGTCGACGCGGTGCTCCAGATTAAGCATCGCGCCGCCGAGTTCGGCATCGACCCAGACCGCATTATCCTCACGGGATTTTCTGCTGGTGCTACCAATGCCCTGGCTGCCTGGGTCATCATGAACGACCCCGAACGGTGGGGTTACCAGCTGGCCATCTCTCCACCGCGCATCGCCGGCTTGTGCGTCTTCTATCCGGTGCTTGACTGGACTCTCACGCGCCCCGCGAAGCGGTTAACATGCTCCCGTCCTGACCTCACCCTCCCCAAGGGCCTCACCGATTTGATCGATGCTTCGTACATCTATCCGCCCATTCCGCGATTGGAGCGGACCGACCCAAGGCTCTCCCCGGGTCTCATGCCAGACGAGATGCTGCAGATGCTGCCGCCGGTCCATCTCGTGCTTTGCGAGTATGACATGTTGCTGTCGGAAGGCAAGGAGTTTGCCAAGAGACTTCGAGAGGCCGGGAAATCCTTCACCATGCGCGTGGTCGAAGGCGAGAAGCATGCCTGGGATGGCCCGCCTCCTATGACACCAAAGGCGAGCGTCGCTGTCGAATACCAGGAAGCGGTTCAGACCATGGCCAGTTGGCTCGGGCGTGACTGCGAGACGGACACGGAGTCGATGAAGTCTATGAGGTTGAAGCGACCTACCCTGAAACGACCAAAGTATCTCTCTTTCAAGTCGTGGTCCGGGAGGTAATCTTGATGGATTTCTTTTGTCTTGGTTTCGATGTGCTAATCATGTAAAGAGCCAGATGGTGTTGTTTTTTGTAGACATGCGACTAAAGACTTGAGGGTGGGCGCGATATTTGAGAATGGACGGAGCACGGCGTTGGGAGGTCTTTGCGAGGTCATCACCTTAGAACACGAACCTGGGATACAAAGCAGTCTTTATTTATTCACGACCGAGTTGAACATGTTTCCCCAGAGACCAATTTTCGTGATGTGTTAGCGGACCACGCTCTCGGGAGGAGTTGTTGCCAAGGGATGTCACCCTCACACCCTCGCCAGCCACACGCCCACCACCTCCATCTCGGCCAGCCTTACAGCTCATTCGACAAGCCTTGACAAGGCATTGGATTAGGGTTCTAATGTCTGAGGATGCCCTCGTGCCCGCCGATCCGCACGTGGATGTCCTAACTCTCGCGGAAAGACTGGCGGAAAGCCACTCACTTTGCCCCCAATTATCTAAGTGTTTTCACACCCAGGTGTGGACGAGGCCAAAGGGAAGATGGGCTCCCCCATCGTGAGATGTCAACAAATGCACTATATCCCCTGCTGGTCAGCTGCGTTGAAAGCTTCTAGGTAGTTTATTCCCGTTGCATGAGAATGGATTGGCATTGGGGTTCCCTTGGACACACCCCTCCTTTTCGGATGCTTCGGGAGGTGGTGGGTTGACTCTTTTTCTCTTCATGGATGATTTTTTTTTATGTCCGATGGAGGGGGGGGTCCCGGGGTTAAAGATTGGAACAAAGGTAATTATGTAGTCTGTTTAAATGGCTTCGGCTTTTACGCGTTTGGACTTTGGCCGAGGGTTCGGTATGTGGTGGTGGTGGTGGTGAAGGAGGGAGGCGGGATTTGAGAAAAAGCTTATCTTGATACAAGGGCTAGAACGCTTGATGACATAAGCTCTTGAGTATTAGTAAGTAGCTACTAATTCTACACGGCTTACAGACCTAGGTATTGAGAAAGAAAAAAGTCTGGGGAATAAGTCGTAGGTGGGAACTTGATAGTAGGTACATTAGCTTCGCCGACGCGGGCGAGACGCAAAGGGGGACCTTTGATATGCAGTGCTTGAACAAGGTTGCGTTTTAGTGTCGAGGTGACGGGTGCCCGCTTTGGAGTTGTGTCAGCGAGAGGTGAGATGGGGACTGTGTTCGTGATGGTTGGTCAGCGAGGGGGAAAAGTGTATCGATGCCCTGGGGTATGTGTTGGGTGGAGGGAGTGAGGAGTTTGTGATGGGGGGACTAAGGAGGAGGAATGTTGGGGGGTTTGGTGTGTAGGCGGATTTGTGTTTGGAGTGGGATAGGATGGTGTATGATGGATGGCGGAGGGAGAAGATATGGATCGTCTGATGGGATTGCTTGGTTGCATGCTTACATGTGGGAGTGCATATGTAGGTAGGATGCATCACACGCGAGCACTTGGGTTTGGGGTTCAGTGTTTGAATTGCATCTACCTACATGCCCTGCCCTTCTTGCTCAGGTCATGGTGGTTCCGATTTGCTTACTATCTTGGTGATTCCATCTCATGGAAGGATTCGAAGGATGTAGCATGTGAGTTGGGTTGGCTTCACGTTGTCGAGTACGTCTCCCCCACTGCCAAGTTGACTTGGAGCACGGTGTGAATGCACAACTAACTCAACGAGCAGCGATAAATACTAGAGATTCCATACGATCGATTAAAGCATTTAAACGCCGGAGTTCTGTCCCAACTACCTGAACTTAGGAACGACCAACAGCGTCCCAAGAAAGCAGAACCTCGTCTCTTGGAAGGACCGCATGGCGTACGACGTTCTTCTAACGCCCCCATACATAACTTGTTCCTATTTTGATCCCGAGTTAATAGCCTGCATATAGAGAGAGCGCTTATGAGATATATGATTCACCTGAGCCAGTGATGATGGGCATTTGTCTCCATGGGTAACTGATGTGAATAGGCCTTTCTCATACTTCACACCTTTAATCCAAACGTCACTCGGATCATGTCGCCCAAGGACACGAAATATTTCCCAAGGTGACCGAAGGAAAGCAGTAGAGGATTCAAATCCCGTTAATTTTACAGATATAAGGATAGATGAGGAAGTGTTGACACGGCAGTGGGCCAGTCGTGCCTGTCATATTGGAAGTGTCAGATATGCGAACCACAAAACTACCGAGCTTAGACATTACAGAGAGGACACAAGTCCTTGCATTTGAGTGTGTACGCAGGATAAAAATGGGCAACGTTATTCTAACGCCCAGGTTTAGGATAATGGTACACATCCTGCGACGGAGAGGAAGCGCGGGCATTGAAGTCGTCGAGACGTTTGCAAAGCCTCCTCCTCGGCATCATGACTTGTCGAGGCACCGCCTATGTCTTGACTGGGCAGCTGCCAACACATCTCTATACCTCAAGGATGCAATCTCACAACACCCAAAGGTTCAACATGCCAGTTCTTCTCAGTTCTGTGCCGTCCTAGAGCACATCCGCCCATCTCCCGCATTCCTGAACCCTCAACCGCATCCCGTCCATATCCCATTTTATATCGCCGAAACCCCCCGGCATGTCTCCAACGGCGACCCCAACACATCGAAAACCCGACCAAGATTTAAAAAAAGACAAAGACTACGGTGCCCGGCGGACAACTTCTCAAAAACTCTCCCGGCATCTCGGACTTGTCGCGACCCGTCAAGCCCCCGTCAAGCTCTGTGTCCGGATCCGAAGTCGACCCCGAGTGTCCGGCCGAAGACGGGGTGACAGGATCGGCAGAAGCTAGAATTCACCGGGGAATCGAGCAATATCGCGGGACGGCAATTGCGAGAAAATTTATTGTTTTACCTCGTGTTGCGCTTGCCGTGCCTGGGGGCCTGGACTTCCTGTTCGAACGTGAGGCATCATGACAGGGTAGATTACTTTGGTCTCGGCAGCTCCAACAAGGTAGAGTTGTGAGAGTGAGTGAGATGAGGCAGCTGCACCAACCCCAACAAAACAATTACAAACATGAGCAATCAATCGTTAACGTAAATGCAATTTATTGTCATCATGGCGCAACAGGTCTAACCATGGCGGCGCAGCCGACGCAGTCATTTCTGTTCTTTTGATCCTCCAAACGAAGCCTGTCCCTCTCGCCACGCTGCACCTTTATACGCATATATTGTCGTTACATGTCATTACATGAGCTCATGCCCGCCCTTTCTTTGGAGCAGATTCTATCTTGTTCACCACTTGGCCTCCTTGCTTGCAAAGAAGGCCTTGAGGATCTCGACCACCTTGCCGAGGGCGGCAAGGTACGCGACGAGCTCGGCCTCGACCTTGGCCGGGTCGTCGCCCAGTTTGGCGAGGAAGTCGGCGCGGTAGGGGACCGCCGACATGGCCGCACTGAAGATGGGCTTGACCAGGAAGCCGTGATGGGGCTTGAGCGTGTTGCCGTAGGCGCCGCGGAACGAGTCGGCGAGCTCGGTGCCGGGGTTCTTGAAGCTGTGGTCGAGAGCCTGGTAGGTGAAGTCGAGGCCACTGTGGCGTTTATGGTCAGCGGGTGTTTGCATCTTCAGAACTCGGTTCGACTCACCGGACCAGCCAGAGACCACCCTCGGTGGCAACGTGCTTCTTGGTCTTGAGCTCGTTTCGGGCCAGGTCCTGGACGGTGGCCGATTCGCCGGGCGCGGCGTTATATCGAGCGCGGAGCTTCTGCAGTGTAGGACGCACCGGTTAGTAACAGCTCAGGAACACGTGTAACAGGGAAACTGACCTCAACGTTGCCAAGAATGTCCTTCTTGACGGGGCCGAAAGCAACAGAGCCAATGACGTCTACACGGTGGATTAGAGATCTGTTCGGTAGTGCATCGACATAAGAAGCATACCGAACATGGTCGTCAGAGACTCAGCGGCCTCGAGGAACTCGGTGGTGGCGACGGCATTGTCGTTGGCGGCGTCGATTGGCACGTCCGTGAAGGAGCGCTTGAAGGTGTCGACAATAGTACCACCGGGGGGGTAAGCAGCAGCCATGATGATTGATTGAGTTGATGGGTGGAGGTTTTGTTGAGAGAGGGTAGTGGAACAAACAGTAAGAAACAGAAAAGGAGGAAAAAGGTCGAGATAATAAGAAGCCAGAGTGGCAGCGGTCAAGCTTGGGTTTACTCCTGTAGAGCAACCAGCACGAATCGAGGGGTCCGTCGGGAGGGGCAGACCACAGTACGGATTGATAAGGCGCGCGGGGCGTTTTGGGCGATATGCGCGATAACGAGCTTTTATCGCACTGTACCGGGCGCGCGGGGCCGGACTTATTCCTGTTCCGATAAGGGGTTCGAGACTGGTCCCCTCTCTATCCCCCGCGCGGCGTGATTCAGGTAGGGGATGGTACGAGAGGCCCGAGGCCGAATTTACGAAGGGCGGCGCCAGAGCTAATGAATGCTTCACCGCTCAGGCCAGAGACCCCGGATGCTGGCGCAAGATGGGACAGATTAGTCGGCCCATTTCACGTTGTCAGAGCTCCAGCTATAAATGGCGGGCTTACGTTTTTTTTTGACCCAGGTATTCGTACGGCTTGCAGATGCGACCCTTTGCGACCCAAAGGTCGGCCCTTTCGTACGAAGAAGAGAAAGAGTACGAGGGGGGCTGCATCTGTCAGGGACGGGCTTTGCCATTGGCTATCCATGGATGCGTTTGGTGGACATGTCAGTTGCGTGGATAGGGAGGAACTTGCAGGAGACAAAGAGTTGAACAAACGTGAAACTCGAGAATGGATTCCAGAAATGGAAGACGATCTTCTCCCCCCCGTCGCACAGAGGAGGAAACGAGCGGCTCAAGAACTGGCGTGACGTCATGTTCACATCCCACCATGACACCTCCACGACAAACATCAGGATCACCAAAAAGTTGGCTGCCTCTCAAATGCCGTGAGCATGAGCAGAGATCAACCACTGCTAAGGCCGGTCAATGCCAGCGCCAATGCTCAATGCCCAGTCGGGACCCCGGCCAAAGCTGTACTTGGGCATAAGTTGCAATTAATCAGAGGTTCAGAGGGAAGACATGGTCCCACTGACAATCATCAATCATGATCAATCTGAGAAGAGAACACAGGAACAGGAACAGGAAACATCCCAGAATTTATTGCCGCCGTACGGATAATTACCTATTAAACTGCTTAGGCGCCGGAAGAAAAGCACAACAAAAAATTAAGGTAAAATATACATACCTGGCAACTGGCAAAAAAAGAAAAGACCCCCGCTTCTCGTTGGATGAACAACCTGCTTGCATGACTGCTGCGAGCGGCTTGGCAACATCGTTTTCCTCAGCTCAGCTCCTCTCCTCCAACCGATGACATCGTTCAGCCTGCGTCTCGCATGTGCCGTCTTTTCCGGCCCGTTCTTGGCTCCCCTTCTTTTGAAATCCTTTTTTTTCTTCTTCTTAATACTTGACCCGACCCTGGATTAAAACCCAATCGTGTCCTCTCTTACTGTATTCCTAGCTTCCCCCCCCCGCTTCCTCCTACCTGATCCGTTGCAATGTCGTCGAGCGAGAAGAAGGATGCCGGCGGCGGTGGCCGGTTCGGCTTCAGCAAGATGATGGGCGACATCAAGGATAAGCTGCACGATACCAAGCTCGAGGACGCAAAGATTCACCTCATCCACCAAAAGTCAGTCTCGGGTCGTGGGCGTGGACGTGGAGGTGGATTGATTCGCTGATTGTACATGCAAGGCACAAGCTCGGAAAGCTCACAAACATTGTAAGTCCCCAATGCCACCCTTCAGCATGCAATGCATCTCGGCTGCAGATCACGCCTCCGCTCGATTGATCGCATGCATACTCCATACAGCAACCTCTTCGTGATGATCGAATCAAAGCTAACCCTCCCCCAGATCAACCCCAACCATCGACACGACGAGGAACACGAAAAGCTATGCGACGCCAAACGAACAAAGATTTGCGAATCCAACCGCTTCAACTCCTTCTTCCCCGAGCGTGACGGCAACTTGGTGAAGTGGTACGTCGACGGCCGCGACTACTTCTGGGCCGTGTCCGTCGCCCTCGAGCAGGCCAAAGAATCCATCTACATTGCCGACTGGTGGCTCTCGCCCGAACTGTTCCTGCGGCGCCCGCCCTACTACAACCAAGAGTACCGCCTGGACACGCTCCTCAAGAGAAAGGCCGAGGAGGGCGTCAAGATCTTCGTCTGCGTGTACAAGGAAGTCGAACAGGCGCTGACGTGCAACTCGGCGCACACGAAGCACGCCCTGAACAGGCTGTGTCCCAAGGGGAGCCCTGGGTACGGAAACATCAAGGTCCAGCGGCACCCGGACCACAATCCCTTCGAGAACGCCTCCGACGTGACCGTCTACTGGGCGCACCACGAAAAGTTCATTGTCGTCGACTACCAGATGGCCTTCATCGGCGGGCTGGACCTGTGCTTCGGCCGCTGGGACGCCCACCACCACCCGCTCGCCGACGTGCACCCCGAGGGCGTGCAGGAGGAGTGCTTCGTCGGCCAGGACTTCAACAACAACCGCATACAGGACTTCAAGAACGTGACCGAGTGGCAGGACAACGAATTGAGTAAGGCTGAATACGGCCGCATGCCCTGGCACGACGTGGCCATGGCCGTCATCGGCCCGTCCGTCTACGACATTGCCGAGCACTTTGTGCTGCGCTGGAACTTCATCAAGCGCGACAAGTACAAGCGCGACGAGCGCTTCGACTGGATCGTCCTCGAGGGCCGCGAGGGCGAGGACGAGGACTTGGTTGGCGTCCAGCGCCCCAAGCACCCCGTCGGCGACTACGTCCAGCACCCCCTGACGCCCCTGGCCTCCAAGGCTCTGGACAATCGGGGTACCGTCAAGGCCCAGGTCGTGCGGTCCAGCGCCGACTGGTCCAGCGGCATCCTCACCGACCACTCCATCCAGAACGCCTACGTCGAGATCATCCGCAAGGCCGAGCACTTTGTCTACATCGAGAACCAGTTCTTCATCACCTCGACCGGCAAGAACCAGGCCCCCGTGCAAAACACCATCGGCCGCGCCATCGTCGACGCCGTGGTGCGCGCCGACAAGGAGAAGCGCAAATTCCGCGTCATCGTCGTCATCCCCGCCATCCCCGGGTTCGCCGGCGACCTGCGCGAGAACGCAGCCTCGGGCACGCGAGCCATCATGGACTACCAGTACAAGAGCATCAACCGCGGCGAAAACTCCATCTACGGCCAGTGCAAGGCGCAGGGCGTCGATCCCACAAAGTACCTCTTCTTCTTCAACCTCCGGTCCTACGACCGCCTGAACAAGACGCCCGCCATCACCGAGACGGAGAAGAAGACGGGCATCAGCTACCAGCAGGTGCAGCGCGCCGAGGCCGAGGAGATCATGGCCGAGGGCATCCACGGCACCTACGACCCCCAAGACGACGAGGGCGACGCTCACATGCGCGGCGAGATGAAGCAGTCCGAGATGGACGAGTCCATCAAGAGGACCATGGAGGCCCGCAAGCGCTTCGAGAACGAGATGCCAAAGGAAAAGGTCCTCACGTCGTCCTCGGTAGCCCACCACGCCATGGCCAACTCTGGTTCCCTGCTGCAGGAGCCGTGGTACGACGAGGATCCCGAGCTGGAGCTCCGGAACTGGATCCAGGAGGAGCTCTACGTGCACGCCAAGCTGCTCATCGCCGACGACCGCATCGTCGTGTGCGGCAGCAGCAACCTCAACGACCGCAGCCAAAACGGCGACCACGACAGCGAGCTGGCCATTGTCATGGAGGACACGCGCACCCTCGACAGCACCATGGACGGCCAGCCGTTCAAGGCCGGGTACCACGCCACCACGCTGAGGCGGTACCTGTGGCGGGAGCACATGGGCTTGCTCGAGGCCCAGGGGCTCGACGCAAAGGACGACATCAACGCCCAGCCACCGTCAGTGGCGCCCGACAATGATGTTCACGATCGGGATCCCAGCTGGAAGTTCACCGAGGATCCGCTGTCGAGCGAGCTCTGGGATAAGTGGACGGGACAGGCAGACAAGAACACGCTCATCTTCCAGCACCTGTTCCACTCGGATCCGAACAACCACAGTAAGAATCTCACATTGCTGTCAGCAGAGAGCTTGCTAACGCGTTACGCAGTCAAAACCTTTGAGGATTACGACAGATTCCTCCCCCCGCGCGGCGTCAAGGCGGGACACATCTTTGACCAGTTCATGCCGGCCGAGGACGCGCGCACCAAGCTCAACCAGATCAAGGGCCACCTGGTGTGGTTCCCGTTGGAGTTCTTGCGGGACGTTCAAATGGCCGAACGAGGTTTGCAGGTCAACTCGTTCACCGAGAGCGTCTTTACTTGAGGGGCGGCGGTTGGATGGGACTGGCGTGGAGGATACCCGTGTTTTGGGGCATTGGCATTCATGAAAAGACCTATTTAATGAATAGTTTTACGAGTATTGATTGATGCATCTTGATTGAATCTTCTTCTCTTGCCCCCACGTTCCCAAGCTGGTCCCTGTCGGGCAACAAGGATAACAGGACTCACCATTTACGGCATCTGCGGCCCGCCAGTGCTTTTGCCATGGCACGCGAATGACGAACTCGTCAGTTGATTCTTTTCAGCCCAGCTGCAGACTTTCCAGCCGTCGGATCATTATCGCTCTGTTGCTGCTGGTGGCTGGGCCAGGGGATGGGATGGGCTGATGGCGCTCGCCTCGGCCGATTCCCGCATTTGCATCGTATCGTGTCAGCCAAGTTGGATTCGTCGCTTAAGCTGAGATGCATGGCCAATATATTTTGTGTGACCGCGTTGCTGTCGTTTAATAAACAGCCCGCCACATGGGGAACGGCCCCCAATGCAATAAAAATTGCAAAAAGATCTCGCACGTTTAAAAAGGGCCCCGGCCACAGATGCGGTCGCAGGAAGGGCCGCCTCTTGTCCGCCCACGGCCGGCGAGATCTTGGGATGAGATGGGCGAAACTTGGAAAGGATTGGGAAAAGCTAGAGAAAGGCCGGGGCCCCCTGCAACGGGCCGCTGGTGGGAGAAAGCGCGAGATGGGTTGGACCAATGAGACGCTTGAGAGGCTGTGTGAAGAGGCATGTCACCTGCATGAGACCAGGGGAGGCGAGAGGCTAAGGAGCGAAGCGGAGAGAGGACGAAATGGTGTGTTGAGTTTCCTTTCTTTTTCGTGCCCTTTGGTCGTGGTGTCGAGATCTGATATAGGACGAGCAAGTTATAGTTGGCGAGAGGGGCGGCGAGGGCCTCAAATCGATAGGTCGAGCGGGAACGGGGAACTGTTTGGGATGGATGCCGAAGGTCGAGGTTGGTTCGTTGGGGGAAGTTGCAGTAGTGAGTGACTCCATCAGGGTCCGTTCCGCTGAATGGTTGCAAGTCGTGGATGGTGTTTATCCAGTCCGCAGCGGCCCATGCCACCCTTTTCGACGAGTCTGGAGATGTTGGTCTCTCGAGACGGGCGCTTACAGTGAGCCGCCAATTGCTGTGCAGCCACAACGCCAGATTGCATCAAGACTGCCCGAGGGGATTCTGTTTTCTTATTGTCCGGCACATGAAAATCTGCATCAAAAACCAATTAGCAAACTGGGAGCTTCAACCACAAGAGAAGTTCCTTGCTGACCGCCTCCCCCTGGACGGGTTGGCGTGACTACCAAGGCCGAGAGTCACAGCCGGAGAAGCGATCGAGTGACGAACGGAATGTGACGACGCCGCGCCGGCTGATGGCAGGCGGTTCCTCAAGACGCGGCAAGTAGCAAACAGGCTTTTGACACTGCAAGTCCAGCTCATGGAGGTATATATAGAGACCACGTATTCATAGCTGAGTGTCGGTGTCAGTGGCTGTGCCTATGCAGCTTGGAGGAGATACCCCATCTGCATTGATCTCCTGGTATGGAAACCATGAACAAAACGAGAAGGGGAGGAGTATCCGTACCGGCAGAGGAGAATTGGAGTGAGGCAGAAACAGCGGCGTCAGAGTGGGCGGTTAATAGGGGACCACTCCCCCGACTCGCCACAAGGCTGCTTCGGCTCATTACTGGCTGATAGCCCGTGGCAGTATCTTCTTCGGGGCGTTTGCTAGCGTGGAGGAGCCCGTTTTGGTTGCCCTGTTGGGGAGACGTCCGTGGGTGGTGTGTTTGATGGAGAGGGGAAGAGGAGAAAAGAAGAGGAACGACGGAACGACGAGTATTCGTCCGTAGCTGAGTACCTGATGACTGAGCAGCTTTGAGGTCTATTGGAAGGAGCGACACACGTTGAAAACCCAATCCTGCAGGTGCATTCTAAGTATAGATACCTGGGGTCCAGTCAGAGGCACAGCCCGAGCCCAATATGCACAAACATGTACGAAGAAGGTACCTAAAATACGCCTCACATTTCGCTTCAACCACATGGATCGTTTGGACTGATGGACTGGACTTAAATCTAAAAAATCAGGCACGTACACTTGGGTATCTGCGAGTATGAATGGAAGGGAAAAGAAGCAGCTGTCTTTAGCTTTTCTGGTGCCAGCGGCTAACAACCCAAGGGCCACAGTACGAGTACCTGACAGAGCGACGACGTGCGCAGCCCAGTTCCAACCAAATTAAAAAGCATACCAAGCAGTACTTTGCTTCAAATTCGGTTTACTGTTCATACGAATACCGCCCTGCTACTAGCTGCTCCCTAGTCCTTATCCTTCTGCCTATTTCCATCTTTCCGTCTGGTACCTATTTCGTCACCGCTGAGCCTGCCCGCCGACCTGGTTACACTCGGACCCCGCTCGACCTCTCCAGATACCTTCCTCAACCTTGCTCTCTCGACTTCGACCCTTCTTCACCTCGACTTCGACCCTCCTCTTCGCGGGAATTCAGGCTCTGTCGCCCTTCCACTTCTCGACAGTCGCCATCCCAGGCTCTCGCCATTCCCTCTTCTCCTCTCCTCTCTTCTCCCGTCGCCACCCCCGATCGACGGCTTCTCTCCCCAAAACACCTCCCACCGACCCGCCCTCGCTTCGCTCGTAACGCACGCCGCCGAACAAGAAATAGTCCACCGGAACCAGGTCGCATCCGAGGCGACCGCTTCCATCGCCTCATCCCGCCCGCCTCGCCGCCGCCGCAGCTGCAAAATCCCGATCCCCCGATCCTCCTGGCCCGCGGCCCACGATCTATCAGGTCGGCCTTCCCAAGTCCGCCCTCGCCGACATGCCGCAATCTCCCATGATCTCGGTGCCTCTCAAGGCCACAAACGAGATCGATTGGATCGCCCCGTTGAAGGGATACATCCGAGATACCTACGGCGATGACCCCGAGCGATACGCGGAGGAGTGCGCCACCCTCAATCGCCTCCGCCAGGACATTCGGGGCGCTGGAAATGATAGCACCGCCGGAAGGGACATGCTGTACCGTTACTATGGCCAGCTAGAGCTCCTTGACCTGCGCTTCCCCGTCGACGAGCAGCACATCAAAATCTCCTTCACATGGTGAGTGATTCGCCGTCCCGCTCCCAGCTTGGCTCCCCTGAGTCCGGAGCTTGACCTAACGTTGCTGCCCTTCAGGTTCGACGCCTTCACACACAAGTCGACTGCGCAATATTCCCTTGCCTTCGAGAAGGCCTCCATCATCTTCAACATATCCGCCATCCTCTCGTGCCACGCCGCTGCCCAAGACCGAGCCGATGAATCTGCCCTCAAAACCGCTTACCACTCGTTTCAGGCCTCGGCCGGCATGTTCACCTACATCAACGAGAACTTTCTGCATGCGCCGTCCTCCGACTTGAGTAGGGAGACGGTCAAGGCCCTCATCAACATCATGCTCGCGCAAGCCCAGGAAGTCTTCCTCGAGAGACAGATTATCGACCGCAAGAAGATTGGCTTGCTTGCGAAGCTCGCCTCACAAGCAGGATACCTATACGGCCAGGCGCTTGAGGGCGTGCAAGAAAATGTTAACAAGGCCATCTTTGAGAAAGTTTGGTTGACCTTCATTCAGGTAAATCCCTTGCCAACCGTATCCGGGCTCGTCGGCTCCAGATGTTGCCCTACTCAGTGCCAAGCTAACACATGCTAGATCAAAACAAATCTCCTCAACTCCATGGCCCAATACTTCCAAGCCCTCTCAGACGATGACGCCAACCACCATGGTGTGGCCGTTGGTCGGCTGCAGGTTGCAGAAGCGCAAGCTAGAGAAGCTGACCGGTTAGCGCGAAACTTCCCAAGTTCGGTTCCTCCCAGTTCCAACCTCAACGCCGAGAGTGGTGGACTTCTCCAGGACCTGGCGAAGCGACACTACTCCACCGTTCAGACCAAGCTTCAAGAGCTCCTAAAGGACAATGACTACATTTACCATCAGAACGTGCCTGCCGAAGCGAGCCTGGAGCCCGTCGGCAAGCTCCCTGCCGCGAAGCCCATTCCCGTCAGCGAGCTCTATGCCGGCCAAGACATCTCCCGCATCACCGGGCCTGATCTTTTTGCCAAGATTGTGCCCTTCTCTGTCACCGAGTCAGCCAGTTTGTATGACGAGGAGAAGGCGAAGCTTGTGAGAGCCGAGACGGAACGAGTCGACACTGCCAATGGCGAGATGGCGGCTAGCTTGGATTACCTCCGATTACCCGGGGCACTTCAGGTCCTAAAGGGGGGGTTTGCCCAAGAAGTTCACTCTGACGAAGACTTCCGGCAACAGTGTGAGGACGTGGCCGATCACGAGAACCCAGTCACCATTTTCGAGGGTCTTAGGGGCGAAAGGGAGGCGATTCTAACGCTGCTGGAAAAGAGCTCAAAGTCGCTAGACATGGAAGAAGGCGTGTGCGAGAAGATGCGGTCAAAATACGACAGTGATTGGACGCAGCAGCCCAGCTCGAGCTTGACGACGACATTGCGAACCGACATCCGTAACTATCGCGAGGCATTGGATGAGGCTTCGAAAAGCGACAACCAGCTGGCCAGCAAGCTTCGCCTCAACGAGATGGACTTTGATGAGATGAGGCGAGCAGCTCACTCGGGCGAAGTCGACCAGCTGTTTCAAAGAGCAATCGGCCAGGCTCGAGCCAAGGGAAGCAACGCCGTCAGCCCGGCCGCAGCGGAAGCCAACCTTTTGGACGCCGACTTTGATGATGGGCCGAGTGTGATGGAGCAGATCAACAAGGTGGAAGACATTCTGAAGAAGCTCAACTTGATCAAGCGGGAGCGGAATCAAGTGCTCAAAGACTTGAAAGAAAAGGTTGGTCTTGATATGTTAATTCATTTCAGCATGGTTGTATTGACTTTTTAGGCTCACAATGACGACATCTCGCAAATCTTGATTCTCAACAAAAAGTCGATGGCAAACTATGAGGCACAACTGTTTGAGCAGGAGCTAGAAAAGTTTCGGCCGCACCAAAACCGACTCCTCCAGGCCAACCATAAGCAGTCAGGCCTTATGAAGGAGCTCACGGGCACATTCAACAGACTGCTGCAAGACAAGAGGGTGCATGCCGAGCAGAGCAAATACGAAGTCATTCAACGGAACCGATCATCAGTCATCAACCGGTACAAGCGAATTTACGAGGAGTTCCTCGACCTGGAGGCGGGACTGCACAGCGCCAAGAACTGGTATGCCGAGATGCGAGAGACGGTTGATAGCCTGGAGAAGAACGTAGAAGTCTTCGTCAACAACCGTCGGGCAGAGGGAGCCACGCTTCTGAACCAGATTGAGCAGGAGCGGGCCTCGACGAAGAACTCGCACGCTGAGATGGAGCGGGAACGACTGCGGGAGTTGATGGATAGGATGTCAATGGAGCCGTCAAAGTCATCACCGCAACCACAAGCACCTGGCAGAGCTGAGCCGCCACCCCAATTCCAGCCTGGCCAGGCACCGCGATACGGAAGCTTCCAGGGGCAATACCCAGGCCCAGCTTCGCCGCCAGCCCAACAGCCAGTGCAACATTCGACGTATCAAGGATTCCAAGCCCAGCGAACCTCACAGGGCTACAACTCGGCGCCCGCTAACACGTACGGGGCGCCGACTTATAACCCAAGCACGTATGGTCCCACGCCAGGACCGACATCTCCTCCGGCCACGCAGTCGACGTTTGGTCACAACGCCATGCGAGGCCCGGCTTCGCCACCACCCAATCAAGCCACATTCGGACAGCGTCAGTCGTTTGCATCATACAGCAGCGGGCAGACACAGCACCAGAGCTACGTGCCGCCTGGCTTCGTGCCACCACCGCCTCCTCCAGGGCCACCGCCGTTGGGACCGCAGCAGACAATCCACTACGGCAACAAGGAGTACGATGCCACTCAATCACAGGCCCAGAATCAACAGCAGCAGCAAGCCTACGACCCGTGGGCTGGGCTGACCTCGTGGAAATAACTGGGGGATGCCAGGAGAGAACAATATCCTGAGTTCCTGAGCGGGTGGGCTCCGGGAGGACCAAAAATGTTGGAGAGGCCGAAGGTGGTGCCGCTGCCGAGACTGGCTCGGAAGAATCCTCCGTATTCACAGCTGCACTGCGGTGCTGAACACCGAGGCTCGGATAGTAGGAGGAGGAAATCAATTGGAAGGCAGAATAAGGAGGGTAACATGCAGCGGGGAGGATCAAGTTGGAGGGTTGGGGCTCTCATGGGTGCAGGGATCCACGACGCATCTCTCGGCTCAAGCAAGAAGAGATTCGAGTTCTTTCTCGAGACACACATAGAGATCAGGCGTATTGAAATGAGGTTTATTAGTACCGTTGTTCTCGCTCACACTTAGACCGAGGTCCATTCGCCATCCCAAGCGCAGAGAGGGCAACACTTCAAGCGGCGATTACTAGCCTCTTCGTTATGCGTCTCCCGCACTCCATTGACCCGACCGCCCGAGGCCGTTAGCGCACACCAGCCAAACCAACGAGCCTCGGTGGGGTTGATTGGAGTCGGTCTTCTAATCCGCTCGTTTCTACAGGCCGTGATGCACGTTGTGGCGGCGAGTTGTGGGGGAGGTAAGTGAAGGAAAGTGACGGACACGGACTTAACTCCGCATTTCCTGGTCGCCTCGCTCCTTCCCCCGGGTGGTGGGTGGTGGCTCCTTCCTTCCCGGTGGGCGGTGGGTGCTTGCGAGAGAGGAAAGAGGAATGAGCTGCTCGGCTCTTGTCTCCTGCCTTCTTTCTTTTTATCCAGTCCTCGTCTCCTGTTACGTCTTTATATCCTCCATTGCTCCTTGTTTCTCGAGCGTTGGTCAGCCTCATTTTGCACACTTAGACACTGTTCTTGAAGCTTAGACTTCACTCACACCAACCCTCATTCCTCAATTAGTTACCCCAAATCGTCCGCCTTTTCCATACCCGTCTCGGGCCAAAGGCAACGGCGTCGTCCTCGACCACAGCAACCACACTCAACTCTTTGCCATCAACTCGGCAAAGCGCTGCGACAATGGTGTTGAAAGGCGCCGAGGTTGCCGAGCACAACAACGCCAAGTCGTGTTGGGTCATTGTTCATGTCAGGAGATTTTACCTAGATCGGATCATACCGTGAGATGGTGCCTGAATGAGGTGGCTGACCTATCGCGACAGGGCAAGGCATATGACGTAACCGAGTTCCTCCCAGGTTTGTGTCACGACTTACATCGAGACGTTTCGCGCTGACTTGTCGCCAGAACACCCCGGCGGTAAGAAAATCATCCTCAAGTATGCCGTGCGTCATCCCCCTTCGCTGCAGCTCTTTGCGACTCGTTGACTCACCATCAATCGCAGGGCAAGGACGCCACGGAAGAATACGAACCCATCCACCCTCCCGACACCCTCGACAAGTATCTCGATGCGTCCAAGCACCTCGGCCCCGTCGATATGGGCACTGTCGAGCAGGAGGTCAAGGAGGAGGACCCCGACGAGATTGATCGCCTCGAGCGCGTCGCGCAGAAGCCCTTATTGTCGCAATGCTACAACTTGCTCGACTTTGAGGCCGTCGCTCGGCGCGTCATGAAGAAGGCCGCTTGGGGTTATTACTCTAGCGCCGCAGACGACGAGATTGTGAGTTGCTATTGAAGGCTCACGACGGGAATACTGACTTGGGTAGACGTTGAGAGAAAATCACGGCGCCTTCCACCGCATCTGGTTCCGTCCCAAGGTCCTCGTCAACGTTGAAAATGTCGATCTATCTACCACAATGCTTGGCACGAAGACTTCCATCCCCGTCTACGTTACTGCGACAGCTCTGGGCAAGCTCGGTCACCCCGAGGGTGAGGTCGTCCTCACTCGCGCTTCAGCCACGCACAATATTATCCAGATGATTCCCACCTTGGCCTCCTGCTCCTTTGACGAGATTGTCGACGCAAAGGCCGGCGATCAGGTCCAATGGCTCCAACTTTATGTCAACAAGGATCGCAAAATCACTCGCAAGATTGTAGAGCACGCCGAGAAGCGCGGTTGCAAGGGGCTTTTCATTACCGTTGATGCGCCTCAACTAGGTCGTCGCGAGAAGGATATGCGCTCCAAGTTTACTGACCCTGGCAGCAAGGTCCAGGAAGGCGACGAAACGGACAACTCGCAGGGCGCTGCGCGCGCCATCTCCAGCTTCATCGACCCGGCGCTGTGCTGGGACGATATTCCCTGGTTCCAGAGCATCACCAACATGCCCATTATTATCAAGGGCGTTCAACGAGTCGAGGATGTGTTGAAGGCCGTCGAATACGGCTGCCAGGGCGTTGTCTTGTCCAACCACGGTGGTCGCCAGCTCGAGTTTTCCCGCTCTGCTATCGAGGTCCTTGCCGAGACAATGCCCATTTTGCGACAACAAGGCCTCCAGGACAAGATCGAAGTATACATTGACGGAGGCGTGCGCCGTGGCACTGATATCCTCAAGGCCCTGTGCCTGGGCGCTCGTGGCGTTGGCATCGGTCGGCCGTTCCTCTACGCCATGAGCGCATATGGCCAGCCGGGCGTCGAGCGCGCAATGCAACTGCTCAAGGACGAACTGGAGATGAACATGCGCCTCATCGGATGCAACACGGTCGATGAACTGAACTCTAGTCTGCTCGACGTGCGCAGCTTGTTCAACCACTCGGCATACCATGCCGACAACCTGTCGTCGACCGTGTACGACCCTTTGGCGGTACCGGCTCAAAGGCCCAAGTCGAAGCTATAGGCCTGCTTGTTTTGGATAGAGGGAGATTTAGAAAGATTATATCCGCAATTTCGATTTGTTGGACATGGATATATAAATATATAGCCTGAAATAGAAGAGCCTTTCTTGCATTCACCACGCCACATTATCCTTGCGTATTAAAAGTAATCGCATGCTCTATTGACCAATGAACCTCTACAATGCCTTGCAAAACCTATTGCGCCATCCAATTGCTTTACAGACCCTTCATAAACTCCCGCAAGGACATTGGCTTCCTCACGGCATTGTTCAACCCTTCATGAAACGTGACGTAGATCTTGTGCTCCTTTTCCACGCGCTTCTCCCCCTGGCCTCCTTCTCCTTCCGCTCCCTCAACCGGCCGCACCTCGACGATGCGCCCAAAAAAGTCCCTCTTGACTATCGTGTCCTGCGCGGCGGCAGCAGCATCCGCAATGGCCTTGTTCTTAGCCGCCTTGTCCGCCCTGGCCTTCTCTGCGAGGAGAAGCGGGTCGCCGAGAGGGTTGCCCGCTTGGAAGCGAGCCTGGCGGGCGCGGGCTTCGCGCGCGGCGAGGGTGAGCTTGAGTTCTTGGTCGAGGACTTGGCGGACGGCGAAGCGGGTTGGGGCCGCGGAGGGGAGGAGGAGGGAGGAAGCGGTTTCGAAGGTTGAGAGGGCGTCGAGGTCGCTGCAATCGGTTAGTTGGATTGTTCAGGGGGGAGGGGAGGGAAAGGGGGCTTACGGTTCCATGCGGTAGACGTACTGGGCGCCTCGGTTGAGCGACTCGCTCTCAATCTTGCCCTTGTGCAGCTCGATGCCCACCTCGGCGAGGACCTCGGATGCGCGCTTGACCATGGCGCGCTCCGTGTCCTTGCGCACCGAAGCCGTGGACCCGGAGCTGCCGCCGACGACGACGGGCTTCACGTCCGGAGAGACCAGGCGCACGAGGTACGGCAGGAACTCGACGGCCACGTCCTCTGCGCTGCGGAAGGACCGGCCCAGCGTGGGCGGGAGCTGGCTCTGCAGGACCTGCAGCTGGGAGCGGTTGAGCTTGAGGGCCTCGTTGGCCTGGTAGTCTGCCCTCGGGCCGGAGAAGGGGTCTAGAGGAGATTCGTCTTCGGCGTCAGGAGCAGCGCCCCAGCGACGATCGAAGCCGGCATTGTTGGGGACGTGGCGACGGGGGGAAGCAAAGAGGTGGTGGCAGGCCAGGGCGGGCTGGCTCAGGTAAGGGGCGAGCTCCCAGTCCTGGCTGGAGAAGAGGCGCGACTGGCACGTGTCGTGGAAGTGCAGCCAGTCGTAGGCGAGGTTGGGCTTGGTGAGGTACATGTCGTCGTTGAAGTCGCGGTTGGGGTACTCAGCGAAGACGTCCGTCACGACGCGGCTGACCTCTCCGCTTGTCTCGATCATGTGCTGGAGGCGCTCCATGGCGTACTTTTTCTGCTGTTCGCCGAAGCCGAGCTCGGCCTTGGGTTGTTCGTGGGTGTTGGTGGGCTTGGCGGCGGAGGAGAGGTCCATGGCCTGCTTGGGGAAGCCGCCGCCTTCTTGGAAGAGACGGGAGACGATGTCCTTGACGCCGCCGCGTCCGAGACCGCGCCCGCCGCCGCCGCTCTTTGCAAGGTCGTCGAGGACGTGCCGCTCGATCCACTGCCGTGTGAGCCGTCCGATGCCGTCTGGAGGTGTCGATCGGAAGCGTGCGGCGACCCATTCGCCGACGACCATGACGCCTCGCAAGTCGCCCTCGACGGTGCTCTCGGCGCCACGTCTGGCGTCGATGCCGCTGCTCATCCCCCACGCCGCCTCGCACAGCTTGCGCGCCGCGTCCTTGTCGCAGGGGATGCCCTCCTTCTCGAACACCGCTTTGAGCCGGGCCACCACGGCCTCAACGGTGGGCTTCCCGACGTGGACGATCTCGGCGAGGCCCGATTGTCGTAAGGGTCGCAGCGCGGGGTGGTAGACATCGTTGCAGATGAGGATCAGGGGACGCATGAGGCGGAAGTCGTCGCCCTTCTTCTTGCGGCCGTGGGTCGACGATGACTGCGGCGCGCTCAAGCTGCTGTTCTTCTGGTCGAGCAGGACGAGGTCGATGAGCGCCTTGACGAAGCCGCCTTCTCCCGACGGGCCGGAACCCCCCACGACGCCGTCGACTTCATCCACAACGACGCAGGCCGGCCGGGCTACCTTTCGAGGGCCGTCGCCATCCTTGCGGTTCGTCACATTCTTGACGCTTTCAGTGCCCAGGCTCGTGCGGATCCGGTTCTTAACCACGTCTCGGCTGCGGTCGTCGCTGGCGTTGATCTCCATCACGTCGTATCCCGCCTGCCTAGCGCAGACGTGCGCGAGCGTCGTCTTCCCCAGCCCCGGCGGGCCCGTGAGCATGAGGATCTTCCTGTGCGGCTGCTCCTCCTCCCTCTTGATCCCCGGTCGGCGTCCGGCCCTGGCTGAGCCGGGGAAGACCAAGGGGTCCCATCTCTTCAGCCACCGCAACACTGTCCTGTTGGTGCCGTCGTCACCGCAAAGGTCCATAAAGTTCCGGGCTCGGTATTTCTCTGTCCATAGTAGTGTCCGCTTTGGCCTTTTCCCAGTCGTCAGTGCTGTGAGTTTCGGGTGAATCGGGATTCTCGATTGTATTGATTCCGTTGTTGGCCGGGCGGCCCGTTCCGCAGCAATGTCGGTCCTTGCAGCCGTCATGAGTTCGTGAATCTCAATGCCGTAGTAGGCCCGTTTCGCTCTCCCTTCTTTCGTCTTGGAGCGGGCGGCGACCATGGCTTCGTACGCGGCTGATGCGGTGATCTTGCGCTCCTTGATTGCTTTCGCCTTGCCATTGCAGGTTCTGGCGGTATATGATTTCGGAGCCAAGGTACTCAGGAATGAGGTTGAAAAGAGCGGCCGTTGACTTGACCAGCTTGGTAGTGATTGTGGTTCTTGTAGCTGAGCTTCCAAGAGGGCTTGGACATCGTCGTCGTCCTCGGGATTTTTAGTTTGGGGCAGAGCAACTTCATCGGTCCGGCTCTCTCGAGGGTCCGCCAACATTGGGCGTTTTGATACGTGTCCTTGCACTTCAACTGGTTCGTCGTCTGAGTCGGGGTCATCGTCGATAACAAATGGCCCGCGGGCCTTTGGCTTGGGAGGGCCATGGTCGTGGGGTATGGCGCGTTTCGGTGCTGGAGGGGAACTTTGAGGAAAGGCAATAGGTGAGGATGCGGAGAGCATTTTCCCAGCTTCGATGTCAAGTCGTCTGAATGCTGAAAACAGAGGAATTGTTAGAAGCAGCAAATCGTATTCGTAGAGGTGTGGTGTGAATTCTCCCCATGCCAGTCTCAAGACACTTTCGTTCTGTGCCTCGACGCGTCTGTTTAATTGAGTCGCGTCTCGGTCCCACTTATTCCATGGCAGGGTTCCCTCTGATTATGTCAGCAGGAAACCAATTGGACTTGGGCCAATCCCACCTGGTCGGAGCGCCGGGATAATCCGTCGCCAGCTCGAACTGGGACCAAAAATTTGGTTGATCGAGCTCATCACGACCGCATCCAGCCTCGCGGGCCTCAATTCGACAAGATGCGCAAGCCCTGGAGATTCTTCAGCCTCAATCGGCCGGTAAGTGCAGTAATCTGCCCGAAACTCCCCTTCCCGGGCCGTTTTGGCCCTGCGTCTGGGGAATTGCCTCGGCTGACACCACCAACCCAACCCAGAAACTCCGGCAATCATGGAACAAATTCAACCTCTATAACATAGCGAGAGCGGCCGGCCGCGAGCCCCTCGTCAACGGTCGAGCGACCTTTTTCCAGCAAAAGTGGGCGGCCAAGGCCAAGACCCGAGCCTACCACGGCGAACACATCCCCGAGAAGAAATGGGTGCGCCAGTTTTCCCGACGCCTCTACGGCGCCGTCGACATGCCCCCCGAGTACCTGGCCGCGAACGACGGCTCCGAGCAGGCCGCCGGGCGCGGTTCCGGCCTGAGCACATCCAAGCTGACGGCCGAGTCGTATTCAAAAGTGCCCGGGCCGAGCGACAGCTTCCGAAACCTGACGCACCCTGGCCAGCGAGTGTCCGGGTTCGGAGACGTGAACGCCATGCTGTCCGAGAACATCAAGGACATGACTCCGTACATGCAGATGACCTATGCTCCCCTCGAGCGAAGGCTGGACACCGCCATCTTCCGAGCTCTCTTCGCCAGCAGCGTGCGGCAGGCTCGCCAGTTCGTCCTCCACGGAGCCGTGACGGTCAATGGCAAGAAGGCACGTCCCAGCCGCTTATTGGTGCCCTTTGGAGACGTTTGCTAACTCGAAAGCAGATGGTTCACCCATCCTACCAGCTAAACCCTGGTGACATGTTCCAAGTTCAGATCGAAAAGGTGCTGTACGGAACTGGAATGCAGAAACCCCGGAAGGGAAATGCCGAACTCGAGTCGACCATCAAGGCTCGAAAGAGCGCCGACGAAAAGGCCGTCAAAGCGCTTGGAAAGAAGGAGGGCGAAAATGCCGAGGTCAAGCCTGCGGATGGCGAGGCGGCTGAGGGAGAGGAAGCAGAGGCAGATGCAGGCGAGGCCGGCCTCAGCGCCGAGGACCTGGCTTACCTCCAGACCGGCCGCGTGCGTCGTCTCCGGAAAAGCGCCCGTGCGATCCTCCAGGGTGACCTAAAAAACCTCAGCGCCAAGCAGAAGAAGGAGCTCCGCCTGTTCCGCGACTACGCCCAGCGCTTCCTCTCGCTCCCCGAGGACGCGAAGCTGTCCGCCGACGAGCTCGTCCACCAGCTCCAGTCCCAGATCGAGTCGCTGCAGTCGGTGCCCGCCTTCAGGAAGGAGGCTAACCCGGAAGACCTCATGGTCGCCCCCGACGCCAACGCCGAGTCCATGGCCGATGCGCAGGCCGAAGGCGAGCAGCAGGAGCAGCAGTCCAAGGAGCTGACCGCTGACGACGAAGCCAAGATTGCGAAGAAGAAGGAGTTCCAGAAGCGCGTGCTGGAAAAGGGCCTCGAGGGCCTCAAGAGCGACAAGGACCGCCGCTGGGCGCACCAGATCCTGGCCACCGAGGAGCTCACAAACGAGGAGGTCAAGCGCCTGGCCATGGTCCTCAAGGCCGACGCCGAGAACCCCGTCGACGAGTCCAAGCCTTACCTCACCCCCTGGCGTCCCCGCCCCTACATGTCCGCCTTTGCCTTTGTGCCCCGGTACCTCGAGGTCAACCCCAACATCTGCGCCGCCGTCTACCTGCGACACCCCGTCGCTCGCAAGGGCATGGCGGAGGTTCCGACGCCCTTCAGTTACCTGACCAACCAGCTGACGCACAACTGGTACCTGGGCCGTGGTTAAAAACGTAAAAGGGAAATGGAAGCAAATGGGAACAGGGAGGCGAGCGCTGGGACGACAAGGAGAGTTCTGGCTGTTGGGCTGGGTCAGGTCTCGCCCGTGTAAAATACCATGTGTTGGAGTGTACGGTAGACAGCCGGATGTACCCTTGTATGTATCACCACTGTTTAAAAGCATGCACGGTTTTTGGGTGGTGAAAGTGAAGTCCGACGGTTTCTTGCAATGCGATTGTGTCCCTCCTTTCCATCATCATATGCTACTGGCTCGCTCCAGTGACTTCAACTCCAAGTACCGAATAGCCTTCACAACCTCCGTCAAGTTACGCCTCCGTGCCAACTCGTACGCCGTCATGGGATGTCTCACGAAGCTCTCTCCGTCCTTGGCAAAAGGATTCGCGCCAGCCTGGAGCAGCATCAAGGCGGCCTCGACGTTGCTCCTCCACACGGCAGTGTACAAGGCCGTAGAACCGAACCTCCCCCCCGGGCGCTCCAAATCGACGCCAAGCTCGGGCCTCAGGAGGATCTCGAGGATGGACACCATGTTGAAGGAGGCGGCGTAGTACAGCGGCTCGGTGCAGGCGATGGTCTCCAGCTCGGTGGTCTCGAGGAGCAGCTGGACCCACGAGTCGAAGCTGGAGCTGTTGCGGCGGGCCTTGGTGGCGAAGAAGGCGAGGATGAGGGCTTCGTCGGCGGCGGCGAGGGGGTAGCGCTCCGAGTGGATGGGCCAGTAGGTTTTGACGTAGGAGCTGAGAGGGAAGGAGTTGATGCGGTCGACGAAGGCGTCGTCGTCGGAAACGGGGCCCGAGGCGAAGACGTCGAGCTGCAGGTAGCATAGGGATTTGCGGAGGATGCGGGCGTGGGCGGCGACTGGGTCGAGGGCAAAGAAGGACGCGGGAGAGTTGCGAATATGCTCCGAGGTGAGAAATGAGCGGATCGAATCGTGAGCGAGGCGCACAACCGGGTAGCTCCGAACTACGAGGTCACGACAGATGTCAACAAGAACGACGGGGTTAGTCAAGCGGCAGTCATCATCGATGAACGTGTCCGATTCGCGGAGGACGACGGCCTCGGCGAGCTCGTCGAGAGTTAGGGGCCGGAGGGCGAAGCACAGCCAGAGCAGAGCCTCGCGGGCAATCTCGCGGTCGTGCTCGAGGATGCGACCGAGGATGCCCGTGTAAGTGTCGTTGAGCGTCGTCGGCATGTCCTGCAGTGCGTCCTTGATGTCTCGCCCAGTGCGGAGAACGCTGAGCCGATCCATGCAGAGTTTTGCCCAACGAAACCTACAAACGTCAGTCTGGGTGGTCATGGAGCTATTGCGAAGAACAAACGTACATGCCATCGGCCCCTGTCGCAATCTTTTGCTGGATCTCGACCTGGATCTTGGGACTGAGGCCTCGAAAGCACGGCTCAGTCGCCAGTCGATGGGCGACGTAGGTGTGAATGTCGTTATCCACAGCGGTCATGTTCATCCCAAGCTCTTTGATGCAAGGCGAGTCTATGAGCGGTTCCCTTGTGCAGGTGACCAAGACGCGCAGCTGCGAGTATTGCTCACAAAGTTGCACCAATGTTTTAACCAGCTCCTGTTCATGGGGCGTCTCGTTGAGCGCATCAACCAGAAGGTAGAAAACGCCGCATAATTCCAAGATGTGACCGAAAATGTCCTTTATTTGCGGGATGGTTAAGTTGTTCTGAGGAACCAGCGAAGAGTTGGCTCGTCGAAAGGGTGAGATGTGCTCGAGAATCTCGGGTCGCAAGTTGCCTGCGTGAGCGAGAATAGACCCAAATATATTGGGAATCTGCTGAGACGCGGCATCATCGAGGGAGCAGCAATGATAGCCGAGATTGAAGGTTGACGAAGGGTCTTCAGCGCATCTAGCTTGAAGTTCATCCACGATGGTTGAGCTACGACTGCTGTTAATGGCCGAAAAACTAAGAAGGACGCCAGAGCTTAACTTACAACAAGACTGTTTTGCCAGAACCAGCTACATTCAATACCCAAGTTAGTAATGCTCAATGTAACTTTCTGGGATCTCACATTTTCCCGTAATCCAGACCATTGGCCTCTTCGAATCAGGCACTTCGAGCCAATCGGCAAATGCCTCGTCCATGATCCAGCGTCCTGTCCCAGGGATTTTATTCTGCGTCACTTTGTCGAGGATCTCTTCAACGTTGACAGGGGCCAGCCATCGGATGAGTTGATCGCGTTCCTGGATCATCTGGGCGGTTTGCTTCTCGATCATGTCTTGGTGCACAATCTCGACCAGGGCCTTGACTTCGTCATAGACAGCCAAAGTGGTCTCGCTGGTGTCCTTGAGAATGACCATAATGAACCATGTCTTTGCCCTCTCGATGGTATTGACATATTTTTTTATCTCCCCGCTCTTGAAGGGCCAAGCCAGACTCCTGCCCACCTTGGCCAATCCCGACACGGGAGGTTTACCAATTCGTCGCTGAATGTCCTGTAGAGCCTCCTGGGTCATCTCAAGCATGCCGTCGACCTGGGTGCGCATTGTTTTGTCGAGATGCGTCTCATGGAGGTCGATGTACTCCACTGCACCCTTGAGGGCGAACAGCTCTTGGGTCAACTTGCGGATGTCATCCTTTGCCTCCTTTACGCTGGAGATGTAGCCGTAGAGGCATTTGACGATTTCGGCGATGCATACGGCCGTTTGGAGGGCGCCAAAAGCCGCATCCGCCATTGTGAGGATTGGTCGAGGCTGGATAAGGCTGGGTACCAAAGTGCGAATGTGCTGACATGGCTTCTAGGCTCCAATGTCGGTGGTGTCAGGGGTGTGAGAGGAAGTGGGATCGGCGCAGGGTTATTGCGGGGGGGACGCACAGCCTCATTCTCGTCGTCAAGTCGGCGAATAGACTCGAGTATGAAGCTTGTTGCACAACATGGCCACTTGTGATGGTGTTGACTCGTGGTGGTTATCGGTGCCAGGTGCGAAATAATCGTAGGTGATGCGATGCCCCCCACTCTTCTCAGCCGGCCGGGTGCGGCACCAACTTATCGTTGAACGGGATTTTCAACTCCCAGAATTGCTGAGAAAAGGCAGGCCCTTCATTCGTACGCGTCCATGCGGAAGCAGGTTCCTAGGATCCGAGGCTGCGGACCGTGGAGCCTGGGCTTATCCCCCACACGCCACTTCTCCAGTCGAGAGAATCCCGTCATTTGAATGCGTATCTGCCGGCGGGATATCAGTTGACGGGCGTCAATCTCGCGCTACCATGCGAGCTTATCAGGAGAAAGATGGATCGTGTCGGCATCAACCCCAGAGGCTGGAGCACGCTAGACACGAGCCACGTCCTTGAGGAAGGGGTCGAGAGGGGTCCCATGCTGCGGCAAACCGATCCATCGGTAGAGACTGTTTCAACAACGGGAGTTGGGAGTTGAGAGATCGATGGGTGTTGGTTGAGCGATGAAGAAAGACATCCAAGGCGGCTGTGTTGGTGTGGGATGTCGAGTTAGCACCAAACCATTTTCGCTACTCTTCCCGATGGCGCGGCACTATCATTCGCCAGCTCACGTGGACTCCAAATTAAGGCGACTCCAAGTCGGAACCCCATGCCCGCTGTTGCACCTTCGGTGACCACCAACTCAGCCATACGAAAAGGTACATATCCATGATTTCACTGATACCGGCATTCGTGCAACCTCTGGTCTAGACCCTCTCCACCGGGATGCGCATTAGTATCCATCATATCTACTGGCAGCGACTCTGTCTTTTCTTCCGCCTCCTTCTCTTTTCTCATTCCTCAAGTTTTTCCACCCCCAAGACTTCAGGCTAACAACAGGCAAGGCCCACCTTGTTGTAACTCGCTCCTGCCCCCTCCAAGATGCTCGCTTACCAAGCACTTCTTCGGCAGTGCATCTCCTAAAGCCCGCATCAATCTTCCATGGCGTCGCACCCATCCGACTGCAACGACATCATCAGTCTTTAATCGTTCATCAGTCTGAGACCACCGACTACCCCCGTCGTCTTGCATACCAATCCTACCGGGCCCCCACATCTCCCTGGGCCGGCCTGAGCCTAGCCGTTTCCCCGTGCTCTCCCAACTTCAAGTCGAGTTCGGGTCGTACCATTTCGTCTGATATATCTTCTTCACGAGCCATCCCGTGTATCTTCTTTCATCCCGACATCGTCTCGGCCTCGACCTCGTCACTATGGAGGGGGCTTACCAAGCCACCTCGACCCTGCCCGGCCCTACAACCTCAGGCGTTCCCAAGAAGAAGTCTCGCAGGGGGGCTGACCCCGCCGGCCAGAAACGCCGATGTGTGAGCACGGCGTGTATCGCCTGCCGCAAGCGAAAGTCCAAGTGTGACGGCGCTGTCCCGAGTTGTGCGGCGTGCTCCAGTGTCTACGGCACAGAGTGCGTGTATGACCCAAACTCGGACCATCGCCGCAAGGGCGTCTACAAGGAAAAGGTCGACAGCATGAAGGCCCGAAACTCTACGCTACAGATTCTTATCGAGGCCATTCTCAACGCCGACGAGGAGGATGTTCCCGACATTGTTAGGCAGATCCGGACATGCAATAGCCTCGACGCTGTTGCTGAGCAGATGCTTAGGCAGCAGCAGCAGCAGGAACAGGAAGCCGAGAATGCCCAATTACAAGAGTCTGCCGACGACCAAAGCCCTCTCGATCATCCCGTGGAAGGTGAAAGGGACCTTGCTAGAAAGATGGGCGAACTGAGGCTCGAAAATGGTGCAGTGCGGTTCATAGGTGGAACCTCTCATCTGATCTATCTCGGCGACCCCCATCACGATGCCGACAGAGAACCCGACTTCGGCCAGCTTGCCTTGGGCGAGGACCCCGTAACGACGTGGACTCAGGTCACCAAAGACAAGCAACTCATTACTCATCTCATAAACATGTACTTCAACTGGCACTATCCTTACTTCACCACTCTTTCAAAAACCATGTTTTCGAGGGACTTTGTCAAGGGTAAGGCCGGCCTGGGACTCGGTACCAGCTACTGCTCGTCTCTTCTCGTCAACGCCATGCTAGCTCTCGGTTGTCACTTTACCAGCGTACCAGGCGCCTACGCAATCCCAGGGGATAGTCGGACCAAGGGCGATCACTTCTTTGCCGAGGCGAAACGCCTCATTGTCGAGAATGACGAGTATGAGAAGCCGCGTCTCGTTACTGTCCAAGCCTTAGCCCTCATGTCTGTCCGGGAAGCCGGCTGTGCCCGAGAAGCCAAAGGCTGGGTCTATAGCGGAATGAGTTTCCGCATGGCCGAAGATATTGGTCTTAACCTCGACGTCAGCCAGCTCGACGAGTCCCGCATGAGCGACCACGAAATCGATGCGAGGCGAATTACATTTTGGGGCTGCTACCTCTTCGACAAGTGCTGGTCCAACTACCTCGGAAGGTTACCCCAAATTCCCAAGAACTCATTCAACGTTTCCAAGGTCGATGTCTTTCCCACCGAAGACGCCCAGCCATGGTCACCCTACAGCGATCATGGGTTCGATCAATCGTCCACGCAACCTTCGAGGACTCGTGCTGTAGCCCTGCAGCTCTCCAAACTATCTGAGATCAGCAGTGACTTGCTGGCTTTCTTCTATCACCCCAGCACCATGAATCGCTCCATTGGCAAAAGCGTTGAACTCAAAAAGCTCAGCGAGTTACACCGCCGTCTAGAAGAGTGGCGGCAGGAGCTTCCCAAAGAATTTGAGCCCAAAGAGGGCCAGCTACCAAACGTACTACTCATGCAGTAAGTCGTAAATCACCTTCAAAGGACGAGTTTAACACAAACAGCATGTTCTTCCATCTCCAATACATCCACCTCTTCCGACCATTCCTCAAGTACACACCAGCCACGTCTCCTCTCCCACCACACGTCTCTCCTCGTCGTATCTGCACGGCAAATGCAGGAGCAGTTTCCAAGCTTTTCCGTTTGTACAAGAAGCTGTGGAACCTGCGCCAAATTTGTAACATTGCCGTTTATATGTTGCACAGCGCATGTACAATCCATCTACTTAATCTCCCCGAGAAGACGGCAAGACGAGACATTACCCACGGCGTCAAGCATCTCGAGGAAATTGCCGAGGACTGGCTATGCGCGAGACGAACTCTCAGCATCCTGAGTGTCCTCGCTCGAAAATGGAAATGCGAGCTACCCGAGGATGCCGCCTTCGTCCTCCGGCGAGCTGACGAAAAGTACGGAACATACAGCACGTCTGACGTCCCATCTCCTCACTCTCACACCGGATCGTCTCCTCAGTCCGACATAAGTCTCGGGCTTCAGGCAAGCCGTGAATACAGCCCCCTAACTCAATACGCCCAAGCGCAGCTCGCCAGACCGATGCAACCTCCAGGAATTGTCAGCCCTCTCACGACAAGCGCCCCGCAGTCCATGGGCATTGTTCAGCAACAAAGGGTTGGCGTGGATTCGCAGAACATGTCTTTTGGGAACGACTCTATGTCTGGGTGGAACTCACCCCCTTCAACCGCCCCGATGTCATCCTACCAACACTCCTTTACACCCCTAAACGCAGGTGGCATAACGTCAAACCCGAACATCCAGTCCCCGAGTCGAGCACGATCTTCGTCAAATAGAGCCATGAGAATGGATGGGCAAGAGTGGTTCTTGAACGATAGCGCCAGGTGGCACCAGAGCTTTGAGTCCTGGCAGATGGCAAACGGCGGGCCAGACGCGTCTGTCTTTGTTTTTGGGGAGAAAGGGAACAGCGAGACCCCCAGCACCAATAACACCGATGGCACTCCCAGCATGTCGAACGAGTCTAATGATCCCTTAGCTGCGTTTGAAGGCCTGGGTGCTTCGCTCACGGGAGGCGGCTGGTTGCCAGGTTTGGACTGAGGTTCTTTGGAGGTTGGGGACAAAAAGTGATTTAAACAGACCATTTGACATTTTGGAACTTGTATCCGCTCATAGCTGTTGATCTGGCCTGGAGTTTCTGGCTGGGGGAGGAGGGGGGGGGGCAACCTGGACCGGGAGGCGTTGGATATCTAGTCGGGCGGGAATGTAGAGCTGGAATAGCCTGGGTGTGAGGGGTTCAGCATTTAGATTGTTTTTTCGTTTCTCAATGTATCTGGTCACCTCTCTCAAATATGCCATCGCTCATCCTCAATGCGCCTTTCTGTTGCGTGTACCTACAAAGTTGGATGCCACGCGTTGGACGACAAGCCCGAATGCCGATGGCTTCTGCGGCGTGCTGATCGGGTGGCCCCGGGTCGGTTTCTCGTGCGGTCCTCTGGCTGCTACGTACGTGCCTGTCGTCAACATGGCACCACGATTCGAGGTCGGCAGTTGATTGAGAATAAAACGGCAGTGGTCGAGTAGAAAATCTATCTGCACGGCCGTAAGGAATAGAAAGCCGATGTGGAGAGCAGCACTTGTCAACACGGTAGCAAACTTAAGTTATGGGAGCCTGGGGAAGCCTTTGTAAGGCTGCTGGGGTTTCGAATAATGGTAGTACCTACCTCCCCAGGCTCAGGGCATAGTCGACGCCAGCCGCTATTGCTGAGGCGAGAGCTTCGCTACAGTGACCAACTTTCGAGGGCCCGGAACAACTTCCAGAACCCGAGGCATCACATGGAGGCAGCCCAAACATTGGTCGGACACCTTTATCACGAAGTCATCAATCAAATCTTGTTGAACCCGCCCCCAATTGAGTAAACTTGCCAAGGTCGTCATAAATAGATATTTGGTCAGATCAACTAAATGACTCACCTCCAATGCGCCGTAGTATCGTGGTCGGTCGTTAGAAACCCCCGACAACTGATCTGACTTGCTCTCAGGGACTGCATTGGGCATGAGATCAACTTGTCACGTAATTCTTCAATTCCTCCGTCGAGGGCTCAGAGATTGATCCATCCGCCATGCCTCTACCAGCGACTCGAGGCCAGATCTGCCGTTGTCGTCGGGTTTCTTCCGAGACTGGGTGCTTTGAACGTTCCCTATCGGAATTACGGGTAGACAGTTCAGGCCTAGAGGGGGTTTGCGAAGAAGGTCGCCACCCGAGGCTCGTTCTGTGTGGTATGAGACTACCCATGCAGCGGCAAGGGGCGGGGATGCAGGAAGCAGCATGAGGTTGCCTTGTTCGAGACTTGGTCCAAGGTGGCCGGGGAGTCTGGAGCCGTGAGTGACAATATTAGACTGGCGGACAGCCACGAGGAAGGGCGCTGAAGAAGAGTGTCCAGGCTGATGCCACGTGGTGAAGGCGAGGGTAACATGACCAACATGTACAGTAATTAGAAAGGCGAATGCGGGCGCTCAGAGAGGCTCGTTGAGCAGGTCATTCACCATTCATGATCAAGAATGATGAACGCAACAGGGATAGCAATTGGCGAGAGGAGCTGGGGTCTGGAGAAGTGTTGTTCGTGGATGCGGGCGAGTGGGGATTCGGGCCGGCCCCCGTGTTGTTGTCTCGGCGCCACTCTAGCAGAACTCCGGTGGACGCTTTCGCTTTTGCGGGCAGCAAGCCGGCGGGGAAGCAGGCGGGAGCAGCGCCGCAGTTGTGGTAGTCGTGGCTGCCACTAATCCCCTGCAGGTTGCAGGTTGGAGTCGTTGGATTCGATGGCCTCTTGATCCTCTTCGGGTGCCTCAAGTGCCGGCTCGACGTTGCGTCGGCTGGGGATCCAGGATCTTCATAACATGTTGGCACGGGAGCCATATCTAAGTTTCGAGTCAACCAAGGCCTTGTAGTAAGAGCAGGACCACGGTCCTTCCCCAGTGGTCTGATGATTTGGGTCTTCTTTGGGCGAGTCGACACGTTATTGGAGCGCAAAATGCAACGGTAGCCCATGCCACGACCAAGCACCAGATGGTGGCGCCCGCCGCGGTTGCGGGCATCGGGCCATGTCGCGGGGCCGATGTTGGGAGATGAGCAAGGTCGAGTGCTTGGGACCTTGTTGATGGTTGATAGGTCGGAGGTGAAGTTGCGTTGATGTAGTGCAGAGGGAAAGCTGAGGAGAAGTGAAATAAAATGAAAGTTTATCGCTGAGGTATAAATTTCAGTACCTTTGTCGGACAGTCGACAGTGCCTTCCCCGTCAACGTTGCACTTTCCATCTCAGGAAACCAATCCCTCGGGAAGAAGGAACGGGCCAGTTCCATACTTGCCGTTCTGATCATCTGCGTCAATCCAAGTGTCTTCACTTGGCCAGGAAGGCTGGGTTACCTGCCCAAGGTGGTTTGGGGGCAACACAAGCTCTGCAACCCTGGACCCCGATGGAAATGAAAAATTATAATAGTCATCATAGCAGTTGGGATGCAGCAGGTTCGAAAAGAAGGTCTGGGCTGGTAAGCTCGGCAGGAGGTCCTGTCCGTTTACGGAAGGGATGAACGGGCGGGTTGTTGCCAGTTGAGGTTACGTTCCTTCCCAATTTCCCCTCCTTCCACCACCCGTTCTCCAGACACTTTTTCAGGCCGCCTCCCCCTCGGAGTCTTTCACATCACCCCAATCACCCCAAGCTGAACGCCCGCATCTAACAGATCCCCACCAACGAGAAAATCCGGGGGATGGCAATTAGGTTGGCTACGACTGATCAGGGATTGGGAGTTCATTCGGTCTTTCAACCGCTTTGAGACTCGACTACATTCTCCACCTTGTCGATACATGCACACGACAGCCACATCCGCACAATCGAGAGCCTACCCATGTCCAGCTCTTGCTGTTCATCCAACCATCGGGCAGAATCGAATCTAGCGTGGTGACGCAGCCTCTCCCGACCTTGCCATCGATCAGCCCTTCCTTGATTGCCAACACCCGACGTTCCAAGGCGAGCCAGAGTCAGCATAAACGGCCACCGGTTGTGGTGTGGCCCGCATGTTCCGGGGAACAAGGCGCACACTTCGCTTTTGTATGCGCCGCGGCACGGCCGTGCTAGGATTACAGGGTATGTCAATGATTGTCGCCAACTCAAACCCCAGGAAATCATGAGGCCGACCTTTCGCCGATGGATGCCATGCCATCGCAAGCTAGATCCTTTATGCCTGTCCACGGCTTGACTCGACACGCAGAAGCCATACAAGCTCCTTTGGAACTCGTTGTCCGGGGGGGCATGGG
Source organism: Thelonectria discophora (assembly GCA_911649645.1). Lineage (NCBI taxonomy): Eukaryota > Fungi > Ascomycota > Sordariomycetes > Hypocreales > Nectriaceae > Thelonectria > Thelonectria discophora. The sequence goes on along the minus strand of CAJVRK010000008.1, from coordinate 3,320,855 downwards.
CCGCCCGCATATTCCGAAATTCAAATCTTCGACCATTCACTAGTACGCAGGCGCCGTTGGGATTATACCGAAGGACCTGAGTCGGAGCCAAATCTACTATGCGGGCTGAATTACCGCGATGCCCGAAACTATGAAGCCTTACACTAGCACGACATCAATCTCGCCCATCTCTATACCCCAGGACAAGCAAGGGCCGACCAAAGTGTCCAGCAGCCGATAACTGATGCCATGTGGACGGGATTTTAATGTCCATCTGATTCTGCTTCTCCACCTAGGCCACCTTTCGACAAACCCCTGGCAGTCCAGCGAAGCTCCCCCGGATGGTCTCGGTGAGCGGAGCAAAGAGCAACGGGCTTCGCTCCGACGATTCTCGTGTCGGATCGACGCTTCACGAACATCAAGGAGATAGGTGCCGCTCTCATTTCCGATGCATCGATTCCAGCCCCTTTCAGGTTAAGAAGACGACATGTCTGGCCTCGCAGACTCCATCTCGAGCCTCACCTCACCCGGGGCACCCCATACCGAGCTCTCCACCTCCACCACCTCCTCCACATCATCTGTCTGCCCATCAACCCCCATCAACCCACCCTCGGCGGGACCTCGCTCCCAACTCTCGAGCTAAACAGTCGTCTACTCCGTAATAAGCGACCCATTCGGTAGGTGCCAATGCCCAGAACCGCAGAATCCTCCCTATGAGCCCCTGTTTCCGGGTCACGAGCGGTTACTGAAGTTGCTCCGTAGCAGAAAGAGAGCCTTTTCCCCCTCACGCAACCCGCCATTGTTCCGACAGCCCTGTTGTTTGCTTGCTGATCAGGACAGAAGCTGCCATCCTTCGACGCCCTGTCGACACCTCGATTCAATTGATCGTTGCTGGACTTCGAAGACCAGTCGTTACTTTCTGCCTATGCATTCGCCAGAGAACGAACAAAACTTGCCCCAGACAACTGCGACAGCGTTGTTGGGATTGACGCTGGAACTCGCCTGACCGGCCTGGCCTGACAACTCTCGCGCAACACCCTATCGTCACCATACTATTCGGATCGATTCGAGGGAATTGCGAGTCAGTGTGCGCACAACTATCATCCTCTTTTAATAGACGACGCCTTGACTGGTCTTTGCCGCGGCTGAGAGGCTCGCTGCTGAGCCTCCTTGACCAAGTTTGCTTCACTGGAACACAAAGGACCTACTATTACAGCACCAACCTTGGTTTCTCATAAGCTGTACGCAGGTTCCCTCTGATTGGTAAAGAGCAATGTAAGTAGTCTTCTCCTTCGTCGGATATCAAATCGTGCGACATGCTCGGCTTAACGTCTGCTCTACACCCACCTTCTCCTGTACACGCCTTGTTTCGCCTCCTAGGGAGGTCTAGCATACCCCGGATTTTGGGTTAACTTTCGGCTGCCATTGTTGCTGTTGCCTCATGTGCTTGCCACTCTCGAATGCGACCGAGTACCCCTCCATCGTCACTGTGCCGCGTGGAGACGGTCTGTTGATCAGATGCAATACCCATCTCATCCCTCTTTCATTGGTGCGCGACGCGCATTTGACTTGCACACCCTCGCTTCTGTTGTATTCTTCCCCGCAAATTATACGTCTGCCTGGAATTGTTAAAGCTGACCCCCTTCGCAGTAGATCTTGCCTTCGTGTTGAACCGTGGTACTCGGTCGTAGGTGCTCGCAAGTAGTCGGCTAACGGTCCCTTACCTGTTACTGTTTCCCTTCCGAAAGGGTTCTTTGCGAAATCGTCCCTACAGACTCTGCTATATGTGGGCACACGGTTCCAGCACCCGCCTTCCTCACTAATACATACAGACTGGAGCGAAAAAGACAAAATGCTGTCGAATCCCTTGCAACGATTCTCACCATACCAGAACATATCCTCAGCTACTCTCGCGCCCGATGGACATGGAACGCAACCCCAAGCGCAAGGCAGCGGTCTTGACACAATGACGCAGGGCTCACAATACCCTGCCCAGCACCCGCCACAACCAACTATCGTGCCATACGTCCACATTCCGAGAGCCGTGCCACTGTTGAAGCATCGACAGCATCCATATGCGACAAACGGCCGGTCATCAGGGAGCTCTGGGCCCATTCGGCGGAGAATCAGCCGTGCCTGTGACCAGTGCAACCAACTGCGAACAAAGTGTGATGGACAGCATCCCTGTGCTCACTGCATAGGTATGTTGCGTGTTGCATTGTTGCTTCAGGGCTAACTTTGATAGAATTTGGACTGGGTTGCGAATATATCCGGGAGAGGAAGAAGCGAGGTAAAGCTTCTAGGAAAGAATTGGCCCAGCAGGCCGCAGCTCAAGCAGCCGCCGCGGTTGCACAAGATGGCCAACAGACGGATAGTTCAGGAGTCGAGGGCAGCCATAAAAAGGACGAAGGATCCGAAATCATATCTGGGCCCAACTCCTCGCACCTATCGATGCCAGGTCGACATCAAAGCCTCATCGAGACATCACTGGACAGCCGGAATGACGAAGATGCTCGACAAGACGACACCTTGGAAACTTTGGACCAACTTGGCGAACAAGGCCACCTTGGAGGTGCTACAGCACTAATTGGAGAATCATTGGACAACTCGGCCGGAATCGACCTGAACGGATTCGACACAGTACCGCACAACTACGAGACGCAAGGCTTGGACGATACAGGACTGGGCCACCAAGGCTATGCCAACGGCAGAGGAAGCATCTCGGGCTATCCAGAGTTACCATACGGCATGCCGGTGCAGAGTCCGCCAAACTTCTCAGCGAACACGGGCTTCCGCATGGGAAGTGCTCCTCTGGGCTACCACATGGGAAACGGAGCGTCGCCAGGCTGGGGCATCTCGATGGCTTCGCCTCCTAGCCAATTCCAAACCCAGGTCGCTCAAGCCAATTTCAACAACGGAAAGCTTCGATACCCCGTTCTTGAGCCCCTTGTGCCGCATCTCACCAATATCTTACCCGTGTCTATAGCTTGCGACCTTGTGGACCTATACTTCCAGTCATCTTCATCGGCTCAGATGCACCCCATGTCTCCATACGTTCTTGGGTTCGTCCTTCGCAAGAGGTCGTTTCTCCATCCTACCAAACCAAGGCACTGCCAACCAGCGCTTCTTGCAAGCATGCTCTGGGTAGCAGCGCAGACGAGCGACGCTCCATTCCTTGCCAGCACCCCCTCGGCTCGAGCAAAAACGTGTCAAAAGCTCTTGGAACTCACAGTCTATCTTCTCAGGCCCTTGATCCACACCACGCCGGGCGATGCTCCGAGTCCGGCGTCTGATGGAGTTGCTCTCGGAGGGCTTGGGGTGGCAATGCCCGGATCAATTAGCTTGGATGCTCTCACTGGAGAATTCGGGCCATTTGGGTCGGCAGGTAGCCTGGATGACGTGATTACCTATATCCACCTGGCAGTGGTGGTTTCGGCGAGCGAATATAAGGGTGCGAGTGTGAGGTGGTGGAATGCCGCTTGGTCACTCGCGAGGGAGTTGAAGCTCGGGCGAGAGCTTCCGCCCGGCCCAACTCCGGTTGGCCACGATAGGAACCTGGATAACGACTGCAATGATGAGCATGACCTCCACCGCAATAGCGTGGGGTACGTCACGGAAGAGGAGAGAGAAGAAAGGAGGAGGATCTGGTGGCTCGTCTACATTGTGGACAGACACCTGGCCCTGTGCTATAACCGACCTCTGTTTCTTCTCGATGTAGAGTGTGAGGGTCTTTTGCAGCCCATGGACGACAATGCTTGGCAAAGCGGCGACTTCGGGCATTACCCTCCTCCGAACACGGATCCAAATTTACTGAACCCGATGACGGAAGACTTTGGCGACGACGTACGAGCCCGAGGGCCCCAATACGAGTGCCACGGGCATAGCATTTTCGGGTATTTCTTGCCTCTCATGACCATCTTGGGCGAGATAGTTGACCTACATCATGCGAAGACGCACCCTCGATTTGGGCTCAGCTTCCGGCTAGCACATGAATGGGACGCGCAGACGGCCGAGATGAACCGACACTTGGAGAGGTACGAGCAGAGCTTGAAGCGCTTCGAACGAAAGCACCTCCGCAGGACAGAAGACAAGGCCGACGGTTCGATGGAGAATGGCGATCCCAACGGGGCCATGGACGCTCAAACACCATCGGTGCACTCGGTGCACTCTGGCGGATCTAACCGGTTGACGGAGAGCGATATTCAAACGCGTATTGTGATTGCGTACGGCACGCACGTCATGCACGTGTTGCACATCTTGCTTGCAGGGAAGTGGGATCCCATCAATCTCCTTGACGACGAGGATCTCTGGATATCTTCTCAGGGTTTCATCACGGCAACAAGCCACGCGGTGGCTGCGGCCGAGGCAATCAACCAGATTTTGGAGTTCGACCCGGGACTGGAGTTTATGCCCTTTTTCTTTGGCATCTATCTGCTTCAAGGATCGTTTCTTCTGCTGTTGATTGCGGACAAGCTGCAGTCGGAGGCATCGCCGAGCGTTGCCAAGGCATGCGAGACGATAGTTCGAGCACATGAAGCGTGCGTGGTGACGTTGAATACCGAGTACCAGGTGAGCTGAGTGTAGGCACGACAGGTTGGGCACAACTAACATGGGATTGCAGAGAAAATTTAGCAAAGTGATGCGCAGCGCACTGGCTCAGGTTCGAGGCCGGGTACCGGAAGACCTCGGAGAACAGCAGCAACGGCGACGGGAGCTTCTAGCATTGTATCGGTGGACGGGAGATGGCACGGGACTTGCCCTCTAGGCTGCTGGAACTGGAAAAGCGATTTGGGACGGGGCGGCAGCAACCAATGTAACGGATCGGGGCCGGCATCGTCTGTACGCAACGGGCTTCTTGGGGAGGCATCTTGTCTTTGAACATGTATTGGCCCGCCACCGGGTCACGTTTTTTTCGGTTGGGACGGGAGTTTTGTTTTCTTATGGCACGAGGAATGAGATGCACACGAAGACGGACGACGGGTTCCCGGGACTGGGTTCGAGGTGAGGTTGAATCATGAATTCGGCCCGTGATGATTCAGGCCCGTTCTCCCAAGTCGCACGCCCGTCTTTTGTCGGTTCTTGTGATTCAGGAGAAGCGAGGCCAGAGCTGGGTTTTTTTGGCCGCACATGACATGTCGTTGGATTAGAGTTTGTTCTGATTTGCGTGCGTCAGCTGTGTAAGAGCTCAGCTGGGATTCTCACCTTTTTAGGTCTTATGGGCTGGCCAGTAGATCTTCTCCGTCATACGTGCTTGACAAGCTCTATATTTCGGTTGCTTGTCCCCCTGTTGCAAGCATCGTGGCTGTCTATTTGATAGGCGCGGCTGCTGCACTTCTTTGTTGTCATTGGGTGCGTCGATTGCTATCCAATGGCAAATACCTAGGGAGTAACTTGCTGCCGACACCCTTGTTTATTCTTGGGCCTCGGGAGCTTTATTTTGAATAAACAATTAACCCTCTCCCAGAAGACGCGGGCGCGTCTATTGTTATTTTCTTCCCAAATGCCTAATTTCCTCTCCTTGTTCTTGCGCCTGTCCACAAGACTCTGATTCACCTCCCCATCGTCGCCTAAGACTGTGAATCACTTGCAGCCACGACCACAAGCACCCCCCATCTTATTTTGATGCCTTGCGAGGTTGCATATCCCATTCTTTTCAGGTACGCATGATTTAGCGAATCAACAAACGAAACTCTTTTGCATGGGCGGTCGTTACCGGGGTGTGTTGCAGGCTTTTGAATACAGCGTCGACTATGGGAAGAGGGACGAAGAGAGACGGTCTATCCTATCACGACGAGTCGCGTTCAAGCAAGTAAGCCAAGCCAGCCAGGCAAGCAAGTCATTCTTTTCTTACCACAGTCTATTCATGACCCGCAGGTCTATTGTTTCTTTCCTCGTCTATCTTCCTGCCCTCAAGTCTGCCGCCAACTTATACCCACTTCCTTTGGGGGGTGGTTTCGAAACCTGTTCAAACATCTTCAACTTGCACTTGGCACAAACATCGCCCGTCATCACGAGCCGGCTTCATCCCAGCTGACCGACACTTCACACTTCATCCTTTTCTTCTCACTCTCTCTCTCTGCCCTCTACGGCCCCGGACAGCCTTGTATCCCAACAACAACAACAAAACAAAGACACAAACGTTTTCCCATCAGTTCGTCATACCTGCCGCTCCCCTGTGCCCGAATCAGCTGAGCTTACACGTTTTTCTTCCTCTGACTGCAGACGACTTGAAAGAATTTAACCATGCGTCCCCAGCGCAACAAGAAGCGGGCTCGCTACGCCGAGAGCAGCTCCAGCCCGTCTCCCGAACCCGAAGCGTCGCCCGTGTCGGCCAAGCAGGAAGAAGAAGAAGAAGAAAGAGAGGTGTTCCAAGTCGTCGAAGAAGAAGAAGAAGAAGAAGGTCAAGAGGCCATGCAGTCGCAGCAGCAGCAGAAGCAGAAACAGTACCACCCAGCCAAGCGACAGAAGCAGCAGACTGGCGATCAGTTGCAGATGCAGCACCACCAGATGCAGCAGGCCATGCAGTTCCAGCACCAGCAACAGCAGCATGCCGTGGGCGGTATGCAGCTTGCTCTCCCGCAGCCGCTCCAGTCGTCCATTGAGGGCAACGAGGGCCTCGTCTCGTACACAGGCCAGCAGCACCTCCCTCCGCAGCCGTTGTCATCGTCGCCGGCTGTATTCCTGCAGTCGTCTCCTCCCCCTATCCAACAGCAGCAACATCTTCAACCCCTCCAGTCACAGCAACAGCAACAACGATCCACCCTTTCCAAACTCCGCATCGCAGGCACCACCATCGAAGCCGCCGGCATAGTCATCCCCCCCTCCCTCCCCCAAAACGAATACCGCCGCCGCCGCGCCCAGATCCAATACGAGCTTAATCGGCGCCGCCTCGAAGCCCCCGCCCTGCCGCGCTCTAACATCGCCGACCTCCCGCCCAAGCCCCCCGCCGAGCCGTGGGTGCCCTTCCCGGACGAAGACATGACCTCGGACCAGGAACGCCGCATCATGGAGCGCAACAACTCCATCGCGGCCGACATGCAGCGCGTGGACCGGGAACGCAACAACGCGGCGGCCAAGAAGTCGCGGCAGAAGCGGCTCGAGTCGCTGGAGAATACCCGGCGCATGCTCAACGCGTGCTACGTCGAGATGTGCTGGTGGCGCATGCGGGCCATTGCCGCGGGCGCCGACGGGAGCGAGTACCTGGCTTTGCCGGCGGGGATCAAGGAGGGGATCCTGGAGGAGCTGCGGGAGGATATCAAGGAAAAGGACGACCTCAACGAGCAGCTGCGCAAGGAGGAGGAGTCGCGTCGCAGGGCGGAGCGCAACCGGAACCGCGCGGTAAGTGAACCCCTTTAAAACTGATTTCGAGGCCGGGAGACTAACCATTGGATAGGCCCAGCGTGAACAGATGCGCGCTCAGTCTGGCGGTAACTAAAGACGACATTGGCAGGACATGTTCAGAACATGTTCAGACCATCTTGTGACGAGGGCTGACAATGTCGACACATGATACCCTTTTGTTTTGTTTCCTTCTTTTGCTGGTTTCAAAGTATTTGGCAGTCAGGTCTTGATGAGAGTAGGGGGAGTGAACACGACTTGGCTGCAACGGAGAAAAAGGGGATATATCCACAGGACAAAGCATAAATATGAAAGTGGTATCAAAAAGACGTTATGAACATGTGCCGTATAGAAGATCCCAGAAAATGAACGCGCCTTGCATCTGTCCTTTGCCAGCCCACATCGTAGTCATATCCTGCGTCGCCATTAACTCGACTCTCACGAGACGAGCTCCAATTGTTCGAAGCCAAGAGAAAAACATCCAAGCCAACCATCACAAGGTGGGCATCTAGCCAGCCATGGGCTGCTCAGTGTGCTGGGGAGGCTTCGACTCGGCGAGCTCGGCCTCGTTGCCGTCTCGGGGAGGATAGCTCTCGCTCTGAGGAGAAGCCATGCAGGCGCGGACAAAGAAGACGATGGTGACAATGACGAGGACCCTGCGTGGCGCCATGGTTAGTGATAGTCCAGCCAGCCATTATATCCAAAATGAAAACCTACCAGGTGACGGCGCCAAGGGCAGCCTCGGCAGCCATGGACCCTCCGTACCGCGAGACGGTCGAGTTGCTGTAGTACCAGCCATCGTACCAGGAGAAGAAGTCGGCGGCCACGGACGCGGCCCAGGCCCAGGCGGAGAGCCAGAAGATGGCGTCGAGGATGAGGGCGCCGATGAAGGCGATACGGATGTGGAGCTTGGGAGAGAAGAACTCGGTCGCGAGCATGGAGCCGAGTATGAGCCAGGTGAAGATGGCCTAAAGAGTCAGTCTATAGGTTCGACCAAGAGAGCTGGCCGCTTACATTGAAGATCATGAAGCCAGAGGGACCGCTGTAACCAGACAGGTAGGTGCTGTACCCGCCAAACAGGGACAGGTTGTAGGCGGCAGCGATCAAGACGCCCAGAGAAAAGACGATGATGACTCCTCGGATGATGGTGAGCCATTGGGGCATCGCGGGAGGGCCAGTGGCCGTGAGGCCCTGGGTGCCAGACTGAGGAGCGGACATTGTGTTGGTGATATACGGTGGTTTGGCCGAGGAATCTTTCTTTGATCTCAGGGACGGAGCAAGTGTATCCTGCAAGACGAGGGGTTAGACTCTTATATGCTGGTCCAAGCCAAGACCAAAGTGAGACACAGCTCAGTGACGTGGGAGAAGGAGGGCCACAAACCAGACAGTTCAGTCAAACTTGGCACAGGAGCAACTGAAGAGAATCAACAACGGTTTGACAAATGCCGGGGGAACAGGGTCCCTCTTATGGTGTGTGAGGAAGGCAGGCTTGGGCTTGAATCCCTGCCACCCTCTGTCCAGCTTTGCTTCTTCATCTTAGCTCGGGGCGGGACGGGCGTTGATCTCGGGATGCTTCTGCTTCCTCTGCAGCTTCTGCCCGGCACAGCAATGCAAAAGCAATCACAGGCACACCCAAGGTGGTGCGCACGAGCCCTGCATTTCACTTTCCCTCCCTTGTCTCCAAGTTTCTTTGAAGTCAAGTGCCCAACGCCAACACAGCATAGCCCGCATTGGCGCCCAGGCGCCGACACGCAGGGCTGAAGGGCGTCTCCATTCGTCCAATCCGCTCGTCGGGATAAAGCTCCGGCATATCCACAACGATCCTTTCCCTTGCTCGTCTTCATTTTAGCTCTTGCAGCTGGATCTCTCTCCTCGTCCCGGAGTGCTGCACGCTCCGTGCATCACATCTCGTCGACGTTGTCGTCTGAGAGAAGTCTCGAGACTGGTGTGAAGCGTGCGATTGGACCGTGGCTGGGGGTGATGGCTAGGGTTGAAGCGAGGCTGACTCCATGGATTGGGTCGGATTGGAGCTTGTGCGTGGCATTCCATTCCATTCCTCTCGTCTCGTCGAGCTGAGCTTGGAGGTGACGTGCCTAGAGGGGGGTTTCTCCTTTGACCAATCCTCGCGCGTGTGGGTTGTCTCAAAAGGGTGGGAACGGTTTAGCGGCCGCTTCAACTTCTGGTTTTGACTGTCCAGCTGATTCGATTTTTAGTGCGCAAGGGATGAGGCAGAACGATATGCAAGACGGGGGGAGGGGGCTTCGCTTGTGTGAACTTGTTGAGAGGCAGTGCCGCAGTTGCCTATCGAGCCGATCGTCGGATAAGGGTTGAGAAATAGTCGGTGAAGGGGACGAGGTTGACTCAGGGAAAAGAACACCACCATATGCAAATGGGGATTGATGCCGAGGGAGGTCATTGGTGTCGTTGAGTGAGGAGGCCCTCAGGCTGGTGCCTTCCTCGCGACTTTCACAAAGGAAAAATGCCTGAGTAACAAGGCGCCAATCAGGTGTGATAACCTCAGGCCATATGCACTCGCAGAACAAGCATCAAGCAGCCCTGCTTCCGAATATCCATGCCGCCGACAGACATTGAACACCCTCTCGTTCGGGAGATGCCTATTCTTGGACTGATCCGTTCTCAGCTCGTCGACGCTTCGCTTCCATCCAAGACAATCACGCAGCACCGCCACGACAGTGAATACGAAATTACAGTGTACGGATACGCTCTTGAATAGAGAAAAGAGCGGCGTCAGGCCAGACCGTGCTAGGCCCAAGCCTCGGGCCCCGTTTCCTGCAACTTTGTTCACGCCGTCCAGCGAATCAAACAAGGCGAGACGACTTTGAGCATTGAGGAACAGGGAATGCTTCTTGTCTCTCCAGCGTTTTCAATGCGACCATGGCATGCACAACAAAGTCACGCCCCCCTCCTTTCGGTCCCCGCCCGCTCGGCTCAAACAGTCAGACGGAACGTCTTTGGCCCTGGCCCACTCCCTGCAGGTGATTCCGCCCTTGGATGAGCTCTTTCGTTGAACCTCAACAGAGAGAGGTCAAGTGATTTCCGCGTACAGGAGGCTTCAATGCAACGACGGAAAGCCGCCCGTTGATCTTCTCGTCGATCTCTGCCCTGTTTAGACATTCAACCTCAGCGTCCTGCAGGGGCCGTTGCACAATCACAATCGCGACATCTCTGAAATGGTTGCGCCCTTTTTTCTTTCCCTCTCTTCCCCCCCTCCTTCTCATGCAATGTTTGCTTTCTTTTATTTACGGTTATTATTAGCAATGCGCACTCATTTCGTCGCTGCATTGAAGTGTGCATGCTCCCTACCTACCTAGCTATGGACTAACAATGCAGAGTCGTCTTTCTCAAACAACCGGACTTATAAAAAATCTTTCGCGCCCATTTTCGAGCCATGGAACCGAGAGGAACGGGCTTGCAGGGGAGACACACGCGCTCCACGCCGATCCGTCCATTAAACATTCAGCTGGAGGCAAAGCGAGGGCGGGGGCCAAGAGTCTTGGCTTCTCGGGGCTGAAAGCCGGGTTTTTTTTTCTCGTTTGTCTTTCATTCTCTCCCTTCTGACGGCATGGCTCCCTCACTCAGTCTCCAAGTCCCTCTTCTTCCTCAATCTGGCGGACGTTAAACCAAACAGGCCCAAGCCTGAGATCGATCTAATTTCGGGAAACATTTTGTCGTTCCAGTGGCTTTTTGCCGTCGTGACCTCATCTTGACTGACCAAGCACTTAGATTTTGTTCTCGTTGCTGTATTCGTATTTTTAGAAAGAAACAAGACTTGACAAAATTGTTGTGAAGCCGGCGAGTGAGTGGCTGGCTTTCATCTTCTTCATGCAAGCCACCAATCTCGCCAGCGGCTCAAGCCATAAGCACTCGCAGCCAGACCATTGGTCCAAGACTCGGGAGGCACGCGGTTTCGTAGTCATCTTGCATTTATTATGCTTTCAATTCGTCCGTCTTATTCTTTTTCTTATTCCGTAACCGCTCGCTTCCATGTCAGGGCCGAATGTTTCCCACGATAGCTTCACGTTTCCTCCACCCCTTCATCTTCTCTTGTCAAGACAATTCTAGACATACCAAGTCTTCTTGCTTGATTGATGAGCCTGGGTCTGGCTAAGACCATGCTCCCCGTCGCGAGTGAACCAACCGTCCCTTGACCCAGACCTTCTTCGTGTTCCGGTCGTCTCCTCCGTACAGCCACTTGGCCACCGTATCCTCCATCGTCTCCCACCCAAATACGTCCACGTTGCCTGGTTCCTCATCCCCTTCTTCCCCAAACGCAACTCCTTGCCTGTCCACACTCGCCAGCTTGACCAGCTGCGCATCCCATTCCAAGCCCTCGTCAAAACCACCAACCTTGTCCTCCAACCCCACGACCTCCGCGCCTCCCCGAGTGGCCAGGTACAGCACCTCCTCGACGGTCAGCTTAGACCGCTCCCGCTCCGGGCCAGGAGGAACGCCCATGGCCACGTGCCGGCTCACTAGGGCGGCTTGCCGGGCGGCGTCGAGAATAGACGGGCTGTAACCACCGCTCATGTCTGTGCCGAGCCCGACGACGATGCCGCGATCCCACATCCAGCGCACTCGCGCCGCGCCGCTGGTCAGCGAGCTGTTGCTGCACGGGCAGTGCGACACCTTGCTGCCGCGCCGAGCGATGAGATCAGCTTCGTCTTCTGAGAGATGCACCGCGTGCGCGAGGATGGTGCGCGGCGTCAGGAGCCCGCAGTCGTCGTAGACGCCCGTGTACGACGCCGAGTCGGGAAACAGCTCCGCCACTAGCGCGATCTCGCCTTCGTTTTCCGACACGTGCGTCTGCACTGGCAGGTCCATCTCGCGCTGGATAGCCGCGAGCCCCTTGAGAGATTCAGCGGTGCACGTCGGGACGAACCGCGGCGTCAGGATGGGTGAGACCAGCTCAAAGTCAGGATCGATCTTGCGTACGTGGCTGATGGTCTGCAGCGTCTTGTCCAGGCCGTCTTGGGCGTTCTCGTCGCGGTAGTAGTCCTTGCACATTGGATGGTAGTCCATACATACCCTCCCGACAAAGGCCCGCTGACCTAGAGAGAGACACAGGTCTGCCAGGAGGTTTGTCGCGGCCACGTCGAGCGTCGCAAAATAGGAGCTGGTCGTGGTTCCGTGGGCCAGCGAGCGGCGCACGCAAGCCGTGTAAACGCGACGGGCTTTGTCGAGCTCGCTTAGACTCGCCTCCAGCGGGAACGTGTACGTTTCCAACCAGTTCATGAGCGTCGAGTTGCCAAAGATGCCCACGTTTGGATACTGCGGTGCGTGTACATGGGAATCTATTGCTTGGCATCAGTAGCTGAGGAGAGAGTGTGTTGTGACGGGGTGAGTAGCGTACCGACGAAGCCTGGAAAATAAAACTGCCCTGGCTTGGGAAGATGGAAGTCTACTTCGTCAAACCTCCAACTTAGGTTCGACAAGACCCCTTTGGCGTCTTGGACAGTTTTGCAGCCCTTATCAATCTTGGCGATCCGGCCTTTGTCGTCGACAAAGATGGCAGTCTCGTACAGGTACTCTAGTTGCTGGGGGCTCTTGCTGGAGATAAATGTACCAAAAAAGACTTGTTTACGCATGTTTGAGATATCGAGCCGAGCAAGTGAGCCCAGGTGAGAGACGACGATGGTTGATGTGTGTTTGGATATCAGGAGTACCTGAAGCGCCAAGACGAACGAGGGGTGACGTAACGCGATATTGCACGATTCAAGGACTTCTTTCGGGAAGAAAATATATGGATGGAAAAAGAGCAAGGCGTTGATGGTTCTTGTGAAGGTGTTCAGGGGAAGTCAGTAGCACGAATAAAGCTGCAGGTCCAAGGGTGATGTAGTTCCAAGTTACTCCGTATCCGTAGCTCCTTCCATGTGGTTCCTGGTGAGAGTGGGGGCACGGCACGGGAGGAAATGAGGAAATGAGCTCCCGAGAGCGGCTTCCCTTTGGAGTGACGCAGATGCAAGCAAACCAACCCATGACATTTCACCATTTCGGCCTCTCAGCTCGGGCAGCTATCGCGCGTCGGTGTAGGCGGCGGAGCTCAGCTGACCGACCAGTGACTGATAGGCCGTCTCCGCCGCTCAAAATGCTCCACTAACCCCCGGCACTCGCCGGCAGCCGACCTGAATCAGTTGAAGATGCACTGCCTCCATTCACGGAGACGACCTGTCCTCCTCCGCTTCCGCCACCGGGCCGTCTCACTCATGCACGGCCTACCCCTATCGTGACCTATCGTGACCTATCGCGACCTATCGCGACCTACCGTGACTTATCGTGTCACCCAAACACGGCCTACTCCCGTTACCACTGCCACAAGCAGAAACTGACATCCACCTGCCAATACCCATGAAGCAAATCCTTATCACCCGATCAAGCACCTCAGTCAAGCTCAAGCAAACAAAGTCTTTCAAGAGTCTCTAATAAATCTAATAACACAAGAGCACAAACGCCTCCTCTAAAGAATACATCATTATATGCCTTCATACCAAAATAATCCAATTCGGGAATCTTGACCCTCCTTCATCATCTCTTTACTTCGTCTGATAATCCGTCCTTACGCAGCAGCACCAGGTCCATCGTAATCGAGGCTGGAGCCGCTGTCGCTAGCCTCGGCTCCGTTGGTCGCCGCCTCGTCCTGCACATACTTGTCCCAGTTGGCCAACACGGCCCCAATCTTGGGAGAATTGGTCAACTTGTACACATCCTCAAAGTACTCCTTGGTGAGCGCAAACGGCTTGGCCGTCACGTTGGGGATGTACTTTCCGACCAGCTTGGAAGGATCAATCGTCGTCTTGTTGATCTTCTTGAGCAGGAACGATCGGAAAGGCTTGACACCTGATCGAAGGAACGTCGAGTGGAAGGGCACGTCAATGCCTCGGAGGGGAATCGTGGCGAATCCACGCTCCAGCTCCAAGGGCACAGGCTTGGCCAGAGTCTTCTCGGCGCAACCACGAATGATCTCGCAAAGGTGACCCTTGGCCTCCTCAATGTGCTCCTTCATCTCATCAATGTCGATCTTCTGCACCTTGAGGAAGTTGGTCACGCCAGCAAGCGTGTCGAGAGCGCGCAGGTCACCGGCGCAAACGTACTGCATGTTGGCAATGTTGTAGTTGACAATCTCCAGGAGCCAGCCAGTCTCCTCAGCAATGTTGTCCACCACGAACTGGAGCGCAGCCTCGTTGAACGTCTTGCTGATGCGGCTGGGGTTAACAGCACACATAGAGTAGTTCGAGCGTCCAGCAGCATCTCGCTCCACGGCAACCTGCATGGTCAGGCCACGGTAGAAGACGACCGAGACCAAACTCTCAATGGGCATGACCTCGGCGAGGGCAGCGAGGGCCGAGTATTCACCCAGCGAGTGGCCAGCAAAGGTGCTGTCGCGGGGAACGAGACCCTTGGCCTTCATGTCCTCAAAGCTGGCCTTCTCCATGAGCGTGAGGGCAGGCTGGGTGAACTGAGTGGCCGACAGCAGACCCGTGGGGGATCGGTAAGTGTACGAGGTGGTAGTCTCGTCAATCTCCTTGAAGATCTTCTCCGACTTGATGGAACCATCAGCAGCAACAGTCTCGAACGTCATGGCAATGTAGTTCTGGCGAATAGCCTTGCCGCGGGGTCCACCAAAGTGAATGGTGAGCTCCTTGGGGTTGTTCTTGACAATGTTGGTGATGGAGAAACCTGCATATCGAGTAAGTGATAGGACGTATCAAGACGTTAGACTGAACTTACCATAGTTGTCGAGGAGATACTTGTCGGCGCGGTCCCAGACCTCCTTGGCCACGGGACTGCTGGCGTAGAGCTCCATACCCATACCCTGTTCCTGAGATCCCTGGCCAGTGAAGACGTAGGCAGTCACAGGCTGCTCAACCTCAGCGGTAGCCTCGAGAACCTTGTCCTCCGTCTCCTTGTTGCGAGCGACAACGTTGATGATCTTGCGACCAGACACCATGCCGACGTGCTGGAGGTTGACCTCAATATCGTCGTTAGGCAGAACCATGCCAACCAGAGAGGCGTGGAAGCTGCGAACGCGACCAACATTGTTCTCACCGGCCCATGTCTCAACCAGGCTTCGGACGGCAGCGCTGGAGTACATGCCGTGGGTGATGGTGCCGGGGAGGTTGGCATAGGTGGAGAAGACGCGAGAAACGTGGATGGGATTGAAGTCACCAGAAACACGAGCATAGTTCTCGTTGGAGGCCGGAGCACGGAGCTGCAGGGGCGTCTTGCCGCTAAGAGGGATTGGGTTCTCAAAGTTGATGGGCTGGTCAATGGGAAGACCGTTGCGCTGCAGGTAGTCGATGACAGGGTTGCCGTGAGACTCGCCAGCTTCGTAATCGACGCTGGCAATCTGGATGATCTCCTTGGTTGAGAGTTCGAGGAGGACCTGTCCACGAGTTTCCACGCTGTTGAACACGTCCTTGTTCTTGTAGCGCATCAAGCTCTGGAGACGGAAGGTCAGGGTCTTGCCCAAAAGCTCAATGTCTCTAGGGAGCTCGTCAACCGAGAACCACTGCTTGGAACGAAGGACAGCAACGTCCTTGCTGGTCGCAAGGTGGACCTGCATGGGAGTCTCAACCTTGCGCTGGAAGGTGTTCTCGTAGTCGGTGTAAGTACCACGGTAAAGGAACTGGGATGTGACCTCCATGACGGGTTCGCCATCGCGGACAAGGGTTCCGCAGACTTCAACCATCTTTCCAGCGTCCTGGTTGATGACGGCATTGATCTGGGCAGTAGTGGAAACCTCGTCTCCCTTCTTCAGGGGCTCGGCGCCAGGGATCATGCGGAACTGGTTTGAGAGATGGACCAGCTTCAGGAGATCGCCATCAATGGTGCGGGGGAAGATGGGCTTTGTGATAGCCTTCCAACCAATGACGATGGCGAAGTCCATGGGAGCAAAGACGGTCTTGCCAGGTCGGTCAACAAAGGCCTCGCCAGTGTTGCCAACGGCGTGGACGAAATCATTGATGGCCTCGCCAGTGATGGTTGTCTTGCCACCATCGAAGGTGCTGGTGACATCGGCGTCGAGGTCGACAGCTTCCTCGCCAAACCAAGCCTTCCAGTAAAACTCCTTAATGCGGTCATTGCGGCCCTCCATAACCTCGCGGATAGGAGAGTAACCAGCCTCGGGGAGGTAGGTGAACTTGAGGGTCAAGGGAACGGGCTTGCCGAGGGCAGTAGTCTCCTTGATCAGGTTGACATGGATAACGTTCTCGCTGTCCATCTTGATCTCCACGACATCAACGTATTGGTTGTGTCGAGGCTGCTCTCGGACAATAATGACAGTCTTGCTGGGGTCATTGGGGTAGTGAATCTCAACAAAGAGGCCACGAGTGGGCGCAAGGATGCGACGGATGGGGTTGTTCTCAAACTTCTGGCCTTGGACGACAACGTCAGACATGAGGAGAGCGTGTCGCCAGCTTCGGTTGTGGCCCGCAAGAAGAGTCAACCAGGAGTCGAGCTCCGGCATAGGGGCAGCAGCCGAAGAGGAGAGGCGATAGGTGTTCTTGTGAGCATCATAGCTGACAGTCAGACCCTCAACATCGAGGGGAATCTCGGCATCGACCAACTTGCCACCAAAATACTCCGTGGTGGGGATGGTGGCCTTGTTGTTGTTGTACAAGTCCTTGGTCAGCAGAGAAATGTGACCTTCGTGGATACCGTCGAGGATCTCCTTGATGGGTTGGTCGATGACCGTGGAGTACTTGGCGGCAGCAGGTCCCTGGAGAATACAGGTACGGCCAACATCCTGACCAACCACAGCATCGAGGTCCTCAGATTGCCAAAGAGAGTCCTTCTTGAAGTAGAACTCAAAGTTGTCGTCAAGGATGGGGATGAAGGTGACGGGCTTCATGGTAGGGCGAAGGGTCATGATCAAGAAGAACTGGACATCCTGGGCAGTGAGGATCTGAGTCTCGGCCTCGGGGTAGGCAGCCAGAACACGGTCAACCATGGTGTAGGGCTCCTTCAGGTCGGCATAGCTCTGGAGCAGAGAGGGCTTGCCAGCGGTAGCCGTGAAGCGCTCCTCGAGGCGGTGGATGAAGTCCGCAGTGAAGACACTATAGGACCGATCAATCCAGCGAGCCTGGTGCTTGACGTAGAGAAGCTCCACACATCGGCGCAAGACTTCGGCGTAGGTCATCTGATCGAGATCAACCGCCTCGCCGGCCTTGTTGCGACCAAACCAGACCTTTTGGCAGTCGTCGTTGAGCTTCTTGATGATGTAGTCCTTGTTCTTCTTGAGCTCCGCAACACGCTTCTCTTTGGGGATGGCAAAGATCTTCTGGTCCATCTCAGCCCAGAAGCGAACACCACGGGTGGCCAGCTTGTGGATGGGCTCACCCATCTCGGAGCGAACAGTGATGACACCGCCGGCAGGTCCCTTGTACGTCTTCTCCCACTCGCTGTCCTCGAGACCAGGAGCATCGACAATGGCCTGCTTGGCAGCCTTGGCGGTATGGGCCTCCTTGGCAACCATCATGCGGCTACCGAAAAGGCAACCATCGAAGGGCATAGGGGGGTAGCCATACTTCTTGGACCACTGGCCAGTGATGTAGGGGTAGGTATCCTCAGCACCACCGAAGCCACTGCCGGCGACAAGGATGATGTTCTCTTGTCGGCGAATGCGGCCGTACATCTGAAGAATAGGCTGGTGGAAATCCTCGAACGAGTGGTGACCACCACCGCGACCACCAGTCCACTGGAGGAGGACAGGGAAGGTAGGGTTGGCCTTGGCGATGTTGATGACAGCCTGGATGGCATCGACGGAACCAGGCTTGAAGGAGATGTGCTTCAGACCAAGCGTCTCAATGTACTCGTTGGCAACTTCGATCGAAGGCACACCAGCACCAATGGTGAGACCCTCGATAGGAACACCTTCGGCACGGAGCTTGCCAATTAGGGGAATTTGCCAAGACATGGCACGAGGGTTAACGTAAATCAGGTTGACAGAGATACCACGGCCAGCGGGAATGGCCTTCTCGATTTTCTTGATGGCGTCAGTCATCATGGGGCCGATGAAGTAACCACCACCAGCAAGCTCGATGTGGTAACCGGCGTTCATGGTAGCCGCAACAAAGTCCCAAGGGACAGTAGCAGGAGTCATGCCAGCCACGACGATAGGGGGGAGACCGAGGAGACGGCTCATCTTGGTGTCGAGGTAGGTTCGTCCGCCCTTGGTGGTGACGAGACGTGGACCGTACTCCTTGACCCAGTCAATGGCATACTTGACAGCATTCTCCTCATCTCTGTCAAAGACCTCGGGCTTGTAGCCGACTTCAGACATGGAGCCCTCAACGGTACCGGCAAGAATAACGCGGACGCCACTACCCTCCTTGTTGCGGCTGGTCAAAACACCAAGACCAGAAATGCCGCCAGGTCCGAAGTCGAGGATGTGTGTGGCATCAGGGAAGACGGTGGCCTTCTCCCAGTTGACGGGATCACGGGTGATGAGGCGGATGAGGGCGGGAACGATGTTGCCCTTGATCTCGCGGAGATCGCTGCCAGTGTTGGTGTCAAAGACGGCGATTCCCAAGTCGCTCGAGTCAATGGAGATGTCCTTGAGATCCTCATCGATCATAGTGGTGGCCTCGGAGAGATACTTGCTGTGGAAGGGAGCGGTGATGGGCAAGAATCGGTTCACGAATCGGACCTTGCGCTCAGTGTAGGGAACTCGGTTCTGGTCGAGACCAGTGGGAGCCTTCACCTTGCGCAGCTGGGAGTTGAGACCGTACAACGAAGTGGGAGGACCAGTGACAACCATGTTCCGGGGGCTGTTGATAAGGGAGATGCTGATGTGGCGGTCGGCAGGGAGGTACTGATTTGTCGCATCGATGTGCTTCTGGACCTCGGACTGGGAGAGGTCGCGAATGCTCAACATGGGAGTGGGGGTGCCCTCGCCGTTATCCAAAGACTCTCGGAGCATGCTGGGGGTCATGGATGTGATGGGGAAGGCCTGCTGACTGCGAGTTCCGATCCAGAACAGCATGGTAACAACAGAAGTCGCGATCTCGCGCCACGAGTCCCAGGAGTCAGCAGCGGCAGTGGCAGCGGCCATAACGATGCCCTGCGAGTGACCAGTGGTACCGGCTATCCGCTCACGCAGCATTCCCGGGTGAACACCGAGCACCTTGCAGGTCACCTCGTAGTGGGCAAGCTGGACAAGACCAATTAGGGGAAAGCTGACAGGAGCGGAAATGAGGTAGTCGAGATCAGGAGTGGCATCGGCATTGTGAAGCCAGCTCATGACATCAAGACCCTTGGGGAAAGACTTCTCCGCGGTGGGCTTTTTGGAGAGAGTTTGGAGGAGCTCGGCCGAAGAAGTGACGAGGTCGCCCACAAAGCTCGAGTAGGTCTTGAAAATTTCTCGAAGCTCCTCGAAGTACTCCTCAATGTTGCCTTGCCCACCGAAGATGGTGTAGAGCTCGGCAGAGCCCTCCTCTGCGGCTCTGAACAGCGCAGACGCATGGGGCTTGATGGGTCGGTTGCAGACTGTGCGGGCATTGTAGTAGCTGCGAATAAACTCGAGCTTCTTGGCTTCAATGCCAGGAAGAGTGGCGGCCACGGCGTGGACCTCGTTACCACGGAGGAAAGTGCGCTCAAATTCGTTAAGCACGAGCTTAAGAACCTCCTCAGAGGAACCTTGTTCATCATCCTCGCCCTCGTCGACCTCGTGTGCGATGAGGCCGAGGTATCTCGCGACCAACTCGGGGACGGATGAGGGTTCGTCATCTTGAGCGAGCTCGTCGGTAGCGGCGGGTAGGCTGGCGATGAACTGGTCTTTCAACTGAGAGGCGGTGAAATGCAGGTTTGTGGGAATGTGGAAGGAGGTCTCGAGGGAGCCGTGAGACAGAGTCAGTGGTCGCAGCGACGCACTGGATCTGGGCGTGGAAATGCCCGTCTGGGGCCCGTTTCCGGAGTTGTACATGGTAGATGAAGGGGGTATCGAAGAAAATCTGCACAGGATACGAAGTCAGCCTCCTGTGCAATAAAGCATCGCCAAGCAGACACAGAGCAAGCAGTAGCACGGAAACAGCGACAAACCTATCAATTCAACTCGTGGCACCGATCGAAGATCTGATGCTGATTTCTCAAGGACGCTGGCGAAGAGATTCCGGCAATCCTGATGCGCAGTGTTGGCTAGACCCCCGAAAGATGGGAGGGGGAAATTAGACTAGGTGAAGCCGCAAAGAAAGAGCTTGGAGTCAGTGGAGCGCAAGCAAGCACACACTACAAACCAGCCAGGCGCAAGACAAGAGGGAAGGAAAGGAAGAAGGATGAGGATGACAATCTCGAGATGAAGGGTCAGAGGTCTAATGAGCTCCGGGGCGAGATTGGTGGACGGGTGGTATAAGTCGAGACGAGAGCAAGAAATTTCGAAGTTGAAGACAAGACGCCCCGACCACCGGCTATGAACAAGGGCGGGTGTGGCAGCCGGAAGTCAGAAACAAGCACCGACTGCTCCAGCCAAATTTCAATGGAAAGTTGTTGGGGATGGAGTGATGGGCAATTGAGGGGTACGTACCCAAGGGCTAGCTTCCACGGCCACACCCTCCCCTCCCAAGTCGCCCCTCCCCCCTCTTATTCCTCTCTCGTCTCTCCCTCCTCCTTCAGACCCTCAGCAACGAAAAGTCCCCTTTCCCATCAGAGGTACGGAGTACCCGCCGGCTACTAAACGATAGCGCCAGTCGACTCCAAGGCGCCCGCCGCATTGCGACTTTTTCCCAACTGCCATTGGTATGCACGGCCACATGGGCGGCTTGTTCGATCCGCAGGGGACCCACGCCACAGTCGGCCCCTTGCTGCAGCAGAACTCCAGGCTGAGAAGCACAGAGGGGTTCTCGGAGTGCGGATAGCGAAAGACGCATGTACCAGTACTTGATACGGCAGGATCCCCCAGCCGGGAGACTTCGGGGGGTCTACGTAGAGTGGGTTGTAGAGGGGCAATGGGTAAGACAATGGGGTTTTTTTTTTTTTTTTGTTGACGAGCGAGCTGGTAAGCTGTCTCTTTCTAATTGCTGCGCTGCCAAAGGTGGACAAATTTGTGTCTCAACTCTCGTCCCCCTTTGGGGCAGGTCGGAGGCGCCCACCTTCCAGTCGGACCAAGCTTGGGGCTCCATTTGAGGCTGCTGTTGAGAGTCCCGTGACTGCTGTTACGCCTGCACCCGACGGATGGGCGGAAATGGAAGCGAATGGTCACTTTTTTGATGAGATGTCAATTCGTCGGCACCAAAACATCAAATTGCGCCAGGCTGCCTCTTGGTTGCCACGGTGTGCCGAGCCCTGGTCGTCCTCAACTCGTCCTGGTCGGAATTGTTTCGTCAATGCCTCGTTTCCGCCTCGGTCATCTCGGCACTCTTCTTCGCCAAGACCGATTTCCTTACATCAACAAGCTGAAATCGCATGTTGATCATCGTTGTGTTGAACGCCGTCTTATCAAATCGCCCGCTTCATGTCAGTCGAATCTGCTCTGCATACCAGTCGATGCCTGTTAGATAGCGAT
This sequence comes from Thelonectria discophora, assembly GCA_911649645.1. Classification (NCBI taxonomy): domain Eukaryota; kingdom Fungi; phylum Ascomycota; class Sordariomycetes; order Hypocreales; family Nectriaceae; genus Thelonectria; species Thelonectria discophora. Next base: position 3,299,023 of record CAJVRK010000008.1, on the reverse strand, counting down.
AGACCGTTTCCCAAACTGTTGACAGTTTTTTTCCTTGGTCCCCGTCTGTTGGATTCAATGTCGCCCAATCCCGGACCGCATGCAACACCAAGGTCCCCACTCATCCTCGACACATTCAAGACTTTTCCAAGTCCAACAGACGGCGTTGACGACGACGTTATTGTTGGCCAATTTACGTGCCATTGGGATCCAACACTGATACTACCTCGTGCTTCTGATGCTCTCTTATCGCATGTCCGAGAATGCTTCGAACAAGCCGCCGTAGCGGTCCTAGCAGACCTCATCATGACACCTCGACATCCCTCAATTGACATTCCTTCAGCTTCTCAACGACATTTTGCCATTGCCCACCGCCTCAACGCCAGCATCTGTCTCCGACACGCCTCCCCACTAACCCACTTCAACCCGCTCCCGAACGCGGTGGGGTCTTGTCACTGTACAAGTTGCCAATCGAGCACGTCGGAGGCGCCAAAGAAGCAATAGCATCGCCGTGATTCACCAAAACAGCTCTCTTCATGCCAGCAAGGACCCTCCACGAGCGGCATGGCGTCTGAAGCAGCTTGCATGCACCATTGGTTCGAGGAATTGTTTTCACGCGAGTTGACCAGAGCCGCAAGGGCCGCCACGCTTGCTGAGACATTGGCTTCAATGTTGATATCGAAGGATTCTTACAATGAGACGTTGAAGGCGAGGTTTCACAAACTCAACAAGACAATTCAACGGAGGAACCAGCGTCCTTGGACAGCAGGACGGGTGAGGCGGAGAGCTCAGTTGTTGTATCGGTACTTGGCCGAGGAGAATGGCTTTCAAGGCTGGACCAGATGCGAAATTGCAACCAAAAAAACAGCTGTCGCAGGGGAACTCTCACACCAACTGGGGGTCAAAGCAAATGATGGAACATCGTCGTCACCTCACATCAAGTGATGATCAGGCTTGTCGTCATAAGATAGAGATATCTACACATTCGGGAAGTTTAGATAAGAGGAGAGAAGGCAGCCACCGTGGTGAGGCCGTTCGGCCGAGCATTCTTCGGCTCTCATCAAGGTGACTCGGCGGTTACGGCCCAGCAAAAATATCTGCCATGAGATGGTGCCCCAAAGGCTTGGTTTCTGGGGAAAAATGTCCCCTGGGCACCCCTGCATCTGCTTGCACACCTCACCGCCTTCCTCAAAGAGGTCTAGCGCCAGAATATGGTTGAGGAGCGTGCTGCAAGCGGGAGCAAACAAGCCCGCGTCATGGGTGAGGCCGTGGTGGCCATCCAGAACTCCGTCCAGGACAGGAACAGGGCAGGAACAGGGCACAGGGGATTTGGGCACGGCTTGACTTTGTCACGACTCCGACAGGCGAGTGACTGTCATAGTCGCTACAAAGGCGATTTTCAACGGTGAGGCAGCAGCCGGCCAAGACAACAGCGCTCGTGCATCAATTACCGGCCCATCCAGACTCCCTTCAGACTCCCACTCCGTGGCCTCGCGGGAATGCAACCGGGGCCGTCGCCGTACGTCGTGCGTCTCTCCAGTGGCGGGAGGGCGTGTGCGAAGTACAGATGCTGGTGAGGGAGGCAAGGAAACAGGGGTGACTGGCCCGGAGCTCCCCCAATTTTTTTACTCGACGTTCCTAGTGGGTCGCGTCGTTCAACAATCGCGGCAGTGGCTCCCAGTTGTGATTACCCTCGAATGCCCGGCCTCTCATCGTCTTCGGCTTGATTCTTTCTTCCATCCCCATTGCTTCTAGCTGGCAGGCAGAACGCATTCAGATTTCAATCGCATCGTCCCCAGCTGTGTGCTCCTGCCTCCATCATCCTCTCCATCTTCCTCCCCCTCCCCCGCTGCCACTCCCTGCCTCGCCAGCTTGGAGCCTCTTCGACAGCTACTTTTTTTTCCTGTAAAACACCTGGGTTGAGCGGGCCCCTTACCGAATAATCCAGACCACGCCCCAACCTACAATTTGGTCGCTATAGCCATTTGGCCTTCTTCGAGATACCCTTGTTTCATCGCCCTTCACGACCTAATTCGCCCACCATGCGTCCCGAAGTCGAGCAAGAGCTCGCCCATACCCTGCTCATTGAGCTCCTTGCCTACCAATTCGCCTCTCCCGTGCGGTGGATTGAGACTCAAGATGTGTTCCTCGGTGAGAGGACCGCCGAACGGGTGGTCGAAATCGGTCCTGCCGATACCCTAGGAGTCATGGCGAAACGCACCCTCGCCTCCAAGTACGAGGCGTACGATGCCGCCAAGTCCGTCCAGCGACAGATCCTCTGCTACAACAAGGACGCCAAGGAAATCTACTACGAAGCCGACCCCGTTGAGGATGAGCCTGAGCCGACTCCTGCTGCTTCCAGCGATGCTCCCGCCGCTGCTCCCGCCGCCGCTGCTGCTGCTCCTGCGGCTGCTGCCCCTCCCCCTCCCAGCTCAGGACCAGCCGCGGCGGTTGCCGATGAGCCAGTGCAAGCCGTGGATATTGTCCGCGCTCTCATTGCTCAGAAGCTCAAGAAGCCACTTCTCGAGGTTCCTCTGAGCAAGGCCATCAAGGATCTTGTTGGTGGTGAGTATCTGTCAATTCAGAGTGCGGCGACGAAATCACTAACGTGTATGCTTCCCAGGCAAATCCACCCTCCAGAACGAGATTCTCGGTGATCTCGGAAAGGAATTCGGTTCGACCCCCGAAAAGCCCGAGGACACCCCTCTCGATGAGCTTGGAGCTGCCATGCAGGCTACCTTCGATGGCCAGCTCGGAAAGCAGTCGACGTCCCTTATCGCCAGGTTGATCTCCTCCAAGATGCCTGGTGGTTTCAATATCACAGCCGCCCGCAAGTACCTCGAGACTCGCTGGGGTCTTGGCCCTGGCCGACAGGATGGCGCTCTCCTGCTGGCCTTGACCATGGAACCTGCCGCTCGTCTCGGCTCCGAGGCCGACGCCAAGGCCTTCCTTGACAGCGTCGCCAACAAGTATGCCACCAACGCCGGCATCAGCTTGTCGACGGCTACCGCCTCTGGCTCTGCTGGTGGCGCGAGCGGCGGCATGATGATGGACCCCGCTGCCATCGATGCCCTTACCAAGGATCAGCGAACTCTCTTCAAGCAGCAGCTCGAGCTGTTCGCTCGATACCTCAAGATCGATCTCCGCGAAGGAGACAAGGCTTTCATCAATGCCCAGAAGTCTGAGAAGGTTCTGCAGGCCCAGCTCGATCTCTGGACTGCGGAGCACGGTGACTTTTATGCTTCTGGCATCAACCCCGTCTTCAGCCCTCTCAAGGCTCGAACCTACGACTCCTCGTGGAACTGGGCTCGTCAGGATGCCCTCAACATGTACTTTGACATCATCTTCGGTCGTCTTCAGGTTGTCGATCGTGAGATTGTGAGCCAGTGCATCCGCCTCATGAACCGCTCGAACCCCAAGCTCCTCGACTTCATGCAGTATCACATCGATAACTGCCCCACCGAGCGCGGCGAGACGTACAAGTTGGCCAAGGAGCTCGGAGAGCAACTCATTGAGAACTGCAAGGAGGTGTTGAACGTGGCTCCCGTCTACAAGGACGTAGCCATCCCCACTGGTCCCCGAACCACTGTCGACGCCAAGGGCAACCTCAACTACGAGGAAGTGCCCCGCGCCAGCTGCCGCAAGCTGGAGCACTACGTCCAGCAGATGGCCGAGGGCGGCAAGATCTCCGAGTACGGCAACCGCACCAAGGTTCAGAGCGATCTCCAGCGCATCTACAAGCTCATCAAACAGCAGCACAAAATGTCCAAGACTTCTCAGCTCGAGATCAAGAGCTTGTATGGTGAGGTCCTCCGTTCTTTGTCCATGAACGAGAGCCAAATCATTGCCGAGAAGAACAACAAGGGCCGCAAGGTCAAGTCGGCCAACAAGGGCAAGGTCGAGACCATTCCCTTCCTCCACCTCAAGCGGAAGTCCCTTCACGGCTGGGACTACAGCAAGAAGCTCACCGGCGTCTACCTCAACTGCCTCGAAGACGCTGCCAAGTCTGGCGTCACCTTCCAGGGCAAGAACGTGCTCATGACTGGTGCCGGTGCCGGCTCCATTGGTGCCGAGGTCCTCCAGGGCCTTGTCAGCGGTGGTGCCAAGGTTATCGTCACGACCAGCCGCTTCTCCCGCGAGGTGACCGAGTACTACCAGTCCATGTACACTCGATATGGTTCTCGAGGCTCGCAAATCGTCGTTGTTCCCTTCAACCAGGGTAGCAAGCAGGACGTGGAGGCCCTCGTGCAGTACATCTACGATACCAAGAACGGCCTTGGCTGGGACCTCGATTTCATCATTCCCTTTGCTGCCATCTCCGAGAACGGCCGTGAGATTGACAGCATCGATTCCAAGTCTGAGCTTGCTCACCGCATCATGTTGACCAACTTGATTCGTCTTCTCGGATGTGTCAAGGCCGAAAAGGCCGAGCGCGCCTTCGAGACTCGTCCTGCTCAGGTTGTCTTGCCTCTTTCTCCCAACCACGGTACCTTTGGTAACGATGGTCTCTACTCCGAGTCCAAGCTCGGCCTTGAGACTCTCTTCAACCGATGGCACTCTGAGAGCTGGGCCAACTACCTCACCATCTGCGGTGCTGTCATTGGCTGGACCCGAGGCACCGGTCTCATGGCCGGCAACAACATTGTTGCCGAGGGTGTCGAGGCCTTTGGCGTCCGCACCTTTTCCCAGCAGGAGATGGCCTTCAACCTCCTCGGTCTCATGTCTCCTCACCTGGTCGACCTTTGCCAGTCGGAGCCTGTCTTTGCTGACCTCAACGGTGGTCTCCAGTTCATTCCTAGCCTGAACGAGACCATGACCAAGCTCCGAAAGGACATCATGGAGACCAGTGAGATCCGCTCGGCTGTCAGCAAGGAGACGGCCATTGAGAACACCATTGTCAACGGTGCTGCTTCCGAGGTTCTCTACAAGAAGAAGACGGTTGAGCCTCGCGCCAATATCCAGTTCGACTTCCCCAAGCGCCCCGACTGGAAGACGGAGATTGCTCCTCACAACGAGACCCTCAAGGGCATGGTCGACCTCGAGAAGGTTGTCGTCGTCACCGGTTTCGCCGAGGTCGGTCCCTGGGGTAACTCGCGTACCCGATGGGAGATGGAAGCCTATGGCGAGTTCTCCCTCGAAGGCTGTGTCGAGATGGCTTGGATCATGGGTCTCATCAAGAACCACAACGGACCCATCAAGGGCAAGCCTTACGCCGGCTGGGTCGATGCCAAGACTGGTGATCCCGTCGATGACAAGGACATCAAGGCCAAGTACGAGAAGTTCATTCTCGAGCACTCTGGAATTCGTCTCATCGAGCCCGAACTCTTCGAAGGCTACGACCCCAACCAAAAGCAGCTTCTCCACGAGGTTGTCATCGAGGAGGATCTCGAGCCTTTCGAGGCTTCCAAGGAGACGGCCGAGGAGTTCCGACGTGAGCATGGCGACAAGGTTGAAATCTTCGAGATCCCCGAAAGCGGCGAGTACATTGTGCGCCTCAAGAAGGGTGCCAGCCTTTGGATCCCCAAGGCTCTCCGTTTCGACCGTCTCGTTGCCGGCCAGATTCCTACCGGCTGGGACCCCAAGCGCTATGGTGTTCCCGAGGACATCATCTCGCAGGTCGATCCCGTCACCCTCTTCCTTCTCGTGTCCACCGCCGAGGCTCTCTTGTCTTGCGGTATCACCGATCCCTACGAGTTCTACAAGTACGTGCACGTGTCCGAGGTCGGCAACTGTGTCGGTTCCGGTATGGGTGGAGCTGCTGCTCTTCGTGGTATGCACCGAACTCGTTTCCTGGATCAGCCTCTCCAGAACGACATTCTGCAGGAGTCCTTCATCAACACCATGTCGGCCTGGGTCAACATGCTTCTGCTCTCCTCTTCCGGTCCCATCAAGACCCCCGTCGGTGCCTGTGCCACAGCCGTCGAGTCCGTCGATGTCGGTTACGAGACCATCATCGAGGGCAAGGCCCGTGTCTGCCTCGTCGGTGGTTTCGATGACTTTGGTGAGGAGGGTTCTTACGAGTTCGCCAACATGAAGGCCACCAGCAACACGGTTGATGAGCTCGAGCATGGCCGCACTCCCAAGGAGATGTCTCGCCCTACCACCACGACCCGAAACGGCTTCATGGAGTCGCAGGGTTGTGGTATCCAGATCATCATGACTGCCAGGCTCGCCCTCGACATGGGTGTCCCCATCCACGGTATCCTGGCCCTTACCACCACCGCCTCAGACAAGATTGGCCGATCCGTTCCTGCTCCTGGGCAGGGTGTTCTCACCACTGCCCGCGAGCACGCTAGCAAGTTCCCTTCGCCTCTTCTCGACATCAAGTACCGTCGCCGCCAGATCGAGCGTCGCAAGAAGCACATTAAGCAGTGGCAGGAGTCTGAGCTGGAGTATGTCCACGATGAGATTGATGCCATGAAGTCTCAGGGCGGCGAGTTCGACGAGGCCGAGTACGCCCAGGAGCGCTTCGCTCACATCGCGAAGGAGGCCGCCCGCCAGGAGAAGGAGCTTCTCCGCAGCATGGGCAACAACTTCTGGAAGAGCGATCCTACCATTGCTCCTCTGCGTGGTGCCCTGGCCACCTGGGGTCTCACCATAGACGATCTCGGCGTCGCCTCGTTCCACGGAACCTCGACCAAGGCCAACGACAAGAACGAGTCGTCTGTCATCTGCCAGCAGCTCCGCCACCTTGGCCGCCAGAAGGGCAATGCTGTCCTGGGTATCTTCCAGAAGTACCTCACCGGCCACCCCAAGGGTGCCGCCGGTGCTTGGATGATGAACGGATGTCTCCAGGTTCTGAACACGGGTCTTGTGCCTGGCAACCGCAACGCCGACAACGTCGATCCCGTCATGGAGGAGTACGACCTCATCGTCTACCCCAGCCGAAGCATCCAGACGGACGGCATCAAGGCCTTCTCCGTCACCTCTTTCGGTTTCGGTCAGAAGGGTGCTCAGGCTATCGGTATCCACCCAAAGTACCTCTTTGCTACCCTCGATGAGAAGACGTACCTTGAGTACTGCGCCAAGGTCGAGGTCCGACAGAAGAAGGCTTACCGCCACTTCCACGACGGTCTCATCAACAACGCCTTGTTTGTTGCCAAGGACAAGGCTCCTTACGCGGATGAGCAGCTCAGCAAGGTGTTGCTTAACCCCGATGCTCGTGTGAGCGAGGACAAGAAGACGTCGGCCCTCACCTATGCCCCCGACTTCATGAAGCAGTCGGAGAAGCCTGTTCCCAGCGCCAAGGCCAGGGAGACCAAGCAGGTCATGGAGGCGCTCGCTCAGAAGGTGGCTGGCAAGAACAGCAACGTTGGCGTGGATGTTGAGGACATCTCGGCCATTAACATTGACAATGACACGTTTGTCGAGCGCAACTTTACCGCCAACGAGATTGCCTACTGCCGAAGCGCCCCCAGCCCGCAGAGCTCTTTTGCCGGTCGGTGGAGTGCCAAGGAGGCCGTGTTCAAGTCCCTGGGCGTGACCAGCCAGGGAGCCGGTGCTGCTCTGAAGGACATTGAGATTCTCAAGGGCGAGACTGGTGCCCCTACTGTTTCGGTAAGTTACTCTTTAGGTTTCATCATGTGTAGTACTAACGATGGTGTAGCTCCATGGCGATGCTGCCGCTGCTGCCAAGTCGGCCGGTGTTAGTGACATTACCGTGTCCATCTCGCACTCTGACAGCCAGGCGATTGCTGTTGCCGTTGCCAACTTTTAAGGCGTAATGAGAGAAGAGTGTACATGTTGGGACGATGAGGGCGTTGATTTGCTTCGATATTGTATTCCCACGAACCTTTGTAGAAGCATGCTGGGTTTGGGCGGAGGATCCTTAGAATTGTTTGGCTCGTATAGATGAATTAGAAGAAGTTTGACCAGTACTCGGGACATTTATCGGTTTGTTTATAAGACATAAATGCAGGCTGGCTTTTGGCCACGTTGGATTCAGTGACGTTTAATTATATCTTGATCTCTTGCGTCCATTGAGGTTCTCCTGTGTAATAGATCCAAGGTTGAATACAAGGTAACCTCCGTGTGCGTGATGTTGAGACGACAAGGCTTAACGACCAGAGGCGTAGGTAGTGAGCAACATGATGCTCCCGAATGCATGGTGAATGATCTGTTGAGTTTCGTCCCGAAAGTCATGGATAGTAAAAGGGGTTTCGTGGTAGAACGCTGCCATCCTATTGCCCTCTGCCGCGGCCCCGTCCCCTCCCGCTACCACGACCTCGCCCCCTGTCGCCACCTCGTCCGCCGTGGTCTCCCCTCGACGAACCGCCCCTGCCGCCTCGGAAGCTTCCCTGCCCGCTCTTCTGGGCCTCGCTGACCAGGTCGATGATTTCGTCGGGGACGCGCAGGTATTTGATCTGGATCGGTCGTCAGCTTGTGAATGTCTTTTCGCGGGGATCGTTGTGGACGCACGTTGTTTCCCTTGACGTAGACTTCGGGTAACCTGATGAACTTGTCGCCTTCCTGCATGCCAGAGTGTCAGCGTCGGGTATCTTTGTTCGGGTCGAGGGGTCGCGTACGGGGCTCGTCTGCACCACTTCTTTCAGGGTGAGGTTCATCCAGGTGTCGCACATGACTAGATGACCGTTGAGCGTTTCGCCGTTCTTGAGCTCGACTAGCATTGGGTGGCCTTGAGCGGCGTTTAGTAAACCGAGGGGTAGCTGTTGCGCACGTTGGGTCAGCGATTTGCGCCTTGGGATGCGAGCATGCGGCAGCGGGAGGAACAGGTGCTTTCGAAGGTGCTTCTAGGGAGATAGTAGGCTCGACATACCATGGTGATGGATTTGCGCCTGCGGCCAGTGTCGTCGTGGTCGAGTGCGCTGGGGAACGGAGTGTTGGGACCGGGAACGGGTTGGTGGAGTGTGTTGCCTTTCTCGGTGACGGCCCAGGTGAGCGTCAAGGTGAACGGCGAGGTGGGGTGGGAGCTTGTCCCTGGGAATTGCATCGCCCCGCTTTAAAGATACGCGGGCGACACGGCACGTCGCGGATTTCAGAAGGGAAAAAGCTCAACAATTCAACGACAGACAAGACAGAGAATGCGTCAGCCACAATTGCTTTACGATGGCCTTTGGCGTTGTCTATGTCCGTCATTCAACGAGGCTGCTCTCCCCAGAGCACTCAATGCCTCCCTCGCCCGCCCTCGTCCGCCGAACCGACCGTTCAACGCTGTGATGCAGCGACGTCGAATTGGAACCGAAAGTCATAGCGATTACCCTCCCGACAAGGGCCAATCGCTCGCCGACTTCTTCCGCCTCGCCGAGACGCAGATCAAGAAGGCGGAGACCAAGGACGACTACCTCAAAATCCTCGGCTTGAAAAAACCAAACCTCACGACCGTCTCCGCCGACGACATCCTCAAGGCGCTGAGGTACATACGAGACGGCAACTACTACAAGATACCCGACGCGCACGACCGGATCGTGCAGTTTGTCAACTTCATCATCCTGAAACGGGGCTACAAGCCGGACGCGTTCCTCTACGAGTGCATGATGGACGCCATGGCCGACCCCAAGGGATCGGCCGCGGGGGTACGCAAGCTCCTGACCGACATGGCCGAGCAGGGGATCGCGCCCACGGCCGACGTCTGCTACGGGGCGCTGGCGGCGCTGGCGGTCCACCCGGACTACATGCTGCGCGAGACGGTGGTCAGCCTGATGAAGACGTACTGGCACGAGATGACGACGGCGGCCAAGCAGGACATTGCCGTGGGCGCGCTCCGCGACGGGCAGCACGAGCTGGCGCTGGCAAAGTTCACCGAGATGCACGAGGCCAGGGAGAAGATGGACCTGTGGGTGTACGACGTGTTCGTGGTCGAGTTCGGGCGCGCGGGATACCTGGACGAGATGCTGCAGCTGCTGAGGCAGAGAAAGCATGCCAAGGGGACGGACGGCGCGTACCGGACGCTGCTCTTCCACGCTCTGGACGTCTTCAGCAGCGCGTGTCACGACGAGGGGACGGGGTTCGTGTGGGAGTACGTGGTGACGCACAGGATCCTGAACCCGCCCAATGCCACGGTGGAAAACGTCTTGTGCACGGCGGCGCGCAACGCCAACACGACCCTTGCGTCGCAGGCGCTCGACGTGCTGTCCAGCCGGGGCAAGGTGTCCACCCACCACTACGAGGCCCTCGTGGATGCCTTTGCGGCGGCGGGGGACGTGGTCGGGGCGTTTGGGGTGCTGGACATCATGGAGCGCAGCGGGGTGGGCGTCCGGCGAGGCACGACGAGGAGCGTGCACGCGGCCATGAGGAAGAACCCCTGGCTCGTGACCGAGGCCAACGACGCGCTGCGCAAGATGGGCGAGACGCAGAGCGTGCCGCTGCAGGCCATTGCAGTGACGGTCGAAGCCATGGCGAAAGTGGGAGGGGCCGAGGCGGCCATGGGCCTGTACCACGACACCTTTGCGCTGAGCGGGAAGCAGCCCGACTTTGACATGCTGCGGCAGCTGGTACTCGCGTGCGGCGACGAGGAGGACGAGGCCGTGTGGTCTCTGGCCAAGGACTACGGGGTCATGGTGGCGGCGGCGGCGGCGGACGGGCCCGCAACGGCAGAGGAGGTGTCTGTCTACGAGCGCATGATTCCGGCGTGCGCGAGGCAGGGAGACTTTGACAGGGCGTTTGAGCTCGCGGGGAGGATGGTGCGGGCGGGAGGGGAGTGGCAGGCGCACGAGTGGGTGATTCCGTTGGTCGAGATGGGGGTGAAGGCGAAGGATGAGCGGGTGCGGCCTATTGTGGAGGGGATGACTAAGAGGGAGGAGGGGGGAGTGCTTGGATAGGTGAGGGAGGGGGAGGTCGAGGAGGGGGAGGTCGAGGAGGAGGATGTCACGAAGCAGGAGGACTCGAGGCCAAGGTGAAGGCGGTCAACGACATCAACCAAGCAAATCAACAAAGAGGTGGAGGTGGTGGAGGCAAGGATTTGCCAGCAAACGTCTTGGTGGTCAGCTCGTACGTGAGTCTCACCCAACTGACTGTCGGGTAGTGTACGACTTAGGGTCGGCTATTAGAACATTTACAAGTCCGACGGCAAGGATTGACTTTTGTCGAGGAGCGAGAAGGTGTGTACGTCTCTCTGGGTTCTCCCTGGGTCTCCCCGAGCCTTCCGGTAGAACGGAGGGTGTCATTGGCACCGAGCATCTGGGATTGGGTGCATGCATCTACTTCTTAATCTTGAAAGAGGAGCCGAGAAGATTGAAATCTCAATCTTGGCGAGGGTGAATGTGAGTCACGAGAGGGGATCTTGCTTCGGATCTTGAGAGGGATTCCCGGGTTTATTATTGCATGGAGATTGGTCAGGGGCGGTGCGATTGAGAGACCGGGTGAATAATCAAGGGCATAAGAAGACAGTGGCGCCAGATTGGGGTAAGAATTGGTTGATGTGTTGGGGTAGATTGTGAGGGGCAGTCGGGGGGGATTAAAAAGGGATCCGAGACTGGATGAAAGGAAAGAAGGGAATTGGGTGAGAGATCAGTGCGAAATCAGTGGGAAAACGACATGGGCGGACGGAATGACGTAGATGATGGGATTAGTGCTGATTAAGAAGAATTGCTGTCAATGGGCAGATACTGGAGCGTGGTATCGAGAATGAGGCCCGAAGGATGGATGAGATGCGTTGAGGTACAAGCGGAATACTAATCAACAACTCTAATCAACGGCCACGCCGGACTGCGGAACTCTTCAAGTGCCGCGTCTGTCGCCAGAGACAGGCAACAAATGGCATCTCTGGTTGTGATCTCCAGTGATCTGCGACCCAAACTCCGAACACCATCGGGACTTGGAAATGTCACCTGCAAGTACCTCCAAGACCACACCATCGAGCATAACGACGAAGCATGACCCTTGCGTTGGAGATAACTCTATTCGTTTTCTTTCGGCTCGCGTCAGCCCTAAGGCCATGATTTGTCCGATGCGGCCGAGAAGATGTGCAGAGAAAGAAGCAATTCATTGTGGTATCTAGTCTATTAGCACGCCCCTCCTTTGAGGTTGATTAGTGAAAAAGATACCCTTCTCGCAACGAAAAAAAAACCACCCGCAACCGATTGGTAAGCCCCGGACGGTCCCAATGCCAACCACTCCGAAAACTGCTTTGGAGCTAAGTGCTGCACGTCGCCGGGTTTGCCTTACTGGCATTAGACAACGGACGCGTGTTAACTGGGGGGATTACATAGCAACCTACATGACAAACAAGCTGTGGGCGTGGATTACTTTGAAAGCAATGGAAGAGGGGGGGTGGCTAAGATGGAAGCTTGGCTGGCTGGTTGAGAAATGGGTATAAGACTAGGTCGTATCTCGATGATGTCGACGATTGTTTTTTGTAAAAGGCAGTCTAAATTACATCTAAGAGCTGCATCTAAGAGCTTGAAAGCTGTTTGGCTTTTAAGTGTCTACTGTTGGTTGTGCTATCGAAGAGTTCACCATCACCATCACCATCACCATCACCACCACCACCACAGTAAACACTCCCAATAGGAACATCAATATGCTCGCAGACCTCATCCGCGAAGCCCCCCTGGGCAAACTCATCCGCCTCGCCTCCGGCAACAAACTCTTGCAATACCCCGAAGAGCGCGACGACTTCCAGCTCCCCGAACCCTGGCTCATCCTCCTCAACAACCCCGACGCAATCGTCGAGGAAGACGGCCAAACCAACGTCACCAACAATAACACCGTCGTCGCCTCCTCCGCCTCGAGCATCACCGCCGAAGAAGACGAGCAGGAAGATAATAACCCGGAGATCAAGCCCAGCAAGAACGAGCTCGAAGGCGACGATGAGAAGCCTCGTCCTGCCAGACGGACCAGCAGCGGCGTCGGCGACGCCATCCGTCTTCACCGCACGCGCTCAGCCGAAGACACGCCGCCGTTCAGTTCCTCCCGTCTGCAAGCCGAGGACCAGCACGAGCTCGAAAAGACGCAGAGCATCCCCGTGGTGCCCAAGCGGACAAAGGACGGCGCCATCCTCGTCGACTGGTACTACAGCGACGACGCGGCCAACCCGCACAACTGGACCAACAACCGCCGCCTGGGCGTGGCACTCATTATCTGTCTCTACACGTTTGTCGTCTACACCTCGTCCGCAATCTACACTTCTTCGACCGAGGGCGTCATGGCCAAGTTCCACGTCAGCCAGCTTAAGGCCACGCTGGGCTTGTCGCTATACGTGCTCGGGTATGGTGTCGGGCCGCTCATCTTTTCACCGTTGAGTGAGATTCCGAGGATCGGGCGGAACCCGGTCTACATTGTCACCATGTTCTTGTTTGTGATTATTTCGATCCCCACGGCGCTGGTGAACAACTATCCTGGCCTGATGGTCTTGCGGTTCCTGCAGGGCTTCTTCGGGTCGCCGTGCTTGGCGTCCGGGGGCGCGTCGCTGGGGGACATGTACAGTTTGATGGCGCTGCCGTATGCCATGATGGCGTGGGTTTCTGCAGCGTACTGCGGACGTGAGTGCTTTACCCTTGCCCCTTACCCCTAGACCCCTGAATCACTCCCTCCCCTTGACTTCATCTCAACACCAACTAACACATCACAGCCGCCCTCGGCCCCCTCATCAGCGGCTTCGCCGTCCCCGCCAAGTCCTGGCGCTGGTCCCTCTACGAATCCATCTGGGCGTCGGCGCCCATCCTGATCCTCATGTTCCTCCTCCTCCCCGAGACCAGCAGCCCCAACATCCTCCTCCGCCGCGCCGAGCGCCTCCGCAAGCGCACCGGCAACCCGCGCTTCATGTCGCAGAGCGAGATTGACCAGCGCAACATGAAGGTGTCGGCCGTGGCGATCGACGCCCTCATCAAGCCGTTGGAGATTACCATCAAGGACCCGGCGGTGCTGTTTGTGCAGGTGTATACTGCCATTATCTACGGCATCTATTACTCTTGTAAGTCTCCCTTATCACTTCTCTCACTCAATTGATTCTGACCGTCTCCCCCCCCCCCCCCCCCCCCAGTCTTCGAAGTCTTCCCCCTTGTCTACCCCGTCGACTACGGCATGAACCTCGGCCAAATCGGCCTCGTCTTCCTCTGCATCCTCGTCTCCTGCCTCATCGGCGTCGCCGCCTACACCGCCTACCTGTACTACTACGTCGACCGCCGCATCCGCAAGTACGGCTGGCCCGTCCAGGAATCCCGCCTCCTGCCCGCCTTGGGAGCCTCCTTTGGCCCGACCATCGGCCTTTTCCTGTTCGCCTGGACCGCCCGCGCGAGCATCCACTGGATCGTGCCCACCATTGGCATCACCATCTACGGCGCGACCGTGTTTGTGGTCATGCAGTGCATCTTCGTGTACATCCCCCTCAGCTACCCCATGTACGCGGCGAGCTTGTTCGCGGCGAATGACTTCTTCCGGAGCGCCCTGGCTTGCGGGAGCGTGCTGTTCGCGCACCCGCTGTTTGGAAACTTGGGCGTTGCCAAGGGGACGAGTCTCCTCGGAGGGCTGTCTGTTATTGGCATCATTGGTATCTGGCTGCTGTACTTTTACGGTGCTCGTCTTCGAGGCATGAGCAAGTTTGCCATGTCCGACCCGGCCGAGTAGACGGAAAGCTTTGCAACAACACATGACGACGAGGACTGGAGATTGGAAAATGTAACAACGGTAACGGAACTGAAAAGATGGAATGTAATACCATGGTAATAAGTTGGCAAATATGATACCAAGTTGATAGATGGCTTTTGGCTTTGATAGAATAGTTAGTACACACGATCGAATGTAGCATCAGGAAGCAATAAATTCTACTCCCATATCTACATCATTCACACCTCACCTCCGTAGCCCGACCACTACCCTTAATTACAATAACATGTCATGTTCCAGAATATACTGCCTGTAAAATAACCGTGCCATCATGTCGTTACCGCCCCAAAGAAGAAAATCCCAATAAATACGCCTCCCTACGCTCAAACTCCCGACCACGAATACCCAGATCCGTGATTCACCGTCGAAAACGAGTTGCCCTAGCTGGAGTTGTTAAAGCTGTACCAGGCCTGCTGCTGGTTGTTCATTTGGTTCTGCTGACTCTGCTGAGTCTGGTTCTGTTGGTGTTGCGAGGATGATGAGTATGACTGGTACCCCTGTTGCGTCTGACCAAAAGCTCCCGTGCTGGACCGCGTAGATCGCGTGCTACCGCGCAAGTCGTAGCTCGACTTGGGCTGAGCCGTCGCCTTCGCAGCCGTCGGTTGCGTGCACATGGCCTGCGTGCCGTACGTCGACGTCGGCGTGGTAAACGAACGGTCCTGTCCCCGAGACCCCAGCCATTGGTTCGAAGAAGTCGTTTGATACGCCGCTATGGACGAAGACGGCTGCG
This sequence comes from Thelonectria discophora, assembly GCA_911649645.1. Lineage (NCBI taxonomy): Eukaryota > Fungi > Ascomycota > Sordariomycetes > Hypocreales > Nectriaceae > Thelonectria > Thelonectria discophora. Next base: position 3,283,752 of record CAJVRK010000008.1, on the reverse strand, counting down.
AAGACAACGACATGCCCGCAGAAGCATTCCGGCTGGGTGGTTCGACAGCTGTCGGGACAGACGATGTGGTTGGTGTCTGCGAGTAAGATTCGTAACCAGACCGTTGGCTCTGCCGGCTGGTCGTACCCGATCCATAAGGCCCGTGGTCTCCATGGTTCAGCATCCCCCCCAGTTGGGACGAATTCTGGTTGGTCGAGCTGTTGCCCCTGGTGTGATGAGCATTGTGTGGTGTTTGATAGCCTCTCCCCGTCTGGTCAGCTCCTGGCGTCTTGGACTGACCTCGCTGACCTTGACGCGACTTTGCCCTGGGAACGTTGCCTTGGAATGGAGACGATCGAGCATTTGCCAGCATGGCAGCTGCCACTGTAGGGGACTGCCCATGTTGCTGAACCGCAGCTTCGGCCAACGCAGCCGCCCCTTGCATTCCATCACGGAGCTGGGGCACTTGCTTCAGCAACACGTAAGCGTTCGAGCGACGAAGGTTGTGATCCGTGTAGTTGGTCGTTGTATCCGCCGGTTTGTCCACAACCACTTCATTCCTGACTTCCTGCTGAGCCTCGTGTCGAGGTTCTGTGGGTAGCGTTCGCCGACTGCGCGTTTTAGTGGAAGGGGCAGGCTGTCCCCATCCTCTCTGGCTGAGAGACGTGTCCGCGTTTGACTGGTGTTCAATCTGCCGAGTTGCCTCTTGTCCTGTATCATAGGTTTGCCTAGAATTCGTAGACACGAGATGCTGTGGCATTGTCGATGTCTCTTCGACATGCCCCAGGCCCGCCAGCCCGGTGATCTGTTGGAAATAGGCCGGCAAGCCGTAAATGTCGTCGGATATTGCCTCCACCTGCGGCGCAAGTATATCACTGACGGGCATGTGAGGATAGTATGGAGGAGCTTCTTCGGGCTGCACCGAGGAGTCGTGGTCTGGCTCCTCAACCTCCTTCTCCTCCTCAGCCTCAGCCTCGGCATCCTCGTCCGCTTCCTCTCCCTGCTCCTCCGTCTCGTCTCCGTCCTCCGGTGCCGGGGCGACGATGATGGTATCACTCTTTGGCTTACTCTTTCTTGGCTTCTGGGGCACATACTCGCAAGTCTCACCCAGAGCCTCGCATCCGCTGCAAGTAGGGAGTTCTCTTGGGCACTCCTACAGTCAGCCTTGTACATACAGTCGTCATTGTACATACCTTTGTCTTATGTTTCTTGCACTGAAAGCAAGCGGTCTGCGATTTTCCAGGCTTCTTTCTTTTTCTCGTCTTTGGTGAAGGCTCCTCAGTTGCCAGCGGCGCCGTACCTTCGTTACTGAAGCCGCCCGACTGCGGAACCAGTTCCTTGGAGGTGGTGGCCTGGCCGTTTTGGCCCGTCGTCGATGCATTCGCCTGAGCTGCACCGTCCTTGGCACTGGGATGAACGATGCACAACCTCTCTGCGCCATACTTGACAAGCATGTTAAGCGATTCTTTCTGGAACTCCGGTGTTTGGTTGGAGAAGGTGCTGAACTGCTCCACCGAGAGCGAATCTGGAGGGACGCCTGCGTTGCTGAGCATTGTCATGGCCGCATCGCGACGCCTATTTGCCTCGGCCTGCGTAATGTACACCGGGAAGGTGATCCCTAGAGGAAGTTGCGTGCCTGCCCGTGTGCCTAGTTGGTTCTTGGACGAGTCTCCCACGAGGCCTTGGGGATTGTCGTTGCGACCCTGAGTCCCTTGCTCGCCATTCGCCAGGGTTGAGTTCTGACCCAATTGCAAGACAGCCGCCGCCGCAACGTCTGTCACCTCGCTCATAACCGCCACTAGTGCCGTGGCTTGACTGTCGTCCTTCTTCTTCTTCTTTCTCTTCCGCGTACCACTCATCTCATCCTGTGCTCTCTTTTCCGGCTTTTTCCTCGGCGTCTTTGTCTTTGGTGTCTTCTTCTCTTTCGGTGTCTTCTTCTTTGGCGTTTTCTGCTGCAGGAGCTTCTGCGCGCCTGGGCCAAGCTCTCGAGGAGGGGGTTTGAAGAGCTCCGAGAGCTCGGCGACGGTTTTGTGTATTGGGGTGTGGTCGTACTTCACAGAAATGTGTCGACTTCTGCGGTTGAAGGAGATGATGACAGAACCTCGACAATCGAAAGCCGGCCGAGCTAGACACGGTGAGAATGCGTATTAAGAAGGTCTAACGTGGACCTACCATGCAAACCCGGGTCTGGCTCTCGCTGGCTGTACTCGCCCACAATGGATTTGGACGAGCTCTTGGCATGTTGCCGGCTCCAGACCTGAAAGGAGTTCCTACACAAGTAGGTAAAGGTCCAACCCTGAGCCTCACGGGTGACTTCTCGGACCGTCCAGTCACTCCCGTCTATCACACCGAGGATGGCAATGATATGTTTAGCGATTGAAGTCTGGAGAACCGGGTCGCTCTGTGGCTGGTTCATCAATGCCTCGTTGGCGCCGACGTTTCGCGATACGTGACGACTAGGCTGCTCTTCCGACACGGGAGTCCGTCCCAGCAGAGGATCAACACTGTTCAGGCCGTCGATGTCTCCATTCTCTCGTTCGGGCAGTGACAGGCTGAACCGCACGGTAGCCCTCAACTCCATGGTGATTGACACATGTTCGGCTCGGAACGGCGTCGCCTTCTCGTTCAGAACCCGCCGCAAGTGGAGGTCGAGGTCGTCGACGGAGTCGCATGGCAAATTATTGGACGTGGAAGCGGCTTGCGCGCCCAACCCGAAGCTCGCGAGGAAGTCGGACATGACGGGCCGGGGTCGTCGGATGAGCCGAAGCGGCCTCTCGAGATGCACGTTTTCGGGCTGCTCCCGTTTCGGCGGCGATGGACGGGGACAACGCGATGTCAACGTAGAGAAATTGATAGCGTCGCAGCCTTGACGACGTCGCGCGGTCGCGGGTACGCAGGTGGGTGCCAATGTTGCGGCGGAGCAAGTGAGGTCAATGTGTGGGTGAGAAAGTGGGTGAGAAAGTGGAGGAGGCAAGCGCGACTGGCGTGTATCTGTTTGGGCAGGTACCTCAACACCATTCAAGAAAAAAGTGACCATAAAGTGACCACAAAGAAACCACAAGCTCAAATAGTTCTGCATTTCTCATTAACAAGATAGCCATAGCATTTCATCGTGCCACGATTCATCATCTTGAAGCACAGAAACCTTAAACGCCCCAGCCATCAATCATACCAAGTAGCTAACTTACACTACGAGTTCTCCTCAACCCACGCCTCTACTCTTTCAATCAGGTCGGCCTTTTTGCCTGCTATGCTCAGGCCCTTTGCCCCTAGGAAGTCCTTCAGCTGAGCCACCGTCATCTTAGTGATGCCTCCGCTGTTGATTGAAATCCTGAGCTGGGCCAGACTGAGTGATGATGTGGATGGCTTCTCTGAACCTGCCCTCCTCTTCTTTGGTCGGTCTTCGTCATCATCCAACTCCCGCTTGAGGAAATTCTTGTCGGAAACGCTTTCAACTTCCTTGTCTAGCGTCTCAGACCACTCCTCTAGATATCCGCCAGCCCTCTTGCTGATGGCCTTGAACTTTGGCTGCGTCGCGTCATCGGCCTTGTCCGGAACCTCCTCCTCAAGCGCAAGCGCCTGCAGAATCCTGTAGTGCCATTGCAAAGCAGGGTTGGGATATTTTGTCGGGTTGTACATGGCTTTGGGCAGTTGAAGCTGCTGGACAATCGTCCTCATTTGGGTTGTGAGTTCATCACTACTCTTCACAACCGCATCAGGAGTTTTGGCTTCCCTCAAATCGTCCTGGCAGGGAAGAGGGTAAATCCAGAGACCGGCGGGAAGGTAGGGCGTGCCCGATTCGTCATCAGACCCTTCCTTGGACGGAATGATGGCTGCGAGCATCGGCTGCGCATTTGCCCTGACAATGCACCAGGCGATTCCAATCTTGTCGTCCTTCAGAAGCTTCTGCCAGAGAGAGGCGAAAACACGGGTGGACCCGACGTATCCCTCTTCGCTCGGAAAGATAAAGGTGGACTTCTTGACGCTGGCCCAGATTGGGAGCGTGCTTCGGGGCTTGAAACCGATGATGCGGATGACTGGTGACCCAAAGTTTTTCAACGACTTTTGCTCCTCGGGAGTAAAGTAGACGTACTCGCCTCCAAACTTGTAGGCTTTCTTGACCTCTCCCTTCTCGACAGTCCTCGCGCTGTCTTCTGCAATCCTCGTTGTCTCGCCACTGACGATTTGTGGTTTCTCGCCGTCCAGCCAAATGTAGCACGTCCTGGCCGGGGTTTGCCGGTGGAGGATGTTGTAGCCCTTGACAGAGATGCTCAAGCCAGGGGCAATCTCGAATGGCAGGTTCGAGAATAGTGCCCTCTTTGCAGCTTGCTTGGAGTTGACGTTTGAAATCAAAGAATTGAGCAGACTAATCCCATCTCCGGATTTCGACGTTCGAATCTCGGACATATTGGCTTCTCCAATTGGGTCGCGGTAAATGATGTCCTGGGAATACTTAGCAAAGTCAATTGCACGTCGTCGGACATCTTACATCATAAAATTTGGAGAGTTGGAACTTGCCATCACCTCGGGCAATCGGGAACAGATCGATACTGACGCCGAGGTCGTACAGATCCTTGGCACGAACTGCGGCGGCAGATCTCGCCAGCTTGTCCGAAGCGTGCGGGTCATCGTTGTCCGTCACGATGAACAAGCGACGGCTCCCGAAATTGGCAGCCTTTGTCGTGAAGATCTGGTTGGCGCAAAAGAGGACATTTGCCATGCTAACTTCTTCGCATGAAGGAATCAACACCTCGTCTTCGTCCTCCTTTTCCTCGACCAACGTCTTCAGAGCCTTTACATCCTCCGCCGCCGGAATGTCCAGATCCATAGAAAGATAGCAATGGGGGTATCCAAGACCACTCCGGCCATCTGCAGAATCCTGAAACTTGGACTTTTCGGTTCCAAACAGGAGAATGCCCATCATGTCCTTGGGGTTGGAGATGATGCGCTGCTCCATGAGATGATATGCGCATTTCAACGCAGCTTGGACCGGACTATCGCGGTCGGCTTTTTTGGAGTCCGAGTGCGGCGGCGGCTCCAGCATCGACTTGCTGACATCAATTGCGAATAAGACGGCATCCTTCTGCGCCTTGTAGCTCTAGACAGGACAGTAAGCAGATGTAATTGAGATAAATGTGTCGCATACCGTCTCATCGAGTTCTTGATCCTCCTCATCCTCCTCATCGCGTCGCCAGTCTTTATTGAAGTCTGCCATTTTGAAATGGTCGTGTTTCCTGTGGAATAGAAGCTCTCACATCGCGGGTCAGCTTGGGTTTAAGAGCTGAGGAAGCTCATACCAACATGCGGGTCACAACTTTAGGCAAACGCGAGCTCTGGCAAGGGTCGCGATCCGTCTGTGTCGCGAGGTCACGTGCTGATTATAATCTGATTACGTCATCCATGATTGGCGGGGTTTTGTCTGTTAGGCGATACTTTATTTTTAGAGGTCATTTCACAGGCTTTGCAGTCTTGCACTAATGTCCCGAATTCCGGTGAAAACCCCGATAAGGAGCTGTCCAGGCGATCCCGGAATTGCTGGAGGTGCAGCATCATCGCCGCCAGGAAATTCTGCCCCCCAGCTCTAATCGCACTCACAACAACTCAAATTGACTCTTCTCCTTCATCCACACATATTTCAATTTCCTCAACGTGTAGCCCGACCTTCATCACCTCTACCACATCGACATCATGGCTTTGCGACACTCAGCAAGCCAGCTCCCCAGGAGTATCTCCCAGGTCGTCTCGCGCAGAGGTGCCCTCCCTCAAATTGCCAGTCAGAAACGACACTTGGCCACTCCGGTACCGCCTGTCACCCAGGATCATGTCGGATCAAAAGGCCCAACGGCCATTGTCTTTCTCAATATGGGAGGACCTTCCACTACCGATGAAGTCGGCGATTTCCTCTCTCGCCTCTTTGTAAGTCGACGACTCGGAACCTCGGGGTTTGCCCTACTAACCATTGCCTAGGCCGATGGTGATTTGATCCCTCTGGGTCGCCTTCAAGGCTACCTCGGTCCCTTCATCTCGAAACGACGAACTCCGAAGATCCAGAAGCAGTATGCCGCTATTGGCGGTGGCTCACCCATTCGCAAATGGTCCGAATACCAAAGCGCCGAAATGTGCAAGATTCTCGACAAACTCTCGCCCGAGACGGCGCCCCATAAACCCTACGTCGCTTTTCGATATGCCGATCCTTTAACTGAGGAGATGTATCAGCGACTCTTCGACGACGGTTTTGGGAAGGGTAGGGGCGGGCGCGCCGTCGCCTTTACACAATACCCCCAATACTCGTGCTCGACGACGGGCAGCAGCTTGAATGAGCTCTGGAAATGGAGACACAGGCTAGAAGGCAAGACCAATGAGGACTCTCCTCCTGGTGCCATCCAATGGAGCGTCATTGATCGATGGCCAGCCCATCCCGGCCTGGTGGAGGCATTCGCGCAAAACATTGAGGCCAAGTTGGCAGAGTATCCCGAGGGACGACGGAAAGACGTCGTTTTGTTGTTTTCTGCTCACAGTTTGCCCATGTCGGTGGTCAATCGAGGTTTGTCTCCCACTGTTAAATTTTGAAGTCAATTGGGACTGACGTAAGAATCAGGCGATCCCTATCCTGCCGAGGTGGCGGCTACTGTGTATGCTGTTATGCAGCGTCTCAAGTTCTCCAACCGCTACCGTTTGTGCTGGCAGTCCCAAGTTGGTCCTTCTGCTTGGCTGGGACCCCAGACCTCTGACTCGGTGGAGGAATACATTGCTCAGGGACAGAAGGATCTCGTCCTAATCCCTATCGCGTTCACCTCTGATCACATTGAGACGCTCTATGAGCTAGATGAGGAGGTCATCGGCGAGAGCGGGCACAAGGATACGGTGAAGCGTGTCGAGTCGCTCAATGGCAGCCCAGTCTTCATTCGGGCATTGGCTGATATTGCGCTGGCTCATCTACAGGATGGCCAGGCTTGCTCGCACCAGATGGGCCTCCGTTGCCCTGGTTGCAAGAGTCAAAGATGCGCCGAGTCCAAGCGGTTCTTCGCCAGTCAGTAGGAATCTGGAAGTTTGAGTGGTAATTTACGAACTAGATACGAGGTGGTTTCGGATGGTTGGACTGTATCATAGGGAAGGAGTGTATAAAATAAGGTCTAGCGTCTTCGGGGGTTGTTAAGGATTAGGCATGTTTCATGACGAGGTATTGGATAGACGATTTAGTAATCTGAGTTAAACCCTTCTCTCATTTGGACATGACGTATGGTGGTTGACTCAACTAGGATAGGTCGCACTTAATACATTCCTGAGGTCGGGATACATGGTGATGATGATGCTCGGCTCTCGCCCCGGGCCGCGGGAAGACGCGCGATAGACAGCGATAGCATGTCGGTAGGATTCGTTACGTATTCCACCGGGTTCCTTTTGTAACAACAGCGGCATATCGCGTAGGCGTCAATAGATGTGAAGTATTCCGCGAAATGGAGATGCGTATAGTTAACTACCCTGTAGCAACCCAAGTTTGTCAACAACCTGACTTACATCTTTATGGAATCTCCGAGTGCGCCTGGGGTATTTCAAGTATGATATTTAACGATAAGTATGGTTAAACACGTTAACGTCATTGCCTGGGCATGTCTGACGCGTCCAGATGTCTTGCAGGTGGCCTGCAGAATCCGGCGGCTGTTCATGGGGATATCCAATATGTCAACTACGATCTCCCGAGCCAGTGGAGTTATTTATGGCGCGAGGGCAATGCTCTTGATAATTCTGGAGTTGTACGTACGGAACTTCGTATACACATTGTCGGATGGGGTTGTCCACGTATTCATCGCGGTAACTTCGCCTCAACGGGAAACGGCTCAATCACTCGGGTGATAGAGAGTACAGGTACACTAACTAATGTTTATCGGTTTTTATCGTGACCGTCCTTGTCCTAGATAAACTTGTCCATTGGATAGAACGACGCGACCGTTGAAGGTAAGAGTCGGCTTGGTCTTGGGGTCGGCGCAGGGATCTCGAGTTTGAGGGAGAACACCAAGAGATACGTACGGATCATATCACGGTGCAGCGGCTCGTACGATTGCGCAAGTCGGAAATAACTGGAATGTGATGCAGGCTGGGAGCGCTCGATGTGCGACTTTGCTCGCGCCGATGGATACAAACGGTGCGGGTTGGTGTCTTGAATCCCAGATCGAGTACGAGCTGGCGGGCTGAGGTTGAAAGAACACGAGCCACACTCGGCGCAAGCGTCGTACTGCATGTCCGAGTGGATACATCTTCGTCCAAGGCTCGAGAAGCAGGAAAGGGAGACGGATGCCTAGACTCGTGGCATAGCGAAAGAGCCGACCAGCGGCTTCAGCTGTCGGCATACAAGGTAGGACGAGGTAGGACCACGTCCGAATTGCCAAAAGACGCCTTCACCCTAGAGGTTGCTGAGACGCGAGATGGCTTTTCAGAGGAGTGACGTGGATGGATGCCATCGGACAAGACACAAAGTGGCGCTCGACTGGCGACACCCCCCGGTGGGCTCATCACCAACGAGCTCTTGGACCCACCGAGAAGACGGAACTGAAGGCTGCGTGAGCAGGAGCAACAAGGAGTGGGCGAAGCTGGTGAGGGTGTCCTCAGACTCGGATCGGGTGAGGTGACCCCTGTTCGAGTCGAAGCTTGGGCACACCTGCCGGCGGTTCGTGAAATGTCAAAGGTCAGAGTGTCTTGCGGTGGCAGGGTAGGTATACGTGATATAATAATAATGCTTGTGTCTCTTGGTTTGTCGCTTGGCATGTCTCTCCGTCTGATGCGTCTTGTGCCATGCCGTGTTCTGCTGTGTGCCATGCTTTTCCATGCCCTGCCCTGCTTTGCCCTGCTTGCCCTGCTTGCCCTGCCTGCTTGGTGAGTCGCATTGTCGAATTGGTACCACGGCATGATTCGGCCATGCGGGACGGGAGCTTCAGCAAGGTCCCTCCTATCTAGAGATGTTAATATGGGGGAAACGCTTGATAGAGATGGGGGTGTTTCAGCCTCGGGTCGACACCAATCTCGGTCAGATTGGACGTAGCAAAAGTCATGAGGCGCATTTAGATTTGGATGCCAGCTGGCGGTCCAGTGGCAGACGGAACGTCCAAGGATGAATCCTGCCACGAACAGCCCGGCGCACTGTGAGCAGAGTTGGCAAACCATCCCTTTCTTCTTCTCGCCTCGAGAGCCGTGCCGAGCATAATGTCGAGCAATGTCGAGCAATGTCGACAAGGTGGTACTCCCGCAAATTGTTGATGAATTTCAAGGTTCCTCCTCCAAATAATTTGGCGCCTCCCTGGCCTCATCTCCCAAAGTCCAGCACACCCGCTGCGGCGCCCCCCGTCCCGCCCGTTGATTGGCTCCGAGCCCTTCCCGACCAATCAACGGCAGCCAACCAGTACCTGTCCCAGCGGGTTTGGTGGGTCGTCCCCCAGCGGTCTTCCAGCAGCCCTGCCGCTAATTCTCCAGAGCTGGCAGAGCCCGCAGAGGCACCCGGACCCCCAAGCTCCCCTAATTCCCCTAAAGCAGTGGCCCTCCCCTGGATCCCACCCCTGTTCCACTAGTCCTGATTGGGCTTAGCCCTCTCGAAACCCCTTTTGCTTCAGGACCAGCCAGCTCGCTCGCCCAGCACCTAGTCTCGCTGCCAGAACAGCACATCAGAATTTCCTCTCCTTGTCCGTTGTCGCACCCCGAAATTTCCCTTCTTCTCCTTGATCTCTCTTGACCCCGTTTTGTGCCTTTCTCACCCTCCTTTTTACTGCCATCATTGCTCCTTCCGAAGCGTCGCATCTCCATTGCGCGTGAGACCTGACCCCGAGTCGTCTTTCCCCGACTTCCCTCTGCTTCTTGCCAGCTTGTCCTCGCGCGCCATTGACACGCGTCTTCGCTGCGTCTCCTGGCAATTTATTAGGGTGAGTGCCACGCCCTCGTTCCACCGTCGACTCTTGCACCGAAACTTTCCGCGACGACTTCAAGAGCCATCCGTTCTCCCTTTCGACTGGCTTCCCCTAAAGCTGTTGATAGAGCTGGTCCGCCTGTCTTACCATTTGTCCCGCGACCACGCGGAGCTAGCTACCTCCCTGATTTAGATGACTGACTTGAATCCCTAGAACTCGCACTTTCCTGTCAACCCTTCACCGACCGATCGCTCTTGAAATATCGATATGGGTAAGATGACTCTTTCTTCTATGTTGGTCGGCCACATGGCCGGCAGAGGCAGAGGAAGGCGCCGCTCGCTGAGGCCACGAGGCCACACTTGATATTTTGGGAACTTGGCCGATCCGACCTCCAGTCTCAATCCATCGCCATCGACACACCATCTCCAACCGCTTCGATTAAACACCGACGTTCGTTTCTCGCCATTTACCCTTTCTTGGTTTCGCCCCTTTTGGTCTCGGAAACGCTCGAGCAGTATCCTACAATGTCATTGCACCTGTCCAGGCGCAAGACTCGCAACCAGAGCGTTCACCTGGGACTCAAGATTGCGGCTATGACGTCGACTGCGTCTCCGGAGGCTGGACATCCGCAACATCTGAGACATAGCAGCGCACCGTTGGAACGCCTGCTTGCAGCCTCGACGGACGCTGCTGAGCACATCCGTGCGAGCAGCATGCTCTATATTGAAGATCCGCCGAAGCTGAGGCCGATGGAGCCACTGTATCTCGAGGACCTGGCTTCGAATCCTGGAAACGAGACAGACAAAATCAGCCTCGATAAAACACTCAAGACCAAGGATCAGATCAGACGCTCCAGCAGCAAAGACCGAATCAAGGACCGATCGAGTTAGGCACCTCCCTGTGCCTCTGCAAATCCAACATCGATAGCACAAAGAGATCCAAGCTGACATTGTTTTGTAATAGCTTCCAACGGCAGCGAATCGCCGGCTCTGGCCCCTTCTTCTTCGCCCCCCAATGGTGAGGCCTGCATTATTTTGATGACCTGAACTCTGCTTACTCCGCCTCAGTCCCCAACCAGCCTCCTCCCGCAGCTGATAACCGCAACATCGTGCGAAGAAAGTTGACGGGCTATGTTGGTTTCGCCAACCTCCCCAACCAGTGGCACCGCAAGAGTGTGCGAAAGGGCTTCAACTTCAATGTTATGGTCGTTGGTACGTGAAATTGCCGTGTCACGAGACGTGTGGAACTGACGAAATTTGCAGGTGAATCTGGCCTGGGCAAGTCGACCCTAGTTAACACGCTGTTCAACACCTCCCTGTACCCCCCCAAGGAGCGCAAGGGCCCCAGCCTGGACATCATTCCCAAGACGGTCACCATCCAGTCCATCAGCGCCGATATCGAGGAGGCCGGCGTCCGCCTGCGCCTGACGGTCGTCGACACGCCTGGATTCGGTGACTTCGTGAACAACGACGAATCATGGCGCCCCATTGTTGACAACATCGAGCAGCGATTTGACGCTTACCTCGATGCCGAGAACAAGGTCAACCGCATGAACATTGTGGACAACCGAATCCACGCCTGTGTCTTCTTCATCCAGCCCACTGGTCACTCCCTCAAGCCCCTCGACATTGAGGTGATGCGCCGCCTCCACACCAAGGTCAACCTGATCCCCGTCATTGCAAAGTCTGATACCCTCACCGATGAGGAGATTGCCAACTTCAAGGCCCGAGTATGTGGATCGAAACGCCTTCCAAAGCGGTAGCTAATCATGCGCAGATTCTTGCCGACATTAAGTATCACGGTATTCAGATCTTCGAGGGTCCCCGATACGAGCTCGACGATGAGGAGACGATCGCCGAGAACAACGAGATCATGTCTAAGGTTCCCTTTGCCGTTGTCGGTGCCACCAACGAGATCACGAGCGCCGACGGCCGCAAGGTCCGTGGTCGTGCCTACCCCTGGGGCATCATCGAGGTGGACAACGAGGAGCACTGCGACTTTGTCAAGCTTCGCCAAATGCTCATCCGAACCCACATGGAGGAGCTCAAGGAGCACACCAACAACAACCTCTACGAGAACTACAGAACCGACAAGCTTATCGCTATGGGCGTGTCGCAGGATCCCAGCGTATTCAAGGAGGTCAACCCTGCCGTCAAGCAGGAGGAGGAGCGTGCCCTGCACGAACAGAAGCTCGCCAAGATGGAAGCCGAGATGAAGATGGTGTTCCAACAGAAGGTGGCGGAGAAGGAGAGCAAACTCAAGCAGTCGGAAGAGGAGCTCTACGCCCGACACAAGGAGATGAAGGAGCAGCTCGAACGCCAACGACTGGAGCTCGAGGACAAGAAGCAGCGAATCGAAAGTGGACGACCATTGGAGAAAGAAGGAAAGCGCAAGGGTTTCTCGCTGCGATAAGCTTCCAGCGCCTTGATGACCTGCGGACCTCTTTCCCGCGCCTTCTTCGTTGTTCATGTCTGAGTACCCATGATGCCCATACAATACCAGCTCGACGCCCGTCTTTCCATTCAATTCTTCTTTTTGTCGCCCCTTTTCTCTCACCTTTTTTTTAATCGCCCAAAAACCTCGTCACCTAATCGCATACGTCAATAAGGAAGTGAATTGTCGTACGGAGACGGACAAGCAAAAAGTCTTTTTATGAAAATAGTCATGCCAGAGTGGGAGGCAGACTATGGACTGGCGACCGGACGCCTGGGTGGGTTGGGATCGATGTCACCCACGCTTCGCCCGCTGCTCCTGGCTGCCACTGCGATGATGGGAGGAGCCCGAACCCCCGAGGGGTCCAGTCTGGTTGGAGAGTTTTGCGGGAGTCTTGGACGCCCGGTCGTGTTACTCACATATGGTTTTCCTTATAATCTATGCCCCGAAGACCGCTGGCCGACGCCTTTTGCCTTTGTCCTTTTGTTTTTTCGCCTGGCGTGCCTTTCGGATACCCTCTACCTCTTTGCGTCTCGATGGATTGAACTAGACAGGACAGACGGAGGATTGGCAAGGGGTGTGAAGGGGGAAGTCGAGCAGCAGCTGATGTATTTTAGCCGTGTGTTTGAGACGGCCCGCGACCACGCTCGGCTGTGCGCCGTTTTTCCTTAGTCGTGATCTTTGTCGTTTCATTGTTTCTGTTAGTTTAGTCATTTGAGTTGGAGGGATTGTTTTACTTGTTTCGTGACTTGACTTGCGGCTTGACTTGTGACTGTGACTTGTGGCTTGTGACGAGTAGATTAAGACTCTAGTTATCCGTGTCGTACAGAGTCAAGTCGAGTACGGATCTGTCTGACCCGGTTTCATCATATGATACTAGGTACTAGGAATGCAAGACTATGCGTCGTGATATTTGTACGTGCGGTAGTTGGCAAAGAGGTGGCCTATTCATATAATATAGGCTCCATCCATTTCATCCCATGGTGTTCCATCTGGCGGAGGGGAGAGTGATATCAGAGATATTACATGGTCCTGAAAAATAAATAGAAAGAACTCCCCACGCAGTAGTATTCGATATGTATTTCCTTTGCCTTCTCATATTCCGGCATGTATGACATGTTACTCTCTCTCTTCACCTCCTCCTGGCGTTTCGCAAGATGAACGCACCCACAACACCGGCCGCGATGCCCACGCCGCTCAGGATGGCCACGCCCATGAGGCCCTCCTTGGCGACCTTGTCGTCGATGAGCTGGCGCAGGTTGGCGGCCTGAAGGTTGGCGGGCTCCTTGTCGAGGAGGAGGTCGTTGTAGCGGCGGGCCTCGCCGTAGTTGCCCAGCTTGTAGTTGCCGAGGGCGAGGTAGTAGAGGCACTCGCGGCGGCGCTCGGGGCTGAGGCGGAAGATTTCGGAGAGAAAGCGCACGCCGAGTTGTTGGTCTTGGCGTTGGTTGGATTTGACGAGGCCCTGTGGGGATAGGTGTTAGCTGTTGTCACGATGTTGGATTGTGTGGATGGGTGTATATGGGTGGTGGTTCCGCCGGGATCGGTTCGAGGGGAAAGCGTGTAAGTTGCGTTTTGGGAGGAGAACAAGGCATTACCCAGGCGTAGTTGAACTTTGTCTGAATCCCCGCCATCTCGCCCTCGCGCTCAAACTGAGTGCGCAGGACGTTGAGCTCCGAGGCGTTTAGCGGCCTATACAAGTTTACGAATCGTTAGAACAACCGAGTTCCGGGGCGGCATTGACGAAAGAGAGAGGAGGGCTCGGGGTCGAGGAACGTACGTCTCCGCATCGAGGGCATCTGTTTGGTTTGCGCCGCATTGTTAACAATCTGAGGCTTGATGGGCTGGTAGACACTCGGGGCAATTGGTTTCCCCCGCGGAGGGGAGGAGGGGAGGGGAGGGTGATTTCACTCACATGGTAGCTCGGCAACCATGTTTGCTGTGCTTGGATGTGGGAAGAAGAGGGGATTAAATAGTAAATAGCGATTTGGTCGGAAGATGAGTGGAAAGAGGAGCGACAGGAGCGAAGAGGTAATGTATAGGCGGCAACGACGGCGACAATGGGGCAAGCCGCCAAAAGGTTGGTATCACGAGGTTCCGTCGATGGGCAGGCTGCAATTATTCGGTGGGGAGACGGTCGGTTCGAACGTAGACGGGCGCCGGGTGGAAAGCACGTGTGGGTTTGCAAAAGTGCATGTGAGTGGCGTGTGCAGCAAGCAAAGCAAAGCAAGCAAGCAAGCGCCACAAGAGGCGGATTCGCTGGTGGCGGTGCGATGACGCTGTGCCGCGACGGGTGAAGGTCGGGTGTGGCTGGGGGCCCGGACCTGGAGATTGTCGTCCCGGCGACGGGGGTTGTTTTGGTTGAGATCGTGGGTGAACTTGCAATGACATCCTGAAGCCGACCAGATATTTGCAACTTAACCAAACCACCCATACAACATCGCAAAACCGAAGAACCGCAATCATGTTGCTCTCCGAAGAACCTGCAGTCGTGAGCTCTCCCCTCCCCCTCTCCCCTCCTCTGCTCATACTAACTAACCCCCCCAAGCTCATCTCCCACACCATCAACAACTTCAACATCCAACCGGACAAGCTAGCCGTCGCGCGCGTCCAAGAATCCCTATCGACTCTCAAGCAAGCGCGCGACCTGCGCATCGCCGAAGCCGAGTCCTCCCTCCGCAAGCTCTCGCGCCAGCTCGGCGCCCAAACGTCGCGCCACGACGACGTGGTCGAGGCGCACGCGTCGGCCGACCACGCCTCCAACATTGCCCGCCTGGACACCCTGAAATTCCGTACCGCGAAAGCGGCGTCGGACGCGGAAAACGACGCGCAGAGGCTGGCGCTGCAGGCGGCGGACCTGGCGGCCAGGCTGCAGGAGCTGGAGCTGCAAGGGGTGGAGGGCGGGGGGGACGCGGTGGGGAGGAGGAGGAGGGATCCGGTGGACGATGAGGTGTTGTTGCGGCTGAAAGTGTATCGCAGCTTGGGGATTGATTTGGAGAGGGACGAGAGGGATGGGGAGTGGACAAAGGCGGTGGTGAGGAATGATCGCAAGGGGGATGTGCATGTGGTGAATATGGATAAGAAGTTTTCGCGGTACTTTTACGCGAATTATTTCTGGCAGACGCTGTAGTGGGCTGGAGGATAGATGAGACCAAGTTGACGACGGAATGAGTTTGAGGATAAGGGCGTTTGGAGGCGTTGGGATACCAGGTCAAGGCAGTGTTTTGTTATGTGGTGGACTTGTGAATTCAAGTAATGTTATTATATGCCTACATTCTTTAGAGGCTTGTAATGAACCAAAACTGTTTAGGGAGCCCCCAATCTGATCATTATTCCATGCCAACGCCTTTAACATCAAACATGTCGTAACTCGTCCCTCGCATATTTTATGTCCCCTTTGCTTGAATCGTAATGTACATGAAATCAAAAAGCCAATTTATTTCACACGCAGTTCCAATTAGTCAGTCTAAGCATCACACTTCCTAGCCTTGGGCGCAGACTTGAACAAGGGAAAATAGCTATCCACTAGCGTCTTCCCAGAAAACGCAATCCTCGGCCCCGAAGGTGTCCTGGTCCTGCCGCTGTTGGGCGACGCCGACGAGCGCTTCTTCGTCTCGGGACTGGGCGTGCCGCGGCCCTTCATCATGAGGTACAGCGCCGGCTCGGCGGGGGTGGTCGGGCCTGAGGGGGGGAGGCACAGGGAGAGGGACGGGTGGCCGTGATGGCTCCTGGTGGAATGGTGTTGCTTGTCCGGTAGTTCCAGGCGTGAGTTGAGCGTGGTCCAGACGTCGACGTCGTTATCGTCACCGAGACGCCAGCCGCCTACGCCTTCAAAGTCGCGCTCGGGACCGATGCTGGGCATTAAGCCCAGGGCCGTCTCGCTCGCGGCGGGGGTCAGGGATGTTGCCGAGAGTGCGGACGAGCTGCGGCGGCGACGGCGACGACGCAGGGGAGTAGGCGTTGCGGAAGGGGGAGAGTTGGACGACGAGGAGAGCGCCGTGGTTCCGGTAGTAGCAGTCGGGACCGGACTCGCGAAGCGCTGCAGCTGCGGCGGACGACGGCCTCCGGGCCGGTACGGACGGGGCTTGTTGCGGCCGACGGAGAGGTACTGTGGGAGGAGGGAGAGGGCCACGTCGATGTAGGCGGCCAGGACGCGGAGCATGAGCACCGAGAAGGCGACGGTGGTGGTGAGGCCGGCGAAGACGGCGAGGGGGACGGTGACGATAAAGAGGAAGGGGACGATGAAGGCGTAGACGGGGTTGAGGACGGCCATGTTGGATGGTGAATGGTGGTTGGTGTTGGTGGCTGATGAGTTGGTGGTGGTGATAGTAGTGGTGGTGGTGTGCAACAAAGAAAACACTCGGAAACGCTACATGACAACCTAATCGCTGATGGAAGCAACTTGCGGCGTTAGAAAGAAGATGAAGATGGTATTGTGTGGAAAACAAACACAAAGATGTCTTATCAGGAGAAAAAGAAGTGTGGGAAGATTAAGTTGGTTCGAGGGTGAAAATGCGGAGAGAAACACCGACGAGGCGCTATCACATGTCGGTGGCGCTGGTCTACAGGCACAAGCTCCCGGTTCCGTCTTTTCGTGCTGGAACGACGGCGGGGGAAACGAGCCAAACTTTGGGGAGGGCAAGATGAGGCCGAGATGCACCAGGATCGAAAATAGAGGACGCCGCAAAGTAACCCTGTGAGATGCCACATTCCATCCCGGCACTGGTCGCCGATTGCCCAGCTTTCAGACGAGGGCCGGGACACTGTCTCGATGTAACTGCCCGCATGCACAATGATGCGGCCATGAGGCTGTCTCTATCCAGTGTAGCATGAATGACAACTTGACCGCCGTTAGTCCGTACTGCCTGCTATCTCCAGGAACTTGACCGACGTAGCCCCCTTCTCGGACCCCTCGGTGAGGGGGCCATGAGGTGATCATGGACACACCAGATAATACCCCGGATTTTCAAGCAGTCTGGTATCCGCACTTTGCAAGCCGTAATTAATTAGTGTGGACGGCATCTGCCCGCTTTCCCCGCCATTGGAGAATCCCCACCACACACACCAAACCGCTCACCGTCGGCGCCTGTCTTTTTCGTCCCATCTTCTGCCTACACTGCACTTTTGTATCTGTTGATTCGTTTCACGCTCTCACACGCCCATACGCTTGGAGATACGGAGGCCCTCGCCATCCCTCATCATGTGTCTCCAAGACGCACCCCCAGGGGATAATCCCCTCACCACCACCACCAATCTCACCACTCCCACAACATCCACCCCCTCCGAAACTGCTTCAAGTCCCCTCCCCCCTCACATCCCCCTCTGCGACGCCCACTGCCACCCCACCGACACACTTTCCTCCCTCGCCCTCCTCCCCGCCATGCGCGCCTCGGCCCTGACCGTCATGGCCACCCGCGTCGAAGACCAGCACCTCGTCGCCGACGTGGCCGCCCGCCATCCCGCCCCGGAAAGGGACGCATTTTTTTCTAGCTGCGCTGCTTCCCCAGAGTCGGTCTTCGTCGTCCCCGCCTTTGGCTGGCATCCGTGGTTCTCGCACCTGTTGTACGACGACGAAGCCCCGGAACCCACCTACAGGCCCGGAGCGGCATCCACCACCTCCGGCTCCGATCCCACCTCCGCATCTACCACCTCCGAACCCTCCCCCGTCCTATCCCCCTCCGCCGCAAAAGCAATCCACTACACATCCGTCCTCTCCCCTCCCCCCTCCCCAACATTCCTCACCTCCCTCCCTCCACCAATCCCCCTCTCCACCCACCTCTCCAAAACCCTCGCCAACCTCATCGCCCACCCAACCGCCCTCGTCGGCGAAATCGGCCTCGACAAAGCCTTCCGCCTCCCTCAACCCTGGTCCCCCACCGACCTCGCCGCCCGCGACCCGTCCCTCACCCCCGGCGGCCGCGAAGGCCGGCTGCTCAGCCCGCACCGCGTGCGCATGCACCACCAGCGCGTCGTGCTCGCCGCCCAGCTGCGTCTCGCCGCCCAGGCGAGGAGGGCCATCAGCGTGCACGGCGTGCAGGCCCACGGCGTGCTCTACGACGTCCTGTCTTCCACCTGGCGCGGCCACGAGCGCGAGGTCGTCTCCCGTCGCAAACGCCGCCTCGTGGCCCAAGGCGCCGAAGACTTCTCCTCCGACTCCGACTCGGACCCAGACACTCCTTCGCCCCCCTATCCGCCCCGGATATGTCTCCACTCCTTCAGCGCCACCCCCGCCGTCCTCCACCAGTACCTGCACCCGGCCGTCCCGTCCCGCATCTACGTGTCCCTCTCGTCAGCCGTGAACCTGAGCACTGAGTCGGCTTGCGCCAAGACGGACGACGTCATCGCCGCGTTGCCTGATGCCCGCATCCTCGTCGAGAGCGACCTGCACACCGCGGGGAGCGCCATGGACGACGCCCTCGAGGAAATGTATCGACGCGTGTGCGCCGTCAAGGGCTGGGGGCTGGAGGAGGGGGTGGCGAGGATCGCGGATAACTACAGAGACTTTATCTACGGGGAACAAAAGAGCAAAAACTAATAACTTCAAATACATGTGCTGCTCTCATCATCACGGCATAGAGAAAAAGGGGGTTGGTATTGAACTTTGTATTTATATACTACTTCGTACAGCAGAGGCTTCAATCACTCATTTCACCCATAACCCACCAAAATGAGACGCTACAAAAAAAAGAGACAATAGAAAAAAAAAACACCAGCCTGTATGCGATGGACAGCCGCTGGAAAATAGTCCTTGGTAGAAGACGGGAATCGGAAGAAAGGGGTTTGGGGTATTAATGGACGACCCCCTAAAAAAACTCTATGACGAACCAAGTGCAAAAGAAAAAAAGAGGCCTAGGAAGAGGCGACAAGAAAGAGCACATCAGAAAACGACGGAACGAAAAATCTAGTTCTTTTTCGAGTCACCGAGAACATCGTTCGTGTTGCCGGCGCTCTCCGACGGCGTGTAGTCGGAAGAACCAGGGGTATATCGACATCCGTCCGACACCACCGACGAATCGTGAGTCTCGTCATCATACGAGGGTAGACGCTCGTTGGGGATGAAACCGGGGTAGCCCGTCTCATCCTGGACGTGCTCGGGGATCATCGGGGGACGGGGCGGTGGCGGAGGAGGAGTAGGGGCAGGAGGTCCGTGAGGGATCTGGTGATGAGGGTGGTGAGGGATCGGGTGAGGATGAGGGATCGGGTGAGGAGGAGGGGGAGGTGGTGGGTGGTGGTAGAAGTGAGGGTGCATTCGGTGAGGATTGCGGCCCTCCTCGGCAGCCACGAGGCCCTCGACCACAAAGGCCGCCTCGCGGAATCGCGCAATCTCCTGTTCCATGGTGACGCTGTCCTCGCTGTCGGATCGGCCGCGAAGCATGGCCTCCTTCTCCTCGTCGTCGTAATCGCCGTTCCAACGGGCGAGAAGGCGCTGGAGTCTGGACCTGGGACGATCGTTGTGGCGAGAGCGCCGGTCGTTCTCCGAGCGACGAATAGCCCGGCGGATGGCTCGTCGAGATTCGGGAGTGAGGCGGTTAATACGGCGGTGGATGTAGCCGATACCAATGACGGAGCAGATAGCAAGAGCAATGGCGGCCATGCCAAGGACCATGATCAAGGGCTTGGGCTAGGAATCAGTTAGCAACTAGTAGGCCAAGTATTACAGGCAAACGTACAGGAGGACCGTGGTGGTCATGGCCATGGGGACCATGAGGATGGTGACCATGGGGAGGGTGTCCCTCGCCGTCCTTGAATTCATTGGGAGGGAAATGCTCTCCATGACGGTGTTCATGCTCGTCGCTCTCATGAGGGGGAGGATGGTCGCCGTGTCCGTGGGGAGTAGGGTCATGGGGAGGAGGAGGGTGGTCGCCGTGGTGAGGATGGTGAGGGGGGCGCTCGTCAGAAGGCTCATGGCCGTCCTCCGGTGGCGAGGGAGGTCCTTCGTGGTGAGGAGGGCCCTCGTGGTCGGGAGGAGGGAAAGGTCGCTCGTCTCCAGGGGGAGGTCGCTCTCCGTGGTGAGGAGGAGGGAACTCTCCTTCGGGGGATCCATGGCAAGGAACACAGAATGGAGGTCGACGGTGAGGCTTGCCGTGGCGAGTGTGGTTTCCGGGGAGCTTGTGTCCCGGGGGACCGCGAGGGGGACCGTGAGGGGGACCATCGAATTCTTCGAAATGGGGACCGTGGCCGTGAAGCCACTCGGGGCACAGGTTACCGGCCGTGTGCTTGACCTTTTCGGTAAGGGTGTGCACAACGCACTGAATGGTATCGCAATCCCGGAGCGCGGCGAATCCGGGAGGAGGAGGTGGGGGTCGGCGATGGTCACCACCAAAGCCACCGAAGCGCTCCTCGATGGCCATTTCCTTTTCATGAATGCGCTGCATCAACTCTTCGGCCTGGGCGTGGAGGAGCTCGAGCTCCTGGATCTGAGCCTCGAGCTCGTCGTCGAGGTCGGGCATCTCTCCATCCTGGTGGCCCTTGCCCTTGGACTTGTCGAGGGCGCCGTGGAAATCGAGAACGAGAGCCGGGGACGTCTTTCGGAAAGTCAAGAGGAGTTCGGACGCATCAACAGCATGGCCATTGATCTTATCGATGGCAAAGCGAAGAAGCTGGGCCTCGGGTTCCATATGTGTCATGACACAAGAGAGGAGCCAGTGAGCAGTAACGGTCTTGTCGCCGATGCGGACATCGCCGGAGCCGGAGCCATGCTCATTGTAGCTGAGCTTCTTTCCGTTGATGCTGAGATCGGTTTCACCACAAATATCCTCGGATTCTTCGACATCGACCTTGAGGATCTAGGCGATGAGGATTAGTAGCAGGCCCGGCGTGACGAGGTTCAACATCAGCGAGGTGAGCATTACCAGACTTTCGGCACTGTGACGGCCAGTTGGGACGTCAAAGTCGATGACGGCCAAGGGAGACCTGGTGTCGGGCTTCGGCTCTGAAGTTTGGTGTCAGTGTTTCATCCTCCTGAGTGATTTGATTGAATTGGACAAGATGGATGAATGTGTAAGTGTACTCACCATGGGGTGTCAGGAAAGACGCCCTGGCCAGCGCCGGCGCCAGCAATAAAGCGGCAGCCTTGGTGAGGCCGCGCATGTTGGGCTAGGCCACCAGCTTTCAGGGTTTGGATGAAGGTATTCCGACGGGCTAAACGGCAGCCTGTTACTCGACGAGGCCCCGGAGTAAAAGTAGAGGGCGAAATGCCGAGGGGACGTTTCTCTACAAAACAATATCTGGGTGCGCGATGCTGAGAAACAATCAACAGATGAAGAACAAAAAAGATCAAAAAGAGAAGAAAGTAGAAAATTCAGGCAGAAATCGAGCGAGGAATGGAAGGGAAGAAAAGAAGGTTGTCACAGATGGGACCCGTGCGATGCAGTGTGTTCGATCAGCTGCGGGACATGGCGACGCCGATAAGAGGGGATGGTGAAGGGGACGCGCGGTGTCTGTGCCAAATTTGAAAGGGACCTAACCAAAAACCTGCGTACGTAGGCCCTGTGGGGCCCTTTCTTTTCCTCCAGTACCTCGCCTCCACTGCACTGCACCCAAGGGCCGTTCCTCGTACTTCGTACCTGCCAGACAACAGACGAAACGCCTACACGCGTAAGAGCAACAACGCCCAGAAGCGTTCCTTCCTCCATTGCACCGCATTCTTTTCTTGTTTCCGCCGTGTTCCATCTCAAAGCGTATCATCGCCTAATCCGGCCAGCCGTCGTCCTCTTCCATCCTATCTCTTCTCTTGGCGAACAGGACAATCCAAACCAGGAACCAGATGAAAAAAAAAAAAAAACAAGCCCACGGCGACCACGAAGAGGAACCCTTTGAAGTGCTCCGCAATCCCGCCATTCCCATATACCCACTTCCCGACGCCTGCTTCTCTACCTCGAGCCAATCAGCGCCAACTAGCTGACGAGTCCCTCCCCCTCAGCCCCCGCCCACTCAGGCCAAAACTTCGTCATGGCCCGCCAAGGGGGCTTGCAACAATTTGCATCGACTCGTGGCCTCGGTCATTCGCAGTTGAGTGCTACGCAAACTGCGCAAACGCCCGAACAGCCCTGCGATAGTTGCTTCTTTTAGCCTCTATTAAGGCCCCGGCACCTGGTTCGTCGTCAAAGGAGCTTGGCCCCTCGGCATTCTGTGCCGGCCCTTGTCAAACCACTCAACGGACTGCGGGATTGAGGCGACTGAGAACTGGACTGTCTCTCCACGCAAAACAACGTGCCAGTCTGCCAAGATCTCTTCCACGTATGACACCCCATTGGCTAGAGAGAATTATCTGATCTTTGCGCAACCCTTGCTCCATTAACGCGTACATGATGTACATTAGTTAGTTACCCATACTATGTGTCCAATATCCCTCCCTCGGCATTGTGCCTGACAAGGATGCAAACGTGGCGTAATCGCTGGTATACAACGTCCGGATCAACTTCCAGAGTATGCATCAATACATGTGCCTACATAAGTATGTACAGAACTGAAATGTATGTCAGACAGACATCTCCGTAAATGTGCAGATGGTGCTAATATGTCCTTCTCTTGCAATTCCTGAGTACATCTCCACCAACTCCTTCCTGCCTGGGGTGTCGTGGTATGTAAGATCATGTATCCGTACCCCAACCAAACCATTCCCTAATCATACTTGAGTTGTCATGATTTCGCAATGTTCCACAAGCCAATAGGCATATTAGAAACATGGATAAACCGGCGACTTGGTGTGAAACCGTTCGTCGTTGTTCGTCGTTTTCAGCCTTCGATTGCCGCTCGTTCATTCTAGTGCAGAAACTCGCTGAGCACTTGAACCCGGGTCCGAGCCACTTCCGAATCTTCGCCCATAATTTGCATAATCTGAATCATTCTCGCTAGTGGCTTGTTAGCATAAACTCGGCAGTCGTCAAACAGTCCACTCACTAATATCGGCCTTTGCCCTCACAAGCAGAGGATCCCTGAGCAGGGCCTCTGGTCCGCCAGGTTCTCGCGCCGCCTCCCGAAGCACGTTTCCGATACAAAGAGCCTCGAGAAAAGCCCGGTGGTTAAATACCCACCAAACCCGTGCCTCCGCCTCCAAGAGCGTGAATAGGAGGAAGAAGGCACTGATGGCATCGTGTGCCGCCTCCAATGTGCCGCGAATGTTGACGGGCACATCTGTGCACTCCGAAGCATGCACCAACATCAAGTTATGAAAGTAGTTGCTGGTCAGGAACAACGTCTGCCGAACCACTCTCTTGTTCGTCTTGTTGAGGGCCGTGATGCTGTCAGGATCCCACGACCGAAACACGTCCGGGAACGACCGATAGACGGCCCGAAAGTCGGCAATCAGCTTTGACTTGTGTCTTGCAGTGGCGCAGATTGGTACATCCAACGACCTCGGAGAGCAGATGGTCTCCTGCACCAGGTTGGCCAGTGTCCACGAGCCTCGTATGTAGGCCGTGTCGGTGGGGTCGCTATTAGCGATGGAAGAGCCATCGTCCAAGAGATCATCGACTGACACGTCGGTGTGGGTCGCTGACGGAGGCAAGGACAAAAGGACGGTCAAGAAGGTATCTTGGAGCAGCACGGCCTGCCAGAGCTTTCTTCGCTGCTGTTTTTCGAACAGGCTGGCATGGGGCGTCACTGAGCTTGTTAGGTCGTCTTCGTCGGTCCATTCAAAACCACCACTTACCAACATTGGGGTCTCGGTGAAGGCCCATGGCATACGCTTGGCGTATCAGTATTCCGGCAAACGCCCATCCGTCCGACGCGTGGTTGTCGTTGATCAGGAAGTAGGTGATGAGAACCATGGCCTGGATCGAACGTAATGACGCTTTACTGAGATAGGACGACACGCGTAACGCTTGGTTACTGGCCGACGCGTAAAACTCGGCGGTTTGTTTCCGCTCCGGGGGAGTCGTCGACGTCGTGACAAACTGGGTTCCAAGCGCAAGCATGACAAAGATCAAGGCAACAAAGGCACCATCCACCTCGTTCTTTTCCGGTTGCCCCATTTGCCAAAAGTGTTCATAGTCGGCATAAAACGTCTGTCGGTGGATCATGGGGTACACCGGGTCAACACACTCAAAGTACCGGCCGAGCAATATGTCGGCCTGCACCTTCTCAGGAAGGACGGAGATGACCTCGGGCAAACCTCCTTCGCAAGTCCAGTAGTTTGCAAACGGGTGCTCCGAGCCGATTCCAAAGACATTGCTTGCCGTGGGCAGCGAGTACGGTACGTTGGATAGCAGACCAGTGGAGAGCGCGATACCCCTCGATGCCATCTCCAAATCGCCCGACATGCCGCGGTCGGCAATATTTGGGATCGGCGACCTGTAGATTCCACTAGGCGTCCTCCTTTTGGGAGGCTTGGTCATGCGACGACCATTGGCTGCTGAACGAGTCGTCTCCCTACCATGCCGTCAATATCAGTTGGATAAACCAGTTCAGAACGAGCATACTCGAGGAGGTTCGCGACGAGGGCATATCTGCAGTCGGTTTGGCGCTTGATGCCTCGGGTGAGTTAGCAGCGTGTCGTCGAGACGAAAGGTATTGGCTTCTCTTACATGCGAGGCAATGTGGTCGACCTCGGTCGCACTATCGACCTATTAGCATCTCGACTTGCGCAGAGCCAATCGGCATGACGTGGCCGGAGAAAAAATCAAGCCAGAGATATGCAAGGGAGGCATGGGCCAATGGGCAAGGAGGTATTGTGATATCAGGTCAAGATCTGAAATGATAGAGTGGGTGCATCTCCAAGATGGCCAGAGATGGGCGGGAATGAACGGAGATGGGAGACGGAGATAGCATTCGCCTTACTAGGGTAGGACCAACGTACCTTTGTTTTGCGCTCAACGCACTCATGGCACGAAAGTGTGGGCTTGTTGCGCTTCTGCTTCTTCTTGGAGGGCCCCTCGCCATTGGCAGAGGCGTCGTTTTCGTCGAGGTCGACGAGGTAGCCGCCGCGTTGCGGTTGATGCTGAAAGTCTGAGCCCGTGACTGAGGGTAACCGATGAGAGGCCGAGGTGGGGGAAGTGACGGCAGAGGTGGATGAAGCGGAACCGGGCGTCAAGGCAGGGCCAGCGGCAGGAGACACATTGCCATAGGGCGAAGGATGGTGTTGCTGATGCGAAGGAGGATGCTGCTGCTGTTGCTGCTGATGCACCACGTGCGGGTGCGGGCGCTGAGACAGATCCATCCCGTCGTGCGTTGGGTGTGCGTTGGTGCGTGTATTCGTATTTCGTGAGCACCGCCTCTCGCCCGCCTTTCACCAGCCAGACGGACGCGACCAGGACGAAAACCCGGACGACAATCTGACGGTGACAAAGCTGACGGCTGCAGGTAAATTGAGGCTCTGGAAGCACACGAACCACGGGCGCGCGTCGGATGGGATTCGCTTGGTGAACTCGGCCGGGAATAAAGCCGTGGGTTGCGCAAAGGAAAATAAAACAGTGGACGGAGGACGGCAGACGGGGGAGACGCAAGGGGGGGGATAAATCGGTTGTTTCGGCTTTGAGCGCTGGGAATAACGAGGTTTTGATGGACGACCGAGACCCAAGACCGACGACCGGAGGTTGAAAGGGACTTCTTGGAGGTCGAGTTTTGTCGAGATCCAAGACTTTGCGACAGCTCAAGTACGAGACAAAGCTTGCGACCGACGGATAAAAGGTGGGAATAAGAAGAAAGACAGGCAATATTAAATAGAGAGGGAAAATTGGGAAAGGATTCGGGGGAGACGATGCGAAGGGGGGTGGGAACTTGAACGTCCTTCACCTCAGGCAGGCTCAGGCTCAGGGAAGGAAGGGGCCCGAAAAGGCGGGGGCGGAGCGAGCGGATAACTGCCTCTCGCGCTGCGAATTCGTCCCCCGCCAGCGGCCCATAAAGGGATCCAAGGGATTAGCTAGCGGCTCAGGCAGCCCGGTGGCACGGTAGGATTTGGTCTTCTGGAGAGTGGTCAGTGGTGGTGGCCGTGGTGGTTGTGGTTGTTGCAGGCGGGAGCGGAGCGTTTTGATGATCGGCGTCAATTTCCAGCTGAGAGACACGTTGAGGAGGGTTCACGTTGTATTTTGCACTTTGAAGCACCGAGGCCAACACCTCGTTGAAATGAGGTCAAAAAACCCGCAGCGTCACTCAATTAAAAAAAAAATGACACCCAATTTCTCTCGCAGCAGCTCTCGACCTTGGCCTTTTTTTCTAATCGACTTCCGTAGGACATGGGCAAGGCCGTGGTTGATTCGCATGGAGGAACCGGCCGGATTATTTTCCTTTTTATTTTTTATTTTTTAGTCTCGTTTTTTTATTTCATTTTTTCGCTCTTCGTAACTTTTAGCGGGCTCGCTAGGCGCTAAAAAGGCCCATGTCCTAGACTCCAGCGGGTGCGCCACCTGACAGTGGACCATTCAGCAACTGGTGGCTGTCCCGAGAAAATGACACAGCCGCATTGCCAAGTTTGACCACCCACTCCAACGGTAATTCTGTGCGACCTGCTGTCCCAGCCTGCAGTCATCTTCACGGCCATTTTGTTTTTTATTTCCTCTAGTTGCGACCGACGCCACTGGCTAGATTGCCCAAACTGTCACTGCCGGCCACTGATCTACCGGCCGACGAACTGGCGGTGTAATTGGAGGCATCGAATATCGACCTCTCCTCGAAGAAGGGGGGGGAGAACGCGAACGCGAACGCCGTCATCTCCACCTCCACCACCACCGCCATCGTCTTCTCTTCTTCTTTCAGCCCTCCCGATCCTCAGCCAGCCCCAAAGCCCCGAGGCGCTGGATGACTCGGGTGCCCCGTGAAACGCGCAGAAGCTCGGTCAAGCCCAGCTTGCGGCCCTCCGCTCCGGCTCCGGCAACGGCAAACGAGAAGCAAAAAGCCCTCTCCTCCCAAACAGGCCCCAAACAGATGTCATCATTCTCAGTCCTTGGAAGAGGCAAGCCCCCGTGGCTGGCCTCGAGCAAGCCATCGCCTCTTCCGGGGCTCCACCGGGCGCCGCCCCCAAGCTCGGACTAGCCAGTCGAGAGATTCAGCCTTTTTTTTTTTTTTTTTTTTTTGCGTCGCAAGAGCAGAGGAGGAGATTAGGAGAAGGGGAGGTGAGGAAAGGGGCAACAAGGCTTGCGGTGAGACATCCGAGGAGAAAGAGCAGATGGCGTCGGTGGGAGACGCGCGATGGCGTCGGTAGGAGACGCGCGATGCCGTCACCTTTCTTCCACGTCTAGCCCTCTCCCTGAGGATAGCTTCGCACTGCACAAGCACAACATGCACGATTTACCGGCAGTGGCCAAGCCGATGCTCGCCAAGCCCGCGTGGCCCAAGCATCTCGTGCCCTTTATTAATACCGATGCAGATGGCAGCCCTCGTTCGTTCCTCCTCGTCTCCACGGAGCTCGGTACGCAAGCGACTTGGATCGCACGCCTGAACCCGTTCCCCCCCTCGGCACGTCCTATTCTGGGGCTGGCGTGCGCAAATCTCGCTCCCCCGGTGCCGAATGACGATCGATTCCCTCGTCCCAAGAAATCCCAAGTCCAGGGATACGGGACGCGGATTATACCGTCCAGACCTCTCAGCCTGCGCCGCAACAGGGCCCCGAAACTCAAATTGCCTCGGAGCTCGTACGGGACTAGTCGACCGGTGGCGTTTTGTTCCCATTTCGAGACAAGGCTTGCCGTGTCGGTAAATTTGTATTGCCGGAGAATGTTGTTGATAAGACAGGAGGAAATGCAGGCTACGGATGGGGTGCTACGTATCCGACTACGTTTCCAGGCTACAGAAACTCCTGTGCGCAATTGGCGCAAGGTATGGATTGGGAAATAAAGCCGTGGCTATCGTCATCTTCATGGACGCCCTCTCATCTCAAAGTGCGAAAGCTCCTCCACCTCCGGTACACTAGCCAGTCATCCCGCGCGTCCTGCCGTACCCGCTCTAGCTCTGCCTCGATCCACGGGCCTGGACCTCGACCGGGCTCCTCGTCTGGGGATGGTGACCAATAAAGGTCACACGAGAGTGACGAGATGGAGTGGTGCGTGGGTAAGGGCTGCTGGCTAGCCAAGAAGAGATGAAGCTGTTGAAGTATTCGTACGGCTGAGATGTTGCCTTGACCGCGGGTTGGTTGGCTACTCGGTGACTGGTCTTCATGACTAGGAAGTAGTATTCACTCACACTATTGAGTCCGCTCAGGCTCTCACTCGTACGGGGCACGGAGTACGGACTACATAGTTAGCATTGGTCCCTATTCGTACCACTCCTGTCCAGGGTAGGCGAGCTCTATCACGAGAGCTTCACTCGCCAAGTTTGCCACCTCGAATTAGAGTTGTTTACATCGGCGACTTGGATATCGTGGCTTTCCCGGCGAGCGGGACCGAAATCGCGGGTCCCGGAGTCATGAGAGGAGCAAACTGGCACGAATCCATGACTTGGGAAGCTTTCACAAAGACAAAATACCCCAAAGAAACAGGGACCAAGACAGAAAAGAGGCTCGAGATCGATCTCATACCAGAGCCCTGGAACGCGCGCTCTCCGCACCGCCACCGCCAGCGAGCTTAAAATTCCCGGGCTTTTTGACAGCTTGGGGAGTGTGGGAATGCGAAGGCTTGACTGGAGCTCAAGGTTCTTTTGCTTCGGAGAGAATTGGAGAGACCTTTGCTTCGATGACGTACGTCGGCCTTGGGTAAGAAGAGTCGCGATGCCTCGACTTTGAATTTGGGGGGAATCAGAGAAAAAGAAGGCGCCGGGGTGAGCCGCGTTTGTGGCTCCGACGGCTCCGAAGAACGCTCTCGATGCAGCCGTGAAGTGGGGTTGAGACTCGTCACCGCTTGGCATCATCAACAACAACCGGAGACACGGCGGAGAGGAACGGCCTTTTGCTGTTTTTCGTCATCCATGAGACGCCTCGCATCCTCTATGCAGCGCACACAGCTTCTTGCCCGCCATCTCCGACGCACAATGGCCACCACCACCACGACGTCCCAATCCGTCTCGCCGGCGCCTTGGCGCAGCGACTTCCTCGACCACATCGAGCAAGTCGACACGCCGACGTGCGTCTTCAGCACGCTGCGCCGCGAGACGTCCGGGACCGTCGTCCCCCGCAGCCGCACCGTTGTCTACCGCGGCCTGTGGGCTTCGCTCCCCGTCAACCCCAAGAACCCGGCGCGGCTGAATCCGTCGTCGGCGTACGAGAGCGACCTCCTGACCATCACCAACGACGCGCGCACGCACAAGACGGGAGAACTCCTCGACTCGGCGCCCGGCGGCCCGGCGGGAGGCGGCGCGTCATCGCAGACGGGCCGCGGGGGTCCCATCGAGGCCGTCTTTTGGATCGTACCGACGCGGACGCAGTGGCGTGTTCGCGGGCACGCCTACGTCTTGGGACCGGACGTTGAGAGCGCGGCCGCGGCGCCGACGAGGGAGGCTATTCTCAAGTATATGCGTCCGACGGGCGGCGACACGGAGGACTGGAGCTGGGACCGCGAGCTGACGGCGCACTTTGGCAACCTGAGCCCGGGGATGAGGGGGTCGTTCAAGAATCCTCCGCCGGGGACGCCAAAGAGCGAGGAGCCGCGACCGGGGACGGGGTTGGCGTTGGGGCAAAAGGTGGAGGATCTGCATGACGAGGTTGCGAGGGACAACTTTCGCGTTGTGGTGATTGTGCCCGAGGAGGTCGATCGGGTGGATTTGACGGATCCGGCCGAGGGGAAGAGGTGGAATTACAAGGTGGTGGACGGGGAGTGGGTGACGACTGAGTTGTGGCCTTGAGGGGGGATTAGACTACAACGTGTCTCATGAGATGGTGTCGCCGTTGTATATTCGGACTGACTTTGTCTCGATGTGGTCTGGAAAGTGACTTTGCATACAAGCCACTGAATATATATACCTTTGCCACGATGCCAACGAGGATATGAACATACGCGGGCAATCGAGACGGTGCCTATGAGACATGGCATATGATTGAATAAGTTTGACTGTCGCTGTGCTCACCCGACGGTTTTCACACACAAACATGCGAAGGAGTTGGTGATGCATGTTCTGACACTCTCAGTTACATAAGGTAAATACCCACAGCAATCACTGCTGCGATACATGGCTAAGACCCGAGGGTTCTGTCAGATACAACGTATTTCAAGAGATGGTGTCGCCATTGTATATTCGGACCGACTTCGTCTCGAGGATATGTTCCGATGGTGTACAAGACACTGGCCTTGGGCTTGTTATGATGCTAACGAGGCTATATGTACGGACATATGTGAGCAACCGAGACGTTTCCTACAAGGCATGGCAGATGATTGAATAGGTTGACTGCGTCGCTGTGCTCATTAGACATGGTTTTCACCAACATATATCGAGGGAGTTGGTGATGCATCCCCAAAGCACTCAGTTACTTGAATAACTTACAACAATCACTGCAAAGCAATGACCAAGACCCAGAGGGTCTGTCAGATACAACGTATTGTACGAGATGGTGTCGCCGTTTGTTGGACAACGTGTCGAGGAGGCGTCCTAGGCTGATACCTTACAAGTCATGGTTGAAGGACCGTGAATATTCGATAGGTAGGGAAATACAACCCATTTGTATATCTATTGTGTAGCTCTTGCCACCTTGTCTGGACACTCCGCGTCTTGGATCGATACCTCTCTGGCAAGTCATGTTTGTAGTTGAAGGAGAGTGAATATTCGACAGGTAGGGAAATATAAGCTATGGCATATCTATCATGTAGCTCTTGTAATCTTCCCTGGACACTCTGTATCTCACATTGGTACCTCCCTGGCAGGTCATGTTTGGTTGGAGAAGGAATCGTGACTACTTGGCAGGGAGACAATAACAACCCACCTATGGGCATATCTATCGTGTAGCTACTGGAACATTCCATGGATACTCTGTGTCTTATTTGACAAAGTTTGACACTGCCGTTACATTAGATACAAGTTAGGTCCAAGTAAGGCACCCTACACTCCGTTATCCCAAGATAGCTTCAGCTCAGCATCGACACCAAACATGACGACACTTAACTGCTGCGCAACCCCCCTATTATCACCACCTCCTCTGGGAAAATGGGTAGAAGAAGGATAACAGAGGAGATGGTTCCGGTGTATCTTCAACTTGGACAGGTTTTATTCCGTCAGCTCGGTAATGTTTCATCTGAACCACTGGGCCTGGCATGACACTCGGCGCGAACTCGCCGGCGAGAATTAATAGGGAGCTCTGGGCGTATTGGTCTCGATCATCAGAGTCTGCAATGCCTTCGAGTAGTAACCCATTCGCTTCGGTGACGCATATCAGCTACTTCAAGCTTTTCAACATTTGGCATAGAGGACTTCAGTTCTGGACACAGTAAGAGTTGCCGACATGGCCTCGAGACTATGTCCAGCCTATGCAGCGTCGTGTATCAGCCAGCTATATCATTTTTAACTCGATGCTCAGACAATATCCGAGGCCTCCAGGTTAATCATGACTCCCTCTTTCTTTAGTACTTGATACCCAATAGGTAATTGAGTGCCCATGTCCGTAGGTTTCGTGAATCGATGCACCACGATAACCCCCCCCAATCGAGCTCCCTGCCAAGCAATCAGATAACTTTAACAAAATATTATTCACTCGAGAATAAAAAGCACAGAGATTAGATGCATCCAGCTGCGAGCACCCATCCCATCGAACGTCCTCGTGCGATCAGAACAACCGCTCCTATTTGCCGAGAGCACAAGAACATTACTGCCTACGGAATCTACATGCAACACACACCAGACATAGCCGACAGAAACCATGTCTCGCATGCCAAACCGAGCTCTACCTTATCTGCGACATTTACCTACCAGGTCCCTCAGACCCCTCCTCTGAAACCCATTGGGCCCTCCCCCAACCCACGCAGTCCTGTAACCGAGACTGATCAACTTTGCTCTACCGCAGATACGGACTACGCATGCAAGAAGAACAATTCTTTAATCCTGTCATCGTCGTCGCACTTCTCCCGCCCACCTTTTCTCTCTTTCTCCACCCGAGGTGCCCAGGTATCTTCAAAAAGTGGTGATATCGCCGCCGTTCCCGTGACTGCCCTCCCCCCCACTGCGCGTCAACCTTTCCGTTCGCCTGTTTTCTCGTTTAATCTTTCCATGGATGCTTCTTGATCGGCAGACTCAGCGTAGGTAACACAAAGAAAGAGGGGTGTCTCCTCTCTGCGTCAAGGGGAAGCGAAAGAAGAAGAAAAAAAAAAAAAAAAAAAAAACGTCAGATATTCCTCTCGGTCTTAGTCACGGACTCTGCAGGATGACAGATTGGGGCACTCGGCACATGGGGTTTGGAACGTGGGCAGATTCCGCAGAAATCAAGAATCATGGCAGAGCCGAAAAAGCTGACAGGCGGTGACCAGCACATGCATGTCTTCGGGGGAAGGAAAATGGTACTAACGACGTTTCGAGCCTCGCGTCTGTGATTGCAAGAGAAGGAAAAAAAAAAAAAAAAAAAAAAAGAAAATGGTTGTTGCTGGGGGCGGGAGAGAGCGGGAGGGCGCTTCGGCAAGATGTTTAGAGTCGGAATGAGGCATTCGACTGTGGAGAAAGAGATGGGATCTATCAACACTATGTGGCTAGCTCTGTTGTCTTTTTGCCGGACGGCACCTCTTTGACAGTGATGAGACACCCTCTTGGTCAAAACGGTCGAGTTGATCAACGCGCAACGGCTGAGCGGCGAGTTGTGCGGGCAAAGTTGGAGCGGTTTCGTTCCGCCAGCGAAGCCGAATATCACCACCACTGTCACCACCGAACCGACGAAAACGGGTACATACATAAGTACATGCTGTACGAACTACATGCACGCCCAATCACCAACAAAAAGCCCGTGACAACTTGGAAGCAATGGCCTTTCGACTTCACCGAGATGGATCTCCTCCCTCTCTCCCAGCTTAGTCCAAGCTGCAGAACAACGCGCCCTAATGCAGACGCGCAGACCTCCTCCCTTGGTTTCCCCTCTCTTCCCAGCCGCCGAGCGTCACACACTTGTCTTGTTCCCATTCCCTTTCGTCCTTGTCTTTTTCCCGTGTCCTTTTCCCGCTTGTCGTTGTATCCCGAGCGGTACTTCTCCTCGGCGACCTAGTCATCGCATGCGTCGACAAAGTATACTTATGCACATGTCTTGATCCGTGACCTCGTACTCGACGAACCCCATGCTCTTGTTTCGAGTGACGTGGTTTCTTTCCCCTCCCGCTTTGGACTACCCCCCCCCCCCCCCCCTCCCCCCTGGTAAACTTGTAAGCCAGCCCCCCCCCCTCTTTCTCCACGAGCCGCGCACTGGTCGATGGGCGGTGGAGGGAAGAAAGAGGAAAGAAGAATCGAACATTCGTACCTATGTGTCTACGTATCCGTATTCCAGATTCGAACAAAATCGTCGAACTATAGCCCTGCTTCGTTTGATATAGGGCGTGTCCGGCTTCGGGTTCCGTGACTGTTGTGTCTGTCTGTCTGGTTTGATGTCGGGCCTTTGTCGCTGCCACTCCGGCCTACGAAATGCTACGCTTAATTGTGTCTTCACGAGTGAAAGTAAGATGAAACAACATCTACGTCGTTGTCAAAGGCAAGCAGCCATTCTTCACCAGTCTAGCGATAGTCTACAACACCCCAAGTCAGTGGGGAAGACATGATGTGCATCAACCACTAACACCCGCCCGAGAATCAAACTCCAACTCCAAATCCAAACCCAAACATCAGCCGACCGACACGTGCCCAACGTCAGCCAACAACATCTCCTCAGTCTTGACTGAGCCTCGAACGGGAAAAAAAGCACGCCATTTACTTTGTCCCATCGGAGGCGCGTAAACCAAATCCTCGATCCGGGCGGAGCTCTCTTGTCAAGTCAAGACAAGCCCAAAAAAAAAAAAAAAAGGCCGCGGCATCTTCGAGTCCTTTCCCTCGCCCGGTTCGGCGCGCACACCGAGCGTTTCTGTGATTTGACAAGGGGCGCTCTTCCCTCTCCAAGGCGCTTGCTTTCCCTTGCACCGCGGAGAGGAGAACACAGAATTCGCTTCGTGCGGTTCCGGTCTCCGCGGCGCCGAAATCCCTGACCAAAAGAATGACTGCGCCGTGCTTTGCGTGCTTTGAGAAGAGAGATCGATTCATCTCTTCTAATGTGTCAAGCTTCTCAGTGAGTTATTAAGCGGCCAAAGGGAAATAAACTAGGTAGTATTTTACCTCGAGTAGTGGCTGACGTTGCAGAGGACCATGCAACCTCGTCTCCCATCGTCTGCCCTTTGTCCTCACTCCTTTTTTCGTATCCCTCAAAAAGGGTACGAAATTCTGCAGAGCACAAGATCCCTATCCTTCCTTGACAGCAAAATGCACATCACCCTTGCACTCTGGCACTCGGATCGTCGTGTCGTTCATACACGCACCGTGCTGTGACAAGACAGGCCGTTCCCTTCCCCGTCTTTTGCCCAAGAGTCTAGAACCTCGGCGGGAGCTTCCATAGCCCTATGGCACATGTACGCGGCTGCTCGTCCTATCCCGTCACTTCAACCTGGAACGCTGCTGCAGCCGGCCCTCACCGTAGCTCACCGTTAAGACGTCTCGACTTGCGAGTCATAGACGTTGTCCATCCGAAGTGGGCTTCAGAAAGTGCGGGTACGAGAGGGCATCCGTGTACCGGCGATTCATGGCCGTTGTCGTTGGTCTTGGTGTTGCTTTCTCGAGGTTCAAAGCGTAAGCTGGGTAATTATCAACCATGGCAGTCCCCGTTGACAGCCTGTGCCTGATGCGGTCATGATTACACTGGATTCGACTTGTCACTTCAATCTGGAATTGAGTTTGGCTCGTGACCAGGCACAAGAATGTGACGAGGTCGGTCATGGAATACCGAGAAGCCAGCCATCAGGAGACTCGTCGCAATGTGGAACAAGACGTCTCCTTCTCGAGCTGTTGGTTTCAAGGAACAAGGATTCCATCAAAGACCAGGTAACCGAGGTAGGGAGAGATTCAGAGTCCAGTATATGTATCCGTCTTGTGATGCTGGCGTGGCTGGCCTCATTTTCCCTCGCCCTGTGCCTGACCTAGATTACCTGCATCGTGCAGGACAGATCACTCACCAACGGGGCCACCGGAAGTCCAACAGAAGACCAACGGCGGCCTCGAAAGACGGGACGATTCGGACATTGTCATCGGGGAACATGGCTCGATGAGGCGGCCAGTCGGAATGTGGACGACCATGGAATCCGTGAGATTGCTTCAGGATGACCATCTAACCAGATCGACGTCCGATGCGGGTGCCGACGGATTGGGGAGCAGCTCCGGGCGTCCAAGACGTTGATATCTGTGTCTACACCGCCGGAGTCGAAGAAGACGAGACGTCGATTAATTACGCCAATGATTGTCAAAGACACGCGCCGGCAGGTCGACCAAACACCTCTGCAGCAACCAGAAATGGCCAACACCTTCATCATGAACCAAAAGACCCTAGCATTCGACAAAAGATCTGTCATGCCGGCACAAGTGCCCGCCAAGAAGTGGGCGTTCGGCCGGGTCAGGTGATGGCTCGTCAACGCTTGCAAGCCGGCAACTAAAAGAAACTACGTACTCCGTCTCCGTAGGAAGAAATGCCGATGACAAACAAGACCTTTTTCCGTGACCGACTCGTCAACAGGGGATGGAGGGGAGGGGGGCTTTTTGCTTCGAGGGCGCAGAAGTGAGTTGGGCGAAGCGAGTCTCGACGCGACGATCCGACGCTCGCAGGAGGGGAACCGGGCAGGTGACCCGAAGCGGTGCATCGACGAATGTTTGTGGACAAAAGAAGGCCTTGAAAAGGCGAGAAGAGAGGTGTCGATCAGTTGGAACTTGGTGGGGATGACGAGGCGGACGAAGAGGAGAAGAGTGAAGGATTTCGCGGGTGGAGTCGATGGACCGTATTGATCGGGCAGGTTTGACAGGCAAAACTGCCGCGTCCAATCACGGGCCAGATCTGGACGAGTTGGAGGGAGCTAGGGGTTCGGAGGAAGGAACGAGAGCCACGACTGCCACGACTGCCAACGCCTGCCAACGACTCCCCAACGAGAAAGATGCTCTGTTTGAACCATCCATCTCAACAACTATAGCAAACACGCCAAGAAAAGGCTGCCACCACACACGCGACATGGCCGCTTTGTCTCTTGTCAGACTTCCCGATGTGGGAATTGGCGCGAATCGATTGCGTCCCTCTTAACCTCTTTGCCTCGTTCGCTTTGTGGGAGGTTGCACGGATGGAGACACCTTGTTGCAAAGGAAAAGCTTGGCAAGCAGCTCGCTCACGCTGAAGTCTTTTTAAATTGATGCAATGCTATAGATAGGAACACGAAATCGGATCGCATCACCCAGCCTCCCTCCGGGCGTGGGGTAGTTAGGGTAGGCCCGATGGCCGAACAAGGAGCATCCATCTCTTGTTTGTTGACGGTGGTGGTGATCGGTCTCTCGTTTCGGTGTATTTCGACCTCATTTGGCGTTATATTACCTATTTGTTTTTCTCACCTCTATCCCCGACAGCTTGCTCATCTTATCTGCGTCCCGGCCATGTGCCCAAAGCAAACCGGCCACGTCCCCGAGCGACATCGAAAAGGGTCGTCGTCGGTTGGCCCGTCACATCTTCTCGGTGACGCCAGACGTCAGCCGAGCGTCAGCCGAGCGGCCCAACATTTCTTGGGTTTTCAAGTCCAACGGCGCAAGAATGCCCGGATCCGGGGTCCGAGTGCGAAGGGAGAGGCCATGGTCTTTTGGCATGACAATAGATGGCAGAATTGCACAAGAACAAAGCAAAGAAAAGCAGCCACGGTCGCACAGTTCCGGGGTAGCACCAAGCACCAAAGCCTAAAGCACCAGGCCGCCTTGTCACTTGTGCCACCTGGGCGCTTCTTCTCCGTGCCTATCGACCTACTGCATCTGGGCATGCATGTGCTGAATGGGGGAGGTAGGTAAGAAGAGGGCACGAGTCATCTCGAGAGTCGCAGAGACTGTCCGGACCTTGGTCCCCGAGCCAAGGCGATCCCCGTCTGATCGACAGCAGGGCGAGCGTCTTCATCATCTCTTCATCTTCCTTCCTCCTAATCCTGCCGTGCGAGACTCCACCCCCTCGTCGTCGTCGCCCCCAATGCCCCTTTCCGGCACAGGTCCAAAGATGCCGTCTCGTTGTGATCAAACAACGTGCGGCGGCAAGGAACGGTCGACTCGGTTAAACCAACGGTATTCGCACATACCTACGGATAGATATTCGTTACTGGTACGTGCCTCGCCAGTGCTTGCGTGGTTTCTCACGCTCCCGTCGTCTGGCCTCCTCCAGGGCATCCAACCCTCGACCCTTGTTCTCCCTCCCCTTGACGGCCTGCTCCGCTCTTGCAGCAAAGGCGGAGGCCCAAACGACCAGGGCTACGCTGGTTTCTGCTGCTGCATGCAAGCAGAGCAAAAGAAGAGGCAGGGGCATGGGTGGGCAGTTTAACACTGGATACAGTGCACGCACCGTACAAAGTCTTCACGTCCGAAGCCCTCACGTCACGCCCCCTTCCCCAGCACTTCACCCCTTGCCCTCCCCCTTCCACAAAAGCAACAACAAAAACAACAACAACAACAACTACTACATCCAAGTGCTCTGCCATGTGCCGCGGGCCATGCATCTCCACCTCGTCTCATACCGTGCATGGGGCCAGCGGGTACGGGCGCGGGTGCGGGTACGAAAAGAAGCGTCGACGTTTCTCTCTCATCATGATGGAGTCCTCATCAGTGCCATAGCGTGCCAACGCCAATGCCAGTGCCGTCCCGTTGTGTGCCGTGAAGAATGTGCATTTCCCTTCTTGATCGACTGCACAGTACGAACACCTGCGTGTTAATAAATCTCGCTCTCGTCCTTTGAACCTTCGTTTGACTTCGTCTTCGGCTTCCTTCCCCCCTCCCTTTTCTTCCATTATTTTTAAGGTTCTGCCTTTCCGTCCTCGCATGTCAGGCATCCACTTGCTTTCGGCTTCTTCCTGAATCTCGACCCTTCGCCCTCACCCTCGCACTTCATTTCTCGTCGGCTTTACCCCGTGGTCTATTTTCATTACGAATCGTCGTCTTATCTTTGTCGAGCGTGGGCGTCGATTAGATCGATCGAATATTAACAACACAAACACGCGCACACACATCGCGAGGTTCGTACCCCATCTCCTCCCTCGAATTCCTCCCTCTCCTTCATCAACTTTCAACCATCTCACCATTTCTACCCCAGTGGTCCTCCCAAGCCGCTAGCTCTTCTCCCAATTCATCCTTCCCGCGACCAACAGCGACAGCGCCGACACAAGCCCCTCCAGTCTCCCCCCACAAGACGGACAATTATTAGGGTCCAGCGTCAGCAATCGGGTGGTCTCGTCCCCTCAGTCCAACCATTACCCTCGCCTTCGCGGCTCATTGTCCCTCCACCCGCGCCCCGCCAAAAGCTCGCCAGGACAGCCCAAGGCCCCGAAAGCCCACCCTCTCCCGTCGAAAGCGCACCTCCGTCGAGCGCCCCCGAACCGCCCGACTCCCCTGGCTCGTGCGTGCAGCAGCGCTGCAGAAGCAGAAAAGCCTCTGGCCTCGAGCCGGTCAAAAGGCGATTCCCGGCACCCTCTGGGTCCCTTTCCCCTTCCCCACTAGTCGCTCCCTAGTCGCTCCCTGTTGGCGACGGCACTGTTTGGGTTTGCCTTCTTAGCTGTCAGTGGGCCTAACGTCACTCGACTCTCGGCCTTTCTAGTTGGTCTCTTCGATTTTTAGCCCAGCCCCAAGAAAGCCAAGCTCACCATCGACCAACATCCTCCAACATCCAAGGAAGTTGATTGTTTGCAAAACTTTGTCTCTGCTTCATTCCCGAGACGCCGCCATCGAACGCCTCCGCCGCTCCCGGTGCCGATTCACACCGCGAAAGGGAAATCGCTTCTCTTGATGAACACGAGTTGACGACAAACATCAATCTCCTCATCCCGTCTTCCCCCCTGGCTCGCATCCACGTTGGATGATCATGTTGCCGACCTAATATTCAGCGTGCCCCGACTTCGAACCATCGCCAGCCGCTGCGATCCAACTTGTCTGCCCGCTTCTTAACTCGACTTCGCCAAACCTTCTGTACGCCTCGCCCCGTATATCGACGTCGATTCCACATCCTCTCCCCCACTCTCCCTTCTCCTTCTCCATACCGGTCCGTTGCCGGTTCATTCTTGCACTGGGGCGATAGGTGAAATACACCTCGCCCCCGTCTTCTGTCAACACGGCACCGCCGCTGCAACCCGACTCCGGCGACATGGCTATGGACGCGCTGAAAAACCTTGCCAACAACGTCCCCGGCTGGTTGAAGCGCCTGGACGACCTCAGCGGCCAAATCGAACAGCGTCAGGCTGAGCTGGCCGACGTTGCCGCCGCTGAGGGCAGGAGTGCCGACACTAAATCCCTTCGCAACAGGGGCTCGACCGAGTCCCTCAAGCCCAAGGACGATGTCCCCATGACTGCCGCGCCCGACGAAATCCCCAGTGAAACAATTCCCGAAAATGTTCCCCCGGTCAACAGCGAACCTCGAACACCAGCTGCCGCGGCCAACGGCGAGGCTGTCGCTCCGTCTAGCCCAACTGATGTCCACCACCCAACCCCAGCCATCCACCCACCACGCACGCGACCGCGGCAAACAGTCAAGAGGAGGCAAAGGTCTGCGTCCATGATGTCGGCCGAGGACTCCCCTCAAGCATATCGAACGCGAAGCATGATTATCGTTTACTATGACAGCTACGTCCAAGGGTTCTTTGACGATCTGGTACGCTTTGTGTCGTCAAGCCGCAATCTCATGCGAAAGGCCAAGATGGCTGCCAAGGTTGCTCAGATCAAACGTCTGGCCGAGGTGGATGTTTCAGGAGAGGGCAAGGAAGACGATGAGAACGGCCTCGAGGCACTACCCTCTCTGAGGTACATGAGCACCCGGCGGTATAACCCAATGTCGTCAATATCACGACCGGGATTCGGGCCTGGAGGCAGGGACCCCCCGGATGTGTACGACAAGCTGGACAAAGGGCTTGAGATTGTGCAGAGCATGTGCGAGCACGGCGCTCATCAGTTCTTGCGAGACGGCGATTGCAACGACGAGATTTCAAAGGCGCAGAAGCAACTCAAAGAGGTGTTGGAGATGGCGTCCAAGGAGATGGACCGGGTGCAACGGGAAGAGCCCGAGCTGGCCAAGGAGACTGGCGAGCTGGGAAAGGTGCGAACGCGCCGACCCATTAGTATGCGCCGTGAGATGTCTGCTGGTCTCAAGGACGGCGCTGCTAACGAGGATGTCAAGCTTGAGGCTGCCAAGCCTGAAGACGCCAAGCCTCTTTCCCCG
The DNA here is from genome assembly GCA_911649645.1 of Thelonectria discophora. NCBI lineage: Eukaryota > Fungi > Ascomycota > Sordariomycetes > Hypocreales > Nectriaceae > Thelonectria > Thelonectria discophora. The sequence goes on along the minus strand of CAJVRK010000008.1, from coordinate 3,243,183 downwards.
GATGCACCGCTGGAGGTCGACCCCAACCTGATCGAAGCCGACGAGGGTATCGAGGTGGACGTGGACACAGAGTTGCCCAAGTTACAGTTCCGCTCGACCCGGGCTATGCGAAGCCGAGGGCCTTAGAACGGCTACGGTGCGCGAGCCTGGGGCGTATTGTTGGGCCTTCCTTGATAACCACCCTCCTCGTCGCCGTCGGCCCCATCCTCTGGGATTTCGCTATTTTCTTTGCTTTTGCCCTCATCATTGTCGGCGTCACGGAACATGGAGAGACACGGGAGAACTCTTTTCGTTGATTTGGTTACATGTCATGACAGCGTCGAAACTCGCCCGCGGGGAAAGAAATGGATGCCCTGCTTTCTCTCTCGATTTTCTCGAATACAAAAAACTATCCATAGCGTTGGGATGCGTGTTGATTTTACTTTTTCATGTTGGCCTTTATTTAGCCGCTTCAGTCACGGCCAGTCTCGATCTTGTTGCTTTCTTTTCCCTTCCCCCAAGTCATCTTCTTTATCTACTAGGTTTACGGCCGCAAACAAATGGGAACATCTAAAAGAGGTTATGAGATTTTGATATTTTCTACTATGCTATTCATCTTGCTCTTGTGATGAGACATTTGGGTGGAGTTTTTTTCGTCTTGAGAGACGTGTCTCGGCTCGTTTAGATAGCGCGTGTGTGCTTGGGTTTGGGGATCTAAGGCATGAATGAAAAAGCCAAACCGAAGTCGGTTTTGATCAAGAAAATTTGGAATATTCAATCTTTGGACATGTAGTACACAATTCGGTTTCCCTCCTCCTGTCCTGCCCCTTCTCCTGGCATGAAATCAATATTGAGGCTCTTCGATGTCTACTTGGTAATAGTCCCTGTTCCGCAGTAGGTCCGCCACGGAACCAAAGTCGTCCGTGCTGGGCAAGACGTTGAAGGACCGCAAGCTCGGGTGCAGCAGCTCGTGGTCGAGGGTCCGTTGCTCGCTCCCGTACCGCATGCCCCTCGCCGGGAGCACGTCGTTGGGCGGCTCGACCCAGGCGTCGCTCAGCGTCTCCGGTCCGGCGACGCCGACGGATTCGCCATCCTCGGGACGGAGCGGGTGGGCTGTGAAATTGATGGTGTACGAGTACATGCGGGGCCCGAGGCCGGCCTCACGGAGGAGCTCGCGGCGGGCGCAGCCCGGGCAGAAGCCGCCGCGCCGCTGGGAGGTATTGATGTTGTTTGCTGCGGGAGGCTGGACGTGACCTTCGTGCAGGTCCCGGGACCACTGGGACGGGTCGCCGCGCCAGCACTTCTCGACAATAGGGGTGTCCTCGGCGCTGAGGTAGTAGCCCTTCATATGACCACCGAGGCGGAAGCTCCAGACGCGGTGGGCCCAGCTGACGAGTTGCTGGAGCGAATCGAGGTTGTCCTCGCACTCCTCGAGGACGAGGGTGAGGCGCTCCAGGCGGGGGAGCATGGCGATGGCGTCAGCCCAGGGCCGCGTGCCTGGCTGGCCGGGAGGGAAGCTGATGGGCGGGATGGGCGGGCGAGTGGGCTTGTCCCAGCCAAAGTTGGCCGTCTCCCACATGTGCTGGCGCATGGGCGAGAGCCCGGGGGTGCCCATGATGCAGGGCCCGGCGGCGTAGGGGTCGAGCTCGAGCTTGTAGGGTGTCATGGGAACGTTGAAGCCGGGCATGTCGTCCCAGTCGTTCTGGCGGATGGCGATGGTGAGGTCCCGGGCGGGGCTCATGTCGAGGATGCGGGTGAAGATCCAGCCGTTCTCGACTAGGCGGGACTCGACAAAGGCGTGGAACGAGGTGATGCGGTTGGCCGTGTAGCGCGTCATGTTGCGCGGGCTCATGTCGCGGGGGCCACGGTCCAGGTGCATGAAGTTGAAGAGATAGCCGTCGGGGCCCTCGACCCAACGCCAGGTGGTCATCTTCATGAGCAGGTCGCGTGCCTCGCAAAAGGCTAACCGACAGGTGCGCAGCAGCGCCGTGTGCTGCCTCAAGCTGCGCACCGCGTGCAGCTCGCCCCGGTTGCTCTCGCCCGGAAGGGACATGTGCTCCAGGAGCACGTCGGCCTCGGCCGGGGTGATCCTGAGGTCTGGAAGGCGGCCGTTGTCCTCGGCGATGCTGTCATACCCAACCTCGCTGCCACGCTGTTGAGGCTGAGCCACGGGCAGATCGCCAATGTGCGCGCGCCTCCGGGTGAAGTGTTCCTGCACGAAGACTAGGGCGAAGATGCTCTGACGAACCTCCGGAGGCAAGATGGTGAAGAGGAAACTATCTTCTTGCTTGTTCACTTCCCACCTGGCCATCTGGACGGTGAGGGACTCGGTGCTGAGAGTCAGCGGCTCGACTTTTGGGGTGAGTTTGGGGATGGTCCAGGGACGGGGGTTGAGCCTGGGTAGATCAAGGGGAGGATACGGAACCCTCTTGCGAGGATTGTGAGGATCAGGACCTGCCTCACTTACATCTTGGGACCCCGACATGTTGAAGACGGTCAAGTGGAAAAGGCTGATAATTTAATGTATGAAAAGGGACTCTTATATTGCGAAGAGGGAAGAGGGAAAGAGGTGAGAAGGGAAGAAAGGAGAAAGAGGAAGGACGAGGAAGGGGGAAAACGGTGCGGGGAAGGTTCCCGTGCAACGCGACACGGAGTAAATCTTCTTCCTGCATTATCCCTTACATGAAAAGACTGCAGAGCTCTGTCACACATATTCCCTGTCGGCGAGGGCGGTTGTCCTTGTTGTTGGCGGTGGTGGTGGCTTGTACATGACTGCGAGGGAGGCAGATATGCGGGAGCTGATTCGCGGAGCCGGGCGGGAACGCTTGGGCCAGCGGGGGGGATGAGATGGTGCTGGAACGCGGCTGCATACGTTTAATGCAGGTGCACACAGAAGAGGGAATTTGGTAATCAAGATTCTGGGTTCTGGATGAGGGATGGACGGAGTGTGAGATGGTGAGAAGGATGTTGGAGGGAAGTGAGAAGTAAGAGACGAGATGGGTGTTGTATTGTGAATACGGGATACGATGACGATCTGGTTAAGAATGGCAGGTGCAGATGGATAGTAGTTGGATTAGTAGGTATAGTATGAATACATTGCCTGTTGTTACGGATGCCATGGTAAAGATATCCATCCAGCTGGCCTTGGTGAGCCTAAAATCCATCATGTTTCCTCACGATACAAGTGCCCCACATCAGCCTCACTGGCCAATCACGACTCGAGCGCTGCAGCTTTGGGACTCAGACCCCGTGCGGGAGGTGCCTCTGCTTCTCAATGACGTCCTAGTGAGACTTGACTTCGCACAATCACCCCCACCGCCGTTGGTTGCCGTGTCCATTTCAACTTTATTCAAACTACACAACCACGGGTGCTGCTACGCACCACAAACGCCAGATACTCGCCTCGAGTCGTGCAAAATGACTGCCGCCTCGCCACTTCCCCATCGATAGCTGCCGTCTTGATCCCGCCAGCCTCCCCCGCCAACCATGGGCCAAGGCTTCTCGCTCGCGACGCCCTCTGTCGGCTCCGCGGGCATCGACACTCCCGAGCTGCGCGATGTTCACTATGAGAAGAGCATAGGCAATGGCCGCTTTATGAAGAGCATCCGCGGCCGTCACGAGCATGGCCTGGTCCTCGTTAAGGTGCTCGTGAAGCCGTTCCCCGAGGTCAAGTTGGAGGCGTACAAGAAGAACATTATTGGTGAGCCTGGCTGATGGGATTTATTGCCGACGCTGACCTTTTCCAGAGCAGCGCAAGGCCCTCGCCGACGTCCCCAACGCCTTGGGCTATCAGCGCATCATCGAGACCGAGACCAACGGCTACCTCGTCCGCCAGTTCCTGTATAGTTCCCTTTACGACCGCATCAGCACCCGACCCTTCCTCGAAGACATTGAGAAGAAATGGCTGGCCTTCCAGCTCTTGTGCGCCCTGCGCGACTGCCATGCCCGGGATGTTTACCACGGCGACATCAAGGCCCAAAACGTCCTCGTCACCTCATGGAACTGGCTATATCTGTCCGACTTCTCCTCTGCCTACAAGCCCGTCATGCTACCCGACGACAACCCGGCTGACTTCTCCTACTTCTTCGATACCTCGAGCCGCCGCACCTGTTACGTCGCCCCTGAACGCTTCTTCGCTTCTGGAGAGGCGCCCCCCCGAAAGGCCAAGATGACGTGGGCCATGGACATTTTCAGTGCCGGGTGCGTCATTGCCCAAATGTTTCTCGAATCCGAAATCTTCAGTCTCGCGCAGCTGTATAAGTATCGCCGCGGAGAGTACGACCCGGTCATCACGCATCTGAGCGTCATATCTGACAAAGACGTCCGGGACATGATATCGCACATGATTCAGCTGGACCCCGAGAAGCGTTATTCCGCCGAGCAGTACCTCGAGTTTGGGAAAGGCAAGGTCTTTCCGACGTATTTCTACAACTTCCTTCATCAGTATATGGAGCTCATTACCGATCCGTCTTCTGGCAATAGCCCCATGTCCGGGGCGCAGAAGAACATGGGCGAGGCCGACGACCGGATAGATCGCGTCTTCTACGACTTTGACAAGATTTCTTATTTCCTCGGATACCAAGCCGAGAAGCGTAATTCGCAAGCACTGCAGTGTACATCGAGGCTCGGCCTGTCGCACTTTCCGGTGCGACTCAACATCCCTAATCACGATCACTCCGTCACCTCGGACCTCGAGCCTCCCGAGGATGACGGAACCCTAATATTTCTCACTCTCATTGTGTCCTCGCTCAGAAACACAGCCCGAGCATCATCAAGAATCAGGGCATGTGATGTGCTGCTGGCATTCTCGGAGAGAATAACGGACGAGGCTAAACTGGACAGGGTGTTGCCGTACTTGATGACGCTTCTTCGTCCGGACGAGACAGACCTGGTCGTCATTGCTGCCATCCGTACCATCACTCAGCTACTGCAGCTCGTGCAGATGGTCACGCCCATCAACTCCCATGTTCTGGTCGAATACGTCTTGCCCCGGATGGAAGTGGCTTTGGGGACAAAGTCACGAATGGCTTCTCCATTAGTCAGAGCAACATACGCATCTTGCTTGGGGAGTCTCGCCACGACTGCGCAGCGATTCCTTGAGATGGCGTCCAGCTTGAGGGCCGACGGCTCCATGCCCATCACAGACCCCGAGATAGAACCAGGAGCGGATGCGCAAGCCAACTTTGAGAGCGTCTTCGATAACGCCGGCAGACAACTCTTTGAAGTCTTGGAGGGGCACACAAAACAGCTGGTCGAAGATGCGGACATTTCAGTACGCAGGGCATTCTTGGCGTCTGTTCCCGAGCTCTGCATATTCTTCCAGGAGCACTCCAACGACGTCTTGTTGACCCATCTCAACACATATCTGAACGACCGCGATTGGACTCTGAAATGCTCATTCTTCGACACGATTGTGGGCATTGCTACCTTTATCGGAAGCACCAGCCTGGAAGAGTTCATGTTGCCACTGATGATCCAGGCGCTCACCGACCCGGAGGAGTACGTCGTTCAGGCGGCCCTGCACTCCCTTGCCCAGCTTGCCGGTCTTGGCCTCCTCTCCAGACCAAAGATCTGGGAGTTGGTTGACTTGATCAGTCGGTTTACAATGCATCCGAACCTCTGGATTCGAGAGGCAGCGGCGGAATTCGTGTCCATGTCGACGAGGTACTTGTCGCCGGCCGATGTCGTTTGCATCTTGTTGCCCATGGTAAAACCTTTTCTCAAGGTTGAGTTCCTCTCCGACTTTTCCGAGTTGAACCTCCTGGATGCACTCAAGCGACCTTTGTCTCGGAGCGTATTTGACCAAGCCATCACATGGGCCCTCAAAACCGAACGAGGCGTGTACTGGAAGCCAATGCAATCGCTCCGGCCTTTGTTATCAGGTTTGAAGAGCCCCTCGACCGGGCCCGGCGGCAGAGTGGCTCGGAACGAAGAGGACGAGCAGTGGTTCTCAAAGTTGCGGAATCTTGGCCTCAAGCATGAGGACGAACTCAAACTGGACGCTCTCAGGGAGTTCATCTGGCGCCTCAGCAAGATGAAGGCGCGAGATGCTTCGAGCGCCGAAGTATCCACGCCATCTGGGGTGGTTTCCCTGAAAGTCCTGGGTGTCACGCCCCAGACAATCTTCTTCAATGAGCCTGCCGCCTCTGACCCTCTGGATGCGGCCAATCTGGATCTGCCGGTCGAGCCCTACACGATTGCAGATGCTCTGCTTGATGCCTCGATGACGATTGACGGCCCCAGCGCTGGGAAGAAACGCGTCGGGCTCAATGCCCAGAAAACCGCCCAAGGCGGCGTAGCACGGTCTTCGCAGCGACTCTTGACTCCGACGGCTGGACATTCTAGGACATCATCGACTGTACGGGGACAGGGCGCAGGCGATGGCGAGGCGTCGCCGCAAGAGGGGTCTGACGGCACGAAGAGATCAGTACGACACCAGCCGAGTGCGCTGAGCCTCCTTGATCGCAAGGACCGGAACAAATCAGTGCCTCAGACGGGTACGACGGACGCCAATGCGTTTGGTGAAGTTGAAGGTCCCTTTGCGCAACCCTCGCCCACAAAGGCCTCGTCGTCAAATAGTAACGAGGCTGCGAGTGTCGCGCCGAGACTGTCGAGACACAGCTACCAGGGCAACGACCCCAACATCCAGAAGATGCTTGACAACATGTTTGTCGACAACTTCCCTCGCGATGTCATTGAATTCGGGCCAATGGTCATGCCCATCAAACGCAGCAAGGCAAGCCGGATCAATGCCCCAACGAACGAGGAGCCGTGGAAGCCCGAAGGACACCTCGTGTCTACGTTTGCAGAACACAAGGGGCCCATCAACAGAGTGCTGCCTTCTACCGACCACCAATTCTTCATCACTGGAGGAGACGACGGCATGGTCAAGGTGTGGGATACCGGGCGACTGGAGAGGAACATTACCAATCGATCACGACAAACTCACAAGCACGCCGAGGGTGCTCGAGTAGTCGCACTAAGCTTCATCGAGAACTCGCACTGTTTTGTGAGCTGTGCAACCGATGGCAGCGTCCACGTCGTCAAGGTGGACACAATCACGTCGGGCGATACTCTCAGATACGGAAAGCTACGGGTGCTGCGAGAGTACCAGCTGCCGACCGACGAGCACGCCGTGTGGTGTGAGCACTTCAGGCAGGACTCCAACTCTGTTCTCATCCTTGCCACGAACCGGTCGAGAATCCTGGGCATCGATCTGAGGACCATGAGCTTGCTTTATGTTCTCGAGAACCCCGTGCACCACGGCACACCGACGTGCTTCTGCGTGGACCGCAAGCGAAACTGGCTGTGCCTCGGGACGTCGCACGGCATTGTCGATCTCTGGGATCTTCGATTCAAGATGAGGCTCAAGGGCTGGGGTCTTCCAGGAAAAGGATCCATCTACCGTATTTCCATTCACCCTAACAAGGGTCGGGGCAAATGGGTTTGCATCTCGGGCGGTACCGGCCAAGGAGAGATAACAGTGTGGGATCTCGAGAGGACGATATGCCGAGAAGTGTACCGAACTGGTGGGAATAAGGACAGCACCAAGGAAGTCCACAAAGGTTACGATGCGTGGGACATTGACGACGACAAGACCGAGGGCATGCTTGAGCGGTACGGGGCCGACACGGAGCTGAACGAGGTTTTGAATGCGGACCGGGGAGTTCGAGCCATGATTGCGGGCACAGCTGCGAGCGATGACTCTAGGGATGTCCGACACGCACACATCGTCACGGGAGGATCGGACAAGAGGTTGCGGTTCTGGGACCTCTCCCGGATGGAAAACTCTTTCATCTACAGCGGTCTGTTGGATCAGACCAAGCCCACGTACACGGTATCACACCCCACGACGGCCCTGACAGTCAACACGGAGCGGTTCCCCCGACAGGGCCCGACGGCGCCTAATGCGGGAGCTGGCTCCAAGAGCCGCAATTCGAGCGGGCGGCCGCCGCGGTCGACGGTGATTTCGATGCAGCAGCAACAATTGTTGCAGGCTCACATGGATTCGATTTTGGACGTGGCGTTACTGGAGCATCCTTACACGATGAGCGTCTCGGTGGACCGATCTGGAATTATTTTTGTGTTTCAATAGAGCTGGGTCACAGATGAGGGAGAAGATCAACTGGTGATGGTTCGCACGTCTCGTGCCCAGACGGTGTGAGATTTGTGTCTGGATAGTGGTTTGTCGCTACAGGAGCGTGTTGTTGCTCGAGATAGAAGACTTTAGACGTAAATATATTTGTTTCTTGGAGATAATAATTTGAACATGTAACTGATGATAATATGTCTTGATATGTTCTCGAGTTGTCATGTTCAACTTATCATGACAGGTAGGTTAGAGACAGTGTGGCGCACAAACGGAGGCTGAGTGTGGCGTCGCCGCTGTGGGAGGAAAAATTCCCCTCCGCCTCGCCCAAATCATCAGCCTCGCCAAAGCACCCATCCTCAAAAACGACCCGCAGGAGCTTCGCACACACCGCCAACAAACCGACACAACAACGCCTCCTCGCCTCCTCTCCGTGTCGATACAACACAAAATACACATAAATCCTAAGCCTGAGGTAACGGCCCCCGGCCCCCAAGATGCGCCTGACGGCCGATCTCATCCGGGATTCCCTGTCCTATCTCAACCCTCTCAAGGAGCGAGAGCTTGATCTCCGAGGTGCGTTTATAGAAAAGAGCAGATGCTACACTACTTGATCTTTGTGAAAAGGAGGGACAGAGTTGATACAATCGTCCCTTTGCGACGTGAACAGGACATCGGATCCCTGCGATTGAGAACCTGGGCGTCGCCGGCCCCCACGACGCTTTCGACTTTACGGACAACGACATTGCCGTGCTGGGCAACTTCCCGCTCTCGCCGCGCGTGACGACGCTGCTGCTGGCGCGGAACCGCGTCGCGGCCATCCAGCCGACCCTGCCCAAGGCGGTGCCCAACCTGACGAACCTGGTGCTGGCGGCGAACAATGTGGCCGAACTGGCGGACCTGGACGTGCTGGGGGGGTTTCCGAGGTTGACGCACCTAGTGCTGGTTGATAACCCGGTTACGAAGAAGGAGGTGAGTTTATGGAAGAGCTGTTTATGGGATGACTGGGGAGGGAAGGTGGGCTGTGGCTAATGGAGGTGTGCTAGCATTATCGATACTACGTCCTCTGGAGGTGTCCCTCGGTGAGGTTTCTCGACTACGAAAAGGTCAAGCAAGCCGAGAGAGAAAAAGGCCAGGAACTATTCGGTACATTGGAGGAACCTACGGCTCTGGCTTCCAAGGTAGGCTCTTTTGTCCATCATTGCCATGGAATTGAAATAAGAGTTAACCTTGGATAGATCATGGGAACCAAGACGACGACGTTTGACGTCTCGGCCGACGACCAAGCGGTGCCCTCGAAACTCTCCCGGATAAAGCTCACCGACGCGGAGAAGAAGCGGTTACAGGAGCGCATCAAGAAGGCCACGAGCCTGCAGGAGATTATCGCACTGGAGAAGGAACTGAACGAGGGCCGTCTGCCTTCGGGGATCCACGGAGACGCGATGGAGGAATGAGGACCGTTGCTGTTTGGATGGGGTTCTATCTTTTGTTGGGGTGGCCTGGCCTATTGGGGGAACGTACAAAATACAAAAAACGGATGGCGGAGGGGTTTACGGTTCTTTCTTTTTATTTTCATCTTCATACCCGCTCGCGGCCTGACGGAGCGCTGACCTTGGTGGACTTGATAATACGTCTTCTCGACAAGTTTTCCCTGCGTCGCTTCTCCCCGATCCTCGTCACCTGGCCCCGACGAGCCCGCGAGCCCCCGGCCACGATCGCCATCTAACCGGTCATGGCGACATCGGCGTCGTCTTCGTCGGCGGTGGCGGCTACCTTGGCGGCCTGTCTCATCTCCAGGTCCAGCTGGGCGCCGGGCTCGTCGCGGACGGGGCCGGCGGAGAAGGGCGACGAGGAGGAGGAAGGGCCGCTGCCGCCGCCGTTGACGATGGACTTATTGGTGGTGGTGCCGCTTGTGGCGGACGGCTTGTCGTCGGGGACGTTTTCGCCGCGCAGGCGGGCTTGCGTCTTGGCGGCGGCTACCTTGATCTTCTTGTAGGGGACCGTCTTGGGGACCACGTCTTCGAGGAACTCGAGATTGTCTTGGTGGGAGACGGCGTTCGCTGGGGGTGTTAGGATCACAGGGATATAGAGGAGGGAGGGGGAAAACGTACCGACGTCCTTGTACTGGATGTTTCGACGGGGCTTGCGCTCCAGCTTGGCTTGGGTTTGAGATTCAGAGGCGAGATGCTGGATGAACATTTCCTGGGGGGAAACTTGTTAGATGCGTTATTAACGGCAGGGGCATTGGGAGTTTGGCGTACCGCTGCGAGTGTTATCACAAAGGCGGCATTGTTGGAGCAGATGTGAATATCGGGATCCTGTGCGATAATCCTCTTGACTCTTGAGACTGGGATGCGGAGTTAGAGAGGGGTTTTGGGCTTGGAAGATGTGAAGGGGGGGACTTGCGTGGGAGTTGAGTCTGGCCCGTGGGCTCCTTTCTGGGAGGGATGGCGCTGGTGTTATAGGGCATGATGGATGGGTGGGTGAGGTGAGGTGAAAGATGTGAATAGAGATTATGGAGAGAGAGGGCCAATATCTGGATGAGGTTAGCAAATGTGTCGAGTGTGATGTGAATCAAGGTGAGATGGTTTTGTTCATGGGGGGTGGAAGAGAATGGAGCATTCGAGAATGGCAGGCATTTGGAAAAAGATGAAATGAGTGCAATTGCAAAGGCTGTTCACAGTAGAGAAAAAAAGACGTCGAGAGAGTCTTAAGTGTGAATGCAGCTGTCTTGTGGCTCACATCGAGATGGGTTGGTGGCTGTAGCCTCCGGCTGGCGGTCAGAGGTCCAGAGGAACCGTAAGAAAGAGAGATGGCTCGAATGAAGAAATCTAAACGCGGGCGCAAGATGAGGCCGGATTGAACAGATATTTGGCTGGTCGTCTGGCTGAGATGAAGGTTGTAGGGTCAAGTTCAGCCGGGGGACCGACCTAACGAGGGTCATCTCTCACTGAGACGCGGGCCACCTCGAGCAAACGCGATGACCCTCTGCAACCACTAAACGCGACCATTTTCAAGGTGTGGCTGAGCCTGGCAGGTCCCATGGCATCAGCCACAATGGGGAAGCTCCCAAGGCTCCAGCACATGGGACACCTGCATGGACCTGGGAGCTCTCATGCAACAAGTAACAACTAAATCGGTACCTTTTGAAGCTGCGTAACAGAGCTGCGCGAAACGCTCTCGATCGAGCCTCTGTACCGCAGCGCGATTCCTCTTGACTCGACCGACCGACCGAATTGCTCCAACCCGAACCTGACTACAGCGATCCCTCTTTCCCGCACGACTCCAACATCCATCTCCAGTCCGCGACGATGCGAGCTCGGCCTGCGCCATGAATCCGAGATCGCCATCCTTCAGCAGCGGCCTGATGCCCGGCCCGACACACGTGCGGCGCGCCTCGTCCATCTCGTCTCGACTGTCGTCTGCCGTGTCCATTGCCGAGCAGGGAGGCGGGGAGGCCAGCGACAATGCTCCCGGCCAGGGCCTGATTGAGGAGGAGATTGCCGAAATCAAGAGATACGAGGTGAGAGTTGATTGATGTCTGGAGGTGAGGTCGGATTACGGCTAACGAGATTTGGCAGGACTTTTCTACGATAGGTACAAATGCGTCCTTGTCGACGGACGCCAGACGAGACTACAGAGACGACGGAGACTAACATGATGCCTAGACTGGGTGCAGGACGCCGCGCGCGAGCAGGCCAGGCGCAAGGCCCGGAGGAAACAGGCCGTCGGTCTGTACGACCGAGGCCAGCCGGGCTGGAGATATCATCTCTGGAGGAGCTACGACGCCGCGCAGGGCTGGATCGTCGTCACGCTGATTGGCGTCTGCATCGGCTTCAATGCGGCGCTGCTGAACATCATCACCGAGTGGCTGGCCGATATCAAGATGGGGTACTGCACCACGGGCTTCTACCTGAACGAGGCCTTTTGCTGCTGGGGAGAGGAGACTGGTATGTGTTGGCTAGGAGTCATGTGCTTAGGTGCTGACCTTGTGTAGGCTGTCCCGACTGGCATCGGTGGACGGGCATTGGGCCTCTGAACTACTTCATCTACTTCGTTTTTGGCGTACGATGCCATCACCGTCCTTTCGTGCATTGCTAACGGTTGGCAGACTCTGTTCGCCTTTGTCGCCGCCACCCTCGTCAAATCATTCGCTCCCTACGCGGCCGGTTCCGGCATCTCCGAGATCAAGTGCATCATCGCCGGCTTCGTCATGAAGGGCTTCCTCGGCCTGCGCACGCTCCTCATCAAGTCGCTGTGCCTCCCGCTCGCCATCGCGTCCGGCCTGTCGGTCGGCAAGGAAGGGCCCAGCGTGCACTACGCCGTGTGCACGGGAAACGTCATCTCGCGGCTGTTCAACAAGTACAAGCAGAACGCGTCCAAGACGCGCGAGATCTTGAGCGCCTCGGCTGCGGCGGGCGTGGCCGTCGCCTTTGGTAGTCCCATTGGCGGCGTCTTGTTCTCGCTCGAGGAGATGTCAAGCTACTTCCCGCTCAAGACTCTCTGGCGGAGCTACTTTTGCGCCTTGGTTGCGACGGCGACGCTCGCGGCCATGAACCCGTTCCGGACCGGCCAGCTGGTCATGTTCCAGGTCGAGTACAAGAACGACTGGCACTTTTTTGAGACATTGTTTTACATCTTCATTGGTATCTTTGGTGGCCTGTACGGAGCCTTTGTCATCAAGTGGAACTTACGCGTTCAAGCGTTTCGCAAGAAGTATCTGGGCCAATATGCCATTCTGGAGGCGACGCTTCTTGCCGCGGGGACGGCCATCCTTGCGTATCCAAACGCCTTTTTGAGGATCGACATGACGGAGAGCATGGAGATACTCTTCTCCGAGTGCAAGGGGTCCGAGGCGTATCACGGGCTCTGCGAGGCCGACCAGCGATATTGGAACATTGTCTCGCTGATCTTGGCCACGGTTCTACGGACGCTGTTGGTCATTGTGTCGTACGGATGCAAGGTCCCCGCCGGCATCTTCGTGCCGTCCATGGCGGTGGGCGCGTCGTTTGGGCGAACCGTCGGAATCATCGTGCAGGCCATTCACGAGGCGAACCCCACGAGCGCCTTCTTCTCGGCCTGCAAGCCTGACGAGCCCTGCATCACCCCTGGAACGTATGCACTCTTGGGAGCTGCCGCGGCGCTCAGCGGCATCATGCACATCACCGTCTCGGTCGTGGTCATCATGTTTGAGCTGACGGGCGCCCTGAACTACATCCTGCCGACCATGATTGTCGTTGGAGTGACCAAGGCCGTCAGCGAGCTGTTTGGCAAGGGGGGTATCGCAGACCGCATGATTTGGTTTAGTGGGTTTCCGTTCCTGGACAACAAGGAGGAGCACAACTTTGGGGTCCCCGTGTCGCAGGTGATGCGCACCTCGATCGTCACGATTCCCGTCCACGGGCTGACGCTCGGCGAGGTCGAGACCCTGCTCGCGGACGACCGATACCAGGGGTTCCCCGTGGTCGAGGACAACAGCTCCAAGACCCTCGTCGGGTACATTGGCCGCACGGAGCTGCGGTACGCCGTCGACCGGGTGCGGCGCGGGCAGGCGGTCAATAGCGAGGTCAAGTGCATCTTCTCGCTGTCGCCGGCCGCCGCGCAGCACGCCGCGCCGACCACGCCGCTGACGCCGTCGGTTGTGCACCTGGGCGAATCGTCCTCGGGCTCGTCGTCGACGCTCGACTTCAGTCGCTACGTCGACGCCACGCCCGTGACGGCGCACCCGCGGCTCGCGCTCGAGACGGTCATGGAGCTGTTCCAGAAGATTGGCCCGCGCGTCATCCTAGTCGAGTACCACGGGCGGCTTACCGGCCTGGTCACGGTCAAGGACTGCCTGCGGTACCAGTTCAAGGTGGAGGCGGCCGAGAACCCCAAGGACGACCACCGCATCGTCGAGGGCCAGGAGCAGGTCTGGAGCCTGTTTCGGCGGGCCGGGTTCTGGGTCTCGGGGAAGGTGTCGAGCGCGTCGGGGGGCAGGATCAGGTTGAGCGGGTCGTTGGACGACGAGGATCGGCCGCAGGGGAGGGGGGCGCAGATTCTGGATGGGGATGAGGATGGGGTTGATGAGGGGGTGGAGTTGGAGAGTAGGAGGTTATAGATTTTTGGTTTTTCTATGGTTAGGTAGGGAATGTCATGGGTTATTTAGAGGATAGCGTGGGTTCGCGCTGGCGTTTTGTTGAGATTATAGGAGGTTCAACTTGTTAACACCAAGTATTCTTCTGCCAAACATGGTATTTGATCTACTTTTAAGTCTTCCTGACTTTGGCTCTACAGACGCAGAGATTACTTGCCAGTGCTTCCGCCACGGCCAGGTAGAAGAATGCATACGCTCATGACGGAATCTATATTGTACAGGTGCCTCATTCTCAACAAACAAAAGTTAACGCTCATCCCCTTCCCCCTCTCCTCAGTCTTCACCACCCTCCTCATCCTTCCTCCCAACCACCACATTCCCCGCGACCAACAACGCAGCCCCCGCCCACCACAGCGGCGGCAGCGACTCGGAGAAGATGGCCAAGCCCAGCAGCGCCGTCAGCACAAAGTTGGTCGACGTGTTCATGATGGAGACTTGGGTTGTTGAAGTACCGCGGGCGAGGGCCGTGGTGAACAGGGACCACATCTGGTCATGTTAGATACTTGCTGTGATTGCTGGGGGGTGCAAGGGGGGGCTTACTACGCCGTTAAAGGTCAGGTTGAGGATGAAGAACAGCTGCGTGTGTAAGTCAAGTTCAAAGTAAGTGAGAGCAGACAACGTACAGCGCGGACAACAACTTCGACGACACTCTTCATGGACGAAAGCCCAAACATGTCGGCAATGCCATCTGATAACCTCGACGTAAGCCCCGTAGTCGTCCTATCTCACACACAAATCAGCACTCATCTCATCTCTCATCCACCCCCCAACACCACCACCACCAACAAAAGCCCTCTTCTCATCAAAAACTCACAACTTTGCAAAAACACCGTTAAAAGCCGCGCACGCACCGCTCGCCACGGCATACGCCATCCATTGCGTGCGGCCGCTCCAGCTCGACGACGGCGTCATGACAGGTGGTGGTGGTGGACGAGTTGGTGACGCGGACGAGGACGTCTGGGGAGTGGCGTGACGTTTACGGACCATGGCGGATTCAAAGAGAAATTGTTCCTTGTGTTTTTTGATACGTAGATGAGGCTCTGGCACTGATAGCGATCCGTCGGATCCGGAGGGTGACGTTGTGTTTGGTGGTGGAAGTGGATGCATTTGTGAGGTGGAGAATCTGGAGATGCCCCTGGATTGATAATGCATTGTGGCTGAACCGGCGTTTTGTTGAAGAATCCGGGGAACAAAACGCATGGAAGTGTGCAAGATGAATTCACTGCAGATAAACAGACCGGACAGACGAATACGCCTATAAATGCAGTTTGTATATCATTCTGGTCTCGAGACTTAAAACCCAGTGTGATACTCAATCCTCAACCAAAGCTCAAGGTAGCAATCTGGTTTACCACCCAGAGTTCCAATACCCGGCAAAAATATTTCAAGTACCCTCCACTGCCTATCCTGTTTCCTGTCTATCAAAATCCATAGCCGAGACGCCGCCCGAAATGCAAACTTGGATGGTAATCTGTTTCTTCCTTCTTGATCCGTCCATCCTTCACCTCGAGGTCTTCTTTCTTCACCACGTGATCTTCTTTCTTCACCCCGCCGTCTTCTTTCTTCACCTCGACTCTCCCCCGGGCCCTAGCTGCATTCATGGGGCGTCCTCTTTGTCCATTCCGCTTGCAGCGGGGCGCAATCTACTGCTCCGGCTTCTTCGCGTTGCAGCTGACAATCTTGACCTTATCCGCCGCCACTGATTGCGCTCCGTTCTCCATCTTGAATGTCACGTTTTTGATAAGAAACGTCCAGACTTCGTCGCAGAATCGGTACGTGTCGAGGCTTCCCTGCAGTCCCCAGTGTTAGTGTTTGTGACCAAAGCACACTGTAAGCCTCAAAATGCAAACGCACCTTGAATTGAAGTCGGGCCTTGACGTTCTTCTGCAGCGCTTCTGTGATGGCCTGGTCAAAGTTGCCCAGGATCTTCATCGCTAGCTGCGGGTTGATGCGCTCATCGCTAATGAGGTCGTCGAGCGTGTCTGTTAGCGCGAGGCCAATGCTACGCGCGGAGAAAAACAAAAATACAGTGTTAGCCTTGGGTGCGTATCAAGGGAGGAGCAGAGCGAGGCGGCGCAATGTACCTGCTACGGCGGTAGAGCTCGTAGAAAGATTGCGCGCCAGAAGCCATCTTCGACGCGGGTCGTCTCGGTTTTTCGTAGCGGTTCGGTCGTTGGTTTTGAAGCAGTCGTTCTTCGGTAAACAGGTGTTGGGATACCGATGCGGAAATCGAGAGACCGTTGCGTCGAGATGGTGTTTTGGTGAAGTTGCGACTAGGCGGTCGTGCGAGGGGAATAGCCAGCGAAATGAGGCGCAGCAGCCAATGACTCAGCAGCCCATCCCCCACAGCGATTGGCTCTCAGCCTCAAACTCGAAGCACCAGCCTCACATCATGTGACGTCGGTACAATTTCCAGCTGCCTGGGGCCGGCAGAGACTACAGTAGCCGCATCACTGGGGAGCCAGCTTAGACAGGAGCTCTCGGACAGCTCTCTCTCAAGACCACCCCCCTCAAACTTTGACGACTCCCCTCCACTTCGACGCGCCCCCATCGCCGAATCCGACCGTCGAATAGATACATTGTCCAAACTGCCGCCGCCATGAGTTATCTCACGTACGGATTGGGCGGCATTGGGTCGTTCATCACCCTGGTGGGAGCGTGTACGCGCTATCCTTTCCTTCCCTTGTCTTGGGGTTTTTTGGGCGATATCAGGCTGACCATGGATCCGTCTCGCAGATATGCTCTTCACCGGCAACGGTGAGGCCTTCAACGTCGGTGCCTTTCTCGAATCCGTGTCCCCCTATGCTTGGGCTGATCTGGGCATCGCTCTTTGCATCGGTCTCTCCGTCGTCGGCGCAGCGTGGTGCGTCTCACGAAGCCAACACTTCCATCCCCTCCCCCATCTAACCCGACTGTAGGGGCATCTTCATCACCGGTTCAAGTATCCTCGGCGCGGGCGTCAAGGCCCCGCGCATCCGCACCAAGAACCTCATCTCCATCATCTTCTGCGAAGTCGTCGCCATCTACGGCGTCATCATGGCCATCGTCTTCTCCGCCAAGGTCGAGATCGTCCTGGGCCCCGACATCTACTCGGCCGAGGCCTACTACACGGGCTACGCCCTGTTCTGGTCCGGCCTGACTGTCGGTCTCTGCAACTTGGTGTGCGGTGTCGCCGTCGGCATCAACGGCAGCGGTGCTGCCCTGGCCGATGCTGCGGATCCCACCTTGTACGTCGTGGGTGCCTTTACTAGAAGACGACATGTGCTAATACCGTCTAGGTTCGTCAAGATCCTCGTCATCGAAATTTTCAGCTCCGTCCTTGGCCTGTTCGGTCTCATCATCGGTCTCCTCCTCTCCAGCAAGTCGCACGAATTCGGCTGGGAACCTTGAACATCTACTCCGTACGAACCGCGAGACGTTGGCCGCCGCCATCGTCACCGGTTCCCTGCTCCAATCACGATGGGGCGTACGCATGCATTGCGCCAATAATATTTGGTCTGGCGTTTGGAAGAATGGCTCGGGAGGATGTGTTTATGGCTGTACCAGTATCCCTTGGAAGGCGGCAGTGTACATCAATCGGAGGTGAAGTGCAAAATGAGCAGCGCAAGGGTTGCACTCTTTAACTAGGAAAGGAGCTCGGCACGTATGTCTTGATAAAGTACAATTTCTTATGGCATGTAAATCAATCTTGGTATTCGAATGGCTAAACCATGGCACGCGAGAGCTGCCAGCTTGCTAAGCAGGGCGAATGACACTCAGTAACAGCACGTCCACCTTGGTTCCTTTTTCGAGGCTCCCTTTTCCACTCGGCAGACAGGCTAGAGCATTCGCCGACCTCAGACTGCCCACCTTTGAGCTGCGCTGCCCGCCGGTGCTCGCCGCCGAGAGCAACCCGTCCTTGCCCGCCGTCACCACAACCCGGTGGTATTCGGGTCGAGGATCGAGCGGGAAGTCGTGCGCCAACGTCGCCGGGACTTTTGGCAGGCCGACGGGGCTCATGCCGGCGAGCTTGTGCAGCGAGGGCAGCACGAAGAGGTGGAAGGTGACGAGGGCCGAGGCCGGGTTCCCGGGAAGCGAGAAGACGACCTTTTGCACGCGGCGGCCGTCATTGTCCTTTACAGGCACCGTGGCAAAGGTGGTGGGCTTGCCGGGCTTCATGGCCACGCGGCCAAAGTGGATGGTTCCCCCCAGGGCGCGCTCAATAGTGGGCTTCAGGAGGTCCAGCTCGCCCATGGAGACGCCGCCGCTGGTGATGAGGACGTCGGCGCGGCGCAGGCCGTCTCGTAGGGTTTCTTCCAGGGTTCCCGGCTTGTCTTTTGCGATGCCCAGGTCGACCACCTCAAACCCCCATTGGCGCGCCGCCGACATGAGCGTGATCCGGTTGGTGTCGCGGACCTCGCCCAGGCGCATGGAGCCAGGCCGGTCGTGCTCGATGATCTCGTCGCCCGTGGAGAGCACCCCCACGACGGGACGGCGGTAGACGCGCACCTGGCTCACACCCACGGAGGCGAGGAGGCCGACTTCGCCGCCGACGCCGGTGATGAGCTCGCCCTTGTTGAGGATGGTGGCGCCACGGTGCACGTCGCTGCCGACCTCGCGCACATTGTCGCCGTCCTTGACGCCGTCGACGCGGATCTCCACCTCCTTCTCCTCTTTCCCGTCGTCTGTCATGGTCTTGAGCACCGTATCCTCGACCATGACGACGCTGGTCGCTCCGGGCGGGAGAGGCGCGCCCGTGGTGATGCGGGCGACCTCCCCTGCGCCGAGAGTCCCAACCTCGCCGGGCGCCGCGTGCGACACGGCCGTCACGGGGAAGACGCCGGCGAGTCGGCCGTCAGGTGGGGAGACCACGGCGTATCCGTCGACGATGCTGGCGCGGAAGGCGGGGACGTCTTCTTGGGCTTGCACGTCCTCGGCCAGGACGGAGTCGACGATGGAGGTGTCGACGGGCGCCGTGTGGATTTGGGGGGCGGGCGTGTGCTGGTCGATAAGGGCGAGGGCGTCTTCGACGGAGCGCATCGCGTAGGGGGACTCTCTGTATCGGCGCGAGGGGCCGAGCGCGGGGTCGTTGGAGAGGGTGTCTTCGGGCTTGGTATGCCGAACGAGACTCCCGTGGCCGTGGCCGTGGCCGTGACTATGTCCGTGGCCATGGTGGTGACAGCCGCCGCCGCCTCCCTGGTGAGTAGTAGTAGCTTGCTGTTTTCCCGTGGCTATGCCGGCATCCGACTCGAGCTTCTTCACGCCGCCCGAGTGAAGCTGTCGCGAGTCGGCGCCGGCGGCCTGTAGGCACGCGTGCGGGAGGAGCTTGATGATTGCCTCGAGGTTTTCCCTTGCGCCCTTGGGGGAGCCGGGGAGGGTGACGATGATGGATTTGTTGCGGACACCGGCGACGGGGCGGGACATGATTGCGACTGCGGGGGAGTGAGTGATGGGTGAGGATTACGGGGGAAGTCAAGGGCGGTGACTTACATGGTGTTACTTTGAAGGAGGCGGCGAGCATGCCGTGCACCAAACCGGGGGCTTGCTTGTGCAGCAAGGGCGAGATGGCCTACAGAATACCTAGTCAGTCTGTCTATTTACATCTGTAGAAGACATGAGACTCACCTCTGGAGTGCCATCGCCAACCGCAAAGCCCGTCCCCCCCGTCGTGACAATCAAGTTGATGGTATCCGGCCCATCTGCCCACGCGGCGACCTGTCGCTGGATCTGGAGCACGTCGTCGGACACAATCTTGGTCTCGGCCACCTCCCACTTGCCGTCGCCCTCGTCGGCCAAGACGCGGGAGAGGATTGGGCCCGAGGCGTCAGCGGAAGCATCTTGGGCGGCCGTGGTTGATACGATGAGCAGAGCGGCCCTTAGGGGGGAGAAGGCCATGGTTGGGATTGGCGTTGATGGAGTGGAACAGGGGAGTAAGTGCGTGTAAGTCTGAGGCCTCGCCCAATGTTTACATAGACAAATGCATCTGATAGAAGCTCAAGTCGGCGCAATCGACAGTGACGATGAACGGCGGGGTGAAGCTCACAGCTACGGCCCCACCTGCTCGGCGTCGAGTGGGGGCGTGACCGACAAAAGATTCCAGTCAATTCAACCTCCCTCACTCATTTTCATACCCATCATCAAACGCGTCTACTCACAATGGTGCGCATCAAAGAACGCTACCTCCTCGTCAACATCATCTACCCGCCCGACCTCGCCCGCGCCCAACGAGAAAACCTGCCTGACTGCCTCGTGCACCACCAGCCGACCGTCGAAAAGTTCACGCCGCAGGCTCTCGTCAAGGGCATCAAGGCCGAGGCCGCCGTCTTGTTTGGCGACTATGGCGCTGGTGCTTTTGCTACGAATCTCTGGGGTATGGTGCTCAACTCTCTTCATTATTTTGTTGCTCAATGCTCACTCCTTGCAGTCAAATATCTGTCTCTCGCCACGTCGACCTTTATCCTACGGTGCTCGAGAGCCCACTACCAGATGCTATGGTCGACCTTGACCTTCATGGACCGCGTCCCCGTCAAGGACGGCAGACAGTGCATTTTTCGCGTCGTACGCGTCAGCGGCACCATTCGCAAGGCCGAAGAGGAAGCCATCCGCCAAGCAAAGCGGCTCATCCTCGCCGCCAAAGCAGACACAAGCGGCGCAAAGTCTTCTTTGATCGGCGCTCTGCAGTCCCAAGAACCGCTCTCGGTCGACATGACGAATGAATCAGGCGACGAAGACCAAGACCAAGACATGGCCGACGGTTGACGAGCCATCACTTCTTTCTAACTACTTTGATCCCGCTATCTTTTGGAACAGACATGTCGCCAAAGTCCGGGTCCATTATGCCCGGCATGGGCGCTTGGAACTTTTCCATCTCCCTGGCTTGTTCTTCCGCCACGCGAGCCTGCTCTTCCTCCTGCTCGAGTTCCATCTTGTCGTACGCGTCCTTGGAGTCGATCCAGCGCTCTTGGATATCCTGCACCTCAAGCATGGACGATTCGTTCCTCATCGCCACCGCCCAGATTGTGTCGTTTGCGCCCTCGGCGCCGCCAAAGATGTAGCCTCCAGCGCGGTCAATCACCCGGAGGATGTGCATCATGCTCTTCTTATTCTCCACGGCCAGCACTTCGTATCGCACGAGACCGTAGCTCTCAATCACGCTGGCGATGGCTTCATTCAGCTTGCCAAACTTGTCGCTTCGCAGCACCGGCGACTCGGCCTCGAGATACGGCGTCAGGTACGTCAGGTCGTCGACGTCGGTGTAGAAGTCGAGGTTGAAGGGCAAGTCTTCATAAGACGAGACCTTGTCAATCTTGGAAAGGATGTTGACATGCGGCATGTCCATTTGGATCATTGCGCGAAGCGAGAGGAGCACGTTGGAGACGTATAGGGATGGTTGCGTCAGGCAGAAGGAATCGGAGAGGTGGACGCAGACGAACTAGACTTGTCAGCGGGGCATAGCTTCCAACACGAGAGATACCAACCCTGAAGCCAAGTTTTTGGAGCTTGTAGAAGATATTCCGTAGCGAGTTGTGGTGCGTGTACAGCTCGACCTGGCCTGGGCAATCAAAGAGAATGTAGTCCTCGCCAAACTCCTTAAGCCCCTCCTCCAGCCACTCAAAGTTGTGTTCCAGCTCTTCCAGCGCGTACAAGATGCCGCCGTTGGGGCCGAGCTTGTCGTCTCGCATAATTTCTTCGAGCTTGACGAGGTTGCGAATGTCGAGGGCGGCTGGGTAGTTTGTGTGGTCGTTGGCGGGATCGAGGTTCACGACGGAGCAGGCACGCCCGATGGCGCCTAGGAACTGGTGCACTGATATAGTTAGCATGGAGGGCATGTAACGAGACGTCTCAGCACTCACTGCCATCGCAGTAGGTACTCTTTCCAGAGCCGGGGCTGCCGAGGACGAGTTGCGCGAAGGGCATCTGGAGTTCGCGGCAGATGATCAAGGGTACATGATCGGGCTGAGCGCGGGCTCAAGAGGAACCAAGGCCAACAAGAAGACTCGAGGGGCCTAGATTTGTAATCGTGGTGATTCGAGGTGCGAGTTGATGAAGGCAGTTGAAATGGCCCCTCCAAGATTTGCTGGTCGGCCAAACCTCGGGGTTCCAAGCTCTCGACCCCCGCCCTGCAGAAGCTCCGCAATCACAAGCTGAGCTAACTGGGTCCGATCAAAAAGCTGCGGCTCGGCAGGCGCGCCCTCCTCAATTTTCATCTTTCACATAAACCCGTCAGTTTCTCTCCTCTCCCAAGCCCGCGAGGGCCCTTCCATGATGCTACGCTATCATGCGAAGCAACATCTCCAGCCATGGCATCTGACTTGTCAAATGCCGCCCAGGTGGCCGGCACCCTCACGCAGGGCGTCTCCCACGCCATCAGTCCGCCCCCAGCAGACGTGAGCTCGCTTCCCGCTACTGTGGTCGCCCAGGCGTCATACAGCTGGCTCGGCCTCTTTGGCTGGCTCATCTGGTTCACTCTGCACGTCGTCTCGACCATTCTCTACTGGGTTATTCGCATCGCTACCATCAACTTCCCCTCCATCCTGTACCACCTCTTTTCCACCAGCTGGACCGTCACCATGAACGCCACGACGCTGTATGCTTGTTGCTTGCCCCTTTCATCTTGTGTCGTATGCTGACTGGGGGTCTGAAGCATGTTCATCATGGCCGCCATCTTTTCGGCCGTGAGCTGGGTGGTCAGATACCGCATCCTCAACATGTACTCTCGTCTGCCGCCCGAGCCGCAGCGCAAGGAGCCGGAGATTGACCTCTTCCCCGACACGCACGAGGAGGGTACCAAATCGGGCTTGTCCAGCTATCTAGACGAGTTCCTGAGCGCCATCAAAATCTTTGGCTACCTGGAGCGACCTGTCTTCCACGAGTTGACCCGAAGCATGCAGACGAGGAAGCTGATTGCCGGCGAGACCATCAACCTCGAAGAAGAAAAGGGCTTCTGCATCGTCGTTGACGGACTGGTGGAGATTTTCGTAAAGTCGGGCCGTGGGCCGCGGACTGCAGCATCTCGTCGCGACCTCAACATGGACTCGACTGACGACGAGGATACTACACCGGGCCAGCAGAGGTACCAACTTCTAACAGAAGTTAGAAACGGCGCACCAATGTCGTCCTTGTTTTCCATCATGTCGCTCTTTACGGAAGACGTGAAGCTGCACTCCCACGACGATGATTCCCCGGTGCCTTCTGTTCGAAGCCGGAGCGCAAAGCACGCCAGCTTCTCCAGAATGCGCATCCCTTCCGACGTGCATCTTCCAATAACGAGTTCGCCTCAGATGCAAGGTGGTGATGCTGGCGCTGTGCCGCACGATGCATTCACCCCTTCGAGCCCTGGAAACGAGCAGGGGACGATTCCACACATGTCTTTAGATGGGAATGCCCCCGGCCATCCAAAGAGGCCGGCGGCTCAAAGGAAGGAGACGAATTCCGCACATCCAGACATCATTGCACGCGCCACGGTGGACACCACCATCGCCATCATTCCTGCAAGTGCTTTCCGCCGTCTGATCAAGATTTACCCCAAGGCAACCTCGCACATTGTCCATGTCATCCTGTCTCGGTTCCAGAGAGTTACACTCTCCCAAGCCTTCAACTATCTGGGGCTGACGGGCGAGGTCTTGCAGACGGAGAAGAACATGATCAAGTACACCATGTGTCAGCTTCCAAACCTTCTTCGAGGCGATGCCTTGACCCGACTCAAGGAGAAGTTCAGTCGCGAACGAGAACGCATCGGCAAAGATGAGGAGACAAAGGGCATTGCTCTCCATAACTCGGCTGCCACTCGTCGAAGAAGATCCAGTACGACTCTTCGGAAAGAGGCCATGCTGCAGGCCATGTCGAAGCACCGTTCGACTTCGTTCGTGACCAGTACAATTGCACCACCACGAGAACGCTCTTCGCCTCATACACCGAGCCCTGGCGACTTGCTTGCCAATATTCAGTTGGCACGTGGAGTTGGGCGCGCCGAGGGGAGATTGCCAATCTTTATGACAAGGCAAGACACGAACCCGCTTGATAGCCGAACCCTGAACAACCCTTTTGATTCTCAAAGGCACGGTCGCATCTCCATCGACCCCCGCGAAAGCGTCGACGAAGACAATCTTTTCAGGGCATCCATCTTGGAGTGCATGTTCAAGACACTGGGCTTGGACACGAGTGGCAATGTCTCGAGGGATCCCGAGTCTATAGAGGCCTCGCCCCGACTAGTGTCTTTAGATCAAAGACGGTCCAAGGCATTCTTCACGGGCCCGAGTACCAACGCATTCGGCTTCATCGGTCCATACGACGGTTCTGCAGACGGCGACGCCGAATCCTTAACGTCCAGCGGCATGGCCCTCCACACTCCTCCAAATGTCCATGCCCTGGCTCACGACATGAAAGACGAGGTTGAGATTGTCTTCTTCCCCAAGGGCTCCGTCCTTGTTGAGCAAGGCGAGAGGAACCCCGGCCTGTACTACGTGATCGATGGATTCTTGGACATCGGCACATCGAGTGAAGAGGACTCGCACAACATCATCCACACGTCGGGGCCCTTCAGCCCAGGCCCATCATCGCCCGACCCATCTACCATGGGGTCCTTCCCCAACTTGGCACACACGGAAGCGGCTCGTGATCAAGCCGAGGTCCAAAAGGGCAAACCGCTTCGGAGGAGTGTCGCTCTCGTCAAGCCCGGCGGTTTGGCTGGCTACATCGGATGTGTATCGTCCTACCGGTCTTTCATCGACGTGGTTGCCAAGACGGACGTCTACGTCGGATTCTTGCCTCGGGCTTCTCTTGAACGAATCGTGGATCGGTATCCAATTGTTCTGCTCACCATGGCCAAGAGACTCACCGACATTCTCCCACGGCTCATCCTGCACATTGACTTTGCCCTGGAATGGGTTCAGGTCAATGCCGGCCAGGTGCTCTTCCACGAAGGGGACGAGAGTGAAGCCATCTACATTGTCCTCAACGGCCGGTTGCGATTGGTTCAGGATCGCAAAGACGGCGGAGTCATGTCCCGGGCCGAGTTCGGACAAGGTGACAGCGTCGGAGAGCTAGAGGTGCTCACTGAAAGTGCTCGTCCAGGAACGCTGCACGCCATTCGAGATACCGAGCTGGTGAAATTCCCTCGCACTCTCTTCAACAGCCTGGCACAGGAGCACCCGAACATCACCATCAAGATTTCCAAGATTATTGCTTCTCGCATGAGGGCCGTGGTGGACGACTCGACCAACATCCTAGGCAAGGATCCCAGCGTCACGCCCATGATCAACCTGCGCAAGTCGACGATGAACATCCGGACGGTGGCCATTCTCCCAGTCACCACGGGCGTACCGGTTATCGAGTTTGGTAATCGTCTCATGGCAGCCCTCGCTCAGGTCGGCCCGGCAAACGGAGCAACTTCGCTGAACCAAGCTGCGATTCTCAACCACCTGGGCAAGCACGCCTTCAACAGGATGGGAAAGCTCAAGTTGGCTCAGTACCTTGCCGATCTCGAGGAGAAGTACGGGCTGGTGGTCTATGTTGCAGGTAAGCACATGCTCTGTCGTTGATTCTTCCGCTTTATGATGAGAAATTCCATGCCATAGGCAAAGCCGATGCTGGTTCATAAACTCTAATTTTTTCCTGATCACTGTTTAAAACCACACTTTTTGTTTCCATCTCGATTCAAGGCTCGATGCTAACTGCGGCGTCATCAGATACAAACGTCAACTCGCCCTGGACTCAAACTTGCATCACGCAGGCTGACAGCATCCTCCTGGTTGGCCTGGGCGAAGGATCTCCGGCGATTGGCGAGTATGAACGATTCATGCTTGGCATGAAGTCAACAGCAAGAAAGGTGTTGGTTCTACTCCACGCCGAACGATACTCGCGTCCCGGCTTGACTCGTTCTTGGCTTCAGAACCGCCCGTGGATCAACGGCGGCCACTACCACATCCAGATGGCTTTCAGGACCAACGAGGTGCCGGTTCATCCTCCATCCAAGAGGCTCGGACAAGCCCTCAAGGAACGGGTGCAGATACTGCAGGCCGAGATCCAAAAGTATACCTCCAGGAGAGTCCATCACACCCCGTACTACTCTCCCGAGACGCCCTTCAAGAGTGACTTTCATCGGTTGGCACGTCGGCTTTGCGGCAAATCCATTGGACTTGTGCTCGGAGGAGGTGGTGCTCGAGGTCTCACGCAGATTGGTATCATCAGGGCCATGGAGGAAGCCGGAATTCCCATCGACCTAATTGGTGGCACATCGATTGGCGCCTTTGTCGGAGCCCTGTACGCTCGACACGCAGATGTTGTTCCCATGTTTGGTTTCGCCAAGAAGTTTGCTGGGCGGATGGCCAGTCTCTGGCGATTTGCTCTGGATCTCACATATCCGTCGGCCTCGTACACGACGGGGCACGAATTCAACCGTGGCATCTTTAAGACTTTCGGAGACACGCAAATGGAGGACTTTTGGCTCGAATACTACTGCAATACGACCAATATCAGCAAGAGTCGAGCCGAGTTTCACACCAGCGGATACGCCTGGCGGTACATCCGCGCATCCATGTCGCTAGCCGGATTGTTACCGCCTCTTTGCGACGAGGGTAGCATGCTCCTCGATGGTGGCTATGTGGACAACCTCACCGTGTCACACATGAAGGGCTTGGGAGTCGACATAATCTTTGCCGTTGACGTTGGTGCGCTGGACGACGATGCACCTCAAACCTATGGCGATTCCCTCTCGGGTGCCTGGGCATTCTTCAACCGCTGGAACCCTTTTTCATCACATCCAAACCCACCAACGCTGGCGGAGATTCAGGCTCGACTGGCATATGTTTCCAGTGTCGATGCGCTGGAGCGGGCCAAGACGATGGCGGGATGCATCTACATGCGACCACCGATTGACGACTACGGCACGCTGGACTTTCACAAGTTTGATGAGCTATATAGACTGGGGCATCAGTATGGGCAAGAGTTTCTGCAGAAGATGCGAGACCAGGGCGTGTTGCCGCTGGTGGAAGAGACGGAAGCCAAGCGGGCATTGCACCGGACCATGGCTCCTCGACGAGCGAGTATCTGATTGTTTGTCTTCAGGCATTTTTTATTGTCGATACCATCCACACAGATAGGAAGCTGCTGGAGCAGACGGACCAGAGACAGCACACAGGCAATGGATTAAGACGGCGCTCACAGCGGCACTCAAGATTATACGGGCTTCTCCTATTCGATGAGCAAAGGGTAGGAGAGAGTTGGGCATCGTGGCCCCGATGATCTAACGGACGAGGCCAATCATGACATCACGCTAGTGCCTGGCGGCGTAGATCATTGCCTCGAGGTCGAATGACAACTCTGGCTTGCCTCATCGTTGGCGTCACATCAAAACAACGAGAACCTGATTTGTGACGGCTGTTGGTTGATTATGTGGCAGCTCTTGGTGCTTGATTTGTGCTCGATTCGGTCTCGCGGAGGTAGATTGCTTCGAGAGGGGGGGAGGCAATTCAGGGTCTCGGGGGCCGTTTGGCGTGGGTGGGTGAGGATATAATGAGCGGTTTGCCTCCCGGGTCGTTAGGTCTTGTCTTAGAGATTCTTTGTTTTAATCTTGCTAACATTTGGGTGAATGACATGTTGACGGGACGCTTCTGCCTTGTGTCGAATATTGTCTTTACCCCTGACTGAACAACAACACCACTCCAATAAACCAAACCTCTACAAGAGCACCAGTCAAGAACTACAAGATGCCCCGACGACACAGCACCTCGACATCTCCCTACCCGAAACCTCCCCATTCCTCCTCCTATTCTTCCTCCCACTCTTCCTGTTCCCATCACCACCCGTCCCCCAAACAGCGCGACTACCACAGAGACACCAAGCCCCGCGACCGCGATCCCCCCCAACCCTCCTTTGACTGGGCCGACGGCATCCTCCTCGCCCTGGTTGGCACGCTGGCCCTCGTGGATCAAAAAGTCGATAAGGCGGAACAACAACAACAAGAGCGGCGACGGCGACGACGACGCAGCGCGGATGAACACGGCCAACACGACGACGTCGTCGTCGGCGATCGCAATAGTGGCAAGACGCGCAGGAGGAGGAGCGAAGCCGACGAGGTTGGCGGGAGAGGAGGAGGCGGCTCGCCACGCAAGAGCGTGAGGTTCGCCGACGACGAAAGCGAGGATAGTGACACTGGGGGAGAGGCGGGTGATGTTGAGCGGTACTACGAGTATGGGCCGCTGCCGGGGAGTCGGGAGAAGATTCGGGCGGGAGTAGGTTCGTGAGGGGGTTGTGAACGCTGTGAAGTGACTGGAGGACTGGATGTGAAATGACTTAGATGATGCATGAGAATGAATGGCCATGGACTACAAAGCAACACGGTTTGTTTGTTTAATGAGGTTTAATGAGGTTTAATGTACTAACGAGTCCCTTCTACGCATCTATACAAAGCACGCTCTTTCTCGAATGACACACTTCTTCTAGTCTCCTGAAGCACATACATTCCTCAAGCACTCTTCAGTTGACCCTCGGTCGTCTCAACCAACACATCAAACAACCTCTGAACATTCTCCTCCTTGACGCGCTCCACCCCCAAGCACACGCGGATCGCAAACTTGCCATTGACAATAGTGCTAGTCAAGTAAAACTCCCCAGCACCATTGACAGCCTCGTATAGCGCCTCTGTACGCTTATTCACCTCATCCTCGTCGGCGCCCCTCACACGAAACGACACCAGCCCGAACCGCGCACGCGTAAACACGACAAAGAGGTCGTCGCGGCTCGCCAGCTTCGCCTCGAAGCCCTCGCCCAGGACCACGCCGTTGCGGATGTGCGCTTGGAGGCCGCTGACGCCGTAGCTGCGCATGACGAACCACAGCTTCAGAGAGCGGAAGCGGCGGCCCAGAGGGATCTGCCAGTCGCGGTAGTCGGTGACAAGCTCGTTGTCGCTGAACTGGTTGCGCAGGTAGGGGGGCTTGATGCTCAGGGCCTCGATGAGCCAGGCGCGGCGGCGCACCCACACGGCCGAGCAGTCGAACGTGGTGAGCATCCACTTGTGCGGGTTGAAGTTGAAGGAGTGGAAGCGCGCGAGAGGCTTTGCCAGGGGTTGGTTCTCGGGGAGGAGGAGGGCCGAGCCGGCGTAGGCGGCGTCGACGTGCACCCAGACGTCCTGGGGAGTGTCGGCGGTGGGCGCGAGGGCGTCGGCGATGGCGGCAAAGTCGTCGACGGCGCACACGTCCGTGGTGCCCAGCGTGGCGGTGAGGTAAAAGGGCTCGAAGCCGCGCTCGCGGAGGTCGGCCACGGCGTCGGCCACGGCCTTGCCTGTCAGAGCGAAGCCGTCCTCCTCCGAGACCGGAATGGCCACGAAGCGCACGCCGAGCACCTGCGCGGCCTTCTTGGTGCTCGAGTGCGACCCCGCGCTTCCCAAAGCAACCAGCTTGCTGCGATGCTGCCACAGCGCCTCCTCCTTCTCGTCGCTGTCGGCGGGCAAGTCGGCCGTGACAGCAGCAAGATACTTGTCGCGCGCGGCGCACATGACGGTCAAGATGGCCTCGCTGGCGCTCCCGTGGATCACGCCACCGCCGTGCGTGCTGCCTCCGGACAGAAAACACTCGGGCAGGCCCAGGGCTTGGGCTAGCCAGTCCATGACGACCGTCTCGAGCTCGGTGACGGCGGGGCTGCAGATCCAGTTGAAGTGGGCGCCGTTGAAGGCGTTGGAGTACATCTCGGCCAGCGCCGCCGGGTAGCTGCCCGAGCAGGGGAAGAAGGCCATGAAGCGCGGGCTGGACCAGTGCGTGATGCCCGGGAGGATCTTGGTCTGCACGTCGCGGTGGATGGCCTCCCAGGGCTCCGGGTCAACGGGCGCCGACGCCGGGAGGAGGGGCCGGAGGTAGCCCGGCTTGACGTCGGAGACGACGCGGTTGGAGTCAACATTGTCAAAGTACTCGGTGACTGTGAAAGGTTAGCTGGTGAGGCTTGAATAAGGTTGGTGATGTTCTCGTTGGCGTTGAAAGTTTCTCAAATCGCGAAGTGGGGGAGGGGCGACTTAGCAACTCGACTTGCGGAAGGTACGACGAACGCCTCAGGGAAGGAACCACTCACTCTCGTCAATGACCGTCCTGGCCGCGTCGCGGAATTCTGAAGAGTCCATGGTTGAGGTAGGTAGCGGAATTCTTTACTGCGCGAAGCTGAGAATGACACGGGGCCGTCGGTTCCTTTTCTTTTTATCTTAGTCTGGAGATGCCATCACATACGAATTACATCCCACTTAATCGGTGTTACATATCCATCCCACTTTGCGAACCTCGGAACCCATTCAACCACCCCCACAGAGCCCTCGAGTTGGCGACGGGCGTCTTCGTCAAAACAGAAAGACTCTACTTACATTGGGCAGATTACACGCGGCTGTGCCGGCGAACGGGACGTCGTTGATCGCACGAATAGGACTCAACCTAGTTTCGACTCTTGCTCAACCCCAAACGCGGCAGGTCGAAAGATTTGAGTTCACCTCACGTTAGCGGGCGCCCTTTGTTAAACATGAATTGGACATATTATGGACCTCTGGGCTGGTCGGGACATGGCGGTCTGCTCGGAACGGTTCTGAGCGTCGTTCCGCGTTCCGGGGCCACGACCAGTTCCGAAGTCGGGTGATAAATAAGAGGAAATGCACATTGTACACCAACAGGCGACCATTAACACAAGGTGGGAGTCTATTTGTCAAGTTGAAGCCTCTCGTGAGCCTAAAATCGCCACTTGATAGAGTTGCACGAAGAATAAAATTTTCAGAGTGAAACAAGACATACATTATTTGCGCCTTGCTGACTACGACACCTAAAGTCAATCGCTTCTGATTGGCTGAAGGCATCTAGCCAATCACATCAACCACAGCCCCCTGCCCATAACCCTTTCGGGCTCAGTGGATCCTCCCAGTTACGACACAACAGTTAAGAAGACCACCCTCACCACCTGTGAAGCATTATGTCCAACATCTCGTCAAGAGATCGCCCTGCATCTTTTTCGATCCCCATCCGCTCGTACAGTGCCACACTTGAGCGGCCCTTAAATCTCCGATATTATGGCACCAGGGGCTATCTTCTTGTCACCTCCCTCTTTGAGATAATCACCCTCAACTGAACTCCTTATATCCTCGCTCTCCAAGCTTCGTCCTCTCCCCGTGACTACCCAACAAGTCATAACGACTCTGCGGCCGTGGCTCGACGCGGACTTGCCCCATGTTCCACGTGGCTTAGTCAGGCAGCGTGCACAAGTCCCGACATGATGAGACATGGGGGCGTGAACGCTTGACCCTTGTCTCTAAACCACCTTGTTGTCTCTTCACTTCTTAGAGCCTTCTTGAGATGTCGCCTCCTTCATCTAGTGTTTCGTCGAGGTATGCGCCTCTCCCCATATCAAAGAAGAGTTGACACCTTCAGAAAGGGCACACAGCGAAGGAAGCATCAAGAGAAAATACATGGCTGAAATAAACCTCAAGTCGGTAGTGTTTTCATGTCGCTATGTACCCCAATTTTATACCCTCTCCATCCATTCTTTTCATGTCCATCCCAAATCCCCCACATAGAAAATCCTCATATGAATCGTGGCAGAAAAACGGAATCCCGTCCCAAAAGCCGCAATACTCCTCGCTCAAATGCCCGTAAAAACCCAAGAACAAGAAGTCGTACATCAGTTCCCGCATCCAAGTCCCCCCGAACCACTCGCTAAACCTATTTTTTTCATGTACTCTGCATTAGGATTATAACTTATTGGTTCAGAACTCGCGGCTCTGATATCAAATCACGGCCACAGTCCTGCGATGATCGTAGCCAGGGAGAACGCTGTTCCCCTGGTATTGCGCCGATGGGACCTGCATCAGACGTGGGTGAAGGTGGCGGTCGGCCTCTTCCGCTTCCGCGGCGGCGACGGCACTCTCGAAAGAAGGCAACTCGTCGTTTTGGATGGGATCGTGGATGTTTTCCACCGTGACCTGGAGAGGCACGACGAGGCTGATGCCGGTGTTCATGGGGCCGACCGACATGGTGACATGAAGAAAGTATGATCGGCCGCTGATGCAAGAGTTGAAGGTTGGCAGGAAGAACTTCTTGTTGCCCTGTGGCAGCTTGAAGGGGATGTTCAAGGTCGAGATTTGCAGATGAGGCGACGAGGGCGAGTGATGGGAGCCGTCTGACTCGGATGCATCTCCCTCGGGCCAAGAGCTGCTCGAGTAGCCTGAATCACGGCGCTCAGGCAAATTCCCAAGCTCCCAAGTTTGGGTCTCAGGGGGGCTTGTGGTAATGTTGGTCGTGGTGGAGTAGGTAAGGCAAGGATTGCTCTGGTGCT
The DNA here is from genome assembly GCA_911649645.1 of Thelonectria discophora. Lineage (NCBI taxonomy): Eukaryota > Fungi > Ascomycota > Sordariomycetes > Hypocreales > Nectriaceae > Thelonectria > Thelonectria discophora. The sequence continues at coordinate 3,210,706 of CAJVRK010000008.1, read as the reverse complement.
TGATTCGAGCTCCTAGGTTGGGAAATTGGTCCAGGGGAGCATTGCTGAAGAATGTGGTCGATTGAAGCTTGACGTTGACCGAGTTGATCTTGGGAGGAGCAACGCTCGCCGAGTGGGGGTCGAAAGCCAAGTTCACCCGAACCGAAGATTCACTCGCGTGGAGGCCATCGGCGGAAAGCACCACGGCACCGGGCTGGACCGCGCTGGCAGTGAACTTGCCCTGCTTTGCAGAGAAAATGTTCTTGCGAATCGACTTGGACCTCGAAAGTTGATATCTCTCGTCGGTGGGAGAAACCTCAAGAGGCGCATCCTCGGGGAGCGAGGGCAACACTTTGACCATGTGGAAGCCCTCCAGAGGCATCGTGCGCCCCTCCTCGGGAGTCTCGCGGAAGACGACTGCTCGAACGGTGTACTCAATGTTCGCCATCTCAGGAGACTGGTCGTCGCTCTCCCAGAAACCCATGGTGGGAGGGAGTCTCAGGTGGGCATCCCGGATGCCAGAGTGCTCAACATGATGGTTGCAGGCGCTCAGAGTAAGCTGGTGGGGGACCACAAAGTGGAAGGGGATGGTGTAGTTGCGTCCAGCTTCGAAAACGCGGGGATTGGGAAAGTCCGCGTCACGAACGGGCATGCGCAGCTTCATAAACGGCCGGGAGGCGTAGGTCGCATACTGGTTGACAAAGTCAACACGGGTATAGGCGATGCCGGTAAAGAGAATCTCCAAGTCGTCGAACGGGACGTCTCGCATTGAGTTCACAACGACGTGACCAGAAACGGTCGAGCCCGATGTATAAGCCTTGGAGCTCCAGTGGTTGTCGAGCTTGATCTCGAGACCAGACCTGCCGGTACGAGGCTTGTTGGTCCAGGGACCTTCGGTAGACAAAGATGCCATTATTTCTTGGGAGATTTTGAGAATATGTGATGCTGTTGATGAGACTGGCCTCGCCATGGTGATATATATATCTGAGCACGGGAATGCCGTACTTCTAGTCTATGTTGAGGTGCTTGAGGAGCTCCGAGGCTTGATGCTTGATGGGCCAGGGTCCGTGGGGAGGGGGGTGTATGGAGATGGCGGCGGCGAAAAAGATGTGAGTAGCTTCGGAGCGCAAGTGGGCTCTTCTGTGCTTTCCTCGGGAGCGTGCGCGAGGTTGCTTCGCTGGAACTGGAGTAGTCAAGCTGGGTCTGACTGTTCCTGAATTGGAGCCTGTGAGAGCTTGAAACCAGGCCAAAGACGGTAGTTCACGACGAGAGAGTAAATGGATACTCGTTATTGTTCGTGGAGAAGTTCGTGGAGAAGAAGGCGAGAAGGAGGAGAACTTCTCTTGCTTCATATTTGTAAGTTCTATGCTGGCTGATAAATACCATTTGTTTGGTCGATTAGAAATAAGCCTCTGATCGATGCCAATGGCACATCTGCAAGGGAAGGGCGCGAAATAAAACCAGGTTTGCTAGGTAGTAACCTGCAGCGTTGATCACCCTCCCTTGCCGCTAATGTGGTGTTGTCGACAGTAACAGCCGGGCGGCATCCAGCAAGCAGTCCAGGTGATGGCGAGCCAGATCCCCGATTCCTCCGTCGGTACCTCAGCGTCGTACCGGTACCTCTTTGGCCCCGTCTCCTCATCGAACCGCTGTGGCTGCCATGCGCCCTGTGAGAATTGAACCACCAGACTGGCAGGGATTAGACACATCGTGCATTAGCGTCCAGAGTGGCTCTTCTCGCCCGGTGCCGAAGAGGGCCTTTTCCAAGACCCCTTCCATTCGTGATCCGTCTGAACACCATGCGAGCACTCCTCGAGGCACCTGGGCCGCTTCGTAGTGGGACTCCCGTGGCGCTAGCATCGATGCTTGATGAACTCAGGATGCTCGACTCTCATCCATCCGCTTGGGTTCCGTGGGCAACTGAGCATAGATCTCTCCAACGAGCGTCCATTCGACCTAGGGACGAACTATTTGCTCGGTGGGTTGCCATGTTAGCAATGGGTTAAGCAGAAAGGATCCCCAATCCAAAGTGCCAGAGGAGTCATAAGACTGGGTAAGCGAAAACCGCGGTCCGCGATGGCGACACTTTCCGACCCCTGGAAGCCGACCCTGGGTTCCTAGAAGCCTTCGAAGGGTGAAGAAGCTGTCGGGAGTGCCGCGCACGCTTCATCGGCAGACACGGGGTCAGCCCAGATGTCAGAAGCTCCCCGACAGCCAAACAGATGCACCACATGTTCCCAAACGAGACCACAGGACTCGCTGCTGCAAGGCACCCACATCGCCGATTCAGACCGTTGCCGGGGATGGCCAGTCAGGCGAGAACCGGGCCGTTTCGTACACAAAGCCTGGCTGCGTGTAAGTGCCAACGCCCAGCTAATGCCTCTTACTTTGCCATCCAGCCACATACACTTTGCACAGTGATTTCTTGCCTCGTTTCAGCGTGAGCATCGAGATCTCGAAAGTCGCCCTTGATGAGCGGTAAACCAGGGATGCCAAGGCCTTCCAAGGTGACAAAGAATGCTGGAGTCAAAACTGGAGATCATGACTTCACGATTCTCCACGTAAGTCGTGTTTGCATCTCGATGATGATGAGAATTCCACCGTCATGCTCCAAGATTGCACCTCACGGTGTGTTTTGGGAGGGGTTGGCGTAAAGACGACGGGAGAGCTGAGTCAAAATGATCATGGTGGGAGGCTGCAGCAGCCGCGATGGAGAAGCCAATACTTCTGGCGAAAGGCGCCATTGCGTGGACGTGCGAGACGAGCGAAAGCGGAAGCGGAAGCGCAGAACAAAGAACATGGATGAAGACGTGTCGTTGGATCGTGCTACGGGAATACGGACACATTTCCTGATGCCTGATGTGTCTGGCAGAGGAAAGTGCGTACCTGCTTCACACGGGGACGCCTAGCCCGGACATCGGCATCGTGAAATGGAAGGCACGGGGCGAGTAGTGCGCGCCTTCCCGATGGTCGCCGGCGGTCAGAACGAGAAGGCGCAACACGCACGCAACGGGAGGAGAAAATTCCTTTCCATCATTCACGGCTGCGAAAAGCTAGCTCAGTAGAACCACCTCACTACCACCACCTCCTCCCTTCCGCACCCTCCCTCCATCGTTGATACTATTCTTGTGCTCTCGCGAATGTGATGAGGCTGTTTTCCCAACCTTACTCCCTCGAGTTTCTATTACTTGACAACTATGCGCTTCGCCGTGCCGGGCTGAAGGCCCTGGTTCCATCTGGCCTTGTCGACCCTCCCACCCTTTCGAACACGCACCTTCATGCCCGCTCCGTTCCCTCCGCTACCGAAAAAGCCCTCGTCCAGCACGCAAACATCCAACCCATCAGGCGTGTTCCGTGCCGGGATGCCGCTGCGATGCTCGAACTTGACCGAGTCTGTGCCCACCTGGCCTTCTCGAAATGGCCCAGCCATCGTGGTCTTCGTCTGACGGTCCATTGGTATCCAGCAATCCCACATGTGAACCCTTCTATTCTCGCCCAAGAAGCAGACAAGGGTCTTCGATACACCCTTGTAAAAGAGGCGAGTTCAAGCGTTGGTGTTCTGCTGATGGATCGTTCGTACCTGAGCAGAATGAACCTGAAGCAGGAGGCTCACGATGCTTCGCAAGCTCTCATCCAGCCTACCCTTTTCGGGGCATCGTTAGCAAGCTTTAGATTTCCACCCCCGGCAATTTTCAGGTTTGCCTTCACTCTCCATTGACCCCTCCCACCATCAGGACAGGCCATCTCTCAATGTTACCGCCATCACCCGCCTCCTCGCCTCCGGCCTACCTCCGGTCTCCCACCGGGATTGTGACCAAGATGAGCGGCTGAAATGGAAGAAAAAAGTCTTCTGGTCTCAAAGCCATGACTGGCTTGGGGCAATAACCGTCGGATGTCCCCATCTAAGTCAGGGGAAGCACAGCACATCGACGATTCAAGTGACACATACCTCCCAGCTCCCACCTCTTCCTAGGTACGGACGGAAATATGAAACCAATTCGAGGCTGATCAACAAGGCAGCTTTCCACGAAGCTGCTCAACAAAATGAAGCCATCTCGATCTGGCCCATGAGCTGACTGCGGGGATTTGGAGTTTGCCCAGATGGAGGAGTGGACCGCGGTATGGCGCATCTCAGGAACAATCCACTCGCATGCATTCTGCTAAGAAGCTTCTCAACTCGGAGTTGCACGACTTTGCATCCATGCGATTCCACTCTCCGGAGACGGTCCTTTGCTTAGCTTATTACTTGCCTAAAACGTACCCAGGTGAGCCCGTGTCCGCGTGCTGACTGGTGGTGAGCATAGTAACCGTTTGATAGGGCATGGGTGACATCCCCTTCTTCCTTGCTTTTTGGGGATGCCTCGCATCAACTACAGCACGACAGCGGACTAGTCCCAACAACACCAAAACTTGAATCTCACGATGCTTCAAGGCCAACCAGCCTGGCCGCGACATCCAACACATGTTGCGTCGTTTTTAGCCAACAGTTACCGGCAAATCTAGCTACATGAGCAAGCCATTTCATGCTGAGTCAAGTTTTTTACTGTCCCATGTCTTATTCTTCTCCACCACATACATACCGTCTTTTCCCTCACTCCCTTGTTCCCTCCCACTCAGTGGTGTCCCTTCAGCCGCCGAATCGATGAAGCCAAGAGCATTCTTCTCTCTTTTCATCTCCCGTTACCAACCCCCTACCCAGCCGATGTCGCCTCCTCTTCTCCTCGGCGCCGAGACCAGGTCCGCTAGCTCAGCCGACCGAGAAGAATTTGTTAGGGCATGTTGGCTCCCCACCACATGATCTCCATATGCATTGAACAGGTGCCATTGATGGCACGGGTGCACTGACTTCAAGGTCCCCCAAGTAGAACGACTTTGGGCTTGTCGTAAATTCTTCGCATCGGGGTCCACCCCGCCCTTCTGTCAGGGAGGTGAAGCATTATCGGAGACTTGACGAAATGGCTTCATCGGTGTTATGGCCCAACAGCAAGTTGGTGTCCCGATCCCAGCAACCACATGCGCTCTCGCCATTCAACGGGGACCGACACTCACGAAGGCTTCACCCAAAACGCACGACTCCCAGCACCTCACTCCGGGATCCGTCAGTTAGTGAAGCCACCTGAGATGCGACATACCCCCATATGCCAATACGACTGGTCTTCTCCTTCTCCGCTCTACTTACACCCTCCCCCGTGGTTCACCTCGGTGTGCTCGTCTATCGCAAGTTTCCAGCCTTTCTACCTACTCCCTCCACCCCCTTTCCAATTTCATACAAACTCCCATTTCGTCAGGATTGCGCGTTATGGCCAAGAACCAGTCACGGCGAGTTGAACTATCCTCCTTACACAATTGCATGATTCATCCCACCCCATGATCTCCGCAATCCACTCACAACTTCCTTGCCCGTTTCCATTCGAACAGCTCCGATCCCCAGCCTGTTCCATTTTAGGGGTCATCCTACATCTGAACTGTCCCCCATTTCTGATTGGATCCCAGACGGTCACCGCGGTGGAGGGGCGTTATCAATCAGCAGGCGAACTTGCCGAAGATTGATGCTAGTTAATTAATGAAGAAACATTACAAACCACACCACCAATGCACTTGGAGATGAAAGGGTTAGGTTTCATGAGAAAGCCCGTCATTTTCTTGATCTCATAACCAAAATTCGTCAGATGGCGCGATCTGACGTTGAGTCACTATACGACCTCCACCAATCTCCAACATGGAACTGCCCGGCAGCGGCAGCGCAACACCACGATAGCTTATCACAGAGGATAGCGTCAAGATCCCGCCGAATAGCGGACATACTTGAAGACTCCATGATACCATCCAGGTAATCCTTGTGCAAACAACTTGGCTTTGGCGGTATACACATTCTTGATCAAGAGGTTGACGGTTCACAGACTTCAGTCCCAACTCATCCTGTACATGCCACCATCTTGAGCCGCAACCATATAAGGCCTTCCAATTAAATCTACATCGGCCCCTCCATCAACACCTGCATGACACCCTCCTTTCAAGAGTTAGCCCAGTCCGTGCTTCCCCAAGTGCAGCAGTCGCACCCCCTCGAATCATGAGGGGAAGTTCCCTCACTGTGTTCGGCCGCTTTGAGCATCAAGACGAGTATCTCACTACAAGCAAGCGAAATACCAGCCGAAGCTACCGCTCCGAGTCACAATAATTCGTGTTGTCAGTCACCTTGATGGGTTGCGTAACCGCTAGAAAGACCCCTGAGGAGGCAGCTCCGGCGTGGCAATTCTGGGGTAAGCAGAGAACTTTTTCTTATTGTCGCCCTGGAGTTGAAAGCATAAACAGCTAGCGTCTAAATCACTCTCGTCGACTCATGGCTTTCGTATCCCCACGTGGAAACTGCGTCACAGCGGCGGTGTCATGAGGTTTATTCTGTTGCTATGGCTCGCAATTTGGTTTGCTTGGCGAACTATGAATCGTTCACATGACAATAAAGACGGGTACGAGACGAAGTGGCATTCGACGGTAGAGGAACATCTGCCTCAATGTTCAGCTCTCGTGATATCTATGCGCCCCGGTACCAAGATACTTGGCAGAACTCAGTTTCATCACTTACAACACACACATCTCGATGCTCCTCAATGGCGAGCTCATGAAGGTTTCCTTCCTTTTGTCAGATAACCCCCGAGGCGGCTTGGCTCGCCAGTTTGTTTATACATTGTCCAACTCCCCCGCTCGCTCGCATCATCCAAATACAAGTACAAGCGCCAAGCAAAAACTCTCAAAAGATCCGGCGAGCTTCGCTTCTCTAACCAATTGGATCTATTCATTCTCATCCGTCCTGCCGCCTTGTTGCTTCTTGGTTTTCTTTTTTCCGGTTTTATACGACCCTCCTTTGGTCTTTCTCTCCTTTCCATCTCAAATGTGCTTGGCTATTCGTGCCAAGAAATGTACAACATGATGCCAGCGCCCACGGCGACGGCGGTGAACTGCACAAGCGTCTTCTTGAGCTCTTCGGCCTTGTTCTTGCCCGTCTCCAGCAGCTCAGGGATGACGGCGACGGTGCCGACGTAAAGGAAGGTGCCCGCGGTGAAGGGGAGCAGCATGTCGCCCCAGGTCTGGACACGACGAGTCAGCAAAACCGCATACATGAAACAAGAATAACAATTGTCCACAGAGATATCAAGCTCCCTCGAGGACAGCAGTCGAAACTTACCAAGCTGGTGCCCCAGATACCCTGGTTGCGAGGCATGGGGACGTCGCTGGTCTGGCCGCCAAACTCCTGGATGGCGATGCCGATCAGGGTGCCCAGGAGAGCGCCGAGGGCGGTGACGAACTGAGAGCCCATGGCGGCGCGCTTGGAGAAGCCGGACTGGATCAGTAGGGCAAAGTCGCCGACCTCGTGGGGGATCTCGTGGAAGAAGACGGCGACGGTGGTGGTGGCGCCGATGGTGGGGGAGGCGTAGAAGCTGGCGGACATGGCGAGGCCGTCGGTGATATTGTGGGTGAAGTCGGCGCTGCGAAGGGTCAGTCAATGGTTATGGGTGGTTGCTTGCTGGATGCGATTGCTGTCGCCAATCCGTTCACCACGGGAGCTTCTTACATGAGGTTGAGGTAACCGCCCAGCTTGACGCTGGGGTTGATCTCCTTTTCGTGGTGGTGCTCCTCAACAGGTTCGACATCCTTCTTGGACTTCTTGCGGGACTTGACCTCTCCGTCCGTAGCCTCGACACCGGTAGAAACAGCCTCGTCCTCGGCTTCGGCGTGCGAGTGGCCGTGCGAGTGGTCATGGCCCCCCTCCCCGCCCGTCGCGATGCGCAGGCCCTTGTCCATGGCGACAAAGGTCATGAAGCCGACCAAGATGGCCAGCCCCAGGACGAGGTTGCGGTTGGGCTCGACGAGGACGAACTTGACGGCGTCCTCGTGGTCCTCGCCGACGAAAATCTCGGGCAGCAGGTGGAAGAGGGTGTCACCGAGGAGCCCCCCGACGGCGAAGGCGACCATGACGGACAGGGAGGCCGGGTCGATGTTTGTCGGGCAGAGGGCAAGCAGGAAGTTGGGGGGGCCGGAGATGTAGAGGGTCGCGAGGAGGGCGTTGACGGCGGGGGAGCCGGGGAAGAGCACGGCAAAGACGCGCTCAGTGACGGACGAGGGCGCGGCGGCGTGGTCGGCGTGTTTCGCGGCGTTGAGGCCCTGGACGATGGAGCAGGACTGCGCGGCGCAAGGGTTAGTTTTATCGCGACGAGATTGTGAGGAGAAGTAAAGAGGAGGGAGGTGCAGGGTGCGTCTTTACCTGGAGCTGCTGGTCCAGCTCGTCGAGGCTGAGGCTGTCGAGGTCGAGGCCCGAGACGTCGGCGTCGGAGCTGGAAGGGTCGGCGCGGGCGTGGGCGTGGGCGTAGGCCACGGCGGCGAACCAGGAGAGGCACATGGCCGAGAGGTAGAGCTTCTTCCGGGAGAAGGCCATGTTGGCGACTTGTGGATTGGGGGGGGGGGGGCAAAGGATGGGAGAAACGAGTGGATGAGAATGTCGAAAAGGATGGCTCGCGCAACGAAAAGGAAAAGGGCACGAAAGGAAAAAGAAGCAGAAGCAGAAGCAAGGGCAGAAGCAAAGAGAGCGCGGCTCCTTTGAGGATGGGAAGTGGAGGACAGATCGATGCCGGCGCCGGCCTTGGCTGACGGCGGATATGACGGGGGGAGACCGGGGGGGGGGAAGGGGGAGGGGATGATGGCTGTTGGTTGGGTGGAGGGACTTGGTAGGATGGCCAGAATGGTTGCTATTGAGAGAACGACCCTAATTGATGAATTAACGATGGTCACTGGTTCTCACCTCCTGGCTTATTTAATAAAACTTGTGCGTGCTAACGAAGATGAGCTCAGCTTCGATCACCAAGACCAACGCTACAAGCCAGCAAAAACGCTCCAGGTCGTATCTAGGCCCAGGCACGGACTGGCCCCGTTGATCGGGTGTCGGATGCACCCGTGATCTGCTTAATCAATATGTCTGAAACTTGGGAATTAATTCACGGTCAATTTGCATTTAGGATAGCACGAGGCAGGTACCAAGTTTAATTCATCTTCTTGGTTCTTGTTGTTTGAGTTTTCAACGTATCATCACACTGCCCGAATGAGGCAGGAAGCATTTAAATGCACTTTCCCTCCCCCGCCAGTAACGGCCCCGTTGAGGTCACGCGAGCTGCTTCTGGATTCTTCAACCTTTCATCCATTCTTCGTCCACCACGGCAGTCACAAGTCAGCCAATCACCATTCAATTGTCGCCATCACTATCCCGCCGTTGTCTCAGCGCGTCTACTCGTCATCGTCATCGTCCCGAGCGTCTCTTAAATCCGACATGTTTATTCCAAGAGTCCGACTAAGGAGGCTTCATTTCATCTAAAATCCAACAACGAAGAACCGAAACACCACCTCGGTCAACGTCACATACGGGGGAATATCCTTTCCCATTGCCCACCGAACGGGCACCAAGTCTATGATCTAATCCGTGTCGTATGTACATGACCGCCAATGAAGAACCCCGACCAGTGTGGGCTGTTCTCCTGCCCTAGGTTGCAACCTCGACGATAAAAGAAATGCTTGCCTGTGGAACGTTGAAACGAAAAAAAAGGCAAATGCCGGGCTCTACAGAGAAGTGTAGACTAGGTTAAGCGACCCAGCTTACAGAGCAAAGGCGGCAATCACCAGCGCCACGGCGGCGGCGCCGAGAGAGTTGAGCTGAGAGCCGCTGCCGGTCACGGTGGTGGACGAAGCATCGGTGGCAGCGCTGGTGCTGGATCCAGAGCCGGAGCCGGATCCAGAGCTGGAGCCCGAGGTGGGAGTCGACACGGGGGTCAGGGTCGCGGAAGCGCCGTTGAGGTAGCCGGTGGCAGTCGAGTTGCTGTAGCCGCCGTAAGAGCCGGAACCGCTGTTGCCGTACTGAGAGCCAGTGGGGGTGGAAGCGGGAGTCGCGGGGGTCGCGGGGGTCGCGGTGCTGTCGCTGCTGTCGGAACCGCTGCTGGACTTGCTGCCGCTGCTGCTCTTGGTGTTGCTGCCGACCTTGGTCTTGGTCTTGTCGACGCCATCGCAAGAGAGATCGTACAGGGGGGTCTTAGACAGGGTAGAGCCGACAACACCGAAGCTAGGGTTGGGGGTCGTGGGCGCAGAGTCCTGGAGAGTGTACCACCAGACGTTGGTGACGCCGAACAGGGGGCAGCCAACATCCTCCCAGTAGGTGCGGGCGTTCTTGGTCGAGGGGATGGCCTTGTTGTACGTTTTTCCGCTAACGGGCCAGCCAGTCTCGGTTATCCAGATCTCTCGGGAGCCGGCAACCGCCTGCACCTTGTCGTAGGCGGCCTGGAAGAGGTTGGAGCCCTCGGACACGGGGTTGTACTTGGTCTCCTCGAAGTAGGGGTACGTGTCCATTCCGAGCCAGTCGCACGACTCGATGAGGGCCGAGTTGGAGCTGTTGGAGTAGGCGTTCCACGTATCGACGTGGCCGACGGGGATGTCAGCAAGGCAAGTGCCCTTGATGGCCTTGCGCGTCAGCTCGATGTAGTTGACGAGGGTGTCGGGGCCACATCCGGGGTCGGAGTCGGCCTCGATGCCAGCCTCGGAGATGCGATACAAGTCCTCGCTGCCAACGGAGATACCGGCGACGAGGTCGTCGATCTGACCGCAGTACTGCTCGATGGTGGTCTTGAGAGCCGTGATTTCGTTGTTGAACGAGTCGGAGCCGGCAGAGGCCCAGAGACCGAGGAGCAGGCTGGTCTTGGTTTTGATGGCGGCGGGGATGGCCGAGATGACGGTGTCGGTGGTGCCGCCCTGGATCATGGTGTAGAGACGGGCGCTGGTGAAGGCGCCGTCAGTGCCTACGAGGGAAGCGGCAGTCTTGAACTCGTTCTCAAAGTCGGTCTGGACCTTTGCGGTGCCGTCGGTGAACGAGGCACCGTAGTTGAAGCCCTGGAAGGCAGCGCTGGCCGAGCCGACGGCCGCAGCCATGGTGAGGAGGGTCGACGAGGAAGGCATGTCGACGGTTGGTTGTCTTCGGAATATGTCTTTTTTACGGGTGTAAGTGTGTTTGTGTGTTTGAGCCGGGAGACCGGAGGACGAAGGGATTCAGGCTGATTCTGATCTCTTCAAGCAGGGTTTGGGAGCAACGTATGAACGAGGGCGTTGTCCAGGGGGTTCAATGAGGGAAGTGACTGACGAGGTATTAAAAATAAGAAATAAGAGAAGAAGGGTGAACAACAAGAGGGTTAAGGAAAGAAAGAAAGAAGGGAAGAGAAAGCGGCGACAGGTGAGGATAATAACTCGTCGGGTTGTAGATGCACACCCCGGGTCACTGACACGAATAGGGACAGAACAACAACGACTGGAGGACAGGGCCAACTGGGACGATACAGTACCTGACCAGGGATTGCAATTGCAAGCTTCTTCCACAACGACATGGCTTCTCCACCGATCCACCGTCAAAGTGTGGTTCAGTTCAGTTCAGTTCATGGCCGTTTCTCCACAACACAACAACCAACCGGAGGTCGACATGCCGGACGGGAGAGATGACTCGGTGAAGGAGCCTTTGGCTTTGGGTGGCTGTCAGTCTCTTCCAGGCACCGCCGCTGCAGCCGAGCCGAGGACCCAATCAGCAAGTAAAGACGACATATCAGGCCAGGACACGGCAGTCGATAGGCCTCCTGTTGATCCTAAGCGACCAAAACAGAGAAAGCCAACACCTTTTCTCTCCTTTTCCCTCCCGAGCCAAATCTTACAACCCAGTCGGCATTTCCACAATAAACAAATCCAATAATCCAATCCCTTTCGTTCGAGGTCCGAATCGACGTCCCGGGACATGGATCAAAATAACAGGGACTGGCGACGGTGCCAAGCCACAGCCCGCACGGAAGCCAAGAATAGCAACCCCGAACAATGTGAGCCCTGGTCAAGAAGCTTTGAGCCTTGGAAGCTCAACGTCGAAAGGGGAGCTACTGGGGGCAGGGGTATTAGCTGGCGGTCTGTTCCTGATGCTCCTCTCTGGATAGTAGCTACGGATATGTTCGACATCACCACGGCCGAGAGTCGAATGCAGAGCATTGCAAGAGGCAGGAAGAAACCCGGCAGGACTTCATCCCATCGGCCCAGAAATGGACGGTCCGTATGGGGTTCGAGGCAGATGCGAAATCAAGGCACAATACGCTCACCCCAGTCACGTCATGCGTGGGTCGACGACGACGTGGACGTTGAAGAATCAACAAGAAGGCCGGATATCCGTCATGTTTGTACAGTATTCATACGGAGTAGGAATGCCTCAGAAGAAGACGAGCAACAAACAAAAAGCCATGGACCAGAAAAGTCCCTGGCGGGTTGGGCGTTGAACTACGCCGCCACGGGCGCGGAGGGTTCAAAGGTCGATCGATCAACGAATGCACAATGGGCATAAACAGACGGCACAAAAAGATTGGAAGCCTCGCAAATACGGCATCCCAAGAGGCAAACCACATCCCTGAGAGGGACTCGTCAGCTCTTTTCCCAGTCCCCCACATCCCCTTTTGTCCTCGACTATGCCCGCGCCGTCCGGGGTTGTCCCCTGCTTTTCCCCTCCATCCCCTGCGCCATTCGGGGCATTTTCCACTGGCCGCTTCTGGCGGGAGGGAGAAATGGAAGGACGAGAAAAGAGAAAGTGTTCTGTGATGTGCCGCTGGGATAATTCCCCCCCCCTTCTGCAGGGTAAAGAAGAAGGGACTTGGGAAGAAGATTCGACGGGACGTGCAATTTGTTTCATCTCGCTAACCCACCGTTGTGGGATTGCTTTTGACGCGTCCTCTTTGATGATTCGGCCTGTCGCTGGTTGCTGACGAAAATGGATTGGATGGGTGCCGGGAGAGATGGGACGAAAAGGACGCTTGTTGCAGCAAGGTGCCGGATGTCCTATTTCGGTTAATCCGGCCTCGTAGCCCTCGTGAACAACGAAAACCGTCGGTGCAGCCTTGGCCCAAATGACAAAGAAAGAGAGAGAAGCCAAACAAACAAACGCAAGCGGAAGAAACAGATGGTGACCGCAATCAAAAATTAACAAAAAAAAAAAGGAAAAGAACATTTTTACCGAAAAAAAAAAAAAAAAGGCAATCAGATGGCGGTGGAGGCATATGCTCCCGGCAGGGCTTGAACCTGCGACCCTCGCATCACCAATATTTACAATGTGTGGAAGTATTAGTACGATGCTCTAACCAACTGAGCTACGGAAGCCGTCCAATTGTTGTTGGGAGGGTGAAGTTTAATTGAATTTGATAGACTCTTGGTCCGTGCTTCCCTGAAGCTTCCAGACAGTTTACCCTATAGATAAAGAATTTTCCAGTTGCCGGACTGAGTGCCAGAGTTCAAAGTTGGATAAGATGCACGATTTCTTTACTGGACGTCTAATTTTCTAAGTATTCATAGAGATATGGACAGGTATTGTGATGCTTAATATAATAAAGTACTAATAAGAGACGTTGACGATTAACACTCTTTACAACTAGTCAACACCAATATAGTAGCCGAGACATGGGAAACAACAACGACGCTTAATTTGTCGAACGAGAAAAGCCATCACAAGCGAAGAGAAACAAATTTCGTTCCTAGTACACCTATTCCGCGGCCAGAAGGACCTTGGATGGTCCGCCTCGAACACAGGTGAATCACACCAAGGCCTCTCTCATCCAAGGTTCAGCAGCACATTCTAATGATTGCATCGGAATTCAGCCAGGCATCCTCTCTTGAGCGACGCTGAAACTACCCAAATTCATATCCCATGATTGACTCATCATCTATCCTTCATGACCAAATGTAAACGCTCGCCTCAATCATACATGAAGCCTCGAATGCCCCTCAGGGCCGACGACTTCTTATCCTTCTTGGACGACGACTCTTCCTTCCCCTTGTCCCTTGAATCTCTGCGCAACCGCGTCTGCAGACTCTCCGAGAAGAGGTCCGAGTGGCTCCGGGCCAACAGCCGTCCCGCAGACTCGCTCCGGCCCAGCCCCCTATGATCGGGGCTCAGCGAGAGCGACCCGTCGCCCGACCAGTCCGTCCCGGACGGCGACCCAGGTCGATGTGACCAGATACCAGACACGGGCGTCCCGGGCTTCTGTTGAGGCCCTAGCGGAGGCGTCACATTGAAGGCCGATCCCTCTATGGACTCGGGGTCTGTATAAACCCGATGTAGTCGTGTCTTCATCATCACCGGGCTCGCCGACACGGACAAATCCTCGCTGTCCCCTTCAACACTCGGCGTTGTATCAATCTTTAGCTGCCCAAGCGTGATCCCCGTCTTCATGTCAAGCAATGACGACTGGAGGGCCGTGTACTTTCGCGTGACAAGATTGCACTGCTTCTGCAGCTCAGCCTGCTTTTCTCGACTCGCTGCCAGAGCTGCCTCGACAGCCTCTTTTGCCTGAGGCGAAGATGGACCACGTCCGTCTTGCGCCTCCGAGAGCCTCGCTTGTAGTGTCGCGACCTGGCCCTGGAAGAGTTTCCTCGTCCGCTCAATCTCACTCTCTCGTGATGCAAGCTGGGTGGCCAGCACTTGCACCCTCTCCTCGGCTTCTGCCGCCCTGTCCAGAGCCTCTTGTTGAGCAATTTCCTTGGCTTGGCTGTCCCGTTCGACAATCGTCAGTCTGTCCAGCTCGCTCTTGAGCCGGGCTGTTTCGGCCCCGTGAATCTCGATGGATTGCATGTTTTGCTTCCAGTTTAACTCTTTGACCTCGGCTTCGCTAACCATGACCCTGAGCTTTTCACACTCCGCCCTTGTGTTTTCGACCTCCTTCTGAGCAGTTTCGAAGTCAGTCTTGAGCTTCTTCGATTCGTCGCGCAGTTTCTTGAGTTTGGTGGCAAGGTCCGCTTCCCATTTCTTTGCCATGGCCCTGCTTTTCTCCGACTCTCCCTTGACCTGCATCTCTGCCTTCTTGGCCTCTTCGAATCGATTCTTGAGATTGCGGTTCATCATAATGAGGTTCTGAGTCTCTGCTTCGGTGACGGCTTCGTCCAAGCGCCTCCGTCGCAGGTCGCCAATGTGTGCCATGTGTTGCTGCTTCAAATACCTCTCAAAGTTGAGATCGTTCTGGAGAATGAGAATTCGTCGTTGAAGGTGGGAAATCTGAGGAGTTGTCTCGATCTGAGATAGTGGCGAGCTGATCCCCGGGATTTCGACAGGACGATCCGCCGTGGGCTCTTGGTGGCTCAGAGAGAGCGAGGGCACACTGTCGTTAGCCAATGATTGGTTGAGGCATGACTTCATCGCCTTGTTTGACTGGATCATATCCTGAAGCTGTGTGTGCGAGGCTGATGTTGTGAGGTTGCTGGAGAGCGTTGGGCTGGCAACGCTGGATTCCCTGTTCCTCACCTCTGCCGAATCTCGGGTCGAAGGATGACTTGAATGAGAGTCGTGGCGGATCAAGGTTGACGGCCTCCGGCTGATTGATTCCATACTGGCAGACTGGGCAATACTGTATCCTTCTTGAAGATCGAGCATGGATGACCTGCTCAGGAGTGCGTCTTGGCTGTACCTAAGAGAACCCTCGCTCATGGGAGCTTCTGCATCAGGGATTGATGGCAAGGTCTGGCTAACGACCTGGTTGAGCTCCGTCACCAAGCAGAGACCCATGCACTCCGCCACTACCTCGGGCGCCTCGCTCTTGATCCATCTGCTGAAATCTGTCTTTTCTGACTCGACCGTCAGAGTGTAGAGGTTGGGATGGAGAAGGTGGTGTCGTCTGAACCTCTCGGATTGGTCTCGAATTTCTGTCGGTTGCACCTCCATGTCATTCGCATTTGCCACATTGGCATGGCGAAGATATCTTTGGGGTTTGCGAATGTAGTCCAAGAAATTAATTGGGTACAGGCCGTAGAGGATTGTATAGTAGTTCAACAGATGGTCGACAGGGTGATCGTCCACCTCTGCTTCGAAGCTGTACACTTCCCAAGGTCCGTCTCCCGAATCGTCTGACCGCGGTTCCACAATGCCCGCTCGTTCTCGAGCCCAGAATAACAGCCTGGCGTAGATATTGAACAAGGTCGGAAGGTGAGGCACCAATGAACTGGGCATGTGCGGTAGAAACATGATCAGAGTCGTCAAGGCGATGGAAACGATGGTCGTGGAGGTGTCGCGTTGCAAACATCTCAAGAGGTTGCAAAAGAGAGGAGTCTGGAGGATGAGATGGATGTGCGGCGGTTGGCTCTGGAGATAGTCGGTAAGGAATTTCAGGACAGCTTTGCGATACTGTTTCTGGAGAAAGTAGCGGTCGAGGGCGTTGAACATGTCCTTGAAGAGTCAGTTTATGTGATTGCGAAGGATATGCTGCGCCTACGGACCTTGGGATGCCGTGTACCAAACTGGATAAGAGCCTCTCGTGTGATCTTCTCGTTGTAGTCGTCGGTCGTGTTCCCCTCAATGGTGGCGGGGTAGAGCTTGACCATCCATCCTGTCAAAAGGCGATCGATAAGCGGGTTTGAGAAGATGTTGTCTCCCGAAGACTCGGCGGATTCCTCAGCCAGAGATAGAATGTCCATAATGCTGGCTAGCGACTCGGCCACGACGCCCTTTTCAGGAGCAGCCACGGCAGAAAGCGCGGTGCAAGAATCCCACAATGCAAAGATGCGCTCCGGGGTTTTCAGCACGGGAAGCAGGCGGCGGCAGATGGCTAGCCACGGGGCGAAGGCGGCAGGTGTGTTCTTGACATACTTGTCGAATAGGGAGAAGAGCTCGTCCTGGAGGCGATCGGCGGCGGCATCGTCGTACTTCTGGTGTCGTCGCAGGTAGCCATCGATGACTTGGGAGAGGCCTTCTGGGAGCGGGGCGGTCGGTTCTGCGAGGAAGGCGACGATCGCTTTGGACAAGTCCTTTAGCGACCTAGAGAGGTGGAGATGATGGTCAGCAGAGGCAAGTTGGCGAGGGGCTGAGGGGTTTGGCTGGGCGTCGGGAAAATGCAGAGCCGCAGGGCCAGGGATGGTTGGGTGAGGGCGTGGTGGTGAGGAAGATTTTCAGGAGGCTCGGAGGTACGTACGCCGATGAAGCCATGTTCGGCATGACGGCCTCATCCGGGCTCGCAAGATATGAGATGACGGTGACCAGACCGAACGAATGAGGCCCGAATGATGTGGATCTCGAGCAGGCTGACGGGAGGGTTGAGTGAAGCTATTTCGAGGATGTTGGGCGTGAGCAGCTGCTTGCGATAGATTGGAAGGAAGGCGTGAACGGCGGCTTGTGGCGGGCCACTTCAAGACGGGACGGCAGGGTGCGCAAGAGTGGTGCAACTTCTGGCGAGCACCCGAGTGGGGGATTAAGCTTTCTGGCTGCTAATTTTGCAGTGGGTAACGCAGCACTGGAACGGCCGTCGTGAGGCCGTTTTAGGGGAGTAAGCCTGCTGGAAACAAACAGCGACAGCGGTCTGCCAGCGGCCCGCTACAGGGGCGGGCAGGAAATGGACGTTTTTTATTGGGCGAAAACGGCTCACCTCTGGGAAGCGAGGTCCTCAGACCTGGCTGGGATGATCGGCCAGGCTGTCCCGGGGCACGCGGGTTCATAGTACCTAGCGGCGCGATGGATCAAGGCGGGCGAAGCGGTAGCCGGGACTTAAAAGAAGCGAGACCCACCGAAGATGAGCCGTGCGCTAGCAACCCCGCATTCAAGGCGCCCGCATGACCCATGAGACCTCAGGTACGTACCTCCACTGCCCGCCATTCACTGGATTGCTGGGCCTCTGGACATGCGAGACAGGAGACGTACGGCGCGCTGTGGGTCCTCACACCAGACGGAGACTGACGCCAGCAATGAGCTGCCCTTCTGACTTGGATCGAGCCACTTGCCTTCATACCGGTGCAGGACTGGGGAAATGCACCAATGCACTTGGGTCTAGTGAAGCGAAGTTTGTGCCGCGAGGTGACGGAATTGGCTGGGCCAAACGTGCTTCTGGAGCTGTGCGTGAGGTAACGTGCCTCGGAGCCCTGGGTACGAGACGGCGGTACCTTACCACGTCCTCCCCAACCCTAGGAGCCCTTGTTTTTATACCCTCCCTCCTCCTCGTCTTGTCTTCTTTCTTTCTTCCCCCTCATCTTCCACCGAGATCCCATCCATCCAATTCATCTCAATTACCATCCCAACCCATCATCACCCTTCGTGTGTCTGTCCCCTTTCGACTTACACACTTCCCATCTGTCCTGAGCTTCACCATTCCCCAATTCACCATACCACCACCCACCATTACAATACCGGCAAGATGAGTGCAAACAAGTCCTCCGCCGTGGCCGACCAGGAGCCCCTGGACGTCCTCGTTGCGGTTCACGAAAAGTTCGACCTCCTCGACTTCACTGGTGTTGTTGAGGTCTTCAACACTGCCTGCCACGATTTTGAGGACGCCGAGAGTAAGTCGGCGTGCATCGACCCCTCACTTCAAACCCCCTCCCACTGACCTCAACCTCCCTTGCATAGACACCAAGGCCTTTGAGATCACCGTCGTCGGCCCCGAGCCCAAGGTTCTCTCGTCCCAGGGCATCATCATCGGCTCCCAGATTTCCTACAAGGAGGCCCACGACCGCCTCGAGGAATTTGACGTGCTGGTGGTCGTCGGCGGCAACTCCAAGGAGATTATCGACAAGGAGCTCGAGCCCCTCAGCCTCATCAGCGACTTTGCCGAGCTGCAGAAGCGCGACCCTGCCCGCGAGCGAACCGCGCTCTCGGTGTGCACCGGCGCCCTCTTCCTCGGAAAGCAGGGCATCCTCTCCGGCCTCTCGGCCACGACCCACCCCGACTACCTGACTACCTTTGAGAACATCTGCAGCGACGCCGCGACCAACCTCCTCCAGGAGCGTACCGACGTGATCGAGGACGCCCGCTACGTGGTCAACAACCTTCGCTTCGACCTCGGAGACGAGGACGAGAATCCCTACATTCACTACAAGGCCGACTCCGGCCGACGCCCTTCACTGACTGCCCGGTACGTAACAAGTTCCCACCCCGGGGTCCTCTTTACCCCGCTTTGTCCGCATGCATTGGGTTTGAGACGGTTCAACTGACTTGGATGGTCTCACAGAAAGGGAAGCATGTCCTTCAAGGGCTCCATCTCCCGCCGGGAGTCAATCGTCCGCCGCGCCGCCATGAGACTGGGTGGTCTGCGTGTGGTGACGGCTGGAGGCGTCAGCTGTGGCATCGATGCAGCCTTGTATCTCGTCAGTGCCATGGTGGATGATGCGTGCGCGTTGGAGGTGGCCAGGACCCTTCAGTGGACCTGGAACAAGGGCATTGTCGTCGACGGTCTCGACGTCTAAAGGATCCCTGGCAGAATATGTGCCGGTATGTGTATTAGAACAATGGCCTCTTGACGAGGTTTTTTTTAAGACCGAAGGATATTTAGTGTGTATTACGATAAAGCCGGCGGAGAAACTCCAGAAAAAAAAATCTGCTAGTTGCCTCTCAATTCAATTCAAACTGTAACTTGTACTTGCCTGCCTCCTGTTTGACTTGAATTGCGTTTGGAATGATCCATGGTGACGACGGACAAAAGTCTCTAGACTGCGCTACGTCGATTCAGCGTCTGTGAAGCGTGGCCCCAAAATGTGGAGGTGGAGGTCTCTTTCCCAGCCATGACGTGGTGAATCGAAGACCCACACGAGCTCCGGAGAGCTCCAGGCCCAGGGTCATGCAGAAGGTCGTGTGATGCCGGAGCCAGGGGAAATCAGGCTACTTTCGAGCAAGCATCGTCGACCTGTTTCGCCGCATTCCGACTCGATTCGTGGTCAGTCCACCGAGAATATACAAAACAGTCGACAATTCTCTGCCGACTTCGATCTCGGTGTGCGTTCCCGCGAGGCGCCCCTGAGCTCGGGCTCGGCAGATGCAATAGGCGATTGGGCGGCTGGTGTCATGCACACCGTGAGCTCACCGACAAATGAGTCACCATGTTGGAGTATTGGCATGATATTGACCTGATGGAGAGTCAGGTCATGGGAGTAGGAGAGCATTGTCGGCTCAGCTTACTTCGCGTACAGTTCCATCACGGCTGAGGATGCAGAAGTGGTTCGTCTCATGCGGATGGCAACAGGAGCTGCAGGGGGCCGTGGCTATCTGGAGATGTCATGGCCAATGCCCCTTCAGCTGCTGGGCTCTGTGTTGATATGACATACCAAGCAAAAGGCTGTTTGAGCACAAAGACCGGTAAACACGCAACTTTGGGACTGACTCTCTCGTTCAACGTGATACACAAGCAATCGTACGAAAACTTGCCTGCCCCCAAACTGCAAATATTTCGCCCTTTCCAACGTACAAGCTCCACGAACCAACACGCCCAATTCGAGGTACAAACTTCCATGTAACCCCCAATCGACCTCATGGCTGAAGCGAGCTCAACGTGGAGGATTTTGATCGGAGATGGTGGATGGTGGGGCCTAACTTCTGAGCTCCAGATCGTAGGTTCTTCGGAGGAGGGTTAGAAAACTGGGCCTCGCCTGCTGACATAATGCACCGTCGGCGCCGCCCATGATTGGCTGCAGTCTCATTAGTGCAGATGAATTGTTTGCGACGAGGCTGGCGGCCGTTTAGCTAGCCCAGCTCTTTGGAAACCCTTTGTTCCGTTGTTTTCGGATTTTCATCTCGTGGCCCTTTAAGAACCCCCGGCAATTCGCACGCAAACAGCAACAAAACTCGGCTTCTCAAAATTCTCCCGCAATCCCCCTCCCGAACAGGTCCTCTGACCGGGGCCGCAAAACCGCCTCGGCCAGGCAAAGTTCCCTGCAAATCCCCCCCCCCCCCTAAAAAAAAAAGAACATGACCGACTGGTCCAAGCTGAAGGTGATTGACCTGAGGAGCGAGCTCAAGGACCGTGGACTTGCTCAAACCGGGTTGAAGAGCGATTTGGTCGCGCGGTTGACTGAGGCTGACGCTGAAACTCCGGTGGAAGAAGAAGAGGAAGCAGAAGAGGCAGACAAGGGAGAGGAGGAGACGTCTCCTAATGGCGATGAACCAGTCGCGACTGCGCCGACGGCCGACGAGCCTGAGGCCGAGCCCGAGACTGCGCTAGACGGACCTCCCGAGGATATTGCACCTCCAGCAGAGCCAATCGAGGAGGAGGTTGCCCCTTTAGAACCTGCCGTTGAAGAGGTCCAACCCGAGGAAGTCCAGCCCGAGGAGGTCCAACCTGCCCAACCTGAAGAGGCCCAACCCGAGGCGACCAACCAAGTCGTGCCTGACGATGCGCCCTCAACCCCAGCGACCGACCAATATACCGACCCTAAGACCACCGATTCCGTCCTAGCAGACGAGCCAATGGCAAACGCAGAGATGAAGTCTCCTTCCCCCAAACGAGCATCACAAACGCCGCAAGCACCCGAAGACACGCCTGACGCGGAGGTGCGAGAAAGCCAGAAGCGCAAACGCAGGTCGCTTACCCCCCCGCCCACGGAAGAATCCATGGCGAAGAAACGCGCCCGCATCGCGCACGACGACGAAATAAACGAAACCGCTGCCCCGCCAGTTCGCGACCCCGAAGACGCAGCACCACCACCCCCCCAGGCCCAGCCGCTATCGGACGAAATGCACATCGATGAGGACCCTCGAGACGAAGTGCCCCGGTTCCAGCGAGAGCCTTCCCCGCGCGAGTTTCGAGAGCAACACAACACCGACGACGTCTTTGAGAGACACGCCGTGGCCCCTGTGCACCCCGCCACAACGGCCTTGTACATCAAGAACTTTATGCGGCCCCTCCGGCCCGACGTCGTCCGGGCTCACCTGGCGGACCTGGCCACGCCGCCGGCCGACCGCATCGACGACGCTGTCCTCGTCGACTTCTTTCTCGACCAGGTGCGCACCCACGCCTTCGCCGTCTTCAAGTCGACGGCCGCCGCCGCCCGCGCCCGCAACGCCCTGCACGACGTCGTCTGGCCCAACGAGACCACCCGCAAGCCCCTCTGGGTCGACTTCGTCCCCCCCGCTAAGGTGCGGGACTGGATCGCCATCGAGGAGTCCAGGGGCCCTAGGTCCGCTGCTCGCTGGGAGGTGGTCTACGAGGACGGGCTCCGCGGCGAGGTCGAGGCGCACCTCGTGTCTGGCGCCGCCTCCTTCTCCCGCACAAGCAACCGCCCGCCCCCCGGCCCCTTTGTCAGCGCCGCCGACGCTATTCCTCCCTCTGGGCCCCGCGGCCTCCGCGACCGCGATGCCGATGCTCCTCCTCCGAGAGGACCCCGCGCCGACCGCCCCGGCCCCGGAGAAGGCGGCGGCCCTCGTCGCGGCGGCGGTCCCGTCCCGCCCAGGGGCGACTCCCGAACCACCCAGTCTTACCCCGTCATCCACTTCCGGCTCGTCGCCGAGGATCTCGCCCGGCGCCGCATCAAGAACATGCGCGCGCACTACACCAAGGACCGCGACCGCGACCTCGGCCACGACATCAATCGCTACTCCTTCGAGAGCGGCGACGTCTTTGTCGACCGCGGCAAGGAGGTCTTTGAGGGCATTCGCCCACCTCACCGCGAGCGGGCCATGGAGCGCGAGCGCCGCGGCTTCTTCGGACCCAACGGAGGAGGAGGAGGAGGCCCCCGGCGACGTCGTGGTCCTCGGGGTGGGTTCCGGCCCAGGAGCGATCGATACCTCCCCGGCTCCAGCTCCGGGTGGGATGATCGTGGGTCTTCGCGCTTCGACGATGATCGCGAGCCGCCTCGCCGGAGGGAGAACTGGGACCGTCGGTACTGATTCAAGGCTCTCTGAATCAAAAACAGCAATAGTTCCTCTTCGAAACAGGATTCCGGAAAAAACACGGGAAAACAAGGCGGCCAAATGGTTTGGCGGTGACTATGGAAATCAGGGTAAAACAAAGGAAATTAAGGGAAAATCAAGGGAAAACAAAACACATGGGCAAATAGGCGACTTTTTTTGAGTGAGGAATACTAAGTTTAAAGTGGCATTAACGAGCATCTTATATGCTCAAGAGGCGAAGCATATAATGAAATTAACCTTGGACGGACGGAAATGGGAGAGAAAATAAAACAAGCCAAAGTCGCACCGTCTCATCTTGTCTCAAGATGAGGACGGCATGTGTGGCGAGATATGCATCGCGCAAGCAAAACAATACAAACATCTTAATCATATCCTAGTTGACTTGATTGATGTCTCACTTGTGTGTAGTTCTTTGGGTGGTTATAATCAAAATTCCCTTTACATCAGCCGAATAAAATAGAAAGTAGCAAAATGCAAGTGGTTCATATTTCATGCGATATTTTCAATCTAGAACCTGCGATATCCACTGATAAACTAAAAAAGCAAACTCCCAATCCCTCACATCACAACGATAAATCCCTTAAAAAAGACTCAAACCACAAGACGCCCCTCCTTCATACTTCCAACCAACCTAGGCAGTCGCAGCCAAGGGAACGGGCTCGACGCCGACGCGCTCGCGGCTGAGAATGTCGAGCATGAGCTGGCTGGGGCGGTTGTCCTTGTAGACGACCTCGCTGCTCTTTGCGAGCTGGACGTTCTGGAGGTACTTGTCGAAGAGGTAGGAGCTGTCCATGGGCCCGCCCTTTGCCTCGGGGTGGAACTGGGTCGAGAAGATGGGGCGCGTTTTGTGCATCATGCCCTCGTTGCTGCCGTCGTTGAGGTTGACAAAGTACTCCTTGAAGTCGCTGGGAAGGGTGCTGGCGTCGATGGCGTAGCCGTGGTTCTGGCTGGTGATATGGCACTGGCCCGTGGTCAAGTCGAGCGCGGGGATGTTGTGCGCACGGTTTCCGTACTTGAGCTTGATGGTGCGGGCGCCGACGGCGAGCGCTAGGAGCTGGTGGCCGAGGCAGATGCCCATGACGGGGATGGACGACGTGTCCATCAGGCGCGCGAGATTGTAGACGGTCTCCTGGCAGTGGGTAGGGTCGCCGGGGCCGTTGGAGATGAAGACGCCGTCGTAGTGCTGGGCAACCTTGTGGATGGGGTAGTTGTAGGGGAAGACAGTCACCGACGCGCCTCGGCTGACCAGGCTGCGGAGGATGTTCTCCTTGACGCCGCAGTCGATGAGGGCAATGTGGTACTGGGCGCCGGGGGACTCGATGACGAAGGGAGCCTTGGTGCTGACGCGCTTGACCAGGTTGATCTGGCCAGGGTCGATGTAGCTCTCGTCCTCGTCGGCGTCGTACTCCTCACCAATGGAGATGCGAGCGAGCGACGAGCCCTGCTCTCGGAGGAAGGTGACAATCTCTCGGGTGTCGACGCCCGAGATGGCAGGGACACCCTCTCGGGCGCACCACTCGCCGAGGGACTCGACGGCGGTCCAGTGGCTGTAGTTGAGGGCCACGTCGGAGACGACGACGCCGGCGCACTGGATGTGAGGGGACTCGAAGTACTTGAGGAGGTTGAACTGGTCTCGCTCGTTGGAGGGCACGCCGTAGTTGCCAATCAGGGGCTGGGTGAACACGAGAATCTGGCCTCGGTACGAGGGGTCGGTCATGGACTCGGGGTAACCGACGAGAGAGGTGGTGAAGACGGCTTCCCCAGAGATGTTGGCATTGGCGCCAAAGGCCTTGCCTTGGAAGATGGGGCCATCCTGGGAGTGTTAGACTGAACAGTTCAAGGGGAGAGGTACTTGTACATACTCGAATAGTAAAGGTAGCAGGCACCGAGGCAGCGGGAGCGGTGGCTCGGGCCGCGTTGAAGGGCATCTTCCTGCCCTTGCTGCCGGGAGTGAGGGTCTTCCCAGAGAGGTATCGGACCTGGAGGAATCGGCCAGTAGCCGACGCGGGCTTAGCCGCGGGGTTGACAAACTGCTTCGCCAATTGGGAGAACATGATTGCAGTGGTTGGTAGGGTTGAGTTGAGGTTATAGAGAAGAGGTAGCGGTCAATTGGTCAAGAAGACGTTTTACAGAGACTGGGACCTCCACAAGTGGTCTAGATGAAGGGTTAGTACGGGACTCGGAGATCTGGGGGCCGCTCAACAAAATGAGGGCGGTGAGTCAGGGGAGCGCGAACCAGATAGATAATCCTAAGGGGAAGAGTTAGCAATTGGATCAATCGGGTTGGAGCGAGCATTTAGAAGATGAGAGAATGGCCAAGAGGGAGATACATAGGGCAACTGAAGGGCTTTTTGACATTTTTTTTCTTCCACTTGACGCGAAGATTGAGGCCCATGACGATGGTGGGGTTCGCCCTCGCAGCGAGGACGGAGCGGCAACGAGGGCTGGGCGGAGCGGCAGGCAATGCAGACAAAGCAGCTCAAGGTGAAGCACGTGGAAGGCTTCAATGGGAACGGGCAGAGGGAATCCGACAACGAAGCAGACACGTACCTGGGAAGTGAAGACTGACGGGCGCCCGTTCATAAGGGCGGATTGAGACACAAGCTCAGCTCAAGGAGGGCAGGTCAATGGGAGATATCTCGGCGGGTGGTGTTTTGGGGGGTGGGGATCTTGTTATTCCCTAGTTCAATGAAGAAGACGAAGATAAAAAACAAGGAGGATTTGGCGATTCAGGAGTCTGGACTTGGGTGTGGGTTCGTCTTTGGGGTTTAGGTTGGCGTGTGATTTTTTGGAAGGAGGAAGGGGAAGGAAAGAAGAGAAGTGGGAGCGAGGAGGATAAAAAAGCAGGAGAGTGACTGAGTGGTGGGCCAAAAAAAAATCGAGAAAAAAAAAAAGTTCGAACCGAGTCCCGCTCGACGGCGCCTCAAGTCCACGGATTGCCAGCCGCAGGGTGACAACGGGGGGTTACTCATTGGTGAAGATGAATGCCCCGCTGGGTTTTGCAATGTTTTTCAATGGAACATTTCGCAATGAAATGGATCCAATCGCTTTGTTGGGAGCTGACTGCTTCCCGTGGGAATGACACACGACAGCTTCCGGTTCCTGGACCCGTCCCTCCGATATCGTTTGATAACAGATAAGGGGTGTTGAGTGTGACTCTTATCTCTTGGAATCGAAACGGCCCCCGCCTGTTCTTGATTCGACATCGGTGCTTTGTTCGTCTGAAGTGCCGGGTCAGTGATCAGGATCTGAGAGTTGTCTGGTCCGGTCCGGGCGACTGTGGGCCGCAATTGAAGCAAGGGCGCGCCGGGACGCATTCTTTGTTTCTTCATTATGGAGATTTCTTTGCATTCCATGAATGGGCAACCCTCCCCAACCTCAGGCATTCCATCTCAGACATTCGAGGTCAAACCATGGGTACTTCTTCGTATGGCTTCTTGGGTAATCGAGCCAACCGAGGTGCTTCTCCGAGGCATCCATGCATCTTAAAAACCCGGATGGCCAAAGAAGCCACAGTCGCTTACTTACGTCAGAACATGTCATTCCCACATGCCAAAGCGCCCGTTTTGCTTGCTGTCGGCATTCCGTCATTTGTTCGCTCCGTAGCGGCGTAAATTACCCCGCGGCGTGCAAGGATGCCGTCGCTTGGACGGTAGCTTTCGTCCCGACTCTGTCGAAAAGATGGGGGAATAAGCAGGCTTGACTAGCGACCTGGGTAAGTACCTGTTGCTTCATTCTGTCGACATGTAATACCATTTCCGCGCTCAAGAACCCATATGTGCCAATTGAGCCTCGTTGACCTGGCTGGCGAATTGGCTAAAGGGCCTGCATGCCAAAGTACATCGCTAACCACATCGCCATCATGGCAGGATATCCAGTTTGCGATCAAGACTCGGTTAACGAGCACGCCACCGATAGAATAACACTCAAAGAAACGGCAAAGTGCACTCAAACCAATCGTCGGTGGTCCTCTCATCATATTCATTTCATTCGACGTGACACCAAATCTAATGACCTCTATTTCATCCCAACGAGGTACCGGTAGATGATTCATGCAGAAAATAGTACATTATCCCCGGAATGCCAACAAAAGAAAGGAGGTAATATACACTTTCGCTTTTGCTTGCTTTCTTTATTTTTTTCTTTTTTTTTACAGAGCACCGAGCTCCTTGAGCTTGCTGACTAGGCCGCCGACGTCCTCGACCTTGCCGCCGCCCTGTCGCGTGGGGGGTTCTACAAACAGACATTAGCATTCGTA
The DNA here is from genome assembly GCA_911649645.1 of Thelonectria discophora. Taxonomy (NCBI): domain Eukaryota; kingdom Fungi; phylum Ascomycota; class Sordariomycetes; order Hypocreales; family Nectriaceae; genus Thelonectria; species Thelonectria discophora. The sequence continues at coordinate 3,183,779 of CAJVRK010000008.1, read as the reverse complement.
CTTGTCTTCGAGAACAGAAGGTGACAAAAGAAGAAGAAAAAAGAAACAAAAGAAAATCTCACCCGTCACCTTGAGAACCTTCAAGCGCTTCTCATTATCCACGCCAAAGTCGCTCAGCTTGAGCTTCTCCAGCTTCTTCTTCTTGGCCTTCATGATGTTCGGCAAGCTCGCGTACCGCGGCTCGTTGAGCCTCAGATCCGTCGTCACCACCAGCGGCAGCTTCGCCTTGACCGTCTCAACCCCGCCATCCACCTCCTTCACGACCGAAACCTCATCAACCCCCGGCCCAAACGTAATCTCGCTCGCCTGCGTCGCCTGGGGCCATCCCAGCAGCCCCGCCAGCATCTGTCCCGTCTGGTTGGCGTCGTCGTCGATGCTCTGCTTGCCTAGCAGCACCAGGTTGCTCTTCTCGCGGTCGACGGCCGCGCGCAGCAGCTTGGCCACGGCCAGGGGTTCCAGGTCGTCGCCTTCCTTGACCTCGACGTGGATGCCGCGGTCGGCGCCCATGGCCATGGCGGTCCGGAGCACGTCCTGCGCCTTGGCCGGGCCGGCCGAGATGACGCAAATGTCCTCGACGCCGCCGGGGGAGCGCTTCTTCTCGCGGATGCGCACCGATTCCTCCACCGAGAGCTCGTCGAAGGGGTTCATCGAGTGCTTGACGCCGGCGGTTTCGACGCCTGTCTGCGCCTTGTTGACTCGGGGCTTGACCTGGTGTTTTTGCGAAAATGGGTTAGTCGAACGGTTCTCTTCGCAGCAGCTCTCGGCTCAGAAAAGCTCTCTCCGACAACCCACCGCTCAAGACTTACCGCATAGTCAATGACCCTCTTGACGGGGACGAGGATCCGGAGTGCCGACATGATTCGAATCGAATTTGCTGGGTATTGAATCGCAAAGCTCAAACAAATTGCAAAAGGCAATCAACCAAAGCGGGAGGCGAAAGGATTAAAGAAGGCCGCGGTGCGGTACCGGCTAGGCCCGGCTCCAACCTCGGCGCGCGCCCCACGTGACGCCCCTTCGGGAATCCCCAGTCCGAGGCTGCGATTTCGCTCCGAGCTGCCGTTTAGGAGCGGGAAAATCGACGTGCAAAGCCGAGCAGGACCAAGCGAACGGCGGGCTGGGCGGCGAGGGCATTTCCGCTAGTTTCACCGATTGCTTGGCCGCGTCGCAGAGTAAGTCCCCTGCTCGCCCGTAGTATTCGTAAACCACTGCCAACGAATTAGCCGACTTGTGGCCCGGCATCTTGGCCCAGATGCCGAATCTAGCCATGGCTTCACCTGAACCTTTGACATAAGCTTGGGGAATCCATGTGGTATTACTACAACGGAAAGAGGAAACTCGACATTCTTCCAAACCGAGCCTCCTTCCCATCAAACACGCCTAATACTCCAATCCTCCAACTCCTGCATGCGACACCTCCCTCCCCTCTCCCTCTCCCCCAACTCACATATGCCCACCCAACATAACATTCCCCAGCTCACCAATCATCCCACTCGTCCGCCTGCTTTTTCGGCGGCGGCGCCGTCTTGCTCTTGCCCATGCCGATGGCGTTCGTGCCGATGGCGTTGTGGGCCGGCTGGCGCTGGTCCGCCAGGCTGGAGAACTCGTCCCAGAAGCTCTTCTTGCTCTCGTCTATGGGCGCGTTCCTCGTCGCGTGGCCCGCGCTGTTGTCCGGGCCCTCGACGAACCTGTTGAACCCCTCCTGGGCGTTCTTGCCCGCCAGCTGGGCCTGCTTGGCCAGCGACGCGGCCGTTTGTTGAGCATGCTTGGCAAAGTCTCCGTCGGCAATCTGTTTGGTTAGGGGGCGATAGTTCGTAGTATCGGGGGGAGATGGACATTGAAACACATACTTGTTTAGCCGTGGGTTGGATATAGCCGTCGTTGACGTTCTTGGCCGTCTTGGATACCGTCGACGTGAACCAGCCGAAGCCCTTGGTCAGAGCAGCCATGGGGTCCTTTTGCACGTCGTCAAAGTTGGGCAGCCCTCCTTGGTTTCCGGCCGCGGGCGCCGGCGTGCTGCCAAAGCCGGCGTACTTGCCTCCCTGGCTGGGCGGCAGGTGATCGGGCCGCGACGCGTTGTCGGCACCCAGCCTGGCGAAGTATCCATCGTCCACCTTGACCTTGCCGCCGCTCTGCCCAGCAACAGCACCAGCGCCCACGTTCCTGTTGCCCGCCGAGCCGCTCAGCGGCGTCGCCGTCCGCGAAGCCGGCTTCACGGCCGCCCCTGGGGGCTTCCGCTCGCCGGGCACGTACTCGCGACCCTCGACCTTGCAGCTCAGCCTCTCCTTCCACTCCTCGCCGACCTCTCCGCTGTAGCGCTCCTGGATGGTCGAGTCGTCCCAAGTGATGCCCATCATCTTTGTAGACTCGTGCGACTCGAAGAATTGGCGCCAGTTCTCGTTGCCTCCGCGCCGCATCCGCTCAATCTCGCTCGCCTTGAAGGCGTCCATGGAGATGCTGCGCACAAAGGAGATATGCACCCCGAGCCCGCGGTGCACGCCCGCGCACTCGAGGCAGATGAAGATGCCGAACTTGGGCGACGCCCATTGCGGGGAGGCGGCGTCGCAGTCGCAGCAGACGCCGTTCTTGGATTGCTTCTGGAGGGCGGCGAGCTATTCGATTCGAGGGGGGGTCAGCACGTGCAAGATGTGAGATGCGCCCGCAGAGCAAAGATTTACCTTGGACCGAGTCTCGGGGTCGACCTCCCACATGGCCTTGGTAGCCATGGTAACGTGTGAGTCTCGAAACGACCGAGTGAGCGAGCGAGTCTATTCGTAGGAGGTGCGATTTTGGGTCGGTGTTGCGCAGGAGATGCAGCTGGCGTGGCGTTTCAACAAAGTTCAAAGGAGCTGCCCAACTCCTGTCCCATGCTCATCGACACATGGACCGTGGTAAGGGGTCGGCGGGGCAATGGCTCGAACTCGGGAGCCGCCCATTTTTAGCCACAAGCAAATCAATGGATCATTTTCTTCCACCAACTCAAGTTACACCCGTATTCTCGACGCTGCAACACAATCGACTTCTCACGTGACGCTTCCACCCCGAACAAGCAAACACATTTCGTCACTTCAACACCGAACTCACCACACGTCCGAGACACATTTCACATTATTTCAGTCTGTAGACTAGTTGCTTCAAAAACGCCCTGATTGAAAGATTTGCGCCAGCTTTTCTCTCCCCCAGCCGCCTCCGGCGAAAGCTATTGTACAACCCAGCAGAAGGGTGCTGGAGAAAAGGAAGATACAAATACAGAGATGAAAGGGCTTTGCGACGGTCTTTTTTTCTGGTCCGATTATGGAGATATTATGTTGTCAAAAAGGAAAAAAAGCAAAGGCGTCAGAAACACCATCCCGAGATCTAAAAGATGTCCCAACAATTGCTGGTCATTTCTCCTTGAGCCCAGGGTCAGGTGAACGCCTCTTCTTTTCTTGGATTCGTGTAGCAAGAATCTACCGTAAGAGAAATCGTCGAAATCGCATGCCATATCGTAAGTGTGTTCATCGAGACTGGATCATATCCATGCCCCTGAAACCCGCCAGCCGACCGTTTAGGCGGCGGTGGGAGCAGTAGTGGTAGCGGCAGCAACGGGGGCCTCGGTGGCCTCGGCAGCTGGAGCAGTGGTGACAGCAGTCTCCTGCTGGCCGTTGGTGGTCTCACCCTCGTGGTGGGCACCCTCTTCGTCAGTCTTGTCAGGGCTGTCAATGGCCACCTTGACGGCGATCTCGCGGCCCTCAATCTCCTTGCCGTTCATCTCACTGACAGCCTTCTGCTGCTGCTCCTCGGAAGAAAGGGTAACGAAGCCGAAACCACGGCCCTTTCGCGCCTCGCCCCGAGCCTGAAGCTTCTTGATCATAAATCGAGGAATAGGTCGGAGAGCGATCTTGGCGGAAGAGGGCTCGTAAGACTTGAAAAGCTCAATAAGCTGCCACCGAGTCAGTCAAATGTCCCGAGGCGAAGCATTGCAATCACGAACCTTCTCCTCAGTCAGGTCATAGGGCAGGTTGGCGACCATGACCTTGGTCTTGGAAGGAATTCCGTCGGCGGGAGGACCGCGCTCGCGACGCTCGCGAGGGGGACGAGCCTGACCCTTGAGGGCCTTTGCGGCCTCGTCGTTGTTCACCTTATTGGTGATGTCTGACAGAGGCTGGACCTCAGAAGTAGCTGGCGCAGCGGGAGCAGCAGCCACATCATTGGTGGCGGGAGCAGCGACCTCGCCGGTCTCACCATCCTTCTTCTCGTTAGCGCCCTGCAATCGAGAATCGATTCGAGTCTCGGTTCGAGACCCAAGTGCACTTACCGCACGTCCGCCGCGACCAGCACGGCCACCACGGCCACGGCCACGACCGCGGCCACGACCAGAAGCTCGGCGACGGGAGCCCTCGGCACCGGAACCCTCGCCATTGGCACCCTCAACCTTGTCGCCAGCAGGCTCGGGCTTGCGAGCGAGCTGAACAGAGACCTTACGTTCCAGAATCTCCTTGCCGGAGAGTTCAGCAATCGCGCGCTCGGCCTCAGTGGGAGTGGACAGATCGACAAAGGCGTAGCCGACAGGGCGATCGGTGCGAGGGTTCTTTGGGATCGAGACGGACTCGCTACATGGCGCATTAGTATCGATTGTGATGACAAACGGCTGGGGGTGGAAAGATGATGGAGTTCATGGGCAAACTGCGCAACCCGACAAAGGCCATGCGCAGGTGATCTGGTCCCCCAAAACCATCAAGGCGATGGTCGAGGTTTCGATACGTTGCAGCATGGGATCCGGGGGCGATATTGGGGACATGCCTCGACATGGAGCGGCGGCGGCAAGAACAGCGGTGTCAAGACACGTGTCTCCAGGATGCAACTCCAAGGCGGACGACAGATGGAAGCGATGACAGAAAGGGCCAGGGTGGAATGAAATACGGTATGAAGATGGGTACTTACACAAGATAGCTCTTGAAGAAGTCCTTCAACTCCCCCTCGGTTGTCGCATAGGCCAGGTTACCGATGTAGAGACGGCGGCCCTCAGCAGCGCTGGCAGAGGCGGCCTCGTTGGCGGCCGTCTTGTCATCGGCAGGCTTGCTGATGGAGGTATTGCTCAGAGTGTTTGCGGCTTCAGTCACGGCAGCATCCAGGTTGTTCGTGGTGGCGGTGGCAGACATGGTTGCGGATGGCGTGGATGATGGAGGTGTAATGAGTATGACGTTGGAACTTGGGACCTATACAGGAGTGTTGGATGGCTTGGGATGCAAGTTCGTCAAGTTGAACTCTGGTGCAATAAGGAGGAGTTTGAACAGGGTAGCTTCGTGCCCTAGAAAGAGGTTGGCGATCAGACTGACGGCGGAGCGTTGCGCGGAGACACAAGTGACTGGAGGTTGTGATGAAGAGGAGAAAGGAGAGGACAAAAGGCCGGCGCGCGAATCTGAAATATTTTTTAAACTGGCGTTGGGGGGGAAGGAGGGAGGGAAGGGGCGTGTGCTGGCGTGGTCAGTCAGGGGCGTGAAAGAGTGCAAGGTGGGAAAGTGGCCAGGGTTGGGGGGCAAGGCAGGCGCGACAGGTGGAGGAGAAAGCAGGTCGAGGGTACACCCGCATGACAAGCCTAAAGCGTACCGTCATTATGGTAAGCAAGGTACTCACCTCCCGAGGGTTTGTAGATGCTACTCGATTAAGCTGTCGAGGAGCTGCCCGTGTGGATTCCACCCGTTGCTTGGTCCTGCCGTGTCGGGCTGCCTGAGCTGGGGGAGCTTGCTTTGGCTTTCCAGTGCGCCTGCCCTGTGCTGGGGTTCTGGGAAGCAGAGGCTCAAGAGTCGATATGTTGAGGGAAGGTACGGGTATTAGTGGTGGTCGGGGCAGGAGCAGTTTGTTGATGGGAGGTGTAGGCAGGTTATGCATGCAGAGTGAGTCACGAATGCTCCAGATGGATGTGCGCAAATTCAGACTGCGGCGGTCAGGGCATTTCAGGTTCATGTACGCATTAGGGCTCTGAAGTCAGAAGTGTGGGTGTGCGGGCCAGGTGTGTCTGCTATGCGTGGTTGTTCGCTACAAAAGTGTGCAGAAAGGCACATGCACAAGTTGTCTGTGTGGGCAGAGGGCAGTCGCCAGGAACACTGCAGAGGGTGAGGGACTCGGAGTCGGGGAAGGCACGTCATTGTACCTCCCCTCCCCGAGTTTCTCAGGCTCCGCTGGGGAATGTCTCTGGTTTCCGTGAAGGGGAGGAGCCAACGTGCTTTGATACCGTAACTTATGTAAGTACTTTAAGCAAGAGCCCACCGACGGGGGCAAATGCGAAAGGAGGAGGCGCTTTCAACAGACCATCTGGGGCTTTTCGCAATACCGTTGTCCTAGGCTGTTCGGCGGTGACGGGCACGGATTTGGAGCGATTTGTGCAGGTTTGCTTGCTTTTGCAGCCCTTCTATCGGTTCATTTGGCGGGATTCCTGCGGTTGCATGGTCGCAACAACACCCACTTATTAGTTCAGGTCCCCAAATTGCATGAGGGGGTGGCTTCGAATCAGCGCCAACCATGTGCACAGGGCGTGTGCGCATCCCGAGTCGCCGGGTGTGTCATCGGTCTGTGGTTGATCACGACATCAAAAAGACGTGAAGATGTGAAGATGAAAACGCTTGGGGCAGTCTTGACAAGCAAAGACGTCGACTGATGCCGATGTCGCCAGTCGCATCCGTCTGGGAGATTCCATTGGTCCTCCACCGCATTGTTTTCGGTGCCTGCAAAGCATATTGGCCAGCCCCTGGGTCCCGAGTCGCCTTGAGCCCCTCATGTCGCTCGATCGATCGGCCAGCCCGCCACGGTGACGGCCCCTTGTGTGGTCCCGGGTCGCCTCATCTCGTTGGCCTCCGATGCTCCTTGGGTGTCTGGTTTGTTTGCGCTCGAGGCTCTTGGACGGCCCCTACCACGTAGTTCCCGTAAGCAAGTCGAGTCCAGTGTGGTGATGCATTAACCATGACCTCGACCGCTTATAGCAACTATAGAACAGATGGGTGCTTGAACGACCGAAATTGCAGCTCGCCCTAGACAATTTCCTGCGAGTTGAAATCTCGGACAATCATCAATCAGCACAAGGACCCCTGGCGAGGTCAATCTTTCACTGCAAGGGGAGCTCGCTGCTAGCAGGGCGTTCATCCGAATGCCCCAGGATTGTCCACAATTTTTCCGTCATTCCAAGGACTTTCTAATATTAGTTTTGGCTATCGAGGAGGTGAAAGGGGTGAGGAAAGTCACGTCCAAAGAGCATGCAGGCCACTTCACTTCATGCACGCATTCGGCACGTCCAAAGTTGCCCAGCAGTGAGCGCTGATACGTCCATTTTGATGCGGGTGTCTCAAAGAGGCGAATGTTTCTTTTGGGACGTCCCAGCTCTCAAACGGGAAGTTTCGGGCAAATGAGACGAATCATGGACTTTTCAGCGCAGCAAGAGCGGCTCAACAGCTCGACAAGGCAGCTCTGCTCCGTCACGGCGGACGAGTGATGGGTCGGGCAGGGGACAAGGGGCTCTGCCGCTTGCGTTCCCGCACTGACTTCCAGGCAAGGACGAGAGTTCTAGAAGGTTTTCTGGTGGAGAAGGCCTCTTCGTTTTGCGGGACCTCCATTGTTGAGTTGTTCACTGGTGTGTCCATGTTGGAGGAAGGTGCTTCGGAGTTGCTGCCAACCCACGATATTCCAAGGCTGAGGAGCCTGAAGAATGGCGACAGTGCAGTCATGCAGCCGGCAGTTTTTATAGGTAAAGTAGCCGTTCGTTTCATTGGATCACATTTTCGCTTCATGCATGCCCTTCCGGACAGCACTGATTCACGCCGCAATAACCCACGAAAACGGTACCCAATCCCTCCAATCGAACTGAATCACGATAATGGCACAAACAATGCCTTGACAAACACCAGCCGACATTCGCATTCGTGCAGCAGCAGATTGATAAGCTTCAATAGTAGCTTCAATTGCGCCTCCCCCGCCATTCGGGGCATTTGGCCGAATAATTGGGGCGGCAACACAAACGCCTTCTGCAGCCGCCACCATTTTTTTTCCTTTATTTTTTTCTTCCCTCTTCCCCCGAAATGTGTCACTCCTCCCCCCGAAATGCGGACCCCGGTCTGATTAATCCGTTAATCATAGCGCCGCATTGCAAATGGCTCTTCACTATAGGACAGTGCTCATCCTCTACGGCTCCGAGACGGGCAATGCCCAGGACTTGGCCGAAGAGCTCGGCCGCGTCTGTCAGAGGCTTCACTTTGACAGCCATGTCCTCGAGCTGGACGCCGTCGACCTTAATGCCCTCCTAAAGTATCCCCTGGTCGTCTTTGTGATATCCACGACCGGCCAGGGCGACATGCCTCACAACTCGCTCGTCTTCTGGAAGAGGCTTCTGCGAAAGAGACTGCCTCCGGGTTGTCTTGCAAGCCTCAAGTATACCACCTTTGGCTTGGGCGACAGCACCTATCTCAAGTATGGCCAGCCCTATAACTTCGTGCCTCACACGTTGACATGAGTGCAGGTTCAACTGGGCTGCCCGCAAGCTCAACAGGCGACTTGATCAGCTCGGGGCTACCACCTTCATCGACGGCGTCGAGGCGGATGAGCAGTTCCCTGACGGGTGAGTGCCCCCAAGTCACGCCAGTTCTGTCCGAAGAACCTAACCAGGAGTCAGCATTGATGGAAGCTTTGTTCGCTGGGCCGACGACTTTTACTCTCACATCCTCCTGAACCATCCTCCTCCCGACGGCCTGGAGCCGATCCCAGAAGATGTCATCCTCCCGCCCCGGTGGTCTCTCAAGAAGGCCCTGGAAGGCACTCCCGCCCAAAACGGATGTGCCGAGCCCGTCCTCTCTGGCCATCCGCCGGATCAACTCCTCTCCATCCCCAATGGCTTGACGTCTACGCTGGTGGGCAACGAGCGGCTTACGCCCGAGTCTCATGCTCAAGACGTTCGGCTTGTGTCGTTTGACGTGGCGAGCCAAGACGGCCAGCAGCTCCGGTGCAACCCCGGCGACTGTCTCACCATATACCCCAAGAACTACCCCGAGGACGCGCAGAAGCTCATCACGCTGATGGGCTGGGAAAACGTCGCCGACAAGCCGCTCGACCTTTCCCTCTGCGGCCCCCTGCCACCAAACCTCTACGCGGAGCAAAAGTCGACGCTGCGGGGCCTGCTCATCAACAACCTGGACATCACGGCCATTCCCCGGCGCTCGTTCCTTAAGAGCATGTCCTACTTCTCCGAGAACCCGGACCACAAGGAGCGGCTTATCGAGTTCACAAAGACGGAGTTCATCGACGAATACTTTGACTACGCCACGCGTGCCCGCCGGTCCATTCTCGAAGTGCTCGAGGAGTTCACCTCGGTGCGGCTCCCCGCCGAGCGCGCCCTCGACATCTTCCCCCTGATCCGCGGCCGTGACTTCAGCATCGCCAATGGCGGCGACTCTCTCACGCACCCGTCAAACCCGCACGCGACGCGCGTCGAGCTGCTCGTCGCCCTCGTCAAGTACCGCACCGTCCTGCGCAAACCCCGCCGCGGCCTCTGCTCCCGCTACCTCGAGGCCCTGCCCGCCGGGACCGCGCTGCGCGTCACCCACAAACCCGTCCTCACGCCCATCCACGGCGCCGCAAACGCAAAGAGACCCTTAGTCGCCATCGCCACTGGCACCGGCCTCGCTCCCATCCGCGCCCTCATCCACGAGCGCCGCACCCACCCGGACCCTGCCCCGACCCTGCTCTTCTTCGGGAACCGCAACCGCGACGCGGACTACTTCTTCCGCGACGAGTGGGATCGCTTGGTGCAAGAGGGCCGGATGCACGTCTTTCTTGCCTTTTCGAGAGATCAGCGGCACAAGATTTACGTCCAGGATCGGCTGCGCGAACAGGCCAAGCGCATCGAGGGGCTCATCCTCAACGACGCCATCTTTTCCGTCTGCGGCGGGTCAACCAAGATGGCTGATGCCGCTAAGAAGGCCGTGTTTGACTCCTTTACCGAAGGCGCCGAGGACGTCGAGGCGCGGAAGAAGATGTTGTCGTCGTTGACGTGGTGGCAAGAAATCTGGTAGTCACGCAAAAACATATTTCACCTTGATAGATATCCAGTACATAGATTTTGGACAAATAGGTAATATGTTTTGAACAAGGCCGCTATAAGCCGACATCTGACTGAAAATCAAGCAAGTCTATATATACCGTTTTTCCAAGGGTCCCTATATACCGATACATGGCAACCCGGGCAATCCAATACGCCCTGCCTTTGCCTATGAACAAAGTAAATTCGTTTCGAAACTCTCTCAAGACGGTCCCATACCGATCGAATCCAAATCCCGTAAATACTACAACCAAGTAAGCCAGCCTTGGAATGTCCAACTTCGTGCCGTGGCTCCGTCAGCGTCGAGGGTATATCAAGATACAAGGACGCCGCCCCCCAGGAATTATCTTCGTAAAAAAATGAAATCAAAAAATGTCAAGTCGAATCTTGGCGTGCATATCGACGAATGCTTTACCGGGTGTCCTCCCAACTATACCTCTTCTCCGCCAACTGCGGAACGTGCACAATCTCCGTGCCCTCGTCGATGCGCTCTGGGCTCCGTGGCGTGAGGGGATGAGACCTATTTTGCGACGAACCCGACGATGCAGCCAATAACGACGGAGCTATGATGTTTTCCGGGCGATTTGGCCGCAACGAGCCTGGTCCTCTTTGCCAGGTCCGGTGCTCGAGCCGCGTTTGCGAGAGCCTCAGTTGAGCCGCCATGTGCTCCTCCTCCTCTACTGTAAAGTTGCTCCCCAGAGTGTCATAGGTGCCCTGCTCATCCTGAAAGGAACTATCCGAGTCGCTCCGATCTCTTGACTCCGCCGTAGGCTTAGGTTGGGGAAACCGCACATTCCCTGGCAAGGGACCCAGACATATGACTTTGGAGGGGTCGATTGGAGTCCGTTGAATAGCTGGCGCGGGACGCTCGAGGGCTGGGGCAAGGGACTCTGAGCGAGTGGACAGAGCCCGCCTTAGGTCGTCGACATCGTCAGATTGGGTATTCGATGGCAATAAGAAAGGAGAGCTCGGCGCAGAGCTGCTGCTCGGCCCGAGGGGAGACGGCTCGGGGATCGTGGCCGTCATTGGAGAAGGAAAGTCAGCCGAGCGGTTGGTTACATCTTGCCGAGGCGTAATGGGCGAGGGTAATGAGAGCAAAATCGACGTGGGATTCGAGCTGTCGTCTTGAAGGGACCTCGGGTGCGTCAGGGACAACTGCAAAGTGGGTGGGTGTGGTCTTGGAGGCGCAGGCTCATAAATGGCCTTCTCGGGGGGGACGACGTTGTCTGCTGGGGGCGTATAAGCCGGAACTGGGCCTTGAAGTTGCTGGTCCATTTTCCGTCGGGCATTCTCGTATGCGCTCAATTGTTGTGAATCGTTCGACCCCAGTTCAGTATCGCCATTCCATGAATTCCCGTCGTCTGCGTCCAGTTCTGCGGGGGCGGTAGGAACTGGAAGCTCATATATCTGAGAATTGGGCGCCTCTGAAGGCTTTCCTTCGTCCTTCTCCCCTTGACCAACCTTTGGAGACGCTTTCCATCCAGTGATTTTGGAGAGTATGTGTTGGAATGAGCTCTTTGGTGTGTTAGCAGCAATAATAGGGACGCCAGCCCCGTTTTCATCCATTGCAGAGCCAGATCTCTTGTAGGCCCGCCTTTGTCGACGTCCTTTGTAGCACCATAGAGCAACCGCGATCACCGTTATAATTCCCAACCCAGCACCAACGCCAATCCCAGCTTTCTGACCCTTGGATAGCCCCCCATAGAGTTCGGCTGGTGGCGGATAGGGGCTATTGGCCGTTTGTTCGATTGCCACAAGATTGCTTTCGTCAAAGGCACCTGGGAAGCGTGCTTGGTGGATCTTGAAAATGACCTCGTCGAATTTCGTTATGAGGTAGGATTCCTGGAGAAACGATCTACCAAGGATCCAAGTAGAGTTACCACCTCTGCGGAGCATGAAGTAGGGGATTGCCGGATCGCCGTATGCGATGGTTCGATTCATGAATGGGTACTGCAAGAGGCCAGTGAATGCTCGTGAGGGAACGGTGATATTGACCACGCCCGTGACGTCGTACGGGTCTCCGAAATTGTCGTTATTGTCGAAAGACGACAGTACAAAGGTAAAAGAGAAGGCTTTCTCGTCCAAGAGAGTGGTGTACTGGTTGTCAGTCAGGGTGTATAGATCGAAGGTGCTGTTATATGTCAAGTTGAAGGCGTCGGCAAACTGATCACAAATATCGTTTGGCAACCAAAGGTACGGAGTAGTACTGTCAATGATGACATCAAAGGATGAGTTCCAGCTTGACAACATGGTCTCTCGTGAATCCCAGTTGTCGGGCGTATCCTTGCCTTCATCTGGAGTGACGGTGATGCCGCGAACAAGGACTCTCGGTATGCCATCGTCGCGATTCAGAGTGAAGTCATTATTATGTTCTTGAAAGCGTGCCGGGTCGTAGCCTCCGAGAGTCAAAGAAACGGGCGAGTTCCCTATCGCAAGTGTCAACGAAAGGGCACTAACCACTGTAGTCGGCCAACGTACGATAATGAGCCCCGGCCGTGTATCCGTAACTATAGCTTGGAATCCAACCGAATTCCTTCACAGCCTGTGTCAAAGGGGACTCTGCGACGGTACCACCAAAGTTTCCTTGGGTAATGCCGAGCCCGAGGAGGCCATTCAAGTAGTCGGTCGTGTTGACAGTTGCGATTAAGACATTCGACATGTGGAAGGATTTGTCGCCGGCAGTCGTTGCAGATATATCGTCTTTCCCGTAGTCACCATTCCCACCATATCCCAGGTAGTCGAGCCCAAGCTGCCAGGTGCCTAATGGGGACCAGTCGGTCGAATCGTCGGGTGTGAAAATACCGCCACGGGCAGTACTACAATGAGGCTCCTCTGATCTTAGTTAGCACGCGACGGGCCGGTAACAGTCATGACAGCAAGTCTCGAGAGGTCATGTCATGACATGACACGTAGGGAACTTACTAGGAAGGCAGCCTCCGGGTCCAACAGCCCAGAACTCGGAAAGGGAAGTGCTTACAAGAACTTCGATCTCTTGTCGATTGGAACCCAGCTCGAAGCCTAGCATGGACCAGTTCCCGTCGATCCCCCTCCTACACAGAGATATTAGTCACACGAGGACCACGAACAGACGGCATGAAACTTGCCATGAGCTCGGCTCCAGGGCAATGGGTGATGGGGTGCGGGCATCAGCCAGGGCTACGAGGGCAGCACCCGTCACGAGAGATACTAGGGAGGACATGAAGGAGACCGGGAGGTTGAATTTGGAATGCGCGGTCACCGTTGCTGCCGGGTCGGCGTTTCATCAATTCACAAGCGACCAGCGCGGGTTTGTCTCGGTTCGGAGCGATCAAGGGAGAGAATCCCAGTGGGCAATTGCGCGCCAACGATCGGTGGTGAGCCCATCAAGGACGAGTGAGCGGGAGGGGAATGCCCTCGGTATGGCCTGCCAACCGAGATGGCTTGGTTGTCGTCGAGAATACGGATAGAGGAGGTTTGAGGAGAAGGCGAGATAGATCAGGACGAGACGTGATAATAGCAACAGAATGAATAAGAGGAAGGGTTCCCAGAAGGCGCGAGAAAAGCGCTGGGCCAAGCCTGAATACGAACTTGCGGCCTCCCGGGTTTCCTCCTTTTGCTGCTGGTTCCACGGCCTTGAGTTGATGGGACCGGGGCCTGTGCTAGAGACTCGGGGGTCCTTGGAACGCGGTTTCCGAGAAGACGGTCCGACCGGATGAGCTCGAGGCACGGGTTGGGATGTGTGTTGAACTGGGTTAACTGTGTCGAACAATTCAATGCCAAGTGTGCCTTGCCTACGATGATGGAGCAGGCAGAACCCTGTCCGATCAAAAGCTGATGGATGAAAGACACGGCAGGAGCGAACCTGCATTTTTTCGTCCGCCCCTTCACAAATCAGGTTGGGAAATCACGACTTGAAGGTCCGGGGGCAGCTCCTTCCTTCAAGCGACTAGTGGGGCACACCTTCCAGACTCCATTCCTCTGGTCTGACTTTGAGGGACGGCTCATCACCTGCAGACTGGCGAGGACATAATCCAGCCTCAACTCGCCTGGCTCAACCTGTCTCGACCTGCCCGCGTGGGTTTGGCGGGGGACTTCTCCGGGCTTCGAAGCCATTGCCGTCCGCCACGAAAGCGGCACACCCTCCACGGCGGATTGACGGATCCTACCCTGGTTCATGCATCGCGACTTACTGGAGACCGGCCGTCTCAATGCAACCTTAATGCCTTGTCCAACCTCCGGGATGCGAGTCACGAGCAGGATTAGCGAGCGCAGTCACACGTGCCGAATTCGAGACAGAAAATGGCCGAGTCCAAGGTACGAAATATTGGTTGAGGCGGACCGATGGCTGGATGGAAGACGGGAAGATGGACGCTGTCTTGGATGGTGTACCGAGTTACGAAGGTCAAAGGCTAACGAAGTTATAGTTCGCCAAGGTTGGAACGAAGACTCGGAACGACTCTCTGCCGTTGGAAACCAACCCTTCTTATTCGTATCCAGCTCAAGTGCGAGAGAATGGAGGCAAAGAAACAGAGTAAGGGGTGTCGGTCAAAGCCAATGGGGTCTCTCTTCGGTCTTCCCCAGATATCTCAAAGCTGTTGGTGGAAACCGTTGAGCATCAGATCGTCCGTCAGGCATTCGACAAAGGCCCTTTAGCCGTCAGCCCCCTAATTCTTGGGTGCCGGTAGACCCTTGTCCGGAGGTGTAAACGCCACCAAGCAGTGATAAGCGTCGGTGAGGGCATTGAATCCAGAAACAAGATCCGGGCGGCCAAACTCCACAATGGAATGAAACACCTCAAAGTTGGCCCTGGTCTTATTGGGGTTTAATTGCCCGCAATGGACGGAGGGGAGGAGAGGAAGAGGAGAAAAGCGTCCAGTCCATCCATTCAGCCTTTCGACTCCGGCCCGTGCCCTTGTCCCTGTCTCTGGCCCTGAGAATGCAACTCTTTCATTGCTCTCACTTTGCGCACTTGCTCTTTCATCAAACGGCAACTCTCGCGGTTCTCGAAAACTCCCCTTCACTTGTCATTCGCCTTGAAGCTCGTGTCTTCAAACGCTTAGACGTCGATCCCTCAATTCCTACAGCCGCATTGACATGAGGCCTTCACCATCGATCCGGCATGCGGTCGCACCTTGCCGCGCTGCTGATGGCGGCCGCCTGTGCATTACCGGCCTCGGCAGCTGTGAGATGGGGTGTGTTTCGATCCGACGAATGATTGTATTCAGCAGACGCTAACTTGTGCCAAAGAAATGTTCAATCGTCACGTCTCGGACCAGCGGTTGTCTAATACGACAGTCACTCCCCCTGCCGGAAACGTTCCTTATCCCTCGTCTTCTGTATCGACCGTCGCCTTCGAAACGCATTCGTCGCCTTCGATTTCTGATGGATCCCAAGCTTCATCGAACTCTGTCCAGGGGTCAGTTACGAATGGGGAATCTGTAGCAAGTACTGGCCCTGCTCCGACAACTTTCGCTTCCCAATTGAACACGCCCAACACACGAACCGCCGCATCAACATTTACGATAGCTACATTATCTGAAAGCAACCCAGGGGTCTCTGCAAATAGTGTAAACAAGCCTCCACCAACATCAAATCCGAACACAACCTCAACAGCCATCCTCGGCAGCGACCATGGCTCTTCAACGATGCCTCCGCCCACTTACTCGGTATCGTCGATCCCAGCATTGTGGAACACTACCCGCCAAGTCGGCACCATGACTGAGCCAGCCTTAACCTCGACCATCACCACGTGTACCAATCTCCAGGATGTCGAGACCGTTACCGAGTTCTCCATTGTGTACACTACAACTACGACACTCTATGGGAACTATAGCACCTACACGCCCCCTTACCCAACCATTGTGACGCCAAACTACTGTGGCATGGAGTCTACTGTCCCTACAGACTCCACCTTGTCGTTCAATCCCATGCACACAACCTTCTCAGAAGGATTCGTGGTATCTACCAAGAAGCCCGCGGCCTCTTGCTCGGTTGAGATTGCCGACTCGGAGTGCTGGGAACCTGCTGGTCCTGGAATGTCGACCTCGACTGAGACGTATCGGGGGAAGCATCCTGCTGAAACGCAGTCGGCTTCTCGAGTGACTGTCACTTTTGTAACGACGGACAAAAACCCCGCCGTCGTCTCTGCCACCGAAACAGCTCCCGATTATAACGAGTCTGGAAAGGCTGAAAGTCTCACTGTCCAACAGCACAAGAGTGCGCAACGGGATGGGGGCGGTGGCGGCGGAGGGAATGGTGACAGCGACTCAAACGACCCCCAGAGCCAACAGGACCCTAAGACAACAATGGCAACAGCCAGCACTGTAACGGCGAGTTTTACAGTGACAGCAAGAGCCGGTCAGGTCATCATCAACGACAAGACGTTTTCCAACCTCGAACCGGACCAGACTACGACGGTGACCTTCAGTGAGGGCATCTTCACTATATTTCCGTCATCTGTTGTCGGCGAGGGAGCAACAATCACGAAACCGCAACCCGTCGGACTCGTCGTCAGCGTCGCAACTCCAACCACAACCAGTGCCGGGGACCTCGCCGTAGAGGTATCAGGATCAGTGGCCATTGTCGACGGCTCCACGATTGAGATGCTTCCACAGGGCACGACAACTGTCATCAACAGCGAGCAGGTGTCGGTTGGTCCTGGAAAAGTGGTAGTAGGCAACGAGACGGTCACTTTCCAGGCCGCTGGTGCTCCTGAGACGGCCGTTGTGGTCCAAGGGGGCGAGATAGCGACGGCCATTGGGCAATCGGTCTTTGTTTTCCATTCTACTACGTTGACATACGGGCCTGGAATACCCGAGACTTCCGATGTGGTGGACGACGATACCATCACCATTGGGCCCTCGGGTGTAATTCTCCACGGAACGACGATTGGAGGTCCCTCGGCAGACGTGACGGAGACCACATACGAGATTGTGGGGGGCGCCACGTTTACAAAAGTTGCCCCTTCGTATATCGTGGTAGACGGCACGACTGTCACAGCCGGCCCGGGGTTAAGGAGGACGACCAAAGTCATTGGTGGCGAAAGAATCACTGTTGGGCCCAACGGGGTTGTGATATCGTCGGTGACTTGGAGCATTCCCTTTGGCTCATCCGCCGTGACGACAATCACGGCGACTCACACCGGATCACGCATATTCCCCGAAGAAACGGGAATATCAGGGGACGACGACAGCAGCAACGATAACCAGTCTGACGAGGGTTCTGACAGTGCAGGCTCGGTATGGAAGCCAGGCATGGCGGCAGGGGTCGCAGGGCTACACATGGCAATTGGCGTTTGGATTTGGCTTTAGGAAGCATTGCGGGCAACATCAAAAGCTGTGAACGGGGGGTCATGGTGGCTGGGTTTTACGCTTAATGATGGCTATGGGAGGAGCTGTTACCTGGATGCATGGGAACGGGATTTGGATACGGGATGGGATATCTAAAATGCCACAGCGGATTTTATCACAGCAGAAATTACTGGCATGATGCCATTGATCAGATGGGGGTTCTGAATGATCGATCCCCTTTCCTCACATCATGCTCACACCCCCACAAAAGAAGAAATTCGCCTTCACGAGTGCAAAAGCAAGTGTCAAGTGTCGATTCTCCTCGACGCTGGCTGGCCGCAAGTGCGCCGCACGCATGGCGAACACGAGGTTTTTCATGGTGCGTTGGCGTGGGACATGTCACTGACGGGTACCAGTCAAGGGGAGGCGAAAACCTTGCTTTTCGTGGCACGGGACCGTTCAACTGGAATGGGACGAATGTCAAATGGATAAACTTCTGGCTTTTGATGATCAAAAAGATGGTAATGGACTAATAATAAGTTATCTAAACTCGCCCTGGTTAGGGGGGAGAGGATAGAAAGGGAAAAGGGTACAAGGCTTCACCATCTGAGCTGTCAGCCAAGAGGCGGCAGCATCCAGTAGGTATGCAAAGGTAGAGAAACGAATAGAGGCACACGAGGTCGACAAACACACTGGAAAACACGAGCAGAAAATCTCGAACGAGAAAACGAGCAAAACAGAACCCCATCACCAGCGCTGCACCCCCTTCCCCTTGTCAACGCCCTCCGTTTCCAGCGGGGGAAACTCCTCATACTGCTCAAAGTGAGTCCCCGAGAGCGCTTCGGACGTCGTCAAGCCCTGATCGAGCATGCTTAGCTTGAGAGCCAGTTCGAGATCGTCATCGCGAGCCGACGCTTGACCTGCCGCCGCCGCCGAAGAGCCCTCTGCCGGGCCGGCGCGGGGCGAAGCGGTGGCCGGGCTCCTCTTCTGCTTGTTCTTCTGCTTCTGCTTCTTGGGCGTCTTGGTCTTGAAGGTGACGGCAAACTCGTACTCGCCAGAGGTGTTGTTGTCCCGGGGAGACGGTACGTTGTCGTTGCTGTCGAGGGGGGACTGGAAGCTCTCGTTGCCGCCTTGGGGAGAGTCAACGTTGTCGTTGCTGCTCTCGAGCAATGAGAGCCGAATGGCCTGCTGAATCTGTTGCTCGTACTCATCCTCGACCGCAGCACGGGGCCTTCCCGAAGGACTGTTGGTGAGAAGCGTAACCTCGGTGACGCTCGGCTCAGGGGTAACGGTATCGACAGTGGTCCCGCTAAACGTCGACGCCGTGTCGAGGCTCGCGTCGGCGGCCGAGTCGCTGGTTCGACGTTGCTCCTCGAGGAGGAAGGCTTCCTCGGATACCATCTGCGCGTATCGGAGAGCCTCTTCTTCCGTGAGGTCACCCAGAGCACCCGCCCCGAAGCGGTTCCGCAGGCGATTCTGTTCGCGGGTCTTTCGCTGATTTTCGTGTCGAAGTTCAGCTTGCTCCGCGGCGATGAAGCCTGAGACATCGCCGCCCTGGCGACGGCTCGCCATGCCGTGCATGTCCGAGTGCCTGGCGCGACGCTTGCGGCTCGTTGCGTGGCTCGTCGAGCTGTATGCCCAGTATCGCAGGGAAGCCCCAAAGGAGACGACACCGCGCAGCACGGTCGGATCGGGATCGAGGTAGATGGCTCCGACAGAGGGATACGTCTCCTCGTCGAGGGCAGGGTTCATGATAGTCATATGGCGAGGCACTCGACCATTGGAGCGAGAATTCAGCGTGCGAATCGGTTCTAGGGTCGACGCCAGGGGATCCCAGGCCTGAACGAGACCATCGCTGCCGCCATGGACAAGATAGAGGCCGCTCAGGGCAAGGCAAGAGATCTCAGCCGACTCCGTCTGGATGTAGCGCAGCGGCTTAATATCAGTCCCATTAGAGTCTGCGCGGGAATTCCAGACAAGAATAACGCCGTCAGCAGTTCCGACGGCGAGCAACCGAGACCGGCGACCAGGGATCTCTTCGCCGGCCTCGACGAGGGGATCGTCGGCCAGCGTCAGCAGAGCATTCGATGACATGTCTATAGCGCTGCTCATGAGGAGAGCCTTGCCTTGGTCTTTTAAGTCCATGCGAGTGGTTGCCCAATTATGGAGGAAATCCACAGCGTCTGGAGACGACACCACGGGTGAAACCTCTGGTTCAACTGGCTTCTCCTCGACCTTTGACTCATCCGCCATCTCAGCTTCAACAGGCGCAAAAAGCGACGGTGCAGGGACGGGTTCGGGAGACGGGAGCTTCACAACCGATGTAACGAGAACATCTTGAGGCACGAGAGACCGCGTGTATCGCCGAATTTCGGTTAGGCCCTCCTCGGCATAGCCGCAATCAATGACAAAGATGTTCTCGCCAGCCCCATTGCCGTCGTCACTGGCAAAGTCCACCTCCAACCTGCGAAGCATGTCCCAGCCCTCACAGACGCGCCTGAAATGAGCCGGCTTGTGGCGCAGGAACTTCTCAATCTCTCGAGCCTCGGCAGCCATCTGATCCTTGCTCAAGTTCATTGCGTTCGAGGGAGACCGTGGCGAGTAGGCACCCTTGGTCACGTTCTTGTCCAGATCGTCAGGCCGGGCAATGCGACGAGTAGCATCAATGAGGTGCCAGTAAGCCGAGCGACCAGCGTACCAGGCATTCTTGGTCACATCCTCGCCCTTGCTCTGCGCGAGAGAGTTGACGGGAGACTCGGTCAAGTAGTACACTTCGCCCAAGGCGTTCAGAGCGACTGCCCAGGCCCTCCCGACAGTCTTTCGTCTCTGGCTGTAGTTGTCATCGACCTTTAGAGCAATAATGGGCACGCCAGGACTGAGAACCCATCGAGCAGTGATCTCTCCCGCCGAATGGCGCGGGCCGGCCGAGTCGCACGCAACAGCGTACGACGTGACAACGCCAAGTGTAGAGCCGGTAAGGATTCCCACCATAGACTGAGTGATAAAGGGCACAGCGGACGACTTTGCCAGCCAGACACTGCAAATTGCCTCGGACATCTCTGGAATCTTGGGAATGTCAGGATAAGTGTCCACGACGCCATTATCTGCAACGAGATAGCGGCCCCGGGGTTCCAAAACCGGTCGATAGAAGGGCCGACCACCTGGGAACCCTTCGCCTGCCAAGATACCAAAAGGCTGACTAACATCCATGACGTTGGGCACAGCAGCAGGCCCATCGCTTACTCCAAAGGGAATGAGGCCGGGAATCACTTCCTCGAGCTGAAAGGATCTGAACGGATCGATGAGGCCCCATTTCTCGACTTTGCCGTTCGTCGGGTCGCTGATGGTGCCCGCGCCGAGATCAGCTGCTCCGTGAATGGCCCTCGGAGGCTTCTTCCCGTTCGAAAACACAGCGTGAATGTTGGTGACAGCCCAAGGCAGCTTGGAGTTGTACGTCAACACGGCGCTCTGCTTCTTCCCGCTCCGAACCGAAGCGCCAGAAACTCCGGCTCCGGGCTTCCCGCGGGCCAGACTCCTAAGCAGGCGCGTTCGGAGCAGATACTCCTTTCTCCAGGACGCAAGAGGGGTGAGGCGAGCAAAGTAGCGAGCTTCGGACCGGACGAACTCGGAGGAGTGATCGGCCCAGATGTCGGCGTGAGGCTTGTGCTCGAGCGCCTCTTGTCCTGGGAAGTATCGGAGAAAGGCCATTCTCCACGCATGGGAGCTGGTTATCAGCGCGTAGAATCGCTTCGAGACCAGGGCGATGGCGGCATGGGAATCGGCGTGGAGGTGCGACATGATTTGCGTCAGGATTTCTAGGCACAATCGTCAGCACACCAAATGCGAGTACACGAGGGTTCATCTGACGCACCATTGGGGAAATCCATGAGCTGCACACCGGTAGACGGCGCTTCGGAGCGCTTGATGACCTTGAAGCCCAAGGCGCGCCTAGGCGTCGGCGGAGTCATTGCATTCTCATACTCGGAGATCCTGTGGCCGGCAGGATGGGCAGCTTCGTCGGAGCTCAGTCCGCGTAGCTGCTCGTCGAGCAGCTCCAGGTCGACGGCAGCAGACGGCGACCCGCGGCGCGAAGCAGGGCCCGACGGCTGAGATGGGCCGCTCGAGTCGCCGAAGCGGACTCGGTCAAGGCCAGGGCGGTCGTGGTGAAGGGGGCCATGCTGAGAGGAGGAGGCGGTCGGGGAAACGTTGGAGCGAGTCGGGCGTGGGAGAATCGCAGAAAGCTCTTGTTGCATATAGCCAAAGGCGGGAGACGCGGGGAAAAGGGGGAAGAACGACTGTGCGCGAGGTCTTTGCACAGTCTAGAGCGGGAGAAGGGGGGGAATCGGGTTCCTTGGAGAGCAGCGGGAGGAGATAAGTTGGTAATTGCGTCGCTGCGGGAGTGCTGCGAAGAGGTAAAGTCGATGATGTTTGATGATAAAGGTTGCTCCCTTTTTTTGTGTCGAGGCGCGTTGGAGATTTGGATAGATGAGGTACGTACCTTTGCGCTATCTCGCCGATAATGAGCCGGAGACCATCGGAGCAGTGCGCCGTTGAATTGCCTCAGGAGCCAATCGGCAGACTGAGCAAGACATCGTGTTTCTGAAAGGCCATCACGTTGCAGACTCTGATATAGGACTGGATAGTTGGTGATGCATTCGCAACTTTTCGCAATGTCAGGTGGTGGGAGGTTCCATGTCGCAGCCGTTTGCAGCCATGTGACTAAGGACCAACACCACCTTGGCACCTCTCGTATTGACAGAACATCATCATCTATCATGTGTAGCCTGTTTTGCTTGAAATAAATTAACTTTCCTTATATTTGAAAGCGACAAAATATCTGCCCATTCCCGAAACTTCGACGTCGTTCAAGCTTCCACCACCATCGCCGTCGATGGGCTTACAGGTAGCTAACTACTCGCAGAACCATCAGCAATGCTCCTCTCAGAGGCCATCTTCGAGAGGAGGATACTCTCATGTTGAGCCATGGAGATAAGCATATATGAAAGACTTGTTCATCTTCGAGGCATATCACAGTCATTAGGGAAGAGCTCATCCACCTCGACAAAACGAGCAGCATGCTCTCTGAATAGGTCCCTCAAGGCTTAAGTCTAGAGCTGATTACAAATATCATCGAGTTGTAGAAAAAGAATAAACCTAAGGATTGGGCTGTGGGCTAGTTCTAAGGTTCCTGAGGTGTAATACAAGATTACCTACGAAGGAGATATGGTACCAAAGGACCAACTCATCATTGCTGGAAGCACGGCAAGGTTCCGACGGGCTAACCCAAATTCTCATCGTTAGAATGAAGAATGGTCCTGGGGGGGTTGGTTTCCAGGAGTATCTAACTAGGAGGTATGGTAAACGAGAACCAACTCATCATCGCTAGAAGCACAACGAGTTTCCTCCAGGTCAGCCCAAGTTCTCGTCGTTGAGTCATTGCTTCCAGTCGCATTGTATGCCAATGGCGGCAGTTTAGGAAGCAAACACTCACCTCCGCAGTCAAATTCTTCGATAATACAATCCCATTCAGGGCAGGGCTGCGTGCTCAAGCTGTCCAAGTCTCTACCTAGAGAGGCCAGATCCTAGACACGACAGGAACGTCTAAACGGCCGTCTCGACACGCATGCAATATCATGTCAAGATTCTGTAGTAGTTTGTCTAGGACCCTTGCAATCATCCCAATTCCATGTCGAGATGATATGCGAAACGTCTGGTTTGTCTAGAAACCCCCTCCTCCTTCATGCGAATGGAGATGGTAGACGTATATCGAATCATGATGCATACACAGCAGAAGCCCTTTCACTTCACTTACCACTGTGAAAGCAATCTCCGAAGAGGTAGGAAATAATCACAATCCTAGAAGTCGTAGTATCAGTTTGGATTAGCGGTACGGACAAATAACTCGACGACGTGGCTCTGACTAGACGAGCAGTGCATGGGGAGCTGTTGACGAAGCTCTCCATGGCGGCATCAAATTACCCTAGATAGTCGATGCCTGACGAGATAATGGCAAATCAGTGTCTAGAACTTGTCAGTTCAGGGGGCACGGTTGGAATATCCTGATATGCCCAATCGGCTCTCTTGTCTTGGAAATGCTGGCTAACCCTGTCTGACTTTGAACATTAATACTGACTGCCTCAAGATTCGTTCGGAACGCGAACACCGTCAGTCATGGGAGTCAGTCATTACCCACCTGCAACTCTGCACCTATTCGTACATGACCGACACGTGCTCCTATTCCTGCAAATTCTGCTAGTGTCGGTCTCATCTCGAGATGGAGACTTTGACGTGAGTCGCCTCCATGCAGGTACGCCAAGTTCATCTCCCGAGAAAGGGTCAAAGGCCCTTTTTCCATGCCGGCCGTCATCGGCTCCAGTCTCAATCTCAATTGCTCTACTTGACTGCGTCCTTTTGACATGGTCGAGATGTGAATTTCCCTCCGGTCGGATTCCTCCGGGCGACCAAGTGCAACCTGGATCGTGTTCAGAAGCAAAACAAAGGACGAGTCAGTCCTCTTCCGGGAGTCCTCATCCTCCGACCCGCTTGGCTGCATTGCCCAGTCCCGATGTTTCTGGCCCTTCTACCCAGCTCTTGGGTCCAGACTCTCCAGCCCCCCGAGTCCAAGAGTCTGGTCCCTCGACCGCAGAGTTGCTGCCCCTCCAAATGTCTCTCGTATCTGCTTCGCGATGGAGTCCCCGTGGATCGGTGCAGGAGTTGCGTGTCCCGATAGACTTATGACATTTTCCAGATCCTGCGTGCCCGTACGCCTTAGTCGAGAGACACAGACCGCCTTGGAGAGGTCCCGATGACTCGGAACCGAAGCCAAACCACGTCCAGGCTGAGTCAAGGCAGCTGCTTGTTGCTCCAAAAAGCCTCATGCAGCAGCAAAGCAAAAAGGCCCGTTGGTTGAACAGCCCTCCCCCGAGTTGGCCTAGACAGAGCATGGTTCCCTCCCTCGCAGTGGAGATGGCCCGCAAACATCCTTTCTTCCCCGTTGCCCTATCATCTGGGCATCTTTTACTTCAGGGACGGCTGAGAGAAAGATGTTGCACCTGAAAGGCTCGCCAACAAGTGACGCAGACAGAAGTCGGTTCAAGCTGTGGAGAGATGACTCTCAAGTGTCCCATCTCATCTCGATAGGCCGGTCCGGCATGGGGAGAAGAAAATGGCCCGAGGATTGGTGGCACCAGCGGATCCACGGGCCTTCCCGTCATCCCGCGGCGCCACTTGGGGAAAGCTCGCTCCAGGAGGGGAGAGAGAGCAAACACATGACGACTTCTTTTCCTTCCTCATTCTCGGTTGCCGTTGAGCGTCGATGTAGCCGTGGCCTGATTCTCGCCTCTTCCCCCATGCCGCAAAGAGACCAGAAAAGATGCCGTCGGCTATTCGTACGCCATCAGTTGTGCTTGGCTGCTGCAGGCTGCTGCAGCGATGCACCCGAAAAGAAGCCCGTCGGCACTAAGGCAACGGGGAAGCACCGAGGTGCAGCTGCGTGGACAAGTCACGCTGCGCTTGCATATCTCAGCACACAGACAAGCTTCCCGTAGCGAGCCAACTTTATTGGCTGATGTGGCGCATTTCATCGGCTGCAGCGGTAGAAGCCTTCTCAATCTCGCCTCTCGACCAAGCAACTGCAAATAAGCACCAGGTTTGCGATATGAACTCCTTCATCGACATGATCGCCTCCAGGACTTCAAGGGTTTCGCCCTTCTCGGCGCGAACCTCGCATGACAGAAGAAATCAGGGCCCTTGTCAGCTATTTGCAGTTGCTGGCCATCGGAAAAGCTTCTCAACTAGGGGCGTGGAGAGCTTCGTAGTCTTGTCGAAATCCGTGGCTAGGTCGGGCTACCGTACCCTCATTGGATGACGAGCAATCAGGTGCCCTATCCGAGAAATGTGATATGTTATGCTGGGGGATATTTCTCCCCTTTGGGCACATACTGTACGTAGTACACATCGACCCCAGCAAGGCCCCTCTTCCCAGCCAGGAGGATTGGGCTCTTGATTGAGACACACATCTGTCCCAAGCATGTGCACCGAAGAGCGGTGAGTTCGTTCCAGACCCTGTTGCACAGACTGCGTGGATGCCTCACTCCACCAGCAATAGGAACCAGTTCGCCGGGTTTTGCAAACTTGGTTGGTGCTACGGATACAGCGCCGCCTGTCGTCTCAATGACTGACTCTGTCTCCAGATCCAAGACACGTCCTGGGTCTGGGTACCGTACACAGGAAATTTGAATACTCCGCACGCGGTCTTGGACAGAGGGTGCTTCCAGATGGAGTCCGGTACGACGACTAAGTAGACCAACGGTGATCCAGCGTCCTTGTCCCTGGCCGTCGTACGCACCCCATAGTATTCGTAGTGGTGAGTCGTGTTTTGAGGGGGAGATATTCCGGTCATGGGAGTCGGGCAAAATGCGAATGGGGCGACGGTGAGGCCTCAACATACGAGGCCGGTCCACCAATGTTGCCTCCTCTCGCCGTCCTTCGCAACGCCGTCCATGACACAATTTTGTATAGCTGGACTGGTTCACAGCATAATGCCAGAGTTGTGAGCCCGAAGCCCACGGATACCGTGCGTCAAAGATGATCTCCTCTGGCCTCAAGCAATCCAATGCGGTGGAAACGGGGGTCCTGGCCCTTCCGCGGGCGATCCCCCAGTGCGCTAATATTATCACTCAAGCCTCCAACGAAGAGCGTGGTCCACTTGGCTGGCAGGCTCGACAGCGGGTATCTGCAGAGGAGACTCATAATCAGCCCATGGCGCTGCACCTGCGCGCAAGTCATGCCATGCAGCAAACCGGCCGGTGCCCTACAATCTCCTCTCAACGCGTACCGAGCGCTTCGCGCCGTGGAGAAGAAACCACTGACAAGCATCGAGCAAGGAACAAGCACAAAGCAAGGGCCGGGGACGAAGCGATTGCCAACGCAGTTTCCATCGGCCGGACAAGCGCAGGAGTGACGCATACCACGAACTTGATAGTCCATAGTGCCGGCATAGAGCGAATCGCCTTCTCAACTCGGCCTTGGAAACGCGGAGTCAACATCGCATCGGGACGGGGCGTGTGCCCAAGACGGTGCTCTCGATACGATTGCCGTACCACAAAATCTCCATTATCAGGCTCTCATCGTCTGGCTGGAATGTTGTACGTATCGAGCATCGTCGCCGTACAGCGAGCCTCTCCCATTCGTAATTAGAGGCGTGTCACTGTCCAGTGACAAGTCGGGTTTAGGCTGTTCTCTTTGGTCCGGTGGCAGGAATGGTGGTGGATAGGTGAGCTGCTTGTCCACGCATAGGCTGAAACATGCTGTTGTTGAATTGACTTCTTTGTTCGATTCGTCAGCCCTCGGTGCAGGATCCCAGAGGAAACAGTATCGAGCTCAGATACGAACTATCGATCGGGGGTTATCGTTGCTTCTTCCCGCCAACTCACTCTAGCCCCGGGGATTGTGCTTCAACGTGTTCTTTGGGGCTGCCACGAATAGGTGAGTAACCTCACCCAGGGCCCTGGTCGGTGTGTAATGTGCGGTAACACTTGGGTTCCAGGGGAGGGAGAGTGCATTGAAGACACTGCATAGAGCCGAGACGAAGGATCCTCAAAGGTCCGGAGCATTGGGCAGCCAGCGGGAGGGCACATATCCCCGTTGGTGGCTTGAGTCCCGATACTTTGGTTCCAGGAAATAAATGAGTTGCAAATTGGAACGATGGTTGATGTAAGCACACAATGCTAGCCGTTGCGAATGCTTCGATTGCACTTTGGTGCTGCAATTGTGAAGAGTCGTCGGTATTCGCGGGCACCATAAAAGCACCGAGATTACGGCTTTCGCGGGACGCCATGGAGAAGGTTTTGATTGGCATGATGCATAAGTGCACGCCAAATTTATGCCGGCGCTTACTGTACTGGTCTCCGACTTTTCGTGTCTCCGATGTCTCCCAAAGCCAATGGCTTGGCAGATCTTTTGTCAAACACTTTGTCGGTCAGATGGTGGCTTGTTTTGAGTGCAACCTCTGATTGCCACTCTCTGGCAGTCTGATTGGCAAGTCGCCCGTCAGTGTGGGCGGGACTTGGAAGTGATCAAGGGGCGTGCTGGAAGGGAAGAATTTGTTGGATCCTCCCGGCTGCCTAACCCAATTCTATGGGAGCGGGAGGAAGAGGTCCGTCCGCGAGCCAGCTGCCCAGTCTGTCGGGAAGAGAACCGCCAGCGTGGACTATTTGCCACGAAGGTGACTTATGCAAATATAAGGCGCAGTCGATTGCTGGAGAGGGGAGCGAGCGCCTTACCGAGAAGACCGAGAGGACAAGCGACATTTGGAAATGATTTGCTCAAAAGCCGTTGCTGGAGCTTGCGGAGATACGGAGACCAGGGCGATGGCACGATTGCTTTCTCCTTGGATGCTAACGGGAGCCAAAGCCGATCTACCCTCAGGGGCCAAAAACGGTTGAATAAGCTTGGGTATTTTCGAGGCACTCGCTCCGGAGGATTCCCTGGAGGACGGCATCCGTCAGAGCTTCGTAATTCGGTAGCAGACGGTGACGAGGGAAGCGAACCGTAAAATCAAATTCTGTGCAAATTCGATTCGTGGGCGACTCCACACACGACGAGTGTGGGTTGAGCGGGAGGTTCCAACTCTCCGGAGTCGACGTGGCGAGGGAATGCTTGATTGCCAGGATGCGGCCTGCGGATGCAGGTTGAGGAACTGGAAAAAGATAGGGAGGAGGGGATGCGAGGGGATTGGAGGGGCGTGCTGGAGTTTCCCACGGCCGGGGTCGAATGGGACCTGTGGACAGTGTTGTCAGCACTGTGCTCGAGAGCACCTGCCCTCTACGAAGTCGACCACCCTGTGAAGGAAGTCCGTCGACGCTTGCACCTGCCCAAAACCCGGACTAACCTGAACGTCTCCAGGTCCGAATTGTCTCGGAGGAGAAACACCACCAAAGCTGCACCTATCGAACAAGACAAGCCCGACGACCGGGATGAGAGACCACTTATCCCACAATAACGTGCCACTCCCGCTGCAACTGACGAAGCATGCAACCTGACTGAGGCAGGATTCGCAAACGAGTGCTCAACAGCCAATGGAGAGACACGGGCAGGCAAAACAAGCTGGTGGCTTGCGACATTCGGAAATGGCTTGCAACCGAGGCTCCAGAACTCCCAAGAGCAACACAACACGGTGGCCAACAGGGAGGAGTCGAGCTGCGCGCCTCGGAAGCGCCGTGAGGGCAACGCTTCTTCTGGACGCCATCTAGACGCTGCCTTGGTCACGTTGCCAGCACAAGTGGAGAGGAAGCTGAAGGGAGAGTGACGGGCAGAGCAGCATGGCTTCCATTCATGTGGAGAGGCAGACGCCATGTTCCAGCGTGGTCGGAGTACGAATAGGTATCCGAATATTGCTGAGGCCGCCACCACTTTCTAGGGGGCGTCGGCCCCAATGCCCCAATCACCACGGCCAGGCTCTTCCAGTCTCTCTCATTCCGGCTTTCGAACAGGCTTCTCTCCTCCATTCCCAGGAACAACACCACGCAGGTTCCACCCGCCACCACACCGCAGCGGCCACAGCCTACACGCCCACTGTGCCCACACACGCCCATACACACACGGCCACACGGCCACACCACAGCGAGAAAGAAAACAGGGAGCGGTTTGGGGGACGAATCTGGTCACAGTGCGCTGGCAGGGGTAGAATTCTGCTCCATTGGCCTCGATGCTGCAGGTTTGGAACGCCGTGGCCTCGTCGGTGGCTCCCAGAGCTGGAGGGCAAAGTCGCAATTGGCGCCGTAGCGTCGGGAGCGTTCGCGAGCATGATCTCGCTCCCGACGGTTCCAGCGATGCTGAGAACCACTCGACCAGCTCCAGCTTCGAAACGCTGACAGAAACCTTGGGCGTCCTATACTTCCGGCTTCATCTGACCCCAACCACGGACCGGAAAGCATATTTTGGACTCTGGTGCCCACAGTCTTCCCGTTAAATCCACCGCTTCTTTGGGCAAGCTGGAAATTCGAGATGTCATGGAAGAAGAGTCTTTGCTCGCTTGTTCTCCCCCTCCCGCGGGCTGGTGGCAGGGGACCCTCGCCGCGAACGGGGTCCACGCCTCCTTTCTCCTCGGTGGCCATGCAGCTGTCGAGAGAGCAAGAGGCAAGCATTTCGTGAGAGGTAAGAAGGGGAACATGAACAGAAGCGGAAACACGGCATGACGGGGGGGACCAGGACGAAACTGGAAAGCAGACCACAACAACTGGCAGAGCTGCTCACGCCAACCGACGGCCGGCGCATCTCTCTCACACACCCCCGACCTTGCTCCCACGACGCCTTTCCTTTCCCATGCCAGTGCCCGAGCTAGCCCTCGTCAACCCTGCCTAGCTCTGCCGTGGTCGTCCCGCTGCTTCTTCCGCTGGGCCACTCTCGTACGGCTGTCACCGGGCCATGGAGAACCAAGCTGTTGCCGGCCGTCGCCCCCTGCGATTCGTTCCACGTCCCCTCTGTTGTCGTCCGGCGTCGCCTGGGCTCCTTGGCACTGGAGTCGGTGCGCTGAAAAGTCCTGCTGTTCGTCATGGCGCCGGGCCGCTGGGTTTCCACTAATACCACCACGCTGGGCTCACCCACACAACAAGTCTTGAATGGTGCAGAAGTTAGTCCCCACGGGCGCTGCACAGTGCCTGCTAGACTGGCCAACTGCAGCCGTTTGCACCACCGACTAAAGACGACCGTGCCCACTGCTCGTTCAGCTCGCTTCTCTCGTTCTCTTCTTCTCCCCCTACTCCTCTGCAATCCGACCCTCCTATTTACTCGCTCTCTTTGTGTAGGGTTGAACTGGAACAACTACACTCAAAGCCCGTCGTCGTCTCGTCGATTGGGCCACCGAACACCATCGTCTTTGTCGAATACTTTGACCTGCGAACTGCGCCGTCGAATCATATCATCGCCCAGCCGTTGCTGGCCCACCACTAAAACCGACCGGCCGCCTGCATTCACCGTACCGAGCCCGAATTGTCCCATGCGTTGAGCGGCATCGTTTTTGAAATTCTACTCGCCAATTAGAAGGGCTTGGTTTCCGTCAATTAAGCAGCAACTCCGAAATCCCGTAGCCAAACCAACCGCCATCATGAGCTCGTCTGGACCATCTGGGGGCCAGCCGCCCAAGGAAGAGAAGGAGAAGAAGGAGAAGGGTATCTCTAGGTTGCTGAACCGCGCCAAGACTGTTCTCAAGCGAGACGGTTCGTCGTCGTCGTCGGGTGGAAAGCGTTTGTCGTCCATGGTTTCCGGCAAGAGTTCAGCTGCTCCCAAGGCTGAGCCCGCCACCAAGCCGTACGTAACTGTCCTCGAGACACCATCTTTCGCATATCTCCTTCGCACGATCGTAGTTGTCCATGGGCGATCCCGTTGGCTCGACTTTTCGTTGCAAACCTGTCCGCCAAAGCCAACGAGCTGGAAGCTAACTTTCTTACAGTCAACCTGCGCCTCCCAAGATTTCCAAGGCCGAGGAGGCTCGCATCAAGTATGAGAACATGGAGGGCGTCTCCAAGCTCACCCGGCACCAGCTGTTTGAGGAGCGTGCCAAGAAGCTGGGTGAACGCTACGGCCTCGACATCAAGCTCTCTGAGCTTCAGTCTGGATCTCCCGACGACACAGTGCTTCGCATGGACAAGCCCATCCGCATGCGCGTTCGACGAACCTGCCACAAGTGCAGCGCGACCTTCACCTCGGCCAAGGAATGTCCCGCTTGCCAGCACGCCCGTTGCACCAAGTGCACCCGTTACCCGCCCAAGCGAACCGAGGCCGAGATTATCGCCAGTCGTGAGAAGCGAGCGGCCATCATCAAGGCCAACAAGGAGAACGCGCCCATCATCCCCGATTACTCGTACGGTTTCGAGAAAAAGCAGATTGTTCTTACCCGGCCCAGCAAGACTGGTGGTCAGGATCTGGTTCACAAGAAGCCCCGTCAACGCGTCCGACGAACCTGCCACGAATGCTCGACCCTCTTCCTCTCCGGTAACAAGACGTGCGGTAAATGCGGTCATATTCGTTGCACAGATTGCCCCCGAGACCCGTTAGTTTTGGCCCTGTTGCCTGAAGCTTTTATGTTTGCTGACCATTTCACCAGGCCCAAGAAGGACAAGTACCCCTATGGTTATCCTGGAGACGAATTTGGGCCGAGCAGCATACCTCACTACGAATGCAAGAATTGCAAGACGATCTTCCCGACAGGAGCCGAGCACGGTATCAAGTGCAAGAAGTGCGAGCTGGAAAAGTCTGACGAATCGCCTCGGGTTCTACCTCGCAAGGTAGAGCCAGCACCCGACCCAGCCGTAGTCGCGAGACTGCAAGCCCGACTTGAAGCCCTCAAAATTGCATAGCGCCTTGGATCCGGTTTGGTGGTTTAGCGGGGACGAGGAGCGAAGCGGTTGATTTTTCCTTGCTTTTTTCTTTCATCTTTTACCTATCATCATTACGTCGCATCAGCGAGGAAGGGGGTGGTGGTTTTGGGGGAGGGCATTTGACGGCTCCATGTTGCGATTTGAGTCGAAGATATTTTATCCGCCACGACTTCCGCATTTCCATTCCTTTCATTCGACCATGTATTCTTTTGCATGGGGACGAGACATGCACTCCTCGAGAGATTGATAATACGCACATCACCGACATGACAACAACGTTCAACAAGACGAGCCCCGACGCGTCGGCAATACGAAAGACTTTGATTCCCATGAGGGACGGAAGAGCGGAGCTTTTGTTTTTCTCTCTTTTCCGTTCTTTTATCACGACATGACGAGCTGGGTTTTCGGATATTCGAGCGTCTTTTCATCACGCCTTGGTTGGCATATACCGGTCATTTACTACATCACAAACAACTTGGCTTTCACGACGAAGAATACCAAATGTCATTCATCTTGGGGCTCAGAGGACAAGTGGGGGAATGGTGGGCGATGCCGTTGGAGGGAGCGGGGGATGGAGGGGTGGTTTACTTTTCGTGGCGTTGAAAGCTGTCAGCAGGATGGGATAGAAACGACGAGAAGGGAGAGGGAGGGGTGTCGAAGAAGGGAATGATGCAAGGGTCTTTGTGAGGAGGCTGTCTCTAGCTCTCTCCATCATAGAAACTAGACGTGACCAACTCTACGAAAATATACTGCTGCCCTGCCTGAGGGAACGAAGTCGACGTATTTTGTTTTTGTTCCTGTCTCGGTTTTGTCCTGTGGTCCCTTACATGGTTGATTTGTTTGCAATCATCATTCCCAAGGCTTGAAACTTCCATCCACCTAAGCATCGTCCAATCTCAACGTCCCTCCAGACTTTGTAGTAGGTACTAGTTATAACCCGCATCTCGCATCCCCCTTTCGGCCCGTCCCCTCGGATATCGTCCCCCTTCTCCCATTCCCTCACACCATTTGTCCAACCAACCCATTATCTACCTCTTTCTCCCCGTCACGTCATCCCCGCACACGCAGATAACCCAGTCGTCATCCCCCTCCGGCCCCGTGGTACCCTTGCCCTGTCTCTCTCACACTTAACGGGCGCCGCGGAGCCCACCCGCTGAGCGCACCGACCGAGAAACACAGCAGATATCTATTAGGTTAGGTATTCTTACAGATACGTACGTACGTATGCAATGCCTGTCTCAGCAAAAGGAATAGAAAACTGTAAGAAGAAAAAAGACTCGCCGTTGAGGAATCTTTGTCTACGATCCTGGAGGGTTCCGAGGGAGGGGAAACAGAGAGCTGCGAGGACCTTTTGCTTCTTTCGGGGACCAGGGGTTTTGGGTGAGCGTGTTCCGTCGTCGCGTTGTTGTCACGGTAGGAAAGCGGGGGGGGGGGAAGACTAAAGACATGCAATGCAATATCTGGTTTGAGCACCTTTTGCAGCAGGTGTCTTCTAAGGGCATTCCCGTTCTTGCGTCAGTATTGCCATGTCTCATGTTTTCACCCCCGAAAAATGAGCGGTGAAGAACGGCGTAGGACGCTTTTGATCAGTCACATGGGGATGGTTGGATGATGGGAGAGGCACTTCTTGGACCGGCAGAATACACCGGATATGCAATGTTTTCTGGAAAAAGGTACCCTACATAACTCCTCCCAAGCATGGCCTTCTGATATTCCGCATCATGGTCAGGGAGCAGGGTCCCAGCTGCATGGTTCTCCTCCTCCCCCCCCCCCCCCCTCCGAAATCCTTCCCAACATTAGCACGCGGCTGATCCTTGTGCCACACACACGGCATGCATGTCCTGCATGAGCACAAATTACGTCGCCAAGTTTTGAGCGGCACCCATGGCCGTCAGGCCCGCCTCCTCCCTGACCCAGGGCTCCATGACGAACCTCGCTTGGGGAGGCACCGACGCACCGAGGGCGTCCTTACGGTTCAGCTTCCTGCCAATGTAGCGCCCGCCGCCGTCCATCCGATTGTTGAGGTGGGCGTAGAGCTCGTCCGTCTGGCCCCGCGCGAGCGCCTGCTGGAACAGGTCCGGGTTGAGGATGGACAGGATGCGGTGGATGGGGTAGAATCGACCTCTAATCGAC
Organism: Thelonectria discophora; assembly: GCA_911649645.1. NCBI lineage: Eukaryota > Fungi > Ascomycota > Sordariomycetes > Hypocreales > Nectriaceae > Thelonectria > Thelonectria discophora. The sequence continues at coordinate 3,149,943 of CAJVRK010000008.1, read as the reverse complement.
TGCTCCTTGAACACCACGTTCTCCTTGACCAGCGCCCACCGGCACCGCTCGCCCGGCGTGCTGGACTTGCGCCACTGCACCTCGTCCCGGAGCGCGAACGGCAGGTTCTCCTCGCTCAGCACGTTGGGCGCGTCCGTGTCGCCGTTGATGGGCTGGTACACGTGCCCGCGAAAGAAGACGGCCCCGGGAAAGTCCTTATTTGTGAAGATGAATCGAAGCCCCAAGACGCCTGTTTCCGCAGGCACGTTGAACTCGGCTGGGAGCGATCTCAGACGCAGAGAGTCTCCGACTTCGATACGCTCGGCTCCGAAGAAGCATCCGTAAAAGGTAACGTTCTTGCCATTGGGATCCTCCGTGTGCTGCGACCAGAGGCTGTACGAATAGTCCACCTTTGTCGCCGCCATTTTCGAGGCATCCAAGGCAATCATCTCTCGCTTGTTGTTGTCATTGGCCGTTGCTCGAAATATCGCGTCCCACGAGATGTCATCAAACATTTTTTCCTTCAAGTCGGGGATGGAGACTGGAGGGACAGTAAAAGCATGGAATGGGCGTAGGTTTCCATCTGCCTTGGTGACGATTTGCTGCGGAACCATGCCGTGTCCTATGGGCAAGAGTTCGTGGTTCCCGTTGGAGGACGCAGCGATCAATCCCAGACGCCACGTGGTGCCGTTCTGATACCAGACCAATTCGCCAACGCGGAAAAGAAGGGGGGACTTGAGCGCCCACGGGACGGGTTGGGGGGCAACTTGCTGTTGGGCTTGCTGCAGCGGCTGGGCCGGCGGTTGTTGCTGTTGAGGTGGTTGCTGTTGGGGCTGTCGTTGAGCATGCACTTGCTGCTGAGGCTGTCGGAGCTGTCCTTGTGTTTGTGCTTGAAGCTGGGGTTGGCCTTGAGCCTGAGGCTGTGGCGTAGGCTGCGGTGAGGGTTGAATCGGAGCCTGAACCGCGCTTTTCGCCTGCGCCGATGCCGCGGCCGGTCGCGCAGGTACGGCGAGCGCTTGAGGCTGAGGCTGTCCGGGGATCTGAGGGAGCGGCACCGGCGTCATCTTGGGCTGTCCCTTCTCGGCTGCCTGTCCCTCGTGGGTGATGATGAAGCCGTCATCGGAGGCGGCGCCCTTGATGGAACTTGCCGAGTTGCAGTGCGCGCAACAGCAGTCTCGGTAGTCCATCGCGGCCGAGAGAAGCCAAATGAGGTGGATGGCGAACTCTTGCGGGCTCTTGAACAGCTTCGCCTTGATCGGATAGCCCGACACCCAGAGGTGCTTCGACTTTTCGTAGAGCCAGTATCCGCGCGGAAACTGCACGTACCACGGATTGCCTTCTATCCTCTCGTCAGACTCCGGTTTGCGACCGTTCGTTTACCAAGTACCAACTCACCGTCGGGATTCGGACAGAGCTCCTGCTTCAACAAGATGCCCAGCTTGACTCGCCACTCGACGAATCTCGGGTCGTCTTCGGCGAGCCGGACCATTTGCGGTTTCGTCCTCGGCGTCTTGTCCGCGGAAGCTGCCTCCTTGCCCGTCTTCTTAGTCGTCGGAGCTGGCGTCGTCGTCAACGGCCAGTATCCGGGGCCAGTGTCTAAGCCATCACTCCTAGCTACCCGGATGACGTCAAAATCTCTCATGTCGGCCATTGCTGCGTCTGTAGCCCCTAGCGGATAAACGGTTGTGGTGTTGGAGGGGAAAGGAGAAGCACGCGACGGCTCCTGGAGATGCCCTCGCTTAGTGTGGAGCCCGGTCGCGTAATCGTCGATGAACAATAAAGTCTGCGACGACAAGGAGAAGTTGAGCTCGATAACGATGAATTGAGGGCGTCGCTCGGCAGCGAAGGGGCCAATCGCCTCATAAGGCTTTGCGCGTAGCCTCCCAAGTCAAAATGCAGCTGTGGTTCTAGTTGATCAGCTTGTAAGAAAGGCGTCGGTATTGGTAAATGCGGGTGATATCGTCGAATAGGATTACCGGTCGCTTGAAATTTTACCACCTCAATAGACGAATCTTGGCCGTTTTGACTGCTCAGTTTGAACAATGGAAGAGAAGTTCACTCTCGACGTGACAGTGCCACAAAGAGGATGAGACTGCTGAGTCAGCAAGGCCTAAGCGGCTTACCCTAGAGCTAACCAACCTGGAACTTGAGAAACTAGGAATAGGTACTTGGATTATCTATTTCTTAAACTTTTTCATTAATTAAGTATATAATTATAAGTGGTGGCATGTTCTCGTGTATTAACGTATATCATAGCTAATATTCTTTGGAGATTCATCCTTATCCCCCGCCTTCATAGAATCTCCCGCCCAACCTATCTTCAGACAACTCCTCGAGTATTGGCACCACGTCATCCTCTCTGCGCCGCTCACTCGAACAAGACGCCATCGTCCCCAGTCTGATATCATTGGTATCCCTATGACCCAGTTCGCCACCTGAATAATAGTAGTGCACATCTCGAGATCTCGAGCCCTGGGCAAGATCCGTATCGTCCGAGTTCTTGAGCGTGTGAAGATCCTCCCTACCCCTCAGGCATGAAGGGACAAACGTCTTCCACATGTACTCTCGGAAGGACCGCGTAGTGCCAAAAACAAGGAATGTCACCAGGGGTGGAGTGGCACCTGGGATGAAGAGGACGAAATCTGCCCTGGCTTGACGAACACTCAAGCCGGCGCCTTTGCCGAGGTGACTGCGATTATTGCGGCTCTGGGACGAGACCTCGGTCACAATCGTCACGAGCTGGAATATCCTGTGGGTATGTAAGAAACTGTCATAGAGAGTAAAGTCCCACTACACTCACCCTAAAGCGATGAACCCTATCCCAAGCCGCAGGAGAAGCCATTTGTCGTATATCTTTTGCCGGCGCTGTTTGCCCCCAGTAGAAACCCGCGAATGGTTATGGCTTCCGTCCGTTTTCGAAGACCTTCCGTATCGGAATTTGAAGGAAATGAGAGCATGCCTCGAGTAAAGATACCGGATGAGAATTGATAGGAGCATAATGGCACCACCCACAAGGCCGACCGTCACTGTCATGGTTAGTCCAGGATCTCCCATGTAAACGATGAACGTACTGGAAAAATTTGCAATGACAAAGAATGCGACGACGCTGCTCTGAGCAGCGTCGAGCTGTAGCAGGCAGATCATGAGGACGGGGAAAAGGACGGCACACAGCTTGGCCACAATGGTTGAGTAGCGGAGAGTGTTGATTAGTGCCCGAAGCTGGAAAATAGACTGAAACAACACAGCTGACCAGAAGAAGATGAGCAACGCTTCGATTCCGTAGCAAGTGAACTCTGCCTCAAATTAGTATCAATACCACAAGTTGGCAAAAAGCAACTCACGGATGTAGAAGAGGGCGAGGTCTATGCCGACCGAGTTCCCAGACAGCGCGAGCTCTGGATTTCCGATCTTCTCACTAGTGTGACTGTATTGCTCCAACTTGATATCCTTCCATCTAGATATGGTGTGGATCTGCTGGGCGATGGAAGCAAATGCTCCTATCGTTGTGAAGACGGTCAGGAGGGAAACATCTGGGCTCGGTTAATGCCTGAAAGAGTGAGTTGTTAAGTAAATATACTTACAGCTTGCTCCCTCGCGATGAACAAAGACAAGCCATGTTGTGAGCAAGCCGAGACCCGAGCTGAAGACTGAGTAGACAAGGACACATATTGCCAAACTCACAGCATCCGAGGGAAGTTGGGATGTCATCTCTCATGTGTATAGCTTCAAGTGAGAGCCGTAACTCGCCGACCAGGCATTTCACAATTTGGTATAGAGGAGAAAGCAAAGATGCCTCATTTGATGGCCATTGAAAGGGATGGGTTCGGAAGATTGCACCCCGGATTGATAAACACTCCCGATCCCACGTGTCCCGATCCACGCAGAGACGCGGCTGTCCAAACTACTCTATAGAAAGGATCCTGCAGCATGATGATGACAGGAGACGGGCGAGTCAGTTGCGCAAACTGGTGGGGGTAGACCCACGACACGGGAGTATATGAAGCTTGAGTGAAGCTATGGTGGGACTCTGAGGCAGATTTGAGGTACGTTGGCGTACGAAACCCGCCAAGACCAATGAGATGTCGAACTGGCTCGAGGAGGTTGAGCTACCCCAAGCCATTCTGTATTGATGCAGTAGTGAATCTCCGGGCCTAGCTCTGAAAGCATTCAGCCGTGAGCTTTTCGAGTTGCAGAAGAGGACAGACCTCCAGACTAAACTCTAGGCTTGCGGCGTATGCGGAGGCGTGGCAGACTCACCGGGCCGACTTGTCACTTGGTTTCACCATCTCTATTCTAGCCACACTGAGGCCTCATCATCAGGCATCGCATAGCGGAACACTAGGAGAGAGATGTCCCACTAAATGTTTCATCACAGTCTTCGTAATCAATAGTTGTGTCATGGCGTCGGCCTCGTTGCCCAAAGAGCACTCCATCAAGCGATGTTGGTTCGTCTTGTGGGAGACGGTCGAGAATCGTGTCGAGTTGGAGCAACTGGCTAACTAGAAGAGTCGAAGGCCAGGGATGATGCTTATTGAGACCACAAGTGAGAAAAATCCACTTTTTGGTAGCTCGTGCCTCAGTCGGGAATGAATTTGGTCGAGTCTTCACCACCTGAAGTTGGCCCAATTTGAGCCACAGCAGAACCTATAACCGCCACAATACCCACCTCACCAGCCTCAACCCTTTCAACGCGTGCAAGGCAGGCGCGTCTCAAGCCGGCACATTGACAAAGATTCTCGTTTCAACTCAGATCTCGAAGCAATCGACATGGCGCCACCTCAATTCACAGATGCGAACCGGGCATTCCTCCAGGCCATTCTGGCTCGAGGATCAATCACCTACGAAGAGTCCCGCCCGATCCTCTCCGCCATCTATAATGCTGATCGAGAAGACAAGAGCTGCCGTCCCAGTATGATCAGTGAAGAAATCTTCAACGATTTCATAGAAGTCGCCTCGGCCGCCGTATCCATGTTCGACTTTGAGATCCGCAGCACCGTCCATCAGGTTACTAAGAAGCGCATATATGCTTTTGTCAACACCACGTCCGATCCGCAGACGCAGCTTGCGACAACCTACAGCCCCGACGAGCTGTCATTCATCAAACGAGTCCTCGATCTCATGTTCGACAAGTTCAACTCGCCGCGCGCCGAAGTTCTCGCCATCACCGAGATGCAGGCAATCAAGGTCGCACGACCCGACCGAAGACGAAGCGCCCAAGTCGATGGGGATTCGTCAGCGACACAAACACCCGCCGACAAGGGATTGAAACACAGCGAAGTCGAAAAAATGCTGACCAGCTTGGTCGAAGCAGGGTGGTTTGAAAGGAGCCGCGGATCATACTATACCTTATCAGCCCGGGCGTTACTCGAATTGCGTCCCTGGCTCATCGAAACGTACAACGACCCCGATGCTCCCGCAGACGAGTGGCAACGGATCAAGTCTTGCGAGGCCTGCAAAGATATTTTGACGGTTGGCTTAAGGTGCGACGAGCCCAACTGCATTTTTCGACTCCACAACATGTGCGAAGAAGGCTTTTGGCGGACGCGCAGGGACAAGAAGTGTCCCAAATGCTCCACGGCCTGGAGCGGCAATCGATACGTTGGCGAAAGGGTGGTCAACAGACCAAGGGGCCAAGGACGACCCAGCACTACCAACCAGCCAGTTGCTGAAGCCGAAGAGGAGGTGGAAGATTCAGATGAAGACATTTACGATGCATGAACCGACCCATCCTACGGCCTCTTTATCCAAGATACCCGAAACTCGAATGAAACAATTTCTGCCAACGAGACAATGGCAAAGACATGCATCACATGGCAACAACCTGGAAGCTGAGGCGGGGGAGGGGTGGCGCGTGATGTCATGTGGCGGTGCACCAGGTATTGGCCTGCAGCTCCCCAACAAAGACCACTGGACCGACCAGCTTCAAGCGCGCGCCTACGAATCACCGACCACTACCATTTCTGACGCATGATTGCTGGACTCGGGCGGCCTCGCGATTCGTATTCTTGGATAAATATCGTCAAATCGCGCACCTTTCCGACCACTTCCCACCCGAATTAAACCACCCATCCTCGAAGCGACCGATACACAAGATGCTGGAGTATTTCAAATCTAAAACGTCCAAGAAGAAGGTTGAGCCTGAGCCCGCGGCCGAGGTGGAGACGGCAGGGGACAGGCCTCTTACACCTGAGATCAAGACGGTGGACGACGACAGGCATCATGGCCTAGCCAGGCGCGACAGTCAGGGCGTTTCAATCATCTCCGACTCTGACAGACTGTCTCGTTCCAGCTCGGAACAGTTCCCAGTGAGCCCCGTGCTTGACAGAGCCGACGAAGCCTGGCTTCAGAGCATTCTGGACGACGACAGCCCTCCCCCGCCTCTCCCTCCTCGCATCAAGACTCCTCACATCGAGCTATCCGATAGCGATTCCGCGAGTGATCGTAGGAGATCTGCTGACGTTGGCAAGTCAGAAGGGGAGGAGGATACAAAGAACAAAAAGGAAGACGCTAAGGAAAGGAAGAAGAGAGAAAAGCAGGAGAAGAAGGAGAAGAAAGAACGGGAGAAGAAGGAGAAGGAAAAAGAAAAGAAGGACAAGAAGAAGGACAAGGATGACAAAGATGACAAGGACGACAAGGACAAAGAAAAGGAAGAACCACACCACTATCGCCTGAGCCTCTTATTCTCGCGGACCAAGAAGCACGACGACAAGCTCAAACCCGAAGATGCGGCCGTCACGCCGCAGGAGGCCGAGCGCGAGAAGGAGGAGCTCGGGGGCGTCCTCGACAAGCTGAACCTCAAGGCCAAGAACAACAAGGTCATCAGCATGTCCAACGAGTCCTCCGACCTCCTGCAGCGCTTCACTCAAGTCTTCAAAGACCTCGTCAACGGCGTGCCGACGGCCTACGACGACCTCATGAGCCTCTTTGACGACCGTGAGGGCGCCCTGAACAAAGGCTTCGAGAAGCTGCCCTCGTCTCTGCAGAAGCTCGTTACCCAGCTCCCCGAGAAGCTGACCTCGTCGCTCGCGCCCGAGCTGCTCGCCGCCGCGGCCGAGAGCCAGGGCCTCCGGGCTGAGACGGAAAGGGGCGTCAAGGACGCGGCGGTCAAGCTGCTCACGCCGCAGAACTTGACCGAGCTGGTGACCAAGCCGGGCGCCATGGTGAGCATGCTCAAGGCCATTGTCAACGCGCTCAAGCTGAGGTGGCCGGCCGTCATGGGCACAAACGTTGTGTGGAGCGTTGCCCTCTTTTGTAAGTTTTCTCGACCATACATCATACACCCCTCACCATGATGCTAAAGAGTTTTCGTGCCAGTGCTCATGTTCGTCCTCTGGTACTGCCACAAGCGAGGCCGCGAGGTCCGTCTCGAAAAGGAAAAGTTGGAGGCAGAAGTCGGCATCGACGACGCCGATCGCATCGAGGAGCTGCCCGACGACCCTCTCCTCCCCGCGCCAGAAGCGTCATCATCGGCGGCCGCAGACGCCTACGACCGGCCGAGGTCCATCACCCTGGAGCCGGCCGATCCCGTGTCGCCGCTGGATTTGCCCCGTTCGCCCATTGGGCGGGATGCACCGGTGGAGGTTGGCCGTTCGTGAGGCGGTGGGCCGGAATAGTCTACATTGTTTATGGACTGGGGGCGCACATGGGAGAGATTTTGACACATTACGAATACTTTTGTTCTGATATACGAATGAGGCACTTTGACATCTCGCTTGAGGATACCCGGGGTCATTGTTTTGGCATATTGGATTGATAAGGACTCTTGGATACAAGAATTACGTAAATGGATGACAAAGTTGGTTATGCTATGCTTTTTGTATGGTTTCTGCGGTAATCGCAACTGGGTATCTCTAGAGCCAACCGAAACCAAACTCCTTGATAAATTCGCTCCAATTCTATGCGTATGCCCGTGATGCATGCCTGCCCCTCCCTCTGTTTCTAATCGTCCTCGACCAACTCCTTAATCTCCTCCCTGCCAGGCGCCATGGCAACCGCCTGGCTCTTATCGCTGACGCCCTGGCGATCCGTCGCGCCGCCACCGTCCTGCATCCAAAAGTCGACCTCGTCGATGACGTCGTAGACGACGTCTTCGGCAATCTGGTCGCGGTAGCGCTCCGACACGGCGCGGATCTTATCCAGGGGCCTGGTCGGGGGCCGGACCATGTCGACCTCGCCGCCCGTAGTGTCGTAGCCCGGGGGCGGGAACCAAAAGTCCGGGCCAAAGTTGACCTCGGCAGTGCCGCCGCGGAAGACGCTGACGGCCGGGTAGTAGCCCAGCATGCCGTCGTCGGTGCCCTCGCGGGCGCCGACCTGCGGCATGGGCCGGGACGCCGGCGGGAGGAACCCGAAGAGGTTCTCAAACGCCGTGCCCATGAGGACGCCGTTCTTGTAGACGCGGATGTGCGAGTTGGGCAGCGTGCGCAGGCTCGGGACCGCGTGCGTGGGGCTGGGCGCTTCGGGGTGGCTCGCGGCCGTGGGGGACGGGTTCGTGAGGTCTTCGAGTTCCTTGGTTGTGTGGTATTCGATCCTTTCAAAGTATGTGTGTGCCTTGAATCGGATAGGCACTCGGTCGCGTATGATGTTCGAAGCTTCGGTCGACGGCGGCGGTGCTTCGTCGACCTGGTCGGCAACGGGATTGTACTGTCCGGCCATGATTTTGCGGTGTAAATGCTCCGAGGGAAGCTGAATCTCCAAGCCAATGACATCCCCTTCTCGGATGCCCTCGCCGGGCGGGAAGAAGTCCTTTGGTCGCGACATGTGAACCTTCTCACCCGCTACATCTCGGATGCCGTAGCTGTAGGCGTCGAAACCTACAGGGGCATCCAACGAAGTTTCGCGTCGCGCCCATCCCATGCGAACGTGCATGCCGTTGGGTGGCTTCGGCTCGCCTTCCTTAGGCTCTCGGATCCCCTGAGTGATCTTGCACTCCCAGTACCATCTGCCTTCGCGGACCGCGACGTTGGCACGAGCCATTCGGAATCCCTTATCCGTCGTGACTTGTCGTGCTGATTTGTCGAAGAAGACGTGCCCGGCAGCATCCTCGAAGCTCATGCGCGGCCCAAAGGGCTCTGACTCGGTCTGCCGATAGTAGATCATCGAGGGGAAGAGGGGGTCGGCAATGCAGTGGGTGTAACGGAAGTTCTTCTTGTTGGTGACGCTGGTTATTCTTAGCACAGGGGCCCGTAGCCTGGGCATGTGCAAAACTTACTGGTCCGAGGTTTCAAAGAACTCAATCGCTTCGCCATTGGGACCTGAGACCTCATGATGGAATGTCATGACTGGGCCGCGGGGTAGCTCAAAGTCGGACGGCTTCGGAGGGGCCAGTTTGTAGCGCAAGGGGCTCTGCTCGCTCTGTACCGGAGGTTTGGACTTGGGATCGGGAGTTGCGCGGGCGCTGTCGCCGCCATGATTGGCACCCTTGGATTCGCGTTTCTTGAGGGTGTCCTTCTTGGCACGACTGGACTTGAATCGAGTTGCCTGCACGGCATCGTCGGAGGGAAGGTCGGACAAGGATTTGACTTCGGGGTTGAGAGGAGAGGGGATGGCTGGGCTGTGGCCTTCGTCGAGAGCTCGCTTTTGTGGGATGGAGGAGAGAGGAATCGAAGTAGGAGTCGGCTCCCTCTTCGGACTACCGACATCGGATGGGGAGCCCATAATGATCTGGAGGTCAACTAGGTCGAATGGGAGGGGTGGTGAGGAAATAGGGGTTGAGCGAGAGCAGTCGGGACGCGACCTCTTGCGCGAGCAAGTCGGAAACACAGCACGCAGCCACTCGAGTACCCAGGCGTAACAAGAGCACCAGGCTGAAGATGAATCAACGTGTGTCAGATTCCGAATCCCGGGAGGCAAGGTAGAGCTTCGGAGCTCTCTGGGTACGTGGAAGTCGCGACGTGATCTGATAAGGTAAGGCAGGCGATAAGGTGTGACGGTACGTACCGACACCAGGTCGCGTCGCACAGAGAGGAAATCGGAAGCTGGAGCGCCGGGATCCCGAGGAAAAAGTGCAGCACAACAACTGCACAGCGGTCTGTCGGCGGAAGACTCGTTTCTCAGGAGCCACAATAAAAGAGGGTCCGATCTCGGCCTAGCGTGGCTTGGATCTCAGTCCGTCGGGGGACGATCCCCTGGACGAGACCGGGCAACGCCGCAACGGTGTCAAGTGGTCCTTGTGGCTCTCTTCCATTTTTCTCCGGCAAAGCTGGACCAATGGGAGGAAAGTAAATGTAATCGAAGACATATCAGGGGCGAAAGAGGGGCTTGGAGATGAAAAGCTTCGACAGAGCCGCCGCCGAAGGGAACCTGACCCCACTCGCAAGCGGCCATCTGGCGAGACGTCGGGCGACGTTTGCGAATTGCCATACCATCATAGGGGATTGTGCTGGAGGTGCAAAATGAGACAGAATTTGGTGGGAGTGAGTGAATTGTTGCGCTGTGCAGCCCGTGGCCCATGTACAGGGGGAGTGACATGGCCGAGTCGAGGCCCCGAGAGCGCAAACGAGCGCATTCATCGAGGCGAAGCCTGCCTGGCCGGTGGTAATTAATAAGCCCCCTCTTTCCCCGGGGTGACAGAAACCCTGATCAAACGGATTTACGGGGGCCGTGAGCCATGAGCCATGATCACAGGCCGACGCCATGAGGAACCCCCCCTGGAAGTTGGAAGCCCTGTGAGCCATCAGCGTGGGAGGCATTGAGCAACGGACGACTGCGTCACCGCAGCCTTATTTCGAAGGACACAATGAGAAGAATTGGTGGTTGAATCGGCGATAAAAATGGCATGACATGACAGATATCCGTCGTCAAATAGCTACCAGGCAGTTAGTAACTCAGGCAGTCGCAGTCGCAGAACGGGGCTGCTCCGTCCCTTCGTTCCTTCCGTGGCTTTCTGTTAGGCTCTGTCTGGGCCACCTGCTGCTTCCTTCCCCCAACCCACCGCTTTCCGTCCTCACAGCCCTCCCTCAGGCCCTCCACCTCCCTTTTTCGCCCTGATCACTTGAATCGCATCATATCGCTTCCTTGAGGCACAAACCAGAGAGGCCTAGACTCTCGCAGAACCCTCGTCGGCCCCGTCAAGTTCCCATCAGAGATTCCCTCAGCATCTGCGTTCTGCCTGCCCACACAACTCAACTCATCGTCCAGGCTGCATCGTCCATCAATCTCTCCTCCCAGCAACCCACTCTCGGCATATCCTACCCACGCACCAACCTAAGAACAAAACGGGTCAGGAACACCCCCCTCAACCCCCCTTGGGCCCGTGGTCTTTTGTCGTGTCACGCACGTCACTCCCGCCGCTCGACTCGTCCACCGCCCAGCAACACGCACACCTGAGGATCGTCTCCAGCAGCCTCTCCGGCGTCGAGCGTGACAGCGTCCCCCGCCTATCAACTCCATCTACTGCATACGCCTCAACCGCTCCTTGTTGCTGCCCTCTCGGCTCGCTCGTCGTCCGTCTCCTCACAGCTCGGCGTGGCCCTCCACCGGCTCACAGCACCCCAACTTCCAGCCAACCTACGTATGCGCATGTGCACCGAGGTCACCCTTCTCTCCATTCACTTCCGTCCAGTTAAAGGCTTGAGGCCCAGAGGGTCCCGAGTCCACACCCCCAGCAGCTCCTAGGCTCCATGCTCCTGCGTCTACGGATACAGACGACTCGATCTCTCAGCAGCTGTTCCTCCCCTCGGCAGCGAATCCCCTCCCCTTCTTTGACCATCCCAGCCACACAACTCTTGTGCTTCTCGAACCTATCTCGCTCGAAGCCCACAATACACAGTCCACTTGCGGCTGTGATCTGATCACCCTCCCCCCCCCCCCCCCCAGGCCTCTTTCAACCCTCGACTCAACCATATCCTGGCGGACCCCCGTTCCAAGCTGGTGGTGTCAACCATTTTATGAAAGGTCCCCTGCCTTCTGCCAAGCACGCCCTCGACGCCTCGAGTGTCTTGTATTACTACTACCTATCTGCCCCCGCGTCACTCTGACGCTCCTGGCTGACTGCGTCCTTCTCTCAGCCTTCGTCCACCCACGGCCTGGCTCCGCCCCCAATTCAAACTTCGAATCAATCTGTGTTTCGACAGTTGACGTCTCAGGCTTGACGTCTGTTGCTCCTCAAGATCTCCACTGCACCTTTCGCTTTGCACATTCACTCACTGTCGACCTGGCCTCGGGCGTCTCAAACCCAAATCGTCTAGGTAATCCCCATCTATCACACGCCACAAGCCCGCCGCGTGTTTGTCATTACTACTTACCTACCTGCGTACCTGTCTGGACCTTTTTCTTCGACCTCGCTCTTCCGAACATCCGACTGCTTGTCGCCTTTGGCCGCCCCGGGAAACTGGCCCCCATCCATTTGTCCTGGACTGACTCGGCTCATTGGCGAATTCGCCGGTCATCTGCCCCCGTGTCGACCTGTCTTGTACCCCGGTGCTTTTCTCGACCGGTCTCCCCCCCAGTCCGTTCTGGCACATTACCAACCCACCCCCGGTTACTTGTCCGTCTCGTACCTTTCCGTTATAGATACCGGTTCGAGGAAGCCGCTGCACGCATTCCGCACCGGCTTTGGCGTCTTTCACCCTTTGGCACCGGTGCCGATACCTCACCGAAATTCGCCTCTCTCGTCGGCGGACTTGTTTCCAACTGCCACCTGTTTACCATTTGTCCCCAAGTCTGCTTTGACATCATCGTCAAAAAACCAACCTGGCTCTTTCACCCCGACCACATCCCCGACTGCACAACCAATCCTCGCAAAGCGCATTCCATCTCCGAAGCGAATGCATGTTGCTGCCGTCGCCTTGTAAAGGGCCAATCCAACTTAATCACAACCCGCCATCCGGCCATTCCCCCCCGTTCAAAAAATACTCTCTTCAGTCTTTCCAACTCCATCACCTCCCGTTACCTGATCATCCCGTTCGTTTCTCTGGAATGAACGAGGACGCTCAGCCAGGGGCCTCATCAGGTCCTCCGCGCGAGTCCGGTTCAGCGCGTACCGCCTTACCTTCAAGGCCCATGTCGTCCAGACCTCGTGATATTATCGGGACGTCCTCTCAAGAGCGAACCCGTCTTCCAGCCAACCCGGAACATCGAGCATACGGTTCAACGCCCGGTGGTCGCTCTCCTGGGTCCAGCGCAAGTCCTCCATCCAGCTCGATACCCAACGAGTCCAGTCCTCCTTCCGCCAAGGTAGAACAGGGCTCCAAAAGCGGTTCGGGCGGAAGCAATCAAGGCCAAGTGTGCAGGTGAGTTTTCGCTGTCCAGATACCGAACATTCCAGCTGACACCCGCCAGCAACTGCGGCACCACCCGAACTCCTCTATGGAGGAGGTCGCCCCAAGGTGCTACGATCTGCAACGCCTGTGGTCTCTACTTGAAAGCGAGAAACGCTTCTCGGCCTACCAGTCTCAAGAGGCCCCCGAACGTCGTCCCTGCAGACCCTCCTCGCACAGCGGCGACCAAGTCCCAGGCAGCATCCAAAAACTCGCCCGGCTCCTCGGCTTACGTTTCCGCCGACCAGACCGGAGGAACTTGTCCCGGGGGCGGCCGTTGTAATGGAACGGGGGGTGCGGAGGGATGCAACGGATGTCCTGCCTACAACAATCGCATGTCCAAGAGTGGTCACCTCAACGTCGTTCAGAAGCGCCAAGGCTGTGGGAGCCAAAAGGAGCCAGCGAAACCCGAGCCAGCGCCCGTCGATGTCAACGCTCTTGAGGGTGCAAATGCATCCGTAGTGATTGCGTGCCAGAACTGTGGAACCACTATTACTCCTCTGTGGAGACGTGATGAGAGTGGTCATACCATTTGCAACGCCTGCGGTAGGCTGCCGGCCCCTAGAGTGTTTCCCTAGGTTGCTAACGACGTTAGGACTGTACTACAAACTTCACGGGGTTCATAGGCCGGTGACTATGAAAAAATCAACCATCAAGAGACGAAAACGAATTATTCCGGCTGCCCAGGACGAGGAGATGGAGGACGTAGACTCGACTGAAACGCAAAATCAAAGCAACGAGCAAACCCCCGAAAGAGGAACGATTAACGACGACGGGTCCATCAACCTGGGTTTACGGAGGCGCCCAGAACATCCGCTCACGATTGAGCCCCATCCGGTGAACACGATCATGCGAACAACGAATAGAACGATTTCCCCTTTACCGTCGACATCCGATCTTGCAGCATATCACCAAGGTGGCCATCGAAACACGCTGCCTCCACTTAGCGACGATAATCGGCTGCCCCCCATGGCGTCGATGGCGGCGGCTGCTGACAGGCAGTCCTCCCTATCGCCAGCCTCTTTTCTTTCGCCGGCACGAAAACGGTCATTTTCCACGACGGAAGGAGAGGTGTTTACCTCAACCGATGGAGGACAAGAAACGACAAAACGGGTTTCGGGCATCAACATCAACTCGATCCTCAACCCGTCCGACTCGAACGACAGCCCACCGAACACGGGAGCAGTGAGCGACGATGGAGACTATTACCTCCCCCCCATTCGATCCCCCGGCAGTACGATTGCGTCGGCTCCCAGTCCTGGGGCGTTTTCGAATAGGGACCCCACACCAGGTGCCTCGTCGGTTTCGCGCGATCTAAACATGGAGAGCGAAAGGCTCAAGTCCGAGCGCCGAGCGGCGCTTCAACGGGAGACTGACAGCATGCGAGAGATGCTGGCGGCGAAGGAACGAGAGTTGCAAGAGCTCGGTCAAGACTCATGAGGACGAACAATTGGATGACTAATGAAGTTTATTTCATCTCAGCAAGGAGTCTGGGGAAAAGGGAGGCATGACCAATGGGTCGGGGCGATTCACGAAGCCAAGAAGGGCTGGCGCTTTTGGAATTTCTTTATGACGCGAGAATGGTTGATGATTACGGGTTCATGATTTCGGGGGCAACATGTCTTTGGAATCGGATGTCTTGCAAAGGAGGCGGGCTGTATTTCTGCTTCCGGTTCAAAAAGGGTATAAAAGGGATTGCACAAGAGCATCGGATGGCAACTGTACGTCGAAAACTCGTCTCTCTATGGTGTCATGGCATATGCGTTTAGATGCGGCAAGTATGTGAGAATTGGGGACATGGGATTAGAAGATGCAAAAGGAGGGTTGATGCAGTCTATTTTGTGCGAGGGCAGTTCGATTCCATTCAATATGAGGATTTGACAGGGCCATTTAAGGTGTGTGATTGTGGTTGGATTGATTTCTTCTGGCAGCAAAAGGGTCGATATTGCACATTTGCAGATTCCAGGGGGCATGCAACATCTGGAGACATGGTCTTCTCAGACACTTACATGCAGGCAGCATCACGAGGTCACATTGGCACCGCGATTTGGCCAGATAAGATGGAATGCTGGCAATGGCAGGTCACGAGATCAAACGAGTGGGGAGATTTCGTGCCAGGTAAACTTGCAGCCAATGGACGAGAACGAGGGCGAGATATCGTCATGATGACGAGATTCGGTGACGCCCCGTGGCAAGCAACGTCTTGGTGTCGGATAAGGCTGATGGGCGAGACGGGAGCCCAACGATGCGGTTCACTTGAAGGGCGGGCGGTTTGCAGTGGCTTGAGCATTTTCAGGGCACGAAAAATGACGCCATGTATTGGGGGATGGCGGAGCGCATGAAAGGCCTCCTTCGAGCAGTGAAAAGACGTCCTCTTTTCGTAGGGTTTCGAGGGGTCATGACAGGGTTGTTGCCAAGAGGAGGGGGGAAGCCGGGCGGAAGTCCCGTGTGGGGCCATGGCCTGCGCCGGCCGAGCATCCGGGCTCCGCTTCTCGGGGAAGGGAAAAAGGGCAATGCGGGATGCGGTGAAGAAACGAGTTATTTGTTTTATTTATTGGGTTTTGTTATGTATGACAAAATTGTATTTACTGCCCGTCTTTGGGGGAGAAGAGAGATAAGCAGAAGAAGGAAGATATGGAGCAGCCCTTGTTGGGCGGATAATCCCGCAGCCGTGTTGGTCGTTGGTCGTTTGGCTGGCAACATTCGTTGGTTCGTTGTTCGTTTGTTTATGACTTCTGGCATGCTTTTCCCCCGGCTTGCGACCTGGCTTTCTTAGTGGGCTTTTTTTTAGCTTCATGCGACGGTCCGAGTACGACGATGGTTGCATACATGCATGCAGGATGGCTTTTGTGTGTAAGGCCGTTTGGTCATGGGGTTTGATGTTTTTTCCTGCGGGGATACGGATAGGCTGCTTTGCTGACATACTTACCTACCTGGACGGGCTCACCACCAGGCTCGGAGACCGAGAGAGAGGGCCACGTCAAATCAGGCTTGTTTTGTCTAGTGTCGAATCGTCGCCCGGATGGCTGCGAAGGGGATCCCGGGAAGGCGAGATTGGTTCCGCCTCCGGTTTTGTTCTGCGGTACATAACCTGTGGCACAATGACTTCTTCCCCCACGCTTTGAAGCAAATCTTCGCGGGAGTGGAAAAGGCCTTCCTTTCTCCACGTCAACTCGCCTTAGTCCAGGTTGAACTAGAGTGTTAGGTGAACCAGAGACCAATGGAGGTGATCTGCACGGCATTTGGAGCGTTTGGGCTGGGCCGCTACGAATTTCAGCTTACAGGATTTCTGAGGTGTCACTTACACGAGAGCGAGGCAGGCCGCGTCCCATCTTATCAGTTTCCAGTTCGTTCGGTCACAATATCGGCTCACCTGGAAAGATTGATAACGTAAAGATGTGACCGGGGGGGGAGTGTGGGAAGGGACTTATCAGATCATGGTGATGTGGTAGGTAGGGGTACAACATAGCGATATGGTGGGTAAGAGGCTTAAGCCTGATGGTTGTATCTAGGCCCCAGCTTTCCGTACATATGCCCCGGGTTTGGCGGCGAGGATGTGAGACCACGTTTTGCTTTGTTTTGTTTTGTCATCCTTCTCCGGTGTGGATAGGCCGGTGGAAACGAGGACTGGGCGTGACCGAACTCTTTTCGGGAGGGGGGGAGCTCGTCTGGAGTTGGCTTCGAAACAACCTATACGGACACAGTTCCGTTGGGTTGTTGAAAGGCTGAGAGTAGAGTGAGAAGTCCGCTTGAGCTGTAGCCCGTGTCCATATCTTACCATGTAAGGGACTGGGGTTCAGTCTTTGGGGACCGTCGCTGGTTGTTAAGTCGACATTACCTGATGAAGGCTTTTGGTCAGACATGAATGGACACTAGCCCGCGGTTTTATTCATGCGAAGGCGTCTTGTTGTTGAATACTCTACCTAGGGTAGAGAAGAGATGCTGGCTCAGTATCAAGGCTTCAATTGTTATTAGTTGGTAAGCATTTGGCTTGTTGTTACCTTAGTTGTAGGCATTTGCATGGTGTGAAAAGATTCGCACTCGAATCCTCCAGAAATCCTCAATAGATGAAGAAACACCCACTCCCACTTTAACAATGCCAAAGGGATACTATACCAATAAAATGTCGGCCACCTTGATGTACGTAGCTGTCATGACCCAGCCCAACAACCATCTCTCGCTGACAACTCGCTAATCGGGACTCACAAACCGCCACAAGAAACCAATTCGGCAGCATCGTTTCCTAGCAGGCCGCAAAACAGGATAACCGTCGTCAGATGACCTCAACGACAAGAAGGCAGAGCTGCTAGAAGTCTAGTCAAGAGCAAGTCGAGTATACGACTATCACTTCCCGGTGGAAACCCAACTAACACGTCTATGGGGCTGGTTGCTTACTTTGGTACCGGATAAACTCCATCAGCCCTGTCAGATGATAACTTTCCTTCTCCCATTGGATGGGCCGAGACTCGAGTATTCCTGACAGCCGTGCTTTGCCTGTCTCCTCCTGAAGGAGGAAAAGACAAATCCGCAGAGCCAAGTAAGGCCAATCTCAAACCACACCATCGAGTACAGGCCACGGAGATAAATAATTGCTTAGCTCGATGTTGAGTACATAGTAAGTATCGCAGATTCTCTCGCACCGATTCTATACCCTAGATCTACTATCTTACGACTTGACCCTATCCATCTTCTTTTCGCAAGTTAATCAACAGGGACGAAGCTGCCAGTCCGGGCTGCATTCACTGCTCTCCCTTCGTAGTAGTGGGCGAGAAAGTCTTGATCCAATATCGATTACCCCTCTGGTCTGCATAAAACTTGAAGTATGCAGTATTTAAGTCACGACTTGATAGGTTTTCAGGGGCTGCACTGCATGTCCGTGCCATAGCCCGGAGCAGAAACCGCGGCATGGCGAGTGCCATCTTACTCTACAATCTTGGAGATGGATTCAAGCAGTAACAATACTAATATTGAATAAGATTCATTGTCCAACTCGCTAAATCGTAACGTCGGGGGCTATAGCAAGCCAATGGCAAACACGAAGACAGTTGGCGAACTACTAACTCAAACTACCCAAGACAGCTTTTATCGCTAGAGACCAAACTTGACTCAATTCATGCCGTGGATAATCGAGTTGCGAAAGCAAGTGTTCGCCATGTTCCCCATGCCAAACACAGGCAAAGCTCTCATCATGCGCAGCGGCACCGCTAGCGGCGCATGCTTCCGGATCGAGCTCACGCGCTCCCGGATGCCCATCTGCAACGGCCGGTTGTACAAATCGAGACCCAGTAGATGCATGGGCGTGGTCACAAACTGCGTCAGAGCTGGCATGGCCATCTGCGCCGCCTTGAGCCCAGCCGCCTCGTTGCAAATCAACGCCGCCAACGAGCCGCCGGCCGAGGCCGAGAGCTCCGACAGGTGCGGCGCCAGCAGGGCGGGCAGGTGGAACGAGGCAAATACGGTGACGGCGTCGCGGCCGGTGAAGAGGGCGTAGCTGATCAGGGGAACGGGTGAGGAACGGGCCAGTCCGCCGCCGTACAGGCGTGCGTAGTAGCCGTCCTTGTATATGCCCAGAGTGGTGCTGACAATGGTGGTGGCGAAGAGCTTGGCGGCCGTGGACGAGATAGTGGTCTTGTCGAGGTTGTGGGTGGTAGAATACAGAGAGTCGAGCAGGTTGGCCGTGGCAAAGGTGCCAAAGTAGACGAGGGCCGGGAAGAGGCTGCCAATGAGGGGTTTGCGTGGCTTGGAGGCCCAGTCGAAGCAGGACCGCCACGAAGCACCCGTAGCCGTCTTGTGAACGATTACGCTGTGCAATGTCAGCAAGGGGGCGGTGGGATACCTCGTTTGTTGACCAAAGGAGAGGCTTTACGAGACGTACGCATCAATGGCCTTTACCCAGGGGGACACGAGGGCCGCAGCCAAGGCGGCAGACACAAGGTCGGCAGTAAAGAGCTGCCAGGTGCAGCGATGCTGGAAATCCAAGCTCTTGACGTCGGCCATCTTGCTGCGGCTTGTGTCTGAGTGATTGTTGAGTGTGTTGCCCCTTTTCGGCGTCCAGGGACGCTGGTATAAATAGTGCCTTCCAGCGACCCAGTACGTAATTTTGGGAATGATGAGACGGTCAGACGCCCGCAGGAAGCCGAGCTGTAGGGTCGTGTCCTCATTCACCTTGACTCATAACGAGTTGGGGGCAGAGACTTCTGCCATGTCGGTCGCTGTGTGGTTGAACTCATAAGCGACGCATGCGCTAACTCGAGATGATGGACGTGGATGATGACGGCCCCGCAGGGCTTGATATCGGCGAGGGCTATGCTGGAAGATCAATTGGAATGATTGAGGTGCAGGTAGGACTTGTTGAGTAGGGTAGCTCGTGTTGAGATGTGGTGTAAGCCGGACGCACAACAACAACAACATCAAGATACTCCTCAAGAATAGATTCCAAGAATCAGTTGCACTCACGCACAGTCGGAAACCACGACTCAACATTCGCAGTCTGAACAAGCTCCTCATTCAGGGGAACCCACATGCCGCTCCTCACCTCAACGACTCACCCCCATCCTCACCGAATCTTCCCCGCACACTCGCCGAGATGTCCCGGGCCGGCTACCCGCGGGCAGCAAAGTCTGGGGTTCTGGAATGGCGTCTTGAGCTTCTCCCGTGCTCACCTTGAATCTACTTGAGATTCATTACCGAATGCCGAGAAAACGCCCCACAAGATTAGGTCAAGTCCGAGAAATCCTCGTGTCGTGGGAGAAGTTCAAATGGACCAGCCGATGTGAACCGAGCTGTGAGTAAGAAAGTGGGATGGACTGGGTAAGTGAGATGAGGCATGGTGGACGCCGGCGCTATATCATGCAGTCGGTTCCATTTCCAGTCTCTGTCGTTTGTCTTGTTCACATCTTATCACCGTCGACTGCAGAGCAATATTCGACTTGCACATCTGCGTAGCTTGGTTTCCTTCACGGCTGCTCTCTGCTCTCGACGCTTTTGGCTGAACCCTACGTCGATTTCAGCACAATTCCAGACACCAAGACTTCTTGGCCTTGGAGTCTCTGTCTTTTTGATGTCTCAGCGATCAAATGGTGCGTTACGGGCGATTCTCGACCAAGAAGACCAAGAGAGAGCGTCCCATTGCGTCTCAGTTGGCCGAACCGCTCCCATCCGGAGGAGTGCTAAGACTACCATGTACTATATCAATTGCCTGGTTCCTAGGGTGCTTGAGGCTTACTCACTTCGATCCGATAAACTGACATTGAAAAGTGCGGCCCAGAGGATGAGATGTTCCTAACCAAGGCTATCGTCAAGAGTCAAGGTCGACAGACTCCTGTCACCTTGTCTTATCGTTGTTATGAGGACGTCCTATCTCTCGAGTCCCGGTCTAGAAGCACTTGCTATTTCCCTTGGTATAAAAATTGACTGTCTCTTATGAGATCGGATCTGGCATGTTGACATCAGCTTCTCGCATCTCGTCAAGGGGGTCTCGGACAAACGGGTTATCCCAGCGAGCTCAACCAGAAACCTTCCACTCTCGATCTCAGAGGCAAGACATTGAGCTTGATCGCTCATCAATCTCCATACTATACCAGGACCCAACCAAGAGAAAACAAGGCCAAATGGATGATTTAACAAGAGTCTATGCAAATGGAGTTACCCTAGAGCAAAATCAAGACCCTTGGTTTGGGGTGAGTTAGAATACTCGCTTGAGTATGTCCGCTCTATTCGCGTCGGGACTATCCATCTGTCATGGAATATGTTGCAAGAGGAGGCGTATCGGATCATTGTTGCAAGTCAGATCAGTCCTATTAGGACGACGTTGCCTTGCTGGTTTGGCTACTGAGGCGCAATGCATCACCGCCCCTCTCCCTGGCTGATATCGATCACGACTAAAACAAGGGTGATGTGAGAGCCTATCACTTTCTTCGGTCATTGAACGAGTCGTTTGCGAATGCGGAGTTGGAAGAAGATCCATGTCGCATGTAAGTTTTTTGTCCATCTGAGAATGACACCTGTCCGTTGGCCTCCTCCGTCTGACAGAGCTTGCGAAGGCGAATAACGCCGAATCCGTGAGCCAGTGCAACGGTTCGTGGCATCAAGCTTTGGGTGGTAGCGTGCAACATGGAGGTAACGGCCGGGCTGATTATTAATGCGTCCAAGGATCTGCAGGCAGAAGGCATCAGCTCATGGCCACATCCAAGAAACCGAGTGGTACGAACACGCCCAACACGCCGTGCTTGGAGGGTGCAGCTCCGCGGGTGGAAGGCCTTTCGAATGTTCCAGCGCCTTCAAAAGTCGACTCTCTATTGGCAGTGGGTCGGGAACTTTCGAAGGCCTCAGCTGTGGCTATGGCGGTAAAGAGCGTTTTATCGGTGAGTCTTGATGAGAACCGGGGTCGGACCGGTCCATGTTTCCGGGAGCGAGATCTCGAGAGGATGAAGTTGATCAGTGATGACCATGATTATCTCAATCCAAGATACGAATCAAGCGAATCCAGCAATCCAACTCATGCCCGACACCGGCCCACCTGCACCTTCCACCAACTGCACCAACCTGCACCGAGAGGAAGCACCAATGCACCGCACCTTCCTCGAGAAAACTGGAAGCCACGCCCTTGAGAACGACAACAAGCGGAGACGCAGGTGCGCCCCACCAGACTTTGCACAGTGTGAGAGGGTGTGCTTGCGGCGGTTGACCGATGCCAGAAGGCCACGCACCGGGCCATGCACTGGGCCACGGGCTGACCGAGCGCTACCAGAGGCACAGTGCGCAACACTCCCAGTTCCCCGTCTGCATGCCCCGCTCAGGCTGCCCACCTTCCCAAACCCATGTCTCTCTGTCAATCGAAGGGCGCACTTCTCTGACATTTTGGCACGAGACCCTCATTTTCCCCAGTCTTTTTGTGACTGAGTCGATTCTCTCAGTTCTTCGGTCTTCCCAGTCGAGAATTGGCTGCGGCGGAGAACCATGTCGATACGGAGGTACTTGGGTACCTTCACAGTCACGGTTCGGCCGGTCGCTCATTTCAACTACTTTGCTTCCATCAGTCTTGAACAAAACTGAGCCGGCATCCACTTCTCGCTAACTCGATTCTCCCCTTCTCTCCTCAACGTCAATCGTCTTCAACGTCCTACCGGTTGAAGAGAGACGACGAGTGGGACGACGACCGTTATTAATACTAGCCTCGTCAGACGCCCTCTCGACAACATCACCACCCATGACACTCACGCCCTGCGCTTGAGCCAGCTTCACTTACATCACGCCCTTTAAGCTGCATCCAATCATCCACCATGGCCTCCATCAACGACATGGACGAGTTTGTCAATTGGGACAAGGCCGGTGATTCGCTGGGCTTCTTCGAGAACCAAGACCCCCTCGCCGGATTGACTGGTCAGCCCGAAAACTCGGACAACATCGACCTAGTCCTGGCCAATGTCAACGAGGACGACTTCAGCTTCTGCGCCCTCCAGCACTTCACCGAAAACAATATGGTCCTGCCCGATGTTTCCGCCCCAGCCGAAGAAGTCATGGACTTGGCAGCAATGGCCTGGGACTTTCCCGAATTCCCCTGCGTCAACTGTTCCCTCGGTGGCTTCTCGTGCAAGACCATCCGAGAGGGTCAGTTAAAGGGATTCTGCACCAGCTGTGTAGCTCTCAGCGTCCAATGCAGCTTCGCTACTGGCGGTAGAGCTACCGTGCCGACTACGGGCCTAATTCCGCAGTGGTCGATGTCTTCAGTTCAGCCTAGCAATGTCCCCGAAGAGGTGGAGGCCCAAAATGATTCTCTTGCTTCTTCCAGGAACAATTCGACTTCCGACTTGTCCACTATGGCCGACATGGCTAAGCCCACGGCTCCCCCTAAGATTGGTGCTCGATTCTCGAGGGAGTCGGTCCGCATCTTGAAGAACTGGCTTTCAACCCACAACCGCCATCCTTATCCCAGCGACGAGGAGAAAGAGATGCTTCAGCGACAGACAGGCCTGAACAAGACGCAAATCACTAATTGGCTTGCTAATGCTCGTCGCCGTGGCAAGGTCCAGTCCCAGGCTCCCCGTTCCACCTCGCCGCACTACAACTCGTGGTCGGGTGCTATTGACATTCCTCGCCGTCGAGGCACTCCGGCTCTCGAATCGATGAACCGACGAGGCACACCGTCTTTCGAGACCATGAACCCCCTTCAGCGTTGGGAGCACTCTCCCCCAGAAAACGAACCGGCTTCGGTCACTGCCATCGCTCGCGCCGTGACCGCCTCATCCTCGGATCTTTCATCCGGACTCAACAGCCCGTACAGCTTCAACTTCACCGATGACGGTTCCGGCAAGTCGCTCTGCAACCAGTCGTCGGCCAGCAGCTTGGGCACTTCACACTCCAGCAACGGATCCTTTGGCTCAGCTTACTCGCACGGGTCTCGCAACTCGTTTGGCTCGTTTGGCTCGGCCCCCTTCAACAGCCGTGGTCGTCGCCGCCGTCGCCGCAGGACCTCTGGCAAACCCAGCAAAGAACCAAGCACGGGCTTGTCTGCCCCGCTCAAGACTTTCCAGTGTACCTTCTGTACCGAAACCTTCAGAACCAAGCACGACTGGCAACGCCACGAAAAGTCTTTGCATCTGTCTCTCGAGAGATGGGTCTGCTCCCCCCACGGGCCTCGGGCTTTGAACCCCGAAACCGGCCAAATGTCCTGCGTCTTCTGTGGTTTGGCGAATCCGGACGATGCTCACATTGAGAACCATAATCACTCTGCGTGCCTGGAGCGGACAGCCGAAGAGAGGACCTTTTATCGAAAAGATCACCTCAACCAGCACCTTCGTCTGGTGCACAACATCAAGTTTCTGGACTGGTCCATGAAATCCTGGAAGGTTGCAACCCCCGAGATCCGGTCACGATGTGGTTTCTGTGGTATCGTGATGGATACATGGACCATTAGAGTCGATCATCTGGCAGAGCATTTCAAGACGGGTTATTCCATGGCTGACTGGAAGGGAGACTGGGGTTTTGAAGTCCCCGTGCTCGACATGGTCGAGAACTCTATTCCACCTTGTATGAGACCTCTGCAGTATCCTGTAGACCAGCTTAAAGCGTCTAACTTTTGAATAGATCTCATTCATTATGAACGGACGTCTCCATTGCCATACGTAGCAAACCACTCCCCGCCGGAATCACCTCGAAACGCCTACGAGCTCATCAAGCTGGAGCTGGCCAACTACGTGGTAAACTACGAAGAACAACAAGGACGAGTCCCGACCGACGACGAGCTCATGGTGGAAGGATGTCGTATTATTTTCGCCAGCGAATTGTTATCGCTTCAGGGCATTGCGACGCTACCATCGTGGCTTCGTGACATTATCATGAGCTCAGACTCCCTGGCCCAGAAGGCTCGATTCGGTCCCTTGCGTGGTGCCGCTGAGAACAGGCTGGCCTCTCTCAAAATTAACGGCAAGGACAACTTGTTCGAGGAGTGCCCAATGGAGGTGCAACTCCAGGAGTTTGTCCGAGCAAAGAAGATGCTGGGCCTGACCCCAATGGACGACGAGCTTCAAGAAGAGGCTTGTCGTATTGTGGGCCGCGTCGAAGAAGTTTCGACGCATCCTTCCGACTTCATTGCCAACTGGCTGTTGCGATTGATCGTCTCATCCCCTCACTGGCTCGAGGCCTTCCGTCGACGTGCCCATTTGCCTCGCAGCGAGGATGTTAAGGACCAAGTCTGCCGGTCGACGGATCCTACGCTCATCGACTCGACCATTCACAGCTACTCTCGTCTGGAGGGAGAACTAGGAGATTACCTTAAAGCACAGCGGATCTTGGGACTGGAGCCAACGGATGAGGACCTGCAGCGAGAAGCCCGCCTCATCATATACGAGTTCGACGACGGCTGGAACCAGACTGCGGCCGACAATGTCAACTGGTTGGCAAGCTTCAAGAAGCGACATTCCATGGCTGGACCTCCAACCACATCGGAGAGCTCGCCTTCGTTTTCCCTATTGGCGGGTACGCAATCGGCCACGACCGAGACGCCTCTCACCAAAGTCACGACCAAATCCCCTGATGACATGGGGGATCTGGGACCTTCAAGCTCGCTTCGGCCGGGGCCGTTCTTCCTGAACGACGCCAACTGCTACCGACGCTTGGCCAAGGAGCTGGGCCGGTGGGTTGCAACGACAATGTCGCCAAATAACCCGAGCAGCCACGTGCCTACAGACGCCGAACTCCAATATCAGGCTCGATGGATCCTCTACGACGAGTAAGTGGAATGGTAGCCGCAATGCAAGACAACTGAGCTAATAGGCATGCAGTGACGACCCGTGGAACCAGACCGCGGCCGACAACGCCGAGTGGCTTCTGAGGTTCAAACGCCACGTCGGCATCATCCAAGAAGCCGGACCGGGCCTTCCCGAAGGCAACCAGTGGGCGCTTGAGCAAGGCGGCACGGGCTTCGCGCCACCCTACGTGTGTCCCAAGAACGGGCTCGAGCCCTTCATCGACAGCGTGCAAGTGCCGATGAGGCGGGGAGCCAAGTCGTTCCCCGCAGGCCACTCGGGAGCCAACGGCTACCTGGAGCACCTGACGTCCTTGGGAACGGCGCCGGCCAAGGTCTTTTGCTCCCGCGAGCTGGAGCGCGGGCTGATGGAATTCGTCGAGCAGTACGTGGCCGACGCCGGTCACATGCCCTCGGACGCTAGGATGCAGGCTCGGGGACGACAGGTGCTCAACGCCGAGGTCACGGCGGCCGAGGACCCAGCGCTCATGGACAAGTTCAAGGAAATGATGTCTCAGAAGTTCCCGCAGGTGAGCACTGCGGAGAGCGGCGCAGAGGGACCGTTTGGCATGTCTGGCAACATGAACATCAGCATCTCGGACGAAGACATGAACAACTTCTTGCAGGACATGAACTTTGAGTTTGACGCGCAAGACGTCGGCGGAGTGCCGTTGTTTGGGATGGAAGGGGTGGAGGAGGGAGGCGGAGCGAGCCTCAACGTGGAAGGGTTCCTTGATTAGGGGCCGCTGTACACAATTGAGGAAGTGCATATGGGAGATTAAGCAAAAATAGGGGGCGGCGGCGAGGGATAGAGCGGATGGTTCTTGGGATGACGAGGACTCACTTTTCAGTCATGTTTGCATATGGGGGTCTCTTTTGGGAAGGATTCTGGAAATACCACGGATTCGGCGGGGGCATCGAGGATTGCAAGATTATAACTTAAGATACCTTATACCGACACGGACATTAATATGAAATGTGCCCCTATTCTCAGATGCAGCACCCGAGGCCGTAGGGAAAAGCGGCGGCTCCGTGCGTAGCAAGGAGCATGTCACGTCGCAATCCCACGCGGATCCATATTCAAGGGGAACCCGGTTTCACGTTGAAGTGGAATATGTATTGTTTCTTTTTATGTCGATGTGAATACTGATATTGGTACGAAGTATATGTAGAGGGATTCCCTCTTGTTTGAGTGAAGCCGGGAAGGTGCTGAACCGATCAATTTCCATACCTCCTTCCGTCACTCCTTTGGTCACTCCTTCTTTTTCTTTCTTGTTTCCCCCCCACTGTTCTTCCTTTTTTGGCTGTGTGTCTTTTTGTCTGTCTTTTTTGCCTGTCTCTCTGCCTCTGCCTCTCCGTCTTTCTCCCTCTCAACCTCTCTACCTTTCCCTCCCTTTAATTGAAGCATTCGGTCGGGTGGTTCTTTCGAGGCGGCCGCCCGCGCCACCGGATGGATTGAAAAAAAAAAAAAAAAAAGACCCCTCCGAACCAGAGAAACAAGAAGGTGCATTCTGCACGACTTAATTCAACCCTCATTTCGACTGTCCCGCCGCGTTGGATCCCCAAGCCGAGGCTCAGCAGCTGACGAGAGAAACTGGCAACTAAAAGGGTCATTGCAGACTGCAATATAATTTCTTTTTCCTCCTTAATTATTTTTTAATCTTTCTGATCGACCAACCAACGGCCGGCCTTCGCAATCTCCGATTCAATCAACCACCAACCCAACGGCGCGGAACAATTGGAAGCTCTCCTCCGGGAGGTCGGGGCGTAATGCCGACGTATCTCTGCCACGGGTTCCGGTGGCACCGGCGCGACATCCGCATCTTCGTGATCCTCCACGACCTCGAGGAGGCTTCGCCAAACTGGGTCATCAGCCCGGACTCGTCGCTGGCCATCGTGTCGCAGCTCCACGCGCTGTACGACTTCCTCCCGGAGCCGCCGCCGCCCGCTCCGCCGGCCGAGCCGAAGCCGCCCAAGACGCCGCTGTCGCCGCTGGCTTACCGGAAGAGTATCGACTTGCCGCCGCACCGGGATGATGATCACTCCATCCCGCCGCCGCGCGTGGACGGCGCGGACGATCGCG
The DNA here is from genome assembly GCA_911649645.1 of Thelonectria discophora. NCBI lineage: Eukaryota > Fungi > Ascomycota > Sordariomycetes > Hypocreales > Nectriaceae > Thelonectria > Thelonectria discophora. Next base: position 3,122,381 of record CAJVRK010000008.1, on the reverse strand, counting down.
TGCTGGCTCACGCCTCGTGGTCGCCTGTCTGTCTGCTCGAGGAGTTTGACCCGGAGGACTTGACTGTCGCCAGCAGACCTTACGCCTACGTGGCCGACTATGTGACCCGCATCGACTTGAGCGCCGACGTGGTCGAGGAGATGGCCAAGTACCGCCTCCGAGGAAAGGGCGAGTGGTTCCAGCGCCTGCGGGACGAGGTGCAGAAGGGCGAGGACATTCGCTGGTACGTGGTGGTGTGCGGCGACGACGAGCGAGAGGTGCCAGGGGATAGCGACGCCTCGGACGTGCCCGATGCCGCTGACGACGACGACAGCGACGACGACGACCTGTCGCCGGAGGAAACTCCCGCAGAGGTGATCCCGGACGGTCTCAGGCCGCCTCCCTCGCGGAGTGCTCCCGAGCAGCGACCGCGCACCAGCCCCGCGGGCACCTCCACCACGGCCACGGGATCGGCGGGCAGTCTCCCGCTGCGGCCGTCACCTCTTGGCTCTCACCCGGCGCGTCCCGTGCCTAAGCCGCCGCCAGAGCCGGAACCGGATCTGAAGCCGCCTGCGCGCCCGCCGCTGCGGAGCAAGAAGTCCATGGCCGAGGGCCTGAGGAGGTTGTTTGGGGTCAAGGAGAGGAGGGACCGAGACAAGGAGAAGGAGAGCCAGTCGGCGCCGCATTGAGGAGAGTGTCTTTTGGAGTACGGCATGGGAGCGTTATCGGAAAAGCGTCGTGGTTTGGATGGTTTATATTGGGTGATTTTTACAGTTGTATGGGGTATTTGTGTGCTTTGCTTGGGATTGATATGGCATGGGAGATGATGAGCACATGAAGTACCTACGGATAGATGGATGAGGAACGACTTCCGTGGATTGGGGACTTGAGAAACGGCACTAGTATTTTAATAATTGGAAGATGGTTTATATTCGGAATGAGGAAACTGAATTTGATTTCTTCTGAGTGAGCCCGTTTTCCTGTATTTGCTTGGTGGTGGTTGTCATGACAAATGTTCGTTTCATGTGGCTTGTCATGACAGATGTTGACAATGACGTCTGAGGGCGTCACGTGGAAGCGAGACAACTTCCAACCTCCGACAAAATCAATCGCACCGGATAGAAGCCACCTTGTACTACGACCAACCACGACGGCCCCCCTTCTTCCATCCGCCAACCACCGCCTAACCACTACCGAGGATGAAACCCCGACTCGCTCAGCCATAAAAAACCTTCCTTCCGTCTCGACCTGTTCCGTCCGGCGCCCGGTCCAATCGCCCCTCTTCCACACCTCCCCCCGCCCCCCGGTCTCGCCGGCTTCCGACCACCACTCCCACTCCGTGTCCTTTTTTCCATCCGAACATCTCCGGGTCCCGGCCTCTCTGCTTTTTTTTTTTTTTTTTTTTTTTCCAACAATGACCCACCCTTCCGACGACCATGATACCGAGGCGTCCTTTGCCCAGACGTCGGCGCCGTTCCTCCTCGACGACAGCGACGACGACGACGACTCAGACCTCCGCTCCGAAGCGGCGGGCGGGAGCGGGAGCGGGAGTCGAGATGTCTACGAGATGACGAGCCATCGGCGGCAGCGTATTGGTGGGGGACCTAGTGCTATCTGGGATGCCGATGCCGAGGCTTCTGATGCTCCTGATGGCGAGGATGAAGAGGAAGAGGATGAGGATGAGGATGAAGAGCATGGCAGCACGCAGCTCCGGCCGCTGGTCCAGAGTCGGAGCAAGCGCCGTCGTCGACAGAGGACACCCAGCGGCGGGTCCGGCGGCAGCGTCGCCAGTTTTCAGCTCTACACGCCCGACGAGGACCGCGCGGTGCGGCGCAAGTTCGATCGTCGGCTGGTGCTATTTGTGGCGCTGCTCTACATGCTCAGCTTCCTCGACCGGTCGAGTAGGTCCATCCACGGTCACGGCCCATGATCACCTACTAACGAACTAAACAGATATTGGTAATGCCCGTATCGCCGGCATGGAGGAAGACCTCCAAACCTCCCCTCCCAACCCAGCCTGGTACGAGTGGTCCCTCACGGCCTTTTACATCTCCTACATCTCCTTCGAGTGGATGTCCCTCCTCTGGAAGCTCGTCCCCGCCCACGTCCTCGTCTCCGCCGTCGTCATGACCTGGGGCCTGACCGCCTCGCTGCAGGCCGTCGCCCCCTCATACCCGGTTCTTGTTGCTCTGCGCGTGCTCTTGGGCATCGGCGAGGCCGGGTTCGCGGGTATTCCGTTTTATCTGAGCTTCTTCTTCAGGCGCGACGAGCTGGCGTTTCGTACCGCGATTTTCATATCCGCGGCGCCGCTGGCGACGAGCTTTGCGTCGTCGCTTGCTTGGCTGATTGTGCGGTTCGCGAGCCTCGGGCCCATTGCCCCCTGGCGGCTGCTGTTTCTTGTTGAGGGGTTCCCGTCCGTCGTGGCAGCTGTGGCCGCTTGGCACGTCATCCCCGATTCTCCCCAGATGGCGTCCTACCTGACCAAGCGGGAGAAGAAGGTCGCCCGCCTCCGCCTCCGCCACGAGAAACCTACTGCTACTACCGCTACCACCGCTTCTTCTTCCGCTTCTTCCAAACCATCCTCGGGCCTCTCCGCCCGCGACGTCCTCGCCGTCGCCCTCGACCCCGTTGCCTACCTGGCCGCCGCAATCTTCTTCCTCACAAATATGGCCTACTCGTCCCTCCCCGTCTTCCTCCCCAAGATCCTCACCTCCATGGGCCACGACGCCCTCGCCGCCCAAGCCCTCGCCGCTCCCCCTTACCTCCTGTCCTTCGCCACCGTCCTCCTCACCGCCCACCTTTCCGACCGTCTCCGCTCCCGCACCTTACCCCTCGTCTTCCACGCCTTGGCCTCCGCGACCGGATATGCCCTCCTCGCCCTCGCCAAACCCCTCAACCTACCCCCCGTCGTCCGCTACGCCGCCGTCTACCCCGCTGCCGTCGGCTTCTTCAACGTCGTCGTCCTCATCATCACCTGGACCATCAACAACCAGGCCAGCCCCTCCCGCCAGGGCGCCGGCTTCGTCCTCCTGCAGCTCGTCGGGCAGTGCGGGCCCCTCGTGGGAACCCGCCTGTACCCGGACCGCGACGCGCCGTACTACGCTCCCGGAATGTCCGCCTGCGCGGCTGCTATGCTGGCCGTGGCCGCCTTGGCCCTGGCGCTGAGGTTCTATCTGATGCGGCTGAATCGGAGGATGGATCGGCAAGAGGTCGAGAGGGGAGCCGCCGACGGAGCCGTCGTGGAAGAGGAGGAGGAGGGATTGGTCGGGCCGGGGAAGCGAGAGATGCCGGTCGCCGCTTTTCGATACATGTTGTAATACCCCCCCGTCACAGAGCAAGCAGATGGGGATTTGGGAATTGGCTATTGACTAGCCGAGCCATCTATTTCACTACTTTTACTCGATCCAGTATCCTACTACCACAATGTCGACTCACAATGTCGACTACTACAATGTCGACTACTGATGTAGTGAAACTAATAATGCCCCCATCACTTCAGCCCGCACTCCTTCTTGAACGCCGCGTCAAACTTCATCCACTCGGGCGCGTGATACTTCTCCACGCCGTCCTTCCACCACATCTCGTGTCCGAACCGGCCCCGCTCAAACGAGAAAGTTCCGAACCCCTTCTTAATCTTGCCCTTGATGGCGTCTCCTGGCCTCTGCCGCCGCCGGATCGCCTTCCACGCTGCGTATTGCCGCTTCTCTTCCTTGTGCTGCCGCTTCATCGTGTCCCGAGCCCGACCGAGCTGTCGTGACCCCGCGTGGAATACCTTGACTGCCATGCTCGCCTTTTCCTTGATACCGGTCCGGGCCTTCTTTGCCAGAGGACTGAATATGCTGGACGCCTTTCGCTTCGAGCCTTGGCGGCTTAGTCCCGAGCGGGCCCACGAGGTCTGGCCTTCCGCATGGGTGTCGGTTGCTCCGTCGTATTGCCTCTTGAAGTCGTTCAATCCACTGAAGCTGGACGCTCTCCTCTCGGGCTCGGGGTTGACGCAAGTTCCTTCGCTCTCCTCGGTATCAAGACGAACATGTCGGGACGATGCCGAATCCTCAGGGTATATCTCCGGGCTCGACAGCAGTTCAAAACGACGGTGCGACTCGAGGGGCTCCCTCTCACCCCGCCATTGCATGGTAGCAGCCGCAGCCTCGGCCGCGACCTCTTGCGTTCTGCTTAAATCGGTGGCAGACTTGGCCGAAGAAGAGTCCGGGTAACCGGCCCTAAACTGGGCGAGATCGGTGCGACTCAGGGTATTGGCTCGCTGCTCGGACAGAGGCGATTGAACCCGGCTCGACCTGATGCCCGCGGTAGGATACGACGACGAAGTGCTCCGTCCACGCGAAACCGTGGGGTTAGGAGACTCTGATTTCGACGAGCTCAGCCTGAGGCCTCTGTCAACCATCCTCATGAGATTGGCATGCTCGGCGAGCAACTCGGAAGGTTCGGGGCTCGGGCTCTCCATCATCGACTCAAGGTTACGAGACCACGTCTAAGGCTGCTCGTCACCTTGGACACTCTGGAGATGCGTGGGGAACGGCGAAATGGGGGGACTATAAGGAGGCGGCTCCGTCGTCCAGGTATTTTCAGAACCACCGTCGCCACCCGTCGCCGGAGCATCGTAGACGCGACCGGGACACACGTCCGGCACGGAAGCCTTCTCCATCTGCTCGGGAGTATCCACGGCGTCCGGCTTCCCGTCGAGATTATGTGTGCAATCACGCCTCTTCGGTTGCGAAAAGGCAGAGAGGTGCTTCAGCTCGCCGCGGTTGGGCTTGGGCTGGTCGAGGGAGATGGTGGCGTGCTTCAGGCCGGGACTGCCCTTGCCGGCATGGGTGAAGGTGCGGGGATGGGGGCGGATGGGGAGGGTGAAGTGATGAGACATGATGAGGATACTTTGGTTTGTAGCTGGTGATGATGGGGATATGGCAGGTCGTTGGAGATGTTGAGGGGGGAGGGTTAGGCTGTTGTCGTGGAAGCTTTCACTGACGTTGATATCGGGAGGCGCAGAATGGTGACTGCCTCTTTTCTTGTCCTTGCTCAAACGTTCCTGCTAAAACCTTCCTTCTTAAGCGTTTCTGCTCAAATGCTCCGGCTTAATGCTCCTGCCCAATGCTCCCACACGCCTCCGTTGAAGGGCCGATGACAACGGCGGCAGTCGCGGTGGGCTGCCGGAGTGGAAGGTGGGGTAGCTCGGCGGGGTCATTAGGGTTGGTGGGGTCCAAGCCGGGGTCCGTCCGCTGGTGGGGTAATTGGGTTGGTGGGGGTACCGAGAATTCATCCCCTATGATGAATGTATGACGAGCGAACCAAGATATTTAAAAGCATCAAGAGACGCCGTTTCAAGTGATTACCCAACTGGGCTGACTACTTACTATTCATTAGTTACTATTGTGGATGTGCTATTAATACTACTCCAATCCAAGACCGTTCCAATCCATATGCCGTTCCCATCCAATCCCAATGACCCGGTGCCGTGGCTTTCATTATCCGTCATTACATCCCGCCCGAGACTCTAAACTAAGAGTCTAATGCCGAGGCCGTGAACCAAACTCGCCCTGGTTTTGCTTTAGTTGTCAGGAGGGCAGTTGTCACATTGGGCACACGTGAAGTGCGTCGTCAACTGTCCCACCGTCTTCTTGTCGCCGTCCTGCACGTCCGTGGGAGCATCCCACTTGGTGAGGTTGCTCCAGCCGCCTTCGATCTCGGGCCAGGCAACAAACTTGAAAGGTTCACATTCGTCGTTTTCGTATCTGCGTCGTGCTTTGTTAGCGATGCGTTGTGTAAAGAGCCAGAGGTCAAGAACTTACGTTGCCAGTCGGCAGATGATGCCCTGGTCGACGTAGACGGAGCCGACCTTGCCGACCTGCTCGGGGGCGAGTCTCGTGCACGTGTATTCGAGCTCGGGGAAGTAGATGAAGCAAGGAGGACCCCAGTTATCTCCCTGGCAGAAGAAGATCTAAAGATGGGCTTGGTTAGCAGATGACCTCTGAATTTTGGGAGTGGAGAACTCACTCGGGTAGCTTCGCCGTCTTCAATGTCGGGCTTGTGGTGGTGGCCGTGGATGATGGACTGGACACGCCGCGGGGGGATCAAGTCATAGTCGGGAGCCGTCTCTTCAGCGAGGGAAGAAGAGACGAAGAGGGCGAGGGAGGAAGCGAGGGCGACAAAGTTGAACTTCATGGCTGCGGTTGAGGGTGGTAGAAGAAGAGAGTTGGATGGGAGATGAGAGCGAGCGAGCGAGCAAGCAAGCGAGTGAGTGGTGGAAGCTGTTGAGTAGAAAGTGATGTGCGAGTGATGATGAGTCTTTGTTTCTTCTGGCAGCGGCGTGGCCTCGGCTTCTTATAGCTGAGGAGCTCGGAGGAGGATGCATCAACACAAGCCTCGAGGTGATCCTACTGGGTCGAGCGTCATAGGCGATGACGCAGAAAAAGTTTAGTTGTGCCGGGCAATGGAAAATGGGGAGAGATGCACGAGGCCGGGAGGCGGGAAGGGTAGAAAGGGCCTTTTTTTCGGCCTGCAGCGGTCGCCTTGGTTGCACTGCCGGGACCTGTTGGAGGCGCAGGTAGGTAGCCGCTGGGAGGAGGTTTGATTGAGGGTTGTTTATTGGGTGACGGGAGGAAGGTCTCTGTTGGCCGACCTCTTTCCATTTTCTTTTTTCGTTTTTTTTTTCCCTCCTTCCCTGTCGTTTACAGCACCCAGGTTCCTTCCTCCCATGCTTCCTTAATTATCACAGACCCTGGGGCCTCATGAAGGGCCGCCTGACTTTTTGGCCCTTCGGCAGACCACACAAGTTTCTTCTTGGTTCCGGGATCATCACGAGAGACGGTTCCCCCGGCTTCACCCCAACAGGCATAGCTCTGACGCCACGGACTAGCGTTTTCGAGTCTCGAGTGCTCCAGGATGCGTGGAGCAACTGGAGAAAACTGTTAGAACAGGGCGCTTGAGAAAATGTCGAGCATCATCCCGTTGCATCAAGCGCCGGGTGTCCACCAGGAGTCACCCAGAGTCTAACGAGGCAAGCCGGCGCGGCTGGAGGGGAAGGCTGCAGGGAATCATCTCGGGAAAGAAGTGTGAAATGGCCTGCTACCCGCGCGCGTTAGGCTGGAATTGGATTAGATCTCCCGCTGGCTGTGAAGAGGACTTTCGACTTCCCGCTCGCTGCGAGTTGATGCACGGGATTCCTTGCAGAGAGAGCCCTGGAGTCTTTCGACTTGTCAACCAACCGACCTCGTGCGGCCGTAGCCGACCAACAGTTGACCCTGGTTCCTCCCTGAGGTTATCGTGCTTGGGAATCTCGACTTCTCTCCGACAATCGGGCAACTTTGTTGGTCGTCTAATTGAAATCTAATTGCAGGTCCTTTGTAGTTTCACATTATCCTCCAGTTTCAATTGCCTGCGAAATCACCAACAACGTCTCGAGTATGCCCCAACATCACCGCCCCCATGAACAACACCACAACCACAACCACTGCCACCAATAGTCAACAGCCAACACAACACAACGCAACACAATCATCCTCTCTCTCATCCTCTCTCCCACTCGCTCATCCCGACATGCGCCCCCTCCTGCACAACCCCCCCAGCCCCCCAAACAACACGAAATCTTGGCCGACGTGTGCACGACCAAACCTTCCCACTGCATGCAAGCAACCACAAGCAAGATGCCGGGGAAAAGGGCCTCGTGGTACCGACGCTCCGGTGCCCTGGAAATCTCTAGAAAAATCGCCACTTTTTTGCACAACAACCAGCAAATGCCGTGACAGTATAGACAGGTTTGACAGGACCCAGTCCTGCATCGTTACGTCAAGTCAAGCAAGAAAGCTCGTATCCTAGGCTCCCAACCCCGTGATACTCGGCTCACTAGACCTCACCGCCGACCAGACCGAGAAGACGGGCGATTGAATGGAGAAACATTTACGGATACTGCAATAACGCTCATACCGGCTTTTGTGCTACCCTCGTATCTTCGTGTCTGCCGGTCAACTGCCGCGTCGGGCCAGTTTGTGTGTGTGTGGGTGTTTTTTCGTGGCCGGGCTCTTTTTCCGCCTGCGTCACGAGGTCAACCATATGTCGCCCGGCCATCTTCATGTAGGTAGATATGATGTCGTCCTGCGGCCGGGGAATAGACCGGATCGTCGCCCTGTGGCCATCAGCTCACAGACTCCAGAAGATCTGCAATCAACCCGGGAACAAAAGAACGAGCACAGTACATATCCGCACATTACTTACGTATGTCCTCTGTACGTAACATGCAAAAGTTGTGCGTAGCCTTGGCAACGATTTTCCCGTATTCGAGTCGCACCACCGTCGTGTCTTCTATCGAGATCCCCTCCCCCAGCATCGGACATCGGGGAAATAGGAATCGCTGCGGTGCGTTGCGCGTCGTCGCAATTTGACAAGTCATCAATTATCGGAACCACCGATTTAGAAACAAAAAAAAAATAGAGAGGTCGGGAAGTTTATTAGATTCAATGATACCTCATCGCATGCAGTGAGAAACTCGTTTGGTTAGTTGGTACGGTTGTACGGATATGAGCGTCTTGGGGTGTTACAGCATGTCCCCAAGAGTCGTTGGCTGCGATGATGATCTGAGTTGCTCGGTTGATCACTACTGTTCTTGATTGCCGACTTTCCAACTTGGAAGGGCTTGTTCGTGACAAACTTGGTCGAGACTTACAGGCATCTTCTCTCGACTTTCTTTCTGAGCTGCCATTGAACCTCAGATGCCATGGTCTGCTGCCTCGGCGCATTATGTTTTCACGTTATGGTTGGGTGCGAGCCCATCTTCATTTACAGTCACCGCACGTCTATAAATTGGTCCCTTCCTCGTCAACCTTGACTTCTATCTGTATACGCGTAGACGGTATTCTTTTCGTCCTGGTCGTTTTTGACTCTCTGTACCAAGCACCTGCGCCAAAACAACGACCAACACTCACCTTCTTTCAACGTCCACCCAAACATGGCAAAAGTCCAGTTGACATTGTCCAGCAGCCACGTGGAACTTGTTCCGACAAGAAATGCCTTATTCAATCATTGAACATTCATCGCTTCGTCAGCAACTAAAACAAGGAGAGGTTAGAGCCTTCGAGGACGATTGGGGACGGAGCAACTCCAACGCCGCCGCACTACGCCGTATTCCTCGTACTGTCCGCCAGTGACGTAAGTGGGCCGACCCGTTTGCGACTACCCTTTGCGCAACCGGGACTAACGTGAGCCACCAGGTACCTCGCTATCCGTTATGCTCTCACAGTGCGCAAGGCCAACGGATTCTTACGCGTTATGCTGGGTGGAGACGGCCCAGAGCAGCTGGGACAGCTTCAAAAAGGCTGTATGCGGCTCGTCGAGGAGTCCGAAAGGCCGACAAGCTTGAGCACGACTCACCCTTATTCAGGCCCCTTTTGTCTTGTTTCAAGAGAGTGTTTCTTATCGAATCGAGGACACCATGAGTGATGGACAAGAAACTCCTTCGGCCTCTGCCAGCGCCAACCGGCCACGCACTCGACAGCGCGTGTATAAGCAGCCTCCAGCCTTGCCAGTGCCGCATATTGAAGAGGACGCCGCCGAGAGAAAGCGAGTTCTCAATGTCCTGGCCCAGAGGAGATATAGTATGTATCTTCATGACGAAAGTGCAGAACCCTTAGTGCTAACCACTTATCAGGGGAGAGGAAGCGGTTGAACCGTCTCAAGGCCAAGGATGGACCGAGCAACTCTCAACCATTCGGGAGCAAAGCCCAGGAACCTTCGCCTTCTTCGTCGACGGACGCTCCAGCGGACGACACGGTCGACGTCGTCGTCACATCGACGCCAGCCAACGTCCCCGTCACCACTCTCGCTCTCAGTTCCGGCATCTTGGCCGGGCTGGACATGGGTCTTTCGTCGCTGGATTCCCTCGACGACATGTCGTTCCCCCCCTTTCTTCAGCAAACCCCAACGCCAGGCTCATCCAACGACGATGCGTCAAACCCATCCCAGTCGCGAGCCCCCGGGACCCGAGCGCCGACCTCCCCCGAGTTCGCCCTCACCATCGATCCCACGCTGATGAACCACGTGCCCATGTCGGCCGACACGTACAACCTCCCGCTGATCGGCTTCACGCTCGCCAGGGCTCTGGTGCGCATCGCCGACCGGCTCGGCTGCACCAACCACTGGGAGCTCGACTGCATCTCGCCCTTCAACCAAGGCACCGGCACGCCGGCCCACCAGCTTCCGGAGGCATGGCGACCGACGCCGTCGCAGATCGTGGTGCCGCATCACCCGTTGCTCGACTTCTTCCCGTGGCCCGGCGTACGCGATCGTATCATCAACATCATGACGCTGCCCGACGAGATGCGCCCGACCAACGCAAAGGGTCCGCTGGCAGTGGTCAACTTTGCCTACGATGTCGAGGACGATGCCGAGGGGGTTCGCATCTTTGGCGACGACCCGTATGAGCCGGCGAGCTGGGAGGTTGGTCAGCTGCTGTTCGAGCGATGGTGGTTTCTGTTTGACCGGGAAGTCATCGCGAACAGCAACCGCTGGCGTCGGATGAGGGGTGCGCCGCCTCTGAGGTTGAAGGGCGCCGGCTATTCACATAGCACTGAGGGCTTGTCGTCGAGTAATGTGATGGAGTGAATTTTCAGAACCATGTATTGTATTATTATTCCCCGGCCCATTGACCACTGTTACCAGAATACGACCTCGTTCTATGCCGCGCAGAACTGTATTTGTTTCTTTTGTTGCTGCTGCATGCGCCAGGCTGCCTATTCCAGAGCTGCCGATGCTTACCGAAGCGTTTGATGCAGGAGCGTGGATCGGGCGTCGAGGCGTCTTGATGAACGAACACGTGCTGACGTGAGGGAGGGGTACGCTGCAGTGTATCGGGCTCGGCACATCGTGGTCGAGGTAATAAAGACCTCACCTCGACGAGGAATTGTGACTTTGCTGCCATTGAGACAGCTCCCGAGATCAATTAAAGGATTCGAACCAGCCACTTGAACACGTGGGGCATCGAGTCTCAGCAACGGTGAGAATAGCTCTGTTGAAGCTGGCCGGCCAGTAGGAGCAATCTCTTGAGCAACAATCGGACACTTTTGGCGGTGAGGGCGACGAGCCGAACGCATGTTCTGCCGCACACGTCGGTTTGTTCCAGTACATTGCGTGGAGTCGCAACAAGTACTCTCCGAAGCAACCACCTTGACGATGCAATGTTCCAAGAGTGGAGTCTCGATGAATGGTGTGGAGGGGTAAAGGACGCCTCTCCTCCGATTCAGGGGACCGGTGAATATCCCAACGGCGATTTAATGCAGCATGAGCACCCACCTCGATGTGTTGCGTCGGGGATTCGCAGCGATCGGCGTCATGACCACCGTTTTGCGCGCCCTTCAGGCACCAGAGCGCAGAAGAAGAACATCCGGCTTATTTCGGAACGGGGGAATCGCGTATTCGTAACCAAAAGTGACACAGGTACGGAGACCGACGAGAGAGACCAGGAAATCATGCTCGTGCAGGTGGCTCATGACGGGTGGAATGTTTTATTGGTTAGTGTCCGACGTCTCAACCTCATGTTGGACCACTTCTTTGTTGTGCAGAAGCAGCCAAGCGGAGAGATGGATGTGCTTGATTCTCGTCGGCTGGAAGAAAAAAACATCCTTGGAGTTGATCTCACCGAGCATGTCATGGCCGGAGACTCTCTTTTGTTCTGTCTCACAGCGTCATGGAAGACTCGGAGACTCCAGAACAGCAGCCCCGGCCTTCGGCGCCCGGGAACGGCGCTGGAAAACGCATCGGCACAGGGGGAAACAAAGCGGCCGTGGACTGTGAGCCGCAGTTCGCACTCCGACGAGCCAATCAAGACGGGTGCAGTTCGTGTCGGAGCTAGAAACGGAGGCGAAATGAGGTCCCTGGTTTTTTTTTCTGTGCCCAGAGGTGGACTTTTTTTTCGCTTTTAGCGTCCTTCTGCGCGGCGGGGGAGGGAAGGAGTGAGAATTTGGATGGCGCCGGTCCGACCTTCCTGCTTTTTGCTGGGACGGACGCTTCATGTCACTCCAGGTTGCTCTTGCCGCTTTTCTCCCAGGTCCCTTCCGCCTTTTTCTCCCGCCTGTTTTTTTTCTCTTCCCTCTTTTTATTTTGAATCTACCCTTTTGGTACTTTCTCGCGAACATTCCGTTCCCTGTTCCTCTGTTCTATAGTTCCTATACATAGACGTCCTCGAGTGCTTCTCTTACACTCTCTTCCCCTGCTGCTGCCTCTCCCTTGCTTGACCCCTCGTCTGGAGTTGCAGCGCAACCAAAAGAAAAAAAAAACGAGACCCCTCATCCCACCTCGAGCTCCCCAGGTAAGTCACGACTCGGGACACCACTCTTTGTCTCATGACAACCACCATGGCCTTGTCCTAGGCCCTCAACATTCCATCTTTTCACCGCCCAACCTCAATTGCCTTCTTGTTGACCTTTTCCCTCCTTCTAGGCACTTCTTCTTCTTCCCTCCCCGCGTCCCCCGCAGTCCTCCCCACGAAGCTCTTAGTTAGAGACCCCGCCGACGTCAATTGCTTGAGACCTCCCACCAGGACCTCCTCTCCTTCAATCACCCTTCCAAACCGCCATCATGCATATCCGAGAGATGCTCGCCGAGGCCGAGGCCACCGGAAAACCGTCCTTCTCCTTCGAGTACTTCCCCCCCAAGACGGCACAGGGTGTCCAGAACCTCTACGAACGCATGGATCGCATGTACAACTTCGGCCCCAAGTTCATTGACATCACCTGGGGTGCTGGCGGCCGCATTGCCGAGCTCACCTGCGAAATGGTCCTCCAAGCTCAGGCCGTCTATGGCCTCGAGACGTGTATGCATCTGACTTGCACCGACATGGGCGTCGAGAAGGTCAACAATGCCCTGCTCAAGGCCTACAAGGCTGGCTGCACAAATATCCTTGCTCTCCGCGGTGACCCTCCCCGAGACCAGCACAAGTGGACTGCCACCGAAGGCGGCTTCCAATACGCCCGCGACCTCGTCAAGCATATCCGCGACACCTACGGCAACCACTTTGACATTGGTGTTGCTGGCTACCCCGAGGGCTGTGACGACAACAAGGATGAGGACCAGCTCCTCGACCATCTCAAGGAAAAGGTCGATATGGGTGCTACCTTTATTGTCACCCAGATGTTCTACGACGCCGAGAACTTCATCCGCTGGGTCGGCAAAGTTCGCGACCGCGGCATCACCATCCCCATCCTTCCCGGCATTATGCCCATCGCCACCTATGCCAGCTTCCTTCGTCGTGCTAAGCACATGCAGTGCAAGGTCCCTCAAGAGTGGATGGATGCACTTGAGCCCATCAAGAACGACGATGTGGCCGTCAGAGAGATTGGCAAGACGCTCGTTGCTGACCTATGCCGAAAGCTTCTGAAGAACGGAATCTTCCACCTTCACTTTTACACCATGAACCTGGCCCAGGCTACCCGTATGGTCCTCGAGGAGCTTGACTGGGCTCCCAGTGCCGAGCGACCTCTTCAGCAAGCCCTTCCTTGGAAGCCCTCCAAGGGACTTGGCCGTCGCGACGAGGACGTTCGTCCCATATTCTGGCGAAACCGCAACAAGTCGTACGTCATCCGTACCTCGGACTGGGACGAGTTCCCCAACGGTCGGTGGGGTGATTCCCGGTCTCCTGCCTTTGGCGAGCTGGACGCATACGGCATTGGCTTGATTGGTACCAACGAAGCAAACCGCAAGAAGTGGGGTGAGCCGCAGACGATCCAGGATGTCGCCAACCTCTTTGTCCGCTACCTTCACAACCAGGTCGACTCTCTCCCCTGGAGTGAGGCTCCTCTCACTTCCGAGGCCGACGAGATCCGAGAGGACCTTGTCGATCTCAACAAGCGCGGTCTCTTGACTGTGAACTCGCAGCCTGCCGTCAATGGCGTCAAGTCGTCGCACCCCGTCCACGGTTGGGGCCCGTCCAACGGATACGTCTACCAGAAGTCGTACCTTGAACTGCTTGTCCACCCCGATGTCTTTGCGAAGATTCTTGAGCGTATCGACGGGCACCCCGACCTGACGTATTATGCCGTCACCAAGGATGGCGAGCTCCGGACCAACGCTCCCGGCGACGGTCCCAACGCTGTTACCTGGGGAGTCTTCCCTGGCAAGGAGATTGTCCAGCCTACCATTGTCGAGAGCATCAGCTTCCTCGCTTGGAAGGACGAGGCCTTCCGATTGGGCGTTGATTGGGCCCACTGCTATGATACCGACTCTCCCAGCCGTGCCCTGATTGACGAGATCATGAACGGATGGTACTTGGTTAACATTGGTAAGTGATTCTATGGGGTTGACTATGAGCATCCACTAACCCTTGATAGTGAATAACGACTTCCACGAAACCAAGACCATCTTCGAGCTGCTCAAGAACCTCGAAGTCAAGGGTCTCACTACTCCCGCTTCTCCCAAGGCCGCGCCCGTCGCCAACGGCGCCGCGGCGACTGAGGCCGCTCACGCCAACTAGGCGTGTTGGTGTGGAGGATGATGCATCGTTGTGCATCTCCTACCACCAACTGGATGCGCCGTCCCTCTTATGAGACGGGTTTCTCGCATCCCCCCCAAAAAACAACCACAAAGCATCGGTGCATGACTGGGCGTTTTCTTTCTTTCCTAAAAACTTTCCCATTGGATTTTTGATTTGGTTTTGGTTCCTGGTTTCGCGTACGGAGCATCAACGGGGTGTCTTTTTCAACAAAAAGTTGCCATGGATCGCAGGGGACAGCAACAAAGGGGCGCACAATTACAAGTACACCCGGCGGGGCGCAGACGATTTCTCTTTTTGGGGGGCGTGTTAATGCTTGTTATATATCTCAACGATACCCCGCCGGCAAGGCCTATGGATGATGGATGACAATGATTTGGTTTTTGGTTTTTGGTTTTCAGGAGGGTAGGGGAGTCTGAGCGAGAGTGATTGGGAGCGAGGAGCTGGGAGAGCAGATGCAAATGGGGATGACCGCATGGCGGGATGAGTGTGAGGGAGTATCTAGCACGGGGATCATGGCTGTGATAGCATGGCGGGAGGAGTATGAGAGAAGTGCTCAGCAGGGGGAACATGGCTTTGATGGGACATGACAAGATACAAGTGCCAGATGTTGTTTCCTGGCGAGTACATGAAATCAACTTCTGGGCCACTAGCAAATGTGTCCTTTCCTCTTTCTTCTGTCTGACTTGGGCAGAAAACCCTACACGCCATTTGTTTTTGATCCCCCCTTTTTGCCGTGTGACGAATCGTGACATATCCTTGGCCAAACAGCTAGATACTCGATAACCCAGTACTCGGTGGTAGTTACCTCCCTACCTCCTCTACTACATGCCATGCAAGATCAAGCTCTTCCACGCGGTGATTCCTCACCACGCATCCTCGTCGGCCACCTCGTAATCCATATTCACGGCCACTCTCTCCACCTCGCCCTCCTCTGCCTCGCCCTTGTCCTCATCGGCCTGAAGACTGGTCATGGCGTCTTCCTTGTCGTCACCGACGGCAGCAGCCGACGTTGACGCAGCGCCGTTGTTCGTAGAAGCGGGTTTCGTCGTCGTCGTCGTCTTCTTGGCGAGGCTACCCGGTGTTGACGCAGCCGTCGACGTCGGTAGCCACGCCAGTTCGAGGCGGCCCTCGACGCCGGGGAGTTGGTTGCCGTGGAGCATGTGGTAAAACTTTTCGGCCGTCTTGCGGTCCTGGAAGGAGACGTGGGTGACGGTGGCGGAGGGTTCGACGGATTCGAATTCGCCGAGGTTCTGTATCACGGTTAGTTTGAACATGTCCATGGGGGAATATATGGTGAGATGACGCACCAAGAGGAAATGCCTCAGCGACTCGTCCTTGTCAGGCGCGGTAAAGTCGACGCCCGTCACGGCGAGCTTCTTGGGCCGGTTGTCCAGCGAGTACTGCGCGTACGCGGCATGCATGTTCCCGCTGCCACTACCTCCGCGCCCGCCTCCCCTCCCCCTCGGAGCGAACCCTCCTCTCCCTCTCGGTCCTCCGCGTCCCCGGTATCCAACACCTCGGGGCTGGCTATATGCGCTCTGAGCGTCGTCCTCGGCGTCCGGGTCCAGGCCGAGCAGCTTGGCCTCCTGCTCCAAGGCAGCAAGCTTGGCCCTCAACATGTCCGGCCCAGACGCCGGCGCGTCGCCGCCGTCGCCGCCCCTCCTCCCTCGCAGCAGCTTCGCCTGCAGCTTCTCGTTCTCCTCGCGGTGCCGCGCTAGTAGATCCCTCTGCTTCTGCTCCAGCTCCAGCCGCTTCTGGTCAATCTCGGCGCGCTTGGCCTCGCGCTCCTCCTGCCTCTTCTGGGCTTCCTCCTGTCTCCGCGCAAAGTCCTCCATGTCGACAACTACTCCTTCGCTGGTGTCTTCATCTACCGACGCGCTGGGATCGCCCGACCATTCGCCCCCGTTGTTTACTGACGGCGGCACCGCGCCGGCCTCGTCCTTGTACCAAAACACCTTGACAAACCGATTGTCGAAGATGACCTTTGGCGAGCTGTACGCCGCGTTTGCCGACCCCCACTTGCTGTACTTTACGATTGCCAGCCGTTTGTACGGCTGCATCGACACCTCCTCGATGCTGCCAAACTGCGAGAAGAAGCCCCGGACCTCCTCCTCGCTAAAGTTCTCCTCGGGGATGCTCTCCACGACAATGGTGCTCTTAGCACGATCGTGGATGGGTCCCTCAGCAGAAAACGACGCCCGCGGCCCGCCCCTTTTCCCTCTGTTCTTGCGCCCACGCCCGCTGCGGCCCATGTCGAGCGCCGGGAAACCGTAGGGGTTCATTTGGTTCGCGTGCGGTATGCCCAACATGGCCGTGTTCGGGTCGTACTCCATATCTCCCCCAGATGAGAACCCGCCGCGACCGGGCAGCATTCCGGGGAGAAATTCACCCTCACCAGGCGGCCCCATATTCGGCGGAGGCACGAAGAGAGACTCGCTTCCGCCGTGATCGTACGGACAACTCGTGCCGCGCACGCAGTACCCCTTCGTGTCAAAGTCTCTGCACCGGCCTTGCCTCTTCAAAGGTTTTCTCCCGCCACCGCGCGGCTGCGCCCAGGACATCATGTGAGCATTTTGCGGATACATGGCCTGGAGTTGCAACAGAGCCTCCATGGGATTATTCGGATCGAACGGGGAAAAGTTGTGTGGCGGGACAAACCCATCCGGGTGTCGACCTCCTCCTCCTCCCTTGTCGTCGCGTCTCCCTCCGCGACCGCCCCTCCGAGGCTGCTTATACGCTCGGCCGAGCTGCTGAGTCGTGTCCAGCCCGTCGCTCGTCGTATCCATCTCGTCTTGCTCGTGGAACCCGCGTTTTCTAGAAGCGTTGAGTGCGCCGGCGCTATCAAAAGCCGCCGGCGCCGCCGCCTGCTGGGGATGAATCGGGGGCAGCGGCTGCCGCTCTGCGCCGAGCTTTGGAGCCGGCGGAGCTCCGGGGACGAAGCTCCTGTACGCGATGGCCTGGAAGACGTCGTCGAGGAAGGCTTTCGGATCTGCCCAATGGGAGGTTAGCAACGCGACTGGGGGAGCGAAGCGACTCGTCGGCCGCGCGACCAATGTCTCGACATTACCCTCGGACAGAAAATCAGGAATCTCTTGCTCGCACAGCTTCCGCACCGCCGCCTTGTCGCCGTCGTGCTTCAGCAAGGCAATCACATATTCGGCCAGCACGTCCGAGTCGGCGTCAGACCTGAGGAAAGCAACCCGTCAGCGACTCAAAATCATGACAACATGAGGCTAGGGGAGAGGGGGGATGAACGGACGTGTCTTCGATGCGCTTCACAATCCACGCCTTGAGCAGCGGCGCATCTTCTTCCGAGAACAACATGGCTTCCGCTGGTTCTGTTCAAATGTCGCAGGTCCGGATTCACCTCTGACCGAGCATTGGCGTGGTTGGGATTCCTAGTCGAGGCGTGGCCCGTTGAACGAAGCTTCTGCTTCTCGAGCTTGGATCGAACCTCGAGGCGCCTAATTTTAGTCCAAGTCGCTGCGGCAGTCGCCAGTGTCGTCACACGGACTTTTTTAACGGCGGCAAATAGTGGAGACGTTTAGGACAGCATTCTCACACTGTCTACGGACGTACTACGAAGTATTAAACCACAATTAATTGGTCTACGAATAGATACTTCACATGACAATTCACTCATACTTCTTTTAACTTCATTCTAAACATTGTTTAACTCATCAAGTGACGACGTAACTATTGAAAGCCATAATCGAGCTTCCTTTGGCGTCTAGCCTCAACCCAGCCTCGACCTTTTTCTTTTGGTATTCGCTCAGCATGCCATCCTGAGCTTAGAGGGAGCTCCTATTTCGGACCGGGCATACATCCCAAATCCTCTCTACCAGCCGGTTGATGCAATGTGCCCATTTTGGCACGAGTCGTGATTCCATCGGCACATTAGAAAGCCGCTTACAACTTGTCGTAGTACTGCCAACACGGTTAGCATTATTAACACCTCCCACGGGAAAAGATTACAACTTACGTTCTCGACGCCGGGCACCTCGACCTTGAGACCCTTGCGCTTTCGCATGGTGGTGACGATCTGGCCGACCTTGCTGGTGGCGTCGAGGGGAGAGCCACCGGGCAGAACCTGCCAGTGGTCGAAGACGGACTGGGGGAAGGCCTGTCCGGAAGTGGCCTGGCGGAGGTCTCCGTTGAAGCCGAAAGACTCCAGGACGGGGAGGTAGGCCTTGATGTTGAACAGAGGAGTACCGGGACGCTGCTCCTCGTTGAAAACGTGACCACGTCGTCGGGTAAGGACACCGTACACACCACCCATGGCCTGCTCGGGGACCTGAATCTCGACCAAGTAGACGGGCTCGAGAAGAGCGGGCTCGGCGAGAAGGGCCGAGGCGTACAGGACACGACGGGCAGTGGGAATGATCTGGCCACCACCACGGTGAATGGCATCGGCGTGGAGGGTAACATCGAGGATGTTGAAGCGGATGGAGCGCATGGGCTCCTCGGCAACGGGACCCTCGCGGGAAGCCCACTGGAAACCGGAGACGACGGAATCCTTGATTTCGTTGAGGTACTGGACGGCCTTGGTCTGGTCGATCAGCAGGTTGGCACCGGTGCCGTCAGGACCAAAAGTCCAGATCTTTCGGGCGTCGGTAACATCCCAACCGAAGTCGTCGGCAAGGATACGGGCACGGGCCTTGAAATCGTCACGGGCGCTGACCTTGCCACTCTCAATGGCGAGCGAGAGCTCCTCATCGATGGGTTCGGCAACCATGTACAGACGGTTGTGCTTGTTGGGGGACTTGGACAGGGCAGTCATGCTGGACTTGCCGGCAACGGTCTCACGGTACTGGACGACGGGGTCGGAAATGATGAGAGGAACACCGGCGTGGTCGTGCTCGAGATCGTTCAAGCAAATCTCGAGGTGCAGCTCACCGGCACCGGCGACAACGTGCTCACCGGAGTCGTTGTGGAAGGTCAGGACACAGGGGTCGGACTTGGAGAGACGCTTGAGACCCTCAACGAGCTTGGGGAGATCCTGGGCGTTCTTGACCTGGACGGAACGCTGGACGACGGGGGAGACGGAGAACTTCATGACCTTGAGGTTGTGGGCGGTGTCGCTGGTGGTGAGGGTACCAGATTTGAGCAGGAACTGATCGATACCGACCAGACCGACAATGTTACCGGCAGGCATGTCGTCGATGGGCTCGACCTTGCCACCCATCATCAGGACGGTACGCTGAATGGCCTTGATGAAGAGATCATCCTTCTTGCCGGGGACGTAGTTGGGGCCCTGAATGCGGACCTTGAGGCCGGATCGGACGGTACCGGCAAAGACACGACCGAAGGCGTAGAATCGGCCCTTATCGGAAGTGGGCACCATCTTGGAGACGTAAAGCATGAGAGGAGCCTTGGGGTCGCAGTCACGGATACCAATGGCAGCCTCGTCGTCGGCGGGACCCTCGTACAGAGTCTCGACACGGTACTTCTGAGCGGTAACGGGGGAGGGGAGGTGGAGGATCAACATCTCAAGTAGGGAGTCGGCGGCAGGGAGGAAAGTTCGCATGACAGCCTTAAGGAGCTGCTTGCCCTCCTTCTCACGGTCCTCGGGAGACAGCTTAAGCTGGAGCTTGTCGAGGAGAGTGGCAATCTCTTCCTTCTTGAAGTTCATGACGGCGGAGAAGATCTTGAAGATGGGGTCCAGAATGAACTGACAGAAGGCACGCTCGAGCGCCTTACCCTCGTGGGTGCCGTTCTTGGTCCACTTCTTGGTCTTGGGGTTGAAGTAGTTGTCGCCCTATGTCGAGGTTAGCAACGAAATAGGAAACGGAGCGAGGCTCGGAGAACTAACCCAGAGACGGTCCATCATCTTGTTCTTGTCGACACCAAACTTCTTGGCGTATTTGACGGCGAACTGGCGGACGGTGAAGGCCCAGCCGTGGAGACCGGAACCAAAAGCAACGGTACCCTTGTAGGGGTAAACCTGGACATCACCGAGGGTCTTGTCGAAGTAGGTAGCGATGATGACATTGACGGACTCGATGGTTCGGGAGAAGGACTGGTAAAGATCCTCCTTGGAGACCTGGAGCTCGAGAAGAGCGCGGTCGACCTTGTTGATGATGACGACGGGCTTGATGCGCTCACCGAGAGCCTGTCGGAGCACAGTCTCGGTCTGGACACAGACACCCTCGACGGTGTCGACGACGACCAGGGCACCATCAGTGACACGGAGAGCAGCAGTAACCTCGGAGGAGAAATCAACGTGACCTGGGGAGTCAATTAGGTTGATGAGGAAGTCCTTGCCGTCGGTCTTCTGGCCAACAATGTCGGGGATATCATCGTCCTCGATCTGGCCGTACAGGGAGATGGCGGTGGACTTGATGGTGATGCCACGCTCCTGCTCGTCTGCACGAGTATCCGTGGCTCGGGCATCACCAGCCTTTGCGGTGGAGATGATACCGGCCTTGGCGAGGAGGGAGTCGGTCAGGGTAGACTTGCCGTGATCGACGTGGGCAATAACGGACATGTTACGGACATTGGTAGGCTTGTCCATAAGCTGCCGGATCTCGTCGATCGTGAAGCTGTTGAGCGGGTGAAGGCATTCATGTCAGCTCATGGACTTTTGATCAGGCTTAACTCCGAGCGGGGTAGAAGGGAGAAATGCAACAAGAGCAGGCGGGTGACGGCAATAGTAAATGGAGCTGGCGATGGGCAAGAGCAAGGCAATGGCGATGCGAAGCAGATTGAGAGGGTTCGGGGCGACTTACTTGACCATCTTGGCGGTATTTGCTGGATGACCTGACTATGTGTGTTGTGTGAAAAGTTCAAGTTTGTTGATGTGGAACAGAGCGGGGTCGAACTTCTTCACCCCGCGATCTGATACCTGGTAACAAATGCAGAAGCGGTGCCTTGTGCGAGGGGCAGCGGTTCTTACGGGAATGGGAAAGGACAATGGGAAGGGGGAGGAAGAACCACTGTCAAGTCTTTTATGTGTCCCTCGGGAGAAGGTTGGGGGGAAAAGGAAGAGAAAAAAAAGAGGAGAGGGGGGACGGAGGGAAGCGAGGGAGGGAAGGGAAGGGAGAAGGGGAGGGGAGCAGGAAAAAGGTGGGTAAACCGAATGTGTGACGATGCCGGCGAGGAAAGCAAAAAAAAAGTTGGGACGGGCGTGACTGGGACGGGGACAGGTCAGTGGTCAGTGGTCAGTGGATGGATCAGCTGGAGTCTACGAATAATGAGGCAGCAAATGCATTAGAAATCGAATAAAAATTCCACCTCGAGTTGTGCGTGCAACTGGATTTCACTTGGTGGTGGCCGTGGTGGTGGGCTTTTTTTTTCTCGTTTTGGTGGGGGCTGGCAGCGCAGGGTAACTCCGCTACGAGAGCCTGAGAGAGTGGGCTGTCGGTTTTTTTCTAGGTTCTTTCAGTGGAGGGGCAGCAGTCAGCACCAGCACCGGCACCAGCAGCCGCATTGGAGGGGTTGGGCTTCAGTGTCCACGCGGTTTGACCATGACGGCCTCGACCGCTGGAAGCCTTCAGTGTGTGTGGGCTTATGGATACACAGGACGCAAAACTGTGCTGGTCCGTCCTTCAGAGAAAATGCCCAGGGCACCCAAACCCTGATTCGCCGCCCATGGAGATATCTCGGCTCGGGTAACCTTCCCATGTCAAACCGAAGGTTGGTTGGGCCTTTCTCGGGCTGGGCTCTGTTCTGGGCCAGAACCCAACCCGTTGCAGCATCGATTGACGCGCTGGAGGAGCTGGTACGACACGGCCCATGAGCTGAGTTCTGTGCCAATTCAAGTCTGTGCCAACCCCGACTTTGGACCGTTGAACGAGCCTTACCGCTCAGTTTCGGCTGGGTGACTGACTGGGCGGTCATTCACCGCGTTTACTGTCCTCCTTGCTCACCGAGGGACTCCCCTCCTCGTAATCTAGCCCTTGTCTTAATTACAGGCATCATCAATCCCATCCGCGACATGGCGCACACAAAACCATCACGAGAATTGAGTGAAGCCGTCGAGCTAAGTTGAAGACTCCCGGCCGGCCTCACTAACCCCGCCGTGCGAAAAAAAAAAAAAAAAGCAGCCTATGACGGCATGGCGTGTTCACCCCTCCCAAACCCGATTCTAAGCCAATTGAGCCGTCCATCATTCGACCTCTTCCCGACGCGGGCGTGGTCTCATGTTTCGGCTTTTGGAGTTTCTACAGCAACTTTTGCATCAGCTTGCTTGAAAAGCAGCTCCTCGAGCTCTCCATCAACAGATCATGGCAAGGGAGGGACAAACCCCCCGCCAACTCCCTCGCCGAACAAAAGCATCTGACGACGGCCCGGTACAAGCCCACCGCTCCCTCACCACCGTACCTCGTCTGCTGCTCTGCCACATAAAAGATACCTCGTAAAGCTGAAGCTCCTCAAGTACCCGCGACCAAAAAGCCTCGAGCCACCGGCGTGATCTCAATGCGGTCTTGAAACTTGCATGTCACGACCTGTGACCACTGACCAGGGGAGCTTCTCGCCCCCGGGACTTGCGTCCCACCAGATCCGCTGCGCAAGCCCAATGGGAAGAAAGATGTGAAGAGATCCAAAGTCTAGATTTCAAATGCGAGTTCATAGGCGGGCCTAACCTCCCCGAGTTGGTTGACCGCACAAACCTGCGAATGAAATTTTGTGGTGTTGTTACGAAGTACAAGGTACCCCTCTTGGATAACAGGTAGCTACCCAATCGGGCAGGTGGTGTGGACTGATGGCTGACATAAGTGACAGCTCGGGCGGGGCAAAGCTCTGATAGCTTCATCCAACGTCCCAAGGTGCTTCCCATGATTCTAACTCACCCTTCTACCCCGAAGACTCGCATCCCGTAGACTCATGGCTGGAAAGGATCGCGCTTCGCATAAAAAACCTGATACATCCGACAATCACAATCATTATTTTAAATCTAGGACAAATGCTACATACCATCACCACCCCAAGAATAAAACGCCACGCTTGCTTACACATGCCACCGAATGACTCACGCCGCTACACTCATACGCATACACACACACACACACACACCTATGATGATCCCAAGATTCTCGAATACGCATCCTCCACCTCCCCGGCCAGCTCCAAAAGCGACACAATGACAATCTGATGGGTCAAGTTGGGCAGCCTGTCGCGGTGCAAGCCGATCCACTCGAGTGGTGGCGTGGCCTCGCCCATGTCCCTCAGCTGCGGCGTCTCGATGACGGGATCCTCGAGCGCGACGTAGTCGTACTTTGACTGCGGCACGTTGACCTCGGCTGTGATCTTCTGCTGCTGCTCGCCCTCCCCCCTCTGCTCCGCCTCGGCACCGGGGACACCCGTGATCTTGACCGCCGTCAGGGGAAGCTCCTTGCCCCAGACCTGCTCAAGCGCCTTGTTGTAGTTTGCAAACATGCCGCGGATGTAGCTGACGCGCGAAAAGTTCCAGCCGACCTCGACTTTGCCCTCAAAGGCTGACTTGAAGATGTAGTCGATCTGATAGGCCTTTGGCTTCTGCCACGTCTCCATGACGGCCGACACCTGCGGCACGTTGAGGATGGTCCCTCCCCGCGACCCCGTGGCTCGCTGCACCACGTCCTCGACGGAGATCTCGCTGAGCGTCTTGGGCGCCTCGACGTTGCGCACGCCGGCCAGGCCGATCCGGAGCTGGCCTAGCGTCATCTTGAGGATGCTGTGGATGCGCCGCTGCTCCATGCTCGCCGCGAACCGCGTATAGGCATTCATGGCTTCCACCTTGAAGACCTGGTGGTCCGAAAAGGTGCTCGGGAACACGCCCAGGTTCAGCGCCTTGAGCGTCACCACCACGTCTGTGTCGAGCACGATGGGAGACTTGGATACTGTGTCCTCCTCTCGCAGCTTCGGGATCACGACGGGCATGGGTGTCCGCGAGGTCATGGATCTCCGCTTCATGAACTTTTCAATCTCCTTGAGGGAGCTTCTGAAACTCTCCTTCCTCTCCTTGCCCAGCTTCTTGATGGCCTGCCACAGGGCAATGGCCTGGGCCGCCGACGTGGTCGTTCCAAACACCTGGACGGCCTCTCCGTCAAAGATGGCCACCAGTCGGTCTCCACTCCCGTCGAGGCTCTCGCGCACGTTGTACATGAGGAACTCAAACGTAGTCACGTCGGCCACCAGGAAGGCCTGGTAGTCAAAGGCGGCTTTGACGCGGAAGGCGTTGAAGCCAATCGACGCCTGGATCAGCGGTGTCTCGTTGAGGGCCTCTTCGCGCTTCGGCCACTGGATGGAACTACGCAGCCGGAAGTCCTGCAGCGCCACGAACCCGCTGAGGCGACCGGTGCAGTCGACGCCGATCTTGTCAAAGCCAAGACACAGGTTCTGCTCCCAGTCGGACGTCTTCTTGGACGATACCCAGAAGTTGTTAATGGCAAAGGCCGACTTGCCAATGGCCTGTCCCATGTCGATGGTGACGTCGAGAGCAGCAATGGAGATGGTGGCCGTCCAGGGGAACGCGGCCGTGGCAGCGACTTGCTGGTACCGCTGGACCAAGTGGCCCTGCGACGTCTCGGACGGCAGCTTGGGCACGGGCCCGACGGATCCAGGTCGCTGGCTGGGGTACCAAATCTCTCGGAAGAGCAAGAAGTCTTGTGCCTGCTTGGCGTTGATGGCTACCACCATGGGACTGACGTTGATAATGGCCGACACTCCGCTAGTTCCGCTAAAGTGCTTGCTGTTCATAAACGACAGCGTGATGGAGTCGAGCTCGAAGCTGGCCGTCGACTCCTTGGAGTAGACGTGCTGGACGGAGGCGTGAAGCTTGGTGAAGACGCCCGAGATAGCAAAGAAATTGCCCTGCTCAACAGAGCGCACGGTGTTAATGGTGAAGTAGATGTTGTCGAAGCACGTCGTGGCGGCCACGCGGGCAATAGGCTGGCAGCTGAGAGAGAACTCTTGTCTGCAGATGCGAAGACCCAGGTTGAGCTTCAGACGACCGAGGACCGTGTTGGGGTCGGCAGTGAGGAAGTTATCCTCGTCTCCAGACTTGGACGTCTTTTGCTTGGGAGTCTTGGGCGTCTCCGGCTTCTCCTTCGAGGCCGGCTCGCTCTCATCGCCGTCCTTGACAACCTCCTTGACGCTCGACATCATGTCCATGACGAGCGGCACCACAGACGGGTACAGGATGTTGCTGGAGGCGTCAATCTTGATCTCGCCGTACAGCGCCGGGTCGTCTTGTCCGTCGTCGCGATACTCGACCTTCCAGGCCAGCCCGGGACTCCGAAGAACGGCTCCGCTGCCGGAATCGTCCGTGTTGAACTGGCCGTACTTGCCGGCAAGCGAAGGCCGTCCAGATCTCGATGCGTCGTCCACCGGTCGCTTCGTCGACACGTAGACGACAGCTCCGGCAAAGTCTGCGTCGATGAGCAGGTTCTCCAGCCTCTTGTTCCCAAAGATGCTTCGCTGCGGTGGACGCGTCGACTTGGTGGCTGTCTCGGCCGACTTCTTGCTCGGAGCCGAAACCGTCGTGTTCCACTGAGTAGACGCCTGTTGCACGTTCTTGGTCGAGAGCGAGACCGACTCGATGAGATGAGCTGCCGGCACGATAAAGGCCGACGTCAGACGAAGGTCCAACGACTCTCCGACGGCCTGGAAGGCCATGCGACGGGCGTCTGCCGTCGAGAAGTAGGCAATGTTGAAGGTGATTTCTGGTAAAAGAGCCGAGTGCAGAGAGCGAATGTTCATGTCTTGGCCAGGCGGCACCATCTGGAGCTGGAAGTTTTCAATGGCCAGTCTCGCCGAGTGACGCGTCCTGGTGCCGAACTGGAAGAGCTTCAGGGACAGGACGAGATCCTCCTTGCTATCGCATTGCTCGTAGCTCTCGGCCACGATCCAGCAGACGCGGATGTTGCGCAGCTCAAAGTTGTACTTGACGGCTGCCAGCACCGAGTCGATAAAGTCGGTATCATCTGTCAGTTCCTCGTCGCCATTGATCGTAATCCTGGGCTTCGACTGCCGCAGCTTGCGGAGATAGTCCAGCTCGCGAGACGTGTCCAGGTCCTTGATCTTCTCTCCCATGTAACCCAAGACGTCGACGACGGTCGAGATAGTCTCGGGCGCCATCTTGCACTCAAAGTCGTCGCTGCTGAAGTTGAAGGCCCAAGTTTCTCGTCCGTCGTCTCCCATGGTTGAGCTGGCCGAAACCGTCACGCCAACTCCGAGGCTGCCGCACGATCTCATGAAGCCCTTGCGGCCTCTCTCAATGTCGAGGCTGATAGAACTAAGATTCACGTGCAGCTCGGGGTATTTCAGCACGGGGCCTTCTGCTTCGTGTCTGTTGGAAGCGTGCAGGTGAGCTCGATCCAGCGAGAAGAGCACGCGAGCCAACGGCTCAATCTCCGACTTGAGAGACGTCTTGGCAGAGATCTGGAGGCCAGCCAAGGTCAAATGCACGTTGTACACAAGCTTGAGGCTTGGCTCCACGGGCGCAACTGTGACTTGTCCAGGCGTGGAGGCTCCGTCGCCAAAGATGTCCGAGATGTGGCCCTTGATGAGCTTGGTCTGTTGCTGCAGCTCTTGGATGGCGCTGTTGATTTGCGGCTTGTTCAGGGCGCTCAGCAAGCTATACACGGCAGAGGCATCCAGCTGCACAACCTCGAGAGACGAGAGAACAGTGACGGAGTGCTCCGTCTGGCCAATGCGACTGGTGATGCGGCCATTGGTAGGGGGAATCTGCACCAGAGAGATACTCCGCGGCTCGTTTCTGACGTTGATTTGCATCTCGTGGTAGTTCTCCTTGACATCAAAGTCGAAGATGACCTCCTTTCCAAAGTTGGCCACGGCTGCCGCCCGGGCAACCGTGCCAGAGATTTTGTACGTCAGGGACTGAAGGACAGGGAGCGAGATGCTGTACTTGTCCAGCAAAACGGCAATGTTGACTCGCACAGTCGAGAGCCGGTCCGACATCCTCCTCAACTCTCCTCTCGGTCTCGGCCTCGGCGATGGCTCTATCTGGCTCTTGAGGCGGTACATTTGAGTCACCTCGTCGCGGAACAGGAGATCGGCCACCTCCATGAGTCCGATGGGATCCTCCTTGACGGCAAAGGTCAAGTTCTTGCTGCTGGCCGTGGCCTTTACGGCATGGTGCAACATGTCATCCGTCTCTTGCGTCTCGTAGGATGCAAAGATGCTCGGTTCCTGCAGCCGAGACATGCCCAGAGCATGGCCGTTGCTGTGCAAGGTTGACGTGATAGCGTTGCAGTTCATCATCAGGTTGACCGAGTTTGATCCGTTCGGCCCGTTGTAGAGAAGGACTGACGTCCTCAGCCCGTGGCTCAAGGCTCTCGCGTTAAGATTGATGGTTTCCACCTCGACGGATCCCCTCAACACCTCCAGCACGACGTGAATCGGAGGCAGGGGTCTCTTGCTCGGCTTCGGCTTGGGGATAACATGGAGCGTATTGACCGCCTTGGGTTGGGCCCGCGTCTTGGTGTACAGACTGAGAATGTCATCCGCGAGCTCGCAGAGCTCCCAGTTGAAGTTCATGGCCGTCTCGGAACAACAAAGGTTGAGAATGGTCAGAGGCTTATTCACAGTTCCGAACCCTCCCGGATGGTGAGCCGGGTCAAACTCTTGCTGGTCGATCCTCGCCGCCAAGTCGACGAAGCCAATCTTGTTCTGCTTGGGACCCGGGTCGAGAATGAAGTGCACCTCGCCAAGTCGGCATGCACCGAGCAACGGCATGTCGTCGTCGGGCCTGTCCACAGCTTCACTAATCTGGCCAAAGATGTGCTGGAGAAAGAGGGACTGGCTTGGATCCTCCAGGTCCCAGCTGCGCCAGCCCTGGAATTCCTCGACGACAAACTCGGCTGCTTTGTCTGGGAGATTCGGCATGCCCTCCCAGCACTGGTAAACCAGCTGAGACCGAGCCTGCAGATCCATCGACGTCCAGATCTGGCGCAATCGCATGGCAAGCTTCCAAGAATCAAACGTCCGAACATGTTCTTGGGCAGATCGCAGCACCGCAGACGGACGGATGAGGAACGACGGGTCGTTGGTGCCATGGCCCTCCTCAAGCAGACGATAGGTAAAGTACCTGTCTCGGCACTTGTGCCTCGCAAGAGTCTCCTTTAGCAAATCTCCCAGCTCTTCCGCAACGGTTCCGGTCCGGTGGATCAGCGAAGCCAAGTATTCAACCTTGCCAGACGCCGTGCTACCAACAACCGACCCGATATCGGCATCAACGTAGCGGACGTCCTTTGCACCAACCGACACCACCACGTTGTCAATCTGGACCATGACGGCTGCCTGGGGTTCCTCGAGAGAAGAGAAACGCTCCGAGGCAGAGATCTCTGCAGAGCCGAGGTTCAGATGGAGCGATGTCTTTGTCTTCCACGTATCTGCCTGTAGGACATCTTCCCAGTGCGTAGTGGTTCGAGTCATTAGAGCCACTTTGGAAATGGTCACGTCGTATTGGTCTTGCTCGTCTTGCGGAGAGTCGGACGAGTCGAACGCTGTCGAATTGAGCAGCCGGAGGTTCGCTTTTGGCAGCCTGACCATGATGTCTCTGACCTTGCCCTGAGTGCCACGCTCCTTGAGGAGGTCAAAGATGTCCGTCATGGCGCTGATCTGGAAGGAGTCCAGCAGGTCCTCGGGCTCGCTCGGCTGCAGGGCATCAAGCAGAGTAGTCGCGTAACGAATCGACGTGGGGTTGGCAAAAGCTGACAACCCAGAGGGGAATTCGATCATGACGCTCAAATAGGGGTACTCCTCGCTGATACAGTTGGGATCGACATCGTCAAGTCCAGCGCTGGTACGGGCGAATATGTCGTCTTCGTCGCTTTCCTCGATGCTCCGCAACGGAACTTCGTGCACACTTGGCTGCACTCCTTCAAGGGGGAAGTGTGGCGCAACATATTGGCTGGAGAAGGCAACAGTGGAATGGCCCATGTTCTCCCGCAACGTGTGAGAGACAGCCGATATACGCCCAAAGGATCCCTGAGATGCCTTTGTTCTCAACGACGGCTGTTTTTTATTCGTCGATACAGAGCGAGGATCGAGGTGAGAGTCCGGATCGTTCCTCGAACGAGATCGGCGTGGCGTCCGGCCTATCTTGACGCTGTTCTGGTCCGACCCGGCGATGGAAAGGAACGAGCTCTTGTGGCTGAGGCCTCGTGAGCGTCGAGACGACATTGTCCTGTACGACAAGGCTTCGCCGTCATCTTCTTCGATTGAGACGGCGGGATGAGGCGGTGGAGGAGCACACTGTGCCGGAGCGTCCACAGCCTCTGGAATCAGCTCATCCAGATACTCGGGCAGCATGAGAAACTCGGTACGACGCGTCCTCTGGTCTTCTCGCTGCACCAAGTCTTGCTGCAGCTTTCTCTCCTCGCTGAAGTGGAACTTGCGCCCAATGACGGCAAGATGCACTGCCGTCTTCAAGCAAGCCTCGGCGTCAACGGGATGATGCTGTCTCAGCTTCTGTCTTGCGGCAGACTCGGCGTTGACGCACGACACTTGGATGTCTGGAATGTTGACGTTGATCCGCTTCGAGTAGTGCGAGCGTGCCCAGTCGTTAAAGTTGACGTCGATAGAGTCCGTCGAAAGGAGGAAGGCTGCTTCGTCGGCATGAAGCCAGACTCGAACCGACTCGACATTGACGCGTGCAAATGTGATGTCGTAGAATACATGAGACGAGTAGGGCACTAGCGCGTTCTCGTTGTCGTCAAAGGTAAAGGCCACGCCTCGAGCGCCCTTGGCCAGTGCGAGAACAAAGTCCGAGGTGCACTCGCCAGTCACAGCGCCGACGGCAATATCGTAGTTGCATAGATAGGCAGGCTCCGTAGGCGGGAGACCAAAGAGCTTGTGTCCATAGACGCGGACACCATCGACGAACAGCTGCGTGTTGGACGAAGACATACCAGGAGAGTCCAGTGCTCCCTCGGAGCTCCCCAGCGAGAGACTCACTGGGCTGACGCCAATCTCCAGCTCCATGTAGTAGTTGGTGAATCGCATGTCGACAGAGACGCTAGCCAGTTCAGCTTGAATGAAACGGCTCGCAGAGTAGAGATTGGTCGGCAGCATCACTCTGAGGTCGTCCACCTTGATGCCCAGGATGACATCCATGTCGTTGGACTTCTTATGCGGTGGCTGGTTGGTGTTTTCGGCATCTGGGTTCTTCTGCTTCAGCTGCAGCTGTTCCTGGTACTCGTCCAGCGTCTTGAAGTGCACGTAGTCGCCAAAGTAGTTGTCTTTCAAGAGGATAAAGTACCGAACAACGAAGCCGAAGAGGTAGACATAGGGGGACTGTCCTCGAACATTCAATATCAGGGTATCGGTGTTTGCAGCCGAAGTCGTGGCATTGTAGTGGTATCCTCCATCAACCACAAGTCCTTCGACGTGACCTAGCTCCCGAGATTGGAGAAAGGCAGCTTGCGTATTCCATTCGGGGACTTGGAGGTGAAGATCCAGCGAATCGGCGCGCACATCGAAGGGAATCGAGTTTTTAGCTGGTCGGAATGTGTCCACGGGAATGGTGAGTTCGGCTGCCAGAAGAGGTGTCGAGAGAATGAGATAGGTGTTGTCCTCGATTACAGTCGCCTTGTCGATGATGTTGGCCTCATTGACGTTGAGATGGATCTTCAAGGCTGGCAGGTTGAGGTTGACATGATACTTGAAGGGTGTGAAGACGAGATAGTCGGGAGGCGGTCCATTTGTCCAGTCGTTTACCAAGTCAATCAGCAGGAATACGTGATCCCTCAACATGAACAGCTCCATCTTGTCACTGTTGATGTTGAAGTACCAGTTCCTCAGCCCGTTCCATGAAATGGGATTGGAAAGGTCGCAGCTCAGCTCCTGCGTGCCAGATCGCCAGAGCAGATCGTGGTTGACGCTACTGTACACCTCTGAACTGGGCAAGCTGACGTCGAGGAGAGTGGTATAGCCTGATGTGCTAGCCAACATATCCATAGTGAACTTGACCGTCGAGTTCGCTGGAAGCTTCACTTCCAACCAGCCTGCCGGCCGCAGCTGCGTGGCGTCGGCCTTGCTACTCTTCTTTGCTCGGTTTCGTTGCTTCCGCTTGGCCGCCCTTTGGTGTTTCATCTGCGGTTCTTTGCCACGCCATCGCCAGTTCTTGGATTCCTCTCGAATGGGAACCCTCAACGTGACCGTGTCGTCCATTTCGACGTAGAGCTTGAACTGGGTCGCAACTCTCCAAGCGCCGGGTTCCAATGGCTGAGCTGGTGTGACATCTTTGCATAGACCCGGGAAGAAGAACTTTTGCAGATCCGCTCGCTGGCGATCGGCCCATGGACCGTAATTCATCGTCCCTCCTTTGATAGAGAAGTCCATACCCCATGCTGGGGGTTCATTTCCGTTGATGTTGAGAGGAAAGCCCATGTCTCTTCGCTGGTGAGGCTTGCTGGTAACTTTGCCAACCGCATCCCAGTACACGGTCAAGGTAGCCTCGAGACTATCCAGAATAGTCGAGACTGCGGCGTACTCAACCGACAACCAACGAGCCCTATCGTCTTGGTCACGGTCGTCGAGATAGCGAGTCAGACCTTGCCATTGGCTGACGCCAGGCACCTGTGAAGTGGCTGTATTGATGCCACCGCGAGAGTCTGTCGAGAAGGACTCCACGGAACGTCTCCAGTAGGGCACCAAGTTGCGGAGAGAATTGAGAGCCTTGCGTCGATGGTGGCGGAAAAGAGATCTCTTGGGGATGGGTTCCTGTCGCTCCGTGTTCGTTCTGTCCTGGTTTGCTCGAGCAACCTGGTCCTCCTTGAAGTCTTCGTTGTCCCTCATTTCTATCACAGGGTGCTGGAACTGCACCTTGAAGGTCTGGCGGTAGGGATCCGGAGTTTTTGTCTCTGAGGCATCGATGATTACAAACAGTGAGTCTGCCTTGGCCACCATAATGGCCTTGGTGTTTTCGCTTCCCATGACAGCTGCGGCCTTGTGGCAGTCGATGCGAATTGGGAACAGCTGGAGCATAAATGGCAACTCCGAGTCGCTCCCTGCGTTTTGCTGCGCATCTTCGTCATCTGCGCTTCCAAATCCAGTCGTCGACCGTCGATAGGACAAGATGCCGCCGTCATCCGAGCCTCGTTTCTCTCCAGATGGCTGCACGCCTTCGCCGTTTTCTCCAACATCGCTTTCCCTGCTTCGCTTCCCACGAGCTCTCAAGGTTGTCCCGTTCTTTTCCGAAGCTCCGCTGGAACGCGAGTCTTTGTCGACCTGCTCGTTGAGACCGCGAAGGATGCCGTCGTAGGCCGGGCTGCGATTGTAGACGAACCACTCCAAGCCGATCAAATCCACGTGGATACGACACGGAAGTTCCGAATTTTCGGGCTCTCCAGTTCTGTCTGGGTCATTTTCCGGCTCACGAGAACTAAGTATGTCCGCAACTCGCACCCTTCGCAACCAGTAACGCCATGTGATGTATCCATGCTGAACCATGAAGGTCTCGTTTGCGCCATGGTACCGTAGGCCGGTGAAGAAGACTCGGCCACCAAGGAGAGATATCTGAATCGCACTTATATCGATGTATACACGGTACTGGTGCCAGGTCCAGGTGCGAATGGCGTAGGAAACGAGGGTGCCGAAGAGTCGGTTGAAGTAGAGGAGGAAGAGGACGGCGAGGATGGCGCACAAGGCCACAAAGATGAGGAATTCACTGCGGAAAATGGTCAGTCGACATTCGTGCGGTATTAGAGGAGGCAGTCGATATACTAGTTGAATTCGGGATGCAGAGCCTCTCTTGTTGAGAAAACATTGCCAAGCTCAGACGAGGGGGTATTCATGATGGATGGTGCTCCCGCAGCTCCGTTCGGCTGGCTGCAACAGACGTCACGTCATCGGGTTCGCAGGATGAAAGCAGAAAGACAATCGCGAGCAGGTTGAGGACAAATCAAGATCGTGGGTGAGGCATGTTTGTTCGTCAAAGTCGAGTCGGTCAAGAGCTGTCAGGCCATGGGTGAATAGGTCGCGTTGCTGGTTGTGATGATCCATCCACCATTTCATCCCCTGCAGTTGCTAGGTCACCTAGAGCTACAGGGGTCGATCCGCGGGGACCAATCCAACGAGGAATCGGAGGGCGTCTGAGCGCTGAATCCGCTATAACGATAGCGCACACCGCGCTACACTTTAGAGCACATCCGCCCAAGCGCGGCCGCGTCGAGTCCCTGGATCCTCCAGCTCCAGCTCGCCCGGCACCGCTCCATCTTCACGTGGCGCATGAACCCCAATCTCGCCCTCCCATCTCGACATCGCGAAGTTGCGACATCATTGACGTAGGTCGACAACGCTGCAGGCAACCATCCGCCCGCAAATATCATATCCACTCTCCCGTTAACGGCCCTTCCAAGATTGGCTGCGTCGTCGTCATCGTAACCCGCCAGCTTCGGCTTTCCATCGCCCACGTCATCACTCGAAGCTCTCCAGGCTGCCAATTGACCATCCCTATCGGCGCGACTCCAACACAGTTCGAGACATCCTCAACCATGCACTGAGCCGCCCAGAAAAGCAGCCAGAAACACCTCAGCTTCTCCCTCGACATTATCCGTCGCAATGGACAGCTACGCGGATACCATGTCGGACGGCGGCACCGGCCAGAAGCTCACCAGAGCCACCATCATAGTTTCTGGCGTCGCCTCCCTGATAGCGACTATCATGTCCATGGTGTAAGCGCCCCTTTGCAACTATAACGCGTGGTAGCTGATCTAACAAACAATCTAGGTCGATTTGTCTTCAAGCCAAAAACTACCGAAAACCGCTATTTCAGCGCTACGTCGTTCGAATTCTCCTCATGGTGCCCATCTATTCCATCGCGTCTTGGACGAGCATGATCTCCCTCCAGGCTGCTAGCTTCCTCGACCCCATTCGCGACATCTACGAAGCCTTTACCATCTATACCTTCTTTCAGCTGCTTATCAACTACCTCGGCGGCGAACGATCCCTGATCATCATGACCCATGGCCGAGCACCCGTTCATCATCTCTGGCCACTGGATCACGTCTTGCCCAAGGTCGATATTTCAGATCCCTACACCTTCTTGGCCATCAAGCGCGGCATTCTTCAATATGCTTGGCTGAAGCCAATCCTCGCCCTGGCAGCCGTCATCATGAAGGCCACCGGAACGTATCAGGAAGGATACATCGGGCTCAAGTCTGGCTATTTGTGGAGTGGCATTATCTACAACCTCAGTGTCACTCTGAGTTTGTATTCGCTTGGCCTCTTCTGGGTGTGCATGAACCGTGATCTCACGCCTTTCAGGCCAGTCCCCAAGTTCCTGTGCGTCAAGCTCATCATTTTCGCCTCGTACTGGCAAGGCTTCTTCCTTTCCATCCTTGTTTGGATCGGAGCCATTCCTGATAATGTTGATAACTACACCCCGGACAACTTGGCAGCAGCTATTCAAGATGCATTGATTTGCGTCGAGATGCCGATGTTCGCCATTGCTCATTGGTACGCCTTCTCGTGGCATGATTTCGCCGACAATAGCATTTTGTCCGCCCGAATGCCGTTGAGCCACGCCTTCCGTGATGCTTTTGGTATCAGGGATCTGATTGAGGATACCAAAATCACTTTCCAAGGGGACACGTACGGATACAGGATATTCGATTCTGGTGACAAAGTCATGGCGCATGAAGACTCTCGCTCGAGGATAGGAAGACTCAAGGAGGGGATGCGCTACGAACGTGGCGGCAAGGGCAAGTACTGGATTCCGAAACCTGGTGAAATCAACAGCACCACTCCTCTTCTGTCTTCGAACGGAGAGACGAGTTCAAATCGCCCAGATCTGATCAACGAAAACATCCATGGCACTTTTGACGAGCCTCACATTGACGAGGATGACGAGAACTTGTATGACCAGGCGCGGCAATTGGAATACGGAGACTGGAACGTGAGTATATTCCGTTTTCACTTAAGTGTTGCGGTGCTAATATAAGACAGTACCCCGTTATTACGGCCAGCGAGCCGCTGAGAGAGCGATACCGTTCTGCAGCGAGCTTCGGAACGAGATCGCCTGGGTTGACACCATCTTCCGTGAGACCGCCTACGGGCAGAGCTCGCTCTTCTGCAAGGTCCTCCAGCAAGGGCAAGCAAAGGATCTCATCACCTCAGGCTCAACCTGAGCCCGAAGCCGTCGTTCCAATCATCAAGAAGAAGAAGAAGAAGGCCAAGAAGGTGGTAAAACATGCGGAACCGGATCCGTCAAAACTTGGACTCGGTCTAGGGCCCCCAGCAGAGCCAGCCCAGTCTCGTGGCCAGGGAGCAATCACGAGTCCAGTCAATGAGGAAGTCAGCGCTTGGGGTGCTCGAGACGACACACAAGAAGATTTTATGGCGACATATCAGGCTCCGGAGGATGATGAGTTCTCTCGTAACGTTTGGGGGCGGGACGAAGAATCTAGGGGAGGTTTGTAGTGTTTCTTCCAATACCCTT
The DNA here is from genome assembly GCA_911649645.1 of Thelonectria discophora. Lineage (NCBI taxonomy): Eukaryota > Fungi > Ascomycota > Sordariomycetes > Hypocreales > Nectriaceae > Thelonectria > Thelonectria discophora. Next base: position 3,086,520 of record CAJVRK010000008.1, on the reverse strand, counting down.
TGGTCTATCTGGCAGTGTACACTTAATTAGAGGTATAGCGAGGAGTTTATGGTGTTATTTTGTATAATGGACTGATTGTTCGTCAACGGTGCGAAAGGTGCCATGGCAATACGATGTGAAGACTCTCAATGACAGGCAGTCTTCGCCAACAGGGGGGTATACATCAAGATATATTCCTTTTCACCTCAGCTCTTGTGCTTCAAGTGTCACGATGATCATGGAGTGTTATTAGTGGTGGTACGTACCTCTAGCTCCACAATTGGTAATATCCGTCACAAGCTCCGATTCGCGATATCCTTTCTCCGAGATTGACAGGCGGTGTGAGAATTTTGTCGGTCAACAAGGGCAGAATCCTACCCACCCACGGTGAAGCCATACGCAAGTCCACCAGCCCTACGATTCCGAGATCTGGGCGCTTCATCGCGACCAGAGCTCCAGATCACGCTTCTTGGCCGCGCCAACGTGCCCACCGGTTTCTCCGACGAGGTTGCAGGCCGGGTGCTTGCAACTTCCTCCTCGATCGCGCAATGGGCCGGAAGCCCAACCCCCTCATCCTCGAGTACTTCGTCCGCGGCCCCAAGCTCAACGACAACAGCAACCGCTACCCGCACACCTGCAAACAATGCGGCGAGAACTTCCCCAAGGGCCGAATCGATAGCTTGACAACGCACATTACTAAGAAATGTCCCGCCATCTCCGAGTCGGACCGCATGCGGGCGTGTCTCGAGTTACACGGCATCCAACATTCTCGAGCCGCTCCCGACCGACACCCTCCCGAGACGCAACCCAACGGGGCCGCCGAAGTCGTCACCTCGCCTCAGGGCTGGAGCGCCCTCGAGACTCTCGCCGAGGCGTCGCGTCAGGTCGATCTCAACGAGAATAGCCGGGGCCAGAATGCTCAAGTCGGCCACGACCCCGCCAACCCCGCCAATGGACAGCAGCAGGCGGGTGACCGCTTCGAACTCCAAGAGCAATTCACCCTTGACAATCCGCCCGTGAGCTACGAGAACAGGCTTCAGCATACCAGTAAGAGTGAGCCTCTCGCTTTCCTAACATGCTCGCTTCACACTCCTAACCGAGATTCGCCAGATGTCGTCCAGAGCTTGCTACCCGGCCCCGAATTGTCAGCTGAGGAGCGTCTTCAGGCGTTTCTTCCTAGGGGCTCGCCGCCTCTCCCTGATGCTTCCAACATTTCCGTCGCTGTCGCAGCCGCAGCTCGACTCAATCCTTCCCTCCTCGATCCGCAGCTCGTCACCGAAAATTCGTCCGCAACACCTCCACCGACCGTCGAGATCCCACCCCCAACAACAGATGGCTCCCCAACAAGTGCAACGGCCACGGATAACAACATTTCACAGCCATGGGGCGAAATGACGTACATAGCCACTGTTTCTCCCGTTTCCATGGTCGCCGAGCATCCTCCTACGCCCATTCAGATGAACCGTGGCGGCATTCGCATGGACACCAGTGATGTTCCATTCAATGGCAAACCCCGTCATTCTCGGTCTCGATTCACGGCGGCCCGCCGCAAGGAAGTTCAGGAGGTGCGAAAGATTGGCGCTTGCATCAGGTGCAGGATTCTCAGAAAGAACTGCGGAAAGGGCACCCCTTGCGACACGTGCCGGAAGGTTTTAGCCCCAAGAGTTTGGAGGACTGGGTGCGTCCGCACCAGGTTACAAGAGCAGATTGACCTCTACTCAGCCGGTGTTCAAGTTGTTCTGTCGCAGAATCGGATCAACCACTTGAAGAACCAGTTGGAGGTGGTGAGCAACGGCACAGTGCTCGAGGTATCGCATTTCCCAGAAACCGACAAAAGCATCGTTTTAGAGGCATTAGTGGCTCTTCTCACTCCAGCTGACGCGCAGGCTATCGGACGAGACACGAAGGAGCCTGTCCACCAGGCCATCATGATCGATCAGGACATCCAAGATATTCCTGGCAGGGTGGAAACGTATATGCGCGACGTTTTCCACCTCTTTGTTGAACGTGAGGGATCGAATTTTATGAAAGTCACTCTCGAGCTTGCCATCCGACAGCTCGCGGAAGCGGAAGACGACCTACTTCGGAAGGCCTTGGAGCTCTGGGGACTTGTGGAATGCATAGATCGCGAGAGGCAATGGAACATTGTCGAGAAGCCCAGCACAGAAGGGGAAGAGCCGAGACTGATTAAGGAGTTCCAGCCCGGTAGCAACGCCGACATCTACACTATGATCTGCATGCAGCTCAACGCCGCGGCGGAGAGGAAGGCCAACATCACATCGCGCTCGTTGCTCAGCGGTATGCACCGAGTCCTCCAAGACAGCAAAGTCAAGATCAATTTCAAGATGTACCTCACCGCCTTGATCTTCCTCAACTGCGTCGAAAAGTCCACCTGGGCCTTCAAAGCCTGGGAGCAGGACCACCTCCGCCCCGGCTGGCCCCTGGAAAAGGACCCCGGCGTCTTCACCCAGCAGGGGGGCAACCTCGCGGGGCTGCTGAAGATGCTGTTGGGCATTCGAAAGGCCCTCCCGGTCACGTTGCGTGACGACGATGGGAAGCTGACTACCTCGGACTCGGATCCTGTCGTGGTCGAGTACTTTCGGAACCTGGATCTCGACTGTACGTCCCTTTCTCCACTGCTCCCCCCCTAAAGAGAGAAAAGAGAAGAAACTAACTTTGTTTTACACAGATGATGCGACGCAGCAGCGCCAAGAAGAGTCTCAGTTCAATCCCGCAGACTCTCGCTCCCTCGAGCTCATGTTCTGCTCCCATCTCCTCCTCCCCACAGCTCCCGCAGCTTAGGCATCTTCGGGCAGCACGCCGGGGCAGCAGCAGCAGCAGCAGCAGCATCTCTGGGGTCCTCAGGCTTTCCCTCTCCCGAGTACCTACCTACTATGAAGCAAAAAATCGACGCAACGACAAAGGGGCGGCAAGACCTACGAAGCACACAAAAAAAGAAAAGAAGCGTTTGGTTGGGGAAAATGGGTATACGGGTGCAGGGTGCCTTTTGCTCAAATCAACTTAATGGCTAATGACTGCACGGAACAAAAATAGAACAATAGCATGAAGTAAAGATACCTTTTCACGACGGATAAAAAAGGGGGGAGTAGTCCCATGCACAATTCTTAGGGTGGATTGCAAAATAATGATGATGAAAAAAGAAAAGAACAAAAAAGAACAAGGGCAAGGGTTGATTTTATGTTTGTTTTGGCTGGCGTTACGGTATATACCTAGATCAAGAGATACCTCGGGGTCTTCACTCACACACACACCAAAAAAGGGGTTAGTTTAGGTTTGAAGAGTGTATTAATTCAAAGCGGGTGAAATTCAACTCGTACACTTTTGGTCTTTCTCAGTCCTGCTCTTATTCTTGATATATACCCTGGATACCCAGTCAGTTATGCTCACGCCGCTCATGATGTTTCTTGAGCATCCCCCCGCGTCAAGAAGAGGCCGTGGAAATGCCACTATTGTTCCTGCTCGGCCCGTGCCCCGGACGCTTCGGCTTCTTGAAGCAGGCAAACTCGTTCTTGCTGGCCTCGCGCAGGCGCTTGAGCACGTTGCGCATCTCGGGCAGCTCGCTCTGCAGGCGGACGCGAGCGTCGTTGTCGGTGCGGCTGTCGAGCTCCTGGTAAATCTGGCCCTGGAGCTCGGAGGCGCGGTCCGTGGTGTAGTGGCTGAGCGTCTGGGCGACGAACTCGACGTCGAGCGTGGCCTGCATGAGGGCCTCGAGCGAGTAGCGCGGGCGGCGGCGGAAGGCCTCGAGGAGCTGCGTCGACGTCTGCTCGAGGAGGAAGGACAGCACCTGCGTCGAGAGGGAGGGGGCCGTGGTCGACACCTGGGAGTGCACGAGCACGAGGGATAGGAGAGCCTCGTAGACGAACGGCTTGGCCGATCGGGGTCGTTGGCCGTGGGCCGGCGCCCAGTCGGGGGAGCCGACTCCGGCTTGGATCGTATCGCGCAGCTTCTCAATCGACAGCTTGGTGTACGACTGGAAGAGGCGGGCGTCGATTTGGCCTAGCACGTCTCGAATAGTCTTGGATTCGTCCGTCAGCTTGACAGAGAAGGCATTCTCAAACTGCGAGTTCAAGCTAGGCACCACCGAAGAGCGCAGGGACTGGAGGTTGCTCAACGTCATGAGCATTCGGATGTTCTGGGTTTCATGTTAGCAAGATATCCGACAGACTTATTCGATCCGTGTAAGACTTACTCGGTCCCCAGCATCCAATGTTCCCTTACCGGCCAAGGCAGAAGACGCGGCCACAGCGAGCGAGCTATCGTCGTCGAGAGACCAATCATCGTCCGCCTTCTTTAGAGACCGCTCTGCGTTCTCAACCATGCCACTCAGAGCCTTATACAGAGTCGTGACATATTGACTTCGAACCATCTGGAGTAGCTTCGTTGGGGGTGGCAAGACAATATCTCCGGCACCTGGCTTCGACATGGCATCGGATATGTACAGAATCTTCTGCATTCCCGATAGCAGGGCTCCCTCAAAGGCCGCAAAGCTAGCCGGCATCCTCGTCACGTCGCCGAGTTCCACTGACCGCTGCCAGTCTTCCACGTATTTGATGTTCTCAGCATCGCGGTTCCACGCGGCGCACAGAGCAGTGACGCAGCGCTCCCGGGAAGCACCAACGAGAGACTTGAGGCGTTCCAAGACCTGGCCGTCGCCCGAGGCAAGAGGACCAATCCCAGCCATGTCACACGCACCAGACCCAACAAGAGCCAACATCTTGGACAGGTAGTGGACACCGCTCATAGAGTTTGACCACGGCGGCCAGAAGGCGAGTTTCTCCCAGGCCTCTCCCCTCTTGGGCGACGGTGGAGGAATGTTGTTGGGGTCGAAGTTGAAACGAGGATCTCTTGCAGACGACGTCAAGTTGCCAGCAGAAATGGGCGTCTGCGGTACAGAAGTGTTGGGTGTTATTGGCATGGGCGAGAAGAGCATCGAGATGTCCTCTGGTGGTAGGTCTGCGAAGAAGGCAAAGACATGCTCGCGGATCATGTCCACCAGTTCCACGGCTCCCTTCTGCAGTTGTGTGATGTTCTGTGGTAAGAGTTGGTGGTGGTGGCGAGACTCTCCCCGATAACCCGTTGCCAGGTTTGCTTGTGCCTTGCCATCGATGAAACCCTGCACCATCTGCCAAAACTCAAGCACCTCTCCTAGGATCCCGCTGGAGGAGAGGAGGCTGCTAAGAAACGCGAGCATCTTCTCCCACAGCTCAATAACCTCGAGGGTGTCAGTTGAAGGCGGTTTCCCTTCAATGACCGGGCGACCCAAAGATCGCAGGTGATTCGCTATCGTGTGGGGATTGGGCTTCTCGCCGCTCGCCAACCTCCTGCGAAGCACTTCGATCTCGACCTTGGACCGGTCTGCCGTGCTTTGAATCTTGCCCTTGAGGTGGTCGTATCGACTCAGGAGCCACACCCAAATCGGGTTGTCTTCGGCTCCAAGCTCCAGGAGTAAGCCGATGAGCTCCATATGCTGGTCTTGAGCGCGTCCGTTCATGGTCCCCGGTCGGGAGGCGCCGTGCAAGTTGACCAGCCTCTTCCATACATCTCTCTTAAAACTCCGGATCTGATGATCGACGTCGTGCCACATTCGACCGGCAATGACCAATTGATACAGTTGCGGTTCGGTCAGGCTGTTGTCTCCCAATTCCTCGGCGAGCAGGCGAGCTTCGTCAGCAATCTTCCTTGCACGGTTGTACTCCTCGACTAGCGATTCGTAATCCTTGCGCTTGATGCTATCAGCTACTGCGGTACTCAGCTCGACATAGTCCCTGAATCGCGTCAGATGATTCGAGACGGTCTTCAGATGGGCCTCCTTCTCACGACCTCCGAGAGCCGGACCCCAGACGTCTTCTGCCTTTGCAGATACGTCAAGCAGAGGCCCCTTTATCCCCAACACGCCGTATTCGCTTTCCTTGGTGAGAGCATTCTTCTTCCGGACATCGGGGACAGGGGAGGCAAGAGGATTGATTCCCATGCCGCCGATGCTGTTTCGGAAGCTGTTGCGACTGGCATGACGGGAATGGCTGCGCGCCCGAGGACCAGTCGGCTCAACGCCACGATATTTCATTTCCTTATAAACATTGTCAATCGTTGCTTTGGCCTTGACGAATCGCTCAAAGTTAGTTTCGACGAGGACCTTGAGAGAGGCTGACTTTTGGTCGATGGATTGGGATAGAACATCGAGGCCGGTGAGTAAACTTTGCGTGTCTGCATTCGAATGCATTTGCGAAAGAAATAAGGCTGGCGAGAATGTCGTCGAGGAGAGGAGGAACCGGTTTCCTGTTTTCACACACACACACACATCAGCGAAGGTGCCCATGCAAGCCACAGCAGTCTCGTGAGACATACGCAACTTGGTGTCATCCTGAAGGGGCATTCCCATGTGCTTCAGCGTCCTGATGACACTGTCCGACGTTCCCAGCGGATCGGGTTCGTCTCTCTGCACCAGGCTCCCGACGCCCCCGGCGCCAGCTTCGGATCCTGGCACAACGCTCCTCCTGGTGCTCACAGCCCGCTCCAGCGCCTGATATCGCGACTTTCTCCGTTGCAACTTGGCGCCCTCCTTCTCGGCCTCATCGTCGGAATCCTCCAGGTCCTTTGCGACGGGCCATTCTGAGGGGAAAGCCGTGGGGATTTGGTAGAAGTCGAGGATGGTGCGTTCGTAGTCGGCCATGGTGTCGATATGGCTAATAGGTGGGGGGGTCAATCAAGGCAGGAGGCGCATATTTGGCCTCGGTCGCATAGAGCTGGAGACTCGCCGCTCGGAATGCGCGTATGATAGTTGATGCGTAGATTTTCTAACAGAGAGAAGTCGAGTTTGTCGAGTCTGCAGCGTATTGGGCAGCTGCATGTATCGAAAGCTGGTTCGACGGTGAATGTCATGTACGAAATGTGGCTGGACTGTCGCAGCTTCCGCCTCAGTTTGGACCTTCTAAGCCCGACGCAGGTACGTAGCTGAGGCTCGTGCGTCTGGGCCGCCTCATGTGTGGCGCGGGAGGTTCCGGTTATGTCATGTTGCTTAAGCGCGCTGTGGCTGGTGCACGCCCCCGGGGTGGGACGACTCTTCGGACAAAAACCAACGGCGACCTCGCCCACCGAAGCACAAGGCCCGAACCTGCAGCAGCTGGAAGCAGTTCACGCCTGGGCGATCTTTCTGGAGCGGAAATCCGGCGGCTCCGAGGCTTGTAGCCGAACAATCGGTCGCCACGGGTGCCAAACTCCAAGAAAAAGCGCTGAAAAGTGGAGGAAGTGGAGCGGCGTGTGGATGCCAGCGCCACACACGCCCACACTTTGCAGTGGCTCGCAGTGGCTTGAGAATTCTGTCACAGGTCGGGTCGCATTGGGGATCTGTTTTCCACTCGGCTCAAGACTTGGAGAGAAACTTCAATCTTCATTTTCCAAATTTGACCTCTTTTCTTATCTCGCCGCTATCTTCCCTCTCCCCTCTTCCTCTGCCCGATCTTGTTTCTTCCAGCCCACGGCTGCTCATATTCCCGCTCGTCATTCACAATGCTGGCCATTCGAGCTCTCTCCAGCCCTGTTTACAGGCAGACCCTGCGTGCAGCTCCCCGCGCTGCTACGTCGTGGGCCGTCTACGTAAGTGACGATAGCTTCGACTACCGATCAACTCGCCAATGCTAACCCTCCCATTCAGAACCGATGCTACTCGACCGCCGGCGACCGAGTCGCCAAGTACGAGGGAACCAAGGACTCCAATGTGCGTTTGCGCCGAACTCTTTTCTTTCCCACCCTGCTTGTATCTTCGCCTCTAGGCCCCAGCATCGGCTGGTCCGAGCAACGATTGCCGAGACAAAATCACTCAGTCGCAGAGCCTCGGCAACGGCTCAATTGCTTCTCAGCTTGCTAATGAATGTCTCTAGGGCAACTACCTCGTCAGCTTGATTGAGGGTGACGGTATCGGCCCCGAGATCGCCCAGTCCGTCAAGGACATCTTCGCCGCCGCCAAGGTATGCTCGCATCGCTAAATCGTCTAAGCCGCCGTGCAACTAACATGCCTCATAGACCCCCATTGCTTGGGAGCCCGTCGACGTTACTCCCATCCTCAAGGACGGCAAGACTGCCATCCCCGACGCCGCTATTGCGAACATCCAAAAGAACAAGATCGCCCTCAAGGGTCCCCTTGCTGTAAGTATATCCCAGGCGCGCGTCTGCGGTTCGGCAACTTTGGCATGAATCTAACCGATTTGCGTCCATAGACCCCCATTGGCAAGGGCCATGTCTCCCTCAACCTCACCCTCCGACGAACCTTCAACCTCTTCGCCAACCTGCGACCCTGCCGCTCTGTCGCTGGCTACGAGACCCCCTACGATAACGTCAACACCGTCCTGATCCGAGAGAACACCGAGGGTGAATACTCGGGCATCGAGCACGTCGTCGTCGATGGCGTCGTCCAGAGCATCAAGCTCATCACCCGCGAGGCCAGCGAGCGCGTCCTCCGATTCGCCTTCCAGCACGCCGAGTCGATTGGTCGCAAGAAGGTCCGCGTCGTCCACAAAGCCACCATCATGAAGCTGTCGGACGGTCTGTTCCTCAAGGTCGCCCAGGAGGTGGCCAAGGACTTCCCCGGCATCGAGTTCGACGCCGAGCTCCTCGACAACTCGTGCCTCAAGATGGTCACCGACCCCACCCCCTACAACGACAAGGTCCTCGTCATGCCCAACCTCTACGGCGACATTCTCTCCGACATGTGCGCCGGCCTCATCGGCGGTCTCGGCCTCACCCCCTCGGGCAACATCGGCGATGAGTGCTCCATCTTCGAGGCCGTCCACGGCTCCGCCCCTGACATTGCCGGCCAGGGCCTCGCCAACCCCACCGCCCTCCTCCTCAGCTCCATCATGATGCTCCGACACATGGGCCTGAACGAGCACGCCGCCCGCATCGAGACGGCCATCTTCGATACCCTCGCCGAGGGCAAGACCCTCACGGGCGACCTCGGCGGTAAGGCCAAGACGCACGAGTACGCCGGCGCCATCATCGCGCGGCTGTAAATAAAGAATTAGAAGACACATGCCTTTGTCGGCTTCCCTTTTGGTCCTGGTTTCGCGTTTCTGTTTTGGGGGTATTATTTTTGTGTAACCTGTACCAATCCTACCTAGATTAAGGCACGGCGAAATGATTATTTGACTTAATGCCCGAATATTCTTATTTATGTTTTTTTATGGTGAATTATTTTGAGAAGACATCTACGCACATGGGATAATATCACCTAGTAGCATGTCTCTTTCATCCGAAGTGTATGTGTCTTTTAGCGTTGCTTACAGGTCGGTGGGTAAAGGAGGGCCTCTACCCTGAATGTGTGTCATGATGGATCTCAATGCGGATCAAAGCATGTAAATTCCAACACGTGCCAGATGCGCGCAACAACGTTATTAATTAAGTTTTCTGGTTCATTTGGGATGAAAGGAAACAGGGCACTTACTTTCTACTAGGATCCATACTCGTGAGCCAAACCCTCATTGGCGTCTTGAAGTTGTCATGATCAACCCGCCAACAAAACAAAGTGACGGGCTTCGACCCCACCCCCCGCTCACAACTACGCCGTCATGGGAGCGAAATACACGTCGCTACTTTTTGTAGAATACACCCGACGCGCGGCCTATTCTGCTATCCTAGAATACTACAATAACGTAGTTGGTACATAATACCGGACCATGAGTGAGCCCAGCTCGCTGGGGTTTCCCTTTGCCGCCGTCGGAAAAAGAATGAAAAACAGAAACCCAACCCATATGTCGTCTGTCCCCCTTGCTCCATCTCGGTCCCTTGGGGGACCGTTTCCCATCCATCATCCAAGTACGCCAAGTTTCCCCGCGCTCAAAAGTTCTTTGCCCAACTCGAGTGCGCGCCTAGTAGTGTTTTCCTTATAACCGTCCCGCCCATAGATACGCCTCGTCAAAACCGGCCGAATCGAATTTCCTTCTCAAAGATTTTGATTCCCCAGACTTCATAGAATTGGAGGACGCCCACAGTCTTGAGCCGGAGCCGCTTGCCGCAGTTGAACGCGTCGTCCTCGTCCTCCTCGCTCTCACTTTCCGAGCCCCAGTCGCTCATAGGTAGTAGCGGAAGCGAGCCACTGTGACCGGTGTTCATCGTCGCCTTGCCCTTGCCCTTGCCTCGCCTCTTGGTTGGCTCTTCGCTCGCCGTGGTCGACTTGGACGGTCGGATCACGCGGTCCAGCCGGTCGTCTTCCATAGCGATCCATTCCAGCTGGAGCTCAGGGTGGTGTGATAGATTGTCAACGATGAAGTTGAGCGTTTCACGCATCACCCAGATGCATGTATCATTGTTTCTGAAACGGAGGATATTGATGGCCTTTAGTTTGACCAGCCCGGCAAAGTACTGCATGAAGGCGTGCTGCACACTGAGTTAGCCCAGGGTATAGGTTTGGGATCATTGCGTCTTACCACTGCGTGAATGTTCATGCTCACAGCCAATTCTTCGAGCTGGGCTCCCGCGTTGCAGATGAGGATCATAGCCTTTTGATTGGCATCCCATTTGGAGCCGTTAGACTCATCCTTGATCATTAGCCGTTTCAGTGTGGGCATATGCTTCTTCAACACGAGCCGTCGAATCTGGTCCATGGTCACGGTTGACTTGGGAGCAAAACTCTCCGGCCTGTGTTTGGAACCGCGTTCGAGCAAAAAGAGCTCATGGAGCTCACTTAGCTGCGACATGCAATTCAGAAAAGCCGTCGAAACATTGTCCGTGAAGACACTCCTCAAAGCCAACGGCCGAACCTTGTTCTCCTTCGTAAGAAGTGACCAGATTGGGGCCTGGTTGCCGACGTTTAGGAGAGTGAGGTTCTTGATACACGATAGATCCATGGCCCTCGAGAGCACAGATGCCTTGACAGGAATCAAGTGGATGCTCAGCGTCTCCAGCGAAAACCCCCGAGTGTCTCGGATATAGTCGTCGATGGAGCGTTGTGAGTGCCCAGAATTGGGCTTGCCTTGATCGCCGGAAAACATACTCTTTAAGTCGGTGACTTCGGCACCCACCGTTCGAACTTGGCTCTCTATCTCGCCACTCGACCGGAGAAGCTCCTGTATTCTAGCACGAGTCTCCTCAACGTGTGCCGGATCAACATTACCCCCCTCTTCACGCAATTCCCTTATCTTCTGGCCGAGTGCAAGTGACTCTTCCTTGAAGTGGCCGAGATTTGATGTGAGCGTTTGTGAGTTTTCCAACCCAGTCATGAAGGTCGTGACTGCTCGACTCTGAAGAGTTCCGTTGGAGGATGCCATCTCCTTCACGGCATTGGCTGTCGAGGTCAGTCTTGACATGGTTTCTTCCTCCATTCTACCGGTTTGATCGTCAGACTCATCGTCGGCATCATCGTCTTCCGCATCAGGGTGTTCGATGTCAATGTCGTCGGGGGTCATGTCGCGTTCGACGCCTTTGCCATTGAAAGGTTGGGAGGATGTCGACGGATTTGCGGAATCCTTCTCCTCAGACTGCCCCGGACCATGCTCTTTATCGCCTTCAGGAGCTTCAGAGCTGTTCCCGCCAGAAGATTCCCCCTCGGATGCTTTGGCGGGAGCATCACTCGATTCAACGTATTTTCTCGCCGCTTTCTCAATCATGTCCAAGATATCCTGCTGCGACGAAGAGAAGTGCCGCGAACCATTGCTAAGAGTCATTAACCTCGTAGAGATGGCTCTAAGAGTGGAAACGAAGCCCTCTCGGGCATCCTCAACCTCGGCATCCTCAACCTCTTCGCTCTTGTCGTTCTTGGATGCATTCCGGAGGTCCCTTTGGAACGGAGACTTCTTAACAATGAAGGGCTCGACGTCGAAAATTCTCCCCAGAACAGATTCTTGCAGCTTTCGTTCTTCTTGGGATCGAAAGGTCTTGGTGGGACCGTGATCGCCAAAGTTGGAATCTGGCGGCGAGGCTGGGGGCACGTGGAACTCATCGTCAACGTCTGAGTCTTCGGGGTCTGAATCTCCGGCCATTGTGTTCCGGGCCTGCAATGCCAAGGAATCGGACAAGGATAATTGCAGCTCCTTCAAGGTGGAGGACGAATTGCGAATGCAGGTCTTGAGTTCGGTCACCACATCAAGAGCGTCAATGTCGAGCACGGAAAGACTCCTCAGCCTCTTGAAGCCAGAGATGGTTGGCGGTTCCGGTGCAACATAGGGTCGCTTCCCCTGTTGTCCCTTAAACCTTGACACAGAGAGGTTCGAAGACGACCCGCTCGTCGGGGTAGGAAATGGCGGGGTTAATGGTGGCGGAAGGTCGGACCAGTGACCCTGAGGCGGTGCATCATCGAGGAGGAGCGGGAGCGGCGGAGGAGTCGTATAGTATGACTCGCCGGACTGCAGGCGGATATGGAGATTTGTCAAAGTCTCTATCTTGTGCAGCTCTCGATAGACGGGCCGGCTTAGTTCCACCCGAATGTTCCACCTGAGCGCGGTCAATTAGCACAAGAAGGGACAAGGAGAAACGTATGTGGTGTCACCCACCGGAATGTCTCGAGAGCCTTGGCCTTTCTGAGGGTAAGAGACAACAAGGTATTGAGGAACTTGCCACAGCTCGCACTGTACAAGTAGGGCTTGTAAGCATGCTCGCCTTTGACACCAGTGCTCACAGTGTCCATGGATAGTTCCTTGAGGTGCTTGGCATAGTTGTATTCGCTTGTGGTGAAGGTGTCGAGGCCGCCAGCGAGCCCATCTATGGGCGAGTCGAACCTAACGTCATCATCATCTGGAAAGAGGATGTTAAAAGTGCGATACAGCTGGGAGGCGGCGAGTTCGTGGAAGTGCTTCGAGACGAGCGCGACGCAGATGAGGTCGGCTTGTGAGCACTACGGTACAAGTCAGCCCAGTTCGCAGCGCATGGGAGCGAGACAGGCGCATAAGCGGCGTACGTTTGAGACAATCTCCTGTTGCGTCTCAGAGGGAAGATCGAGGAAAGTGAGCGCACGCCTGGGTGCGGGGGCAGCCTCGTCGCCAGCAGCCTCCGCAGCCATGATGGCTATTGTCTCAAAGGGCGAAGCAATTTGGTTGTCGCGAGATGCGGAAAGAAGAGGGTCGATGCGTAGGAGGGGATGATGAGGGGTGGTGAGCAAGAGGACTCGAGCGCGGCGACGTCACTCGTCGAAGTGGAACGTGACCGATTCGAAGCGGAGCAATGCGATGTGCGATGGACGATGGGCGATGGACGATTGCGCCTGGGCTTGCGACGGAGAACAGGCCAGCTCGCAGGGTGTCTCGCAGATTGAAGGTGGGCGAGAGTTGGGGACGACGGAAGAGACGATGGGGATAATAAGGACAGGTTAGTTGAATATTCGCAGCGTCAGTATAAATCAAGGCGCAGGTTGCGGCGGCTCTTTGAATGAATGACTGGATGGAGCGAGGTGAAGTTGGATGGCGGGGCGGATCAACGATTCGCTGCCCGTGCCCCAGCGCAAGTCTTGGAGGGTAAGTTCCTTCCAATAGACGTTGCTTTCCGGGGGAGGGGGGCTCCTTCCACAGTTGGCGAGCACGTCGACTCTCGAGAACCGTGCGAGGAGGGGCTTTGGGACGGTGGAAGGTCGATGGTCAAAGGGGGAAAAAGAAGAGGAGGAGGAAGAAAGCGTGGAGACGAGACGACGATTCGGGGATGGGATGATCAATCGAGGCCGCCTGTTGCAGCGCTCAACTTTTGCCGTCAACGTTGGTTTGGCGCACCGTCCGTCACGCTCTGGTCCCTCTCTCACCTCACGTCTCGATGATGGGGGCGGTTTAGAGGGGTTTTCGAATGGCTGGACGAATAGGAAGCACTCATCGAGCATGGAATGGGCGCCTCCGGCATGGGATTGTGGGGACATGGGGCCATGGGGCCATGGACGGGAACCCGGGTGGGTGAAGATTTAGTGTGCCAACGGCCTGCAACGCGACAGTGAATGTGCTGTATGGCGGGTGGGCGATGATTTTAGGGATGAATTGGTAGTGAGTGACGAGTGAGTGAGTGAGTAAGTGATGAGTGGGTTAATTACTGACTGAGTGACTTCTCTCGAGTGTCCATGACACTTGTCTTCGCCTGTTTGCCCGTCAGCTCAACGCTTTGTTCGTTAGGCCCCTGCATCTACACATGCACTACGGACCACTGCGTAGATACCCGTACATAGAAGTGCTCAAACATCCATCCGACTTTATCTGGTGTTGTATAGACTGCGCACCAAGGTCACCACCAAGATGGAATCTCCAACCTGACTGCCGAGCCGGACAGCGGATGCCGGGATCAGCCAGGCGGGACCTCTTCTAAAAGGCTCGTCCTGTCATCCGCAAGGTAGCTTATCCGTGCAGTGAGTCAGAAGACATAGCCTTGTTCAACGTGGCTCGACGTGGCTGGCCTCAGAGTGTCGGGATTTACAAAGCACTGGACGAATATCCGTACTGGAAGCAGCAGATGTCTTTTTGCTCGGTCTGGAGAAACGTGGGGGATGTGGACGAACGCCAGCACATGTCTCTGTCCACCACTCAAAAGCTCGCCTTGTGCTTGAAAATAGGTCGCACTGAAAAGAGAAATCCCGAGCCAGCGTAGGACCTACTATCTACTTGAGTGTTTAGGGCTCGATGATGATGAATAACAACCTAGCACTGGTAATAATTAATACTTGTTCCTAAATAGTCTGTACTCGTACTCACAGTCATCCTCCTCGTTAGCAAAGCTTAACTCGCCTTCATCGAACGTACCAGGCCAAGCCACCATCCGAGTCTCGACTCGTGCCAGAGCCGAGCCATTTCGCCCACTACGAGAATCCTTCCTTCCTCAGCCGCACAAACTGCCTGTTGGCTTTACGGCCGAAACATGAAACTTGGAGCACCTCCTCCGCCCTCTACGACTCTACGAATAACCTGCAGGTGCTCTGCGTGGGCCCACTTGCAAGGCTGTGCCCGGGCCGCCTAGTCCTTCATTCCTTCATCAGGCAAAAACAGCAGAGCTGGTACCCGTCTTGGTGCTTCTTGTCCATCTGCATCTTTCTTCAAAACTCGCTCTCTTTCTTATTATTTTTCGTTCTTTCGTTTACTCCTTCGTTTCCCTATTCGAATTTTCTTCGTCTCTCGTTGCGCAATATCCACCCGCCCTTTGTCCAACCACCTTACGTGGCTCTCTCCGCCCTCCACATCCTCAGTTCTGTTGGTGGGCTGTCGCCGCCACAGACCTTCTCAATCTATCAAATCATCTCTATCCGGCTCCAAGACGTCGCAATCCGAGGCCTAATCGATCATTTGACCTCGTCACAATCTGTCACAATGGCCGACACCGAGGAACCCCAATTCTCTACCCTGGCCGAGCGCATAGCAGCACTCAACCAGCAAAAGAACTTCAAGAGCAACGCCGAGCCGATTCGAAAGCGGCCGCCACCACCTCCTCCACCCGGCCGTCTTGCTATTGAATCTAGGACTCAATCGCTGCCAGTTCCCATCGTTTCAGATGCATCCGCAAGCCCTCCAGGCCAGACGAGTCCATCGTTGCCCCCCAGGCCCAAGCGAAACAATGTACCTCCACCGCCAGCTGACCAGAACAGCCCGAAAGTGAATGGGACGCATCATCACAGCACAGGAGCACCGCCTCCACTTCCCAGCCGTGCTGCATCCAGCCAGACACTGCCCGTTCTCCCTCCCAGACGATCAACCACCCAGTCCACCTTGATGGTGAGACGCAACTCTGGCTCCTCGGAAATTTCGCAGCATTCGACAATGTCGTCCATGTCAGTGGGTCATACAGCGTCATCAGTCACCAGTCAGGGCTCCGAGGGCACTATTTACAAGCTTCCCCCAGCATTTGATCCCGCCAATCTCCCCAAGTTGCCGCCCACCAAGAGAGAACGTGAGGCCAAGCACGCAGAGGAAGTGGCCCAGCAAGCCGAGGCGGCCAAGAGGGCGACCCAAGCCAAGACTCGCCTGGCTGCAGGTCGACCAGTTCCCCTCCCCCCAACACGACAAATCGAGGCTGCTGCTGCTACACCCAAGCCCACTCTTCCCCCCAGACTTCCATCACGGCCAGCAAAACCCCAACAGAATGCAACCGCGCCGGCGGCGGCAGAACCTGCCCTGCCACCTCGAAGAGTGCCTCCTCGACTAACGGCTGGTACTGTGAAACCTTGGTACAGCAATGGGCTTTCGAAGCCACAGGATCAGCAAGAGCAGCCTCCTCAGCTTCCAGGCTCACGTCCTACCATCCCAACCCGGCCAACATCCAGCGATGAGCCTCCGCCGGTGCCGCTCACCTCGCGCCCGACATTTGCACAGATCGACGCTGCTTCCTCCCGGGCAGTTGCGCCGACTCAATCTGCTAGTCGTGTTGTCAAGTGTTGGGTTTGTCACGATTGGAGTGGCCCGGACGGAGTTGCAGCCCAATTTCCGCGACAGTCGCTTCCACGAAACGACCCAGTTGGCCATCTGGCGCGAGGGTTGTGTGACCCTTTCCCTTCCTACACCGATAAGGCACGGGCAATCTTTACATGGGCACATTACAATATTAGATACGACACTGTGGCGTTCTTTGGCAAGACAGTCAAGCACATGGGGGTCGAAGAAACCATCCTGAATGGACTGGCCGTGTGCCAAGGCTACGCGGAGGCGTACAAGGCAATTGCCAACAGAGCCGGACTCGAATGTGTGCTCGTCTCTGGCCACGGAAAGGGCTTCGGGCACACGCCTCTGAAACCAGGAGAGCGGCCACCTCCCGCCAAAATCGACGGACACGCATGGAACGCAGTCAGAATCGACGGTGGCGAATGGAGGCTCATCGATGCTTGTTGGGGTGCTGGCCACGTCGACCCGGCCACGAAGCAGTACACGCAAAAGTTCAATCCCGACCATTTCACCTCGAGTAACGAGAAGTTTGGTTTGCGGCATCTCCCCAAGGATCCTCAATATCAATTTCGAAGCGACGGCAAGGTGATGGGCTGGGATGAGTACTATATTGGCCCGACCACTTGGGAGGAGCCGACCTTCTACAACAAGGTGGGAGAGGAGGGGATTTCCAAAGAAAGCGTGCAACCAAAAGAAAAGAACATTCCGGTCAATAGCGGCGAGGTGGTACGGTTTCAGTTTTCCAAGATTTGCGAGCATTGGACGTCGGAGAAATTCGGGTTGGGGAAGCCTCCCCTGCTGCTGCTTTGCATCAACGGCGTCGATGGACGCAAGGAGGAGATGATACCCATGGAAACGAACGGCTATTGGCATTGGATCGATGTGAATGCGAGAGACCTCGGTGCCCCAGGCCAGAACGTGCAAGTGGCCATGGTCACATCGATGGATGGCCAAGACGCTCGGGGTGCTACGGCGCAAGAGTATCTTTCAAAGAGGGGCAACGTGAATATGAGTTGGGGGTATGTGATGAGATGGGAGCTGGTCTAAGTTATAAGGGCAGCTCGTTGTTGTTGGAATAATGAAAGGAAAATGAAGGAAGGGATACGTATATAGGACGGACACCTTGTGGGAGGGAATTTGTCAACTTTGGCATACGAACAATTTATGAAACATATAGAGGCGAAGGGGAATTCAGAGACACAGGCATTTCGGATTGTCATATGGACAGGGCTCCTATAACTTGCTCGCCTTTGAGGCACGCATGGATCACCTGGTTTGCTGAAGGATGGATGTTTTGCGCTGACAAAGAGGGGGACTTGATTCCACGATCTCTACGAATCGGCAATATG
Organism: Thelonectria discophora; assembly: GCA_911649645.1. NCBI lineage: Eukaryota > Fungi > Ascomycota > Sordariomycetes > Hypocreales > Nectriaceae > Thelonectria > Thelonectria discophora. Next base: position 3,068,852 of record CAJVRK010000008.1, on the reverse strand, counting down.
GCGCATCTTTTCTTCCGAGACCCTGGTCGCTTTGTTTCCCCGCCCAGATCATCACCGCTACGCATGCAAAACATCGATCTAGAAAGCAAGATTCGTCGGCCATGAGGGAGAAAGTTTAGAAACCGCTTCGTGTCGAAACCAAGGGCACGGTAACCTACGAATACGTGTAAAGGCAACGTCATGACATGTCGAGTCACGTCTGGAGGAGTTTCTATCACGTCGGCTTTAGACCAACTTCGGCCGAGCCCGAGATGGAGGCGATTGGTTGCTGTTGTTCTTGAGTTCAAAGTAACTTACCGAAGGTACAGATAATTGGGTGCGTTGATAAAAGGGCACTTCTTGCGTTCATGACAATTAATCATGCAGTTTGTGGAACGTGGACTTGCGTCCAAGGTACTAAACACCTTGGAGGGATGCTCCTTCCACTCTGGATGCACGTGAAGTTTCTTCCGCTCCAACGAGGACAATCGTTTCCTCAATGACTTTGGGCACAACCAAGATTCTTCCTCATGCACCGCCACGGCACAGTTGGAATGTTGCACAAAACTCCAGAAACGCCATCACGCCGCCTCCAGCCTCTCATCCCCTCACGTGGTCCATCCGGACTTATCCGGATGGAGCGCTTTTGGGGACTGCCGTGAGACTCCCCACACGGACGCAACCTCACCGAAGCGACGCGAGCCTCCAAAGACCAAAGCAACCGAAAAGCACCCCATACGATTCGCCTCCCGACCCATTCCCCCTCATCGAGCGGACTCCCTCCTCCGAGCAACCCGCGATGCTCCCGGATGCCCCAAATACCCCATACGCCGGGCACCTTCTCTCCAGAGGAGCAATGGTGCGGTGCGGGATTTGTAGGGGAGCTTCCCCGGGCTCGACGGCGGGCACAAAGACGGAGCAAGGACGGAGGTTCCAAGACCGACCCCAAGAGGCCCAAGCCTTTTAGCGCCTCGGCCGTATGTAGTCGTTCCCAAGGGCATCCATGGCTATCGTTGCCCATCCCCGCACTCAGGTGGCTAGCGCCCACCGTGGCTTGAGTCTCGCCGACGCCATTGGACCGACGGCACCAGGCTTGTGCCGTCAACTTACGCCAAGGAATGCTCTCCCCTCACCGTCGACAAGCCCCCTGGCGAGCGTAGCAGACGTTGGCATGACACTCCCCCCGACCCTCGCCGCTTCGACTCGACTCTTGCGGCTGCAGACCACAGATGCATGCATCCATACATGGAAGCACTCGGTGTGCTTCTATTGCCCAAGCCGGGGTTTGCCATGGTTCTCGTCTCGGGCCCATCAGCCCATCGAGATGGCGTCTACCGTGACTTCTTGGCAACTGAGATAGGCACCGTTTCGTGCCAGTAATATTGTGGCGGAGGTCGCTGGTGGCATCGCCAAGACACCATAGTTCGCCTTTGACGGGCCCCGTCCGATGATGTCTTGAATGCATCCCGCCATTCTGGGTACCCTGCCGTTGCGAGTCCGCCGTATAATAATTAGCCCATCCACCCCGAAATTTGGCGACCCCTCCCCCGGCCTCTCTCTACGATCTCGAGTCTCAGCTTGTCCGACCACTTCGAAATGGGACGCTCACACAATGACCCGCCAGACGTTATAGATTTGAGGGCTGTCGTTGCCATGGACGAGGATGACGCAGTATCCATAGCTCCGTCGGATCCGGACGCCCGCGACCTGCACGATCAGGAAAAGGCCCAGCGAATCGAGCATGAAGACTTGAGCCGGTTGAATAAACAGGTAGGTTGTTGTCTCGCTCGTATCGCCGTCCCAATTGTCATCTAACCACCCCGTCTCTCTGCCGAATAGACGTACAAAGGCTGGGTTTTAGTCTGGCTCGCATGGCAAAGCATCGGTGTTGTCTACGGCGACATTGGAACGAGCCCTCTCTATGTGTTTAGCTCGACCTTTTCGAAACAGCCTTCGTGGGATGACCTCGTCGGGGCATTGTCGATTATCATTTGGTCTCTCACCCTCATCGTCACCCTCAAGTACTGCTTTGTTGTTCTATCTGCCGACGACGACGGCCAAGGAGGCACGTTTGCCGTCTACTCGCTGCTGGCTCGGTACGCCAGCATCGTCCGGACTGACCCCAATTATCCCGAGAGAATCATGATTCGACTGGAACGAGAGGTTGGCCGCGAGTTGCCACCGGCCGGAAGGATGGTTCGAGACTTCCTCGAGAGAAGCCGGACGTCGCAGGCCGTCCTGCAGATTGTCGGTGTGCTCGGCGTTTCCATGGTTGTCGCCGACAGCGTGCTTACCCCGGCACAATCGGTCTTGGGTGCCGTGCAAGGTATCCAGGTGGTTCGACCTGACTTGGGGAGGCCTGCCATTGTCGGCATATCCTGCGGAATCTTGGTTCTGCTGTTCTTGCTCCAGCCTCTGGGCACCTCCAAGATTGGCACCTCCTTCGCTCCCATTGTCGTCGTCTGGCTCATCTACAACCTCGTCATCGGCATCTACAACTTGGTTCTCTACGACCATACCGTGCTCAAGGCCTTTAGCCCCCATTACTCCTTCCTCTATCTCGTCCGGACTGGTACCGAGGGCTGGAAGTCGCTGGGTGGTCTTTTGCTGGCCTTTACCGGGGTCGAGTCGCTGTTCGCCGACCTAGGGGCTTTTGGGCAAAGGGCTATTCAGATCTCTTGGGTTTGTTTGGCCTTTCCTTGCCTCTTGATAACATATGCCGGCCAGGCGGCGTATATTTCCCAGGACAAAGATGGCGTGGCCTTCACCAACCCATTCTTTTTTACTGTCCCCGAGGGATCCATCTACTTCAGTCTCGTTATTGCCATGTTGGCCGCCATTGTTGCCAGCCAAGCCTTGATCACAAGCTCCTTCCAGCTCATCTCGCAACTGATGAGGCTCAGTTATTTCCCGCACATCAAGGTTGTGCACACGAGTCGTCAATTTCACGATCAGATCTACATGCCTTTGGCCAACTGGCTGCTCATGCTCGGCACCATCGTTGTGACAGCCATATACAACAATGTAAGTGAGACGGCGGGTATGGAGAGTAATACGGCCCTGACATTCCTCCTCTAGACGACGAGTCTTGGCCACGCTTACGGAGCCTGCGTCATAATTGTCACCTTCATCACGACGTGCCTGGTGTCCCTGGTGGCGCTCATCATTTGGCGTATTCCTTCGCTCATTGTTTTATTCATATTTTTAGTCTTCATCTTGCTGGACGGCGTGTACCTGTCGGCGGCCTTGAACAAGGTTCCTGATGGAGGCTGGTTTGCCATCGTTTTGTCATTCCTGCTATCCACCGTCTTCATTCTCTGGAGATGGGGCAAGGAGCAGCAATGGCAAGCCGAGACGAAGGATAACATTGAGCCAAACGAGCTCATTTTCATATCTCGCAACAACTCCATCGCCGCGAGCGGGAGCGACAGCAGCAGCTCAGTGCGACTAAGGCTCCGGCCCGAGTTTGGAGGCGGAAACCTCTCGACCGTTCCAGGGCTGGGCGTCTTCTTTGACAAGGTTGGAGGCACCGCCGATGACCACATCCCAAAGGTGTTTACGCAGTTTGTGCGGAAGTTCCAGACGAGGCCCCGAGTCGTCGTCTTCTTCCACATGCGATCCCTCTCGCTGCCGACTGTGCCCCGCGACCACCGATTCGTCATCAACCGAGTCACGTCCAAGATACCTTCGTGCTACCGCATAACTCTACGCCACGGCTACATGGATGATGTCCTCACGCCAAACTTGGCTCACCGGATCGAGGCGGAGCTAACCGAGTTCATCACGCGAGGCAACCCGGCGGCGCATCCGGATCTTCTACCCCCGCATGAACGCCACGAGCTCGAGGCGCTTCGTGAGGCGCAGGACACTCAGACGACCTGTCTCATGGGGAAGCAGACGATGAGAGTGCAGAAAAGACCGCATCGGACCCTGAGGAACCTCGTTCGACGAGGGGTTCTGGAAGCATTCCTGTGGATCCGCGACAACACGCGGACAAAGTTGGCAAACCTGGACATTGACCCGGATAACATTGTCGAGGTTGGCTTTGTAAAAGAAATATGATGATCATACAAAAGGATGGGGGGGACGTTATACACGGGAAATCGTGCGCATTTTTGGCATATTCGGTCTGCCAGGTTATCGGTCACCTTGGGGAGTTTTGTCGGTATACTTTTTGTTGCGGCGTTTGGACGCCTGGTTTTCTTGGGAAATTGGAAGTAAGCGGAAAGGGCATCTACGAGTCTATGATAGTTATGGTGTGTTTTTTTTTTTTTTTTTTTTTTTTTTTTTTTAAGGCGGTCCCCTAGTTTGATCTCAAGACGGGCATGTCTTTAAAATAGGTACCTTATCTAGCTGGGTCAGTCAGGTTTGACTGGCATCACCAAAATTTGGTGGGAAATATAAAACGGATAATGAGAAAACTCGATGAGCTTTGGCGCTGTTGTCTCTCGTTGTGATTTCGGATACACAGACTCGGAATCGGGCGATGTCTCACGACATCTACATGTCTGGGTTAGTGCGTCACCAGATCGCTACGACTCGTCTCTTGGAACATTCGCCATATGTCTCAAAATGGTGGGACGTTGCCTTCTGTTATTTCAGATGACAGCAAATCGTACGTGGTAATACATGTAAATACAAAAACTCTGGGATATCGCGAAAACCTGCTCCCTCGTATGCTCTGGGGTAACAAATACAAAGAAACCTTCCAAACACAAAAAGCCATCCAAGCCCAAGCTTTTCAACTCGTCGTCTTCTTCCACTTCTCCAATCACCAGCTAAACTTTTCCCTCTTACGAATCCTCCCACCAAACTTGTAAATCAGCGCCGGGATAGGAATCAGCGCCACGGCAATGAACCCCAACAACGAGTTGCCCCAACCGACCCCCAACTTGTCGTACATTTGCGGACCCGCGAGGGGCAAGAAGGCGGCGATGACGCTGCGCATGACGGAAAAGGCGGCGAGGGCGCTTGCGGCGTACTGCGAGTAGGCGTCGACGAGGTAGGCCTGGATGGGCAGCCAGATGCCGACGATGCCCAGGCCGAAGGGGATGAGGCCGATGACGGGGACGATCCAGTGGACGGCCTTGTCGGCGGCCCAGCCGTACCAGAAGAAGGTGATGGGGAGGAGGAAGGCGAAGTAAATGCAGTCGGGGAGGCGCATCTCGGGCTCGTAGACGCCCTTGTTGGCCTTCGTCATGCGCACGACGGTCTTGTCGGACATTGTGGAGAAGACGCCGAGACCGACCATGTAGCCGATGAGGAGGGTGAGGTAGACGATTCCCGTGATGCCGACGGACCAGCCGTAGCTGCCCTGGAAGACGATGGGGATGGTGTTGAAGAGCAGGTACAGGCAGCCGTAGGCGAAAGCGATGTAGAGCGAGACGGCGAAGACGATGGGCGACCCGAAGAGCAGGCGGATGGGGCGGGTGAGGCCGTTGAGGACGATGCGGCGGCGGGGGAGCACGGGGCTTGCCGGGTCGACGTAGCAGCTCCGGAGGTCGGGCCGGCCGAGCTCGCGCCGGAGCCGGTCCGTTTTGCGGCGGATGAGCACCTGGTGGTTGGTCTCACGGTTGAAGAAGACCATGGCGCAGACGACGATGGTCGCCGGGATGAAGGTGATCCAGTTGACCCAGCGCCAGCCAATCGTCTCGGCCACGAAGCCGCCGATGACGGGGGCACACGACGGGCCAAACATGGGACCCAGCATCCAGATGGTCATGGCCCGGCCTCGCTCGCTCACGGGGAACAGGTCGGCGATGATGGCGCCGCCAATGGTCTGGCACGCCGACCCGCCGAGGCCGCACATGAAGCGGAAGAAGATGAGGGTGCCGAGCGAAGGGGCCAGCGCGCAGCCGATGAGCCAGGCGCAGAAGAAGGCGTTGGCCGACACGATGATGACGTTGCGGCCGTAAATCTCGGACAGCGGCGAGAGGAACAGGGGCCCGACGGCGTACCCAAGCAGGAAAATACTGACGGGCATGGCGGCCACGGTGATGCTGGACTCGTGGAAGTCCTCGGCCACGTATGTGATGGCCGGGGCGAGAATTGACGAGGCAAACGGCGTCATGAAGGTGATGGCCGACAGGAGGCTGGTGAGGAGCCACTTGCGAGGCTGCGGAAAGTTGAGGGGGTGTTCCGGGTCGTGCTGCGACTCCCAGCCCACCACGCCGTTGTCGAGGTCCATGACGGGTATCACGGGAGGAGGGAGTTTCTCTTTCGTTTTGGACTTGGACTTGGAGAGGCGGCTGAGGATGCTTCGGTGCGTCTTGCGGCTGGCGTTGGTTTTGCGCGTGTCTACACGGCCGATTTCCATGTTGTTTTCCTTAATTAGACAACATCAGTATATGGTCTTTACCGAATTCATGAAGACCTAATAGACTCACCTCTTGCCCCTCGATATCAAAGTCTTCGTCTTGCGACTGGCCGTCTTTGCCCTTCTCTCGGCTCTCGACATGTTCCAGCTTCTTTTCTGAACTCAACCGACTTGGCTCAACGGCAGTTTCCTTGTCATCAACAACCGTGTTTGCGTCGGTCTCCTCGCCAGAGGGACCGCCCATGACCTTTTCGTCGTCACTTGAGGGAGCCATTGCGACAATTCGAGAGGGAAGGAAATCCTGTGTCTGTACTCCGTACCCGTCGTCACGATGAACCGGGGATATTGAACAATAACTCGAACAGGGTTCGGCGGTACTGATAGCGGGATCAATTCCGCCATCCAAGTAAGGAAATATCCGTAGTTGAGATGGGGGTGGTAAATCGGAGTTCGGCACGGGGGAGAGGAGATCAAGTCATCGGAAGGGGAAGAGAGGCTCTTTATGAAGACAGGTAGAGGAGAGAGGACGACATGGAATATATCCATCTCCGCAAGGAGCCAAACCCTTGGAACAAACAAGAAGATGGGATCCATCGCCATTGGCTGTATAGAGGCCATCTCGGGAGACACAGGTCGACAACAGGCATGCCCGTCGAATCTCTCCATTCTCCATGGACAATCTGAGATTTAAGTCCACTATCTCCGATGGATATAACCTGGCTTTGCCTGTTTTGCTTTCCTCTGGCCATGAGTTGCAGCCAACTTCTCCATCGAACCAGTCCGTAAGGAGGATAGATTAGGACGTTTTTGCGTATTACACGCGCGCCTTGCCGTGAACAAGTTGCTGCAAGCTCATTCCGCGGCCCGTCCGACGCAACAAAGCGGAATGCGCTCGCGTATCCGTACGACAAAAGCTGACAATGACCTGCTCCTGCAAGGAAGGGATCGCCGTGGGCAGAAAGGGATGTAACGGGAGTAGTGGGTTCGCTGACTCAGGCTGCACGGCGTCAGCAAGCTGCACCAAGGACCGGCCTTTGTCATTTAGGATTCGTCTAGTGCAACGGTGCCATTCAAGGCAGTTTTTCGTCCGCATTCGGCGCAAGGGCGTATTTGATTGCATGAGCTGGTGAGGCTTCATGGATGCTGCAGTCGTGTTTCTTGAAGAGGACGAATCTGGCTTCTGGAGATGGAAGGCAGAGCGGTACGTACCCAGGTTCATCCGTGGCACGTGCTTTCCATCAGGTCGGCCCTCCACATCCCGACCCCCGACTTCTACTTCCACTTCCACGTCTTAGGGCCACTTCACTGCCACTCCCACTCTCACTTCAACCATCCAACAACGTGTCACCAAATCCAAACCATCACTTGCTCATCAACGCTTCAACTGTCGCTCATTTTGCAAAAGTCGCACAAACCCCCGCAATCGGATCATCTCGACCCAACGCCTTCCCCTCACCCGTTTCCCCTCGTCGCTCTCTCAACTCCATGATGCATCACCACACCCACTGCACCCACTGAAACCATCTAATCGACTACCCGCTCCCAGTCTAAGCCACCCGCCGCCGCCATCATGACACCTTCACCATCGACCTCGCTCTCCCAAGGCGAATTCCTCGCCCTCCTCTGTCTCTCCTCCGCATCCCTCTCCGTCCTCGCAAACACACTCAAGGGCGATGGCGAACCCCTCATTGCCTCCATCTCGCTGTCCATCCTGGCCTTTTCGCTCTCCTACTACATGATCCGCCGCCTCGGGCCCACCTTCATGCGCGCCGGATTCCGTGGGAGAGACATGGGCAAGCTGCATCGCCCTGAGATTCCCGAGTGCATGGGCGCTGTCTGTGCCGTTGTCTACCTCATCACCGTCATCGTCTTTATTCCCTTCCCCTTCTACAAAGATATCGTCGCCGCCACTAGTGGTGGTGGAAACCGCGATGTCGTTGTCGAGCTGAGCCGTGTCAACGAGGGTCGCTTCCTCCACCGATTCCCCCACAACAAGGTATGACAAGTAGATGCCACATGACAAGTCATGCGAACCAAGACTCACACCTTCTTCTCTCCAGCTTGCCTCGTACCTCAGTGCCATCATCTCGCTGCAGACTATTACCCTGCTCGGCATTGGCGACGACCTGTTCGATATCCGCTGGCGTCACAAGTGGTGGATTCCCGGCCTCGCCTCGATCCCTCTCCTCGTCGTTTACTTTGTCGACTTCGACGTCACTTCCATCGTTATCCCCGTTCAACTCCAACCCTACCTCGGCGAACTATTCGATCTCGGCGCCCTCTACTATGTCTACATGGCTTGCGTCGCCATGTTCTGCCCACAGAGCATCAACATGCTGGCTGGCATTAACGGCATCGAAGTGTCCCAATGCATCGCGATCGCCCTCCTCCTCGTCTTCAACGATTGCCTCTACCTGTTCACCCCCTACCCTCATCCCGCCACCGACTCCCACCTCTTCTCGCTCTACCTGCTCCTCCCCTGGATCGGCGTGTCATGCGCCCTACTCTGGCACAACTGGTACCCCGCCAAGGTCTTCGTTGGCGATACCTACTGCTACTTTTCGGGCATGGTATTTGCTGTCGTTGGCATTCTGGGTCACTTTTCCAAAACCCTTGGCCTTCTTCTCGTCCCTCAGATATTCAACTTCCTTTACTCGTGTCCGCAGATCTTCGGCCTCATTCCTTGCCCTCGTCATCGCCTTCCCAAGTTCAACGCCCGCACTGGCCTCCTCGAACCGTCAGTCACCCCTTGGTCCCCCGAACGTCAACCGCACCCCATCGTCGGCCAAGCCCTGCGCATCCTACACAAGCTGCGCCTCCTCAACGTGAAGCTGGACGAACAAGACCGATTTGTCGAGACGAGTAACCTCACCATTCTCAACCTCTGGCTCGTCTGGCGTGGGCCTCTGCACGAAGATCGTCTTGCCGTCGAGATTACCCTCTTGCAGCTCGTGGCCGGCTTCTTTGGCTTGTTCGTTCGACATCGCCTCGCTCTGTTGGTATTTAAGGAAGACAATTGGAGCACTGTACGCTTTGGGTAGAACCCAACGCTAGAAGGGTGAAAGAATGAAAAACTACGAAACAATGTATAGATGGATATAGAACAGAATCATCAGAGCTCATGCCTCGCGGGCGATGTGGTGGGCGAGAAAACGGACAGCGTCTGATTCAAATGATACCCCTTAGCATACCGGTCGGTCAATGTCGAATTCAAGCCGCCTTCGTCACTCAAGTGTGCTTGCTGCCAGCGTAAAAGTAATGAATGGTAAATGCCAGAAGGCAACCAGTAAATAGTCTCCCATTTTCATAATCTCAATCCTCGCTGCGTGGGCCTGCGCCCACAAAGAAGAGAAAGCCATGGTGCCTACAAATACAGAAACAGAAAAAGGAGGTGCCAAACCCAGGTCCTGTTGAATGGAAAAAAAGTCGTCTCACTCCCATTCCCATATCCCACAACCCATAAACCCATCCTCTCCGAGAGGTACCGTCGGCATGAAAAACATTTGAAACTTGAACACCACTTCAACCCGTTTGACCATTACGTGACAGCTCCATGATGCCAGGAAAAAAATGACAAGTTCAGGAATGAGATCTTAAGACACGACGAGAAACGAGAGCAATGTGACCTATGCCGTCTTCGCCCAAGATCCGACCGTCCGGATTCCCATATAATCCCCTGCACATCTCCAAACGCCGGTGAGAAACGGGCCATCCGATATACCAGCCGCTTTATAAGAAGAGCAGAACTCCGGGCTTTTGAATCCACCCAGTTGCACAAATGCCCCGGATAAAAAAGAAAAAAAGAAAAAAAAAAAAGACCAAAAATCAGTGCGGTGAGTATAGTATACGTACAAACAATTCGTACAGCTAGAAAGAACCAGTGGTCGCCGGAGTGGTTGGGGGAGGTCGAACATTGACGCCTGACTTTTCGACAGAGTGTGAGTCGAGGATGATGTCGACTTTGTTGTCTTCAGGACTCGATACACTCGGCTTGACAGCATTCTTCCCGGCCGCCTTGTTCATCCTGCTCTTGGTGTAGTCGCTGAGACTCAGCTTTTTCTTGATAGGGCTCGGATGAGGGGCGACGCCATTGATGACGGTAGGCCCAAACGGACTCGGAAGGTTCCCGTTGCAGAGTGGTGATTGAACCACACAGCCTGCTGATACAGGCGTCGTGGCGGACTGGATACCCAAGCCCGTGTCAAATGCCGGTACAGGCGGCAGCTGAACGCGCAGATCGGGCGTCTTCACCTTGATAGGAGCAGCATGCTTCTCGTCAATAGTCAAGCCCAAGGTCGGCGTTACCGACGCCCTTGTCGGAGCATCGGGCATTGGTGAATCGTCGGTCTGGGACAAGGGGGACGGAGGCTCGACTTCGGATTGTGCAGTGACGGGCTTCTGCTCCGTCGGTGAGTCGACTTCTGCGTCCGAGACACTGGACGACTGTGTGGTGAGCGATTGTCTGCGAAGATCCTCCTCATCGGTCTGATATTTGCGACGATTGTTGAGGAGGCGCATTGATAACGGAATGATTCGCTTTTTTGGTCGAGGAGATGGTCGAGGTTCGCTGAACCATTCGCCTTCAACAGGGTCGGTCTGTACACTCGCATCGCAATAAACCGGTTTGGGAGCGGCGGACGATTGGCGCGATCGGGCGGCCACGGACTCTGACACAGTCGGGGGCTTCTGCGGGAGCTGGGGAGACGAACCGGCAGGAGAACCAGAATGGCTTCTGCAGGTTCCAGAATCCATGTAATTGCCCTGCGATACCGTGGAGCCGTGACGCGCCTTGGATTTCGACGAGGTTGAGGCGGTCGTGCCATCAGACACACGTTTTTTTTTCCTCGGGGGCTGCTGCTGCTCCATGCGGCGGAATGAATCTTCAACCATGGCAACTTTTCTCTTATCACGATCCGTCGGCTCGGTCAAGATTCCTAGTTGGTCAAAGGAACCTTGTCGCAGAGGGGTAAGATCGCGACTGGGAGGTTTGCTGCGGGAAGAAGCAGATTGGGATCGTCCGTCCTGGTCTGGGCCATCCTCCACGTGGCCTTCACTAGCGGCTCTGCTGTTGGTGGTGTGGCTGGTGCTGGTGGGAGAAATGGCTTGAGTTTTGGGCTTTCGTTGCTTCTTCTTTGACGGTGGTCGAGACTGTGACTTTGCAAACAAATATCGTCTGTGAAACCGTGCAAAAGCACAGTTGTTCTCCAGATCGCAAGCGCAACCACCGTACTTGGAAAGTATTCGGTCAATCCAATTTGAAATGGCCACATATTCCGTCTCCTCGAGTGTTGACTCGGTTTGTGCCGACGGCTCGTCATCGTTCAGGCCTAACAAATTGAGCCAGCGGGTGTTGACGCTCTTTTCTAGCCGGAAATCCCAAGGTAGCGTTATTTGTTCGTTGGCCGGTATTGAACGGTCACTCACAATCCAGAAATGGTACTCGGATCCACCGGAAAGATATGTGTCTAATTGGGCGTTTGGTCTGCAGCTTCGTCGCACGTAACGGGCAAGCGATCCTTCCTGCCTGGTATCAATGTAGAGGGGGAGAATTGGGTGGAAGAAGACGAATGGGAGGGGAGAAGAGAGTTCGGCCCAGATATTGGCTGGCTTGGTACAGTAGTCTTTTTGGAAACCGACCGCGCCGTTCAATTCGATCAGAGGGACATCTTTGTCGATGGGGACAATGGAGTTCAAGAACCGCCATCGGAGTATCCTTCCAGCTTCGATCGATCGCGTCGCGTCTTTGACTTCGAGCTTGGGCTTCGTCTCTTCGCTCTTTGGGGGTTCGGCTCGGAAAACCTCGGACGGGGAGTGACCTACTTCGCTCCTCATTGTATTCGGTTCACGAAGCCAACGAGATAGAGCTGTAGGGATGGCAAGGCTAACGAACGTATTATTGCGAACTTCGCTAACGTCTCGAGATCTGTACAGATCGTGAAAGCTCGGGGAATAGTGATGGATGCGGAAGTCATCAGGGAGATCGGGGGGCGTGAGGGCAGGGCTTGGGGGTTGGGCAGGATTTGGTCGTGCATTCCCTGATGAGGGGCTTCGCTTGGCAGATAGCGAGCTGATGGATTGTGATGATCGGTGGGCAGATTTGGATTTCTTGGGAGGGTGGGTATGATCGATCGAGGCTCCATGCTTGCCGGTCTCGTCGTGTCCATTGACTGGAGCGTCGATGGGTTTTGATCTCTTCTTGTGGCTTTTCGGGGGAGGTCGCTTGGGTTTCTTGTCGGATGAAGCCTCCTCGACGGTGGCTTTGTCCTTTTTGAAACGCAAAGTCCTTTCGATGGCCTTTTCACGATCGAGTGGACGCGGCTTGCAGTCTGCGCACGAGTGAGCAAAGTCCTCACGGATGGCCTCGGCCCTGTTGTTTGGGTAGAAGCAGTCGATGTGCTGCCAGGTATCGCATGTTTCGCAATAAATCGTGGCTCCGTCGTCGTCGGTGAAGTTGCAGATACACTTCATGGTGTACGGCTCTTCATCCCCCGTCCCGACCTTCTGGGGGACGTCTTGCTTGACGATCACACCCGGTAGTGTGGGAGGGGAAACCTGACGAGGAGCCGCGGGTTGCGTGAGCAGCGGCGCTGTCATAATCTGTTTCGAGTGGCCTCACGAGGTAATCCTGCGTGGGAGGTGATTGCGTGAAATGATTACCGTCGCGGTGTTTGGAGCATGACGACGCCTTTCAGAGTGCGCGCCAGCGGGAACGAAGGGAAGCGCTTCGAACCAAGACAGCCACCAACAGCCTCATGCGGCAGGAAAGCGCAGGAGCAGTCGGGTGGTCGAAGGTATCGCAGACGTCGGTAAGGAGCTTCGAGTCGTGGGAGGGAACGGGGGCCGTCAAGGGTAGAGGGCGAGCGCGGCGACGTGGAGTGAAAGCAATGTAGCCAAAGGGACACGTCGGTGGTCTAGAAGCTGGGTAGGCGGCGTTGACGGGGTTCGAGGGCGCGTTGGGGACACGGTCGAGAGATTTGAGATTTCGCAAAACTCGTCGTGATCCGTCACGATGAGATTGAAGGCGACCTGCTAGACGAGTCGAGCGCGAGTGGGGAGGCGAGCGCGAGGCAAGAGACGTGGAAAAGACGAAAAAGAGTAAGAGTCTGAGGCTACTCAAACATAATCCCAATAAGAGTGGCTTTTGGGAACAGAAATGAGAAGCGAGAGGAACGAAGGAGGGGAAGAATCGTGGACTGCACGAGGAGCGAAGAATGGGTAATGGGTGATGGGGGAGTGAGAATGATGGGATGGGAGGAGCGACAGGGCCGGGTGCTTTGCAACAAGAGAAGTGCGGTACCCGACTTGACTGGGCAAACTGTCCTGGGGTTGGCCCAGGCAAGAAGGGAAGGGGTACGTACCTTCTCTGGGCACTTTAGACCCTCGACCCTCGCCTCGACCATGGAGAGAGCACAGCGCACCGGCACTCACTCCCACAATCCAGAGCCCACATGCGCCTCAGTGGCAGACAGTGGGAGTGAGTGGGAGTGGCAGTGAGCGGCAGTGGCCACTAAGTCGCTCTGGCTGGCGCTGGCCTCGAGGTCTTTGGGGTGCTTTGGGGGGCGGTTGATGAGAGGGGGGAGGAAACTGGGGACGGAACAAAAAAATCCCCTCCCACAGAAAAAGGACGGCGAAAAGAGAGGAGACGCAACCAAAGGGAATCTGGCGCTAGACCTAACCTTGAATGGCGGTGGATTGGAAATCTTACTAGTCAGGGTGCATGGAGTTCTTTCGGCCTGAGGCCAACAGACCACCACACAGCGCCCGCCGCAAGTGAGCCGCTGCCCGCTGCCCGAGGCCAGGAGGATCGGGGGGAGACAGTGAAATTGTGGACGGCGAGAGACACGAGCCGGAGGCCAAGGGCGCTGGCAGGGGCGCTCACGAGCGGCTTCTTCGAGGCTGGCGGATCGGACTCGGGAGTTGCGGACAAAGAAGGACCAAGCGACGAGAAGAACAGAGAAAGCATGTTTCCCCAAGTCGGCGATGCTCTGAGTGCGGGCACTAGGAAAGACGGGCAGGCCAAAGACACGGTATAACGGGGAGCGAAGGGAGTCAGGAAGGGGCTTCACCAGATTTTCAAAGCAGGGTGAGTGACGACGACATTCGACGAGGGAAATCAGGCAGACTCTCGCCTGACCTGGCCCGCCAAACGAAGACCGACCGCCGCCGCCTGGGCAGAAAGAGGGGTCGACGCCTCGGCGAGCTCTGAGAGGCTGTTTGGAGCACAAAGACCCCGTCGCGGAAATTGGCACCCGCTGCAGGTGTGGCCTTTGTTGGGGCGAGCCACTCGCTACTGGACTTGAGTGACTTGAGGTGTCCACCAGCCAGCGCGACACCACCGAGGCAGCCGGCCCTCGATCGGTCGCACACTTCCGCATCCGTCTTGACTTTGCGTGAGACGTGCACAAAAGGCCAGGCTTGCAAAGCCGGCCCGCCATTGGACCATTTCTGCGGCAAGGAACGAGCTTTCCCGTGCTTGTGATTGAAGATTCCTCCTCCCCACCCGCCATCTTCCGCAGCCAACCAGGCAAGCCTGCGTCAGCGCGAAGCATTCTCGTCCAGTAGGGAGCTTGCATCGTGGTTTCAGCAGCGACGGAGCTGCAGCGGCAGTGGTGCGTGATGATGATGGGGGTCGCGTCATTGCGACCATGCGGTGGGGAAGTGCTGCCTGGAAGACGGCATTCTGCGAATGTCGTCCTTCCTCGGGCGTGTCCTGTGCTCTGAGAGCGAGCGGAACACTCGGGCGCGAAATGGACTGACAGATATGATGCACCACGGTACTTTGGCGCGTACCAAGCCGAGTCTTCGTCCTATGGACCTCCTCTGGACGCGTCTCAGTTTGTTGTGTTTTGTCCGACTTCCACGAAAAGTATCGCCCGTGCTCCCATCTCAGGGGCGCCAGTCCTCGTCGGATGGAGGCCATGGCTGCCGTCGATTAATTGGGCCAGGGTTGTGGTTTGGCGCTGGCCAGTGGCATTCTGAACCGTGACCGTATTCGCACAATTCCAATCCCACACGCCATGTCTAGCCCGGTGCGGCATGCAGTGGAGCCACTCTATGCATGGTGCTCGAAGCTTCTCCTCATTCAACGCTGAAACGTGATGCATTGCGGGAGACAAAAAAAGACCGCCACAGGACTGCCCGAGTTTGATGATGCGTGCGACCTCACGCAGCTGCTCCCGTGATCACCAGCTCCCACCCCACCCGTCTGCGCCTGCATTGTGCGGGCGCATTATTATTATGCAAGCCGAGAATTCCACCGTCTCCGTCGTTACCAACGCCAATGAAACTTTCCCTTCACACCACCATGCGATTGGATGCGTAAGTTCGTACTGTAACCCCAAACAAGAGGCGGGGAGGTGCTGGTCGAAGTCGAGGTACCTTCCCGTTGCTCGAGGTGAAAACACCGGACAGTGCGAGGCGCGGTCATGCCGTTCCTTCGCTTTGTACGGAGGACGGAGCTCTCACCAGTCTCACCTTGCTCCCCTCCATTGTTCATGCGGAACCAAGGAAATCCTTGTCACATTTGCGGAAGTCGACAAGGCCAGCATGGCAAATACATACCTACCTACATGCGTGCGGCGTGCAGCAATCCCATCCCATTTTCACGCACACCTCCATCTCCAGCACAAAATTGGGTTGGCCAATAACGCGACGAGCGCACTACGAAACGCCAAGGCAGGTAGCTCCAATGCCCCTCCTGCTAAGCTTCCCAGGGACCAGAGAACCAACCAGCCGTTTGTCTCACCATCTCGGGCACGCTCGCCGGTCGGCTTTATCGTCCTTCCAGAATGGCCTGCTTGGCAATAAAAATCATGCTATGAAAATTTTGGCGCCTCGGCAATGCCGTGTATCCTTTAGCCGTTGAAACAAGCAGTCTTCACAGCCAAAACAAATGCGTCGGTATTAACCTCCGTCGTGATCGCACGCGCTAAGTTCTATGTCCTTGATAATCCTTCTTCGTGCCCACCGACAAGCGGCAGCCCACAATGAAAGACGGGATAAATCAAAAATTGCACTGCCTATGGCCCCGAAGGACAATAGAGCATGGAATGACACCACGATGTGCAATGCAGGCCTTCCACACTGAAACCTCTCATTCTTGATCGGGAGAGTTCGCAATAAGGTAAGTATGAAGAGGAAAGAAAAACCAGGTAAAGGGAGGAGGGCAGAGGCGGAATATATACTGCTGTGACATATGGTCCGTGCCCTCATTTCGCAGCCACGGTGGCTGGGCTGGTGCCTGCTGGTGGGGCTCTTGGGGACTTCGAGCGCTTAGCCGCTTCTGGGAGTTTGTGAGTAAACAATGATCGGCAGTTGCCTCCAAGAAATTTGTTCGCGACCGATTCCACGGACTCACCTGCCTCTAGTTGGGTGTTCTTCTATGCAACACTCGTCATGTTACTTCCGCTGGGACGTTTCGATTTTATCAAGCACCCTAACTCACTCCTGCCTGGAGTCTCCATTTGTTTGGTCAACCGTCCAAGTTACCAGCCATTCGATAGACACAGCCAAAGCATACCGAGCATCGGGCCATACACAGGCTTCTCCCCGTGGCGTTTCACACGATCGAACCAATATCTTAAAAGTTACATTGCATGCCGGCTCCCGCACGATGCTAGCGCAGAGTGCAAACTCGAAGCATCGCCAGAGCCTGCTTCGCGACCCAGTATCGGAATGTCTTGTCTCGGCTATAAACCGACGCAACCTCGCATACTGATGGCTGACTGGCCAAAGCGTAGGCATGCACGGATACACCCCGCGTGACATGTGTAAAGGATACCAACATGATATTGGGTCTACAAAACATGGCAGTTTTATATGTGGTATGTATATATGGATAGCATGGTAGCTACCCACCGAGAAGGACGGACGGGCCAGTGGTAATTACATGCTCAGTCTCGACTCGGGCTCGATTCGCCCCGGGAACTATTCAACGTGACCAAAGGTTGATCAGTCTTTGAGTACTGCTATCCGTTTGTGCCTAAGAATGCAGCGTAAGGTATCCACGTTGGAGACGTGGGCAAAATACCACCCCAGTGTAGGGTGGACGGGGCGACCAAATGACGACGAATTGCGTAGTTCTACAGATACAAATTCTACTGCTTGGGTCAATTATACTTTAGCTCATTCTTAGATACTTCGTATTCACGGCACGTCTCTCTTTTGGGTCAAGCCGTTGTTCAACTGTGGTGGATGAGGGTGGAATACGAATGCAACTGAATCAATCCATTCTAATCTAGTTGAGTGAGTGACGGGGGGCGCAAGATAGAAAGCCATCTTAATATGTGAATAACACCCAAGAGGAGTGCCAGAATCAAAGTCACTCAGGCTTTCAGCATGTCTACTCACAATTGATGGAGGATAATAAGACTCGGAGGTTTGACCTCGAGGACGTCAGTGCCACGAATACTCAACCTTCTCACACCCGTCACAATTACGTCCGATCAACTGCAAATACAACGCTCACACTACAAATCTATTATAAAACAATACATCCAAGCTTCGGAAATCGCCCCGGCTGGCGGCATCTAACTTTTCGTAACCGACATCAACGTGTGTTTTGCTCAATGAAATCCCATCGAACTTCGGTCCCTCCAACGACAAGTTTCTAGGCATGTAGGAATATGAAGTAGTGAGACTAAACACCCCAAGCCGCGATTGAAAATAAGATGATCGAAATTACCTTTTATGTATCTACTACTAACATGCGGATCAGGGAGACGTTGATATTCGGGGACTGGAGACATCGTGGCCCACCATGAAACGATCAGGTGCACGCAAATGTGTGCCTGCCGATGTAAGTCTGTTGGGGCAGCGGTTGAGTCAGCTAACACCAGCGGAACTGACCCTGAAGCAAGAGAGAGCACCGCATTCTCAATAGAAGAATCGGGACGAACAAAACAAGGATTGAGGCACGTACGGATTCAAGACGCATGCGACTCACACCATTCAACCATCGCTTGAACCTTCGTCTATCTGATCGCTGGGGAACCACCGATTGCGGACAAGGCCAGTATCAAGTGGTTGCGCCTGCCAATCAGATCTCAGCTCCGACGTCCGGCCTGACGCTATGCGCGTAATTCTGCCGGCTCCTGCCTTCGGCTGCAAGGCGGTGAGCTATCAACAGTTCGCCCGCCGACCCCTCAGACTGACCGCCCACCAATCAGAGAAGGGCGTGTGGGGCGCGGGTCCCATGACGCACTCAACACCAACCCACTCGCCAGCAGCCTGCCTTGATAACGGATCCCCATCTTCTCTTCCTTCAACATCATTGCCCTTTGACCTCTTCCCATCCAAACAACCTTAAACCCTGCGAATTTACCATACATAATACCTAAAGATGCGGTTCTCCACCGTCACCGCCTGTCTCGCGACCTGCCTGGCCCCGGCCACCGCCCTCAGCGTCTTCAATGGCAGGGCTCCCGACGTCGCCGTCAACGACGACCTCAAGATTCCCGGCGACTCGCCTCTGGAGCTCTGCCCGGGCGACCACACTGCCGACCTCGTCGTGATCGACTCGGTCGACCTGGCCCCCAACCCCCCTCAGCCGTGCGTTGATCGCTCTGTCCAACAATTGACGTTTTGATTATGCTGACTCGCATGACAGTGGACACGAGCTGGTCATCAAGGCCAAGGGAACCGTTAAGCAGACTATTGAGAAGGGTGCCTACGTCAACATCGTCGTCAAGTACGGCCTCATCCAGCTTCTGTCCACCACGGCCGATCTCTGTGATGAGGTTGCGAACGTCGACCTCGAATGCCCCATCAAGGATGGCTATCTTGAGATCACCAAGACCGTTGATATTCCCAAGGAGATTCCTCCTGTACGCACCTCTCTGGATCAATCTTTACATAAGCTAACACTATCCAGGGAAAATACACTGTCGTTGCTGATGTTTACACCGGAGATGATGTCGCCATCACCTGCCTGACTGCGGGCGTTGCCTTTTCCAGATCCAGCTACTTCTTCGGCGGCGACCTATAGTGATATCTACCAACTACGTATGGTTCTCGATGTACCAGCGATGGCGTACCATCCGAGATGATGCTTTGGGGTTGCGTGGGATGTTTCCGACTGGCACGTTTCAGGCCAGATCAGTGTGGCGATTCTCTTGTTCTCGTTTATCAGCATGGTTAGCGGCTTGTGATTGACGTGGTTTGACTGAAGGATGGGGTCATGGAACCTGGAGCCCTAGAATTAAGCATGCAGTTTATGCCTCAACACTAAATTGATACTACACGCTCCGTAACTTCGCCTGCGAATTGATGCTGTTCGTGACGGCTCCCACCGTCCTCTTTGTCAGGTTCCCAGTCTTAGAGTATCATTCATCACCATCTTCTACTCTCCAAACAGACGTCGCACCCGTCGCAAAACACTGTCTTTCTCTGGGTCATAGGGGTGGTCCTTGCTGGGGATTTCGAGGACGGTAGGGAACGCCGCGGTATAGGTGTCGATTCGGTGTCGGATTCGGTCCGCGATCTATCAAGGCGTCAATCATCTGGGATCGCTGCCCGAGATACGTCGAAACTGACATGCTGGTTGATCAGAACGATGCCAATATCCTTTCGTTCCTCCGTGAATCGCTCGAAGGTGGCTTCGATGGCGGCCGTATCGGTCTTGCTATCGACGACGAGGAAGTTCTTCTGGGCATCGGCGCCGGTGGTGACATGCTGAAGCACCAGTAAGTTAATCGCCATCGGTCTCGTCCAATCTCAAGGGATACTCACGCCAATACCAGCGAGAAGCAAGCCGGTGACGGAATCCTACAGGCGACCTATGTCAGCGGGACGAAGCGCATGTGCGTCCGGGACGGCGACAACTCACCTCGTCGCCGATGACGGCGAGGAATTGGCGATCCTTGAAGTCTGCTTGCGAGGCCATCTCGGAGAATCGCGAACGGGATTGGGGGCGGCCTCTGGATGGGTTGAAATCCCGTGGTGTAAGAGGAAGACGGAAGATGGAGAGTCGCCTGAAGTTTGGCGCTGGAAGTCGAAGCTCTGACCAAGCGCCCACCGCCCCGCGCCGGCCGCCTAAGCCCCTGTAGTTGCTGGATCAGAACCGTCGCTGTTCTTTTGACAAACATTTGCAAAGTAAACAACATTTCGCCTTCGCCTCTCCTTTGTCAGTCTTCCCTCATACTCTGGAGGGTTTTCATGCCGCAACAAGCTCGCGACCACTACCGGACACTTCTGGAAGCATTCAACCTTGAACCCAGCCAAGATGCCGCCGCGGCTGATCCGTAGGCAGCCGCTCTCCGAGCGCATCATGTCTGCCTTGAATCCGATGGACTTTTTGCTGTGGCTGTCGGAGGAGCTCGAAACGAGGGACTGGGATTCGACGTCGGCCGGGACACAGCTCGGATTGGGACTCAACTTTGTCTTTTTGATAGCGCGCGCGAATTCTGCCTTTTCTTCGCCTGGCGACGACGTCTTTGGCGATGATGGCAGCACCGGATGGCTGGCCTTTTTTGTAAGTGCACTTGACGCCTCACGCAGACGGGGAACTAACGAAGCAAACTTCAGATCTACCCCCTCGTTTGGATCCTCATCCTCATCTCCCTCACGAACGCGTTCTACACCATTACACGAAACCGCAAATACCGGCTCTTCGGGGCGAATGTGGATGTCAAGCCCTCAACCCCCTCCGCACGACGTGTGAAGGTGGATCAGTCCAGCGCATCTCCCTCGACGCCACTTCGATACCTTGCTAGAATTATCGCACCGGACACGGCCGAGTCGCGCGCTCACCCAGACAAGGAATCCGATGTGTGGGAGGTGTCTATCTGGGATCCTCTGCCCGTCTCGCTGCGGCTCTTCTGTCTGTTTGGACCCGGACATGTCCTGGTGTACATGATTTTCCTGCCCCTTGCTCCGTTGGACCCTCGCCCAAGTGTCACCGTCTTCAACACGCTTGTTCTGCAAGGCATCATCTCTGCCCAGTTGCTCTTCTTCTGTTCTCAATTCACGCAGCAAGCTAAGGACAATGCTATCATTCAGAAGGAGGTGCTGCACGAGTACGACACCAAATTTGTGCACCCTCGGCTGCATCCTGTCATGAGAGATGCCGGCACGCAACTCTCCAAGGACCAACCCCAGGAGTACCAGGAATTCGTGCAAACTGGTACTCCGACTACGCAAATACGTCGCACGTTCCATGCCCACGCGAACCCATACATACAGCCGGTCAAATCCCAAGAAGATCACGTTACTCCGACTAACCTGATGAAGCCTCAAATGTTCACCCCGCCAACTGCTTCGCGTCGATCCGATTTGAATTCCGGACTCAGCCAGCGGACTGCCCCTCGGCATAGTATGCCAGCAGGTTATACCTCGTCGGGTACCAACTTGAATGCCTCGACCTCGGCTGCTTCCTCCATGGGCTATGGCGGCAGCATGGGCATTCACACTCACAACAAGTCGCCGCTCAAGAAAGCTACGAGCATGAACGAGCTCGGCAGCCAGGAAATGCACTCCCCACGAAACTCACGAGAAATGGCTGCGCTTGAGCAAAGAAACTGG
This sequence comes from Thelonectria discophora, assembly GCA_911649645.1. Taxonomy (NCBI): domain Eukaryota; kingdom Fungi; phylum Ascomycota; class Sordariomycetes; order Hypocreales; family Nectriaceae; genus Thelonectria; species Thelonectria discophora. Next base: position 3,047,038 of record CAJVRK010000008.1, on the reverse strand, counting down.
GGACAACCGGGGACGCCCTCAAGAAATTTTGAGCCTCGGCGATTGCATGGGACGAGCCTGGCTGGGCAGTCGAGTCCGTTTAACCCTTTTGACCCCGCAAGAAGGAGGTCAGGACATCAAGAGAGACCACCTCCTAAGTGGTAGATGTTGGTTTCTTTTGTCACCTTATGCTCGGAAACGTTGTATAATATCCTCTTACGTCTTATGTTATCAAGCACACCATTGGCTCTAACTGATGGGTGGCTGTTTGGCTGGCGTTGTCTGATTGGTACTCGACTTTTTGTTTGAGGTACTCCCTTCCGTTATAGAATAAATTGGCACAGAGCCGTTTTGCACGTCCAAGTTCTTGCATGGCTGATTCAGGTTGGCTCGCACCTTCCCCTTCCTAAGAGAGAAGTGTGTGCCTTGTTGGGCCTCAATGCCCAGTCACTCCTTCTTCAACGCAGGAGAGGAAGACGCACCTGCCCACAAATGACGCTCAAAGATGGGAAAGGCAACTGCTCTGGTTCTGGAAGCCAGAGTCCGCACCTTCTTTAATTGTGGAAGGAGTAGCAGCCATGTGGTTGCGCCCGTCGACTCTCGCTCCCTAGCAATCAAATCTACAACCTACTACCTGCGCTTCACGTTCAGGTTGCGATCTCGATCTCTTTTCTGATCCCGCGGCATCGACACACTCTCCGCGTTACTTTCATCAACTGCCCAACACGGTGGAATCAGAGGTTGATCCCAACAAGTCCACATTATCCACATTCAGTATCCATTATCATAACCAGTATTTGACATTCACCACGTTGCATCTTCGACTATGGTCTCGAACGCCTCAACAATACAACTTAACCAAGATGACGGCCGCAATGACACCGCCAACCAGAGTTACACTCGCACTCACACAAGAGCTGTGAGTGGTCCAGCAGAGGTCTCGCAGAATACTTCATTGGGTGGTTGGGTCAAGACAATCTTCCCGAGTAACCGTCCCGAGCGAGGAGGAACAATCAGAAACCAAGGTTTCTGGACGAAACATCCATCGGGCAACAGCAGTGACACCCAAAAGCCGGGAAGCGAGCCACCAAATCACTACAGAAGGGAGTACAGCGGCACGGGTGATTCAAGCTACCTTGTCGAATGGAACATTCCCCAGACAGTGGACAAGCCGCTGCTGAGAAACAACATCCCCAGACCCAGACACCGCGCCGCATCGGCAGGCTCGAGTGCCCTGCTCGACCCGGATGCTGACCGACGATGGAGTTGGGTTCCTCGAGACGACGCCGAATATTGGAAGATGTACAAGAAGTTTGGAAAAAGACAAGACCCCGAGAGACTTGTGGATGATACCTCCAAGCCACCCATGTCCCCGGTAACCAAGACTCTCCTGTCACTCCAGGCAAGGAGGGACGCTCGCAAAGAGAGGAAAAGTCTCAAAGAGAGCGGCGATTACCTTGGAGTTCAAGGATTCAATCCCTCGACTAGAGTGCCGGATGTCATTACTCCATCAGACAGCGACCAGAGCACAAACGGCCAAGAGATTGCCCAAAAGCTCGACGCCCTCAAGCAGCTATCGAGAGACTTGCCATCCCCATCATCCAAAAAGAAGATTGACAAGGAAATTCGAAAGGTCTTGCTGGAGAAAGAGGGCGTTGGCTTCGTTCGACGAGAGCAGGCGAAAGCGGCTCTGCAACGAGCCCATAGCCGTATCAGGTGGCGGAGGCATTCGAAGCAGTGGTCATCTGCCCAAGAGCCTGACCTGAGCCCTATCGCCCAATCACACTCAAGCACCACGCCACCCACGAGTAAGTCATGTCACTTTCACTTCGAGGCTGGTACTGACTGAATGCTACAAGGACGACAATCGCGCTTCGTAATCGCGGGCGACACCGAAGACAAGCTTATCGACGTGAGCGAGCTCGGCATTGAACAACGACAAGAGCCGTTACTTGATTCCAGAGAGGCATTTCACCTTGAAACGAGCCGCGTAGCCTCGGGCGGCTCCTCCGGAACTGTTGTACGAACGCCCACCCAGCGACATCAAACAAGCCCCTCGCCCTCTGCATGCGAACTGTTTGAGAATGGCATAAGTTTTGATACTCTCAACCAGCTAGATGACGAGTCAGAGCCGAGAACTTCTGGGCTTCACTCAGGCATAACTGCAATGACCGGAAATAAACCATTTAAGGAAGGCAAGAGAGAATCCCTTTTCCGCCGCCAACCGAAACCAACCCCTTCACTCAAGATCATCCCCCCCAACAACCTGTTGAGCTCTTCAAACAGCAAACCAAACCGCCATATCGCTTCTTTTTTAGCCGGAAAGAACTTGACCAAGGGAAACCCAGCCGAAAAGCTCAAGAGCCTTCAGGCGGACTCAACAACGAGCAGTTTATCGCTCCCAAACTTCTCAGCCCAGTTCAGCGCCTCGTCACCCAACCAGGCATCCAGCACAGCAGCGGACAAGAAGAGCCACAACACACTGTTCTTCGACACACCGAAAAAGACCAGAGACATCGAGCTCGATTCAATGATCCCCCGCAGGAAATCCGCTATTCACCAGAGCCTGCAGACTTTACTCGGATCACGGGCCCGAAATTTCCAGCAAGAAAGCCAGTCAACGCCCACCCCTCAGAGAAGCTCAGACATGTTCGGTTAGAATCCGCATCTCAAGACACTCGAGGAGAACGAGATCAGTCCAAGTCATCAACGATCCAAGGAAATGTACTTCGCACCGGAGAGTCTGAACCTCGACGGCGCGACAGACAAGAGATCCAAGTGGATCATGCCCAGGCCGTTGGATCCGACGCCGGGAGCGAAGCAAGGCGAGCCACAACTTCCCTTGACCGAACAGGAGATTCAAGACGACGTACGGAGAATGAGAAGGACATTGGCACTGATAGACCAACCAACTTTGACGACGCTGCCGAACAGAGCCCAGAGCGAAGGCACTCAGAGCTGGGCTCAAGACGCTATCAACGACATCACGAGCAAGTGCAAGGAGATCATAGCAGAGTCTGCCTTCACACCCATCACCACCACTACTGGCTTCGGCCAAAGAGCGTCCAGATCCAACCAGTTTCCAGGGGAGAGGGCTCCTACAGGGCACAGCCAGCGTCAATCGAAACGGGTGATGTACAACGTGCAGGACGTGGGCTCGGTAATCGACACTTCGGCGAGCGTCCTGCGGAATCCTTTGACGAACCGCTCCCCGGACACGCAGGGTTCACAGAGCCACCATCCACGCCACCTCAGTCGGTTGATCTACAAAGCGCAGGACACGAGCTCATCGACGACCAGTTCAACGAGCTCCCTAGAAAATCCTTTGCTGAGTACGCCGCCGAACTCGGAGCCCCAAATCGAGACTCCAGCCACCGGTATTATGTCGGAGACGCAGTCACCCGCGACATGTTCCATGAAAGACCCAAGAGATTACAGACCGAGCTGCACCCCATCCATTGCCCGTCGCAGCACATCACGCACATTCACATCTACGACTATGCCAGGAGGGCCAGAGGAGAGCTCAGAAGAAGAGATTATGGCAGGCCCTCTGGAGCAGGGGATGATGAAGGTGGCTTGTCGGCACGGGGGCAAAGCCAAGCTAGCCAAGTACAGGGGACTGAAGGGGGAGCTAACGACTTTCCCACAAATGATGCTGGAGATACCACACTTGGAAGTTCGAATTCCGGGCAGCTATCCCGTACATCTGGGCGAAGGCGGCGACATCGCAGGTCATTCCAACGGCAAGCGCCGTGAGCGTGGTGGACTGTGGCAGGCGGTGAAAGATGTCTTCTCCACCACCAAGGCGTGTCTTGGGTGGATGATTGAAGCGTACTGGTATGTAATCAAACCCGTGTTTGATTCGAGAGAAGAATTGACGTGGTTGGACGTCATGCGCCTCGGCATGGCGTTGCCTGTGCTTGGGTTCATGTTGATGAGCTTGGTATGGGCGATGAAGCTGACGTCTGTTGCATTTACATGCTCGAGACACGGCAGCCAGGCGGCATGGGATGAGCTGATGAGCCAACTCCTGGCATGAAGTGTCGGACGGGACGGGAGGACGGATCGTGGGGGGTGTTACTTGGTATTGTTTCGGGAGCCGTGTGGCGTGTTACGAATATTTCTACTTGTGCGAGCATTCCTACTCGTGGTTTGCACGTACTTGTGGTTGTTTGATACTACTACCTAGCGGTCAGACCGGGACTTAGATGAATAGCTACCGAAATTGCAGGCCCGATGTCGTCGGTGGAAATGCCTCTGTTGTTGAGGGTGAACATCTGATGAATCCGACGTTCGGCTTCCCTTAAGCCGCTTGGTTGGAAGTGAGGGCCGAGATATGGGGCGGTAAGATATTATTGCAGGGCAGACTAAGCCAGTTTGAGGGACATCTCGACCGTTCTTTGGGAAGGTGAGAAAAAAAAAGAAAAAAAGAACAACCGGCAGTGGCCACTACCAGCCAGTTAGGTGGCGGGTACCTGAGGGTACAGGGCAAAATGGCTGAGAGGCGACGTCTCTCTGATGACCTCGCATGGCATCGGAGGGCTGAGACGAGGGCGATCGGGGAGAGCGGAGGAGGAGCGACCAATGAGAAGGCTTCATTTAGCAATCAGTGCAGGAGCGGTGGGTGGGGCTACCCCGCGCTGGCCTCTGGCGACACTCGGAATGCAGAGGGAGTCTCCGATGATCGGACCACTCAGCAATGAAGCTCGAGTTGGAAGGGGGGCAATGAAATTTTGTTGATAAACCAAGGGGCCGCCGACGAAGTATATCGCATTTTCTTTCTCTCTCCTCCTCCTACTCCATATTTCCATCGTTCGCATACTTCAGACGAAGCCTGCATCATCTTGCTTTGCGTGTGCCGTGTGCATCGAAGGATCTGAGTTGTGCTTGCCTGCCACTACTCTCGATCACACCTTCCGTCTTCTGCATCTGCATTTTCTGCCTTTATTAGCCAACCCCGCCACTCTCCTCACTCCTCACTCGTCAATCCCCGTCTCGCCGAGAGATCGTTGTTACACGGCTTCCTGATCCTTCCCGCCCACCATGCCTGCGCCCGTGGCATCTCCGCAGACATTATACGACAAGGTCTTGTCGGCACACATTGTCGATGAGAAGCTTGACGGCACCATCCTCCTGTACATTGGTGCGTTTGGCTCGATTTGGAGGAGGCAGAGAGGATTGGAAAACTGACCGACGATAGACCGACATCTGGTCCACGAAGTGACATCACCAGTAAGCCAGTCTTCGCTCTTTTCCTCGATAGACTTCTGCTAACCCGACTTCTCCAACAGCAAGCTTTCGAGGGCCTCAAGAATGCCGACCGAAAGGTCCGACGACCGGATTGCACTCTGGCCACTACCGATCACGTACGCTTTCAATTGTTCGTTTGCTGATTGGAGGATCCACTGACATGATTTTCCCTACAGAATGTCCCCACCAGCTCGCGCAAAGGAATGAAGGACATTGCCAGCTTTATCCAGGAGGACGATTCGCGAACCCAAGTAGTGACTCTCGAGGAGAACGTCAAGGACTTTGGGCTCACATACTTTGGCCTTGGCGACAAGCGACAAGGCATCGTGCACGTGATTGGCCCCGAGCAGGGCTTCACTCTCCCCGGAACAACGGTGGTTTGCGGCGACAGCCACACGTCGACGCATGGCGCCTTTGGAGCGCTGGCCTTTGGCATTGGCACCAGCGAAGTCGAGCACGTGCTGGCCACGCAGTGCCTCATCACCAAGCGCAGCAAGAACATGCGCATCCAGGTCGAGGGCGAGCTGTCTCCCGGTGTCAGCTCCAAGGACGTGGTATTGCACGCCATTGGCCTGATTGGCACTGCCGGTGGTACTGGTGCTGTTATCGAGTTCTGCGGCTCCGTCATCCGCAGCTTGAGCGTCGAGGCCCGCATGTCCATCTGCAACATGTCCATCGAGGGTGGTGCGCGTGCTGGCATGGTCGCCCCCGACGAGGTCACCTTTGAGTACCTCAAAGGCCGACCCTTGGCCCCCAAGTACAACTCGGATACCTGGCACAAGGCCATAGCCTACTGGAAGTCGCTGCAGTCGGATCCCGGCGCCAAGTACGACATCGACGTTTTTATCGACGCCAAGGACATTATTCCCACCGTCACTTGGGGAACCAGCCCCGAGGATGTCATCCCCATTACCGGCAGTGTGCCCGACCCCGAGACGTTCAGTACCGAGGCGAAGAAGGCTGCCGGCCGTCGCATGCTGGAGTACATGGGCCTCACGGCGGGCACTCCCATGGAGGAGATTGAGGTCGACAAGGTCTTCATCGGCTCCTGCACCAACTCCAGAATCGAGGATCTGCGAGCCGCTGCCAACGTGGTCAAGGGCCGCAAGATTGCCGAGAACATCAAGCGCGCCATGGTGGTGCCCGGCTCCGGTCTTGTCAAGACGCAGGCTGAGGAGGAAGGACTCGACCAGATCTTCTTGGACGCTGGCTTCGAGTGGCGAGAGGCTGGATGCAGCATGTGCCTGGGCATGAACCCCGACATTCTGGCTCCCAGGGAGCGATGTGCCAGCACGTCCAACCGAAACTTCGAAGGTCGCCAAGGCGCTCTCTCGCGAACTCACCTCATGTCCCCCGTCATGGCTGCCGCCGCTGCCATCGTCGGCAAGCTGGCCGATGTGCGCAAGCTGTCTCACTACACCCACGACTCGACCTTTAAGGCGCGCGAGCTCCCCGCCGAGGAGCCTCACGCCGACGAGAGGACCAAGGACGACTCGGAGGAGAGGGAGATTATTGGCGATCAGCCCCGCGACGAGCAGCCTCACACCAACACGCTGGCGGCCGAAGCCGGCGACGCGGCCGGCTTGCCCAAGTTTACCATCTGGAAGGGCATCGCGGCGCCCTTGGACATGTCCAATGTCGACACCGACGCCATCATCCCCAAGCAGTTCCTCAAGACCATCAAGCGCACCGGTCTCGGCTCGGCCGCCTTCCACGCCCTCCGATACAACGCCGACGGGTCTGAGAACACCAACTTTGTGCTGAACAAGGAGCCTTACCGCAAGGCCAAGATCCTGGTGTGCACCGGGCCCAACTTTGGATGCGGCAGCTCGCGAGAGCACGCGCCGTGGGCTCTGCTTGACTTTGGCATCAAGACCATCATCGCGCCCTCGTTTGCCGACATCTTCTTCAACAACACGTTCAAGAACGGCATGCTGCCCATCAAGATTGATAACAAAGAGCACCTAGACGCTATCGCCGCCGAGGCGCGGGCCTGCCGCGACATTGAGATCGACCTGCCCAACCAGGTCATCAAGAAGGCCGACGGCGAGACCATTTGCAGCTTCGACGTGGAGGAGTTCCGCAAGCACTGCCTGATCAACGGCCTGGATGACATTGGCCTAACGATGCAGATGGAGGACAAGATTGGGGCGTTTGAGCGGCGCATGACGGAAAACACACCCTGGTTGGACGGTACTGCGTACCTGAAGCGACCCGGGCAGGGAGGCAAGCTGGCTGCTAAGGCGGTGGCGATTCCCAAGACGAACCGCGGCGAGGAAAAGACTGAACCCCTGGACTGGTAAACGGGGGGGGGAAGGAAAGGGACCGACTGGAGTTGGGTCACTTTGGCTTTTCAACGGCGAAAGGGGGTGGAATTTCTAAAGCATATATCTGGGCATTCTTGCGGCATCTTTTTTATAATGGGAATGATGGCGAGCAAAGGCTTCTGCCCTGCCGCCGACCTGGGGGAAAAGTAAAATCGTCTGCTTTCAGACGGGAAGGGGATTGATGACACGACGAATCCAAGGCCGTGGGTAAAAGATGATGTCTTGACGGCCGATGAATTGAAACCAAATTTCTTGTTCATATTTGAGTCTGATAAGTGCTATTTCTATGATGGTGTATGGCCAAGCAGATTGAGTTACATGGAATAAAAAGGGGGCCTCAACCCCTTCACGCCTCCTCCCTCAACACGCCAACATGTACGACAAAGCCAGCCCTGTACCTCAACTCGTCGGGCAACGCCTCGTCCGGCACGCGCCACACGCGAAACGCGGCGTGAAAGGCCTCGAGCCACGCGGCGAAGACGTGGTCGTCGCGGAGCTGTTGGCCGACGACGCAGACGGTTGGGTTCTTAACAGAAGTAGAGGTTGTGGAGGAGGAGCAGGAGTCGAGAAGACGCAGGCGGCACGCATCGATGCACGTCTGCACGAGGGGCCCGACGAGAGAAGTGTTGTACACGCAGTCACAGGCCACCACGGCGTCAAAGCTGCGATGTTGGGGAGTGCCGGTTAGGGAGGGGGTTATGGCGTCGGTTTCCCAGTCGAGGGGGGTGAATGATATGGTTGCGGGAGCAGGGTTTGAGTGAGGAGTGGTGTGTGTTGCTGCTGCTGCCGCTGCTGCGCGTTTCTTACTCCGCGATGGCTTTGAGGCAGAGGCAGAGGAGGATGGGGAGGAGACCAAGGCCGAGTTCTCATCGAGGTTCCGCTGCACCAGCCGCTGCACATACGCCTGGTCCGTCAACACATACCTCCCCACGCGCCTCGCGAGCGCTAGCGCAATAAGCGGCGAGATACCGCACCCGAGCTCGAGGACCGATGAGTCCGGACCGAGGACGCCCGACGCGAAGAGCGGGTTCGTCGGGGCGGCGAGCCATTCGGCGAAGCGGGGGGTGATTTTCCAGAGGACTGGGGAGCAGAAAGGGATTACTTTGACTGATGAGGCTGAAAAGGAGAGGGAAAGAGAGGCTGACCGGCTCCGGTGGTGCCGCCTGGGCGGTTGGACGAGAGTACCGCGGGGGACTGGTGGATGCAAAAGTCGTGGCCGGCGACGGCGACGTCGAGGGTTGGGGCGCGGGGGTCGATGAAGCCGAGGTTTAGGGACGGAAAGGGCTGCGAGTAGAGGAGGAAGGTCTCTGTGAGAGTATTCCATAAGGGAGGGTTAGTCTTGAAGGTGTTTAGAAACTGAAGGTATGTGAAAAAGTGAGGGTATTCGCAACTTTGCAAACCACTTTTCTCCTGAGGGATATTTAACAAAACTTGCCTTCATCCGGGTCCTCGACCTCGGGTTCCAAACCCTCCACCAAGGCAGAAATGGACGCCTCCATGGCCGTCTTCCAAGCGTGCTCAACGAAACGCCGTTTTTCCTCTCGAGTCTGAGGAGAGGTGAAGCCAAGGTGAGGCCAAGGTGAGATGAAAACGGTCGAGACGGAAGACCCACTTTCATCCAGTCCAGCAGCCACGAAAATAAGCACTCGTTCAGCCAAGATGCAAGCATGCATAGATTGCATAATAAGACGACTTGTTACTCGTGAATTGAAAATCTCTAAAACTGCACACCTATTCGGGCTGACCTCTTCAGCCTGGAATGCGCTTCAGTTTGCTTTACCTCTACTTGCTTCTGCCTGCCTCGTCCCCCCTTACACCGCTCAGTTGCGCAGATGTGCAACTCTCACGGCAAGACTGCCAGAACCTCCGGATAACCCGGACTTTGCCATCTGTCATCTCTGCCCCCAAGAAACACCCCAAACAAAGAAGCACGACAAACAAAATAACACGTGATTCTTTCTTGCTGATACAAGTCATGCTCCGACTTGGCGAGTCCTCCAAGAAAAACTAGGGAAAAAGGCAAAAGCAAAACAAGCAATAACGACAAAAAGCCAAAAGCTCCTCACTCCCGGTCCCTAACAGGCCAACATGCTGTACAACGAATCGACTTCTCTTTTTCATGTTTTGATTTTTCCCAAGAGTGGTGAGCGAAGCCCTACACCAAGCCGTCATACAAAGACAATGCTGAAACGATTGTCTCGTCCCGTTTACTGCCCTCCTTGAACTCCTCCATGTCCAAGCTGCCGTTCTCGTCCTTGTCCATCATGTTGAAGATCTTCCTTACTCGCTTTTCCGGTGTATCTTCGTCTTCGGGGAGTTTCACCATGGAGCCGACCTAAGGATTGTCAGCAGTCGTCAAAGCATATGGCCGGGGGCTTCGCTGCGTACCATCTTATAGATGGCCTCGACAATCTTGAGCATCTCATCGTAGCTAATCTTGCCGTCTCCATCAATGTCGTATAACTGGAAGGCCCAGTCCAACTTGTCCTCCATTTTGCCTCTGCTAGTAACACTCAGCGCGCAGATGAACTCCTTGAAGTCGATGCTGCCGGACTTGTCACTGTCGAATACGTTGAAGACATAATCTGCGAATGAACTTGGATCTCCAAACGGGAAGAACTGCCGGTATATCTTCTGGAACTCCTCCTTGGTGAGCATGCCCGATGGGCAGTCCTTGAGGAAACCTGTAAACCCTCGTTGGTTAACCTTGGCACAAGAACGCAGCTCGCCTCCGCCCTATGACATGCGCGAGCGAGAGGCATGCCAAGTTTATCTTACCCTTGTACCACTGCTGGAGCTCCTTCTTATCAAAGTGAGTGGACTTTTGAAGCTCGGCAAGCTGGTCTTGCGAGAGCTTGGACTGCCTACGGGGAGAGGAGGTTAGCGAGGGAGTCGTGGGGGACATGCATCAATCTTCAATGACGTCGCCTTGCCCAAGCAAGATGCAAGTCAACCAGGTGAAATCAGCCCGCCTCGCAGCCCGATGAGGCTGAGCGCGGGCAACACGTATCCCCGCGGCGGCAGCGTCGGAGAAGTCGATAACGGGCGAGGTAACAAAGCATACGAGGGGAGAGGGTGGACTCACGACTTGCCCATGGTAGATCAAGGTCGGGGTTGTTCGAAGCGGCGGGAATGAGAGCGCGAATTGCGCTGACGTGCAGGGTTGCGGGTGGGCTTGGAAGCGATTTTATGGGCGGTAGCGGGGGAGAAACCGGGCGAGCGCGGGATATTAACGGAATCGTATTAGAAGGGATCGGTCGTCGCCAGGTGGTTTCGCGCAGCGAGCGAGGCAGGAGAAGAAGTCGCGAGAGGTAAAAGCAGCGGATGTGCGGAACGAAGCCCGATGTTGATGGATGAGGGGGGGAAGCGCCGCAAGATCGTGGGACGAGGTGGCGGGACGAGTGCAGGGCGTTATCGGGCGCCGGGGTACGTGGTAATAAGTCGAGCGGCACAGTGTAGGAAACAGGTTACGGGGACGAAGAGAGGGGGGTCAAATAACCGCAAGATGGTGAGGACGTGAGGAGGAGGAAGAAGAAGAGAGAGAAAGGGCAGAAGCGGTCGAGGAAGAAACAATGTTGGAGGGAAAGTTGGACTTGGTTTACGTGAGCAAACGATGCAAGATCTGGGGCGCTGTTGTTTGAGAAGAGTGGGCAGGAAGCGACTCCAGGGACTCCAGAGGGGAGTCTGAGGAAGGAGGCTTGAATAGGCAGGCACGCCCAGCAGGCCCCCGCCAGGTTCAAAGAGGGGTCACGCGAGGGACGTCACTGGTTGGCCCGATGCGATGGGGAGGGTGGGGTAAGTGAGGCGCTGGGAGTGGCTGACACTGGCTGCTTCAGTGCTGAAGCCACTGGAACGGTGAAATTTGCAGTGGATGACGTCCCTCAACTCGCTCGACTGCCTCCGACTGCCACCTCTTGGGGGCCGAGATTGCCCCCTTCAAGGCGACGTGGCTTGGAGCCAGTGCGTCATTGCATCAATTACGGCCACTTTATCAGGACAACGAGGCAACGCCCGACGAGTCGCGGGAGCTTACTTGGGAGAGCTTGCAAATGTCATTCTGCGGCAAGTCCCGCTCCTCAAGAAATACGCGGCCTCGGTCTCTATCCATCCATCGCGGAGAATACCTCATCAGGTTCGTCATAAGTCTCGTCGTGGCGGGGTGCAATCCAACATGTCCGGCTTATCCCCTCAATCTCTCAAGTTCAACCTCCCCACCACACAGCTGTTCAACATCTCGAGGCTGAGTTTTTTACAATTTCAACCTCGCCAAGCCGGATCAAAAAAACCACTTTATCGCCGTTAAGCTTCTGCTGCGCCCACTTGCCACGCACAGAAGACGTGCCAAGCTAGTTAGCATCAACCCGGCTACCTCTCCTTACCGCTTCTCTGGCCTCGTCTTTTGGTGTTCTTTCTCTCATTGCTTCCCGTTGTGCTTCGGCCTAGTTTGCACCGCCCCCTTTGTCTCGGATGAGGTGCCCGACAAAGGAAAGTCGATTGGATCAATCAGACTCCATCTAGGGCACGGCAAACCGGCCTTGCCTCGATTTCTTCGTTAATCATCTGATAGGTATCTCGATACATGGATCATCCGTCTCACGCAAAGGGAAGCTCCTTTGGCTGTGATTTCATGTCGCATCCCGAAAACCTCCACCAATCCTTGCGCGTATTCATGAACAGCCATCGCAGGAGCACGCCCACTATCCACGGAAAAGGGGGAAAGTCTTTCCAAACGCCGTCGCCAAACGTCTTGTCGTGGAGGACCATGGCGATGGGGAAGACGTTGGTCTACTATGATCAGCGAGTACTCGACAAAGAGAGCACATCACGCAACTCACCCGATACGTCGCTTGCCTCATCCCCTTCCCAATCACGCCGTCCATGGTCTTCTTGAACCACGCCTCCCAGTCGCACCTGTCGTCGTACCGCGCCATGGCCACGAGCGTGTCGATCTCGTTGGACAAGTGCCGCCGCAGCACCGCCCCGAACGAATCAACCAAGCCCACGAGCCTCTCCCCGTCGTACTTGTCCGCCCCGGAGCTCACCGCGTCCAGGTACGCGACGTACCGCTCCACCCCCTCGTGGAACGCCCCGTGCTCCTCGACGTTGCCGTCCATCAGCCCCGGCACCCCCGTGATGCGATTGATGTCCGGGAACACCGTCTCTTCCTCCAGCTGGTGGTGCTCCTCGAGCGCCGTCGCCCACGCTCGCGCGAATCCGACAAAGTCGTCGCGGTCCTTGGCCGTGCCGCGTGCGCCGATGCCGACGGCTTGGTTGTAGATGGCGTTGAGCCCGCGCAGCAACACGTTGTGCACGAGACACATCTCCGACGCGAGCACCTGCACCCCGCGCGGTTTCTTGCCGGGTGAGAGGTTGGCTCTGGATGGTGGGATGAGCTCGAAGGGCGTGTCGACCCAGACCTTGGGAGTGGCCATGGAGGGCTTTGCAGCCTTTGAGGCTTAAGTCAGTGGCGAGTAAAGTATCGGAGGGTGTAAGCAAGGGCGAGGACCGAAACACCATGCACAAAGACGTAGAAAAGGTGTCCGTCCATTCAACTGACCTTGACCGGCGTAAGCCCCCAAGTTTATATGTTCCCCCAATCTTCCCTCCCCGCCTCGATCATCCAGGCCACATAAGCCTAGGTATAGGGCTGACCTCTCGGCTCTGACATGGCCGCCATCCAACCAAATCTGGACGCGACCTTGTCGAAACTGGGCAATTTTGTCGACTTAGCACATGAACTCTCCCCTCCTGCTTATGCCCTACGCCAATCCGCGACTCCTCATTCGCCCTTCGTAGGAGGAGGGCCAGGAACTGGACAAGGGATCCGGTGAGAAAATCTCACGTCAGGATCCTGATATATCCGTAAATATCCTCGACTCGATATCGATTCGCTCGAGCCTGATGGGTTCTTTTCGTCCGTCTCTTGTACCCTGTTCGCGTAAGCGAGATTCGACGACTAGTAGTACCTTGTGACACTTCACATTTCTCAACAGCAAACATCACATTACAAGCGACTTCGAACAAGAAGCATGCCTTTTTTGTAAATGCTCCTAAAAGCCGAGTGGTATCTCACATAACCCCGCCCGCCCTCCCTCCCCGATACATGCTCCTCATTGAATGCTCGCGTACTCCTGCTACAAAAACCCCAAGTGGACGAGCCCCTGTCCACGCCGTAGACCGATGAGAAATATTTAGAGTGACAACTTCCGCCCGTGTCCCTTTTTTATCCCACCACCGCCTTCATGCTCAAGCTCTCGAGGAACCCGCCGAGGTCCTCCTTCTTGACTTCCACCACGCAGTGCTCGAAGCTGTCGATGCGCACCCTGGTGCTCGTCTCCGACACGACTTCCTGGAACGCGCTGCCAAACTTGTTGAAGCCGTACCCCTTCTCGTGTTCCGTCTCGTCGTCCGAGTCGTCCGAGTCGTCGGAATCAGAGCTGTCGGAACCTTCAGACTCCGTCTGCAGCTCCTCGTCGTCGCCGGCGTCTCGCCGTGCCGCAATCTTTTGCTCTCGGATCCTCTGCTTTGCCAGCCGCGCAGCCTCTTTCCTCTTGAGCTTGTCTTCCCTCTCCGTCTTGCGTTTCTTTGCCGCTTCCCTGTCCAAGAAAGTCGTGTCTGGGCCACCGCCACCGCCGGTTCCGACAACGACGTAAACACCACGCTTCTCGTTGAGACTGGCCACCACGAGCGGCGTACCTCGTCCACCGTGCGATAGTTTTCCGTGGGCTTCTCTTTCTTGTTCAGCAAGAGCCTCTCCGATCCAGAGGGACAGCTTGGTTAGGGCGGCCGGATGGGTAAATAGCTGCACGTCGGGTCCATCCTTGACGACGCACATACGAAACGCTCGAAGGTGTTTGATCTGCTTCTTGTTGATGACGGAAGTGCCGGTGCGGTAGATTGCCCGGTGAAGGAATTGGGCCGTGGGAACTCCGGCCTTGAGCGCATCGATGCTGTCCAAATATGTTAGCACTCTGGGATGCCCCTCACACGACAGCTGACTTACTCCTCTAGGGCATCGTATGCTTCCCAGAACCGACCAACCCATTCCTCTCCTTCTGCCTTGTACTCGTCGTCCTCCTCAAACTCGCGGACTGCCTGACTTGATGCCTGTGTCGCGTCCGCGCCATGAGCATGCTTTCCGACTTCGAGCAGCGCGCCTATAACCACTCCAACATCTTGAGCACTCAGTGTTGCTCTCCATCCCCAGCTTCGGACAAAACCCCAGCCATCTTTTGCACCTCCGCGATCTTTGCCGTCCGTCTCTACTGACGGCACCATCTCATCAAGGTTGTAGAGAGAGCCGTACTTCAGAAGTTTAGCTCTCAGCTCTCGCTTCAGCACCATGTCCATGTGGGTGTAGCTTTGTTTGCATTGCGCGAGACTGACTCCCATTTTGGCAAGGAGCTTGTGTAGTCGTTTAATGCCTGTTTCGCTCCAGGTTTTGAGCCGGGAGAAGAGGTAGGGCGAATGCAGCATGCTGTCGTAGAGACTCCAATGTCGGATGAGTAGGAAGCGAGGTTCTGGTGAAAGGCGAATGCCCGTATCCTCGGGATTTCTGGCCGTCGTGGGAATGACGCCCGTGTTTTCTGGCGCGACTCGTCCGTTTGTGATTTCAGGCGGGTTCAAGCGCCGAACCTCGTCACGGAGTAATTGTCGTATCCTGGAGCCTCGTACGCCCAACCACCCCGTGGGCCGGCTCCGATCGCTCTGCCTCACAGGAGCAGCGACTCCCGCGGATGTTCGTCCGTATAATTCCATGGCGCCGACGCCCACAATGGTGAGCCATAGTAGGTCGTTGTCTTCTCGGCCAAGCTCGGACGCGAGCGAGTACATCATGGAAGACAATGGCTCTGAAAATGACGAGCCGACCTTGTAGTACTTCTGCAGGACCTCTTCTTTCTCTCGTCGTATTCGGAGGAGTCGTCTTCGAAGAGCTCGCGCAGAGGCTGCCGGTGCTTCTTGGGCCCCTGATGGAGGTTCAATTGGGTCGCTTGAGAGGCCGAGATCGGGTTCGCGTAGAGAAACCAGGCCTCTCGGTTGAGGACGTCGCGGTGATTCGGGTATAGGGGTTGACTGTCCATAATTAGCACCATTCTCACAACTGTTCCGTCTAGCACATACTGAGTTGCTCCTTCGACGTTGCCGTGGCCTATCTTCGTCACTGAGCTCGTCATCCGAATCTAACCAGCTCTTTCGTTTTTGGCCGGCGCGTGCTGGTTCTTGTACGAAAAGGCTGTCTTCGTCGTTCTCGTTGTCAGATCCCCCCAAATCTTCACCATCATCATCTATATCTGGCATGTCGACCAAAGCGAGGTATGCGTCCCGCTCTTCCACCATGCCTTCTTCAATATCCCCATCGTCATACACGACGATACCTCCCTTACCCGGTCTAAACGTCCGAGTGATCTGTCCAGCCTCGACACCAGGCGGGCTCCTCGATTGGTACGATGACGATGCCTCGGTGGTAGGATCCAAGGGTAAACCGCCATATATGTTGGCCAGATTCCATGGTCGATGCGAATCCATTACCCACACCTCGACGCCACCATAGGGAATGCTCTCTCCTTCAGGCTCAAGCCCAAGGAGAGGCCCGAGGTCAACCATGCCGCCAACTCCCAAACAGACCACAACACCGCCACTGCCACCTCGGGTCTCCATCATGGGGACCACCAACTCAGCGCCAGCCTTCTCGAGGTCGGCATAGCCTGCCACAGGCTGGATTTTGTGCGGGATGTAGTCATGTTTAAGAAGTCTCGTCAGGATACGACATGCGCAGAGGGCGTCGGGTTCGAGGGCAACGAGGATGAGAACGGGCGGGGAGAGAGGATGTCGTGTGGTTTGCAGGTGCGTGTATAGTTTCGAGATCAGCGAGCGTGGCAAATGCATCGCGGGAAGGAATCGCGGTTGAATCGATCTTTACGGAACGTGGTATGCATGGAACATGTGGTGGTGATGGAGAAATTTGGGCGCGAGATGGACGTGGAGTAGTCGCGTAAAGTGCTGCCGAGTTGGGGTCGTACGGATGCAGGGAGAAAGCGGGAGGAAAGTGCGGGACTAATATGTAAGAAACAATTTGCATGCAACGCAATGTAATGTCGCCAATCCCAAAGAACCGTGTATCGACAGCAGCAGAGCATGAATGAACGTCAAGGTGGTGAGGCAGGAGTGTTGAGCGGGAGACGGCTCGTGAGGTACGAAACTACATGGACCACTTTACCAACCGTGTTTTTGGCGACGCGATTTCCCAGAACGCGCCTGGCGAATTGGGAAAGGCCCAGGTGTTGGACCTTCCTCACCAATTGAATGGAACCGCCCGGTGTGTTCGTTTCGTGGTGGTACAGCGCCTGTCGCCTGTAAAAATAGCGACCAGCCCGCTGGAGCTGAGGAATTGCAGTGGTGTGATAGGGCAATGGGTCACTGATGACGACGCCGGGCATCCTTGGCGATGAGGATGAGGAAGCATGAGGAAGGAAGGAGCGACTCGAAATCGAGAACGAAACCCTCCTGCAGTTCTCTCTCACTTTTCACCAACAGCTTCTCTCTTCTTCCTCTTTCCCTCTTCATCGTTCCAAAGAACCGCCCACGAGAACCAACGACTCCTCTTTTGCGAGAATTTTGTCTGAGAGCATCCGACGGTCCAACTCGATCCGATCCGGTTGAGGCAGTTATCCCCTCGGATCGTCAAAGTCAAGTCGAAACGCCTCGCAATCCGCCATTCCTTGTCGCAGCAAGTTGATGGAAACACCCGACAATGACTTGGCAGACGCAGGACCTTTTGTATATGGAAACCCTTCACAAATCCGTCAAATCAGCGATCCTGTTCACACCGATTTTGACGAATGCTTGTCGACAGCCAATGCTCGCTCATTCATGCAAGCGAACAAGGCTATAACTCCCCGAGCCGAAACCCCCGGCGCAGACGAGCACTCAAGGAACCTGGAACTGTCCACCCGCACTTCACCCGCGCGCTGATAATGCGATAACGCAGGCTGAGTGACTTCGCGGATGCCGGATTTTCTGGCCTTTGTCCACTAAAGACGCACTAGGCAGTTAGCTGCTGTCACAACTTGCACTGCGACTGCAGTCATTGCCCGAGGCCCCTCATAAAATCAGTCGACTGCAGAGGGGCCGTCAAGGTTGAAGCAAGGGAAAGCATCTTCGGCCAACTGGGGCGGCTGTTGAAGTTGAGCGAAAAGCGAAGGGCGAACAAAGAGGGTGTTGGCAGCATCTTCTAGCTCCGGGTCGGCCCAGGTGCAGATACCCAATTCTCCCCCATTCAATCCCAACCGGACGGTACGCTGTCTCGGGAGGCTGCGCTGGGCACGGAAGAGTATCGCAAAGGCAAAGGCGGTTGACGAGGGATTGAGGGGACCCCGAGGTCGAGGATTGGGTCTTGGGAGGGCTGGGAAGTGGCCCTTGCCTGTTCCGGGCGGGTATGGAAGTGTGAAGCATGGGGCTCAACGTGTGTGCAGCACCGGTACCGCAGGGAGGGAGCATGGATGGGCCGCCGTGGGCTGCACGCAGCGCGGGAGTGTGTCGTGCAGTCGAGCTGGGCTCGAACACCCACCACCAACGCTCGGAAAACAGGCCCAGTGCGGGCGCGGCTCAATGGCTTACCACAATGCTGGGAGACTGTTGACCAACAGCGAGGTGCTTGTGTAACGGAGGATTCAGTCGTGGTTGACCATTGCCGAAGACGACGACGACCGACCGAGACGAAGCCGATAATGGCACGATGCCCGAGGGAGCTTGGTGCCTCCGGAAGGCTTTGGTGCGTGCTTGGTGCCCCGTGGTGTGTCCCATGGTGTCCCATGGTGTCCCATGGTGTCCCTTGGTGTCCCTTGGTCTGCCCTTGGTCTCCCCTTGGTGCCATGTCGGCTCAGCACCAGATTCGATTTGGACGGTGCTCCGTGTGGACCGCTTGGCCGGAGGACCCAGGCCCTTCGAGTTTGATGAGACAAAAGGCAAAGGCAATGCTCCAGGAAAGCCATGATGCATGGCTTGAATGGCCCAGCCAGGCAGGCAGCCCACCTGGGAGACACTTGTGGACGCTTGTTTGCTTGGTCCGTCCGGGTGCATTAGCTGACTCGCAGCGCTCGCACCGTCTCTCCCTCGTTGGACCACGTCACGGCGGGTTGCATTGCGGTCGCCGTGCGGTCGCCGATCCGTGCCAGCCAGTGCTTTACCGACAGTACGAATCAACACAGGCTGCAACCTTGGAGGGTACCGAATTCCTGGGGCTGGGCTACCCTCCCTCCCGTTCTTCTGGAAGCGATTCCTCTCCCGCCGGCCAATCCCCCAACACGCTCAACTCCACATAATCCAGTTTGCTGGGTCTGCCTCTCTCTCGACGACTCCGGCCTGCGGTACGCACACACTCGCCGATACAACGTCTCTTTTCCAAGTCCCGCCGTGTCGGGCCTGCCTGACGACTGACTTTTTTCTTGCATCCCCTGGGCCCTGTTCGTCTCTCTTCCTCCGGGCTTCTTCGCCTCCTCCTCCTCCTAGCTTTTCCCCTACACTGCTCTGGGTAGGGCTCCCCAAAAGAGGCTCGGGCCTTGCCTTATGTACTTGGTATCCTCTCCTCTCAGATCCCCTCCCCTCTCCTCTCTTCTCTCCCGCCTCCCCCTCACCTCTCCTCCTCCATCCATCGCCCATTTCATCCTAGAACAATCCCTTCCCTTGGGTCCGGCTCATTTCTGCCCGGCCCCGGCACTCATCGGCGACGGCCCACCCAGTCCCTTGGGCCATCTGCATTCTGGCTGGTGTCTTATTAATTACTAAGACGTCAAGACCTCTCTCCTTTAACCAGCTCCCGCCTCTGCCTCCCGCCGGCTGCCCATGTATCCCCGCGGCTGCGAAGGCTCCTGGTCTGCCCTCTTGCAAACCGCCTCCGCCGCCAGCGACCCTACTCACCGAACAAGACACTCCCTTTTGAATAAGTCATGGACAACGACCCGGAAGATGACCCCACCTCCGACTATGGAGACTCTATGGAGACGTCCGAGTTCACCTCTGTAAACACCAAGGAGCTATACTCGTATGAGGCTGGGAGGTATGACTTGGCGATGTTGTCTTTTGCGTGTTGGAAGCTGATTGCCCGTTAGGAGATATCAAGGCTTTCTTCAGGGCCGATACGGCCTGCCCAACGACGACGCGGAGCAGTTCCGCGAGGGCCTGAAGCACAAGCTGTATATTGACTACCTGCTGGATGGCGAGCTGTATATCGCTCCCATCGGAGACAACCCGCAGAAGATTGTCGACCTCGGAACCGGCGTAGGCTTTTGGGCCCAAGATAGTGCGTCCCCCTGGCGACCATGAAGAGCGTAGCTGACCCAATGTCCAGTGGCCGAAAACTTCCCCAGCGCGCGTGTCATTGGGACCGACATCTCCCCCATCCAACCGCATTGGACGCCGCCCAACGTCGAATTCAGGGTGGAGGATCTCGAAGACGAGTTCCGTCCCTGGACAAACATATACAACGACTCCGATTTCATCCACATCCGAGCGCTGCTGCAAACCATCCGGCATCCTCGACAGCTACTGGAGAGATCGTTTGAGTAGGTCCCGCCTACCGGATGCGAAGGAGAAACACATCTGACTTGCAATACAGTGCCCTACGCCCGGGAGCCTGGATCGAGGTTCACGAGGTGGTGCCCTTTGTCAAGTGGGAAGAGGGCTCCGAAGACCACGGCGACCACCCGATGGACGCAGTCTACAGGCTGCTCGAACAACCGCCCTTTACAGAGCTATTCGGATGGAATCTGCGGTTCCCCGAGAAAATAGTCGAGAATCTCAAGGAAATCGGCTTCGTCGACGTGCGAGAAAAGCATACCATGGTGCCAATTGGTCGATGGCACACGGAACCGCGGATGAGAGAGATGGGCATGTTCTGCCAAAACCTCTGTGAGGATTGGATACGAGCACTTCTGGATCGACACAGTAGCTTGGGATTGAGCGAAGAGGAGGCCAACGAGATGGGCCAGCGAGTCTTTGACTCGTTCAACGATCCCCGCATCCACGTCCGACTCGATTGGATCGATTGCTGCGCGCAGAAGCCCTGGTCATAAGAATGAGGGGGAACCAACACACCGGTCCAGCAGCTATCAAACCGTCAGCCACATGTCTGGCCCCTGGCCGACTTGTCACTCCAGCGGCGTCAAAGCGTGCAGATGCACCTACGCCCGCGTCTGCAAGCCTGCAAGCCGCCGCCTGCTTCCGCCTCTCCGAAGGCCCCTCGTTGGGCAGCATGAAGAAAAAAAAAAGGCGTCCGTCTCGATTCACGCGGGGCCCTGCATAACATGGTTCGAGTGGCGAGTCTCGGCCCGTGTCTCTGGCCGTGACGGAATCGGCATCGCACGAGAGAACCGGTGAAGAAGGCCCGGCCGCTTGTCTCGTCGCCGCGAAGTAGAACACCCCCCAGAGATTTCATTCCAGGGGATCGGCTCCTCGAGTTTTTTTTTTCTTGTGCAGAAGTGCCCTTGCCCTTTGGGCGACGAGTCGGCATAGCCGGGGTTATGGTTTGGAATTGCATATCCGTATTAAAATATCGGTGAGCAAAGTGAAGTGTGCGTGGGGGCTGAAAATCAAACATTGGGCACTCGAAGGTGGAATTAGGCTTAGGACGACGACGGGCGCGAACCCACGACGTGACGACTTTGGAAGGGATGGGCATGATGGATTAATGAGAGAAAAAAGTTCTTGACTTGATGGAACCAATGGGGATATCATAACTGCTATGTACCTGATGTTTGTTTGCATGCCCAGCCGTATGCTATCCGGGCTGGAGATGTATCGTGGACACAACTGAGGGGAGTATCTAGAATAGACACCAAAACATGCCTTCCTCCTACCAAATTATCCAAAGTTCGCTCGCCCGCCCGCCTTTGCGTTTCGTGTATTCATTTATCCACCAGCGAGGTTAGAAGACGCTTGTTTCGAACCTAACGCATGCAAGCACCCTGTCGTTGCATCATACCCAATTACTACCTAGTCAAAAACGGCTTCACGGGCTTCAGTTGCCGTACATGTTGTTATTGCGCCGGTCGGGGGGACTAGCCATGCCCATGGCGCCTCCTGGTTCCGGGACTGTTCCTGCTCCTGGTCCTGGTCCTCTCCCTCCCCCTCCCATGGGCGGCATCTGGTGATGCAGGGGTCCTCCTCCGCCGCCGCCCATAGCCGGACCCATGTCGGCGCCCGGGAACGGGCCGAACGAACCGAAGCCACCCATGGGCGGGAAGGCGTTTGCCGTGTCGGCGCCGCCGTAGCCCGAGATGAGGTACGACCAGTCCATCTCGCCGGGGTCGTCGGCCGCGTTGACAGAGCCGGAGCCCATAGGCGGACCCGCGGTGGTGTTAGGATCGGTAGACGTAGGCGTCATCATGGCGCCCGAGTCGCTGGGCGTGTTGTTATTAGTATTCATGGACGACGACCTAGGAACGCTGATGCTCGGCCCGACGAGCGAAGCCGGGTCCGGCCTGTTCTCGGCGCGGGCCCTCCGGCGCGTCTCGGCGCGCTGCTTTAGCTGGTCAAGGAACGGCGGCCGCTCGACGACCTGCTGCCTCCCGGAGGCCCGCAGCGCCGCCTCGTGGGCCTCCCAGGCCTTGATGAAGTGGCTGCCGAAGGCGACGTGCATGGGGCTGTGGAAGTTGTTGAGCAGCCCGCGCAGCGAGTGGTTCCGCGAGATGGCGTCCCACGCGCGCTCGACCATGGGGCCGATGACGCGGTGGCGGAGCTCCTGCACGAGGAACATGTAGGCGGGGAAGGGGAAGTGGTGCATCGAGTACCACTTGAAGGGCCTGAGAGAGTCGGACGACTGCACCACGTTGTCGTACTCGAGCATCTGGGTGGCCTGGAGGAAGAGGTTGTTGCGCTCGACGCCCTCGAGGGGCAAGGGGTCGGCGTTGTGGCGACGCACGAGGAAGTCGATGATGCGCATCTTGCAGAGGGCCTGGCGCGTCATGGTGAGGGTGAAGAAGTGCAGGGGGATCTTGGGGTCGCATTGGGCCAGGTAGGTGCCCTCGATGTGGGCGCAGAAGCCCTCGAGGGTGTAGGCCGGGCCGTCTTGGCCGGCGAGGCGGATGGTTGTTGCGGGACGGGAGGAGGAAGAGTTGCTTCCGCTGGCGTTGGAGGAGGAGGGGCTCTTTTCGGGGTGGTTGTTGTTGGGGTTATTCATCCGGGCGGCATCGCGGTTACTGTCGCTCGCCACCGCCATGGCAATCTCGATGCGCGTCAGGGCAAAGAGCATCTCGGTCGGGCCCGAGTGCGGCGTCGGCAGCTCCTTTCCGTCGACGTGCAGGTCCGAGTCGTTAACGTTGAGAGGGATGCGGCAGTCGCCCCCGGACGACAGCGCCGTGACGGTCGAGCCCGTCATCTCTCCCATGCGGCGGTCGTAGGCAACGAGAGCCCACCAGAGACGCCTCCGCTGCTCGACCTCGAAGGGCGTGAGGCCGAACTGGGCTGCGTCGGTGTGCAGGCCCATCCGCTGGGCGATGCGTACGCCGATGCCGACGAGGCAGAAGACTTGCCGGGGGTCGACGAACCAACGGACTGCCATCTATTACGGGTGAGGCTAGATCATAGGATGGAAGGGAAAGGGGGGGCTTACGCAGTACAGGAGATAGGCTTGGAGGAGAATAGGATCGTTCACCCGCATGAAGCCGGCATTACACAGCGCCTGCTGAGCAGCCACATGGTACCGCCCCAACAGCTCCTGCCGGCTCTCGTGAAACTTGGTCTGCACGTCGGCCTCCTCCAGCGAAGTAATGGCCAGCAAGTAGATGGAAAACATGAGGGCCTCGATGTTCTTGGGGGCCCTTTCGATGTCGGTGCTGGCGGCGATGACCTGGGCCTGCACCGACGGCACGTGGGTGATCTTGAGCAGGGGGTTGATGTTGTCAATGTAGATCTGCCACAGCTGGAAGATTTGTATGGCCGGGGGGTGGTAGCCCGTGATGGGGCCGGGCTGGCCGCCGCCGATGATGAAGGGGAAGCCGTCGGTGGCGAACATGCGGTCAAAGGCCCGGTGGATGGTCGATAGGCCGCCCGTGTTTTCTTCGTCGGAGGAGTCGTGGAGGAGGTCCTCGCTGGCGCGGAACTGGAGGCGTGAGTACTCTTTTCTGTTGACAAGACGGGGTGGCTATGCATACCTCCTTGTGTAATGAGAACCATGCGTTGCCGATTCTAAGCCAGGGTCAGTAACACGAAACGCCATCTGTAGAACATAGAACCTACCTCGACACTTGCGCAGCAGACGGAGACTCGCTCGCCTCAGGAGACGTCTTCAGCCCATCAAAGTGATCCTGCAAGTCCTCGACCTCGTCGGCCGGCGGCCCATCCGGCCTCAGCTCGTGGCCAATGGCATCCACCTTGACGCCATGCTCGGCCAGCAACATCTCGTACTTCTTGAGGCGGTCGATGAGGTCTTTCTCCTGCAGGCGCTTCTTCCTCCGGCGCGGCGGCTGCGGCGGCACCACGCGGCACTCGACCTTGGCCTTGACGCAGTTGGCGCAAGGCTTGTTCTTGTCGCACCGAACCTTGCGCTGCTGGCAGAGCACGCAGCTGGTGCCTCGCGTCAGCTTGACGCCGGAAGGGTCCATCGGAGGGTATGCTCCGGGAGGTTGCTGTTGGCCGTACGGCCCCGGGTGCGGCTGCGGGGCCGCCGGGTCCGGCATGGGTTCGGCGGGCATGGGAGGAGATGCCAAGCCGGCAGGTGGCTTATGCCGTCAGGGGAAGTGAGTGTTGGTGGTACTATACGGATATGTACGTATCACCCGACTGGCCGGAGCTGTGAGAGAGGGACGCCGGCCAACATGGGGCTTGACCAAGAGGCGAAGCCCGTCTCCAGCCGTAGGGCTGAGGCGCGCGTGATTGGCTGAGAAAGCCGTCGGCTGAGAGAGGTGTCAGTCAGCTGAGAGGGGGGATCGATCCGAAATCAATAAAATGTGCGCTGCTTCGGCCTTTTCGGGTCCGCAGGTAGCGCCAAGTCGCCGCGTGCACGAGGGAGGAGCCGATGTAGCTGGGAATGAGTGAGGTACCTATGAGATGTCTTGGGGTGAATTAGATGAGGATGGATGGCGAGTTATACATTGAGGATAAGATGCAGGATGGAAAGAGCGTGAGCGAGCGGAAGAAGTGGATCGAAACGCCCAACGATTCAAATCCTGATGCTCACGTAATAAAGCAAGGCTGGAACGAACGAAACGGGAGCATCTGTTTTCGACGGGGAGACGACTTGGGTAAAAATACGAAAAATACGCTTCAAATATGAACAAAACGCACAGCACCAGGCAACAACCTCTCGTCGGGCCTCTCCTCGGGGATGCAGGACAAGCTGGCGACGAGTACTTGCTGTGGTGTTTTCCGAAACGTGCCCGTCGGTCCCGAAGTGACCGAGCAGGTGCAGTGCGTGCAGTTCTTTCCCTTGTTATTGCCCCCCCTTTGGGTCCTTCCTTCCCTGTAATCAGTCGCTGCCCCGTGCCCAGGAAAGCGCGGGTTCCCAACTTGGTCTAGCGCTTCCGCATTCCGGATCCGACGATGCGGCCTCGTCCCCGAGATGGCGCGGGCCCGGTCGGGTGTTGTGACTTGGGAAAGAACCCGCAGCACAACTAACGCAGCGTGGTCTGCTTTCTCGCATGCTACTGTTGTCCGAAGAGATGAAGAAATGGTCCAAAATGTCCGCTATTTGCCTGCGCATGACCTAGAGAGGACGTTTACGATGGATACGGCGCAGGCCACGCTTGTTGTTAGGGACTCCTTTTTGATGCGTGCTGCAGATGGGTGCATCCCGGGCTATTTCGTATATATAGGGCTGAAGCCAGCTTTAGTGTTGAGCCACATCTACTCATTCTGCTTTAATCATTCTAATATATCAACTTGTACTTCTCACATCAACTCATCTTCCTTCTCACATCAACTGCTACCACACCAACTCACACACCCTCCACCATGTCGTCTCCTGGAGACTGCAGCACACCAGACCAAAATGTCACCACCAGAAACAAATCCGTCACCTCCCTTTCGTCGTCAGAAACCCACACGGCAACCTCGTCCCACGGCCTCGACGAGAAGCTCAAAGACACGCACCAACACCAGACCTCCCCGCTGAACCCATCACCCACAGAACAACCCCCTACTAACCCTCCGGTCGAACCCCCTACCGAAAAGGCCTCCCCGCCACAGCCAGCCTACTCCTCGGAAGCCGAAGAAAACTACAAGCCCAAGACGCTCGGCTTCTGGCTCATCATCATGTCCACCTTTGTGTCCATGTTCCTCGTCGCCCTCGACCGCACCATCATCTCCACGGCCATCCCGGCCATCACCAACGAGTTTGGCAGCCTGGGCGACATTGGCTGGTACGGCTCGGCGTATATGCTGACCACGGCTGCGTTCCAGCTGGTCTTTGGGCGGCTCTATCGCTTCTACGATCTGCGCTGGACGTTTATCGTTACGATTCTCATCTTTGAGATTGGTTCGGCTATATGTGGTGCCGCGCCCAACTCGACGGCTTTCATCCTCGGGAGGGCCATTGCCGGGTTAGGGTCGGCGGGCATCTTTACGGGGGCGTCGATGAGCATCATTCCGATGGTTCCTCTGCACAAGCGGCCAATGTTTCAGTGTAGGTCCTCTCTCGCAAATCGCGTCTGCTACCGCATCACTGACAGTATCAGCCATGTTCGGAATGGTCTTTGGCATCTCCTCCATCTGCGGCCCCCTCATCGGCGGCGCCTTCACCGGCCGCGTCACGTGGCGCTGGTGCTTCTACATGAACCTCCCCATCGGCGCCGTGGCCGTGGTCTGCCTGTACCTCTTCCAGCGGTCCCCCGAGCGCACTCGAGAATCTGTCCCCCCCCTGAAGCACCTCACCCGCCTAGACCCCTTGGGTACCCTCTTCTTCATCCCCGCCATGGTGTGCTTCATCCTCGCGCTGCAGTGGGGGGGCAGCGAGTACGCCTGGAGCGACTGGCGCATCGTCGTGCTGTTTGTGTTTTTCGGCCTGTGTGCTGTTGCTTTCGGGGCGGTGCAGGTCTTGTTGCCCGAGACAGCGACGATTCCCGTCAGGGTGATCAAGCAGCGGACCATGTTTGCGGGCTTCTTTGTCATGTTCTTCATGGCAGGGGCCATGATGGTGATTGTCTACTACATTCCGCTGTGGTGTGAGTGCTCCCTGATGCATTACCCCCCCTATACACATAGACACTTGTTCAGATATACTAACTCCCCCAGTCCAAGCAACAAAAGGCGTCGGCCCCGTCAGCTCCGGCATCTACACAATCCCCCTCGTAGCCAGCATGGTCGTCTCGGGCATCACCGGCGCAGCTTTCACCCAGCGCATCGGCTACTACGTGCCCACCATGATCGCCTGTCCCTGCATCATGTCCGTGGGCGAGGGCCTCCTCAGCACCTTTTCCCCCTCGACCCCGTCCTCCCACTGGATCGGCTACCAATTCCTCACCGGCTTCGGCCTCGGCCTGGGCATGCTGACCGTCAGCCTCGCCTTCCAGGCCACCCTGCCCAAGGAGGACCTCCCCACGGGCATCGCCCTGAGCTTCTTCGGCCAACAGCTGGGGGGCGCCGTGTTCGTGGCCGTCGGGCAGACCATCCTCAATGGGCAGCTGAGCAAAGGGCTGGATGGGATCCCAGGGTTGGACGCCAAGACGATTGTCAACTCGGGCGCGACCAAGCTGCGCGAGACGGTGCCGGCCGAGTACATGGATCAGGTCGTCAGTGCGTACAACCATGCCATCACGCGCATCTTCATTGCTGCATTGGCCTTGTCGGCTACGCAGTTGGTGTTTGCGTGCTGTGTTGAGTGGAAGAGCATCAAGAAGCCTGAGGGGGGCCCCCCTGCAGCCGATCAAGCGCCAGCTGAGGAGCCGAAGACGGAGGAACAGTAAGGGGTGGGATATACGGAGCACATTTTGTACGGATATAATGGATAGATAGATAGATGATTGGGTAACCAGGAGGATCCCATGTACATAGACAACTCAACCACTTTACTATAGTCACAGAACAAGAACACAATAGACCACACACAACTCCCTGCACCCTCCACTCCCTCGTGACACTCATGAACTGACCCTCGACGAACCCAACGGCTGTTCCTGCATACATTCAACTCTGTCCGCCTCACCCATTCGTCCCCCCCGGAAGCCCGAGCTCTTTCCCGGCTTTCCGCACATGTTCGGCAGGGGTCCTCGTGGCGGTCAACTCATCATGAGCATACCATCATGCCACACGCACGGCCGCTAGATTTGCCTTATAATAAGGGTCCTTCTCGGAGAATGCGATTCGGCAGCGACGAGGAACGACAAATCACCAATCCTCTGGTTCAATGTCGCCCCGCGACTCCATTTCGAAATGTTGTTCTGCTGCTGCACCTCGGCGTGGAAGGAATGGTGGTCCGTGGTGGCCACGAGGAGGACCAAGACAAAGGATCGGTGTAAGTCACACATTGGAGATGAGTGTTGGTGAGACAGGAGCAGAGACAGGACAGAAACAGGGGGACAGAGGAAGACAAAGAAGAACCCGTCTGGACACGTTCGCAGGCGCAATATATAGCCTCCCCCTTGAAAACGAGCCAAACGTCACTAACACGTCTCTCAAGCCCCTCCACCACCATACACTGAAAAGCCAGCACCAACACCCTCATCCCGCAGCATGTGCACGCAACTCAAGACGACCATGGCGTGCGGCTGCAGCTTCGTAGCGACCAATGTGGAAACCAGCACCAACGGTAGCAATAGCAGCAGTCCCAGAAGCAACAGCAACAGCCCCGGCAGCAACTCCAGCAGTCCTCGCAGCAACACCACCACCACCAGCGGCATCCCCGGCCTCGGCACCCGCTGCACCACCAACTGCAGCTCCCCCGAGATGCGCTACCAGTTCATCTATGACACGTGCGCCAAGTGCGACCCAGAGGCCCGCCGCCGGCTCGTCCGGCAGGAGTACGACTATCGGCACCAGGAGCTGTTCCGGCGGTACCTGGTGGCCAAGGAGGAAGGGGATGGAACGGCCATGCGGAGGCTCGAGGGCTTGATGATGGAGAACACGCTCATGACGAGGGAGAGGAACTTTGAGGTCGGGCAGGTGAGGCGGGATTTGGATGTCAGGTTCAATTCGACGTGGGAGGATTATAGGAAGTGAGGGGGTGAAGGGGAAGTGATAGGGTAAGAGAAGCGTGAAGGGGGTGAGGGAGAGGAAAAGGGGGAAGCAAAGGGGAGGCAGGGAGGAGTGGAAGAGAAGAGAACATCTACGTGTATACTACAATTACGAAGTCATGACTTATGAAGACACCTCAAAATGCAAAACATGCCAGTGATGCGCCGTGTATTGGAAGGGGTTGCCGTAAAGCTATTGTACAGTATTATCATGTGCATTATTATGCCCCAGCCGAAAGATGTCCTCGCATCTGCCCGGGTTTCTCTCTCTCTATGATCCCGCAACGCCAATAAGATAAGAAATAAATAGACTCAGATGACTCGGTTGAAAAAGAAATGATAACAGGCTGTGCGCTGTGCTGTGCTGTGCTGTGCTGTGGTAGACATGCTCGTAGTTGCGGTTCTTGATCCAATGGTACTTTTTTTTCGTAAGAATATCGAATGATGCTGTAGGGACGAATCATATGTGGCGTTTGTAGCGTTGTAGCGTTGTAGTAAATAGTATAGATGGTGAGCCTCGGCGTCGTCATCACAGAGACTTTGGCGAGGTTGGCTGTGGCGATTTGCACCGCGGCGTGGCAGCCTCGTAGCGAATCTCGCGAAACGAAGGCCGGCGAGGCTCCAGGCGCAGGAGCGGAATGTACTCCATCTCCACGTCGACGGATTCGGAGCTGGACGCCGTGGAAGCAGTCGAGGCTATCGACGTGGCCGGCTTATTCTTCTTGCAGGGCACGGGAGACGCAGACGAGACCTCGCTGAGGTGACGCTTGCCTGCAGAGGCAGAGGCAGAGGCAGAAGAGAAACCCATCATGAAGGAGGTGTGTTTTCGTATTGAGGTGCCAGACCTGGAGAGATGGAATGGAAATGGAGATGGACGTGGCTGGAGGACGGGTCAATACAGCCTTCATTTCAACCGTAGATGAGAGAGGGGAAGTAAATAAGAGAAAAGAGAAAAGCGAGGTGGTCTGAAAGGCAGGGGAGGTCGTCGGCCACAAATAGAAGCAGTGAGTGAAAGGATCAAGATCAAAGGCCTTGTGTGTGTGAATAGGTATGTATACATGGAATCCGCTGAGACCAACCTTGGCTTTCAACTCGAAGCTCTTATTAGAATAGAAACAGTGGAGGGCTCTTATGTGTGATAACCCCTGTAGCCATGACGGGAGGTTGCAGCAACAAAAAGGGCAACTCTCTCTCCAGAGTCCAGGGGGGTTTGATTGAGATCGGATCCGGGGGGGAGAGAGAGATGTGATGAGATTTGGGAGGCTTTTCCGCAGCGCCGAAGCCAAGTCAACTAAGACGGCCAAAGGGGGTGGGAAATGACTGGCGATTTCCCGAGAGAGAGAGAGAGAGAGAGCAAAAGGGGGAAACAAGGAGAAAGAAGAAAGGAGAGAGAAGCGACAAAGTGCCTTGTCTTCCCGACTCGTCTTCTTCTCGAGCTTCTCGTCCTTCTCCCTTTGCTCTTTTTTTGTTTGGGAAAGGGCAGTCAACTGATCAGTCCATCCTGAATTCCTCCCGCAGCTGAAAAAATTCCAACGTCACATCCAAATGAAAATGGAAGCAGGAGTGGGGAACTCCTGCCGCACGCTGTCTGTGTCCGTATTGGGCCAAGCCTGTGCGCTTAGTCATCGCGTAAGGCAAAGACCGCCGTAAACCCCACAACGGAAACCATTGCGCCGCGCGGGGCAGGAGCCTCACAGCAAGCGAAGCTCGCCTCCATCTTTGTTCGTCGATAATTCGAGCTCGACATCTTCAGCCTTGTGCTCATATTTTCCTCACCACCTATCCTCCACCACATCTCCAGCCTCGCCACTTCGCTCACATCTCCCCTCGCCCCCCCTCGCGCCGCCACCATGTCAGCAAACACCCCGAACCCCCTCCTCTCCTCCCAAAAGAGCTCCGAGCTTCACGCCGTGCTTCACCCGCTCGTCCTCCTCACCATCTCCGACTACATCACCCGCCACACCCTCCGGAATCAAGACGGCCCCATTGTCGGCATTCTTCTGGGCCAGCAGAATGGCCGAGAAATCACCATCGAGCATGCCATTGAGGGTCATGTGCATGAGGTCGCCGATGTGCCAGGCGGCTATCTCCTTCACCCTGACAAGTTCCCTCCACGAGTAGAGCAGAGTTCGTCGACTCCCCAACTGACTCCCCTCACCTCTTCTCGTCTAACACACCCCCAGTGATCGCCGTCCACAGGGATCGTCAGCTCGACCTCGTCGGTTGGTACACCCTCCTGCCCTCCTCGGGCCCGACGCCCACCATCATCCCCATCCACAGCCAGATCCTCGCCAACTTCAACGAGTCAGCCGTCCTCCTCGGCTTCCACCCCGCCGAGGTCCTCGACCACTCCGTCGGCGGCAAGCTCCCCCTCACCATCTACGAGAGCAATCTCGAGGTCGACGACCCCAGCCGCGCCGCCGCCAACAACAACGACGGCGAGGACAAGAACATGGACGACGGCGACCAGGTGGCCCCCAAGCTCAAGTTCAGGGAGCTCCCCTACTCGGTCGAGACGGACGAGACGGAGATGATCAGCATGAACTACATCGCCGGCGCGGGCGGCAACGCCTCGGCCGTCTCCGGCCCCCACGTCACCGCTGCCGTAAAGGAAGACAACAAGCCCGCCGCCCTATCCGTTGAGTCCAACGGCAAGGGCAAGCGCCGCCTCGTCGAGAGCGAAGACGACACAAAGGATTCCCCTTCGGCCGCCGCCGCTGCCGACGACGACGAAGACGAAGACGTCCCCCTCACCATCGAAGAGGACGAGACCATCGCCGCCCTCACCACAAAGGCCAACGCTATCAAGATGCTCCACTCCCGCATCCGCCTCCTCACCGCCTACCTCGAGCGCCTGCCCCCCTCTTACCTCGTCCCCGAGAAGCCCAACTCCGACGAGCTCATGGACGACACCGACTACACCACCCCGTCCCAGACCATCCTCCGCCAGCTCCAGGCCCTCGTCAGCCGCCTCGACCTCGTCATCCCCTCGGACCAGGAGTCGTTTGGCGCCGAGCTGCTGCGCGAGGCAAACGACGTCAACCTCCTCAGCCTGCTCAACGACATCATGCAAAGTACCAACCAGGCCCGCGAGGTCGGCAAGAAGTACAACATCATCGAAAACGCAAAGTTCGTCTTCCGCCGAGGCGGTCAAGAATACTCGGGCGACAACCCCTATGTCGGTCTGCGCAGCGCCGGCGATCTGCTCATGTGAAAGGGGCTCAGCCATTCTGTACATCTCTCTCTGGTTTAGCATGGCGTTGGGGCTTGAATGACTACAAACGTCCTATAGATGATGATCTCTCATGTCACAAGATCCACAAGATTCATATCGTCGCATACAAATTGCCAAAAAGAGTATTGCCTTCATGATGCCATGGATTATCTGCTTCTAAATAAGACATTTTCCTTTTTTTTTTTCTTGCTTCCCGTGCCCAAAATACCACCCAAATATTACCGCCTTCTTGTTCAAATATTTTCCAGCCAAGTCCAATCCCAAATCATAAACGCCAACCCATTTTCAAAAGTCCTTCCAATGCTTTGGCAGCTCGTCCCAGCGGCTGCCGGGATATCATAAAGCGCACAGTCTATCAGTCATAAAACGTGCATCGGTCCAACATATACCGTCCATCAAGCCTCAATCACCACCTTGATGACAAGCTTGCCATTGTCGTCGCTAGTGCGACTGGCGAGCTCGAAAGCGCCTTGAGCCTTGTCCAATCCCTTGAAGCGGTGCGTGACCATCTTGTCCAGTGATGGAAGCCCGAAGCCGGGGCCGTTGCGAGCCTGGGAGCACAACAGGCGGATGCCGGTGGGGTACGTGTTGGCGTAGCGGAAGATGCCCAAGAGGTCAATCTCGCGAAGGTGGGCTACCGACAGTGGGAGTGTCTGGATGGGAGTGCCCATGCCAACCATGATGACCTTGCCGCCAGACCTTGTGGCGTAGAGGCTGGTGTGCATGCAGGCCTCCTTGCCAGTACACTCAAAGGTGACGTCCACGCCGTCCTCGTCCTCTTCAAGCATGAAGTCGCCAGAAGGGTTCGCAATGGAAAGGATCTGAGCAGCCAGCGCCTTGGCATTGTCGAACCTGCTGGCGGGAGAAAAGGTGCTGCTGGCGGGTGTCATGATGCCGGAATCGGGGGTGGAAACGCCAGAAGGGACGTTGGAAGGAGTAAGGTATGACACGGGGGTGACATATCCATGGGTCGCGAACCCATTCTCGATTGCATAGTTGACACGGCCAGCATCAATGTCGGTAATGGTGACGGATGTGCAGCCAGACTGTCGAGCCATAGCAGCAGTAAGGAGACCAACAGTACCGGCGCCGATGACCAATGCAGTGGAGCCAGGCTCTGGTTTGGCACGGTTGACTGCATGAATAGCAACAGATAATGGCTCAAGAAGAGCTGCGGCCTCATACGAAACATTGTCGGGCAGCCTGAGATGGGTTATCAGTGGGCTGCGCGCAGATGGGCAACGTGGAGGGGAGGCTCACTTGTGACACCACACAGCCGGGTGATTGATCCTCTCTTGCAGAGTGCCTTGATAGTGAGGATAGGTCTTTGCGCTGCTCCTGAATCGAAGCTTCTTGCAAAGGTTGTATCGACCCTTGCGGCAGATGCCACACTGGCCGCAAGCGACGCCAACCTCGAGAGCCACTCGGTCGCCGAGCTTGAAGCCAGTGACCTGAGGGCCAATGGCGACTACCTCGCCCGACGACTCATGGCCTAGGGAAAGCGGATGACAAGCGCAGAGGTCACCATTGGCAAACTTCTTGTAATAAGACACGTCCGACCCACAGATACCGGTGGCCTTGACAGCAATCTGCAGCTCGCCCGCGTTGGGAGCCTCAATGGTTCGGGTTTCCTGGCGTGATGAGTTAGAAACAAGACTTCTCGGATAGGGCTGAGGAGGAGGAGGCGTGTAGGAGGAAACTCACCAGCCTCAGATCCCGGGGACCATGCAAGACTGAAGCATTGACAGTCGAAGGCTTGGAGCTGAAGACGGGTAGATGCGCGGGTGCATAGTCTCCGGTAGCAACTGGGGCCATGGTGATTGATGGTGACGCTTCAGCGTGGGATGAAGGTGGGATGTAAGAAGAGATGGAGTCTCAGACTGAGTCGATGGCTTGGCTGATTGCCCTTTGGGGGTTGCTGGACGGATGGGATTGGCCGGTGGAGTGAGAGTCGAGTGGGAGCAATCCGACAGCGTGGGGGTTGGGGCTGGGATGAAGCTGGAGGCGTCACTGAGATGTGCTAGTGTTGGGTTGGCAGAAGAAAGAGCAGATGAAACGTGGGATATGGAGCGTGCTAGGACGCGGGATGTCTTTAAGATCAAGATGGGGGAATGACAATTGTGGGAGACTATCTCTGGAGAGTCAAGGTGAAGTCTGAGAGAAGACGAGCTGGGCCCCCACCCCTTAAGTAGGTAGCAGCCCTCGCCATGCCTTCGGGCAAAGAGCTGTCTGGGCCGTAAAAGGGAGCAAGGAGAAAACACAGGTCCCAGGGCGTGTGCTCATCAGCAATTACCAACGCCAAGGTGGCCCGGTGTCTGGGAGGCGTCAAGCTGGTCGACAGAAGTGACCCAGTCAGCTAACGACGAGTTATCTCCGGGGGGTCTAAGAGCTTTCCGTTAGCCATTGCAATCTCGCAAACCGCGTGCAGGGCCAGTCAAGCGGCTGAAAGAGAAAGTACCTCGATACGCAATCTCCAGCGCAATTGATGCGCTGTGTCTTCGTACCTGAACCGGAACCGGACCCAAGTAGTGGATTTGCGAACGTGTTTGTTTCGACAAGCCAGCGGGCGTTCTGCATGCACAGATGGGTCGCCTTGGCGAAGGACCCATGCAAGCTTGTGCTTCTGCTTCGCGGACCCGCCGTGTTCGAGGGCCGCCCGGCGGGACGCTGGCTGCTGTGATCGGACGCAAGAGCCCACCTGGGGACGACTCAGGGAAGTGCTCGCTCATGAAGGAGGGGTGGAAGCTTCGGTTTCCTCAGATGTGTGGAGGAGGGGGGTGGAGGGGGCAGTCCATGGCATCAACTGAGCTGCCCTCCATCATTGACACGGCAGCTTGACGAATGGGACGAGGACGTCTTGGATCGTCACATCTCTCTGCAGCGGGCGGGCAGAAGGCCCGGAGAGCTCGCAACGGCCTGAAAGAGGCGTGGTGGCGGGTGTGGCTCCTATCCTACCCGAGATCGCGGTGCGGTGAGAGAGGACGATAACTTGCTCCGTATGACGCGCCCTGACAGACCGGGGTTGTGGAGGACAGGACAGGCATGGTCGGTCCCCAGAACCCCGGTATCCCAGAGCCCCGGCCGACCGAGGGCAATGGCGTGCCCATATCGAAGAGAAAGGGGCCGACGACTTCAATGACGGAAAATGAGGTGCGAAAAGAGATTCCACGAGGAGCGGTCTCGGCAGTGACGAAAGGGCGGCAGCTGAAATCACAAGTGTGGAGTGTGTTGTCTGAAAGGCCTCAGTTCAAAGCCGGTTGAGAGACAAGGGCATGCAGGTGTATCCGGGTTTCTCGTCCCGACTCGGGAGAGAACCAAGGTGTGTAAGGGTCGAGGTGCGTCCGAAGGTCGGTGACGGCCATTTAGCTGCAATTTCGAGAAACCAACCAGAGTTTCAAGGTGGAGGCCGAGTTGAGGGTGTGGCCCAAGATTCTGGCAACTGGGTACGGTATGAAGGCATCCTGCGTCGGTACCTGTCGTGTTAGTGCGAGGTCCAAGCAAGGGGGGATCCGGCGGCTCCAACGAGATACTTGCACAGTTCCAGCAATACTGTTGGGACATGCGGGCGGAAAGGATTGCAGTTACATCTTTTTTCACTCACGAGCGAAGCCGCAAGGACAAGGGGAAGAGGTGACGCTTGCTGTTGGTGTGGATGTCGAGTGGAAAAGGAAGCGCAGCTGGAAGAGAGTGGACATGGACCTAAGAAAAAAAAAATGTGTCCGCAAAGGTGCGCCGCGAAGAAAAGACTCGGTAGTGTAACGACTAACGTGCGGCAGGCGTTAGCGGCACGTTTGGGAGTCGCGAAGGCCCGCTCCTTCCATCAGATAACCCCCCAAGGCTCCGCCGTACGCCCTTCTTTGCTTTTTTTCTGTGCTCCACGACTCCACGAGGAGGGGACTTGAGGTCTAAGGAAGGCACAATGGACGTGCATGCCCCTGCCGTCCGTTGGGAAGGAAGGAAGGCACGGAAAACCAAGCCTTCACCTGCGGAAGGGGTTTTTCTTTCTTTTTTCTTCAGGGCCATGCAACTTCCAATCGGGACTTCATCCCAAGTCCACCAAGGTCCGAATCGACTCCGTTCTCTCCAAGCCGGAGCACATGCCGTCGACTACCCTCCTCGCTTCTAAAGTTTCCTTGACAAATCAACTTCTAAACGAGCCCAACAACCGATTGTCAACGTCTTGCCCGGTGCTGCGGCGTGTTGGGTCTGAACTGAGCTCCTCCTTGCGCGTCCAGAAGACAGACGGTGAAGAAACGATGGTCTCGTCGACTCCGTCGTTTTGCCACCGTCGACTCCGTCCTCGTCTCAGCGGGGCCTCTCAGCCGCAATCGAAAGGGCGATCAGATCTGGCAATTCGCTCTGGAGCAATGGTAACCGTACATGTCCCCATAACCTTGTGTGTTCTCTTCTCTCTGGACCTTGGGCGCTGGTACCTATCGGTCAGCTTATCGGAGTTCCGGTTCTAACTGGTGCGTTCAGTCGACAGAATTCTCCAGACTCGACGCATCGGAAGCTGTAACGGAAACCGCGCCTATGAGCGGTGCGCAGGGATCATGTCATTCCCTCAACCCCAGACTCTCCTCGGAGCATGGCCATGGAGACTGGGAGGCATGGATAATGGACTCAACAGATAGCCCCAGCCTTTCCCCGAGTTGCCTTTATCCATCTGTCCACTTCCGTCCCCGCCGGAAGCTCCTGCTCCAGGGGTATTGCCCACCGAGAGCAATTATTCGCCAGACCTAGGTACCCTTCGCTCCGCGATTCAGTGTCAAACATACGGCTTTGAAGTGAGCTTTATTAGCTCGAATTGAGTTTCCGCCAGCAACGCAGCTCACAGCTCACAGCTCACAGCTCGGTTACGCGCCCAAGTCCAACCCAATTCGACGAGCAGAGAGCTGTTCACTTCCTACTTCGTACTCGCTCTCAGCAAGTCACATCGTCAAGGGATCGTCGGAGCTTCCAACGTGCTCGGTAAACTCATGTGCGTCGTCGCTAGCTTTTCCCGGCCAAGTTCAACCCTGCATGTCGACGGTTCGCAAGTCATCGCACTACAGCTGCATCTTCCTGACACCGGCCCGAGGTCATGACGCTCGCACATGGCAAATCGCTGGGACATACCCTGCCCATGACGATATCGCAACCCTGGACCACGAAGCCGAGCTGCATTCGTACTCTATGTACGTTCAGGTCGACGAGGAAACCAAGGCTCATTTCCAGGAGATGGTCCTTGAAACGGCCCGATGTGCTTTCTCTATCGACCAGGGACGTTTTCGTGTCCGCACAAGATGCATTTTGTGTGCTTCTAACCTTGTGCCCCTATCGCCCGTGTTGGCAACGGATAAGGTGCAGCGAATATGACGAGATCCATGCACTAATTCTTTTGTCTCCACCGCTTACAACCCCAGAGACAGTCAGGTCCGAAGGAGCACATTTTGCCAACCAACCAGGCCTGATGTTTGAGCTCTCGGGACGCCCAAGTTCCAGTCAGGCCATGCTCATATTTATCTGGTCGATCACGTCAATTTCTGTGTATCGATATCTGGCACGTTGCGAAGTGTTGGGGATTGGCTGATTACGTGAAAACGTGCGCTCCATGATATCGTGCAAATCAGGGCACGTTCTCGCAGGAGTGGTTTCCCTGCCTTGGCTGACAAAAAGCCCGCGCGGATGTGTGACAATTTGCATAATGGCAGCACCTTTGCGTGCATCAAACGGCTTGAGCTGCCCCGTCGGGGGACGAATTCTGAGCAAGTAGCGATCAACAGTTTGGACACCAGCCTGCGGGACAAGATACAGCCTTTACCAATCTCCGACGAATGACGACTAAGGAAGACGTTGGCAAGCTATTTTCCTTGACACACCACCCTACGCTATTCATCAAGTTGAGTGGACGCGTGTCTACCAATGAGGCCTCGCAAATCTTCATCTCATCACACAATCACCTTCATGGCAATCTTGGCAACAGCAGAGGGATTGGGCACGATCAAGCCATGAGCGTGTGTTGTGGCCCGCCCAAGCTAATGCATTGGGAGAAGCCATGATTCACAACTCAACCGCGGATCCGAACGCTAGAGCGGTCTGGACGCTGGCTGGTCAGACAGGTATCTTTGTTGAGATATCGGACCCAAGGAAGAGCATACCTTATGCATGGCGATTCTGTTCCTCTCATGGCGCCGAATTATTAGCCGGTCTTGCGTGAGGGCTCCCACCTTGATGGCAACCCAACCAACCACCTCAACCTGTCCTTTTTAGCGATGAAGGTGACACGACAGGGGTCGTTGTCATGATATGTACGGAGTTGAGCCGTTGACTCAACTCGGCCAAATGATATCCGTGTTCCCGAAACACAGGATGGAATTACCCCGAAGCGGCATATCAACGCCAACAAGTTATCAATAGGTTCCTTTGCATCGACTTGTGTGTTACAGTGCAAACCTGGGCAGATTGTTATCGTCCCGATCATGATAGATACCACCTGCCTCAAATCACGCCGAGACGCAACCCATTAAGAAGGCAAACACCCCCCGTTACACTGCACCACGACCGATTTCATCTTCAAGAATCATGCCCGTTGCATCCCCAGATCACACCCGCAGGCCACCGGTCAGCCAGATTCGAAGCAGACTCTCACACCGGTCCGTTCTGCCGCCAAAACGTTGCGCCAATGATGCCAGAAGTGCTTATCTCGCCATATCAGCATATCATGGACTCATATCTCCTAGGCTATCGTTATCGCCCATCCTCGGCGCTGCGCGTCGTGGCGCCAACTGAGGAGGACTCCCTGATGCAGTTGGTCGGGCAGCAGCAGCAGCAGCAGTGGAAAAGGCATTGATTGATTGATGATTCCAATTCCACCTGGGAGGATGGCCGATGCAACTTCCCACCACCCATGCCGCAGTTAGCACACCATGAGAAAGACTCACCGCCAATTAGCTCAGGTCGGAGCAAAACGTTGGGCGATAGCGATAGAAAGAGCAGGATATGACATGTTGCCGGCAGCGCAGGGATCCAGCCCGTTCCGGACGGCAGATGCATGTCTCGAATGCGCGCTACCGGGCTTCTATCCGGATATGCGTGCGCGGAGGAATTCGAGTGACGCAGAGGGACGCACACAAGCCACAAATTATTGCGTCTTATTTCACATGCGGATGAGAGACGACGGTAAGACGAAGGAGAAAATGTCATGGCTTGACTTATGACGAAGGGTTTTGAGCCATGCTAAAGTACCAACAAGACGAGAAAAACCGTAGGCACCCCCTTGTCTTGACCTCCCAAGCGCACATCAGCATCGGCCTCGGGGTCCCTACCACACTACACACGCCTCAAGCCTCAAAAAGTACTGGCAGCCAGTCGACTTGCAGCATTCCTGGCGTCCACCCGATCCTCGTCGTCCTCTTCGTTCACCCCTTTGAGGCCTCCTGTACGACCGCCGGCGCCGCGCGCCTGGGTTGCCTCTGCGCTGTCTTCGGTATCCGCGTCCTCCGAGACCTTGCTCATGAAGCTGCCGGACACACTGCGGATTGTCGCGTCCGAACGGCGAGGGACACCGCTCCAAGCATCGCCCTTGGGACCTTGGCTGGCGGCGAGGGCGCTGGTGCGGCGCACGGTGGGGTGCGACTCTCGGCCAAGGCGACTCAGACCTCCAGAGGCGTCGATCGACCGAACATCAGGACGGACCGTCTCGAGGAGGGAGAGGGTGCGTCGCTCCGCCTCGATCTCTCGGAGCACGTACTCCCTGATGCTCATCCGAAGGTCGGTGGCGGTCCTTGAGAACCACTTGCGACGCTCCTGGACAAGGTTCTGCGTCACACGGTTGGTCTTGTTGAAGAGGTACGTCTCGTGCTGACGGGCCTCATCCAGGGCAGCAATTGCCTCATCGACCTTCTCTCGTCTAACACTAGAGCTGGCCTTGAGCCTGTCGGCCGCATTGAGCTTGCTGCGCGTGGCTTCTTGCGCCTGGAGAAACTCCCGGATCAGGATCTGACGGTTGGTCAGAGACTCCTTGACGATGAAGGAATCCTGTGAATGGTATTGAAACGGATCGCCGAGCGTAGTGGCCTCGGCCGTAGCTTGGGCCGCATGGTAGTCGCCGACGGCCTGCACAACCTTTCCGAGCTTCCTGTAGGCGTTGGCGAGACCGGGGTGTGGTTCTTGGACATTCATACTCGCCAGCTTTGCTCCATAATCGGCTTCGCCGAGTCCAAGTCCTAACTCGCGTCAGAACCCCATATGAAGAGGCGTCAGGGCTCGGGGGAAACGTACCTCTTCGCGCCTTGACCAGCTTGTCAACTTTGTGTCCGGCATCCATGGTTCCGAGGTAGAACAGCTTGACAGCCGGTCGGGCATCAGCGAGCTCGGGGGTATCGTCGGGGGGAGGAGCGAATTGCTTCAGGATCTTTCTGCGGACGCCGGTGGCTGGCTGCTTTCTCTTCACCATGGGGCTGTACCCAAAGTCGCTCTCTACGAAGAGCACCATCTCGTCGTCCTTCATCAGCACTTCGTTGCTGCAGACGTAGTTGAACCATCGTTGCATCAAGAGCTTGACTCGAGTCTCATCCTCGTCGGTGCCTGCTCCTGCCGAGGTCAGGGGAGGAGGGACGGCAGGGACGAGCGATTCGGGGTTGGCGGATATCAGGTGCTCGGCGAGCTTAATAAACTCGGAGTGTAGGCGACGGACGTCTCGGAACTGCGTGGTTCGGAAGCGTGGGATGTTGGTCTAGGGCGCTGTCAGTGGCTGGCGTCAAAACATGATTGCATTAAAGATGCCATCGTACGTGGACGTCGAATCGCAGAATGGGATCCTTCTTGCCGGTGCGCTCGAGGCCGGTGATCTTGGCCGTCAGGCGATATTGCGGTTGAAGGGGTTTCTGGTTCTGCTGGCCCGGGGGGGGATGCGCTTCTGATCCGGCGGGTTGACCTTGTTGCTCCTGGTGCTCTGATCCAGCGAGGTGCGCGGATCGCGATTCAGAAGAGTCCAGGGTCTGCGAATCGGCGGTTTCGCCCTCAGTGCCTCCGGATTCCGTCGTCGCGGTGCCCGGCCTCGGAAAAGGGTCGGGCTCCTGGCCGAGGCTTCTCGACGATTGGGGGTTGAACTGAAAGGGGGGAGCAGCATCAGCCGAGAGGGGAGCGAAGGGCGCGGGATTTCGCGAGGGCGACGATGTGGGCGAGTTGCCCCAAGGCGATGCGCCGGCTGGGTCTTCGGCGTCGTTGATGGTCGAGCTGTAGTCCATCGTGGGCGTTGGGCGATGTTGGCGGCGGATGAAGGTTGTCGGATGGGGACGCCTTATGATGGGTGCCTTGGAGAGAAAGCTGATGACGTTGCGCCGAATCGGTAAAGACGGAGCGAGCTGTCGGTGGAGACGGTGAAGATTGAACGGAAAGAGGACGTTTAGGCCGTGCGCGCGCCAATCATTGTATCGAGGCAAGTCGGGATTGATGAAGGTATCGTCAAGGTATCGTCGGGGGGATGCGATGCTGGATGTCTCAACCAGCCAGTCGCAAGTTTGCGTGGCTGTTTTCGCTGACCCAAGTTCGTTGGCCCAAATGGCTGCTGCAGCCGTGTGTCGGTCGATGGAACCTCCAGGTTCCCCCCCCTCCTGGAACCTAATGCGAGGGAGAGAGCTTCGCATTGGCCGAAATAGACGCGGCTTATCGCAGTTTGTTTGCCGCACAGCCGCGCTCTATGCTTTGCTTATCAGGCCGAATCGGGCTAGCGAGGGGCATCGGCGCAAAATTTACGCTGCAGAAGCGGAAATCGGGTTGGAAATTTTGGCGACCAAACAATTCGGCCGTGGCATTAAACATCTCGACTCTGTCCTCGAAGGGCTTCGGCTTCAATTACAACCATATTTACGGTAATCCGGTCGCGACGCATCACATACAATCAAGATGGGAAAGAAGAGAGCAAGAGAGGCCGATGGCGCCGAGCCCGCCGACAACTCGGTGGACAAGATGGACGAGGACAGCTCAGACGAAGAAGTGAGTACGCCGATTCGCAACGCAGCGCAACATTGGTCCTCCCGCTAAACCGCAGCAAAAACACAGGACTTTGACATGGTCGACGTGGAGTTTGAATGGTTCAACTTTGACCCTGTAATCGATTTCCACGGCACCAAGACGCTCCTGCGACAGCTCTTCGACGTCGACGCGACCCTGTTCAACGTGTCGGGCCTGGCCGACCTCATCCTCTCGCAGCCGACCATCGGCTCAACAATCAAGGTGGACGGCAAGTCCAACGACGCATACGCGCTGCTCACGGCGCTCAACACGGCGGTGCACCGCGACCACGACGCCCTCAAGGACGTGCTCAAGTACCTGGCGGAAAAGGCCCAGACCAACCCGTCGCTGGCCGCCATCCCGGAGCTCTTCAGTGCTGGCAAGCACGTCGGCTTGGTGGTCTCGGAGCGCCTCATCAATATGCCGGCCGAGCTGGCGCCCCCGCTGTACTCAATGCTGGTGGACGAGATCGAGGCGGCCGTGGAGGACAAGGAACCCTACGAGTTCACGCACTACCTGATCTGGTCAAAGACGTACCAGGAGCTCGAGTCCAAGCTGGAC
Source organism: Thelonectria discophora (assembly GCA_911649645.1). Lineage (NCBI taxonomy): Eukaryota > Fungi > Ascomycota > Sordariomycetes > Hypocreales > Nectriaceae > Thelonectria > Thelonectria discophora. Next base: position 3,004,529 of record CAJVRK010000008.1, on the reverse strand, counting down.
ATGGAGAAGCAGAAGCGCAAAAAGGCCAAGGAGGAGTCACAGGTCTACTACTTCCACGCCGAGGACGAGGTGCTGCAGAAGCACGCGCTGGCCTACGGCAGCTTCAACTACACAAAGGAGGACGACGCCGTGGCGGACAGCAAGCGGGCCTTCTCAGAGATGGGCGTCAAGGCGCAGGGACACCTGATTCTCATTGAGGCAGCCAAGTTTCAGGGGGCGGTCAAGGCCATTGGCGATTATTTGAGAGCAGCGCAATAAAATGACATCAAGGCGCGGGCTCCAGCCGTTGCATCAAGTACTCCACTTCCACCTCCTTTGTCAAGGGAATAACAAAGTCCTTGTACATTGACACGACCGCCTCGACGTTGATCTTGGCCTGGCCCTTGGTTCCGTCCGGGATGGAGGGGTCCTTGCCATAGGTTTGCGCCTTGAGGCGGAGGCGATCCAGCACCTTCTTCTCCACCGCGCTGTTGGTGATGGACTCGTCGATGCCCGCCCTGTCCTCGGCCTTGATGAGGCTGGTGTACTTTTCTGGGTCCGACTGGAACTTGGACTCGGCCACAAACTTGCCAAAGTGAATTCTGCGCGACAGGGCCTGGAGGCAAGCAATGTCGCACGTGGCCGTGGATCCGTAGTTTTCCTGAGACTCGCCGCGCTCCTCGCGCCCAAAGTCTGGGGCCACGGCAGGGAGGAACTTTTCGACGTAGAACTTCTTGATCTTCTCATTCACGTTGACGTCGTTGGGGTGGAGAATGCGAGGGTAGTTGAGCGGGGGGAGGATTGGGTGCTGGAGGGCGTCGGGGAAGAAGGGATACTCGTCGGGGGACTCGTAGCGGCGGATCAGGGACTGCAGCTTCTCCTGCTCGCGAATGTACCAATCGAGGAAGCTCAGGTTGCCCTCTGGCAGGTCCAGCGCACCGGGGACGTAGATTTTCTAATGCGCGAGCAAAACGATTGCGACGGTCAATATCCAGGGGAAGACGCATATCGCATTACGGGCGGACAGGGGTTCGCATGAGCGCATAGGCCTAGCAACTTACACTATTCAAAGCAAACTGCACTCGCTCGATCAGATGGAAGGTGATGGTGTCTTCGAGGCGGCTGCGGGTATAGATTAGCATACGGGATCTGAGATTGTGGTTTGTGGGTAGGCGAGCGCACATGAGCTGGAAGCGGATCCGAGCGAGATCCAGGGCATCTGCGGGATCGGCCATGTCGATGACAGCGTCCATAGCGAAATTGGGTGTGTGATTTAGTGATGATGGTGTTGAGGCAGTGAGGAATTGTCGAGCTGCGGTAGAGATTGAAGTGGCAGCGGGGGGGGGGAGCGACGTGGAGGTAAGACAGGCGAGGGAAGCTAAGCAGCAGACGGGACGGATAATTGCTTCTTGGAGGGAGCGCATTCGGACCTTGAGTCAATGCCGGCAGTCGAGGCGGCGGATGGATGAGAATAATCCGTGGGAGGAGCTCGAAGTGTGGAGGGGGACGAGGGGGGGTAAGAGGGGCCGTTAGAGGTTTCACGGGCTTTCAGTGGACGGACACCGATTCTCGCACTGATTTCCAGCGGACCGCAGCCGGCTGTAAGGGCCAATTACAGGGCGGGGGCTCTATCCGTATGCATCTCAGCCGTTAGCGCCTCGGTCCCAGCTGCAGGCAAAAACAGCCAAGGTAATCCCGGTGCGCGTCATGGCCCAATCTCGTTGGAAGCTGCACCTCCAAATCTTTTGACCTCTTGATCCCAAATCTCTGCTTCAACGTCCTCGGTACCTCCCCACGATCCGCCCTCCGCGCCCCCCCGAATCCCTCTGGCTCTGTGTCCCCCTGCAGTCGCCCCGGCCATGGCTGACGCAGCAGAGAACAATTATGGCTTTCCCGATGATATGGGCGGCGACGACGACCAGTCCATCGTCTCGGTATGTCGCTCTATTGATCCCGCTCGGTCATCCTCCCTCGGCGCCGAGCCTCGCCTCCATCTATTGCCATTGCCGTTGCCCGTGTCGACAGCGCTGATTGGGTCCAGACTCGAGGCCTCGAGACGTTTAGCCGCAAGGTCACCACCACGGCGAGCCATCTGATGGGCCCCAATGCCGAAGCCGCCGCCCTTCACTACCAGTCCGCAATGGCCGAGGTTCACAAGCAGATGAAGCGACCTAATGTCCAGCGAAGCGTCTTTGCCATGGCGAGGACAACCCCCACCGACCTGATGCGCTCCAAGCTCTCGTCCCATGAGATACGCCATCGGGCCTTGACCTATCTCCCCGACGAACTGCTCGCCAACATCCCCGATCACGAGAACCCTTACTCCCTGTTCCAGGGCTTCCAGGCCAGCTTTCCCGAGCTGACCGAGGAGGGCAAGAAGTTTCGCCGCCGAGTCTCTCGTGGGCGCAAAATGCTCGAGGACATTGACGCATCGCCGGGGAGCACGAAGCAGCTGTCGCAGCTGAAAAAGGAGAAGGCCGCCATGATGCACGAGTTTGGTCTGCTGGGGACCCGGAAAAGCATGGCCAGCTACGAGATTCGGGAGATTGACAACAAGATCGCCAACCTGCACGGCATGCGCAGGATAATCCTGGACCGACTGGCCAATTTGGAACAGGACGAGGCCTTGTTGGAGCACGATAGTATGTGTCGGCGCGACTTGGCGTGTGGCGCGGAGCTAACCTTTTGTTAGTTGTCGATATCGAAGCACGAATAGACGACGCGCAAGTCTTGGTGGACGAAGCCGAGGAGATTGCGCGAAACACGCGAACAAAGGAAGAGCAGGATCTGGTTGGCGACGCCGACGACCATGACGAGGAATTCATGTCACAATCTGTCTACCAGAAACTTCCCGCCTCGACGGGCGGCATGCCTTCGCGCAAGGCCAAGAAGGTGCTTCGGAAGAAGTCGATGCCGATTCTCCACGAGCACTTTGAACCGGGGACGAACATCCGCGAGATTCGCGCGCACAAGGACAACATTACGGCGTTGGACTTTGACGCCCCTTTCGGCACCATGGTTACGGCTGCGCTCGACGACACGGTCAGAGTCTGGGACTTGAACGCCGGCAGGTGCATGGGCTTCTTGGAAGGTCACACGGCGTCGGTACGCGCTTTGCAGGTCGAAGACAACATTCTCGCCACGGGATCCATGGACGCGACCATCAGGCTATGGGATCTCAGCAGGGCGCAGTACGACCCTCATGGGGGGCTTGGAAAGGATGAGGACGAGGACGCCATTGCGTTTGGCACCGACGACCACATCGAGCCTCCCCCCGGCAGCATGCGCGATTGCCCTCTCTATTCTCTCGAAGCCCACGTTGACGAAATCACGGCGCTCCATTTCCGTGGAGACGTGTTGGTGTCAGGTTCCGCGGATAAAACCATTCGCCATTGGGATCTCGAAAAGGGTCGCTGTGTACAGACGCTGGATGTGATGTGGGCGGCTGCCGCCACGTTGGACACGACGGAGAGCACTTGGAGGCCAACGGGACGATCGCAAACCAGCTCAGCCGACTTTGTGGGCGCCTTGCAGGTGTTTGAGACGGCTCTGGCGTGCGGTACTGCCGACGGCATGGTGCGGCTATGGGATCTACGAAGCGGGCAGGTTCACCGAAGTCTAGTCGGCCACACAGACGCGGTGACGTGCTTGCAGTTTGACGACGTTCACTTGGTTACGGGAAGCGCGGACAGGAGCATTAGAGTGAGTGTTTGGTGAAGAAGCAAGGCGCAATTTTGAGGCTAACAACTCTGGGCAGATTTGGGACCTCCGGACCGGGTCTATCTACGATGCTTATGCGTACGACAACCCAGTAACCAGCATGATGTTTGATACACGGCGGATCGTGAGCGCGGCGGGCGAGGACGTGGTCAAGGTGTACGATAAGGTGGAAGGACGGCAATGGGACTGCGGCGCGGGCATCACCGCAGCGGAAGAAAACAAGTCTCCGGCTATCGTGGAGCGTGTACGTGTAAGAGACGGATATTTGGTTGAGGGCAGGCGGGACGGTATAGTGGGCGTCTGGACATGTTAGAGAATCATATCCGTGCAACACGACGTTTTTGTGTGGTGTGATGGCTGCATAGAGACATTGGATATCGGAATCTAGAGTAGGTGTAGGGTAAGTAATTCAATAATGGCCTCATACCGGCCCACGAAGCGGCCAAACCGTGCTTCACTTGCATCTCTGAGCTTCCCAACAACAGGAAGGAAGCCCCAACAAAAAAGTACAGACAGTACAGTCCGCAGGCCAACTCATCAAGCGATGTTACATGGCATAAGTCTCGCCTAAGAGCAATAACCCGTCGTCACTCGATAAATACAATGGGTTCCACAGCACACGAGCGACTGCTGACGAGGTACGTGGAAGCCAGCCAAGCGGCAGCTCGACCAGAAGGCCAGGGCCAAGATCCGTCGGCGAGTTCCGGTGACGATGGCCGTTCGCTACCGCCGCCGGCGGAAGAGAAGAAGCGTGTTTCGGACCCGGATGTCGTGGCCACGACGGAGCTACTCGCCCGACAGGCCCGGCTCGTCGCCAAGCTGCACAAGGCGTTGGAAGTAGACCCGGGGGGTACTACGACGACGCACGGCGTCAACGAGGATCTCGTGAGGAGGCGCATCGCGGACCTGCAGTCGCTGTCCATGTCCAAGTTTTACGCCTACCGCTACGACCGGCTGCCGGCTGTCTGGCGGCGCGTCTACGCTGACGCGCTCATCCTCGAGACGTATCTGCTGTTGCTGCGGCCGCTGCTCGTCGAGCCGTGCGTCTTGTCGGGGGATGTTCTGGATGTCGTGGTCGAGAAGCTCGATAGGGCGCTCGTTACGGCGGGTGGTGGTGGGAGGGCAGCGTGGTTGGAGGGTACGTTGCGAGTGCTGGAAGAGATTTGGGCTACCGACGCCGATGAAGAAGAGCATGACGAGAGCGGCACGCGGCAAGGAGACGGCCCGTCGAAGAAGCGTCGGGGGAAGAACACCACCAGGTCGTTTGCACGCACCTTTCCCACCTCGGAACCCTTTGGCCGTCCCATCCTGTCCCCCGATAAGACGTGTCCGCGGCTTTCGGGCTGGGCCATGGACCAGTTCGAGACTTACATGAACGCCGACGGCGGGAACCCGCGGCCCATCGTCTTCACGGACCTGATGGGTGACTGGCCGGCCCTCACGGACGCGCCATGGAAGAGCCCGGACTACCTCCTCTCTAAGACGTTTGGCGGGCGAAGACTAGTGCCGATTGAGGTTGGGAGGAGTTATGTCGATGAGGGATGGGGACAGGAGATGGTTCGCTTCGGCGACTTCTTGGATCGGTACGTCGACGTGCCTACTACTCCTACTGCATCGCCCGGATACCTCGCGCAGCACAACCTCTTTTCGCAAATCCCCTCCCTCCGCGCCGACATCCGCGTCCCCGACTTCTGCTGGACCTCCGTCCCCCCGCATCCCACCTCCCCCTCCGCTGACCAACCCCGCCTCGACGTCCCCCAGATCAACGCGTGGTTCGGCCCCGCGCGCACAATCACCCCGCTGCACACCGATGGCTACCACAACCTCCTCTGCCAGGTCGTCGGGTCCAAATACCTACGGCTATATCCCCCCGGCGCGGCGGGAATGAGGCCGAGGGGCAGCAGCGAGGGGGGCGTGGATATGAGCAACACGAGTGGGTTGGACGTGGGAGTTTTGGAGGGGTGGGATGAGGGGCCGCCGCCTGATGGGGAGGGGAGAGGGGAGGGGGTGGATGTTGAGGGGATGAGGAAGGGAGTCGAGGGGGTTGAGTATTGGGAGTGTGTCTTGGAGCCGGGGGATACGCTGGTGATTCCCATCGGGTGGTGGCACTACGTGAGGAGCTTGAGCGTGAGCTTCAGCGTGAGTTTCTGGTGGAATTGAAGAAGACGAAATAGATGTCAAATTTTGCAAATGAGCAAGTTAAATCACAAACCCAAGAAACCCCCTTCACATCACCCCAGTGCTGGACTCGCAACACTCTCCTCTCCCGCCTCCCCGCCATTCCCCTGAGCCTCGCGCCTCGCCTTGGCGCCCGCCTTGAGCACCTCCCATTTCTCGCGATACTTCTCCAGCGTCTTCTGCATCTTGCGGTTATCCTTTTCCAGCCGCTCCATCTGCTTGGCGGCCGCGGCCAGCTGCTCCTCCATCTCCTGGTTCCGTCGACGCATCGCCTCGTCACTGCTACTGCCACCGCCACCACTCTTGACGGCACTGGGCGACCCGGGCCGCATGAGGCGGTAGCTCTCGGCTAGGGCCATGGCCGACGTCTGGGCACTGGCCTCGAAGGCGTGCAGCCGTTTGGTGAGCTTGTCAAGCATGTCCTTGAGGGACTTGTTCTCTGTGTACAGCTCCTCAATGGTGTTGTTGAGCTCGAGGTCGGTGCGGGCGCGACCGACGCGGCGCTTGGCTCCCGACGAGAGGGGAGCCTCGCGGGCGTCGACAAAGTCGTCGTCGTCTTCGGGGTGGTTGTTGTTGTTGATGTTGGAGGGATGCGACGACGCCTCGAGGCGCCGCTTCTCCTTCTCGGCAAAGGTCAGGATGTTGGCGTAGGACATGGTGTGGCCCGACGTCGGCACCACGTAGAACGAGTCGCTGGGCGCGTGGCCCTTTCTGGCCAGCGCCTTCATCGTGGCCCGCGAGTAGATCTTGGACAGGTCCGGCTCGGCCACCTTGCTGGGCGACGCCTTGAGGTGCCCGCTGCTGCTGCCGCTGCCGCTGCGCTGCTTGGTAGGGGAGGTCTCCGGCGTCTCGGCGGGCTCCGAAGCGGTCGACGATTCCTCCTGGATCAGCGGCAGGCCGGCAAAGGCCAGCGGGGCAGAAAGCTTAGTTATGAGGCTGCCCCAGGTGTTGTAGAAGCGGGTGTAGCCTCCATCGTCGGCGACGGCAGAAGAAGACGTCGCTCCAGCAGCATCTGGTCGCGGGGACGAAGCGTTATTCTTGGAGTGGGCGTCGGATCGGTGCTGCTGCTGCTGTTGCTGCTGCGCCGGAGCCGGGGGAACCCAAGCGGGCTTGCCGGGCTGGTGGTCGATGATGTTCTGCATCTTAGCCTTGGGCCCGTGTTGGCGAGACTGGGACTGGGCGTCGACGTTGCCCGGGGCCTGGTCGTTGGAGACGCTTGGGGCGAGGGGCTGTCCGCGGTACTTGGACCGGATGCCCCTCGCCGTAGCCAGGTTGCTCGCGATGGACGAGGACATCTCGCGGGAGGCGTACCGGCGCTGCGTGGGCGGGCTGGGCTTCTGGGTCGTCTTGGAGAGTACGGCCGAGTTGGCTGAGGACGTCTTCCCTGGTCCTGCATGGTCCTTCTCGGACAGCTTCTCGGTTGAATCAGCATCGGAAGCCTGCGGAGTGGCCGCATCGGGAGGGATCCGGAGTATCTCGGCGAGTTTTCGGTGGTGCTCCTCGAGCAACTTCAGGGTGCGTAGGGCCTCGACGCTCGACGTTGAGCGGGCGGCCACGGCGAATTCCCCGGCGGCTTGGGCGTGCTCGTTGAGGGCGACGACGGTATCCGAGGCATGCCGGGTGGCCACGGCGGCGGCGCGCGCGTGGTCGTGGGCTTTGACGAGGGGTGAAGAGTCCATTCTTCTATAATCCCGGGGCCGAGTTGTGGTGTTTAGGCCAAGTTTGGGTGACAAGTGTGGGGGAACGTTGGGACAATGGAGCCACGCGATAGCGGAGAGGGCAGTGCGAGAATGATACTGTACGTATCGGCGAACGTAGGTATTTGATGGTCTTCTCGTGTTGCAGACGCAGCGGAAATGGCCTCAGGCTCTTACTTCATCCCGTGTCATAACACTGTCCTCGTGCGTCTCTCGTGCTGCAGCCCGTCACGAGATGAATTCAGATGGAGTGCCTGCAGTCCAGCGACGGTGCAGCGGTTGTGGGGTGAAGCGGGTTGATAGATTAATTGCTAAATAGCAAAGACGGGGAACATTTCTGCATCAAATCATGCGATACGTACTGTCGCTGTGAGTCTCGATGACGCCCCGAGTACGTACTGTGCTTGGGTGCTTGGGTGCTTGGGTGCTTTGGTTGCCTTTCATCCCATGTTATACCCTCAACCGCCTTCCGTCTGAAGATATGGGGTAGGTTAGGACTCCGATAATGGCGTCACTGTCGTCACCAACTCTCCGCTTAGTGCCTGAGGCCAACGCAGGGTGACGAATGGATTGATGAAGCGTGTTTCTTTTTATAGGTAGCGAAAAGACCGAACGCCTTCTCATATCATCAAAGTGCGTGCAATCTCTTTAGCAGTTCTGGACCCCTGGGAACCAGGGAAAGACAGGGAAAAACATCACCCCAAAGGAGATAGCCATGAGTGCCAGGCCGAATCCGCGTATTCGCGCAGAACTGTCGGATCCCGAATTGAAATACGGCGCTGGGCTCATTCAGCTGGAGACGGCTTCACGCCAGGATCCTTCAGGTCGCTCTCCATTGGTGCGGACCCCCACCGTCGTCGTCTTCAGGGGAACAGAGAGTGCTCCAAGGAGTCTCCAAGGAGTCTCTAAGGAGTCCAGGGGGCTTTCGCCGCTTCGCACTCGGGTCGATGAGTTACGACGCTGAGGATCCGTCATGGTTCGCTTGCTTCTGCTTGCCGGAAATGGTCCCCTTGAAACAAAAGGACTAGCACGGGATGGCTGTGCGAAATAGGTAACACTTCAGTAGCCGAGCACTCCAAGCTGCGAACCTTGGAATAGTTGCGGATACGTACATACTACTCCGAACCTATGTCTGTGTATCATTCCCATCCGCCACACTGCAGTACATGGACATCCCATTCCAATCCAATTCGCATCTCCAACCCAAACCCGCAACTACGTCAACGGGTCCAAAACCGACAAACATCCAAAACTCCGGCGGCATCAAGTACCCAAAAGCCTCCCTGGCTCGGACCCGCCGGCTTGCGAAAGCGATACGATAATTCTTACGAGTCGCTGTCCTCCACAAGACTTCACTCCTCCAACTTCCGACCTTCCGCTGCCGTCCAGTCGAGCGCAACCGTGGCCAGTTGAACTGCGCCTGTCGTCGCGGCATCGTGATCCCGTCATATTGCACTTGAGGCCTCTCCGTTGTCGCTTCCGCCTCTTCCTCGTCCTCCTCCGTCTCAACCCTCTCGACCCCCCCCCCTTCTTGGCGCGATCATGGAAAACAACAACAACGGGCTGAACAAGCTCCTCCCCAAGTCAATCTCGTCCAAGCGGCTGCGGCGGAAACAAGAGCGCGACTCGGAAGGCCCGGGCCACGACGACGAAGACCTCGCAGGCCGTGAGCTGGCCAGTCGCGATACGCTGGAGAGCGATGGCACGCTGTCCACAAACCTGGCCGATGACGAGGAGTCCAAGAGCTACGGCTCGTACGAATCGGATACTGAGTCGTGAGTTTACATGTCTACTGTTGCCGTGGTTATTTACTTTTTTCTTCATTTCTTCTCCTCCATTGCACCTGCCGTCCCGGTGTAGAGTTCAGCCTCGCACTTTCCCGTGCTGCCGCTGATCTTGGTACACCCAAGACGTCTGATCCCAGTCAGCCTCCTCCATCATCCCACCCACGTGTTCCCAACTTAGACGGATATTCTTTCTTGGACTCGCCTCTGCATTTCGCATTCCCTCTGTTGTCCACTGCATCGCCATTCTCTGACCAAAGAATCGTCGTCCAGATCTCGTGTCGCCCTTTCCACCCACGCATCGCAGATCGGTTACCTAACGACGTCGTCCTCGGCCGTCCAAGCCAGCCATCTCGCAAAGGCAAAGTCGCACTCCCCGTCCACAGACTCCAACAGCAGCACCGCCAAATCCGCCACGTTTCCTCCCAAACGATCTGTATCCATCGAACCAAAAGAGCGCAGGATCGGCCGGAGCAAGACTGGTCTTCTGCCTCCACACAATCCATCGCGGCGGTCGCAGTCTCCGGGAGGCAAGTTCAAGGGCATCTTCAAACCCAAAAAAAGCTCCAGCAACTCGAGCCCCGAACGGCACAACCCGTCCAAGAATCGTCCACCGCCTTCCGGTAAACAACAGGCCACCCCCGGCGCGGACCCAGACCCTGCGCAGGTCCCGCCCATTATCGAGCCACCTGCAGCCGCCAAAGTTGCTCCATCTGACAGGCGGTCGAGAGTGCAACAACCAAAGGTTGACACGGGTCTTCCTCCCAAAACTCCACCGACCGGCGACAAACCTGCACCCGTCATTGTCAACACCCCTCCGACGCCCGTCGATTTCGCCCATTCTTCGGCACAGTCGTCTCCTGAACGGAGGTCGTTCTGGAATGGTTCCGGCCCTGCCTCCGGCGCAAATGGCTCACCTCCTGCTCGCACCATAAACACGCACCGCAGGACCCAGTCCGGCTCAGCAAGCATCGGCCCCAGCAAGCTTTCCAACATCGTCAACGCCCCCATCACTCCCACCACCGAAAGCGGTGAGGCCACCCCGAACACCGCTCAGGGAACTGGTTTCTTTTCGTCCATGATATCGGCTGCTCAGAACGCTGCGAGTACCTTGACCAACATCCAGACCAGCGGCATCAACCTGAGCGGAAACAAGAGCAAGACCTCCCTCTCCAAGGGCCAGGACCAAATCGACCCTGTCGTATCCGAGGAGAAGTCAGACACCACACCCGCAGTGCGAACGCGGATGCTCATGGATGAAACACGAGATCAGAGACAATCTGCAATAGAAACCCTTGGCACTGGCGAGCTGAGTCTCAGCCAGCTTGGCCTCTCCGAAACACCCAGCGGCATGGCCACCCCCGTGAGCTCCAAATTCCCTGACATGTCCGACACACGTGCTCGATCCGAGTCGGCCCCCGTCGATTCGCCCGTAACCTCCACAGATCTCGTCCTGGACGAGGCATCCAGTCGTCCCAGGTCTTTATATGAAGCGGCCAGTGGCGAGCGCACTCCTGAACCCGGCTCGGGCGAACTCGTCGATAAGAACGGCACGGTTCAGAGAACGTCGAGTCTACGAAGCGCGCTCAAACAACCCCACCGGAAACGCGGCAGTTCCGTTACCACCGGGACCACCATCGGAGCGGCCATTGCCGCCGCCAATACCTCCCTAGCTCATCCCAACTTGAGTGCGCCCAAGCTTACGGGGTTCGCCATTGCAAGTAAGAAGCGTAACAGAGACTTCCACGACTTGTTCAAGAGCGTGCCCGACGATGACTACCTCATTGAGGACTACAGCTGTGCCCTGCAGAGAGAGATTCTCGCGCATGGGCGGCTCTACGTCTCAGAGGGTCATCTCTGTTTCAGCAGCAACATCTTTGGATGGACCACCACCCTGGTTATGAGCTTCGATGAGATAGTGTCCGTTGAGAAGCGAAGCACCGCGCTCGTCTTCAAGAACGGTCTCATGATATCGACATTGCACGCTAAGCACATCTTCGCCAGCTTTACTAGCAGAGACGCCACGTACGATTTGATTGTCAACATTTGGAAACTGGGCCATCCGACGCTGAAGAGCACGCTGAACGGCGTACGATTGGAGGGCACAGGGGGCGACAAGACCGAAAAGGTCGACGGCGAACAGTCCACTCTCGATGACGAACAGGAGGGATCCGATTCCGACGAGGACAGCGACGACGAAGACGAAGAGTACTACGACGAAGACGTTCACGAGGAGATGCACAACGCCTCAATGGCAGAGGCCAATGGGGAGGAAGAGACGGAGAAGGGGACGTCCAGGAAGGCATCGGGCGTGGCGCCCGCAAACGGCAGTGCGCCAGGCGATGCTCCAGCCTCGGCGGGAAGCAGCAGCGACTTCCCAGGTCCCACGACGCACGCCCCAACAGAATGCGGTGACGCGGCCACGCACTTTGACCGTGTAGTGGGAGACGACGTTATCCCTGCGCCTCTCGGCAAGGTGTACAACTTGGTGTTCGGAGCTGGATCGCCGAGCTGGATGAGCAACTGGTTGACTGGCAACCAAAAGTGTTTCGACCTGCAGTGGGAGGACAAGAAGGGGCTGTCTCTCGACGCCCGAAGCCGCAACTTCAACTACATCAAGCCTTTGAATGGTTCGATAGGACCGAAGCAGACAAAGTGCATCGTCACCGAGACGCTCGACAACCTCGACTACGAAAAGGCCATCAACTTGAACGTTTCAACCCAAACGCCCGATGTCCCCAGCGGAAATGTCTTCTCCGTCAAAACCAAGTACTGCTTCTCGTGGGCCGAGGGCAACGCGACCCGCATCCAGGTCAACTGTACCATCGAATGGACGGGCAAGAGTTGGCTGAAGGGTGAGTCAAAACGAGGAACAAGTTTCAACCGACTCGAGCGCTAACCAACGTCAGGTCCTATCGAGAAGGGCGCCAACGATGGGCAGGTTCAGCACTGCAAGGACTTGTTTGCGGCCATCAAGGCTGCCGTGTCATCCCGGCCCACGGCTCCCAACCCTCTCCCATCTGCGCTAAAGAAGGGCAAGAAGGGAAGGAAGCCCAAGGCAGCCATGGTGCCAGCAAACGTCGAGGCCAACGTGCCTAAGCGTCCGGTGCAAAAGAGCTGGGGCGCCCTCGAGCCCGTCAGGGGACTCTTGGAACCGCTATCGGACGTGATCAAGCCGCTTCTCACAGGCAACGTCATGTACGGCCTCTTGGTAGGCTTGCTCGTTGCCACGTGGTTCGGGTTCGGGTTCACGCCGAGCCGCAGCCCGCAGAGCGTCGGCATCTACAGGCCCGAGAGAATCGCTACGTACGAGGAGATTTGGCGGAGAGAAGACACGGAGCTGTGGGAGTGGCTGGAGGAGAGGGTCGGCATGGACCGCATGCACGCGGACCGGGTGACAGTGAAGCGGGTGCTCGAGCCCAAGACGGTCGAGGAGAACCTCAGGGCGTCCCGAATGGACGAGAAGGAGGTGGAAGAGGCGATCCGGGTCACGGAGGAGAAGCTGCGTGTGCTCAAGGATGTGATGGGGAAGAAGGCCAAGACTGCACGGACAGGCGGCAAGACGCCCGCATGAGGAGGGACGGCCAGCCATCATCAACCAATAGATTTTACGAATGTACATTACCCACACATACAATACAATTCACGGCATGGCATTTAGCGAAGCCTGCGTTCCTTTGTCGACGAACAGAGTTTCTTGTTGCTGGCGTGGTCATAAAACCGGTGGTCTCTCTGGTTGCCTGCAGTAGGTGACATGCGGTGCGGCCTCCGGAACAACCAGCACAGCGTGCTCACCAACCAAGAAAAAGAAGAGTCCGGTCCTCGGAACTGATTTGTGCCGTTTAGACAGTGTTTCCAGTGGTCCTCGGGGCATTTTTTGTCTGCCTCGGAGTGGAGGAGAGTTGATTTCTGGGGGCCAAGAAAGGATTTCCGGGGGAGACCGTCTGACATGGTTGATAAGATGATATGCATGAGGGAGGGGGGTGGGTTGGCAAAAAAACACACGAGTGGTGCAGGCAGCACAAATGTGACCTTAGGAGAGACGCAGGGCGAATGAGATGGGCGAGAGAGGGGAAAAGTGCCTCGCCGTGTTCCTGCATGGGATGGTCTCAGTTTCCCTCCCTCTTCTTCTTTCGCAGGTGGTGCCGAAAGAGTCAGTTGGCCGGTGTTGAGTATTAAGCGATAGCCGCCACCAGCCCCCAGGACGATTTTGTCTCGGCAGGGGTTTGTGGATTGTAGATAAATGCAAAAAAGCCTAGGTTTTCGTCCTCTCCGCGGAATGCATCATTTCTCGGGGAGCGCGTGCGGCGGTGAATCACTCGGTGTGGGAAGAAATGGGGATTGCTGATGCTGATGGGCGGATTTGGCTCTTCCTGCGGTTCGGCAAGGCATACTCGGTTTGAGCTCGATGTTCCAAGGTCGATTTACCCTGGAGCTTCACGAGCAATGACGACACTTGGTCTGGGCCAGGGCGGCATGACACGGCCAGACGAGACGGTCCAAAAGGTATTTTGAGGTGGTGATCTGTAGCCCTAAAATGATCGACGAAAAAGAAATGGGAGGCTGCTGGCATATTTGGCAAGGGGGTGTGCGGTTAATTCGTTGGACGAAAGGTCGTAAAAAGAGAAACAGGTGTCAGTGGTTTTGTTCAAGCCGTTGACGTCGGCGGGGGATGCTATTGATGCAGTATCGAGACCTTGCACAGCTGAAGAATGCCGAAGAGATTGGTGCTAGCAGGTGAGGCTGCAGCGAGAATGCCTAAAGGCTGAAGCCATGGGCAAGAGCTGAGAGAGATCAAAATGCTTTCGAGGTCCTGGAGCTGGAGACTAATTAATTGACAACGCCTTGGCCGGTACACGCCACACGCGCGGGCTGGGCGGGCTTTGGTGGGCCGGTGGTGAGGGCCGCGCGCTAACGGGAGCCTCTCGCGGTGATGTATCCGTAGGGCAAGACGATGAGATCTCTCTCGATGCCGTCAAAGCATGATGGTCCACGGATACCGAGGCATGCGTGTCTATATTCCCTCCCTCATCCTTCCTCTCCCCATGTGGGCCTCCCGCACTGGTGACCAAAAGAGGAGGCGACCTTGTCTGGGATCATGTCGCAGTCCTTGGCCCAGATGGAACGAGTGGAGGCGGGCGTTTTTGATGGGTTGGGCGTTTTTTCCCTCCCAGTTTTACCTTTTTGGCTGTGGACAGGCGCAGTTGCAGTCCGCCTCGTTGCCTAAGCCACACTCTGCACGGTCGACAAATTGGTTCGCGGGCCATGGATGATGAAAGTGAGGAGGGGGGTGAGTGAGAATTTTGGGCAGGGAAGGGAAAAGAGCTGGAGGCTGGTCAGCAAAGTCTGGATGTTACCTGCACAAGAAGTTGTTTGCTGCTAGATTCAAGGGAAAATGCAAACCGCTGCAGATTCGAATGACATGTCGACGAGGATTTGAGTGTCCCTGCTTCCGATTGAGGACGACCTCGGAGCCTCGGATGGTTCGTCCAAGGAAGAAGAGAGGTTGGATAATAATGGACGTGGTCGGTAAGCACTGCATCCTTGGATCACAGGAGGAAGCAACTTATGGGCCATGGTTGTCCCGCAGGTACCTGCCGTGTCTTGACGTACCTTCCATGATATTTTGCCGACGACAGCTGAGCTGATGGAGCAAGCACCATCAAGAAGGAAGGAAGCACTGGACCGGGCTGTTACCATCTCAGTCCTTCCAAGTTCTCTCTCTCTCTTTTCTCTTTTCTCTCCCTCCCTCTCCCTCCCACTTCTTCTCATCCCACATCTCCCGCCTCATATCTCACTCCTGCTTTATTTTCTTATCCCCGTCCTTTCCTCCACCGCCTGCTGCAGCTTCCAGTTCACCTACCCATCGTCCGCTGTCCGCTACACACGTTACTAGCCGCAACACCCAAGTCCTAGTCCCCGCCCCCCCCCAAGTCCTACAGTGCCTTACCTGCACACCTCTTCCTTATTCGCGCCTAGGACCTAAACTTCGTTCCCGAGCTGCCTCCCAAACCCCATTCGATCCTCGCTTGCTCCAGTCTCGAGACTCTGGTTCGAAAATAAAACAAAAACATCATGGCAACGGGTGGCGCATCCGGATAGGTCCTTATTTTCTTTCTCTTTGTGCCTTGTCCCTTTTTTTAACCCTAGCTTTGGAATCCCCCTCTCTTTTTTTCATTTGGCATCCATCGTTTTTGCCTCCCTCTCCAAAGTCCCCTCCAAGCTCCTCCCCCCCCCGCCATCGAGATCCTGAACCGTCTCATTCAGGATAAACGGTAAAACACAACTTCCTTCCATGGAATCAAAGAAGCGCCTGTCCTGGGACGGGCCCAGAGAAGGGGCGAGCCCTTCAGCCCTACGTCGACTTACACGTAGCCCAACCCACCGTCTGTTGAGGCGATCCAGCTCGGTGTCTTCGAGCTCGTCGTCTGCTATCTCGGTAGCATCGGACGACGTTGAGGCATCGCCAACGTCTTGTGTGTAAGAACTCCACCCAGCATCCCCCAACACCAACACCACGTCCATAATTGCCTACCCTTATCTTTTTCCATTTTGCAATTGCGCCTCCATAACCGTCCATTCCTTCTCATGATTCAATCCATTCGTATCAGCCTCGCCAGCCATGTTCAGCCAGCTCACTGGGTCTCTGCAGTGGCCGTGAAACCCCCAGAGATGAATGCGCCCTCTACCGTTTCATCGTCTGGGCCGCCGTCAAGCGCAATGAGTGCGGCAAGATGACCCCCGAAGAGAAGAGGGAGTGCCCTTTGTTGCGGTGTCGGAAGCGATTTCCAAACCATGAATTCATGCTCCAACATCTCTACACGTGCGACCAGCTGGCCGTCGGCGAGTACTGGTGCTACAATTGTGAAAAGGTTGAGCGCTTCAGTGATGCCAAGTGCAAGCGTTGCCTCGGCCATCCGTCGAGGAGGAGGAAGATCATGTCCATGGCCAAGAACTTCTTCAGTTCGCTGGGCCACAAGAACAAGAACTCGCCCCTGGCCGACTTCCTCGACCTCGACGACGCCCCTCCAAGCTACGACGACTGTCTCCTGGCCCATCCCGAAGAGCAGCAGGTCGAGCTGTTTTCCACCGAGATTCACGAAATCGACTCATCCGAGATCCCTTTGCCAACCATCCTGGAGGATGCCGACGAGGCAGAGCCCGATGCTGCCTCCGTCCGAATCCAAGTCCCAGTCCCAGTCCGCATCTCAGTGCCAACCCCAGTCCTCACTCCCGCCGTGCCGTCGGTGCCTATCGAGCCTATGCCCGTCCGCCCCGTTGAGCTCGAGTCAGCCCCGATCTTCAACGAGCCTTTCCTCGCCTGGCCTTCGCTGCCTGACACCGTGGCCCCCACGAATCTCATGAGCCATGGTGGCAACAACGCAGGACAGGAGCGGCCCGTCCTTCAACTCCACACATCGGACCTCGACCAGTTTCGAGCCCAAATGAAGAAGCGGAGCAAGATGCTGGCCCCCAGCACCTCGGTCCGGTCCACGGCCAGCACGTCGAGCACCAATAGTACCAATAGCACCTCGAGCACAGCCAGCTATAACATCTCTCCCATGTCCGCCTGGTCTGGTGCCTGGACCAAGGTTGCCGGCTTCGAGTCGACACTTACTTCACCAGCCGATGACCACGCGAGTCCCGGTGGCCTCTTCCGCAACAACTCCTTCAACTCCTTCCTCATCCCAGAGAAGCCTTCCAAGTATCACGGCTATGACTGTGATAATGTCACACCGGACCCCTTCTACTCAGAGCTGCCGGCCGACATCCCCATGATGGATGCCAACCTTCCTTCGGACAACCTTCAGGGACACCTGCCGGACAACCTTCAGGATGACCTCCAGGGCAGTGTCCAGGACAACATCTGCCTCGACCAATCCGCCTTCTCCTTGGACACCACCGTGTCGACCAAACTCTCTCTTGAGTCCAACTTGGTCTTGACTGATACCTCCATGCCGCCCCCTATGCCTCAGACTGATGTCACGGATCCTTCACCCTTGTACACTGTCCGGCCCCGGTCTCTAGTCGGCACAGCTTTGGACGCCCTGGAAATGCACGTCGTCGACTCCATGGACAAGCTGCAAAGCTTGACAAAGAACAGCCTCGTCAACCAGCTGCGGAACATGTCAACACACTCAATAGCCATGGATGGCCTGGAGACTCTCACCCAGATCCTGCAGGGTCATCGTCCCACGTCGCCTGTGAAGCTTCTCTGTTTTGTGCACATCATCTATTCATTCTCCCTCGTTATCCACGAACAAGATGCCCCTAGTCGGTCGTCAGATCTGTTTGCTCAAGCAATATCGTACAGTGCCTGGTTCCCCCGACAAGATCGTCCGAACTACCAACAAATCGTCAATGCTCTCTGGAAGCCTGCCAACATGACCAAGGAAGAAATGTTCACTCTTGTTCGAGCCAAGACTTCCTTGCCAACGTCATCTAGCTTGAAGGGGAAGGAGCCCGAAACGGTTCCTGTCCATCAAGTCAGCACTGATTCACTGGCATTTGTTGCTCAGTACTTTTTGGATCGTGAGTCACTTCATTTTCATATCTTGAGAGAAATGCTAACTCGGTTCCAGAGCTGGAGTACTCGACCATACATACTACCGTAGACGACCCTGAGATACAGACTTCACGATTGTGCATGCAACACCTCGGAGACGTCAACCTGGATGTAGCTCCTAGCACGCCCTATGGACTTGCTGTCGACTATATGCTATCGTTCGGATTCCACGAATATGCTGTTGAGTATCCCAGGTTTCAGGCCGGACTGCGTCATATCAGGGATCGTTCGCGCTCTAGCTTTGGGACAACGACACGACGCCTGGAATTGGATCTGATTAATGCCGGAAAGGTGAGTTATTGCAGGCGATAAGCTAAGAAGCCAAGAAACAAACTTACACGATGGACAGATTTACTTGCCCTCGGACAGATTCTTCGATGGCTTCATCGCTGCGGTGAGACAGCAGATCGACCAGCTATACGCCCAGAACTTGCCGAACACCAGCCCCAGGATCCTATACTACCAGCATGGCGTTAGCCTGATGGAAGAACTCATCAGAGCATCTCAAGTGCAACAGCAGGAGCAACTAGTATCGGCAAAGGTCGAATCGAGAACACCGGCATTGGACTCAATCGATGATGTTATTGGAGCCATGACACCTCACCACATGGACGGCTTCGACTTTTTGTCTGTTGGAGACTTCAATAACACGACGCCGCACGTCAACTTCCATACTCCCATGACGATTGCCCCCGAGACGTTGAGCACACCTCAAGTGATGCCGACTCCCGAAGGAACCATGTCAGCAGGAGGCCCATCAACAGCGGCAACGTCACCCCCGTCGCCGGCTCTTGGGCATGGAGTAAACAAGATCGAGTCGGACAGCTGCTGCGAGATCTGTGGCTACCGACCAAAGGGTGATCCCCGCTGGTTTGGCGGTAGCATGGCGAAGCATAAGAAGCTGCAACACGCCACGACCCCGCCCAAGATCTATAAGTGTCCGTTTCCCGGATGCACGAGCCAATATAAGAATCGACCGGACAACTTGCGACAGCATCAGATCGAAAAGAATCATTGGTTGGAGGGACAGGAACCAGATCGTCGTCCCAGCAAGAGAAAGAAGGTGGAGTGACGAACCACTTGGGGGGAAAGGTCAACTCATGCGGAAGAGAGGATTCTCATAAACAAGGGCACGCGAGCAGCTTTCTTTTGTTCATTTAGAGGTGCCGACTTTGCCCTCACACATTTTAGCGCATACGTTTTTGGGATTCTGGTCGTGTTGGTTGGGAAGGGCGATTTTGTATTTTCAAGCGGGCGTCATTGGGAATTGTCATTGATTTGGAAAGATACCACTTTGGATTAAGCTAATGCGATGGCTGGGGCTGCAAGGGATCATGTTCTATGCGTGAGCTCAAGTTGATGAATGGAATGGAATTCTAGACGATGGTTGGGACGGAGCGAACTCTCCCGCAAGACCGGTGTTTGAGATGGCAAGGAGGAAGACGACACATGATTGGAGGACTGAGAGAGAAGAAGAGGCTGCCATGGGCATGTACAAGATAGACAGGCCACATAAGACTGTATGAAGCATGAAGGATGCACCTCTTGCTTGGTAATTCCAAGAATCGGAGCACGATTACGGAGAAGGTGCCTAAATGTGCCCTGGGTAATCCCATGACGCAGGCGATGCTATTTATAACGCAGACTCGGTGAGGTGATGGTACGAGATCGCTTTGCTGGGGATCATGTAGCCGTCCTCAACCGACACGGGAAAATGCGAAGAGGCGGATGAAAGTTAAGGATGTAGCCGCGAGTTTATACGAGCCGGTGAGGTATTCGCGAGAGAACGTTCGGATGAGGGATTGGGTTTCCCTCGTGCTAGTGTGACACATGGACCGGCGCCATACGTGATGAAACGGAAAGCAGATGCGAAGGTTTTATGCGAAATGGACGCGCGCATTGTCGATAGCACTGGCAATTGACTGCCTCTTCACGAGGAACAATGACGCACGTGTCTGGGAGACGACCAGAATCGCTCAAGAGAAGCGAGACCACGCTGAATGTCACCATGATGGCGTGCCGGGTGACGCCGTGGCTGGATCGTGGCTGGGTCGATGAATGACGACGCCTTTTTCTGGGGAGAAGGAGGGAATGCAATGCACTGATATCGAACGGGAGGATTGCCATGAACCTGGAACAGTGTCCTCTGTTCTAAGTAAACACGGCAGCTGCCCGGCGATGCAGGTAATTCCTGCAGAGGAGGTGCATATCCAGCATGGGCTGCGTAACGAGAGTGCTGCTATTTGCAGGCCACATATTGTCCAACGGAACGAATGAATCTCTGCGAGACAAGAGCAAGGAGAGAGAGGCCGAGCGGAGCGGCTGGATCGGAATGGCCGGTGTGGGGGGGAGGCCCTTTTCAGGCGGTTCCGGCAAAAGTGTCGTTCGGAGCTGGTAGCGCAGGCTGCTGTTAGCGGCATGTCGCGTGGTCTGGCGTTGGGTCACGTAATCAATTCTCATTGTTCGGTTCGCGCTTCACGAACACGGGCGCGGTAGAAGATAGGGGAAAAAAAAGAAGAAGGCCGCGAAGGGGAAGGGGGCGAAAAAATCACCCAGCGACAAGGTGTCACGTGGCGCGCCGCGAGAGGTGGTCGAGATGGAAGGAGAGAGGGAGATGGAGGGCGGTAAAAATAAACACGATGATTGGAAGAAACTCCAGACGGAAACTGGAAGAAAAAAAAACAACAAGAGAAGATTTTCTACGCGTTCAATGAGCAATCGGCTGCTTAATCATCTAGATCCAGTTCCAGTTGGGGAACGCCTTCCGGCCCGTCTCTTTCACCTGCTCATCCATTCCCCCTATTCAATCCAGACCGAAGCAAAACGGTTCCGGCTCCTTCCTTCCAACGTACTTACTATTTGCACTCCGACAGGCTTCCACCCACGTCTATTGACTGCGCCGCCCACCTACAAGAACCAGTTTGCTTTGCCTAGCTTGGGTGAAAGTCTTGGCGAAAGAACAGGAGCAGAAGAATCACAAGAGAGACGTCTTTCTCTCCCTGGAAACAAGAGGCACACCACACACGCTTTTTGCTGCTGCTGCGTGTGTGGCAGGGGGTCGGCTTGTCGCGCTTCTTTTTTGGCTCTCCACTGCCCAGTTGCTTTCGCTGACGCCTACGGCCTAACGCCACGCCAGAAAATTCCAAGCAGACTTCTTGGGAGGTCCAAGGAAAAAGAAAAAAAAAAAAGGAAGGAGAGGAAAAAAAGGACAACCACCGGTCTGCAACGCGAAAAAAACATCCAACGCCCACCCCCAACGTCCCTCTCGGTCGTCCAACTCTCGCTCTCCAATCTTCAGGCAGGCTGTCTCTCTCTCTCTCCACTGGCTCAAAGTCCCCGAAGAATCGGCACTGACGTCCTGGTTCTGCAACCCACACTCACAGGCTGCGCACCTGTCCGCCTTCGTCCGCCGTCCCCAGTTCTTTTTGCCCAGTTGCCACTCCCTCCTTCCCACTCTATTCCTCTTTTTTTCCTCTTCCCACTCCCTCCTTCCCTCCTCTTTCCCTCCCCCCTTCCCTTGGCTCCTTCCCCCCCCCGTCCCCATCGGCCCTCTCCAGGCAAGAGCCCCCCTCCCCTACCCCCCAGAACTTTTTCGCACACCAGGCTCGCGCCCTCTCGTCTCCCTCCCTCTATTTTTGTTCACGCCTCTGCTGAGCGCGCTCCTCCACGCCTCCTCCCAGCCCAACCCAGCCCATATTATCGACACCCCCAAAGATCCTGGGTCCAGGGTTTGCTTGCTTGCTTGCTCCCACGCAAAGTGACGCTCCGCATAGCAACCGCACCGCATCGATCCGTTGACAGTTTTGACGTCGGCCGTTGTCGACACCTCCCGTCGTCGTCGAACCGCCCGCCGTGCCTCTCTCGTGGCGTTGCTTCGCGGCCTCGTCAGATATCCCGCCGGGCCTCGTCCTCGGCCCTCGATCGGCTGTGGGGAGTCAACCATCACCGGCATCGCCCTCGTCGCTCCCGAATCACGTCACGTCACGTCACGTCCCGGCCTCGCTCGCTTGGATCCCGCCGCCGACGACACTTGTCGATTCTCCGTCCTCCAGATCTCGCTAGGCGACAAGGCGTGACAACTCCTCCCCCGCGACTCGGTCCTCACGCCCCGGCGCCGACGAGACACCATGTCGAGTCTACGGCCGGGATCGAACCCTCACGCCGGCCTCACCTTCCCCCAGGCCAACCTCCGACGCAATTACCCGCCGCCGCACCCCAATCAGACGAATAAGCAGTCTCCGGCGCCTCACTCCGCGTCGCCATACCAGAATTCGGGCTACCAACCCCCTCCGACCGGCACCTATGCCCAACATCTCTTCGCGAACCCGACCACGGTCAACGGCAGCGTCGCCAATGGCACCTCGCGTGCTTCCACCTCGCACATGTCGAGTGCCGTGCCGAGCCCGTTGGACGTGTCCAACCGGGCGGTCCCTCCGCCGCGATCTCAGATGATGTTCCCGGCTCTGGGGCAGGTGGTTCCTAATCAGCTCCACCACCATCAACAGCAGCAGCAGCAGTTGCATCAGCACCTGAGCCATCCTTCTCACCCTTTGAACCAATCTCGCCAGTCGCACTCGCACCATCATGCACAACAATCGCCCCAGCAGCGTCCTCAATCTCAGCAGGCACAACCCACGCCTAAGTTGGGTCAGGTTCAGGTGCAATCCAAACCGTCGGCTCCGTCGCCTCCTCAGCCTCAGCAACAGTCGTCCCAGTCTCACCAGCATCACCAGCAATTGCAGCAGCAGCTCCAGCAGCAGCAACAACATCAGCTACAGCAGCAACAGCAACAGCAGCACCTCCAGCAACAGCAGCAGCAACAGCAACAACAAATGCAGCAGCAACAGATGCAACAACAACAAATGCAACAGCACCATCAGCAACATCAACAACATCAACAACACCATCAACAGCACCAGCAATCACAACAGGAGCAACAGCTTCAACACCAGGATCAGCAACATCAGTCAAGACAGTCTCAGGATATGCAGCGAGGTAGAGCACCAAAACAGTCGAAGCAGCAAGCCCAACAGGCCCAACAAGCCCAACAGGCACAACAGGCCCAGCAAGCCCAACAGGCGCAGCAGGCGCAACAGGCGCGTGAGGCCCGCGAGGCTCAACATGCCCAGCAAGCTCAGCAGGCCCAGCAAGAAGCCCAGCGGCAAGCACAGCAGCAAGCCCAGCAGGAAGCACAGCGGCAAGCCCAACAGCAAGCTCAACAGCAAGCCCAGCAACAAGCTCAGCAACAGCAACAGGCTCAGCAGCAATCGCAATTGCCGCAAGAGCCAGCTCCTCCGCAGCAGACTGCATCGAAGCCAGAGCCGGAAGAAATGGATATCGATCATCACAATGGCGAGGGCGATTCTGGTGGGCTCGATAGCAAGCTCCTCAACGATCCAAACTACATTCCTCAACAGCCTATGGGCGAGATGATGTCCCCTCCTCCCGAGGGAGGCAGCTACCCGACTTTAGAGGCCGTCCAGAAAGCTGTCCTTCGCTATTGCACTTCTGTCGGATATGCCATTGTCATTGGTCGATCCAAGAAAACTGTGCCTGGCCTGAAGAAGGTCTTATTTGTCTGCGATCGAGCAGGGAAGCCGCCAAGTCGAGTCAGTCCTGAGGCTCGGAAGCGGAAGACCTCTTCTCGGAAGTGCGATTGTCCATTTGGTTTCTTCGCCATCGAGCAAAGAACCCAATGGACAATTCGTTACCGCCCAGATCCCGCTCATTTGTCGCACAATCATGGACCGAGCGAGAGCCCGTCCCATCACCCTGCGGCCAGGAAGCTTGACAGCAAAATGGTTGCTGCGGTGAAGGAGCTCAAGGAGAATGGTAAGCGCAAAAACAATGATAGCCTCTCAGTCAATGATGCTAACATTAGCTCCTCAGGCGCTGGTGTTTCGGAGACGCTGCAAATCTTGCAGACTGAGAACCCCGATTGTCATTTGCTCCCGAGGGACATTTACAATGCCCGGGCCGCCATCAACCGCAATCCGCAAAAGGTCGCCACCGGACTGGCAGAGAACAGACCGGCGATATACAGCAAACCCTCTCAAACCCCCGAGGACCGCATACGAGCCGACTTGCGACGTGAGTTGATAAAAGCAAAAGAGGACATGAAGAAGCTCGAAGAGGACAAGCAGAAGGAGATTGACGAATTGCGAGCCAAACTGGCGGAGAAGGAGACGACAATCAAAAAGTTTGAAGAGTTCATCGACATTTGTAACGAACGGGTCATGTTCCAGCGCCAGAGACTTGCTGCGAACGCTGCGGCTGGGGGTAGCCAAACCTAGTGGCACAAAGTCCTGGCTCGGTTCGGCGCATAGGTCGGTCTGCATGACGAGCGAGGTTTTGGTGAGGCTGAATTGGCACTTGGATACGGCGTTGGTCTTGGGGAACTGTTGCAGTCTTCTGTGTTTGATTCTTTTCTTGTTGGTTTCGGCAGAAAGATGGACCGGTGTTATCAAGCTTGAAGCTCGATTGGGCGGGTGGCAGGTCAACAATTGGGAGGCACGTCTACTTTGGCATGGCATTGGGACTTTACGATGGTTACCTCTCGGTGTGTTTGTATTTGGAGGAAGCATTGTTGAAACTGGTACGTGGCTGGTAGACTTGGGGACCTCTGTATGTTATAGTAAGTCTCGACTCTAGCGATAGTCATGTTTACAGATTCGTACTCGCACTCTTTTCAACATTATTGTCGTTTATTAGTGGTACTACGGCTGTATGTTGGGTCGATTGTACGTAGTACGTATCCGAAAGTCTATAGCGAGCCAGGGTCACGGCTGGGGTGCAGAAATCCCTAAGTCAGATGGACGGAGTAATATGATCGAGCAAACATATTATGGTTGGATGCCGAAGCCGAATGAACACAGACCTCTCCTCTGTGGGGTGGATGCACGTCCGGCAGAGGCGCGCACTGGGGAGGCGTTTCGGTACCCGGTTTGATATTCTCAGGAGATGATGCATGACGGGGACGGATATCTCAAACGTCGGGAGCGAGAGGGGGAGGTGTGAATATCAAGGGCTGGCTGTTGGAGAAGTTGGGTGTGCATCGTCGTCAACGCGTGGGAGCCTGGACGGGAAACGCTGTATCCGTTCCGCACACGGTACGAATCTATCTTGTGCATGCGCATCCGTACTTTGTATGCGTACCCAGCTGCGCACAAGAATGAGACATGCTCCGGAAGAAACGAAATGACAACTTGTTTCGCATATCGGGAGTTTAAATGAAGGCAGAACCCTGCTCCTTCGACTCGCATCCAACCCGTCCAGAAGTTGATTTCTGGGCCAAGTCCCAATTTCGACAGCCTTGGGATCCCTGCAGAAGCAAACCGCCAGCAAGGCAGGACCCGCTCTGGGGACAGTTGGAAGGGGAGGTTGTGGACCAATCAGGAGCGGGCGTGCAATGACCTTCAGATTGCTTGATTGCTCCCCCCTTGCGGGGCCCTGAGGCACCTGGACACTTTCCCGCACTGGGACTGGACCGGAAAGCGTGGACGGGTTGTTCGGTTGACTTACAGTGGGCTTCAGTGGACTGCGTGCCTGTGGCTTTTGGAGCTGGCGGCGCCTGTGTCCCCCTTCGGTCCCTAGACTCCCCCTACCCGTGTGCCCCCCCCCTCTTCTACCTCCCGTGGGACCCCCTCCCTTTGCTGTCCAGCTCTCTGCTTTCGTTCCCAAAAGACGCCTCCTGACACATGCCGTCCGAGTCGCGACAGGGGTCTCCTTGGGCTTGGTTCGCGTAAACCCGGTAAACGACAAAGATATCCAAAAGTCAACACTCCCTTGTGCTGGGTGCCAATATCCTCATCTCTTTTTCGCCCCTACCCCTACAAACTGCGCGTCTTCTGCCATCGAGAAAACGCCGTACAACAACTGCGACTTTCCGAATCGAACACTACCACGCTCCTTTAGCTGCACCGTTTTTTGAGCTTTGCTTTGCGTCCTTTGCGATCCGACCGAGTCCGCACCGAGCTCTTGGACGATTAAGCAATCTACGAATAGATCCCATCTTCCGAACTATAGCCCACCCACGACGACGACGACGACGGCGACCTGGAAATGACTGGTTGCTGCTGAGCTTCCCTGCCTTCCGTCTCTGCCTCCTCCGTCCGCAATGGAGGTCACATCTGCTGCAGTGCCGGGCCCTTCGGCCAACGGCGTGGCCGCCGCGGCTCCGTTTCCGACCATCGACCCCGAACGCGTGGTTGACCACTTGGCCGCCGTCTGCGAGATCGCCCTGGGCGCCTCGCGAGGGGACCTGGAGCAGGTGGGCAGCTTGCTGCACAGGGCCCGGTACGAGGACACCATATCTCGCTGCGGCCGCTTCGCGAGCGATAGCCAGAATGTGCTGTACATCCAGAAGGATATCGCCAACCTGACCGAAGTGGGAGCCGATGCGTCGAGTGCGTCTTGATATATTGCCTTGCGTGTGAGTGAAGCACCTTTGCTGACGAGCTGCATAGTCCCGACCACGTACAACTACACACTCTCGACCGAGATCTCCTCGTCACCCACCACCGTGTCTTCGCTGGTTCTGCTGAAGCCCCCGCAACCCATCGACCCGACCCGATCTCTTACTTCTCAAATATTCATTACTAATTTACCTGGCCCTGCCTCTCTCGCCGCCGTGGGCGAACAAGGCACGGCTCTTTCTCCCTTCGAAGTCCTTCATTCCCACGTGCACCACGCCCTGGTGCCTTACTTTGACGCAAATACCAAGAGCCAGCAGTTGGCCAACGGCTCTAGGGGACGAGCCGATGTCGATGCGAAGACGGGCATTCCCGTCACCAAGAAGCGCCTCAACGACCTGGAGCTGAGCTTGCTTCACCTGCAGCAAAATGTTGACATTCCCGAAATCTCCCTGACCTTCCACTCCATTGTCCAGAACGTCCTCGACGAAGCCGACGCCAACCACACCCGGCCCACCATCGATGCAATCCCCCAGAACCTCCTCCAAGACAGCACTTTTCTCAAC
Source organism: Thelonectria discophora (assembly GCA_911649645.1). Classification (NCBI taxonomy): domain Eukaryota; kingdom Fungi; phylum Ascomycota; class Sordariomycetes; order Hypocreales; family Nectriaceae; genus Thelonectria; species Thelonectria discophora. Next base: position 2,977,628 of record CAJVRK010000008.1, on the reverse strand, counting down.
AGGCTGCAGGCCAACGTGAATACTTGGATTAAGTCCATCCAGGGCATCACCAAGTTGACCAAGGACCCGACCTCGAGCGCGAACCAGGAGTTTAGCACCGCGAGCCAAGAGGTCAACTTTTGGTTGTCCATGGAATCGGCGTTGGAGGGCATTGAGGGCCAGCTTAGGAGCGAGGGCGTGCTCTTGACGCTGGAGATTCTCAAGCATGCCAAGCGTTTCCAGGCGACCGTCAGCTTCACGGCCGATACCGGGTTGAAGGAGGCCATGGAAAAGGTGCAAAAGTACAACCAGCTTATGCGCGACTTCCCCCTGGACGAACTGCTATCTGCCACGTCCCTTTCCAAGGCCCAGGAGGCCATTGCACAGATTTTCGGGCATTTGAACAAGAAGTTGAGGATATGTCCCTATCCGATTCGAAGAGCCCTGCCTCTTGTCGAGGCCATCTCTGCCGACCTCGACGACGTGCTTCACCGTCTGCTCCCCGGGACCGAGCTGGTGAACCTGGATTACCAGCAGTTCCAGAGCATCATGGGCACCTGCGACGACATCTTTCGGACCTGGGAGGATAACGTCAAGGAATTCACAAATGTTGCGCGAGAGGTGACTCGCCGTCGCAACGAGAAGTTTATCCCCATCAAGATCAACAGGAAGCACTCGGAGCTCGAGTCCCGGATCAAGTATGTCGGCACGTTCCGCGACAACCACGAGCAGCTCCAGCGCACCATTGTCAACGTCCTCGGCCCGTCGGCGACCATTCCCGGAGTGGCCGAGACGACTGGCACCAACGGAGTCGTGATGGAGGAAATGGGCGACGTCGATGCCGTCGAGGAAGTCAAGCAGGCCTGGGAGGCCCTTCAGAACGTGGACTTGCTGGATGTTACCGATCAGGGCAAGGAGCGATGGGTTCGGGCCGAGAACTTGTACAATGAACGCACCACCAGAGTCGAGAACTCCATCATCGCGAGACTGCGAGACCGATTGGCCACAGCCAAGACTGCAAACGAAATGTTCCGCGTCTTCTCCAAGTTCAACGCGCTCTTTGTGCGCCCCAAGATCCGCGGCGCCATCCAGGAGTACCAGAACCAGCTCATGGACCACGTCAAGCAGGCTATCAACGGACTGCACGAGCGGTTCAAGCAGCAGTACGGCCACTCAGAAGCCCATGCCATGGCCCAGCTGCGTGATCTGCCTCCCGTGTCGGGCGCCATCATCTGGGCCCGCCAGATCGAGTTCCAGCTCGAGGGCTACATGAAGAAGGTGGAGGCCGTCCTCGGGCCGGACTGGACCCTGCACGCTGAGGGCCACAAGCTCCAGGAGGAGAGCGAGCTCTTCAAACAGAAGCTCGACACCGCTCGGATTTACGAGGCTTGGCTGGCCGACGTGAGCCGGCGCAAGATTTCCATTTCGGGCCAGCTTTTCGATATTGCTCGCGTGCGATCTGCCGGCGGTATCCTTGAGCTCGCAGTCAACTTTGATCCGCAGATCATCACCTTGTTCAAGGAGACGCGCAACCTGACTTGGCAGTCATACTCGGTGCCTCATGCCGTCACGACTGTGTCCAAGGATGCGAAGCGAGTCTATCCTTATGCCGTCAGTCTCATGGAGAGCGTCAGAACCCTGTCACAGACCCTTCGACAAATCTCCGTCATGGGAGAGGAGTCGGTCCTCTTGCATGGATACCGAAACGACGTGTACAAGTTGATTGGCGAAGGTGTGCCGCTCCGATGGGAGTCCTTCATCAACTCGCACGAGCTGTTTTACTCGGACTCGAGGCAGACGCGATCTCTGCTTCCCGGTGGCAACGACTTCAGCTTGGGCAAGAATACTGAGAGCAAGCACGGCATGTTCATCCGCAGCTTCGCTGCAGCTGTGTCGGTTCTCCAGAGCAAGGCTGTTTCGTTGAACTTCATCCACAACACCGTCGAGCAAGCGCTCAAGGAGCTCAGCACTTGCGCGTACGACGAGGCAGCCTTCCAGTCCCGGTTGGATACGATCCAGTCGGCTGTCGATCAGCTGAACCTGGAGCAGTACGTGAACCTCGATTTCTGGGTGCGAGGCTTGAACACCAAGGTCCAGTCCATTCTCCTCGGTCGCCTCCAAAGTGCCGTTCTGTCCTGGGTTTCTGCCTTTGAAGACGAGACGTTTGATGATGAGCGGCGCAAGAAGAGCAATCCCGAGGAAGAGAAGCCCGAGGGCCCTACTATGAAGCGTCTCATCCTGGAACTGGCCATGCGCAACCAAGTGATTTACCTCGATCCCCCTCTAGAGTACGCCCGGGCTAGTTGGTTCCTCCACCTCCACGAGTGGCTCGGCATCGTCTGCAACCTCCGGAAGATCAAGGCGACCCGATACCAAATGAGCCTCACCTCGACTGGCAACGATGAACCCCGGTTCACCGACCTGCCCTCGGAGTGTGCCGATCTGCTCCGACGAGTGTACGTGTCCGTGGAGAACAAGCTCCAGGAGATCAGCGCCTACGTCGACAAGTGGCTTCAGTTCCAGTCTCTCTGGGATCTCCAATCGGAGCAGGTCTACGACGCGCTCGGTGAGCAGCTCCCGCGATGGCTGCAGCTCCTCCAGGAGATTCGCAAGACGCGATCTACCTTTGACACGCAGGAGGTCAGCCGCGCATTTGGCCATCTCACCATCGACTACGACCAGGTACAGACTAAGGTCAACGCCAAGTACGACCAGTGGCAGCACGAGATCTTGATGAAGTTTGCGAGCCGCCTCGGAACGCGTATGCGTGAAGTCAACGCCGACATTGAAAAGGCACGAAAGCACCTCGAGAGCCAGAGCTCGGATGCTTCGTCGACGGCCCAGGCGGTGCAGTTCATCACCGTCGTACAGAGCTGCAAGCGCAACGTGAAGACCTGGGCTCCCGAGATTGACATGTTTCGCCAGGGGCAGTCCACGCTCGTCAGACAGCGATACCAGTTCCCCAACGACTGGCTGCACATTGAGCAGATTGACAGCCAATGGGAGGCGCTCAAGGAGATCTTGGAGAAGAAGTCGCGCATTGTTGAGGACCAGACCGATGCTCTGCGCGCTAAGATTGTTGCCGAGGACAAACTCGTCAATGAACGGATCGCTGAGGTTGCCCTTCAGTGGAACGAAGAGAAACCCGTTTCCGGCACCATCAAGCCCGACATCGCTTCAAGGACGTTGACGTCGTTTGAGGAGCGCATCTCGAAGCTGCAAGACGACTCCATGATGGTTGCCAAGGCCAAGGAAGCTCTTGACATCCCTGTCAACTCGGATAACTCGCTCGAGGCCACGCTCGAAGAGGTTCGGGACTTCCAATCTGTCTGGTCGAACCTCTCCACCATCTGGTCGAGCCTCAACGAGACGCGCGATGTCCTGTGGACTGCCGTCCAGCCACGCAAGATCCGTTCCAAGGTGGACGACCTGATCAAGTCGACCAAGGAGATGCCCAGCAGAATGAGACAATACGCTGCCTTTGAGCACGTGCAGGGCATCTTGCGAAGCCTCCTCAAGGTCAACCCCATCCTCTCCGACCTCAAGTCGGACGCCATCCGCGAACGACACTGGCACAAGATTTACAAGTCCATCAAGCCCCAGAAGCGCTTCTCGCCCAGCTCCATGACGCTCGGTGACGTTTGGGACCTCGACCTGGTGAGGACCGAGATCATCGTCAAGGACATTATCGCTCAGGCCCAGGGCGAGATGGCCCTCGAGGAGTTCCTCAAGCAGGTCCGCGAGACGTGGCAAAACTACGCCCTGGAGATGGTTGGCTATCAGAACAAGTGCCGCCTCATCCGCGGCTGGGACGACCTCTTCGCCAAGTGCAGCGAGAACCTCAACTCGCTGCAGGCCATGAAGCATTCCCCCTATTACAAGGAGTTTGAGGAAGAAGCCGTGTCTTGGGAGGACAAGCTGAACCGCGTGCACGTCTTGTTCGATGTGTGGATCGACGTGCAGCGCCAATGGGTGTACCTCGAGGGTGTCTTTACTGGTAACGCGGACATCAAGCATCTTCTGCCCATCGAATCTGGACGCTTCCAGAACATCAACAGCGAGTTCTTGGCCGTGATGAAGAAAGCCAACAAGACGCCCTACGTCCTGGACGTTCTCAACATCCCCAACGTCCAAAAGTCTCTCGAACGCCTCGCCGAGATGCTCAACAAGATCCAAAAGGCTCTCGGAGAGTACCTCGAGAAGGAGCGTGTCTCGTTCCCTCGCTTCTACTTTGTCGGCGACGAAGACTTGCTGGAGATGATTGGTAACAGCAACGACACGCTGCGCATCGCCAAGCACTTCAAGAAGATGTTTGCGGGTCTGTCGGGCCTCATCATGGACGACGAGACCATCATCTCGGGCTTCACTTCCAAAGAGGGCGAAGCTGTGCGGCTCAAGAAGGAGATTTCTCTGGCCAAGGTGCCGAGGATCAACGACTGGCTGGCTCTTCTGGAGGGCGGCATGAAGGCCACGCTGGCTGAGCTCCTCGCCGAGTCGGTGGACCAGTACACTCCTATCTTCGAGTCTGACAAGATTGACCAGGCTGCTCTGATTGAGTTTATGGGTGCTTTTCCTAGTCAGATTGTTGTGCTTGCCACCCAAGTTGTCTGGACCACGGCGGTAGAAAAGTCGCTGGCGGCGGGTGGCCAGACGCTTCAGGCTCTTCATGGTCGTGAGGTGGAGGTTCTTCGCGTCCTCGCCGACACAGTCTTGGGAGACCTGCAGGTGATTGAGCGGAAGAAGTGTGAGCAGCTGATTACCGAGTGTGTTCATCAGCGCGACACGATTGAGAAGCTGGTCAACGCCAAGGCCGACTCGCCGAGCCATTACCTCTGGCAGCTGCAGATGCGGTACGTCTACAGCCCCGAAGGCGACTTCTTGAGCCGTCTCTACATCAAGATGGCCAATGCCAAGCTCAACTACGGCTTCGAATACCTGGGCGTCCCCGATCGACTTGTCCGCACTCCTCTCACCGACCGATGCTTCCTCACTCTCACGCAAGCCTTGTGTCAACGTCTCGGCGGTTCTCCCTACGGTCCTGCCGGTACCGGCAAGACTGAGTCGGTCAAGGCTCTCGGTGTGCAGCTGGGTCGATTCACGCTCGTCTTCTGCTGTGACGACACGTTTGATTTCCAGGCCATGGGCCGCATCTTCCTCGGTATTTGTCAGGTCGGTGCCTGGGGCTGTTTCGACGAGTTCAACCGTCTCGAGGAACGTATTCTGTCTGCCGTCTCGCAGCAGATCCAGAACATCCAACTGGGCTTGAAGGACGGCGTCGAGGATGACCAGTCGCAGATCGAGCTGGTCGGTCGCCAGCTCCACGTCAACGAGAACACTGGCATCTTCATTACCATGAACCCTGGCTACGCTGGTCGTTCCAACCTTCCCGACAACTTGAAGAAGCTGTTCCGCAGCGTGGCTATGTCCAAGCCCGACAAGGAGCTTATTGCCGAGGTGATGCTGTACTCACAGGGCTTCAACCAAGCCAAGCAGCTCTCCAAGCAGACCGTGCCCTTCTTCGACCAGTGTGCGGGCAAGCTCTCGAAGCAAGCCCACTACGACTTCGGACTTCGTGCCCTCAAGAGCGTCCTGGTCAGCTCTGGCGGCCTCAAGCGCACGCGTCTCAGCGAGGGCAGTCTCGGGGCGGAAGAGGTTGTCGAGCCCGAAATCATCGTGCAAAGTATTCGCGAAACCATTGCGCCAAAGCTGATCAAATCGGATGCCGACATCATGACCACCATCGAGGCGGCGTGCTTTCCCGGCGTCGACTACGTTCCTGCGAACCTCGACGCGCTGGAAGAGGCGCTTCGGACTCTCGCTGCCGAACGACATTTGGTGGTCAACGAGCTCTGGATGACCAAGGTGCTCCAGCTGTACCAGATCCAGAAGATCCACCACGGTGTCATGATGGTTGGTAACTCTGGTTCGGGCAAGTCGTCTTCCTGGAGACTGCTGCTGGACGCTCTGCAAAAGGTCGAGGGCGTCGAGGGCGTTTCGCACGTCATAGACTCCAAGGTCATGTCCAAGGAAGCCTTGTACGGAAACCTGGATTCGACGACGCGTGAATGGACCGACGGTCTGTTCACGAGCATCCTCCGCAAGATTGTCGACAACCTCCGTGGCGAGGATTCCAAGAGACACTGGATCGTTTTTGACGGCGATGTCGATCCCGAGTGGGTTGAGAACTTGAACAGTGTGCTCGACGACAACAAGCTGCTGACGCTTCCCAACGGAGAGCGTCTGAACCTACCACACAACGTGCGAATCATGTTTGAAGTCGAGACGCTCAAGTACGCCACTCTGGCCACTGTGTCTCGTTGCGGTATGGTGTGGTTCAGCGAGGATACCGTCTCGCCCGTGATGCTGGTTGAGAACTACCTGAAGGCTCTCCGCAACGTGCCCTTTGAAGATCTGGACGAGGACAGCGTTGCAGCTGGACACAACCCTGCCAAGTCGCTGGCGGTGCAGACGCAGTTTGCTGATTTGTTAATGGTGTATCTGACCGGCGAGGACTTTGTGCTCGAGGCTCTCGACAAGGCAAAGGGGTATAGACACATTATGGAGTTCACCACGGCTCGTGTGCTGAACACGCTCTTCTCGCTGCTCAACAAGGCAGCTAGGAACGTCATCGAGTACAACGCTCAGCACTCCGACTTCCCCCTAGAGTCGGAGCAGATCGAGGCCTACGTTTCGAAGAAGCTGCTCCTCGCCCTCGTCTGGGCACTCACGGGAGACTGTCCGCTCACGGACCGCAAGGCGTTTGGCGACGACATTTGCGCCTTTGCCAACTTTGGGTCGCCGCCCCTGGACGGAACCAGCTCGCTGATCGACTTTGACGTAACGCTTCCCAAGGCCGAGTGGTCTCCCTGGCAGAACCAGGTGCCGAGCATCGAGGTGAACACGCACTCCATCACGCAGACGGACGTGGTGATTCCCACGCTGGACACGATCCGACACGAGGATGTGCTCTACTCGTGGCTCGCTGAACATAAGCCGCTGCTGCTGTGCGGTCCTCCCGGTTCAGGAAAGACGATGACGCTCTTCAGCGCGCTGCGAAAGCTGCCAAACATGGAGGTCGTAGGCCTCAACTTCTCCAGCGCCACGACACCTGACCTGCTCATCAAGACGTTTGAGCAGTACTGCGAGTACAAGAAGACGCTCAACGGCGTCATGCTCTCGCCGACGCAGATTGGGCGATGGCTCGTCATCTTCTGCGACGAAATCAACCTGCCAGCACCTGACAAGTACGGCACGCAGCGAGCCATCTCGTTCCTCCGGCAGCTCGTCGAGCACAATGGCTTCTGGCGGACTTCGGACAAGTCCTGGGTCACGCTGGACCGCATCCAGTTCGTCGGTGCTTGCAACCCTCCCACGGACGCTGGCCGTACTCCCATGGGCGCAAGATTCCTCCGACACGCTCCTCTCATCATGGTGGACTACCCCGGCGAGCAGTCCCTCAACCAGATCTACGGCACCTTCAACTCGGCCGTGCTCAAGATGATTCCCTCGCTGCGCGGCTATGCCGAGCCGCTCACCCACGCCATGGTGCGCTTCTACCTCGAGTCGCAGCAGCGCTTCACGCCCAAGATCCAGCCGCACTACGTATACAGTCCCCGTGAGCTGACGCGGTGGGTGCGTGGCGTGTACGAAGCCATCCGGCCGCTGGAGACGCTGTCCCTCGAGGGCCTCATTCGCATCTGGGCCCATGAGGCTCTGCGTCTGTTCCAGGATCGTCTGGTGGCCGAAGACGAGCGCAAGTGGACCGAAGAGAGCGTGCGGAAGATCGCCATGGAGTACTTCCCGACCATCGAGGAGGACAAGGCGCTGGGCGGTCCCATCCTCTTCTCCAACTGGCTGTCCAAGAACTACGTGCCCGTCAACCGCGAACAGCTTCGCGACTTTGTCAAGGCGAGACTCAAGACGTTCTGTGAGGAAGAGGTCGACGTGCCCCTGATTCTGTTCAACGACGTCCTCGAGCACGTGCTGCGTATCGATCGTGTGTTCCGACAGCCTCAAGGTCACCTGATTCTCATTGGTGTCAGCGGCAGCGGCAAGACGACGCTGTCGCGTTTTGTGGCGTGGATGAACGGCCTGAAGGTGTTCCAGATCAAGGTGCACGGCAAGTACTCGGCCGAAGACTTTGACGACGATCTGCGAGACGTGTTGAGGCGGTGCGGATGCAAGGGAGAGAAGATCTGCTTCATCATGGACGAGTCCAACGTGCTCGACTCGGGCTTCCTGGAGAGGATGAACACGCTGCTGGCCAACGCCGAAGTGCCGGGTCTGTTCGAGGGAGACGAGTACGCGGCGCTCATGACGGCGTGCAAAGAAGGGGCTCAGCGACAGAACCTGCACCTCGACTCCCCCGAGGAGCTGTACAAGTGGTTCACGCAGCAGATTGTCAAGAACCTACACGTCGTCTTCACCATGAACCCGCCCGAGGACGGCCTTTCCTCCAAGGCGGCCACCAGTCCGGCCCTGTTCAACCGTTGCGTGCTCAACTGGTTTGGTGATTGGTCCGACCAGGCTCTGTTCCAGGTCGGCCACGAGCTGACGCAAAAGGTCGACCTGGACCGACCCAGCTTCAGCTGTCCCGACACAATTCCCGTGGCCTACCGCGGGCTCCAACTGCCGCCGTCGCACCGGGAGACCATTGTCAACTCCATGGTGTACATTCACTACTCGCTGCAGCGGTACAACGAGAAGCTGTTCAAGCAGCAGGCCAAGGTGACGTTCCTCACGCCCCGACACTTCCTCGACTTTGTGGCGCAGTTTGTCAAGCTGTACAACGAGAAGCGCGAGGATCTCGAAGAGCAGCAGCGCCATCTCAACGTGGGTTTGGAGAAGCTGCGAGACACGGTCGACAAGGTGTCGGACCTGCGCAAGAGCCTCGCGGAGAAGAAGGCTCAGCTGGAGCAGAAGGACGCCGAGGCCAACGAGAAGCTGCAGCGCATGGTGGCGGATCAGCGGGAGGCGGAGCAGAGGAAGAACACGTCGTTGGAGATTCAGGCTTCGCTGGAGAAGCAGGAGGCCGAGGTGGCATCTCGACGAAAGGTGGTGCTAGAAGATCTCGCCAGGGCCGAGCCGGCAGTCGAAGAGGCCAAGGCCAGCGTCAGTAACATCAAGAGACAGCACCTCACAGAGGTACGATCCATGGGCAACCCTCCCCAGGGCGTGAGACTGGCTCTCGAGGCAGTCTGCACGCTGCTGGGCAACAAGATCCCCGACTGGAAGGCGGTGCAGGCCGTTGTGAGAAAGGACGACTTCATTGCGCGCATCATCACCTTCGACAACGCGGCCAAGATGACGAGGACGCTGCGCACCAAGATGCAGAACGAGTTCCTCAACAACCCCGAGTTTACATTTGAAAAGGTCAACCGCGCGTCCAAGGCGTGTGGTCCGCTGGTGCAGTGGGTGACGGCCCAGGTCAACTACTCGGCTATCTTGGATCGAGTTGGGCCCCTGAAGCTGGAGGTGAGCGAGTTGGAGGAGGAGGCGTTGGAGACAAAGGCCAAGGCGAAGGCCATCGAGAACAACATTGCTCAGCTGGAGGCGAGCATCAACACGTACAAGACCGAGTATGCGGCGCTCATCAGCGAGACGCAGGCCATCAAGGCCGAGATGTCCAAGGTGCAGTTCAAGGTCGACCGCAGCGTGAGGCTGCTGGACAGTCTCTCTTCGGAGCGAGTCCGTTGGGAGGGCGGCAGCAAGTCCTTCGAGACGCAAATCAGCACTCTCGTGGGAGACACGCTCGTGGCAGCCGCCTTCTTGGCCTACAGCGGCCTCTACGACCAGACGTTCCGCAAGTCCATGATGGACGACTGGTTCCACCAGCTGCACCTCTCGGGCGTGCAGTACAAATCGCCCAACCCCGTGACCGAGTATCTCTCGACGGCCGACCAGAGGCTGGGCTGGCAGGAGAACACGCTGCCGGTGGACGACTTGTGCACCGAGAATGCCATCATCCTGCAGCGCTTCACGCGGTATCCGCTCATCATCGATCCGTCGGGCCGCATGACGGAGTTTCTGCAGAGGGAGTGCAAGGATCGTCGCCTCACCGTGACCAGCTTCCTCGACGACACCTTCACCAAGCAGCTGGAGAGCTCGCTGCGGTTCGGAAACCCCATCCTCATCCAGGACGCCGAGCACCTGGATCCCATCCTCAACCACGTGCTCAACAAGGAGTACCAGAAGACGGGCGGACGCACCCTGATCCAGTTGGGCAAGCAGGAGATTGACTTCTCGCCCGCCTTCAAGCTGTACCTGTCGACGAGGGATCCTTCTGCCACGTTCGCCCCTGACATCTGCAGTCGCACCACGTTCGTCAACTTCACCGTGACGCAAAGCAGTCTGCAGACGCAGTCGCTCAACGACGTGCTCAAGTCGGAGCGGCCCGACGTGGACGAGAGGCGATCCAACCTCATCAAGCTGCAGGGCGAGTTCAAGATTCACCTACGGCAGCTCGAGAAGCGACTCCTGCAGGCGCTCAACGAGTCCCGCGGAAACATCCTCGACGACGACAACGTCATCGAGACGCTCGAGACGCTCAAGACGGAGGCGGCCGAGATCTCGACCAAGATGAGCAACACCGAGGGCGTCATGGCCGAGGTGGAGGAGATTACGCAGCAGTACAGCGTCATTGCGCGGTCGTGCAGCGCCGTCTTCGCCGTGCTGGAGCAGCTGCACTACCTGAACCACTTCTACCAGTTCTCGCTGCAGTACTTCCTCGACATCTTCCACTCGGTGCTGCACGGCAACAAGAACCTGGCCGAGGAGACGGACCACAACGTGCGCCGCGACGTCATCGTTAAGGACTTGTTTGTCGGCACCTTCAAGCGGACTGCTCTGTGTCTGCTGCAAAAGGACCGCATCACCCTCGCCATGCTGCTCGCTCAGGCCTCCCCCTATGCCATGGACAAGTCGCTGATCGACGTCATCCTCGACAACCGCATCCAGGGCAAGGACCTGTCGTCGAGCCCGGACGAGCGGGACGAGGCCTTTGCGCAGGCGAGGAAGATTGGTGCCGTCAAGGAGAAGCTGGATGCGGTTTCGACCGAGGACTGGGACAGCTTCTTTGGTGAGGAGCTGGCTGAGAAGGCGGTGCCCCCTATCTGGGACGACGACAAGATTTCGGCGTGCGACCGCGCTCTGCTCTCACTGCTGCTCGTCAAGCTGTTCCGCATGGACCGCTTCGTTCCCGCGGCCGAGGCCTTTGTTGCCTCCGTGTTCGGATATGACATGTTCGACGTGGTGGAAGACCTCAACGAGACGGTCACGCACGTGTCGGCTACGCTCCCCATCGCTATGGTGTCGAGCCCCGGCTTCGACGCCAGCTACAAGGTCGACTCGCTCGTCGAGAGGATGCGCGTCAAGTGCACAAACATCGCCATGGGCTCCAACGAGGGCCTGGCCTCGGCCGACAAGGCCATCAGCAACGCCGCCCAGATGGGCACCTGGGTCCTGGTCAAGAACGTCCACCTCGCCCCGACCTGGCTACAGAGCTTGGAGAAGCGCATGGACTCGCTCAACCCGCACGCCGACTTCCGCATCTTCCTGTCCATGGAGTCGAGCCCCAAGATTCCCGTGAACCTGCTGAGGGCCTCGCGCGTGCTCATGTACGAGCAGCCCGCCGGCGTCAGAGCCAATATGAAGGATTCCATGTCTTCCCTGTCGACGAGGACCACCAAGAGCCCCGTCGAGCGGACAAGGCTGTACCTGCTGCTGTCCTTTTTGCACGCCGTGGTGCAGGAGAGGCTGCGGTATGCGCCCAACCTGGGCTGGAAGGGGTTCTGGGAGTTTAACGACAGTGATGTGAGTACAGATAACCACCCCATACTGAATACACCATACTAATAATCTCCAGTACGAATGCTCCGCCTACATCGTCGACACGTGGATCGACTCCGTCGCCGGTAACCGCACAAACATTGCCCCCCAGAACATCCCCTGGGACATGATCCGCTACCTCGTCACCGAAATGTACGGCGGCAAGATTGACGACGAGGCCGACTTCAACCTGCTCTCCCAGCTCGTCTCCTCCTTCCTCACCCCGGCCGCCTACGACGTCGACCACAAGCTCATTGGCGGGCTCGTCGTCCCCTCGGGCACCAGCCTGCAGGACTTTCTCGCCTGGATCCATAGGCTGCCCGAGAGGGAGCCGCCCACCTACTTGGGTTTGCCTGCGAATGCGGAGAAGCTGCTCTTAGGCGGGTTGGGACGATCGCTCATTGCGAATGTGCGCAAGGTGACGGATTTGTTGGACGAGGGGGAGCAGTTGGTGACTGAGGTGTAAGACAGACCAGACCAGACCACTGGAAGGCGCATTTGACAAGCCGTCCTTTTCTTTCTCTTTCTCTTTCTTTTTCTTCTCATTTCGTTTCACTGTACATGACAAACCTTGGTCCCCTGTTGTTTCTTCTTTTCTTTGCTTAGCTAGATTGTCATCCCTCTTGTTTCCTGCGACAGGACTGGAGGATTAATGCTGGTTGATACCCCCCCAACGTCTAAGACTGTCTGGCCGACTTGCTTCTTTTATTTGTGTAATCCTTTTTTCCTCTTTTAATAGATCTTTTCGAAACAACTTTTGAATCTTTATTGCTTTGATTTCCAGAGTCATGGGAATTTTGCCACGAATAGAATGCGCTTGCTTGGGTTTTTGCGTCGTGATCATCTACAGCTAAAAAACGGTCTTAAGAATTCTGCCTTAATAGAATCCGCTTGTCGTATAATCAATCGCACCTTGATTGTCCAAGGCCTCAGAAAAGATGCACGTTGAAAGAATAAATAAACACTGCACGAAACTGCAGAGACTGGCTGAGGTCCAAGATATCATTGCCCAACAAATGCCGACCAGGCAGAGCGATCACGCGCCAGTCCCATATCTCGGATGCCATGTCCAGATTCCATCCATATCCTCCCTGGCTTCCGTGTCCCAGAGCCCAAGCCCGAGCCCAGTCCTAAGCCCGTCCTTTGCCTAAACTTTCCCAAGTCCCAGCTGATATTCCATAACTCATAACCGATAGTACCATCGCATTCCATATCTCGTACCCATAGCCCATGATATCCATCAATGCATATCCAAATCCCTTTGCCATTCCCAAACACAATCCCAATACTTCCCAAATCATTCATATAAAAGACCCTCGTTCTGGTAGCGGTAGATACCAGTACCCCCGCTGGCGTTTGTAGACGCAGTCGAGAATGACGGTTCCAAAGGCAGTCGCTCAGCCGGGTAGGGCAAGGGCATGCTCCAAATAGTAGTGATGTACTGGCGGGTTTGCTGACGAACTGCCAGGTCAAAGGCCTCGTCTTGCCCGTGCAGCTGCACCACCTGGTTCATCCAGCTAAACTTTTCGCAAAACTTTCCCAACAGCTCCTCGTGCCGGAGCCTCGTCATCGTGTCCGCCACATCACGCGCCCGTTGGAAGATGTCGTTTGATTGCAAAGGCCCAGCCTGTTCGCCAATCATCCAACAGACATTGATAAGCAGCTCTGAAGGGGAGATGCCCACCTCCGACTCGCAAGATCCGTACCAGGGGGGTTTTGTGCAGTTCAGAACAAGCTCCTGCATCTTATGCCACAGGGTGCAATAGAGCTTGATGTTGTCAAGCCACAGTTCAGGTCTCTGGACAGAAATCGAGGCCACCTCACCGGGAATCTTCAGGTTGAGAGTCAACTGTCGTGCGCACCAGTCGAAACAGTTTTGCAGGACTAAGCCTCCCCCCTGCTTTATCATGGCAGTGATTGGTGGCGTGGATAGATGAGACCTGCTCTCGGGGTCTTCTTGGCCATCCAGAATGCCATTCAGAATGAGAAACAGCTGATCCTCGATCGAAGCTCGATGCTGCCAGAGAATCTTGCGAGCCTCCTTTATATTTGCCGGCTGATCGGCGGCGCGGCAAATGTACGTAACAAGCGAGCTCTTGGCCACCGCGGGAACCCGGACGGGCAGTCGATTGTACAGCTCAACGTACAGCGCGCCCGCGTTCTCGCCATCAGACATGGCAAAGCAAAAGTCGGCCACGAGCTTCTTTACATCGTCCTGAGGCCCCCAATCGTAATCGATGGCCGAGTATAGTGCGCCTGACAGCGAGGCCGTCTCTTCGGCGTCGGTATCGTCGTTGAAGCTGGCGTTTGCCGAGCCTGTGGACGTCTCGGATGCATTGCTCGGGGTCTGAAAAAGCAATCCAGTAGCAGGGACATTGAGGCGGGTGCTCGAACGGTAGTCCACGTGCAAATGACTCGAGGACGCCGGTAGCATTGCACCAGGCAAGGTTGGCACCGATGCCTCGTTCTGCGACGACGGTGACACGCGGTCTCGCTTGTCGCTGTACTTCTTCCATCCCCATTTCTCGTTCAATCGATATCCATATTGCCGCTTCCTAGACAGCAGACATGAGTAAACGTCTCGCACAAGAGGCGTGTCAACAACCTACGTGGGGGCGAAGCCGTGCTTGTCCTTCATATGGGCCCGGATTTCGAGAAGCGTGTGTTTCGGCCAGAGTAAGGCCAGCTCGGCCTTGTGCATTTCCCAAGCCTGGTCGGTAATGCGGGGAGAGCGCGGTACCTTCCTGGCTAGTGATGTTTTGCCGTCCATGGCGATGGATGTAGAGTCGGATGAAAACAGAGCAACAAGACAGACAAGAAATGGACGGCAGCGGCGCGACAGAGTTGACAGCGCCTCGTCCTTTTGAGTCTCTGGCTCAGCCGGGCGGGACCTATCAAAAGACTGCGCCGGTCACGGCCGTGGGAAAAGTCTGCCATATTGTAAGCAGAAAACCATGATGTGAATGGACGCCTCGCGAGGCAGCCCGGCCAAAGTGCAGCTTTAATACCAAAATGGAATTGTAAATCTTTGTAAATGTCCTTCTAGGGGCGGCCCGTCCGGCTCTCTTATTGGCGTATTTCCAGCTGCCAATGGGATTTCCATCAGGCTGCAAGCCGCATATCCCCCGGCCGGGTCACCAACAGACCCCGGTATCCCTGACCTTTGTGAATTGGCCTCTTGTGCGTAATTGTTAGTCTCGCGTTGCTGAGGATTTCCAAACGTGGTCTGCCAAAATGGCGTCAGGTTGAATTGGGTTGCAATTCGTTGTCGCCCAACCCGATCCGTTATTTACCGCAATGCCGTGTATATCTATCGGATCGTGTCGCCCAGAATAAGCTTGTCCCTTCATCTTCCGCGAGACGAGGCCTTGCCATCTGCCATTCACAGCTCGAATCCTTCTCTCAACTTTGTTAGCACGATCCAACATGGGCACTTACACCATCCTGTCCGAATCCGACCTCAACGAACTCAGTCGAAGCTACACATATTATAGGGCCAGAGACCAACGTCTAATACCCGATGTATACGAGCCCGTCGAGGAGGACGAACCATGCCGTGCTCGAAGCGCGAGCCCCCGCCTCGAGACTGGAGCATACATTTCGACCAAGGACAAGACCAAACCTCGACAAGAAGACGAGCGGCTCCAGCTCAGGAGGCTCCCGTGGCCACTTGACCAGAGAATGAATACCCGATGGGTCAGGACGACACCAGTGAAGACCCGATTGGGCGCGCGCAAGACTGCCGGCAACCAAACCAACAAGCCGCGCCCGAAGGATACCAACAACACTTTCCGGACCAGCCAAGATATAAAAGACGACAAACAGTCCAGCTTTGAGAACTGGAAGGTGGCAGGGGACAGGCTCTTCGGTCGACCGTCTAAAAGCCGTCAAGGGTCAGGAACCTGTCGGGGGCACATAAGTACCTGATTGCGGCGGTATTCGAAAACAGGCGTCGCAGTATGATTGCATGCATTATGAGACATTGGGTAACATCCGAGCATCGAATTGGGCGGCAGCGTTGAGGGAGTCTTGATCAAAACGTTTTCCAGATCAAAGGATTCGGTGAGCAGGGCTCACTAATCAATGTTTATAAGGCGAAAATTAAAAATGATGTTGTATGAATAAAATGGTTGATGTGCGGGAAACTGCTTCGTTGCTCCGTCGTCGAGAATGACTGGCAGCGGCCATCGAGAGCCTCGTGGCTTCGGCTTCAGGCTGTGAGAGTTTCGCCCAATCTCGAGAGCGGCCTGACTCGCGGTCCACACATGGGAGAATCGGTTGGGCAATCGAGGTGCCTTTCTGGCATGTCTGGCATGGTGGTATGCAGCAATGTGGAGGCGGAGATGCAAGTTGAAGGGGGTGATGAGGAAGCAACTGCGGTTAGCATATCTTGTACAGGCTCAGGCGCGTGAGCCCACTAGTTAGACTGCTGGAGCAGCGGTAGCAGCGGGAGGAGTGGAGAGGCGGTGGGTGGGCAGGCGATCATGGTTGGATTGGAAGTGGTGAGGGTGTGGGAGATGGGGAAAGTGAAACATGGCTCTCAGCTGAAGTGGTATGCGCTTGGGCTTTTACTGTAGCAGTGTAGGTACTTCAGGCTGGGTGGGGAGAATGGGCAGCTTTCGTCGAGACTGGACAGAGCCGAAGATTCGAGGGTTGAGATGCTTGGGTGAAGGAAATGTTACCACGAAGAGTTGAACAACTGGCTTTGTGTCTGGGTGACGAGAGCTGACAGAACGGCAGGAGCGACCCGACGCTTGCCGAGAATTGCGGGAAACCACTTTACGCGAAAGGGAAATGGGCTGGTGGATGGAAGGTGCGAGCTACCCCGGGACCTAAGCTGCCCGAGGACCTGAGCTGTGAGCCGTTGCCCGAGCCGTTGCCTGAGGCCATTGTCGTGCGAAGAAAGTCGACGTCGTCATTCTGGGCCTAGCATAGCCAATCGTCTTGTTCCTGTGACGCCTCTTCCCTGCAGCGGTCCAAATGCGGGCTTGCGCATGCACCACGCGTTCTCCTCCGGGTAAGACTTGGTTGTGTTTATGTTTGTATTGTATTTTGTATTTTGTGTTTTGTGAATTTTTGTGAGTTAAGAACCGTTCCCTTTTTTGCTGGTTATCCATAGGCGCTTTGGCAGGTGCAACTTGCAGCTTCTTTCCTGGTGCAGGAATTCGTATCCATCCGGCTTCTACATTCACCAGGACCCAAAACAGCCAAATGGATACACTTAGAAAAAAGCTGCAATTCGCACCTGCCTGTCATGTACTTTCCTGTATTTTCCTTGTGTCGTGACCAAGGAACTGCATCGCACAAGATGACTGGTACGCCCACCTTCTTCTCCAAGGAAACCAGCCTCCTCCACTACCACCCTGACCACCCTCACAAAATTAAAAACACCATCTTGAAGCTCAAGACCAATCCCAGCGACGCCCTTTCCCTTCTAAATTCCCCGGCCAGTCGCCCACGCCCCTCCCCGCATTGCGAGCGAGAATCCCGTCCCCAAGCGTCCTGTCGGCAGCAGCCTGACACACACCATCAGCGAGGTCATCTGGTTGGATGTGCCGCACCTCTTACACAACCGCAACCAGAAGTTCTGCACCGGCAAGCACAAAAGGAACTGGGATGACAGGCAAGAAGACCACCAAGCGACTTGGAGCTAGTCCATCGAAGGCGTCATGCGCCCATTCCACTCGGGCCTCGTCGACTCGAGGCTTGCGGTCGTGTTAGTAGGTACCTTGCGGAAGTGCCGTCTTCGTACTTGCTGCTTTCCACTCGTGGTGTGACGTCGTGATCCAAGTTGATGAATGCCGTACGCTTTGGTACCGAGTACATACATTCTTACTGAATCCACCCCACCCTCTTCATGCTCATGCTCTCCTGCGCCGTCGTCTTCGTCCTCCTCCTGTTTTTCCATCCATCTATTCATCCATCCATCCATCCATCTCTTGCCCCGCATATCGCCGGGCTGTGACTGACCTTTAAATACATTGCCCGCCCGCTACCGCCCGCCTTCTTCGTGCTTTGACCTTGCATCTCCCTTCTTGTGTTGCAAAGACGTGATTCATCTCTGGCGCCTGGACATCTCAAATCAATTCCCGTGTTTTGATATCCATTAGCATCAACAGCCTCTCCCACCACCAAGCTACCACGACCGCGTCACCATGGTCGATTTTAACCGACGTACGTTTCCCCTCGCGCTCATGCAAGGCATAGCCGACTGACCCCCGTCTCTAGTCAACCCCTTCAGCAAGAGGGAATCCCATTCATCGGGTGTCGTCCTCACATACAAGATCCTGTCGCTCCTTACCTGGATCCTCTCCGTCGTCGTCTCCGTCTATTACACCGTGCAAGAGCCTCACGATGGCCACAAGATCCGCCAGCGCATCTGGGACTTGAACGCCTTGTATCCCACGGCCTTTACCCTGAATGCCACCATCACCTCCATCTACTGGTGAGTCTGACGTGACTTTGAAATGTCCACTTCTCACATGTCCCATAGGGTCTTCCTCTTCATCCTTCAGGCCGGCTACATCGGCCATCTCTTCTCGCGAAACACCGACATTGTCCACGCTGCCGCCAGCGTTGGAAGTCACTTTATCGTGAACAATCTCTTCCATTTTGGTTTTGTCCTGCTCTTTGTCAATTCTCACTTCCACTGGGCTGAGGTAATTCTCGTGCTCAACTTCTTCAACCTTTCGTCGCTCTACTTCCGCCACAATACATATCCGCGTTTCATCCACACTCCCGTGGTCTCTGGCCCTCTGGCCTGGACCTTTGTTGCCATTTACTGGAATGGTGCTCTCATGATCCCCCACCCCGATCACCTGGTGCCCCGCATCTTCGGAAACATCTTCGTCTGGGCCATTCTTGTCTACGGACTCTTCTTCATCTTCATTTACAAGGTATGTCTCGTTGAAAACGGCTCGATGCTGCGGTGCTAACCGGATTAGGATTACACGATTGGCTTCTCCCTCAGCGTGCTCTCGGCTTCGCTCGGTGTCGCCCAGTTCACCCACCAGGTGATTGCGTTCCAATGGATCTTTGCCTTTGTTATCATGGCCGTTCTCTTCGTCTTCACCCTAATTGTTGCCGTCCCCGCCTGGTCTGGACGAGAGTTCTCGTGGAGGCAAGCCGAGCCGGCCGACCAAGAACGCGCCCCTCTTCTGGCCGAGTAAAGTATCGAAATGGTCAACCCCATGGTCTTCCGTGAGGATTCAAATTTGTAACCTATCTCTCTCCATTCCTACTCAGTTCTCGGGGTATTTGTGCCGGCCTTGGTCAGACGGAGTTTGGTCAGGTCTAGGATATTAATATGGATATTGGTTGTGGAATGTCGCCTGTTTGGCGTGGCGCATGGAATTCTGTCAGTAATTGCTCTGTTTACGGTCATCAAGCAACTCCTAGTCATGAAATGAAGCTATCCACTGCTATGTTTGAACGCCAAGTCATGTCCAGCCGTCTCGACGAGATGTGAACTGTCGTCATTCATGACGTCATGGTGGTTTCGGGTCCCGCTTGGCGGCCCTGTATCGATAAGTTGCCGATGCCCACACACCAAGTCCAACTGGAACTCAAATTATGGATACGCTTCAAATCAAAACGTTGAAGGCCATGGACCATCACGCTCGTCAAAGGAAATGAAACCGCTGCGCCCCTTCCCGTTCCCGCTCAACGTTGGGACCGACATTTGCCAAATCTCGCGCATTTACAGCATCCTCGCCGGCCCGCGCGCCACCCGCTTCGTAAAGCGCATCCTCACCCCGGAGGAGTTGGCCAGCCACGATGCGAGGCTGCAGATCCTGACGCGACGTCACGGCAGCGATGCGGCTCCGGTCGTGGACGGCCGGGACCCCGAGCTGTGGAAATGCGCGGCATTCGTCGCCGGAAGGTATCAAGGCTTTTTTTTTGGGGGGGGGGGAGGAGGAGGGGGGTTTGCAGGACGAGATTGGCAAGGTGTTTTTGCGTGAATGGGACTGGCTGACCTGTTTCTTCTTTTTCGTGTTCCGCTTGCAGATTCGCGGCCAAGGAGGCAGCCATCAAGGCGCATTCGTTTCGGAGGCTGTCGCTTCACGACGTGGTCATTGAGCGGCGAGCCGTAGAGGGCGATCGGCTGGGTAGCGGGCCGCCCCTGGCCAGGATCAAGAGTGCTTTGCGAGATGCCGAGATGGATGACAGCGCCGTGGTGTCTATCAGTCACGATGGGGATTACGCGACGGCCGTGTGCTTGGGATATGACCCGCCGGCCAATATGGGCGGTGGTGAGACGGAGCGAGCATAGTCGCGGGGCTGACTAGGAGACGTGGGACTTTGGAGTACTATGTTGGTGGACGTGATGGTTCTTTGTCCTCAAGTCCCGACGATCGTGTCGATGTCTCATTCAAGCGTAAGCATCGAGTACGTCCTCTAAGAAAAGAAAGAACTCAGGTCAACGCTCCTGCAGCAACATGCGAGCCCGAAAAAGTATGTACATATCAATGCAAATTGCAAAATAGCAAGACGTAAAATATAAAGGCAATTAATACGGCAAACCAGACGAACCTTGTGCCTTGACCTGAAGGCCACGCGCCGCCATTCGGAAGCTCTTGCCTCATCAATCCCAACCACTACCTTGCCAGCCTTACCGAACCACCCTGCAGCCAAAAAGGAAGCCATCGTCAGAATCTGTTCTGGATGCAAAAAATAAACTCGAACTGTGACGGTATACCAGGGACTCGAACCCTGAGCCTTAGTCTTAGGAGGACTACGCGCTACCATTGCGCCAGCACACCTCATTGGCTGTTTTCAGCTAATGACTTGTTGGAGACAGGTGATTTAATTTTGGTATATAAAGGTGCTGCGCAGGTGGGACGCAAGTGGGCTACTCCGACATTAATCGGACGGAATACCACGACGTGATGACTTTGATTCACCATGATGTCGCAGTATGGTGGAGAAGTTTACTTGGATGGGCTAGCACCTCTCCTTGTTTTCCATCTACTGATGATGGTTGTGGTGGTTTAGTTGCGGAATGTGCCGTCTCAGAGTGGGCTTTGGAGCCAATGTTAAGCTTCCTTCCTAAGATGGAAGCAACTGTATTGCTGGGAAATACAATCAATATATGGAGTTTTATGTTATTAATACCTGCTCTCTTTCATCTCATCTTTAAATAGCGATTTCACTTTATTATTCTTATGGTATTTGCGTAACGGCATTAAGAACCGTATAAGAGCATGTGTGTGGGCTCCCGAGTCGTCACGGGGAAGCACGCAAGCCGTTGGCGAACTGGAACGCGTACTGCTCGATGCCGCACAACTCGGGGGAAATGATTGCATTGGCTCGTAATGCCGAGCACCGCACGAGTTGACAACAATGCCCTTTTCCCAAGTGTGTGCGTCTCTCCCGTCTTTCGAGTACGAATACGTCAGGTGTTCTGCCCTTCCTTCACCGCGATGAGAAAAGAGACAACAACACCGGTCCTCGCATCTCTGGCTCCGAGCTAAGACCTCACCGAGATGCAACCCGTGCAGCTGAAGCGAGGCGGTCAGTCACGGAGTTTTCTTTGTCTCCCCGCCGGTCAAGCTTAGCTCGGTGGGCGCGTGGCGTACGGGAGACGGGAAACGGGCCCGGCTTCGTTTTTGAGGCCCCCTGGGGTTGAGGTTTTGTTTGTATGCCGTGTGGCGGGGCAAATCAACGGCCGCCAAAGAGGGTGAAAGGCCCTCGAGGAATGGCTCAACGTTTCTCGGGAGGACAGACGCCAATTATGCATTGAAGACGGCGGGACCCAGAGAGCCCTCATCTCGACTCCATCTCGACCCCGTCTCGGCGATGTTGGGTAGCTCCGAGTGGGACAAAAACCACACGCGCGTCCACCACCATTTCAAAGTGTCAGAATCCCTGGAAATGGAGTGCACCCCGGCACCGCTCGCTTGATTAGGCAGTTTATTCTTCTGTCCCTTGTTTTTCTCTTAAACGACGTGCATCGCAGGCACTTCTACGTAATATCTTTATATCAGTAGAGGTTTCCTCCTTTATTCCCGTTCTTTCCTTGTCGACTTCAGCTACACCTTCCATCCCGAGTTACTGCCTCCTTCCTCGTCTATCTTACTTCCTTGGATATCGCGAGCCAACAGCCAAGTCACATGTTGCCAGTATGGATCTTCTAATTCATCGCTTTGGCGATTACGAATTCTCTCCTTACTCCAGAAACCAATCAAAACAAATCCCGACATTGCCCCCATTCCGTCTCAGAGCGAGGTCCGTACCACCTAGACTCGTTGTCGTGCCCAACTAACGCTCGTCAGTGTCCATGAGAGCCCATTGGAAGTACCAGAGATTCAGTGGATAAACACTCTTTCCGATGTCGCTGAGTCCGGTACCCCGCAAGCCGCCGTCCTCGTCTTCTCCCTAGTTTTCGTTGCTGTCCGTCTCGTCCAATTGCGCCGCCGAGTATATCTTCACCGATCTAAAGCATCCAAGATATCATGGTCGCACGAACTACCGTCACAAGCTGCTAGGATCGCTTCGATTTCCTTCTTGGCCGTTGCCTACTATGAAGGCCGCGTCCATGTGCTCAATTTGGTTCTCCTGGCCTATGCCTTTGTCCTTGGTCTGCTACGACTCTTCAACGATCTCGACTGGCGCCATGTTGCCCTTCATCAGGTCAACTTTGTCTTTACCGTGATGCTGATCTTGCTGGGCACTGCACATTGTCTCCCATGCATCCAGGTGCAATATCAGTGCATGCGAGATGTTAGTGTCAGAGGGACCATAGCATCTCTTGCGCTAGCGTTTGCCTTGGCTATTGCAACTCCGAGAGAACTGATGCCCATTGACATCAGCATCGCAGGTCGTAATCCTGATGGCAAACCCGCGCCCGAAGAATCGAGCAGCTGGCTCGTATACTACTTTACTTACGGCTGGCTCACACCTGTCATCTGGAAGGGCACCAAGGGCAAACTCAACATGGCCGATATCCCCAATATCGCATGGTATGACGAGCCCATGTATCTCCTCCAAAAGGTCCAGGCGGCGCGCTCCATATCCAAGAGGACTCTCCGGACGGCGATTCGATTCCAGAGACGCGAGTTAGTGCTCATGAGCTTCTGGGTCGCAGCCAGCTACGCTCTCGAGAATGTGGCGGCGTATGGCATGTTTAAGTTGCTCGATTATCTTGCTAATCCAAGCGGTGCCACATATAGACCCTGGCTGTGGTTGCTTCTCATGTTTTTTGGCCCTCTCTCCCGCTCCGTCACCTTTCAGCAGTATGTGTTTACTTCTACTAGGCTTGTCGTGCGAGTAAAGTCCGCCTTCACCCAGGAGTTGTACTGCGCAGCCCTTGGTTCCATGGAACTGGAAGACGACCCCTTCGAGTTGCACCTGAGCTCCAAAGCTCCGAAAGATCAGACCAAAGAACAGACCGCCAAGAGCACATCGGCCGGCCGCCTATCAAACCTGATGGCGTCGGACGTGGATGCCATATTCAAGGCACGAGACTTCGTGATAGCTTTGATTGGCGTCCCTATTGGCACAGCCATCTCGCTGATTGGCATGTACCGAATGCTCGGTTGGGCGTCTTTGGTTGGCACCGTCATTCTCGTCCTTGCGACGCCCGTTTCGGTTTGGCTTGGGAGACGAATGTTGGTTTCGCAGAGAAGAGTCCGGAAGGCCCAAGACTCGCGCATGTCGTTAGTGACAGAGTATCTTGCCTCTCTTCGAGTCATAAAATACTTTTCTTGGGAGACGCCAATCACAGAAAGCATCATCGAAGCTCGCACCGCTGAGCAAAAGGAGTTGTGGCATGTCGCAGTCCTGCAGACCGTCTTGAACCAAGTTACCCAACTGTTCCCCTTTCTATCTCTCCTAGTGATGTTTGCACTTCACGTGGGCCTCGAAAAGCGCCGCCTCGAGGCATCAACGGCATTTACCGCCATCTTCTTGGTCAAGAACATCCGGAGGAACATCATGCAGATTAGCGCCTTTGCTCGAAACTTTGCCGGTGCGCTGGTATCCGTAGCCCGACTGGACAAATACTTTGAGAGCACGGTACCCATTACTCGATATCCGGTAGGTCCCCTTCGGATCCAGGGTGCCTCGTTTCGGCGTAACAAGAAGGCAACTTTTGTCCTCAATGACATAACCCTCGATTTTGCTCAGGGAGGCCTGAACGCCATCGGTGGTCCCAGTGGCAGCGGAAAGTCTACCTTGCTACTGGCCATCCTCGGGGAAACGTACTTGGAGAGCGGGTGTGTGACGAGGCCTAACGATGTGGCTTTTGCTTCGCAGACGGCATGGCTCCAGAACGATACCATTCGGGCCAACATCCTCTTCAGCAGCGATATGGAGAAGGCCAGGTATGATCGTGTTGTCGAAGCGTGTTGCCTGGGGGAAGACTTTGGCGAGTTGGTGGAAGGGGATATGACGGTGGTCGGTGAGAGCGGAACTTCGCTCTCTGGGGGCCAAAAGGCCCGCGTGGCGCTGGCAAGGGCTCTCTATTCGAAGGCGCCTCTGTTGTTGCTGGATGACATTTTCGCAGCGCTCGACGCGAAGACTTCGGCTGGGGTCTGGAAGCATTGCTTCTGCAGCGACCTCCTGAGCGGGAGAACCACAGTTCTCGTGACTAACATGCCGTGGATTGCCGAGCAGGCTGACTTTTCTGTCTCATTGGAGAGAGGGCAAGTCACACACAGAGGGGCACAGATCGGGGTGGTCCGGAAGCCTATCGTCCTCGCCCAGATTTTGGGCGGCGATATCGAGGATGTAGAAGCCTCCGAAACCCCCGATGGAACGCAGCCTGGCATCTCTACGTTGATTGAGCCCAGGGAGATTGAAAGAGATGAGATACTCAAGGACATCGTGAATCAAGAAATGAAGAGCTCGGGCACGGTTGGCCGTCTTACTTGTATGAACCCCCGTACTCAACCGGAGACCTCGCTGACAACTTTAGTCCTGGAATACATGAAATACTTTGGACACCCGGTATTCGTGGTTGTTTGCTTTGGCATCCTACTCCTCACGCACACCATGAACATGCTCGGATCCCTCTGGCTCTCGATCTGGGTAAATGCATACGACAACAAGGCCCACGTCGATGTTGCTTACTACATGGGGATCTACTCGGCCTTCGTGCTCCTCGATATCGGATGCTATTCGGTTGTCATCATCATGTTCGAATGGGGTGCATGGCGTGCGGCGAGACGCTTGCACAACGACTTCATCCGAGCAATCATGAGAGTCTCGCTGTCGTGGTTCAAGTACGTTCCCATTGGACGCATCACGAACCGATTCTCGAGCGACATGGCGGCCATTGACGGCACCGTGGGCAATATGCTGAGAGCGACTCTGGATGCCATCTTCATGATGTTGTTCAGGCTGGGAGCCGTCAGCAGCATCATGCCCATCTTCATGCTTCCGGCCGCCTTTACGTGTTTCTTTGGCATTCTCATCGGCGAAATGTACACACGCACCGCCGTCGTTGTCAAGAGACTTACCTCGTCGTCTCAATCGCCCGTCTTTTCTCAGTTTGCCGACACTCTGGCTGGCTTGCCTGTGATTCGAGCGAGAGCTGCCATGCCAGAAGCCTTCAAGCAGGAATTGGCGTTCAAGTTGCGGGAGTGGACGGCGGCGGCCGAGACGCAGTTCAACGCCAATCGGTGGGTAGCAGTTCGGGTCGACTTTGTCACGGCACTTGTTGCCCTGTCGGCTGGCATAATTGCCGTGTCTCAGGCCGGCGTGGTCGCGGCCGGATTGGTTGGTTTCTCGCTCAGCAATGCCACAGGGCTGAGTCAGACCATCTTGATGTTGGTCAGGGCCATGAACGATCTCGAGGTGGAAATGCAAGCGGTAAGCCGTCTTTATGTCATGGTGAGCGTTGGGGTTGTTGACATGGCCTAGGTTCACCGAGTCAAGGAGTACGTCAAGCTCGAGCCCGAAGAGGCGGGCGACGAGACGTATCCCGACGAGGGAGAGTATACAGATGACCCGTCTCATGTCATCCCCAAGTCTTGGCCTCGATGTGGGGAGATTGAGTTCCGTAACGTCACCATCCGATATGATGTCGACGGGCCAGACATTCTCACAAACATCAACCTGAAGCTCAAAGCGGGCGCGAGGGTGGCTGTGGTAGGCCGCACAGGCTCAGGAAAGAGTACTGTGAGTAGTAGTACCTGTCCCTTTTCCGACCCATCACTTTACTAACAGTTGATGCTCTCTAGTTGGTTCTCTCACTGCTGCGCTTCACGCACGTTGTTTCGGGCCAGATCCTGTACGACGGCGTAGACATTACCAAGGTCCCCCGGCATCGTCTCCGCGAGGGCCTGACCATCATCCCGCAGGAAGCAGTCCTCTTCAACGGCACTGTCGAGTCGAACCTCGACCCGGGCGGTCAGGTTTCCAAGCATGTGCTCGAGAAAGCCCTTGTTAACTGCGAGGGCATTGCCTCGTTCTCTGCTCACAACTCTGACGACGAGGACGGTGACTTCCTAAACGACGGCACTCGGGGCAACGTCATCTCCCTTGACACGTGCGTCGACGCCCAGGGCGAGAACTTCTCTCACGGCCAACGCCAAGTACTGTCCCTCTGCCGAGCTCTCATCCGGCAGAGCAAGCTGATGCTGCTCGACGAGGCAACGGCCAGCATGGACTACGAGACGGATCGAGGGATCCAGCGGGTGCTCCGTCGCGAGCTGGAGGAGGCAGGGGGGGATAGGACGCTGGTGACGATTGCTCACCGGCTGCGCACCATCATCGACTACGACGCCGTGGTGGTTATGAGTGCCGGGCGAGTCATCGAGTGCGGCTCGCCAAGCGAGCTATTCCGTGCTCGGGGACAGTTTTATGACATGGTGTATCACAGCGGGGAGTTGGACGAGTTGGAGGCCATGTTGCGAGAAATAGACGAGGAAAAGTAGATGACGATTTACGACATGGAAACATAAAAAGGGGGCTAGAGCCGGAGCGGCTTTTGTGTTGGCGAGTTCCGGGATGATAGAAGTTTATACAAGGGAACGATTTCTCGCCATCAGAGACATTAGACGATCCAACGAGACGGTCAGTATTTGTCATAACGGTCTTGTACTGCGAACCCTACGCCCATAGTTCCCAGACAGGGGCTCTCCGCAACCCGAGAGGCCGGAACGAAAAGAAACAGGAGCTTGGGAACGGGTTTGCCACGCGGGATGTGAGGCTCTCTCCCGTCCATGTCGATCCAGGAGATGGGGTGGAATACTGACTTAATTATGGGAACAAAGAAGCTTTTCGAGGTGCTTGGTTGCAGCTTTCGTGATGGGTGAGAGGGGGAAAGGGTATTGGTGATCGACAGGGACGTTGGCCGAAAGCTTGGGATCCCGGCGGGAAAGAACGCGCTTCGAGATGCATGAATGGGATCATCTGAGTTTGTTTCTGCGTCGGCTTTATTATGATTAATGGGGAAGGGATGTGAGGCGGGAGTGTTGCGATGCATCAGATACTAGTACAGGCACATCGACATGTTGGAGCTTTGGGAAGACGGCGGTTTGGTGTTAAGTTTCGTCAATGACGTCGATGCGAGAGGCGGGCAGGCGCGAGCGAGAAAACGGACTAGGGGTCTGGTATGCAAGATGACGTCGGCGGGGGGGGGGGGGGTTGAGTTGAAGTGGGTGGACACAAAAAGCAAGTCAAGTGTCGAGACGAAAGGAAGGTACGGACGGAAAGACTTGATGCTAAAATGATGACAACAGGCAGATGGAATGAGTTGGCACAATCAATAAAGGGGGCATAAAAACGCAAGCCCGCATCCAGCAAGAAAAACAAAAGAAACAAAAACGGTTTTGACCCTGGTCATGACTTTTTGTGCCAACGCCTTGTGGAACCGGTCAAGCGCAAGTCCCGATTTCTCACTCAGTCCTCGATGCTCGGGACAAGTCTTAGCAGTTTTCTAGTAAGAGGGGCACCGTCATCAGGGGTTTTTTTGCTGTGATGTGTGTTTTTGCTTTGGCAAGTTCCCGGTATATTGGCCAAAACACAACGCGCAATTTTGCCATGTTATTTTATTTCTAGGACCTTCCCGTTTGAGTTGGCTGTTTGAACAGGGCCAGAAGGGGGGGATGGTTTTGGTGACGTCATGATATGGAGGGGAGGGGCATAGCTCTCAATGGGTTGAGGATGAGATGAAAGGGAAAAAAGGTCTCAGGGGTGGGTTGAAGCTGGAGATGAATAGGAGAAGAATTCGTCTTGACGAGATGGGTGTTTGGGAGGAGAAGGATGTCATTATCTACCGTCATGTCTTGCGGCGCAATGTTGGTGTTGTCAAGGATGAGATAGTCCTGGGGGGACAACCGCGATTCGGGAACAGCTTCAGTCAACACCAAAACCAATCTCCAGACCCAAGGAAAACGTCCCAATTGAATGCAGAAGCTCCATGGATGGATAGCTCTCACCGACTAGCACTCATACGACGCGATTGGGGGCAGGTGGTTGCCGCATGGCCGTCCATGGCCCCCGGTTGAGGACGAAAGCCATTTTTCGCAATCGAACATGCATAAGTTGGACACAATGCCCAGGTCCCTGATTTCCTTTTCGATCCCCCCGTCTTTTTCTCCCGTCCTCTTCCATTCTTCTTCTTCTTCGAAAAAAAAATTAATAAATTAGACAAACTCCCCTTTCCTCTTCTATTCGCCCTCATCCTAGCATAATCCCACCACCGGTAAGTGACATTTCCAATCCAAACGCTGATGTAATTGGGCTTCCCGCACGTCGCCACGCGCCAAATCAAGGTACCGTCTCTGGTCTCGCCCTGGCCACTGCACCAGAGCGAAACCTACGGCATTTTGGTACACTGGGACTGGGCAAGGGAAAAAGAGGAGCCCCTCTAAACCGGCGACGGCCGCCGAAGCTACCGTCTTTTTTGAGAGTGGAAGAAAGTCGGTCGGAAGGGTGAAGGGCACTCGCCGGCCCTTTTTTGGTCGCGTGCATCTCATCTTTATTTCGAGCGTTGCTATTGCACCGATTCAAATCAGTAGCCCAGAGAGACAGGTCTTTTGCTAATGGGAAAGACAAGAAATCACCGGGTTGTCTCTGCTGCTGCTTCTCGTCCAGCTGCCCACCAGCCAACAACCATCGCCGCAACGAAACCGCCTGTCGCAAGCGCTTCCCTCCAACGCCCGTTTAGCACCAATCAAGGACGGTCCGACGCGAAAGAACGGTGGAAAACGAAGATCCGAACGGAGAACTGAGCAGAAAGAAAACGAGCGCCGTCAACATCCAAGGCAAACCCTACAACGAACAAGATCACGAGAGAAGGCCCTTCAGAAAACTGAATCAATCACCCTGCTCTGGGACTGTTAGTGAGAGAGAGGGAAAAAAAAAAGAAACGGGAAACTGGACGAGAAATTACCGGCTATTGGCTACTCTCTCGACACCTCACAACCTGAAGAAAACAACCCCGCTCTAGGCGACGTCGACGCTATTTACAAGGAACCACCTTCTGTAACCTCCTGGCCGCCCATTATCCACACTCCCCTCCACCTCCCCCAAAGTCGTCGATTCGATTTTCACCCACTCATCCTTTCGCAACCTTCCTCCTCGCAACCAACCACGGCTTCTCATCATCCTCCAACGACGTCGAATCTCCGTCCATCAACGAATATCCCTGATATATATCCCCTCGAGTCCCATCTCTCCCCCGTTGACCTCCTTCTCTCGCCCTCCCCGCTTCGCCTCTCTCTCTCTCCCAACTCCCAACTCAACCCCGCCCTTCCCTTCACCATGGCCGAATTCGTCCGCGCCCAGATCTTTGGCACCACATTCGAGATCACCTCGAGGTAAGAGATGCCGAAATCGAGCCCCTCTCAGGTTCTACCGCCGCGTCAAGACGCGCCCCGTTGCATGCGACCTCGTCGCCGAAGTGCGTGCCGCTAACATTGCGAGCAGGTACTCCGATCTCCAGCCCGTAGGCATGGGAGCTTTTGGTCTCGTCTGGTAGGCTCTCCCCTCCCTCAAAAGCATCGGCAGCTCCACGCCCACGAAACCGCCCTCCCGACCATTTGGCCCTTTGCTAACCGTTCATTTCCAGTTCTGCCAGAGACCAACTCACCAATCAGAATGTCGCCGTCAAGAAGATCATGAAGCCCTTCAGCACTCCCGTGCTTGCCAAGCGGACGTACCGCGAGCTCAAGCTGCTCAAGCACCTTAAGCACGAAAACGTGAGCATCTCCCAACGAACCCCCCCCCCCCCCCCCTCCCGGCTCCATTAGAATCTTGATATCATTATGCTAACTTTGCCCACGCTTTCAGGTCATCTCCCTCAGCGACATTTTCATCTCCCCTCTCGAAGACATGTACGCTTTCGGCCCAAGCTCAGCCACAGTTTCCCCGCGCTCCGAGCTAACCTGCCTTACAGCTACTTCGTAACAGAGCTCCTCGGCACCGATCTTCACCGATTACTGACTTCGCGACCTCTCGAGAAGCAGTTTATCCAGTACTTCCTCTATCAGATCATGGTATGTAGAATCATTGCCCATCGGCCCGCCGACGTGAAGACTCCGACTGACTCGTCCTTAGCGGGGTCTCAAGTACGTGCATTCGGCCGGCGTCGTTCACCGTGACCTCAAGCCCAGCAACATCCTCGTCAACGAGAACTGCGATCTCAAGATTTGCGACTTTGGACTCGCTCGAATCCAGGACCCCCAGATGACCGGCTATGTTTCCACCCGATACTACCGAGCCCCCGAGATCATGCTCACCTGGCAAAAATACGACGTCGAAGTGGATATCTGGAGTGCGGGCTGCATCTTCGCCGAGATGCTCGAGGGCAAGCCGCTCTTCCCTGGCAAGGACCACGTGAACCAGTTTTCCATCATCACAGAGCTTCTGGGAACTCCTCCAGATGATGTTATCAATACCATTGCCAGCGAGAATGTGAGTCTTCTGAGATGAATCTTCGCTGTAGAACCGGAAGTGGTTAACGTCATTAGACCCTGCGCTTTGTCAAGTCGCTTCCCAAGCGTGAGCGACAACCTCTCAGGAATAAGTTCAAGAGCGCCGACGATGCGGGTAGGTTTCTAGACACAACGGTTTCTGGTCGTTAGCTAATTCGATTCGCCAGCCATTGATCTCCTCGAACGCATGCTAGTCTTTGACCCCAAGAAGAGGATAACTGCCACTGAGGCCTTGGCGCATGAGTACCTTTCCCCTTACCACGATCCCACCGACGAGCCGGTGGCCGACGAGAAGTTCGACTGGAGCTTCAACGACGCCGAACTCCCCGTTGATACGTGGAAGATCATGATGTAAGCTTCTTGGGGAAGCCAGCTTCGAATCACGAGCCAGTTTAGCTAACCATCTACCAGGTACTCGGAAATCTTGGACTATCATAACGTCGACACGGCAGTTCCCCTCGAGGCCCAGCCGCAACTCAACGGAAATTAGATGGACTGTGGATGGGGGAAAGGAGATTAGAGCGTACAAGAGGACGTAAATGATACCATGATACTCACAACACACTACTACACACACGTTCCCCGACATGTGCCACATGTGCCCTTGGCAAGTCACAAGCACAGGCGGACTCTCCGGGGCGATACGGACTCAACCACACAAAAATCAACATGGGCACGAACACACAGAAACGCACAAATGGCGTTGGGGTGACAAGAGGACGGATTGGTGGGAGCTTGTCTCATGTTTCCCAGCTTGGTTTTCTTTTTTAAAGCCTTTTTTACATTTTCCTGGTTTTTATTTTTCTCGATTTTCAACATGCTTGCAACGGGGGCACCCAAAAATACATGACGCCGAGGATTTATGAAAGTTGATTGTTTTTTGCTTCTTCTTCTTCTTCCGGAGTTACTTGTACTCGCTTCTTCACTCTTTGATGCATGTTTCATTGTTTGTTGTTGCTGTTTGGCGTTTCTAACCGTCGTCGAAGGTTTAGGGTAACGAGGCAGGCAGGTAGGCAGAGTTATATACCCCGTCCGTCTAAGTATGGACTGTTCTGACAGAGTTACCAAGGGATCGATCGGGCAGGATAACGGTATTTAGTTAGTCTTGCAACATCTAGTCCGATAACTAGCAATCAAATGATCTCAATCATGTGTGAGGAATGTTGCATGAGCACCTAGTAACGGAGGTGTTGGAACTACATCCTCAAGACGTTTTACAACTGTTCATGTTCTCAATCTCAACATAAACAAATTCAAGACCAATAAGAAGGTACTTAGTAGGTAAGCAAGTCGATTTATCGTGTTTGCTTTGCGACAAAGGAAACTCTCTCAAAGGAAATTCCAACCAGACCACACCCCGTCTTAATCAATCTACCCAGGCTCCTTCTACTATCAATTGTCTTGTCCATCTACAAGTCTAGTTCTCGTCCAAGCAAGTCTACTAGACGGCAAGCGGCTCGACGTTCCAAATCATGTCCGCATACTCATTGATGCAACGATCGCTGCTGAAGAAGCCCATGCGGGCGACCGAGATGATGGATTTCTTGAGCCACTCTTCCTGGTTGCGGTACGCCTCATCAACGAGATGGTGCGTCTCGATATAGCTGTGGAAGTCATCAGAAACCAAGTAGTAGTCACCGTGGTTGCGAACAGCCGCGATCATGGCACTAAAGTCGTTGGGAGTTCCGAATGTGCCCTTCTCAATCTCGGCGAACACCCTTTCCAGATCCGAGTCAATGGTGTGTTCGCCGTAGTTGTGGGTGTGGCGCAGGTCCTCGACGTCTTCGGCGAGGTTACCGAAAAGGAAAATGTTGTTCTCGCCGATTTCCCGGGTGATTTCAATCTATCCCCAATGAGTAAGACTTGACATCCAGGACTAAAGGGAAATGACTTACGTTGGCACCATCGCATGTGCCGATGATGAGTCCTCCGTTGAGAACAAACTTCATGTTGCTCGTGCCCGAAGCTCTGATACACGTGTTAGCTGACCGTCCTTCTACCCCATGCGAGTGAACTTACTCAGTGCCAGCAGTGGAAATATGCTCGCTGAGATCCGACGCGGGGCAAATGATCTCAGCTTTGCTCACGTTGTAGTCGGCAATGAAAATGACCTTGAGCAGATCGCCAATATCCTCATCGTTGTTCACAACAGAACCCACACTGTTGATGAGATGAATGATCTGCTTCGCCATCCAGTATCCCGGGGCGGCCTTGCCTCCGAAGATGGAGACGCGAGGTTGCTGCTTCTTCCTCTCCTCTGGCTTCATAGCCTTGAGAGTCAAGTAGCGATGGATGACACCAAAGATGTTGAGCTGCTGGCGCTTGTACTCGTGGATACGCTTGACCTGCACATCAAAGAGGGCAGCAGGGTTGACAGTCACACCGGTGGACGCCTTGATGAGCTTCGCCAGACGGACCTTGTTGGCGTACTTGATCTCGTACCATTCCTTCCGAAACTCCTTGTCCTCAGCGTACTGCTCGAGGCGGTTCAAAAGAGTCAAGTCCTTGAGGAACCCGTTGCCGCCGCACTTGGAAGCGATGAGCTCCGACAGGCGAGGGTTGGCCTGGTGAAGCCATCGACGGGGAGTGATTCCGTTGGTGACATTGGTAAATTTGTCGGGACCGTAAATCTCAACAAAATCCTTGAAGATGGTCGTCTTGATGAGATCCGAGTGCAACTCGGCAACGCCATTGACCTTGTGGGATCCAACAATGGCCAAGAAGGCCATCCTCACCATCTTGGGCTGGGACTCCTCGATGATGGAGACACGTGAGAGGATATCTCGGTCATTGGGGAAAGCCTTCTCCACCTTTTGGAGGAAGAACAGGTTGATATCATAAATAATCTGCAGGTGTCTTGGGAGGAGATGCTGGACTAGGCCGACGGGCCACTTCTCCAGGGCCTCGGGAAGAACAGTGTGGTTGGTGTAGCCAAACTAGAAGGGTCAGAACATACAACAAGGAATAAAGGTACAAGGACTTACGGTGCTGGTGACGATATCCCAGGCAAGATCCCACTCCAGATGCTCAATGTCAACGAGAATACGCTGCAGCTCGACAATAGCAAGCGTGGGATGAGTATCGTTGAGCTGGATGGCAACCTGATCGGGGAATTCGACCCAAGGGCGGCGAGACTTCTTGAAGCGTCGAACGATGTCGTAGAGAGACGCAGCAACCCAGAAATACTGCTGCTTCAAGCGGAGTTCCTTGCCGCGCTCAAGGTTGTCGTTGGGATACAAAACGGCGCTGATAGTCTCAGCTCGCTGCTGATCGGCGACTGAGCTTTCGTAGTCTCCGCTATTGAACTTTTGAAAGTCAAACTCGCCACCAGAGGCCTTGCTGGACCAGAGACGAAGGTTGTTGGTGGTGGGAGTGTCGTATCCGGGGATGGGCACATCGTAGGCTACAGCCTGAACAATCTCACCTCCTTCCCAGATTGCGACTGTCTTGCCGTTGGCGTCGGTGGTCTTGTTAACCTGCCCGAAGAATTGGATCTATACCGCCTGGTTAGCCGTCCCGTCGTAGCTTTCGGAGACATGGGCTCCTTACGTCGACCGTGACGTCGTGTCGAGGAAACTCCCACGGGTTGAAGTCAAGCCAGTAGTCAGGAACCTCGACTTGGTATCCGTGGATGATTTCCTGCTTGAAAATCCCGTACCGGTATCGGAGACCGTAACCCCAGGCGGGGAAGTCGAGTGAGGCCAGACTGTCAAGGAAACAGGCAGCGAGACGTCCCAGGCCACCATTGCCAAGGGCGGCATCATGCTCCTGCTCGATGATATCCTCAATGCGGAAGCCGAGTTGGCTAAGTCCAGCTAAAGTTGTGTCAGCACTGGACCAGAACAGACGAGTGACCTTGATGGTACGGCTTACCCTTGGCGGTGTCCTTCTGCCCAACATTGAGCATGGCATTGTCGAGGGCCCGGCCCATCAAAAACTCGAGACTGAGATAGTAAACACGCTTGGAATCGCGATATGTCTGATGTTGCTGAGTCTTGTTCCAATCGAGGACGAGGCGATCACGGAAAGCCAGGCTGGTGGCCGAGTAGGCGGCGAGCTCGTCGCAATTGAACATGCTTCGAGCAAGAGTAGTCTCGACATGGCGCACAACTTCCTTCTCGAAGCCATCCTCGCCGGTAAAGCCAGTAGTCTGGGCTCTCTTCCAAGCTTCGCGCTGAGGTTCGGGAATGGATGCTGGGGGAGGAGGTTAGCATCATGGTCCAGCTGAAGCGCCACTTACACCACGTGTTGTGAAATTGGGTAAACACAACGAGAAGGGGCATTGACCGGCGCCAATGTACTTCTAGTAGAACTGAAAAGAATTGAAGTACCTTCGACAGTCTTGATTTCCCCAGGACCAAAGCCGGTGGCTGTTCTGGTGTGCTTAGGACGCGAGATGCCGGCGGGGGCAACGGCGCCCTGAATGTCGACGATCGGGGCACCCATCGAGGGACGCCTTTCGCGGCTGGGCAATCGTGGCGGGTGTTCGGACGCCATTTTGCTGGTCTAATGGGATCCCTTGTCAGTTTACGATATGGGAGAAAGACAGAGAATTGCAAAGGGCAGCAAGGTGAAGAAAATTGGAAGACGAAGGCAGCGCCGCAGCCGCAGAAAATGCGGCTCGGGACTTAAGTACCCATCACTCCGTGAAGGCGACATCAGATCAGATCAGGTTACTGACCAGAAGTTCGTGCAAGCAACGACCGAGTGCGTCAGATAAGGAGATTTGGGCGGATAGGACGAGGACCAAGCCAGAGCGAGACGCAGCTCAGGTGGGGGGTAGAGCGGGGTTCCGACGTTGAGGAGGATTCGCAGGGTTATAAAGGTGAGAGAGCTGCAGTAGCTTCGTTTGCGTTACGGGAGGGCCTGTTCAATAGGTTTCCTCGGAGGAGACGGATTGGCTCGTAGGACACGGAGGTTCGGGAGATGGAGACGGAGGATGAGGAGGAAGGATGAAGAGGAGGAAAAATAGGAGGAGTGGCGAGCAAGTGACGGGTCGGGGGAGAAGACGGAGGTTTTTGTCGTCAACCAAGAGAGTAACGCCAACCTGATCTGATGCCGGAAGCAGATGGAGAAGCTAGCTTGGTTGTTAGGTGGGTGAGACAGTTGAATGCCGGGATAGCTAGCTTGGCGGACCCAGCATGTGGGATGTGGGAAAGGCTGAAAGCAGGTGAAACGGGGGAGAAGGGGAGAAATGATATGATGAGGCGTATTTATAGATGCTGAGAAGGGGTGAGATCCAACATGACGAAGTGAAGTGGTGAAATGGTGAAGTGACAGCAGTGGTAGGAAAGAGTCGGTTTTGAGAAGGAGCGTGGGGAGTGGAGGAAGCTCTCCCATCATTTTACGTGAATGCACTTTGGAGGCGAGGGGTAGAAGGCACCACTCATGATGGATGCTTCGCACCTGACCCTCTACAACTCACCTCCTGCCCTCTACCCTCTACACTCTACTCTACCCTCTAGTTGGTCCCCCTCCATATCGAGAAAGGCATGCAACCGTCCGTCACCCGGACATTAGTCCTCACCAGCTATCATGACAATGGTCAATGGTTCCCCTCTCTTTCGATGTCCAAGACGTGGTGTTACGCGACCATGCCTATTTCTGCCCATACGCTCCTCTTCCAGCAGGCTCTCGGCCTTTGCGTCTAGACTGCATAGTCCCATGGCCCCCCCTCAGCTGTGCCATGACGACATTGTCGCAGCACATGCGATCACCAACGGGAGGAGCTCTCAGCACCCCAGGACCGTTTTTGCTGCTGCAACATTCTTCTTTACTAATTAGCCTGTTTTCTCTCCGGAGAAATCAACCTCGACGTCCAATAATCCCCTCATTCCTCCTCCCCGCCGATTGCCTCGTATTTCCTTTGTTGTTTATTCCTTGTTCGCTTGCCATTGCTCCCCCAAGACGCTTCTGGGTTTGTCTTTCTCCGCCCCTCCAACAGCTTCGATCCATTCCAAATGCCCAGACCCAACTAGAGCAACGCCCGCCCGCCCACACGCTCGTTGAGAAGCGCCGCGGATTGCGGGGCCGCCGTGTCCGGCTGCAGACGACGTGGGAGCTTGGGGACATTGATGGATAATGGTGGTCTGATAGGAACTGTGCATACAGCAGTAATTCTCCGTATAATACCGGTAATCTCTGGATGCGAGCTTGTTCTTGGAGACTGTGCTCCTCTGCTTTGCATGGGATCGACACCCTCAACCAAGCTTGCCTTGCCCGCTTCTCTTCTCCAATAGTAAACCACAGGTTCCCTCCTCCTCCTCACCGACTGGGTCCCTCGTGGGAGGCCCAAGCTCCCTCAGATGAAAGCTAAACCCCTCGTTCCTTGCGCCGGCGTCCGTGGCTCAAAACGACGAATGCCGTGGGCGAATTAACGACTGGGACAACAAAGGCCTCTCTCACCCCTCAACCACAACCATTCTCCGGATAACTACTGCTGCCCTCGGTGAGGACGTGGCTTGCTCCTAGCAAACGACACCTCTCAATACGACGTCATTGCCCCAGTCGTTTCCCCATTGTCCCTCCGCGAGTGACATGCAAATGCACAGCGCGTAGAATCACCCGGGACAGGTCAACATTCACAAGTCGAGACATTCGTATGAGACATGGAGCTGAATCCCGGTCCGCCCTGATGCTACTTCTTGGTTGATGGATTTCGGTCCTCCTCGTGTGAGCCGGGCTACTAATTGAAAACAATATTCCTATGTCGCGTGCATGCCAACAGTCCCGTCTCCCAAGAGACGTCCATCGCTGTCCGTTCGCCCCGAGCACTCTCGACGCTGTGCCTCGTATTCACCCCAGACGACCATTTCCGCCGTCATTACAGGAATGTCATGTCGGCCGACATTTTCGCTCCGTTTCGCACTTCCCTCGGTGTAATCTCAGCCCCATCGTCTCCGCGAACACGTCGTCTGCCGCCTGCGCTCGAGAACCGCCATGTAGTCAGTCCGGGGTACGCATAATCTCACCCAATATGGCGCCGCCCCTAATCCCTTCATCGTGCCCGAGCAAGCAAAATCCAAACATGCAAGGTCTTGTCGTCCGCCACATCTATTAGCCACCCGGAGGCCACAAATCAAAACAAGAAGTATATAAACATAAGGTCGTGGTATTGAATGTCGCTCGCGTTCGGTCTGAGTCGGTCGAGGGATACTCAAGTCGTGGGTTTGCTGCCAGCCCAAGAAAATCGCCGAATCGCTGTCTTATTCGGAACGTGGAAGCTCGCCTGTAGGTTGAAGGGCGAGAGCATGTAAAGAGTGCAATATCAAGAACGCCGCGTCAAAACAAAACAAGGGCTGCGTAAAAAAAGAGTCGTCCTCCCTCCAGTCCCCCAAAACTCCAGTGAATGCTCTCGGCGCCAAACCAAACAGTCCCGTATAATCACGTCAAACGTCGACTTTGATGCAGCGTCTTTCCATCATAGGATGCCCGAGTCCTTAAGCGCGTTATTCAAAATTGTTTCCTTGACTGCTGCGAAGACGAGACGGATGTTTGACGTATCGGTGGCTTGTGTTAGGCTGCGTATTTGTGTTAGCCGGCTTACTCGTAGCTCCAGAGGCTTCCAACTGATACGTACTGAGGATATAGATTAAGATGCGCCCGGTTTACTTGGTTAAATCGCCATAGTAGGTACTTGGCCGCCTTGTTGACGTCGTTGCCTCCGGAATAATCCGGGAAATAGTTGCCGAGAGGTGACCGTCCCAGCTTCTGTTTGAAAATGTCCACCTTGTTGAGGAACAGAATGATGCTGGTGCGCATGAACCATCGGGAGTTCACGACCGAGTCGAATAGCAACAAACTTTCCATCATACGGTTCTGATCTTAGAATCAGTACATGAACGCCTTCTCGAGCCCTCACTTTGCAGAGAATGCCTTACCTGGCTGCTCTCCTCCAATAGCACCTGGTCATACTCGCTGAGGGCCACGCAGAATATGATGGATGTGACGTTTTCGAAGCAGTGAATCCACTTCTTGCGTTCGCTGCGTTGGCCGCCCACGTCAAACATGCTGTCCCGAGTGTCAGTGATCTGGCGCCACGTTGGGTTCCGTTCGCTGAGGAGCTTACTGGATGCTCAGCTGCCCCATTTGAAACCTCGTCTCGTAGATACCCGTCGTCTTCGTTCGAGCGCGGAGAACGTCCATCTCATTGGGAAGATAGTCGGCGCCAACTATTCGCATCACCTCTTGGAAGAAGCTGGCGCATCTCCATCAGTCAATGTTCGACACGCACCAGTTGCGCAAGACTCACTATTCTGCCGAGTCCATCAAGTAGAATTCCGTCTGATGCTCCATGAGAAGATCTTTGGCGGGATCATTCCATAGCGACTGTACTGCCACGCCGACTTGGGGATCAATGTCGGCTTGGGGACCAGATTCGGCCTGGTACTCCATCAAAAACTCGGCGTGAGCCTTGTTCTCTTCATTCTGAGGCTCAATGTTGAACTGCTGCATGGCCGTGATAACGGCCTTGGCGCACTCAACGAGGTTTTTGAAGACTGTAGGCCGATAGTTGAATAGCTCATCTTCTGAGTATCCCTTGAGGTGAATGATCTTCATCTGCTTCACAATTGTCGACTTGCCGCTTTCGCCGGAACCTACAAGCGATATCAGCCATGGGTGAGCTCATCACGAAAACCGCGTAAGCCGGCGCCGGGTTTCGCCCGTACCTAGAAGCAAGATCTTGCATTCCTTCCGTAGTCGCTTAGAGTCCTCCTCGAGGATCTTGTCGATGGCCTGGCTCTTCTTCTTCTGCTCTGCCTCCTCGTTGGTCGAACTCATACAGGCACCCATTGTGACGAGTCTGCGGGGATGCCCGACGTCGTGCCTCGAAATGCGGCTAGGGTGGCTCGATTCTCGTCGGCTTCGATGCGGTTCGGGTGGTCGCGACAAGATCAATCAGCGGCGCATGGCTGTCGGGGATGGATTTCGGTCTCAGAGTACGGCGGAGAGGCGAGGAACGGCGTCAATGAGGCAGCAGAGGTCGATTTGGATGCGGGAAGAGAGTGGTTGCGGGTTTTGAGAAGATGCAAGCTGCACCGGCGGTTGGGTTCGGTAGAAGGCTGGTGAAGGCGGAGAAGTGGAGGGAGAGGCGGATACGGAAGGGACGGGTTGGGAATCCGGGTGGTATCGAGCTAATAGCGGCCGTGGTGAGGACCGAAAAAATAAGGGCACCTCGTCGGAAGGTCGAGAACAGCGTGGAAAGAGGGCGAGGGTTGACGGCGAGGCCCCTGGAGAGGGTGGAAGAATTTTGGTTGGCGTGGAAAAAGTTGAAGGATGTCAAAGCCAGGAACAAGGTCTGGCGGTGGGAGACAAGAGAAGATGGTCTAGATTATGGGCCTCGTCGCTGCAAATGCAATGAATGGTCCACGGTACCGTGGTATGGTCCGCTACTGCGATGGGGAGCTTGTGCAGTCGTCCCGGGCGCACCAAAAGTACACCAAAGGGGAACCAAGAGGGACACCAAAGGGGACACCAAAGGGGACACCAAAGGGGACACCAAAAGGGACAGGGCGCTGCCAGGTGCGCAGGCTTTCAGTTCAGGCGCCGGTCCCCAGGCGCACCCAGGAGCTCGAGAATGACGAGAACAACTTAGAGAGTGGCACCAATTGGGGCTGGCGGACGATGCTGTGGGGAACAAGAGGTCGAAGACGGACTGGGAGGACGAGTGCAGGGGGTGTAAAACGAGTGCCCACGGGTGGACAAGAACCAGCCGACTCGGACTTGCCCAGTCACAGTGCACACTGGCTGGGCGTGCGAATGCGCACACTGTACAAAGTACGTACTTCGTACCTTGGACAATTCCTTCCCCAGCAACACGGGCGCCTCAGGCGTGCCAGGTGGGCGGCTGCAGTGGGCTGGATGGAACTGGGAGGGAAGGAGCAAGGAGCCTGGGGCCTGGAGCCTAGCTGGGATCAGGAAGGAACAAATGGGCGGATAGAATGGGGGTGGAGGTGCGGGTGGTGGGTGTGAGAGGACTGAGAAAGGTGCTCGGTACCCTTTCTTTTC
The DNA here is from genome assembly GCA_911649645.1 of Thelonectria discophora. Taxonomy (NCBI): domain Eukaryota; kingdom Fungi; phylum Ascomycota; class Sordariomycetes; order Hypocreales; family Nectriaceae; genus Thelonectria; species Thelonectria discophora. The sequence continues at coordinate 2,936,931 of CAJVRK010000008.1, read as the reverse complement.
TTTTGTTTGCTCTCGATTTCTTTTTAGAAAACGACCAGACAAATCACAAAGACGACAAGCCGAGACGAGACGAGAAACTTTTTTCTCTCGGTTTGCTTTTTCCGTGTTGATCCAGGGGAAACACGTTGCTTTTTTTCTCCCCTTCACTCGATAATTCAGTGGAAATCGAGGTGGAGATTGCGGGATAGCTGTCGCGGTCAAATCAGATCTCGAATGTCTCACGAGCTGTGACGGCTTTCAGCGCGATAGCGACGGCGACGAAAGGGTGCCGCGCAAAGAGACTGTACTCCGTACAAAACGGATACCCAAGTGAGGCAATGGAATCATCCCAAGTATTCACGCAACCCACAGTCTCGTCTTGGTGGAGGGAGGCTCCGTCACGCCGTGAGCGTCAGCGTCAGCGTGACTTTGCGCCTCGAACAAATGCAGCTCGTCTTGATTCAATTCGATTCCCGGCCCGGTTGCGACTCGACTCGCCACCGAGCAAACGATAAGAGATCTCGAACTTCGATGAAGCTGGTGATGGGAGCCCACCGGATCAGCCGCCCCCGGCCGCTTGGAATTGGATACGGGACGACACCGCCGGAGAGCATTTCGCAGAGCATTTCGCGCCTACTGCAACCGGTCGAGGTCCAGCTGTGCCGGTTTGCTCTGCTTGCGATGCCCTCGCAGCACTTCTGCGTCAGGCTGCCGACCACATGTATGTACAAATAGCTACATGCATGTGCATACGGAGTGCTTCGTACATGCTGCACGGGATTGGGGCTGCGCATGCCACGAATCGACAGCCTAATGCACTACTGAGACTTGGTAACTCGACGGGAGCTTCTTTTACTTCGCGTGCACGTCTGAATGCATGTCTGAATGCCGTTTGACTCGCGGCGCATTTCATAGTCGTCACCTTGATCCAATCAAGGTGTTGTTGAACAAGTTGACGGCGTCTGCGTCTTGTTTTCTTCTTGTTTTTCCTTCTTCGTGTCTTTGCATTCACATCGTGGCCTCGTTGTCTCCAAGCCGGCATCCCAGCACAAGAAAAGAAACATTGGGTGCGTACTCATTTCCAGGCGTGCGCCATGTCACGTCGCTCATTATTATTAGCAGCGACTGGGATGGACCAGATGAGCAGAATGGTTCGCCATGAGCAGAGCCGCGAAGAGAACGAATTCTCCCATGGCCCGATATGTCTGTCTCACCAAGTGGCTTGGCGAAGGGGCTGCAAATTGCGCTGGGCTGTCGCAACAGCCCTGCCCCGTTGTCAGAATCTTGGCCCAAAGCAGCAAGCGAATCATCAGCCGAGCAGCACAACGGGCACAGCAAGTGGGAGTCTGTGACAGTGAATAGAGTTGCCAGCCCCCCTCTTCTTCTTTGCTGGAGCTCGCCACCAGCTCTCGGTGCCAAAGACTCAGGGCGCTGCCCGCGGTGAGCACCTCCATCGGACCAAAGCTAGTGGAGCATGGTGGAACAGCCCGAGTCTCTAGATTGGTCGCTCGAGAAGTCAGGGAGAGAAAGAAGAAAGGGGTCGGCATGCAGAGGGAACGCAGAGGGAACAACAAGACAACAACAAAGAGCAAGCACACGAGATGTGTAAGCTGCTGCTGCGCATATGCAGTACGCCCCAATGCGACGGATGCAGAGCCCGACGACATTTCTGTTCCGTTGCTGATCAGGGCCGCCACGACTGAGCGGCGAGCCAGGCCTGTAAACCTTCGCAGGGACAGGGGGTGTTGCGAGTGTTGCGAGACGTGGAGGAGAAGAGGAACTGGCCCTGGACTCTGGAGTCAAGGCTCAAATGCCCGGTTTGGGGGTGAAACCATGGCCATGACCTGGCTGCAGTTGCTAGGCTGCGTTTGGTTTCACCCGCAGACGGCCAGAACTCACTTCACGACAGTTAAGAGGGAAATAGCTTCGAGGTTTGAGGCCATCCACACCCGAAACGAAAACGCCCAACGCCGCCCAACGCCGCCTAGGCTCACCTCATCTCATCTCACCTCACCTCACCTCACCTCGTCGGATCATGATACCTACGTAGTATACGTGGGCCGCTCGGTGATGCTGCGAGGTTTGGTCCAACGGTTCATCTCGCCTCGAGCCTGCGTCTAATTGGCCGCCATTTCAAAGTCCTTGTGCCCGATGCCATCTTGCATTTCTCACCACGGCGTCTTTGCGACTTCCGTTGCTAGCTTCGACCCTGAATCGCCATCGAAGGGAGGGCCCCAGAGGTGATGCGGGACGACACGTGGGCGCCAGCTCTGGGCTTGATGGGAAAAAAGCAAAACAACTACAAGAGTGCGATTGGCACCAGGCACGCAACCTGGAACGCAGTAGCACGAGTTCAGACGCAGCACGAGTAAATTAACATGCTGTGCGAATATGTACTCGCGGAGCGGTTTGGTCCCTGATGAGAACCCCCTGAAGCCCGGCGGCTATCAAAACAATAATGCAGGCGATTTCGTTGACGGTGAAGTTGGATGATCTGACGAAGGATCAAGGGAAATTAGCTGTACAACATGGGTATATACGTCAGAGATATCTTCCACCGTAGTGCCCATGGAGGTTCAAGGAAAGAAGACAACGGTAGTCTGTAAGGTTGTCTCCTTCCCTCGCGGACTCGCTGGAAGACTCGCCTGTTCTCCCCGGCTTCCCGATTCGGAAGCATCTTACCCCGCCTGCAAATCAGTCGAAATACGGATCATTTACTGGCTCATCCACTTTCCCAGCTTCGGGCCTCGACTTGTCCGCCCTTTCCCATTCCCATCCATTGCGGCCACATACACCAACATGCAATCCTCTAAAGGCATCTTATCACGACTTTCCGCTCTCCCCAGCCGGTCCTGTCAATGCGCCAGGAGAAGGTCCGGGCGTCGCGCCCGAACAACAGGAAAAGGAAGTGTTCCAGAAGGCAGCTAACGACGCGACTCGGTTCTCGTTCTAGCTGCATGACAAGGCTAAGCCCAAACGACGCCCGGGGGTCATGACGCTCATCGCCCGGCGACTCCACAGCTACCACGGGAGCTTCACTCCTCCAGCGCCACTGTCAATGCACCCAGCATCCTCCAACACTCGAGACCCCCACCGTCAAGACCGCACTGTACGCAAGAGAGCTCTCCTCAGCATCAACCTGTAAAGTTACTGCCAGCGTCTATCTGTGTCTGCTCGGCTCTCGCCGTCTGTCCGTCCCACGCTCGTGTCCCTTGTCTCACGTCTCATGTCTGACCCGTCTCGAATCCGCCAGTGCGACGACCGAGTCCGACCATGACGAGTAACGGGCGCCGCCTCCAACTTTTCGCTTGCACATTGCACAAGCTCGCGACAGAGGAACCGTTGGGACATCACATGGCAATGGCATGACCAACGCTCTCCCAGACTCAGCCTCGACATAGCAAACTCGTGGCTTGGAAGTTGGTGTAATGTGCTCCTGCAAAGCCCCCGAGGAGCCAAGCTTGCGCCTCTTGCCGACGGGAACCTTTGCTTCGTCGGCGAGAACTTCTGTCTAGCTGCATCGGCAGGTTGTTCAGCCACTTCGATATATCGCTCACGTTTGGTGGCTGGAGCAAGCAAGTGTGTTGCCTCCGATTCGACCTTTGCGGCCCTGCCGTTCGTCGCGACACCATCTCCGATCTGGGTGCTGGAGGACGTTGGAGTGAATCCTTCCGATGCAAGCATCCGATCTGTCACTGATTCTGGGCGCATGGTTGTCTCAGCCACCAGGCCGATTCCGGGAATCCATCAACATTCGTTGTTGGCTTTAAACCTGTCGCACGCCGCCTGCTTTGGCCAGCTGCTGATGCGGGCTGGCCAACGACGATCCTCAGTCCGGTCTTACAAATGCGGCAACTGGAAAGACAAGCTTCAGCTAGATGATGCGAAAAAAACTCTGCCTGGCTTGAGAAGTCGGGAAAAACTGTCTCTGCCCTTGAGCTTATCTTGTCATTCCCGAAAGCGGCTTATCTGTTGGTTGTGCTTGATTATTGATTACCTACATACATTCCTCGGTTATAAGTGATCGCCGCCATCATGGCCACGCCCGACTTTGAGAGGAGGTGTAACACAAATGACCTAAACTTCCTGTTCGGAGACTTTTGGACTTGGACCGGGAGTTGCGGCATGCCAATCGAATGTCTTATGTTGAAATGTTCGTCCTCGTTCGGCGAGAGGGCACGACTCGACGTCACTTCTCGTGTCACCACATAGGGCAAGCTGCGAAAGTCCAGACTCGCCCGAAGTATCAAAGTTAAAAGTGCGGATAGCTGACGCTGAAGAGGGGCATGGTCCGATTGTCCAGCCTCCCGAGGTCCGTCGGCGAATTTGAGCAGGTAGGACAAAGGCTCTAGCCATGGTGGACCAGCGTGAGCATTGCACATGTCTGATGGCTTCAGCAGAGGCTCTCGCAGTCTTGGCTTTTGCTAGCTTTCACGTCAATGAAAATTGTCGACAGATGGATGCGTGGAAAGGCTTGTTCAAGGCTGGCCTCGATTGGCTTAGGAGAGAGTGTGGTGGCGGGCCGGAACCACGAGGTGGCATCTGAGTGTCGGGCCTCGAGGGCGTCTATTGATATTGCGTATGTACGAATATAGTGCTAACAAGTCGGGCCTTGTGAGAGGTGAATAGGTTTACCCTCAACTACGAGTCACGGGAGAGTGGTGACATAGTATCTAGGCGCGGTCAGGGGGGATGTTCCGGGAGTTCTCCCACATTTCCGCGGCCCTTGGCTGTGCTGAGTTTGGGAACCAATACGCGCTTAGGACGTATGAGCACGTAGTCCGTATAAAGATATCATCTCGAGTCTCGAGTGACTGCCAGGTTGGACGATAGGTCGGGTCTGGACCAATTTATTAACCACATGGGTGCAGGCCAAAGAGGATACAGAGACGATAACGAGCCAACGGGGGACGGTACCAAGGATGCAAGACACGTCGGCGGGCGGGCGAGAGGCGACCAAACGCTTTGTTTGGTTGCGTGGTTGCTGCGGATGCGTTGGTGCATGCTGTATGTAACCCTCAGGTCCAATCGAGGAGGCTCAAGAGTTGACCGGGTTTGCCAGCTAGCTTTTGGCGACGTGGATGGATTTGGTGCGTGCTGAGTGGGAGGGGGATGTATAAAGTGCGTCCAGAGTCAATATACGGATACGGATTATAAGGAGAAGCGAAATAGCTGTGAATAATTAAACAATGCTATCCCGTTTGGCCTTGACGAGTGCCGACGCTAGTTCTCTGGCAATTAAATGAGAGGAACAGCAAGCCCTGGCAAAATAAGGACCGGGATGGCGGGGTAATGAGCTAAAGCGAACAATTCAAAGCATTGGCGTGCACTGTAATAATTAATTTAATTTTTGAGACCACTGCGAGCCTCCAGCTGCCACTGGGAAAAATCCTTGGAAACTACGAATATTGCCCCCTCCTCTCTCTCCTTTCCCATCATCGTCATCATCAACATCATCATTCCCACGAGTTCCGCTCCCTCGTCATCTTCTCTTCTCTCCTTTGCCTGCACTGTTCGTACATATTTGCTTCTTGCTGCTTCCCGCTGTACCACCAAAAGAAGAAGAAGAAAAAAAAAAAACAGTTGTTCCAACGACCTGGTTCCTCATTTCCCGTGAACGGGCGCCTCACAAGCGCCGGCCTTTGACCGCCTCGGCCACCGACACACACACACACGTCAACTCTGTCTCGACAGGCCGACTGTTGCATCGCCGAACTCGTTCCTGGGCCGCGGCCCTCCCCTCCTTCCCCGAACGGCTCAAGACGTCGCCTCGCTCCAAGACAAACCGACCGACCTTACAAAGATCGAGAGAGGTGTACGTACATCTGGTGCATCTGCAAGTCGCAATGAGCTCCGACGAATCATCCAATCTGGCCCTCAACGTGCCCGAGTCCCACGACGACCTGAAGCCGGTCCTCTCGCCGATAGAGTCCGCGTCGCCGGCATCGCTGGCCAAGCACGACTTCGTTCCCCTCGTCACCGTTGTCGGCTTCCACCATGCGCGAGGTCCCGAGGTCGAGACGTGGTTCGGCGCCGACGACGGCTCCGATCCTGCAAATGACTACGGATGGTCACTGCTCCCCTTTATGGCCCTGAGCGATGGAGCGCATGCGTGAGTTCCGAGTTCCGACAAGGTCGTTCGTTGGTTACGGTTGTGCTCACTGTAGAAACTATACAAGCTCCGAAGAGGACTTCTCCTACTTTACCCTCCTCCGGCCCGAAACAGACACCAGCGCCGCGACGTCGCTGTTTGGAATCTCGTGCACCCGACAATTGGACTCGTCCCGCCTGATAAACCGTCCCGCGGACGTCACCCGCTCGACCGTCCAGAAAGCCGTTGTCGTCATCGCTGACAGTCCCCAATCCTTTGGCATGCTGCGCCAGCGCCTCAGCGTCGTCACCCAGGCTTGGTTCGCCCAGCGAGAATTCGCCGATGTCGACATCTTGCGCCGCTTCCAGGAGAGCTTGGCCGACGAGAAGAAGAGAGGCCTGCTCAACGATCAGGGGGAGCAGGACCAGTATCTCGGAATGAGCTTGCGGGAGCTTATCCACGAGTTCAAGTGGCAGACGCTAGTTTTGTTGAAGTGTTGCCTTCTTCAGCCAAAGGTGAGCCCGCCCAATGCGGAGTCTCACCCTCTCTATACTAATTGGCGTAGATGCTCTTCTTCGGCTCCAGGTGTGATCGGTTGTGCATGATGCAATTTTCCCTTTTGTCTTTGATACCCGGCCTCATCCGCAATCTACAAGACTGCGCCGACCCAGAATTGAACAATTACGAGAAGACGCTCTCAAGATCGACGAGTTTGCGCACTAGTGATCGCAACTCGCTGTTATCATACATGGGCATGCCGCTCCAGATCTTTGGCAAGGTACTTGGCCTGGCATCTGAAATGCTTGGCTAGGAAATGTCTAACGCGGTACAGGGAAGCTTGTTCGGCCCTTATACGCCACTTCAACAACTTGACATACTGGCCGACTTCGGAACCAAATCGTACATAGTGGGAAGTACAAACTCCCTCCTCCTTCAACAGAAGGACCGTTACAGCGACATCCTCATCAACCTTGACGAGGACACTATCAACATCACATCCACTTCCTTGCGGTCTGCCTTGACGCTGACCGTGGCCGACCGAAGGTGGATTGACTACCTGACGCACGAGATCAACGAGACTTGGGACGAGGCCAACCCGAGCCGACCCAAGACGCTCAAGTACGTCGGAAGCGAGGAGTTTATCAGGCTTCAGTTCGAGGAGTACATACTCGCCCTCATCTCGTCGGTTAAATACCACAACTACCTCACGTCGAACCCTACCAAGTCCATCCTCCCAGAAATCGACGGCGACCCCATCGTCGACTTTGGGCACGACTGGGTTGAGGCGTGGAAACGCACCGAGAACTACCGCATGTGGAACGCAAACACCGACTCGCACGTGTTTGACATTGTCGACCCTCGACATCCCTGCGCAGGCGGCCTGACAGTGGACGATGTGCAGCGCCGCATCGCCGAGCAGGTCAAGGAGCTTCACCTCGACGAGCGCTTCGCCCAGGGACGCGAGGTGCTCGGCCGAAACCTCGCCGCCGGTCGGGACAAGGCCTCGTCGGTCCTCAACAAGCTCTATGCGGACATGGAGGCGCTCCGCGAGGCCCAGCGCCGTCGCGCCGAAGAGGCCCGCATAGCCCAGGCCAACGCGGCACCCAACGAGAAGCAGCAGCCGCAGCATAACTACTCCGGCGGTGGCTACGGCGTCGACGTGGGCAAGGCTCAGCAGTCGGTGCAGACGGCGGGAGCCAGGGCCGGCGCCTACATGTCCAGCTGGGCCGCGTGGGCGGGCGAGAAGCGTCGCGCCGGTGGCTGGGGCGCCGGCTGGGGCCGCAAGTCGACGCCCAAGTTGGAAAAGTCAACCGAGACGCCTCCGCGATCCGCGAGCCCCATCGACAACGACTACCAGATCATCAGCCCTCCCGAGTCGCGCTCCGCGTCGTCGGACAATGCCACCACGAGCAGTAGGCCCACCACGGGGGTCAGCTTCAGCGAGAGTATCCTGTCCGGCGTGAGCGAGTCGCCTGGCAGACCTGGTACGGGTACGCGCGCCAAGAAGGTCGAGGACGACGATGGCGACTCGGCGTTGCACAAGAATGGCGTTGTCGATGCAAAGGACAACGGGTTTCGCACACAAGACGTCGTAGGGACGCGGAGTAAACCCGTTGAATGAAAAAAAAAAAAGATTGAGAAGCAAAGGGACGAGAGAGGGAGACGATGGAATGAAAAGGGATTGATGATGATACCATGCCACCATTACTTACTACTTATTGTTTCAGCTTTTTAAACACGAGGACGAGACGAAAGACGAGAGAGAAAATCTGAACAAGTCTTTGGAAAAATGAGAAAAAACGGAATAGCATTTGTAATAAGGTACACTTACCTATTTGCTACCGTTATGCTTCGTATTGAGAGGGTTATAGACGGGGGAGGAAACACAGCGACATGGTTCACTCGTACATGGTCCGGTTTACGCATATTGATAACAATTTGACCCCTCCAATCTATTCGATATGTAATGGATTCCTCTACATGACATCTGTACATGACACTTTCACAAGTCCTTTAGCACGCTTCCGTCTAAGAAACAGTTCGTCTGTTCCCGTATGCTGATGCAGTGTATAATCATATCTTCCCGAATGCCGTGTTTCTCCCAAGCTTTTACGTGCGCGCGCTGTCCTTCTCGCGTTGGTCCCGCAAACCCGATGCGTCCCGTTTCCCAGTTTTAACCCATCTCCGCCCCTCTCCCTAGTCAAGTACCTTCCTCAGGCAAAAAATCATCAATTAGAAAGAGGGTGGGGGAGGGATCATGCGAGGGAAGAGAGGAATGACGAACGAGGAGAGAAGAGAAGAGAAGAGAACCTCATCATCATGTTGCGCAGAACCATTGCCGACCATCTAGTAAAACCTATCCCTTCCCCGCTGCCGCCCGCAGCTCTTCGCCCGCAAATTTGAATGCAAATGGAACCGCTCCCCCTACCTATGCCATGGCTGCCAACTCGAGAAACTTGTCATCAAAAACGGGGGCTCTTAGGCGAGGTAACCCAGCTCGTCGTCTTCGAGACGTTCGAGATATTCCTTGTCGAGGAGAATCTCGATGCATTTCTTGATGTCGGCTACCTTGGGTACGAATCGAGAGCGGATCTGGTTTATCGTCTCGCTGACCAGCTGCGTGTGCTTCATCTTCTTGCGAGCCTTCATGATTCGCACAATGGCAGACTAAGGAAGCAGTTAGTTAGTAATAGACACCTCGGTTCGGTGACATGGGTACGTACCTGAAGGACCAGCTTTCGATCCTCCTCAATGGTCTTGTTCGTCTCCGCCTCTTCTTGCTTCGCTTCCTTAACTCCGCCAAGGTTGAGGTTCACACGAATCTTCTTGCTGCGGAAGTCATAGTTGAGTGTGAACGTCTTCTTGGGGGCGGGCTTTCCACCGCCCTCGATGGTGATGATCTTGGCCTTGAGAGGCACCGCCAGGGCCTGGTCCAGCACTTCGGGACTCAACTGAGTCGCGCTGAGCATGTCCTCGTAAGTGTACGTGTCCTTCTCGTTGAAGAGAAGAAGAATAGCCATCTGATAAATGGAAACTTGGAATGTGTACGGGGTCTTGCTGTTTTTGCAGTAGCCTGCCTTGATCTCGCCCTTGCAAAGATGCCACATCCACGTCAGCTTACGACCGTCGTGCTTGTGCTTGTAGAAACGAGTGAAGCGCTCAATCTCAGAGGCAATCTCTGTTGGAGGGTTGAAGTCGGTCACGGGCGCCTGCAGCGGCCAGAAACCAGTACCCAGGATGGAGAAATGGGAGTCGACTTGCTTGGTGTACTCGACTCCCTCCAGGTGGTCCCGGAACTCTTTGTTCAGATCCTTGGAGATCTGCATGTCCTGGAACATGCGCTGGAGCTTGTTGGTGTACTCGAAACCACACGCCTCCTTGAGCTTGCTGATCATGCTCGTCTCGGCGTCGTCGGACGAGGAGTGAGCTTGGACTAGACGTCGTGCCAGCATTCGCGAGTAGAACTTCTGGAAGACATCCTTGTCCTCGATGTACTTGAAGACGGTCATGATCTGGGTGAGCGTGCGCTCCAGCTCGGCCTCCTCAATGCTCGTACTGCTCTTTCGGAGAAGCACGTCGACGTACTTGGCCACGAGCTCGGGCGACTTGTTGGACCCGGCCTTGCATACCTCGTTTCTGTTTACAAACTCCCTGCACGCATTATCCAGTGAGCGTGTGAACTCGGGCTCGTCATTAAACGCGCGCTTCACAAGGCCCTGATACTGGGTGTGAATCTCAAGCAACGCATCCACGTATACCTTCGGTTCAAGCTTGTCGCCCTCGGAGGAGTTGACTTTCTGTACCGCGGCGAGACCCGCCTTTCTGACATGGGTCTCGAAACGAGATCGCAGAGGTTCTAGGCCCTCGGGAATCCGAGACAGGAGGTTATACATCCTGGCCATGTCTTCCTCCCGGTCGTTATCAAGTAGCACTTGGAACTCCTCGCGTAGCAGACTCGAGTGGTCGGCAATCAGGGCTTGGTTACACGTCTTCTTGAGGGGTATGGCAATGTCCTGGTGAAGGTACATGTTCACGCGCTCCTCTTCCTCGGCCAGGCGAGCCTCGGCCTTCTTCATGTACTCGACGACGCTGTTCTCTGCCACAAACTGCTTAGATTCGGCGAGATAGAAGTCCTTGGTCGCGGCGAGGAAGGGTCGCTCGAAGTGGAATCGGTAGACGTCCAGGGTGGATTTGGTTGGGTCGGCTTCGTCCAAGCCAAGGGAGACGAATGAATCGACAACCTGCTTGATCTGGCTGTGCTCGATGGTCTCGCCGTTTCGCTGCTTCTCGACAAGCTTCAGCACGGCATCCATAACCTTGGACGACACTTGCTCGAAGAGAACGCGGCGCCATTGCACCAGGTGCAAGGTGTAGACATCGTAGATGTTTTTCTTTCCCTCGTCGATCTCCCTCTTAACCCAATGGCGGTTGAGATATCGGAAGAGGTGGTGGATGTACTTGGCCGCGAGGGTATATCGGCCCCATTCCTTGATGTAGAATGTGAGAAGAGCCTCGTCGGCGTGGGCCTTGGACTGTGTCACAAGATCCTCAAGATGCTGCTTGAGGTAATCGATCAACTTGTTGTAGAGTTCCTCGCCGAGAAGATGGGCTGGGGTAGCATTCAAGTCAACAGGGGACGGGACAAGGCTGGGGCGGACGGACTGACCTCCTCTGTGGTTCGAATGCATCGCAGGGCCGCTGCCCATGCCAACTGCCTTTTGTGACGTACAGAAGTTGTGAACGGCGCTGTATCGGATTAGCAAGACATGTCCAGACGGAGGCGAAGGTGCGAACGACTTACGTGTAGACGCCCATGTACATATTCATTCCAATGCCCTGGTCAAGGTCATTCATGATGCGCGAGATGCCCGTCTGGATAAAGGCCCATCTACAAAAACGGTCAGCAAATGCGACAAAGGACGGGCGACGCGGCTGCGGGCAACGACTCACGTAGCTCCGATATCCTCCCGATTCGGCATCGCGAGCATCTGGTTCGGGGGAGCCATCCTGGCTGCCATGATGCGTTCTCCGTCGGCGGGGAGAGAACAGGTAAACAGGGCGGCTCGACGGAAGCGATGCAAGGTGGGGTTGCGATCGAGGGGTGGTGTCGCGGTAGTAAGGTCGTCCAGGTGGTTAAGGCTCGTACGGTTTGGCCTTGTCGGGGGACTGTTGTGGTTAAAAATGCAGGCGCGGCAGCTGTAGTCCAAAAGAGGGACTCGGACGGGCAAGCAGGCGAGAGATGCGAGGGAGGCGCGATGGAGCGCTGCGTCGAGACGGTGGTCGTGTGTGACTCGGGGAGAGAGAGGCTGAAATGAATTGCTCAGCACGAGGTTTGGCGGTAGGGCTGGGGGGCGGGCGGCCGGGCGTTTTAAGAAGCTGAAAGGAACAAGGGAGGCAAGTACGAACGGGAGAACAAACGGACAGGTATAATTTTGACCACGCGTGCTTCGTACACCACCGAGTCCTCGAACAAAAAGGAAAAGGCAAAGGACAGGGAAATGCAGAGCGGAACGAATACTTGCAGGCAGGTTGGGAAGGTGAATCAGGCAGACAATCGAGGTCGAATCGAAGCTGATCCCGTCGAGGCGGAGGGGACCTCTCGTTATTACCTGATGCTAGCCAAAGCGGCCTAGTGCTGTAATCTGCCGCTGGCCACCGCCTACGGCCCAGGTAAGCTGCCCACCCAGAAGCACTGCACCTTGAAGTTCTGGGTCAGTAATGTACAAATAGGCTTGAAAGAATACCATTGCCATTCATCCCTTAGTTCTATAGACCACCTATCCGTTTCAGTTGATTCACTACCACCTGACCCCAACTCAGCCCCTCTGTGAAGCCGTCGTCTTGAGCAACTCCATCACGCCAGGTGCCACTCACCGGGCTTGTCATCAGTGATCAATCAGCCCCACGTTTGTTTCCCACCGTCGATTGATAACGGGGGCCTACTAAGATCTGACTCTCCAGTCTCGAATCCATCCGTACCTTTTACGTCATATTCATAGCGTGCAACCTCAGTTCTTATTGTATTGTTCAACTTCTTTCATGATAGTTCCACGTTTTGTGGCCCATTCCTCTATTCATTACCTTATGAGACTGATAGTAAAAGTGGTTACAAAGAACGAGGTACACGCTCCATGCATGCAGTGTTGTGTCAAGGGTTCATGTCAACCAACACGAAAACACCCAAGTCCTACTAAAAACAGACCAAGACAAAAAAAAAAAAAAAAAACAAGCGCTCCCTACGAATTGGGAGGGGTATTATGCCAAACGTTCCGGTTCCGTCTCCTTCTGCTTGCCCTTGGCCCAGCGTGATCGCATCTTTCCCTAGCCATGCACCAGATCGTCCTCGCCGCCTCCCAGCCGCTCTACCGTTCTAAAGATGTTGACGGCAAAGTTCATGGTCCAGAGGATCAAGCCCAACAACATGAACGCCGCCAGCGCCCCGGAGAGGTCCCGCACCGCCGCGTGGGCCAAGTTATGATAGACCAAGCTCTCAAACGCCAGTGCCGTGCTCGCCGACTTGAAGATGATGAAGAAGAGGTCCAGCAAGATCAGCGAGATCTTGGAAACCACTGACCGCAGGCCCAATGGTTTTCCCGTGTATTCATCCCAAATCATGTACCCCAGGTACGGAATGGCCACGCAGTCCACGGCCACCGCAACGATGGACTGCGTCTCTTCAGCAGAGTCCTCCGTGTCCACGTCTTCGATCTTATGAATGCGCGCAGCTATTCCGAGGGCAAGAATCGAGGTGACCATGACGCTAAGCCGAAACAGAAGCGGCGCGAGATAATGTCGAATCATCATGTACCATAGCCGTTTGTAAGGCGTAACCGCCAGGGCTCGCTTCTTTCGTGGCGTCTTCGAATCCAGGACACTGTACGGCTGCATGGCCGGGTTGGAAAAGTTCGGCTGAAGCTGGGTCATGACCTCGTAATCGACCACGGTAGAGTTTTCCTGCGGCATATGTCCGTAGGCCGAAGATTGAACGAAGTCATGCCAGGCCAAGGTCGGTTCCGTGGTCTTGATCAAGGGGCTGAAGCCCGAAACGATGACGGGCTCTGCTGACCGGAGATGGTCCCATTTCCTGCCGCGCATCGACGCGCGCCCATATCGAAGAACATGAGGAATCCGTCCTCTCGTCCCCTTGGCCTGGCCCTGCAGAGGGTCGTCGAGTTCCACGAAGCCATCGACGGAGACGCGGCGTTGCGGGTCGCTGGGGGAGGAGTTGTGGTGAGGTTGAACGGTTCGGTTGGGAGGATTCAAAAGTCGGAGCTGGTCGTCGCTAACGGAGCCGTACTTCTCGTCATAAGAGTCGATCCAGGCTGTGAGTAAGGTCAGTCAGGCGGGCGCAGCTCGGGCGCAGCTCGGGCGCAAAGCGCAGAGAAACGGCAACCTACGTGGAAGGGATCTGGGGGGTCGCAGGCGGGCAGCCCTGCTGTTGCCCGAGGAGCTTCCTGTCCTCACAGAATCTTGTGTAGCATTCGTGGCGTGCGAGTCTCTGTTTCTCGGGGGAGAGGGGGAAGTCATGGCCTTGGGGAGGCCGCGGCTTTATCGGAAGTCGGGAGTCGAGGCTGATTCAATCTGTCGGAGTCGGCGAGTGAGATGTTGAAGCATAGTCGAGACACGCTCGCATTGCAAAAGGGACAAAGTCGGCACGGCGAGCACCACGACAGGCGCACGCGGGCATGCGAACCACTCTTGGTAGAACAAAGAAAACAAAAAGACGTTGATTTCGGCAGCGAAGGAGGGGAGAAAGTGCGGCGGCTAACAGAGTGCACCTTGTTGAGCTGATGAGCTCTCGAACGAACAATGGTCGATGTCCGTTGGACAAGAGCCACTGGAACAATGGAATGGTTTCTGGGGCGCCAACTTCCGGGTGGCTTTTACTGGTTACATGGCCCGTGCGCTCCCCGTCAACCGCCCGCGTCAACGGCCTCCAAAAGTCCAAAAGCGATAACGACGGGGGCTAAGAATCCTAGAAGTCACTTTGTGTCAGACTCGCTCGGGCGAGTAAGCTTAAAGCGAGGTGCTTTGAGTCGATAACACGGACAAGATGGGATCATGTCGAGAGATGCGCCGAGGAGGTCAAGAGTGCATTCCCGTTCGCTTAAGCGCCATGAATATTTGTCCCAATTTAAGCAGGAGCAATTCAGCAGTTACCTCCAACTCGTCGTCACTCATGATGCAGGCTTCCCGTTTTTTCCACAGCAACCACAAAACCTGCAGGCTCCCACGAACAGCGCTTCCCGTTGATGCACGCGGGACGAATCGACATCACGCGAGCTGCCTCGTACGACTCCACTCTCAGAAATGACTGCTTCTCACCTCGTAAACTTGGTCATTAGCTTGCTTCTCTGAAATCTCGCGCAGCTACTTCGTATCTTCGTATGCCAGCACCCTACTTCTCAATCACCCGTCCATCCATCGACTGGAATGTAATTAAGAAAATCAAACACCTCCCATTCATGTCTCGCATCGCTTCTAACTGTAGTCACTCTAACCAATGTCCCGCCCCCTTGCCAATCGCGAAAGGCGCGTGGTCCTGACAAGGGGTTGAAAATTTAAAGCCAAGACTCCTCAAATGTCACTCATCGCATTTCCTTGAAACAAGCACCCAACTTAAACAGTGGAACTTGGCGATGCAACGTACGGATACACGGTCAATTTTCTAGGCTTCGGAAGTCGCTGAGCCTTGGTTTAAACCCCACACAGCTAGCTGCTGACTTCCGCGTTTACTATTCCTTCGTAACGCACCGTTTACCCCAAAATGGTCCTACTGCTCGTGGATGCCATGAATGCAGCACAACGAGGTCCAGATTCGGGATGGCGGGTGATAAACATCTTTCACATTGCTTTTAATTCAGGCCTGGCCTATAAGCTAAATTATCAAAACATTTGTTTCCAATAGAATGCCGACCTCGCGGCTCTCGCTAAAAGTACTCTGGCTGGGACATCGATGACGCCCAACCTCTTCCGACCGTTTCGTTTCTTGTCTTCATATCATCTCGGGCAACCGCACATTCGGAGTCCTAATCGGGTGTTGGGCCAAACCGTCCAACATGTCCATTCGACGACTACCGAACGAGCAACGGCAACTCGTGTGCTTGCCAACGCCAATCACCATGTGATAACTCGAAGCTTGTACTCGTTTCGTATGCTCGGATGTGCAATTGGCATCGGTGTATCATTTCGTGCCATCTACCGGCGGTGTTCGCTCTCGCTCTTGTGGAAACCTAACCACTCTCCCAGCATGCCCCCAGGCTTGGGCACCGGGCACTCTCGCTTTGCGACCCTGAGCTTCGCCTGCTCAATCTCCTCGGGGGTGGTGTCGTCGAATTGCACAATGCCGTCCTTCACTTCGGGGCTGGCGTCCTTCCTCTTCCATCGCATCCGTCGGCCGTTCTCGTCCACCATGATCTCGCCGTCGGCGAATCGGGCCCGCGGTACAGGGCATGGGAGGAAGTGAGGGAGGGTGACGACGAAGAAGCAGGCGGCGACCGTCGTGGCGAAGAGCGACGAAGTCATCCGCGACTTCGGGTGTAGGAGTGGTGGCATGATCCCACTTGTCGAAGGGAAAGGATGTGCGGGTATTCGGCAGGCTCTAGTAGTCTCAATTGGGCGTCAGCGACCAATTCAATGGGTTTCCAATGCCATTGAGCTCACAATATAAGCGTGGCATCGTCCTCCCGAGGCGTATGGGCCGGGTTGACGTCGTCGAGGGATTTGCTGGTGTTCCGTGGGCCCGGGGCTTGAATTCGTGAAAGCAGCTCACACTCTGGAGCCTTCGAGCTGCGTGATTGTTTTTCTCGTCGCTAATTGGTTAATGACTGCTGACTAGGATATCGCGGCGCCGGTGCAATATATTTCCGCTAACCCTTTGCATGCCAGACGGATTCCCCACTGCACCGACCAGGACCTTCCTCACGGTACGTACCTTTTTTTGGAGGTTGGGGGGCGATTCTGATGGTTGCTGGTGCGAGGTCGCGACGTCGCGATGCAGCTTTTGCTTTTTCAACTCCGAGTGTTGGCCAGTTTGTCTAACGTCTCTTTGGCTCCCCGTTTCGCCATACACGAGATCGCATACAACGGCATGTTATAGTCCATCATTTATCGCCCATCGAAAATCATTTAGCACTTGACGTGCGCAGAAGCTATGAGCGACCTCGACCAGTGAGAAGCCCAGCCGCACATGTTCGGCCACCTTTGATTTCCCAGCTAACGCCCGACGGCAGAGCGATTGCGCAGCTACGCGCATGCCGTCCGATCCCCGAGGCCCAGGTGCGCGAGCTCTGCCACCGAGCGCGAGAGTTGCTGATCGAGGAGGGCAACGTGGTGACGGTTTCGGCGCCCGTGACGATATGTGGTGATATTCACGGCCAGTTCCACGACTTGATGGAACTCTTTAGAGTGGGCGGCGATGTTCCAGACACAAACTATCTCTTCATGGGTACGTTCGCAGCAAAGTCTCTTGCGCTCGTACGCTGCCTCGGCTCATATTTACTTTGATAGGCGATTTTGTCGACCGCGGATTCTACTCGCTAGAGTCATTCCTCCTCCTCCTCTGTCTCAAAGTTCGATACCCCGATCGTATGACGCTCATCCGAGGCAACCACGAGTCGCGCCAGATAACGACAGTCTACGGCTTCTACGATGAGTGCCTGCGAAAATACGGCAGCGCCAACGTATGGCGGTACTGCTGCGACGTGTTCGATTACCTGGCCCTCGGGGCCATCGTGCTGGGCGCGTCCAACACGCTCTCCAAGGGCGCGGAGCCGGTGGACGAGGAAACGGAGATTGAAGTGTGCGACCAGAACGGGTCCATCATGAGCCGGTTCCCCCGCCGCCGGCAGCACCCGGGCGGCGTGCAGGACTCGGTGTCGAGCCCCGTGGCTGGCGGCGAGAAGACGGGACCGCCGGGCACGGGGGCGTCAGGCTCTAGCGGCGGCTCCGTCGGGAACCCGGCGGGCGCGGTTCTGTGCGTCCACGGAGGGCTCAGCCCCCTCGTCGATACGGTTGACAAGATCCGGCTGATCGACCGCAAGCAGGAGGTGCCGCACGAGGGCGCCATGTGCGACCTCCTCTGGTCCGACCCGGACGAGATTGACGGCTGGGGCCTCTCGCCGCGCGGGGCCGGGTTCCTCTTCGGGGCCGACATCGTCAAGGTGTTCAACCACCGCAACGACCTGAGCCTCATCGCGCGCGCGCACCAGCTCGTCATGGAAGGGTTCAAGGAGATGTTCGACACGTCCATCGTGACGGTGTGGTCGGCGCCCAACTACTGCTACCGCTGCGGCAACGTGGCGGCCGTGCTGGAGCTCTCCGAGGACGAGTCGGGCACGGGCATGTTTGCCCGGAGCAACGGGGACGTCAACCGGAGCACCGGCGGCGTCATGATGGAGGGGGACGCGGGGCCCCGGAGCGGTCCGGCGCGCAGGTATCGCGTCTTCCAGGCCGCGCCGCAGGACTCGAGGGGCATGCCGGCCAAGAAACCTGTGGCCGACTACTTTTTGTGAGGGACACCTTTGTTATATTGAACGTGGTGTGGACGAGCTGGGACGGAACGGTTTTGCATTACGGATTTGCTTGCTTGCTATTTTCACGCTCACGGCTTGGGTTACGGGATAAACTTGGAGTTTTAAAACGAAGCATCTCAAGTGCGACTATGCGTCTCGGTTCTTGGAACTTTTCAGTGTCTATTACATGGTGCGTTTTTTATACCCAAATTCAACCATTTACTCCCCCTTTTCCCTCCCTCCCTACTCTGTGTCCTATCTATAGTGATCCAAAAACAACCAAAACCCATCCATATTCTTTACACGACGTACTCATTGTCACCATCCTCATGCTCCTTCTCCATCAACTGCGGCTCCTGCCGCGTCCGCGGCTCAAACCTGATGATGGCGCTCAACTGCTTCCACAGCTTCCTCATAGCCTCGACGTCGAACCAAAAGGCCTGGTCGAGCGGCTCCCCGCCTTCCGTCCCTGCGGCGACGGCGGCCTTGAGGACCGCCACGGCAAAGGCCTCGCCGTGCCTCATCTCGTAGACCTTGTTGACGGCGATGCGGAGCTGGCCGAGCATGACTTTCGCGACATCGGCGTCGGGACGCTGGTTTTCGGCGACGAAGGCGGCGGTGATGCTGAGGAAGGACATGTGTCCGGCGACGCGCTCGGCGATGGAGGGATCGGCGGGAGCTTCTTCGGGGTCGTCGTTGCCGTCTCTCTCTTCTTCTTCGTCGTCGTTGTTGACGTCGTTGTCGTCGACGGGAGCTTCGTCAGGCCCGATTGCCTCTTCGTCCGTGTCGGTGTCGTAGGTGTCGTCGTAGTCGGCGTCGGATGAGGAGGGCACGCGCATCCAGAGGGAGGAGTCGTGGGTTTGGTCATAGTCTTGCTCGGCCTCGTCCAAAGGCTCCTCGGCTTCGATGTCCATATCGTCGTAGGTGGCTCTGTAATTGTCGCCAACGGCCTCGAATTTGTCGTCCTCTTGGACGTCTTGGACATCTTGGGCATCTTGGGCATCTTGGGCATCTTGGACATCTTGGAAATCTTGAGCGTCTCGAATATCTTGAGCATTTTGGACATCCTGGATCTGCTCCCCGGCCGTTGCTTGGTCGTCGCCGTCGTCGCCGACGGCCTCAACTTGGCCACCCTCTTCGACATCCTTGACATCTCGAACCTGCTCTCCGTCTCCTTCTTCATCTCCTTCTTCATCTCCTTCTTCATCTCCTTCTTCATCTCCTTCCTCATCTCCTTCTTCATCTCCTTCTTCATCTCCTTCTTCATCTCCTTCTTCATCTCCTTCTTCATCTCCTTCTTCATCTCCTTCTTCATCTCCTTCTTCATCTCCTTCTTCATCTCCTTCTTCATTTCCTTCTTCATTTCCTTCTTCATCTCCTTCTTCATCTCCTTCTTCTCCAGCTGTGCCCTCAAACTTGTCAACCTCGCCTCCCTCAAACTCATCAACCTCCCCCCCTTCAAAAACATCAACCTCGTCCCGCTCAATCTTGTCAACATCGGGCCTGCCAGAGCCATCATCACCCGCGCCACCTTCCTTGGAGCTGCTGCTGCTGCCGCCGCTACCAGGATCCCCGCCGTCTCCGGGAACAACAGGTCGCCCAAAGCCAGGCAGGGGCTCGCCCTCGTTGTCGTGGACATTGGGCGTGTACTCGACGGCGCCCGTGAACTTTGCATACTCGAGCCAGTGGGCATCTCCGAACGAGACCCCGCGCGCCGTGTTTTCTTCAGGGAACTGCGTCGTCTCTGGGATCTCATCGTCGTCATCTTCATCGTCAGCGTCGCCGTCCTCGTCTTCGACCTCCCTCTTCTGCTCTTCTATGCCCTCGCTAAAATTCGAACTGGACTCTTCCCGGATAGGAGTAGAGCACGCGGAGTCCATCACCGCCTTCATACGGCGCCGGACACCCATGTTGCGCCTGAACCCTCGCCAGATACCATACGCAGGGCTGAGGCAGCCAGGATTCTCCGCGACCGGGATGTTCAGGTTCGATTCCGTCCTCTCGCTCGGCGAAGGCGTCGCCGTCGAGGGCGATTCCAGCGTGAGCACGACGTCGCGAGGTCCTCGGGCCTGCGCCAAGATGCGCAATCTCCGATTGGGGCGTCGACGCGTGCGGCCTCGCTGCTCGAGGGTTTGGGGTCCGACTGGGCTGTAGAATGATGAAGACGTGGATTCGCTTGGGCTCTTCCCCTCACAATATTTAAGATAGTCGACAGCCTCCAATATTTCGTATTGTTCGTCCGAGGAGAATGGTTCTGTGTCTTGATTATCCTCGGGCTCTTCTTTCGCGGGCTCCTCGACCGGAGCCTCTTCAACTGGGGTCCCCTCAGCCGTAGGTTCCTCAGCTGGAGCTTCCTCAACTAGGGGTTTCTCGGCCGTAGGATCTTCAGCAGCAGGTGCTTCAGCTGCATGTTCCTCAACCGGAGGTTCCTCAGCCAAGGGTTCCTCGGCCGGAGGCTCGTCGACTGGGGGTTCCTCAACCTGGGACTCTTCGTCTAGAGGCTCTTCAGGCTGGGCAGGCGGACTCGTACGCGCCTTTTTATTCTTGGAACCGACCTCCTCCTCGTCGGCATCGTCCTCGTCGTTCCCACGCTTACGCTTGGGTCGAGGAGGATTCTTCTTCCTCTTCGCTCGCTTCCCTTTCGGTTGCCTTCGGGTAGACTTGGGGGATTCACTTCGGCCATGCTTCTTCGTTTGACCTTTTTCCTGTTCTTGTTGAGGCTCTTGGGTAGACTCTTGTGCTGGCTCTTGAGTTGACTCTTGCGTAGTCTCTTGCGTAGGTTCCTGGGAACCTTCTTGAACTTGTTCTTGCGCCCGTCTTCTTCGTCGTGGCTTGTCGACACCGGCAGATTCTAAATCCGTGTGCACCACCTCCTTCCCCCTGGATCGAAGCCCGTATCGCGACATGGCTACGCTGAAGAGTATGTTTGCTTGGATATCTGCACTGCTCAATGTTCAACCGTCACATATTCTCTCGCATATTGGTTCATCGTATAACGTTTATATCCGAGACACACGGCCCTGGATTGCACGACTTTGTTAGTCTGTCATGGTGTTCATAAGTTCCCGTCGAGTTGCGACTCGTTGAACAAAGCACTTGGCATTATTCATCTTGACAATTTGCTCTAAACAATGGTTTAGGCCTTCCTCCCTTCTCCAATCCCAACACACAAAGACCACTTATGGCCCGCGTCTTACTCCCAGATCAACCTTGTAATTTGAACAAGTGCACTTGTGGTTCTTTGTCGCGTCTGCAGTTCTGCAGTGTGTAAACGTTCTCGCGGATTTTCCATGTCCCGTTCGACCAACTTGAGCATATCAACTAGAACCAAAGGCTGCCGTTAAAATGCTCATGTTCAGTCAAACGGGGTCTTCGTTCATGCCTCGTTGTTCAGTGCAGGTTCGATGCTTGGTTCGCTTGGAGGCTCTGTGGAAGTCAGTCTAGGCCTTCATTCGATCTCTACCACACGTGGCATGGTGTGCTCGAAGCTTCTTGGCCGATTTTCGACATCATGCACACGTGCGAGTTGGATCGCGAGGTCCCAACACACCGTGTCCCAGTCCTCCACAGCCTCCTCCACGTGTCAGCAAGGCGCTGGTGGCCCAGAATCGGGACTTGGGCCCAAGCTACCTGGATCTGGCCCGCCAGGGTGTTGAAACGGTTGCAAGGAGATGGCGTAGTTTAGGGCTGAAGAGTTGTCTTCCGGTATCGAGGGTATCGTGTAGCTGTGTCTCCTGGGATCCTCGATCAACGTTACGGGAACCTGGGGCTGTTGGTAGCTGTCTCGTCGTGGTATCTGGGGCTGGGGAAACACGGAAGTTGGGTATGCTTGAGAATGGATCTGGGAGGGAATCGTCGGTCGTGCCATAGAAGGGATGTTGGATGGCAAAGCACTCGGCGCAAGCGCATTGTTGGAGGGCAGCGTTGCAGCTGGCGACAGATGGGCATTAGACGGCAGAGGACGCGAGAAGCCGTGGCCGGGGTGGACTGGCTGTGCTGGCGGCCACATGGAGCCGGCCGACGTTACTGGTATCGTGCCCAGGGACGATTGCCGAGCCTCCTGCGGCGGGATCGGATAGGGCACCCCGTGATCGAACGACGCGGGTCTTCGCGGTGCCATGGTCTGCTGAAGCGTCTGTGATGCTTCGCCGGGGGTCCCTGACAGGAACTGCGATATCTGGCCATGCTCGGCCTGCGTCGTGGCCCCCGAGTGAAGGCAGCTCAGGATGTAATCATCACTGAAGCCATGCCGGCTGAGCAGACCGCGCAGCTGCCTGTTCTCCTCGGTGACCCTCCTATTCTCCTCATCGACCCTCCGGGCGGCTTGCTGGACCTCTGCCGAGGCCTCGATGCCCTGGAGTTCGTAGATGCGAATCCTGTGCTCGAGCTCAATGAGGTGTTCCCTCCTCCGGGCTCTGGACCTCCGTTGGTTGTCCCTCACTCGCTCAAGATTCTTTGTCTGAAGTTGAAGAAAATCCTGCTGTTAGCAACAGGGGTAGAGAAAAGGGGGGTGACAGAGGAGGGGCGGATAGGGTGGGCCACATACATCCTTTGCTTTCTGTGACATTTAGACGTTACTTGACTTGCCAGAGCGAATCCCAGAGGTGCAGGGGCAGGTGAGGGCATCTAGGCCAGCAGCCAGGTCGCAACTGGTGGGACAGAGTTTGGGGATTTCAGGATGGTCCAGATAGGACCCTTGTTGGTGGCTAGCACGAACGGCTGATGAATGCGCGTGAGAAGCTGGGGCTGGGAGCTGTGTTGGAAATACCGAATGAGATGTGGACGAGGTGAAGCGCCTTACCTTTTATTGTATATAGCGGGCCGGGAGTGACCTCCAGTAGCAGCATATGGAGCTGCTGGTAAGAGACCAAAGAACGAAACCCACGAGGAGCTGGGCTATAGCCTATTCTTGAGAGGGCCACAACCTCGGCCAAAACGTTCGAGTCGTGGGAGATGGCGAAAAGAGATACAACCGGAGCTGGCTTATTGTATGCAACGGAGACCTTGGGGCAAAAAACTAAGGCCCATTATGATGCATTCGCCCTCCATCTCCATGAAGGGCCGGCAAGGTGGTAGGAAGGGGAAGGGGGCCTGCCGGCGCCGTCAGAGCTGGACGGCAGGCGGGGATGCTCTTAGTTCTTGGAGCCATTCAACCAGCCCGGTGCTATTATTCGGCACGTCGAATCTGCAAGTGTCCGTCCCAAAAGCAACGTAAGAAGACCCTGGCACTGGACCCAGCCGATGGGAGGCGATCGGCCATCGTTCCCAAGCCACGGACGGGGCAAAGGTGCCACCCAAGGCCTTAGGGAGGAAGACTTCGAATTCGAGCAAGTCGTCCAGCACTCCACCGCTTGCCGGGTCGTAAATCGCGATGAGGAGGCGAAGGCGTGCGTGTGTTCAAAGACGTCGTGTGTGGGTTGGGTGGGTGTGTCTGTAGATGGGCACTGCCGGGTCTCGGTCTGGCTACGAGCCTGTGATTTCCCTAGCCGTGCCATCTCGACTCCCATTGCCCAAAAAAAGCAGCGCGAGCTAATCAAGGGCTGTGGTGAGATTGAGGAAACCAAGAGGCGGGTGCTTGGGCAGTCGACCAAGATCCCAAATCACAGGCATGGCTTGAGACTTGACGTGGCTGATGCGAAGGAGGTGTGTTAGAGTTTCTGCACGCAGCCGTCCAAGAGCTGAAATGTAGGGGGCGCAGGACGAGCAACAAGCATGCACTTGTGGATGGATGGCAAAGTTGTAGCAGCAAGTTCGTTTCACAGACTTTTTCGCATCCAACAATAGCGAGCTCGGAAGAGAGCTCTTCTTCTGTCGGTGGCATGGCCTGTGCTACACGACCAAAGAAGGCCAGGTGGATTTCGGTGTAGTCGGGGTGGGATGGCGGTTAGTGGAGATGCACGACAGTCGTCGATTTGACGTCGGCCGTTGAGGAGGGTGGTCGGGGGTGGTGTAAGTCGTATGTGGCGGTTATCAAATGAGCAGAGGGCTTAGGCGGACACATTGGGGCAAGCCCAAGCCATGGGCCAGAGTTTGGGGCCGCCAAACTATGACGATTCTAGCCACCAGCTCATGTGTTGAGGACGAGGAGACCGTGGCGGAAAGTCTCGAGAATCCAGGGTCAACTTGGGGGAGGTGGTTCGGTTGTTTGATCATGTTCCCTTGCGGGCGATCCGGACAAGGGCTCGGCCGATGGGAAATGGGCGGTGGACGCCAATGACGATGGGCGCACGGATGTGTCTGGGATGTTGACTCTTGAAGGTTCCATTACATTGGCGAAGAGCATGCAGGATTAATTGAAGAGAGGACAATCGAAGCGGTGCTAGTCGGAAGAAGTGGCAGGCAACCAAAGGTGAAGCAAGCAGGGAGGGGGTGGGAATCATTGGAATCGTTGGAAATCGTGGGATTGGATTGGCAGGTGTGCCCCACGTCGGTGCTTGTGCGCCTCCTTCCTTCCATGGACCGGGGGGGGGGCACTTTCTGCACTTCAAGCAATGCACCTTCCTCGTAGAATCCTAGGCAGGAGGCGCTCTTGCCTGCGCACTGATGATGATCACCGAAGCCAATTAGCAGCCTCGTCCCAGTAGACTGGTCGAGCTCAGCTGCGGCCCAGAGGCGGATGGGGGACTGTATGGACGGTGTTATTAGTGAGCGGGCGCCGGGTGGTTTTTTGGAGGTGGCTGTTTGGGGCTGAAATCTGGACCGCTTCGAATGTGTCTGAGAAGGTGGAATGAGGGATGAACCTGCCCTATTCGTAATGTAGTCCGTATACTCTGGAAAGTCGGTACTCGGTAGCTCCTTCCGTTCGTTCATTCAACGCAACAGCCGTGCGTGCATGCAACGGCATTTCCCGGCCGTTTCAAGATCCCAAGTTGAACCCCTCTTTCCCAAGGTTGATGGCGGTGGAGAAACGGTCATGGGACGAGTGGCGGTACCAAGACTCCCGAGTCTCTCTGCATGAAATGATGGCGTTCCAACTTGCTTTACCGCCCATGACGGTCACACTACGAGTACGAAGCAGAGCAGAGACGAATTGAAGCTCAGGCGGAGAGAGCTCTCCTCCAAACCCTCCGAGAGCACATTACATCGGCTATGCCTTAGCGTGCCGGGTAGGTCGCATGGACCTCGCCTCGTGCCTGCCGCTTCAGGTTCTCGTGCCGTTGGACAAAGAGAATTCTCGTCTCTTTGTCCAGGCTCAGAATCGACAAAGAGGTGCCCTTCTATCCTTTGAGATAGCCGCGGTAAAACACTCCCAAACACTCGCCTCTCCGCGGCTATACCCAAGACATGCAATGGACTGATTCTCGATCGGACGCGGCGATGGCACGACAAACAAGACGCTGTTAAACACCAAGCAAGAGGCAACCAAGCAACCAGGCAACCATCGCCTCCGCCGAAACTCGTGGCCAAGAGCCGCAGCATTCTCTCTGATTTGCACACGCTTTCCCTATCGCGGCCACTCACATCTACCCGCCGTCCTTGGCTTCATTCTGCCGACTTTCGATTGGAACACATGCTCGTCCCCCCTCCCTTCGAGACACAACCTATCGATGCCGGGGATTTTTTTTATGGGCTCTGATCAGCGGAACATATTGCCAGCACGTTTGTTCCCGACCGGCCGGTTTGCAGACAGCTCGGCGTCGATTTGAGGCTCGGCAGCCACACTGGGCACAAAACGGAGCCCGTCTGACCCTCCATGTTTACTGATCGTCGATGCTGGGATAGTTTCAGAATAGAAACAAATGTGTGTCTTATCGCTCCCAAGGTCGTCAAGGTCTCACACGATTCAGGCTATATGGTGAGTCTCAAACTCTCTGGATGGTGGCTTCCAAGTGATGTGTGCTGTATTGCATCCACTATCCTACAACTAGTATCCCAGTCGCCAATTCGCCTCCTCCTCCCCCTCCTCTCCTTCGTGCCCGTTCTAGATCCCCCGCACGATAATCTCCGCGGTTGGACCAAGTCACCAGCTTGTCAAACACGTGGTGAGCACCTTCACATGGACGTCTGGGATGATTGTCTCGAACTCCTGGCGCCGCCTGAGTAGCTCATCCGCGGTGTCCTGCTGTCTAGCGTCGTGGTATCGCCTCCTCGCAACTCGAAACAAGCTCTCTGCCACGCGGAGCTTGGGCCTCGCCTCCTTGAGCAGCTTGGCCTGGAGGCACGATTCGCAGCCGTCGCGAATGTGGCCTCCGTCGGGCAGCGTGCGCGGCAGCTGTTGGATGGAAGAATCCGTCAGGGAGCGTAGCGGGATCGCGTGGGAGCATCGCGAGTACCGCATCGAGAGTCGACAAAAGGGGCACCTGAGCTTGGTGTCGAACCACTGGGTGAGGCATCCCGAGCACGCCGCGTGCCCGCACGGCATGATGCTAAAGGTTGAGCTGTCTGGTGCCGCGCTCTTGAGTGTGAATTTCGTCTCGCGGCAGATCTGGCACACGAGGCCTCCCGGCTTGTCTATTAGGAACGTGATCTTGGGAAAGGGAAAGAAGCACTCGTCCTTGTTGTAGTTGCGATGTGGGTGTGACCATGATAGGAAGAGGGGCAGCACCTTGGACTTCACCCACGATGTGACTCCCCCAATTGTGCCGTGGTTTTCGGGTTTTGGTTTCGTATCTGCTTGCGTTGTGTTACCTTCTGACCTCTTGGTCCGAAGGTATTTCCCTGTTTCGGATAGACGGCGTAAGAGTGGCATATTGGTGACGACGTAGTAGCGTGTCAGTGACTATATTTTTCTGTTTCTGCTTCTGTTTACTGTCAAGTCTGTGAATACTTTACATGTGAAGTTTGGGATACTCGATGGCCTATCCTGGATAAAAAAGTGTCTGCTACATTGACATGTTGCTCGCCCAGGTCTTTGTTCCCTCTGAACACCACTTGCATGTCTTTCACTGTCAACAGGACGAACAACCACAGTGACTATCCTTTGTGGCTGTATTGTCTGAGCGAGACAACCACTCAAAAACGAGTTGTCTACAATTAGGCTCCTTGGGACAACACAACGCGAGTAATGCGGTTCTTTGTGCTTAAACAAAGTTCCTGATCTAGTCACTTTGAGTTCTACCGGCATCATGCATCCGCGAAGATGACATCTCCTCAAGAACGCGGGGGAGTCGAAGCTCCGAGACATCAACCAATGAAGGGATGTCCTCTCATCTCTCTCTCAACTCGACGAAAGCTTGCTTTCTCCATCAGAACCGCCAGAAGCAATAGGTTCCCTCCCATCATCTCGGCTCTTCCTCGTATTCAGACCCCCTCTATCAAGTTGATGGAAGTTGACATAATGACTCCTATTAGGTCGTCGCTGACTCGCTCCGGTACTCAAAATCTAGACTAAAACTAAGACGTTTCGTGGTGTTGTCGATTCTAGTGCAAAATGCTCGCTCGCTCGCCCAACCTCTCAAGGTCCCTTGGACAAGGCTGACTCGGTCCGATATAGCCGCTGTCACTCGCGTGCGAAACCGCGTCAACGCTTGCTAGAGGGTTTTTTTCCGTTGTCCTTTTGCATCGGAGCGTTTGTACGAAAATGTATGGGCTTTCCCGGCTCGCACATCCGGTCGAGGGAGAGTTGGAAGACTTGCGAACCCGGGAAGTGGGAGCGGGCAACCCGTAAGCAGCATTAAGTACCTGGTTCCTTAGGAGAGGGGAGAATCAGCTGGCAAAGGACGAAAAAATTCTTCGAGGGGCAACTCCCAGCAGCTCAATTGCTTCCCCTTCGATAATAGCTCAGTTTACAAAGGAGGGTGTCGCACAGAAGCCGCGGAAATATTGCCACGTGCCTAGTGCAAGAAGCTCAGCTCTGCCGGTGCGGCACAGCCGCCATTGGGAGGCGAAAGAAAAAAAAATGGATGCAACGCACACGCAACGCGACCGCCATGGGATTTTTCTTTTCTTTTTTTTTTTTTCTCCGAAGGGAATTTTAACATCTCTCAGCTCGACATGTGCGAGCGAGGGAAAAACGGGCCGAAGGCGTATGCATGGCTCAGAAGCGCCGACGGGGCGGGGGAACACGGAGCTCCGGGGTCCGGAAGCGGGTTTTGCGGCAGCGCCGGAGATTTTGGAAGGTGGGGGGGATTTTTTACGTTTTCACGCGGCGGGCGGATAAGGGCAGAAGAGGGAATTGGGTGTACAAGTGGAACTGGAAATTGAAATGATAATCGACGTTTCCAGTGAAAAGGAGCTTTGATATCGGGCAACTTGGTTGTATCGTCGGTCCGAGATCGAAGCTTTGACCGAAGGGAAGTTGGGAGGCGCTCCGGGCCGGGATGTG
Organism: Thelonectria discophora; assembly: GCA_911649645.1. Classification (NCBI taxonomy): domain Eukaryota; kingdom Fungi; phylum Ascomycota; class Sordariomycetes; order Hypocreales; family Nectriaceae; genus Thelonectria; species Thelonectria discophora. The sequence continues at coordinate 2,908,583 of CAJVRK010000008.1, read as the reverse complement.
GCGGAGCGACGGAGGGACTCCCGGATACGTACCTATCCGACGTCGGGTGAATTGGATGCTCGGAGAAATGTGGCTTTCCTACCTACCTACCCCGGTAGGCAGGTATCTCAGCTTTCGTCGAGCCTCTTCCTCTTCGTTTAGGTTGGTAGTTGGCATTTACGGACGGTTTCTCGTCTTCCAAAGTGAGCTTAGAATGCAGTTGCTGTCTGTAGTTGCCAGTGTAGTCGCCAGTACAACTTAACACCAAGGTGCCAACTCTCCCAATCGGCCTTCTTTATAGGAGGTAAGCAGCGAAAATGAAAGGAGACGAAATAACTCTACTACCCTCCTTGCCGTATTAAAGATACATCTTTCCATCGTCTCTCTCCCGTCGCGCTGTTGCTCCCGTCTGTGGCAAGAGCGCCCAGCTAAGAAGGAGGAATGAGCGTCCTGGTGTGTTGGACTTCTTCTTTTGGCCAACAAGCGCAGGGCAGTTCAAAAAACAAATGTGGCATGAGTGCTAGACAACAGATCCTTCCCGTAGCATCCTATACCTAGGTAGGCATGAGTTGCCTTCGAACAGTAAGGTACTCAACGTCCTCTGTACCTAGACTTATCATCCAACTCTCGTTTACCATCATCATCTCGCTTTCCAACAGTCTTGGTCCGAACAAACCATCCATTCACTCGTTTATCTTCATTGCATGGATACCACCATCAATATGGCTTCCCTTCGGAAAACACTCGCCATCGCGGCGTTGGCGTGCCTGCAAATCACCGCCAAACTGATCAAAATTACGGCCACCAGCGAAAACACGTTCGAACCCAACCAAGTTGCGGCAGACCAGGATGGCATCCTCGACTTTCGCTTCGAGTCCAAGAACCACAGCGTCGTTTCTAGAGAATACGACAAGCCCTGTACTCCTCAACCTTTCCGCGAAGGTTTCTTCTCTGGCTTCTTCCCCGTGGACAACGGCACTTCGGTACGTTTCTGCTCCTCTCACGTTTTTTCTCGATCGCAACTCGAGCTGATGCATTTCGCAAGAACATAGTTTCCAAGTCCGTGTCAAGAACCGGAAGCCCCTCGTGTTCTACTCCTCCCAGGGCAACGAATGCGCTGACGGCATGGTGGGCTTTGTGAATCCGACAGAAGAGGCGAATCTCGAGGATTACATGGACGATGCAGCACAATACGGCAAGGGGGTTACACCCGACCATGGCAGTTACGGCAGCGAGAGAGAGGAGGCACGTTTCGATTACCTCCTGTGCACAAGTTTTTTCACTGTGCTCAGAATTGGGATTCTGGGTGGTGTAATCTGGAATATACGATCGAAATGCTGCTTGCCCAGGAATAACTACGACGCGGGCAATAACCAGAACGTGGGCAATACTCACAACGTAGGCAATAACCAGAACCCAGGCAACAATCACAGTGCAGGCCATGACCAAAACGCGAGCAATAATCACAACGCAGGCAATAACCAGAACGTGGGCCACAATCACAACGCGGGTATAGAACTCGTTGATCTCAGCCCTCGAAACGAAGCTCCTGTTCAAGATCGACCTCAGGGGCTGAATCAAGTCCAATCTCAGGAGCTGGGTCAAGTTCAACCCCAAGAACGAGATCAAGTTCAACATCTGGATCAGCCTCAGGATCTAGAATCAAGTCCAACCTCAAGATCTAGTTCAAGTTCAACATCTAGGTCAGCCTCAGGATCTAGATCAGAGTCTGGACCAAGTCCAACCTCGGGATCTAGATCAAATTCAGCATCTAGATCAACGTCAGCATTACTCCCGAAACCAGGGCCCACGTGAAGCCCGTATCTTGTCCGATACGACAAGCACAGCTGGAGACGGGACTCAACTTTGGTTCGGCACGAGTCTCGAAGCCCAGTTCAACTGCAGCCTCTCGGGATCTGGATATACTTCAGTTTCTACAACAGCCTCCAGGCCAAATTCGACACGGAGCTCGCACGTGGCCTGACACGCCAAGCACAGATGGAGATGGAAGCTTTGTTAAACAGGATAGCGAATAGGTACAGTAGATGGCAGCGTTATGAATTCAAGACAGAAGCCCTTTGCCAGATAATTCTAGTGCCTTCCTCCAGGGTAGCCCATTTTCCACGGGTGTTTCCCCGGATCCTGCAAACGTTAGTGGATCCCGGCAACGGCCGCCAGGCGCTTAAACCCCGGGCGGGATTCGTCCCAGGTGTTTCGGCAGGGCTCGGATCTGGAGGCGAAAAAGCTGAAGCCGGGAATTACTTCTAAATCCCGACCCCATGACTATGACAGACCCCGAATTCGCGGGCTTTCTCCATGGCTCTGGCTTTTTGCTCGCCCTCATTATCTCGACCCCTCCTCGGTTGATGCGCTTACGCGCAAGACTTGCTGATACCCCCGATTCGAATTGATTGAACGCGAGAAACCACCATGGCTCCAGGAACGAGGTGTAGTGCCTCCTCTCTCCGGCCTCTTGCGGCCCCGAGACGCCTCGTCGGGAGTGGCCGATATGCGCGAAGTATCCGGACCGCTGCCGCGCCGAGGACGGTGCAGGCCGTGCCTTGGTACCGGGACCAAAGGCGAAGCGTTGCGGCCGTGGGAACGCCTCCGTCGAGGATATGTCGGCAAGGAGCGCGGCCAATGGCTACCGTCGCCGCTGTTGAAGACGAGTTGGGCGATGATGCCGGGCCGATCCGGGAATACGACCGGCGAGTCGAGGACGGGAAACTGCACAACGACGAGCACCAGAGAGGTGAGTCTGACTTGAAGCCTTTGCGATTGAACGGGGAGCGTATCGGTACTGACATCGGCGTCTCAGGGATCATTCAGAACTTTCAGAACCTTCACGACGAACTGCGTTACTATGCGGCCCCTCCCGTCGTGCACCCTAGCATCGAAGACCTTAAACCTTTCAAGAAGTCGGTCCTGTCGTCTCTGTTTGGCGGCGGCGGCGGAGTAAAGGGCGCGTCCATTGGCACCATCCCGAAGAACCTGCCTCGCGGGCTGTACCTCTACGGCGACGTCGGCAGCGGAAAGACCATGCTGATGGATCTGTTACACGATACCCTGCCTCAAGCTGTGCGGTCCAAGACGAGGATTCACTTTCACAACTTCATGCAGGACGTGCACAAGCGGTCGCACAGGTTCAAGATGGAACACGGACGAGATATCGACGCCGTGCCGTACATTGCCGCGGATATTGCGCAACAGGCAAACGTGCTCTGCTTTGACGAGTTTCAGTGCACTGATGTGGCGGATGCCATGATCCTGCGAAGGTATGTTCGACCCGAAGGAGGATGACGGCGTGAGGCTGACACCCTAAGTAGACTGCTGGAGGCGCTCATGTCTCATGGCGTCGTCTTGGTAACGACGTCGAACCGACACCCCGACGAGCTGTACAAGAACGGCATCCAGCGCGAATCCTTCATCCCCGCCATCGAGCTGCTCAAGAACCGGCTGCACGTCATCAACCTCGACTCACCGACCGACTACCGCAAGATCCCCCGCCCACCCTCCGACGTATACCACACCTCGCTCGACAGCCACGCCACCGCCCACGCCGAGAAGTGGTTCCGCTTCCTCGGCGACCCGGACCAGCCCGAGCCGCGCGCCGAAGTCCGCAAGGTCTGGGGCCGCGAGATCCACGTGCCCCGCGTCAGCGGCCGCGCCGCCTGGTTCACGTTCGACGAGCTAATCCGCCAGCCCAAGTCGGCGGCCGACTACATCGAGCTGGCGCGCGCGTACGAGTCCTTCATCGTCACCGACATTCCCGGCATGAACCACCAGCAGCGCGACCTGGCCCGCCGCTTCATCACCTTCATCGACGCCGTGTACGAGGGCAACGCGAAGCTGGTGCTGACGACGGAGAAGCCCCTGGGCGAGCTGTTCGTGTCGCGCGATGAGATTGCCGAGAGCCTGCTCGCGCAGGGTGTGAAAGAGGACGAAGGGGGCGCGCACCACGACCTAGAGCACGGCGTCGACAAGCTCAAGGACTCGAACCTGTTTGTTGGGTCCGAGGAAGCCTTTGCCTTTGCCCGGGCGCTGAGCCGCCTGCGGCACATGGAGAGCAAGGAGTGGGTGGAACGGGGCATGGGTCTGGAAAGTAAGGGGGGGAAGCAGGACAAGGACAACTGGGTTAAGACGAGGAGTCGGCAGATGGAGGATTCCATGTAGAGAAAAGGGGGGGGGGGGGGGGAGGGAGGAGATGGTAAGAGGAGGATGAATTTGAAGCGTGGTTATCAAAGACGAGAGACGATGATTGCATCATATATACCCAGAGCACCAGACTCGACTTTTAGCGAGCGGTTTTCCTGGCCTGTACTGAGTATTGCTTTGGTTTGATAGATAGATGTAGCCTGAAGACTTACAAGAACAAGACCAGACGTTTGACACAACCATGTTGGTAGACTACTCACTAAATGGGGTACACAATGGCGTTGCATACGAGTAGGTAGGAGTGCCTTCACTTAGGAGATGGGCCTACAACAGCTAAGCCTCTGTCAAGCAAGCATTCGCAAGGACATATGCTGCAGGAGGGAGATGCAGAAATGGCCTGGGAGGATGGATGGCATGACGACGGCCAAGTCTCCGGCATGTTTAGTCGCGAGCGTAAGAACAGCTATTTATCGAGAGCAACAAGGACGATTAGGTAGGAACGGCTGAACCACGGAAGGTTTAGCCATGGGATTTGCGTCTCTTAATATTCCAAAGGCGACATGTGCATCCGTAGGGCAATGCGGGAGTGAGCCACGACAAGTGGCTGCGGGAGACGGCCGCCGAAGAGGGATTGATAAACACACAGAGGCCACTACAGACCTGGAAGCAACCCAAGACAAGTCAGGAGCGGCGCATGTCTCACTGCCTCGAGCCGGAACGCATATCTTGTCTCATCCCAAGCCCATCCCCAGTGGCTGAAGCAGACCTCCTAAACCACAAGCGGCGTCCAGCCTCCCGCCTAATCTTGCGCCGGCCCGTACGTACGGATAGAGCTTCAAATATGCTTACGGCTAGTCGTGACTCGGTCGGGACGACGCAGCTGAGAGAGAACGACGTCGGCCTCGGAGACAACCGGCACATGGCATCGTGTGAAATGAAAAGAGGCGAAAGCACGCCATTGACACGACTGTCGGTACCTGTTTTATTATGCGAAATGATGGTTTGCTCATTGTTTCGATTCCTTCCATGCCGAGATCTCCTTTTGCTGCATCAATGATTACCCCCTTCATCCCTGCAAAGGAACAATTTTTCTTTCTTTGACAAGCTCCCCAGGAAATCGAAGCCTTGACCAGCGACAGCCGAAACGCCGGTGTTGGCAGTTGGATGATTTTGTTTAAATGGGCAGAATTGAAGTGGTTCGCCCAACAATAAGACCTCATCAAGTTGAAACAACGAGCGTTGGGTAACGGGAGATGAACCCGCGGACGACGGGAGGGGAGGGAACCTGGGCTGTTGTGGATTGTTTGACAAGCACAAGACGAACGGGATGCTACGCACCGTGTGCTCCGTTGAAATATTCGTATGCACAGAGGAGATTTGCGCCTCTGTTGAGCAAGTAAGTTTGGCGACCCAGCCAACAAGGAGGTGTTATGTTGTGATGACTTCCGCTTCGCACACGGAACATTCCGCAGACGCACACAACAGCTGCATAACTTGATTAATCCTCATGCAAGATGGGGTCTGGCGATCGTGACCGCCACACAACACCTCGGCTATCGCCCACCCAAAACGGCTGCGGCCACGGCAAGGCGACGAGAGAAATTCACCATGGTACGTACCAGCAGCGGGTGGCCGCAGGGTCCGTAGGCCTAGAGGTCCAAGCAGCAACGGCTTTTCTGCTTGAAGTCATTTCGGGCTGGGGTCGCCGGGTGGATGACGCTATGTGGGAGGGGTCTGAGGAGAGATCGGCGTGGGTTCGTGTTTCATGGCCCTGGCTAGCGAGGAAGCGGAAAGTGGCGTCCATCCAGAGGCGGTAAGGTTTTCTGGTCGTTGGTAAGAGAAGGAAGAGAGTCTGCGTGTGACTGATGACTGACGGACCGGGGAGGGCGGCTTCGTGTGACTGACGAGAGAGACTCGGTGTATTCCCACGCAATCCAGGTGCGGCTGAGGACTCGACGAGTGGCCTTTTAATGAGGCCATTTCGCGCATGACAAGTCGGGCGTAGCTCTGGCAGACGGTGTGGCGGGAGCTATGCATGCAAGTCGAGATGGAAGCTACATATCCGTACTATAATAAGTCTGCGTCCTGTGCTTGGGACAGCGAATGCCCGCATCGTCGATACGAGAGACTCCTCGACGGGTCGTCGCGACATTGGACGGTGAAGCAGTCTGTGGGCTGTTGTCGCTGAGCTAAGATATCGATAGGGCCAGAGTTGTCTCGTAAGAAATCTGGGACAGCCGGAAGCTGAGGGCCACCGACTCTAATGGGAGAGGATCCCGAGCAAACGGCGGAGCTCGGACCGCCGATGAGGATGAGGAGGAGTTGGTTGAATGCGATTCATTGTGGCTGTGAGCTCCCATCGATAGTCGCTCAGAGCGCAACTCCCACTCGTCTGGTGCTGCAATGGCGCGAGCTGGCTGCCACCATGGAAGCGAGCTAAGAGAGTTTGGGGAGGAGGTCGGCGATGGGCATGTCGAAGTTCAAGTGGTGCCAGGTTCAGGGTTGAGTGAGCTGAACAAGGAGACAGAAACAAACACCGGGTTACATTCGGTCTCAGGGACTGGAGCGGGATGATGAGGTCTGTCAGAGGCCACGGAGGACAAGGAGGACAAGGAGGACAAGCGCCAAGGCAGCAACAGGGGAGAGGGAATCGCCATCATGCAAGTGTTTCTGAATGGAGACTCGGAGAGAAAAAAGGAGCCTGGTTGCAAGGCGACCAGGCAAGGGGCGGCGTGGTGAAATTGTGAAGAGAGGACGGGAAGAAAAGAAATGAAATTGGAATAAAAAAAGGAGCTCCATCAATTGTGGCTGAATTAATCAATCACAAGAGCGGGCTCAACGGTTCCTGGCCAAGCTCATTTCCATTATTGCGTGGTCCGTCCAATTAAATCGTCGCCGTCCCTGGCAGGGTGGAGCCCACGGCTTGGGGTACCCTTGTTTGGGCTTGGCGTGTTTTTCTTGTGAAGCTGCTTCGTACCTGCATCGCCGAGGAATTGAAGCTTGTTGGGCGGGCAGGCAGCAAGTGCACTCGAGACTGAGGATCAGGTCCCAAGTTATCCACGTCTCTGCTGATCTTCATTATTGCCCTGTGGTCCAGAGGCATTTATCTTGTCGGCGAGGGGATTGGGCCTGGCGCGCTCTCACGTACAAGACGCAACGGCATGTGTCCCATCGTCACGGACAGCAAACTGTACATGGCAGAATAACACACGGCAACCACTAATGCTGCAGTGAATGCACCGCCGACGTGGTCTCTGTGGATAAGCGTTGCACTTTCAGAGGCACGCGATGGTACCCGACAGGGCCTCAAAGTCAAGGGGATGAAGCTCTGGCCTGCCTTGCAACCTCCGAAGCACGCGGGACCATGCCGGGCTGTCCATGGAATCGCTGGGATTGCTGAGAATTAGCTGCGACCTAGACCATCCTTGCGAATAGCGTCGGGTCAGTGTGAGTCTCCAGGCGCTGAGGGTACCAAGTTGCTGGAGTTTGCACTCCACGAGGCTAACTGCCCTCGCTGAAGAAGTCCGGCCCCCACTCTGTCTCCTGCCATCGTTTCCCTCCGTCGTGCCTTCCCTCTCTCGCTCGCTCACCACCACCCTCACTTCATCCTTTCACCCTCCACCCTTTTCCCTCACTCTCTTTCCCTCCTCTTAACCCCTCGAGTCCCTTTCAGAACTGAAACCTCGCGGTCGCATCATTCGTGTTGCCCGGGTTGTTTCTTTCAGTTCGTCCATTCTTTTCGCTCTTGTTTGCCCCGGTGCGCAACAAACAAACCACTACTACTCTCTCAACACTCACGGATCCCGGATCGATCGATTTATTGCTCTTTACCGGCTTCTTCCATTTGGCACCTGGTCCAACTCCATTGCGTTTATTCTACTTTCGTTACTTGTAACCGTCTGAGACATCGCTGTCGCCTCCCCCGCCAACGACTCGCCTGTCCCGAATAGTTGTTCGCATACATCTACATTCTTCCCGCCTTCGACTGTCTCGCCTTTCATTCCAGTCGATTCGCTCACCAGCCTCCCGGTTCATTGCGATTTCGCGCCGATATATTTCAGCCGTTAGACTACTATAGTCTCAAACTTCCCGCTAATTATCGCCTTGATCTCAACCCCCGACGCTTACGACGTTTAACTCCGTTAACATGCGTCTTTCCCACGTGCGCCTGCATCGCAGGGAAGGTGATGAGGTCCTTGATGGCGAGAAGCGAGCGGGTGAGCATCATCTCTAGTAGACAAAGCGCCTGAGACTTTGTCGTTTATTCTGGGTCTTTCCGGACTGGAAGCTAACTTGAACCCAGTGGCTATTAAAACCGTCTATGTAACTGCGGATCCCACCTTTACTGGCAAGGTCGGTGGCTACTCGACCCAAGGAAAGAGCAAAGCCACCAAGGCGGCTGAAAAGAACGACGAAGCTACTACTACCAAGAAGGCGGCCGCCCACACTACTGCCGCACCCAAGGCAACGACAACGGCCAAAGCTGTGAGGGAGACTACGACAAAGGAGGCTGCAAAGACCAAGGAAGACGAGTCGAGCAAGGAGGAAACCGAGTCCACGACTAAGGCCTCTGAAAAGGACATCAAGACGACGATGACGACCAAGGCCCACGCCGAGACGACATCTACTGACGACTCCAGCACTATTCCATCTTCTATTGATGACCCTACTGACTCGGATACCGACACCGTTCTGGCCAAGGCTACCGATCAAGTCACCTCGTCCAGCGCCGTTCACTCTGGCACTGTTGCTTCCATTTCCGCCACCGAATCTACGGCCAGTTCCAGTGCCACTTCGGAGGCTTCAACCTCTTCTTCTAGCAGTGGTTCTAGTGCTGGTGCCAAGGCCGGAATTGCCTTTGGCGTCTTGGGCGGACTTTTCTTGGTTGGCCTGCTCGTCTTCCTGCTCTTCTCCCGACGTCGCAAGCAGCTTGAGCGCCAGAGACTCGAGGAGGACGATGAGAAGCTTCACGGACCCATTGGAGGTGGCGGTGTGTTTGCCGCGGCCGCTGTGAGGGACCAGCCGTCTCCCTCGCCGCCTCCCTCTCCCGAGCCTCAGATGCCTCGAACCGACCCCAAGGCTCCCCGTATCAGTCTTCGACCCGTCACGCAATTTCTTCCTAACTGGAACGGACTCGAGAAGCGTACCAGCAAGGGTGCCACCTTGGCTCTCTCTGTGCCCGCTGCCGGCACTGGTGCTCCCGTGACCAGCCGTGCTCCTGGAGGAAGCGCTTGGGAACGCCCATCTACTGCTCAGAGCGCCGATCCCAGCAACCCATTCGGTGTCCAGGCTGAGCGTGTTCCAACACCCGTCATGGAGGAGCGCGAGCAAGCCCATAGCTCTGCTCCTAGCCCTGTGACCGACCAGAACTCTGTGCGTGCCGTTTCTCCCATATCGGCAAGGGCTGAATCTCCCGTGGTTGCCGAGGCCGCCGCAGTTACCGTTGCTACTGGAGTTGGAGCTGCTGCGCTCGCTCGTAAGGCGTCGATACGCAAAGATCTCCCCAAGCCCCTGGATCTCACTCTTCCTAACCCTCCCCTGGCGGCTGTTCCCGCCAGTCCCGCCGGCACCGAGTTTAGTGTTTCTTCTGCCGCGCCTGGAGCACCCGAGCCCGCTTCTTCTGGTGCCGCTGCCATTGCCGCCGCTGGTGGTCCTGTCAATTCCTCTGTGCATCGCGTTCAGCTCGACTTTAAGCGGACCCTCGATGACGAGTTGGATCTTAACGCCGGCGAGCTTGTTCGACTCCTTCATGAGTACGATGATGGCTGGGTAAGTGACGTGTCGCACCATGTATTATTTGCATGTATTAACGTTTAATAGGCTCTTTGCATTCGACTTGATCGATCCCGCCAAGGTGTCGTTCCCCGAACCTGTCTCTCGACTCGCCCCGTCAAGCCTCGTCCCCAAGGTGCTCCCCGGCCTGGTCCTCCCGTCAATGTCAACGGACCTCCTCGAGGACCTATGGGACCTCCTGGGCCCTCAGGTCAACAACGCCCAATGACTCCTCAAGGCCAGCGCCCAATGACCCCCCAGGGTCAACGCCCGATGACTCCCCAAGGTCGCCCAATGACCCCACAGGGCCGGCCTCAGTCCCCAATGGGCCGTCCGATGACGCCCAACGGTGGCCGATCGCAGTCTCCCATGGGACGCCCCATGAACGGACCCGGCGGCCCCGCTGGCCGACCAATGAGCCCCGGACCTCGTGCCCAGTCGCCCGGGCCTCGGTCCCAGAGCCCCAGCAACATGAACCGCCAGGGTCGCAACAGTCCCCCCGGACCAAGCCCCATGAACCCCAACCAGCCGTCTGCCCAAGGCCCTCCTACCGGACCCGTTGGCAGGAAGCCAGTGCCTGGCCAGGCCTACTGAGTCAAGTCTGAAGACGCTCAGTTTGCCTGATACAGCATCTGACAATTTGCCATGAATGGAGTCTACAAGGAAACGGAATAAAAGGGCCGGCGTTCTGCGATACCAAAGAAAGGTCAAGGGCATCATGGTCTGCTCACGATACTAGGAGATGATATCCAAACAAATTTCAACTTTTCTTGTCACTCACTCGATTACTTCTTTTCTTACCGACCCGAGTTGGGTCTTTTTCTTTCCTTGTTCATATACGTTCTTACATATCCCTGGCGGTATTTCTCTTCCCGCCATGTACTTTGGCGCCTCTCATTTTTACCACCATCGGGTCGACCCGATGAACTAAGACCTTCAAACGCCAAAAGGGCTTTGGGGAAGGACACAAGAATACGACTCCTGCTGCAGATCAACTCCGGGCGACCGAGAGTTGCGCCAGTCGATAATGTGTATTTTAAAATTTTTGTGAGCTTTTTCGGATTTAGTATTTGTCTCAAGATGGCTAGGCTCGAACGTTGTTGGATGAGGAGACGAGAAAAGTGGTGGAGGAGCGTCTCCTTGAGCGGAGGAGTGTGTTGGGAGATGAGGATGAGTGGAAGTTTTATGAAGAAATAAGAAATGAGGATGAGATGCTTGATAGAGACCAAGTTCCCTACATTGTTGATGTGACATGGTTTGACGAGTGTAGCTTGATGTGTATGAATTTCAGCGCGATACTCATCCTGATCTGAGTGAAAGTGAGTGACGGATGTATTGGGATGGTGAAGCACATTAATTAATCATTTACACGTGAAGCCTAGAGAAACCGTCCTTGCTGCTGCTGCGAGAAGACCCGCCTATCCAGATTCCTTGTTCCTCCCTTTCCCTTGAGTACCAATTCCGGATATCCGTACCTAAACGCCAATCCTTTTTACTCCTTATGCAATTTACCCCCTCACAGCAATCTCCCCGTCATCTCGCGAAACAAATCATCCGCAAACTCCCCCACGCACCTCATGACGGCGCGAAACGCGAGACACTCCTTTACGTGCTCGGCGATGCAGGCAAAGAAGAGTACGAGCATCCTGCGAGCGGGGTCGCCGTCGACGGTGCTGTAGTAGACGGCGGGGACGAGGTCGGCCAGGTCGTCGAGGCGCTCCGGGTAGATGCGGAAGCCGGCTAGGGCGGCGTGTAGGCGGCGTAGGGTCAGGGCCTTGAGGGGCTCGACGCCGTACTTTTCGGCGAGGGCGTAGAGGCGCGCGTGGGAGAGGAAGACGGGGGAGAAGGACTCGCGGGGGGAGTGATTGGGCCGCGGAGTGTAGGTGTCTGCGGACCTGTCGGCGGTGATGGCGGCGGCGGCGGCGGCGGTGGTTGTCGAGGTTGTGATGTTGGTGGTGTCAAGGGCGAGGAAGCGGCGCATGGCGGCGTGCTTGAGCTTGGCGGTGGATGTGCTGCGCCAGTCGGATGGGTGGCTGGCTAGAAGGCGGCGACGCTTGGAGGGCGGGGGGCCGCGGGCGGTTGTTGTAGTTATCGTTGTTGTTGATGAGGACGAGGCAGAGGCCGAGGCCGACGTGGCTTCCCAGAAGAGCATGTTGTTGAGGTAGAGCTCCCAGCGCTCTGTGTAGCTAGTAATGGAGAAGGGGAGGTTTCTAAGTTCCTGGCAACTGGTGGGGGGCAGGCAGTGATGCGGCCGCGCGACGGCATTGGGGTCGTTGTTGTCAAAGTTAGAGTCGGAGTCGGAGCTGGTTTCGTCATCCTCGTCTTGGTCGCCTCCCTCGCTGCTCTCTTCTTCGGACGTGTCATCGTCATCCTCGTCGTCCCGGTCGCCCTCCTCATCCTCGGAGTCGTCGCTGCCATCGCTGTTCCCGTCGGTCTGGTTCGTCAGATCAATGACCTGCGTCTCCGAGCTCCGCGAGCCGGGCCTCTGTGCACCGGCGGCAGCAGCGGCGTCGGCGCCTTGCTTGGCCTCGTCGTCCTCGGCCCACTCGGGCTCCGCTTCTGCGTAGTCGCGCGAGTAGGCGTACTTTGCGAAGCGCACAAAGGTGTCGACGTCGAGGTCGTGCCACTCCACGCGACCCTCACGGGCCTCCTTCATGCCGCCATTGAGGAGGGCGTTGAGGGCGGGTGAGAGCTGCGCGAAGAATTCCTTGTGGACGTGAAACTCCTTGCGCTCGTCGCCGACGACGAAGAGGAAGGGCTTGGAGGCGAGGGATCTGAGAGGAGGTTAGTGGGTGGATGAGCGCAGGAGTAGCATGGTCTCGACTTGCTCTTCGAAATTGTCCGTCATGAGTGCGGGAGGGCTGCCTTAGCACGCAGCCAAGTCCCTGATATGCGGGGGCACACTGCAGGCAGCCAGGCCAAGCGAGTAAGAATAGCGAGACTGGCAGAGAACAGAAAAAAGCCGAAAGAGATTCGGGATTCCTTAGGATACAGCTTCGAAAAGAGTAAAAACCGTGCATCCACCTGCAGCCTGCAGAGGTCGAGCAGGCGCTTAAACGAAAGACATAAGGACAAGGACTCGATGGGACTCGGGAGACGTGGAAGGAAGACGACTGAGGCAGAGAAGAAGGGGGTACGTATCGAAATGAATGTATTTTCCGGGGGAATCCTCGTGATTGGCTGGTTTGCCGCATCAGGGATGCCTGTGTGGGGCCACATTAGTGTGACTCGGTACGTACTGCGAGTCAACTTGAACAAGTCAAGATACCAAGACAACTCCTTTCCGTTATTCTCCTTCACCCAAAACCTAGGCCACGAACTTCCCTCCACACCCTCCACACGCCTCGCCAGACGACTCGACCGTCGTCCCCGGCCCGTCGTGTTCCTCGGCAATCCTGACCAGCTCCGACACCTTGAGACAGCGCAGCTCGCACACGGCGCAGATGCGAGAAATGTCGGGCCCCATGATGGCCAGACCCGTCGACGCGCAGCGCGCAAACGTGTGTCCGTTTGCGCACTTCACCTCGTTGCCCTGGGCCTGCAGCTCCGCGTCGCAAAAGACGCATCGCTGATGGGCCGCCACGTGCCGGAACTGCTGCCGCAGTCGCAGCCGGGACTCGTCCGCCTCCGTCGTCGTGGCTCGGCTGCTCTCGCTTCCCGTCGCGGTTCGGGATACTCCCGCCGCGCCGCCGTACATGCACTCCCAGAGGCGGCCCTCGGTGGTGAGGCCTGCCGTCTCGACCAGCACCTGTACACCGTCCTCTCGCCCTCGCTCCCGCCACCCAAACATCAGCTTGGAGACGGCCCTGCGCTCCGGGTGCTGTGTGTTAAACTGCGACACCAAGACCGCCGTCGACCCACCTCCCGGCGACGCCGCCATGCCCCAGATGCGAAACCGTGAATGGTGCACCTGCACTTTGGAGTCGTCGTCCTCCATTAGGTCTTCGTCTGAGTCGTCTGTGTCCGAATCGAGGCCTTGGAGTGCTACGGCTCGAGGCACCAGCCGTGTCGTGAGCTTCCTGATGGTGCCCGCCCATTGGGGGGCCCGCGTCCCCGTATCTGGCAGATTGGTCTGGTACCAGTCCTGCTTGTTCCCTGTTGCAGATAGCCTCACCAGTGAATAGTGTGGGCCTCCCTCGGTTGAATCGTTGCGTGGGTGCATGATGAGGCCTAAGGAAAACGTCAGCATGGTACTCCTTCAAGTGACATGAGCCAGTTACCTGAGATGGGGTTCTTCAACAGGCTTTCCTCTTCCTTGGAGTACGTAGTCGAGCACTCCCATGTATAATGCGGCTCTGCAGGTGCCTGAGTCTCATCCAACGGCGACACCTGGAAAGGCTTCACGTCGAAAGGGGTGCCTATAACGCCCCTGACTACGGGCCTATCCCCCTCCATGCAAATCTGCGCCTGTCAGTCACACCCAAGGAGATTTTAGAAGCCAACGTACGCTGTTTTCCCATTCGACAAAGGCGTCGGTAGATAGATGGGTGCAGATGGACGTCATGTCCTTGTCTTCAACAACGAGTTCAGGGAGCTGACCCCTGACCCAGTCGCCCTTGATGGTTATTCGTCGGAACCCAACGTAGTTCTTGGCTAAATAAACCAGGATGGCGCATTTATTGCCCTCGCTGACGACCCATGGACTCCATTTCAACGAGAAGGCACTGCCGTGCGGGACAAAGTCTGGATCGGTAATGTCGGTAGCCTGCACCAAGTCAGATACCCCACGGTAGCCTTCTCGGTCAGCATGCACTCACATCCTCCTTTGTATGTTTCCCGCGTCCGTCGAATCGGCCGAGCTCTTGGATATCCCACACCATGTCCTCGGCCGTCGAATCCGAAGGCGTAGGCTGCGAATACAGCTGCACGCCCATGATGGCAACCTCCTCGGCGTCGTTGCAGTAGGCGAGCAGCCCCCTCCCGCTGGCCACTTCCTTGGCCCACGAAAAGGCCTGGATGCGTTCGTTCATGTTTCGGTAGCCGTCCTCGACTGTCGCGTCCGGGATGGGCAGCTGGGCGCCCAACCCCCACAGCGTCTTCCACGCCTTGAAGCCGCGGGTGCGCATGCCCGTGATGACAGTCGACTGCCGATCGATGTGCTCCCCGACAGCGATAATGGCTCCCGTCGAGGACAGCGTCGTCAGAACCGGCCGGAGGTTGCACCCCAGCCCGTCAGGCGACCACTCCAGCCTCACCACCTGGCAAACCGCGGCACCACCACCCGTGACCAGCCCGACGCCCACTCCGCCGAACCAGTTCTCCTCTACGGTGCGCGAGCTCGCGACGGCGATACCCTTGTCGGCGCACAGCTGGGCGTTGAGCTGCGGATCGGGCTTGATGAGGCCCATGGCGCGGAACGAGAGCGAGAACTGCTGCGGCTCCTCGTCGCTCGCCTCGTCGCGGTCGCCCGCCTTGGGGTACTCGGGCAGGAAGATGTAGATGGCGTCGTCCGTCGCCACAGCTAGTTCCGCGTCGCACGACCACGCCAGCGCGTGCGATGTAAGTGGCCGCGACTTGAGGTGAATCGTCTTGAGAGGGCGTGTCTGCGGTTGAGTCAGTGAAGCTGTTGGTGACGGGGATGGGCGATATGGTGATGGAATCGCGATATTATCTTCAAAATACCCGTATAATCATGCAGCATTTGAAGCTTCACCGTGGTTCATCACATCTTGCTCTCACCTTTGATTGGTCCATTATTGAAAACTTGGTCTAGGGTTTTCCCAATTCTCACCAAGTTGGCCTCGTCGATGCGTGTAATTATGATTTCAGGCCCGTGATTTCCGCATATACATGATTGCACATCAAATTCATCCTTTTGAGAAGCGGTTATCGACAAAGGTGTCGCAAGGCACGGTTGTGATGTGAAGAGTTGAGAAACTGGGTTCCTTGAGCTTAAGAATGTTGATGACTAAGGCAACGAATTTTGAGTGGAAACGAATATGCGCTTATAAGTCCAGGATAACTTCACTTGGGCGCAACTGTTAGGTCGTAGGCACAGTTGAATTCAGCCTTGTTTAATGGTTTAAAATGCTTGAATTAATATGTTATAGGATTTCCAACATTTCTAGACAGTTATATCATACCAATCATGTGCCGAATCCATACCGTCCGTTGTTGATTCCCATTCCTATTCGCATCCAAGCCCTAAGTATCGTGGTGCTGTCCAAATTCGTCTGTCTATCAGCTTATTCTCTTTCAAGAAGGTCGGAAATCGACAATCTTTCATAAAAACAACAGCTCATGCACCAGCGCTTCTTAATGCATTGTCCTGGGCTCAGTTGCAGCTTGGCGGGTGTGCTTGATCGCTCCTTGTAACTGGTCGTGGGTATATATGTGCTTGCTTATCTTTAGCAGCACTCGCGCTCTAAATGAAATCAAGAATCTGCCGTCAAACGTTCAACCGTCAAGCATTGAGCCCAGTCCCCAAAGAAGACCACAGCCGGCAAGCGCTGCACCGCCAATCAGCGAGTTTATCCACCAATTCTCATTATTCAGAGCCTTGGTCTGCTGGAAATTCCTCGCCTTCCTCACGCTCTGCGTCGGAGCAGTGGCGGGAACGCTGGCTGGACCCTTTTCCGCCGTCACCTCGGCCTCCTTCTGTCGTAGCAGCGCAATCTTCTTGCTGAGCGCCAAAAGGTCCTCCTCGAGAGTCAGGTTCCTGGCTTGGTCCACCTCGACATTCTGGATGTTGCCGAAGAAATCGGTGATTAAGCGGTTGCGAGCTGCGTCGGCGCCGCCGGGGAAGAGATCGTAGCGGAAACCGGGGTTGGAATGGATCTTTTCGTAATCGTAGCTATCGAACAGGTCGCCGACGGTCTTGCGGCTGTTTAGGTCCTTGACTCGGGTTTCGAGGAACTCGAGGTTGTAGTACGTGTATCGATCGATGACGGCTACACCGACGTCGTTGTCGGCGTGGTGCGAGTAAGATGACTGGTCGAGCTCGGAAGAGCCGGTGGCAATAATGTTGGGAGAGTAGAGTCGGCTGTACATTGTGTTGGCCTGGCAGGTATCGATCATGAACAGGATCTCGTGGTATCTGCAAGGTTTAGCTTCATCAACAGCACCGGGAACTGATAAACTAACCTCTTCTTCTCCCACATCTGCTCAAAAGCATCAGCAAGATCCCACGCGCCAATCTCTTCCGCATCCTGGAACTTGAGAAATTCGTTTCCACCGTGGCCAGTCATGTACACCAGAATATTGCTTCGATCGTCGGTAAGGAGGCGCTTGCTTCGCGGCATCTCGGCGCCGACCCGGTCCGTCAGCAGGCGGATGAAGTTCTCGACGGTGACCTCGTAGCCGCGGTAGTCGACCTCGATGTTGTCGCCGTACAGGTCCACGGCGCGGTCAGAATTGCTGTAGACGGTGCCGGGAAAGGCATTGCGCGGGTTGCAGGCCATGTCGTCGGGGAGCATCAGGATGATCTGGGAGTCGGGGATGCCGAGCCGCTTGACGGTGCGGTACATGGAGAGGACGTTTGCGAGATGGCGGTAGTTGAACCAGAAGCGCGACGTGCAGACGAGGACAGCCCAGTTGCTCGTGTGCTCGGCCAGGGCGACGGTCGCGAACAGCGCCGCCGCCACGAGGGCATGGAATCGAAGGACGGACAGGTTCATGGTGGAGGGACAGGCGGAACGAAGGGTGAATTGACAGAACACTGCTAGGAACGAATGTTATGGCCCAGAAGCGACGGGCAACATGTCCTGCTGCGGCCGTTCAGACGGGTTGCTGATGTGAGTCCCAGCGAGGGCTGACAAATGGGCGTCACGGAGCAGCTCAGCAATGCGCAAGCAACACGAAGCATCGCCAGGCGTATCAGACGGAGTCACGGGGTGGAATGGATACGTTTCCGGATTGGGAACGTTTTCAGCCGGAGTCTCGGAGTTCCAGCCCGACGAACCTCCCCTGGCACTAGACCAAATTTAGCTTACGCACTAACAATTTCCCGATCGGGGGGATTGGCTGTTGTTAGGAATTATGGGGCGAGGGTTGGCGTTTGCTCAAGAGGTTTTTGGAGCATGGCTTGATGATAATTGTCTCAGGATCCGTGTCCGTAGGCTGACATGGAGTCGAAAGAACAAAATCTGTTGAAGATCGAGTAGATTGAATGGTATGATAAGAATTTATGCCATCAGCCGAGTTCGGGCGCTGTCAAAGTCTTATTCGCCAGATAATTTTGTTGACTGATGGCCTCTGCTCTTGGGCCTCGGAATCGTTCGACAACCAGGTAGGGGATGCTGGCGTGCGTTGGGGATGCTCCATGCTCTGATCTTCCAACACGGCTCTTCAGGAGGGTGAGACCAGATACGCGTGGCGAGGGTCCATTTACTAATTATACTTGGGGGAGGGAAGTGCCATTGTCGAGATGAGCCGTCGGCGTTGGATCATGTTTGGGAGATGTTGCGTTCATTGCGTTTGGAGTGTGTGTGAGCAAATCTCGAAGAGGGTTAGAAGTTCCGATTCCGGAAACAAGAGCAGGCAGAGGCTCGGATGCAGCTAAACTCGACCACGGCGGTGGCAGACTTCATGCCCGTCCATGGATCTTGGTGACACCAATGTCAAGTCCCTTCATTGTGGAGGCGCTGCGAGGATAGAACGATATGGCCCCAGGTGGCAGTGGCCGTATCAAGATTGATTAATAAGACGCAGTTCGGGGAAAGGGGCCGAAGATTGGCGTCGGCGGAGCTGAGAGCGAGAGCGAAGACGAGGAAGGGAAATGGAAGGCCAAGCCGAGCGGAAGCCTCCAATGCTCACTGGCATGAGAATGATCCATGACCATGGCACGGCCCATGTGCGTCTGGCGAGAGACGAGAGACGAGTTACGAGAGGACGGACGATGATCTGGCCGAGAGGAGAGAAAGAGGGGGACCCTGCAGAACAGACTCCACTCGAAGGAACCTGGAAGCCTGCGCGCTGCGGTATGACGGCAGCGGGAGGGCGGGAATATCATGAGGAGAGCATGTTCTGAGATGGCGAGAGCATGACTAGGGAGCTGATCACGAGTGGCTTCTGAATCGTTGAGCCGGGCGGTAAAAGGGTTTTCGGTGGGCGCGGACGGAGAGTTTTTCGTTCCTTCTCTGTCTTTGATGTTGAATCGCTGTTGTGATTAAAAATCACGGCGGCATCTCCGTGGGCGTTTTGAGTGGCGGGGAAGGCGCTTGGAAGAATGACGGCGCAATTCCACGACAATCACATGAAAGAGAAAAAAGGGAACCCTCACTTGTCAAAGGGCCGCAAAAGGCGGTTTCCACGAATCCACTCGCCAGCCTGGCTCGTTGGCGCGCTGTAACCCGACGGCGCAGTGGTGCATTTTGCCATTTCTGGATCGATGCGTGGGTGCATGAATTCTTGGAGTCCACAGACTCTGGACAAGGCGGCATGGGAATTATAACGGCGTCTGATTAATTATCGAGAGTATTTTTTTACTGACCTAAAATCCCGAGGCGGTCTCCATTCCTTCCATCCAGCTGGCTGGTTCGTTGGCTCCTTCCGGAACCGAAATACCAAATGGGCTTTGGTTTTTTTGGTGGTGACGTACATGGTACATTAGCATTGGCGCTGGACCAGCAACATCTGCATGAGCATCACGAGGGACCGCAGGTTGATCCCATTGCACCAGCTCTTTTTAGCCTGATCAGTGAGAAAGAGGCTGCGAGACTTTTTGACCTTTGTTTTTTCTTTTCGAGACGCTTCTTTGGCCGAGGCGACCTGGGAGTTGCCGATACGAAGAGACACATTTCTAGCTTTAAGGTTGAATGTGCCCTCCCTCCACGTGTAGCAAATTCCTCACTGCCTCATCAGGTGTTTTCTCGTGCGTTGGCTGCATCAAGCTTAACTTGTTCCTTCTTCACCTTGCACACCTCACACACCTGGACACCTTATTTACCGATGCTGAGTCTCAATACCCCGCCACAAAGCCATCTTCCCGCCCAGACCATCCTTCATCTCTTAGGCTCTTGCCCCCCTCCCGAGACGAGACACGGGACCTCCAGCTGGCGACACACTTTGACAAAAAGCACATCACCCCCATTGCCATCATTGCTTCTTCCCTCGTCCTCTCCAATCTCCTCTCCCTGCCACGTTGCAGCCTCGCACCTGGAAAAAGCAGCGAGCCACAGTACGACATTCACCAAAGTCACCTCCGCCGAGTCTCTCCAGCGCAATTCGCTGCATCACCCTGCACGCACACCCCCCAGGCCCTCCTGCCCCCGGTCGCCTTGTCAGACTGTCGCCTGGGATAGGCGTCTCTTTGCGCCGCGAAAGCGCAGGCCAAGCAACTTATTATTATCCTGGAACCGTCTGAGAGACGGCACCAAGCTTACCAAGTCCAAAGTACACGCCCTCCCCTGGATTTCAACCCACGTCGACGCCGGGCCTGGCTCGATCTAGAATTTCTTAAATCCTTCCCTCGTCTCATCTTCCTCTCCTCTCCAACACCATCCAGAAAACTTTGAAGCGCAGCATCTCTTTCACCATGGGCGGCACGCCGGCCTATGTCTTCGTCGTCAGGTTCGTGGTGGATCCCTGTTGCGTTTATGCCCATGATGTCCATGATGGCCCATGATGGCGCTACTCATGCCGTCGCCCTGCATCGCATCGCCTTGCTAACCTCCTTTACAGACACGGTAATCGCCTCGACGCTGCCGATAAACGATGGCATCTCTCCTCGCCAACCCCCTACGACCCTCCTCTGACGTACAACGGCTTCCTCCAGTCTCGCATGGTTGGACACCAGATCGCCAGCATTCTCGAGCAAGCGAAGATCGACTCCGAGGCCTCTTCCAACCCTTCCAAGAAGCGAAAACGATTTAAGGTGGTCATCCACAGTTCTCCTTTCCTACGATGCGTCCAGACCTCCATCGGCATTAGTTCCGGCCTGGCACAGACACCTCCTGAATCCCTCAACCATCCGACGAATGTCTTCGTCTCTGCCACGGGCTCGTCAAAGGAGTTCAAGCCCGTCATCCTGCGACTGGATTCGTTTTTGGGAGAATGGCTATCCCCCGAATACTTCGAGATGATTACTCCCCCGCCAGGCGCTGCTCTCATGGTCGGTAGCGCCAAGGCAGACCTATTGCGCCGGGAGGACTACAGCGCCTTGACGAACCCACCACCCGTCTCGCACTCTCACACAAACTCATCCGGCTCCTTGTGGAATGGATCTCCCAATGCGAGTCCCTCCATTCATGCCCAGCAAATACCCTCTCCCCCACCCTCTGACAAAGATACTTCGAGCGTCGCCGGCTCTGCGCCCACTTCGTCCATGGCGGCCGCGCTTTCTGGACAACTCGGAGCGCAATTTGATCAGTATAAAGGATATTCTTTCCCCAAGCCGCATTACGCCATTTCGAGCTCTGGCAAGATCCCCGAAGGCTTGACTGCGCATGCGCGAGATCACTGCATGGTTGTCGACTACCAATGGGACTCAATGAGGCCCCCCCTGGATTTTGGCGACGGGGGCCAGTTCGGCGAGGAATGGCATGCCATGCACAAGCGATTCCGCAGGGGCATGAAGAAGCTGGTGCACTGGTATGCCACCACTGAAGCTCCCGCCGAGACGGTGACCAAGGGACTCTTCCACCACGACGAACATGCAAACTCGGACGATGAGGAGGTGGAGACGGTTGTCATTATCGTGTCGCACGGGGCTGGTTGCAATGCATTGATCGGCGCTATTACCCATCAGCCCGTCTTGATGGACGTGGGGATTGCTTCCATTACTATGGCAGTTCGAAAGCCCGACGTTGACTACTCGGCTCTCCTTGCCACCACTCGCCTTCAAGACGCCAACCCGGACGCCTACGTCTCCCCCCACGAACTTTTCGATATTCGGCTGTCGGCAACGACTGACCATTTGCGATCGACCACTTCAACACCAGTCTCAGCCCGGTCGACGAATGCAGACATGTTCCCTGCAGGTGCTGGCACACGCGGTCGAGCTCCGAGCATTGGCAACGCTGCGGGAGCCGTCATGGGATCCTTTGTCTACACGTCAGAGCCTCTCTTGGCCAACGGTAGCCGTAGCACCTCTGCCAGTGCCATTATGGGATCATCCATACGGCGAGACTCGGCTTCTCAACGGCCAACACCGAAGCCCGCCACGCTTGGGACGGTTGCGACAACGGGTGCGACCGGACCGAGGAGCAAATCACCAGTCAGCAGCCCCTCTTTTGGCCTGTGGTCACCTGCACCCTCGTCCCTCAGGCTGGTGGACGACGGTGCCGGCGACGACGACGACGACAGCGAGGACTTTGACGCCCTGCTGCCCAACTTTGACAGGTACTCATTTAAGACTACTTATCAGGAGAACAAGACCGAGGATAGCGGGCTCGGCTTCGGCTCCACGCTTAATGCAACGGAACCCAACGTTCCATTCCAGGACTTTTCGATGGCTCAGTCCATCTCGCTACCTATCTTGTCCATTGAGCTGCCTTCTCCCGCCATCCCGACACTGGGCCGGTTCACTTATCCCACGCTGAGGGGGGACTCTACCCCCAAGAACAAACCGAGAGGCCCGATCCTCTCCGCGCCCATCCGCATCAGGACGAATGTCGACTTTGAGAAGCCGGCCGAGGAAATCAACCTTTCTCAGCTCGGAGACGGCCTCGGCGGGTCCTGGGGCCTCCCCGTGCCTCCTGGAGAGGCCGAACGGCTCCGCGACATGAGCCTCTCGAAGAGACGGTGGACGACGACGGAGCGTGCTTAGAGTTGCGAGTACGACCCGACGAGAGCCACGACGAATAAGAGCTGTCACGCTGGCCTGAGCGACGAATCCAGACGTCCCTCAATTGTGATGGAACACACAACGACGGAATATTGGACCAAAATACCCCTCTCACACATCCACATCTCATCTTTCATGTTATTTCTAGCGCGCGACTTTGCCCCTTCCTGTTTTAAGTCGTAACAAACGTTTATAATGTTTTATCTGCGACAGAAAGGTCTGTTGTCTTCCTCCAAACTTTAGCACCGGCGCAAAAAGGGGGTAGGGGATGAAAAGACAAATACCCAGACCAAAGGATGGTTCAAATATGCCAAGTCAACTTGGTTCGTTTTTTTTTCTTTGATTCTGGGAAAGGGCGGTAGGGAATGGGGGTTTACTGGGGGAACAGTTGGCGTATCTTTGTTTAAAAACTCGTCTTTTTGGGGGGAAGAGACTATGGGCAAAAGGCAGGGAAGGGACATGAAATGATATCCTCGTATACTTGGAATTCGGTATGCACTCCAGATTGGATGTGTGGTGACACGGGAACAAGGGATTGAGGCAAAATAGGTACCTAGACTGTCCACCGTAGGTGCATATATGGGTTTTCTTTATTTTTGACTCTCCTTGCCTTCATGTGACGACTGCATAACTGTAGCATGTCTACTAGTAAGTATCCTTCTGTGCGACTGATGAAAATCATCTACCTATATGCCCGGAATATATATGTGGTCCGATATCGAGCACTGCCCAACGAATCAAAGACGACCGACCCATCATTAATAAAATCGACAAAACAAAAACATCTGTGCCCGGCTTGTTATCCAGATGCGGCTTTGCGCGCATCACATGCCTTGCGACCAACGCCATTTCCATCATAAAAACCGATTCGACTCCCAGCAGCGCAAACAGGCCTTCTCCAACGAGGGCCGGGTAACCGTTTTTTTCCTTCACTCCTCTGTATCTTGTATGCTCTTCATTTCTTTGGTATTTATCCATGTATCCGGTTTCTTGGTGTTGTTCTTGTTCTTTTTATGCTCAATCCAGCATCTTCTTCATGGCCTGGTGAGCCAGCTCGACGCCGAGGAAGGTGGCAGCATTCGCGGGCACGGCGCGAGCGAGAGCAGGCCCGAAGCCGGGGAAGAAGGCGCGGTAGCCGCCCTTGCCGTACAGGTCGCGAATGACGCCGCCGAGCGTGACGTTGCCCTCGGCCGTCTGCAGGCGGGACTTGACCGTGTCGACGGGGAAGACGGGAATCCACATGGCCACGCCGGCGGCGGCACCGGCGCACGTCACGGCCGTCAAGCTCAGCTGGCCGCTGGGCTTGCCCGTGACGGGGTCGACGGGAGTGAGGGTGCGCTTCATGTACTCGTAGGCGGCAAAGTATGCGGCGGAGCCGGGGCCGTCGCGGGCGAGGGTGGCGGCGCTGCCGCGGAAGACGGAGCGCAGGCCGCCCTCGCGGTACAGCTGGCGGGCGACGTCGAGGGCGCCCGAGTACTTCGGCTTCTCGCCGGGGGCGAGCTGCTTCTGGCCCTGGACCTGGAGGATGACCTTGATGCGCTCGAAGGGGGCGGTGATGGCGGTCATGGGGATGGCGGAGAGGAAGCCGGCCGTGGAGATCTGGGCAATGGTGTAGCCGTCGGCGGGCACTTCGGAGAGGGAGCCGACGATTTGCTTGCCGAGGTCGTAGCCCCAGAAGGAGACGGCGACTGGAGGTGTTAGTTTCGAGTTCATGATGGGGGGAAGGGATGGGAGAACATACACATGGGAGTAACGCCGACGAGGGGGGCGCTCACGCCGGCGTACAGTCCCCTCCGCAGACCATCGCGGGCGACGCTCTTGCGGACGACATCGACAGCAGACGAGTAGACGCCGCGCTCGGCTGTCTGCAGGCGCACCTTGACTAGGTCAAAGGGATGGCCGACGACCACGGCGCAGACGCCGCCAAAGCCGCCGGCGACGAGGGCGCGGACTTGTTGGGCGAGACCCGAAGAAGCACTGCTGCTCTTGGCCTCGGGCGCCTGCTTGGGCTTCGTCACGGCGGGGAGGGCGTCGACGAGGGATTCGGCGGTCGACATTGCGAAAGATGTGTGTGTGTGTGGTTGAGAAGAGAGAGAGGACGGAGGACAGAGGAGAAGGTTTGTCTGAAGGAAGGGAAAACGACGAGACTTAAGGAAGACAAGAGAGGATAGCCTCTAAGGCGGGATAAAGTGTGGGGTGGATGGATTCGGCCGGGGCAGAGGAATGGGGAAGGGCTTCGGTAAAGTTGGAGAAGAGGGATGTTTCCAATCTTATCAAAGATGATGTGCGCCAGGAATTGGGCTCGTGGCGAGGACGGAGGAAGGAAATGGGGGACTATAAAGAAATTTGTGGAAAAAAGGTTTCTGGGGGGGATGAGATATGTACCTGGAACTTAGCCCGGAAGCAGCACCTTCCATGGCAGCCACGGGCGGGATACGTCACTGGGCGGTGGCAGTGAGATGGCATCTCAGTCACGGGGGGGGGGGACCCTTTTCTTACCACAGCACTCATTCAATGGCTTTCCAATCAGCCTCTACAAACAAGCACACACAAGTGCCAGTCGAGAACTGTGCCGTGTCATCACTTATGCACCGGGTACGTACCCTCCATCGCAAACCTCCGTCCCCCGGCCCGCCGCACTCCCTTTCAAAGCCTTGTCTTGCCTCGGCTTCGGCTTCGCGGGGGAAGGAGCCCACTTTGCAGTTTAGAACCTCTGGCTGGGTGGTCCATCATCACGAACCGACCGAGGCCGGTTTTTTTTTTTTTTTCCCTTGCAACGAAAGAAAAGACAAGAGCCTCCACAAAATTTCGCAAGGGACCGCCGCAAGCGTGGCCCGTGGAGGATGGACCGGGGTTCTGTCTGGAGGATGGAGGCTCGGTTGCCCGTGGGGGGGAAGAAGAGGGAAGGGGAGGATGAGGGGGGATGCTCTTCAAGGCCAGCAGGAGGAGAAGGAGAGGAGGACGAACTCCGAGACCGCTCCGGCGCGCGCAAAATGCCAAAAACCCCCGGTCATCGCTTTTGGGGGCAAGCTGTGTGGTGGATACGTCCCAGAACATTGGCTTCTCTCAAGGACAACCTCCGGTTTAAGATTCCGTCTGCCCGGCCGGTTCGACGCCCAAAGGTTCGGTAGTTGAACGAACGCAGACAGTTGCAATCAAGGAAGGGACACAGATGTCGACAAATATTGTTATCGTGATATGATGCGGCAACCACACACACACACACCTTGCTCATTCAGCCAAGGATCTCCTATCGGTTGTGTGCCACCTCCCCTTGTTCATTCACTCCCGCATCGCCCGGTCAGGTCAGACGCGAAAACCCAGACGCCTCACCCCAATCGCATGTCCCTTCCCCCTGCAGGCCACCGGCCCAAGATGCCCAATTGCAGATGCAGCCGCCGTCAAGAAGGGAAACCACATCGACTCACCTTTTCGAGCCTGGTCTATGCGTCCCGCAGTCTAGGTAGGCATTAGGTGAGGCTCTGTTTTCTGAACTGACCACAGACCAGGTTTGATCAAGGTGCAAAGATGCCTGCTCCCGGCTTCTTACAGTGCTACCTCGGGACCTAGATGCGCACCGTCCAGCCGTCTGTTCGAGCTTGTCATGTCAGCGTTTGACCTCTGGCCCTCACCGAGGAAGCGACCCACTGCCGGCTTCGGTCAGTATTACCATCACATGCCAACGAGATTCTTCGCTCGGTCTGTATAAACGCACACATGTTCGTCAACTTGAAGTGGTTCGACCACGCTCAGACTTCTACGAATACACCGTCCAAATCTACAGCTGACTTCTTGCTCACAACACACCCTCCCTCCGTCTCCAAGCAACGAGACAACCAAATCATGTACACTTGATCCAGAAACCAACCTTTACCCGGCCGCGTCTATCATAATATACTCGCTGTACAACATGTCTTGGCCTCTTTCAGCCCCAGCCTCTAATCCAAGACGCTCTGCCACGTCCTCGTTTCCAAGTTCCCTTGAATTATATCCAACGGCGCAAATCGCGTTTGGCGCACCCCTCGCAAGCCTGCTCACCGGCATCAACTTGGCTTGTCCTTCTAGATTCCCTTAGTCGCGGCGAGCGACGTCGGTGTCGGTGCTTGCGTTGATCCATTGCCCCGTCTGTTGCACCAACAACTCGTGTCTCCCTCCCTTTCCACCTGAACCACTATATCCATGCCTTCTTTCAGAAGATAGTCGCGCACCCTATCACGCACTTCCTCCAACGCCGCTCCGCGCGCAGCCACCACGTGCACCACGCCAAGGAGTTTGCCACCGGAAGCGCTGGCGCTGTGGTCGTCTCTCCAGAACTTGGGCGTCGCGTATCCCACCACTCCTCGCTGGTTCAGGATCCCGCCTAATGAGTTTCGCAAGTTATACTCTACATCTTCGGGCACGCTCAGGAGAAGACGCTTGGCCGACGAGGCCACCAACGGCTTGGACGAGAGGAAGATCAGAACCGCGATAAGGCATGACGCCAGAGGGTCCCAGCCGGCCCATCCCCAGAAGCTTGTCAGAACCGTCGACACAATAACTGAGACGCTGCCCAGCATGTCGGCCAAAATGTGCAGATAGATTCCGTGCATGTTGTCGTTGTCGTGTCCGTGGCTGTGGCCGCCACACGAACCGCCGTGGGAGTGGCGATGGTCGTGGTCGTGGTCGTGTGAATGTGAGTGTCCATGATCGTGCCCATGATCGTGTCCGTGGTGGTGATGCCCAAACGCCAGGATGCCGACCAAATTCACGAGCAAGCCAAGCGTGCTAACAACAAAGAGCTCGCCCAGGCGTTTCGTCTGCGTTCCCTCCCATAACCGTTCAAACGCCTCAAAGGCAATCTCCACGCTAAGCAACCTTTTGCCAGTCAGCGCCGTGCCTTAGTCAGGTCCAAGCAACTTACATAAGGAGAATTCCGTTGGCGAACCCACTCAACGTTTCAATCTTGCCAAAACCGTACGGAAACCGTTGGCTCCGTGGCCATTTGCTCATAACCGCCGCTAATAGCCCAACCATCAAGGCAACACAGTCAAAGAACATGTGGATACTGTCACTAAGCAGGCCAAGGGAGTCGGTCAAGTATCCGTAGAAGGCCTGGACGGCCATGAAGGAGAAGTTGAGGCTACAATCATTCACCAGTCAGTATCGAACCAAATCCAAGAAGCCTTCAACTTACATCATAAAGTAGAAAATACGCCGAGAATCCTTCTCAATCACGATGGCGTTGATGATGGGGAATTGGACTGTATAAGGAAGTAGCATCCGCGTGAATAATGATCTTTGGGCGTTGTTTTCTTTCTCGTGATCGTGCGCGTGGAAATGGTCGTGGGTGTGATTGTGGCCGTGGTCGTGAACATGGTGGTGGTCATGATCGTGGAAGTCGGGGGGAGAATAGGGCGTCGTAGCGGTTGCAGGACCCGGCGACAATATGCTTTTCCCTCCAGGAGTCCTCTCTTGTGTCCAACCCTCGAGCGTATTCAGTGCAGGCGGAGGCATCTTCTCTCGGGGTAGCATCGAGGCCGCGTTGGACGTGTGCGAGCGAGAGTGACCGCGTGTGCGCCCAGGGTGAAAATGTGGAAATGAACTGGAATGGCCATGATCGTGGTCGTGGTTGTGCTCGTGCTCGTGGCTGTGATCGTGTCCGTGGTCGTGGTCGTGAGTGTCGAACTCTGATCGCAAGGGAATGTTGCTCGTAGACATGGTCCTCAGGGCGTTGAGCGAGGGTTGCGAATTCGACGGCGCATGGGCATGCATATGGCCTTGGTGAACATGAGGCAAGGCCGAGGTCGGGAGAGCGTACGAGGACGCCATGGTGACTGTCGAGTCGAGATTGAAGGCTGCTGAGGCTTCAAACAGGTCGAGAAGGCGCGAGTCGGTACGATTGTCGGCGCAACGATGGTCGATGCAGTGGGAGAGCAAGAGCCTTCCCACAGGCCAATGGCAACGTCATCAGCCGATTCCCAGCGCAGAGGAAATATTCCAAGCAAGAGGCCGACGGGGGGACGGAGGAGAATTCGACAAGTCGTGGGACGTCGTACCCCTCGGAGCGTGGAAGACGGGTAATGAAAGGCGGTCGCTGGGTTGGGCGGCGAAGAACAGGAGATGCAGGAGGTCCTGCACGTGGATCTGGGCGGCCAACCCTACGGAAGGAGCGATCGTCAGGGAGAGGTCACCTTCAAAGGCTCAAACCTGGCGCTTGGCACTTTTAAGATAAGGGCAGGCTCCAACGTCAAGCCACGGAAAACGGGGTATTAGAGAGAGAGACGTAATCCGGCTCTGCGTGAGACAAGGAGATCCGAGATCCGGTTGAAACAGGACCAAAGTCTTTTTTCTTCGTTTACTTCGTCTCTGGTGCACGACTCGCAGTGGTCTCTTGCTTTCCTGTTCGTATCCCAATCACATCAACCCATGCACAGCTGGGCCGCCGCGGCTGCCGAGCAAACAGCGACGCAGCCAAGAAGCCAGCGGTTCCCCCCTGCATTTTGCCCCTTGGCCGCTAAACTCTAGTGCTTCTCGATTCAATATGTCTGGTGCACACCCCGCGGTGCTGGAGGGTGGAGGATTTCGGCAGGAACCAGGGGCGGTTTTCTGCACGCGCGGTCGGTCGACGTCGATGGCTCCATGCTTTTGTTCCGTTGGCCCAATGGGTGCTGGTGCGTGAGAGGGATCGAAGGGAGAGACACCCTTTTGGCTTGTGTGCCTGGGAGCTGGATGAACATCCCTGGCGAAAGGTCGAAAGGGACACAGGGGGGCGCTCGATAATCTCCCCAGTGGAGGTTCATGTTGGTGGCTGTCGCTGATCCAGCTGTGTTTCCGAGAAATGACTTGTGTTGCCAAGAGTCCTGTGCAGCCACTGCATTGAAGCGCACCACTAGAGGTACGTACCCGTATCGATGCAGCTGTGAATCAATCATTCTCGCGAGCACCAAGTGTTGAAAGATGTACCTAATGTGCAGCTGGTGCAGCAACGTGGAACCATCTCACACGCATCAAACATTAACGGCTTTTCCAATCGGATTGCTGGCTTGGAATCCTGGTGTCTCTCCCCACGCATGCAATTAAGGTGTGTCTCCGTCCGTGTGGACCATGCACAAGGCCACATCTTCAAATCTACAAACCCAAGTCTCGCCTCGAATCGTCCCAAGATTCAACCACCAAAATGACCCCCGCGTTCATTCTTTCCGTGATCGCGGGCGGACTGAGCTTCATCGCTCTCCTCTACGGCCTCAGGCTCCTCGTCTGGGCCCTTCGCCTTCTCAGAGCTGCCGTCCCGACTCGGTATCGGCCCGCCGAGAAGCCCGAGGATGAACACATCCACATCCTCGTCGTGGGCGACATCGGTCGCAGCCCGAGGATGCAGTATCATGCGCTGAGCGTGGCCAAGCATGGCCGGATGGTCGATATTGTCGGCTACAAGGGTTAGCATCAAACCACGTCGAATTCGGCCTTGAGACTGACTGTGGATAGAAACGGCGAGAATACCTGATCTCATTGGAAACCCGCGGGTTGAAATGTATGGTCTCCCGCCCCAGCCCGAGCTGCTTCGCTGGGGGACGCTTCCCTTCTTCCTCAACATTCCCTGCAAAGTCATCTGGCAGTTCTGGGGCTTGTTTTCCACCTTGATGTATGCCGCGCCCGCTGCCAAATGGATCATTATACAGGTAAGCCAAGAGTCCTAACTCAAGTATGAAGCCTAAGTATTTCAGAATCCCCCGTCTATTCCCACCTTTCACGTCGTGCTCTTGGTCTCCCTCCTCAGGGGCAGCAAGCTCCTCGTGGACTGGCACAACTACGGATACACCATCATGGCGCAAAACAAGTGGTACTTTAAGCCCCTAGTCATCTTCTACAAATGGTACGAGACCGGCTTCGGTCGCTTCCTAGGCGATGCCAACCTGTCCGTTACCGACGCCATGGCCCGCCAACTCAGGCAGTCGCCCTTCAAAGTCAAGGGCCTCGTGTACACGCTGCACGATCGGCCAGCGCAGGTTTTCCAACCCATCGAGTCGGCCGCGGCTCGAAGGACCTTCTTGTCGAGGTTATCCGAGACCAAGGCAGATGCCGAGAATATCGTGGAGGGAAGGGTGCGGCTCATCGTCAGCAGCACCTCGTGGACGGCAGACGAGGATTTCGGCCTGCTCCTCGACGCCCTCGTGTCATACGCCAGCTCCCCATCAGATACCGAGCCTCCAACACCCGTCCTGGCCATCATCACCGGCAAGGGGCCTCAGAAGGTGCACTACTTGGAACAGATCAAGAAACTCCGAATCGAGGGCAGGCTCCCCAACATTCGCATCATCACCGCATGGCTCTCCACCCGCGACTACGCCTCGCTCCTCGCGTGCGCCGACCTCGGCATCTCGCTGCATAAGTCCAGCTCGGGCGTCGACCTCCCCATGAAAGTCGTCGACATGTTCGGCGCCGGCCTCCCCGTGGTCGCCTACTCGGCCTTTGAGAGTTTCGGCGAGCTCGTCAGGGAGGGCCAAAATGGCTGCGGGTTCGAGACGTCGGCCGAGCTGGCCTCGGCCCTCCAGCGGCTCCTCGGCGTCGGAGGGATAGACGAGCTCGCGGCGCTGAAGAAGGGCGCGATCCAGGAGGGTGCGCTGCGATGGGACGAGGAATGGGATCGGGTAGTGGGAAAAGTCATCGGGGTGGTAGAATAGTGAGTCAATACAGTAATCAATTCTAAGCATGCAATGCACCCATATTTGACTGAAGACCTTGAGAGAAAATCAGGTCTCAATTTCTCGACGCTCGATAAACCCGAAACAAAAACCCGCTGACGCCACACCGACATTGCTGATCTGATATTGTTAACCCTTTTTGTCATCACCGCCAATCAACCAACTGATTCGCTCGAAGATTTGCTTTTGTCGACCATTGCAATACGCCGCACATCAATCCCACAACCAAGACGTCTCAGTCCTCGCCCAAACTCTCCCTCACACACTTCCGACACCGTTTCCGGTACTCCTTGTGCTTGCCCTCACGCTCCTCACGGAACATCCTCGCGGCCTCGATGTTTGCCGCGCTCTCGTCGTTTGGGTCGTGGAACAGGCTGATGGTGCTGATCAGGATGGTCCGGGGCGTCTGGACGGGGCTCCAGCGCTCCGAGGCCTTTTCGTAGCCGAACTCGTCCTCCTCGGGCGGGTGCAGGATCGAGATGCAGAGGCGGCCGTCCGCGTAGATGTTGGGGTGGAAGGGGATCGGGTCTTGGAAGGTGAGCGAGGGTGGCATGTGCGGGTAATCGGCTGGGAAGACAAGGTGGGCGCGGAAGTTGCCTCCTGGGAATGAGGTTAGTTCGAGCTGTTCAAGGGGGAGGGGGGTTGGACGAACCGCCATAGTATCTGCAATCGTCGTTGATCATGAGCATCACCTCCCACTCGAAAATGTTGTTGTCGACGAGGCCACACGATATGCCCGAGTTGTCCTCACTGGACTGCATCTCTTTGAGCTGTCGCTTTAGCAGCAGCGCGGCTGGGGAAATGGCCGTCATGACGAGGTTGCATGTAAGGTATATAAATTCGGCGTTTATTCGTAATTTGGCGGAAGAAGATAAGAGTAAGGTTGAGTGTATAGTTAGAGGGGAGATGATGAGGTCGCGGTCTCAAAGTCGGAGGGAGGTGGGCTGGCAGCTGCAGTGTGGCAGATGCACGTTGTGGGGATCCTGGTTTGCTGCGGGGGCAGGTCTGGAGAGACTGCACTAACGAGGAAGAAAGTGCACCTTACTCCGTAGATATTGAGGCCGCACAGTGTTGGCCTCAAATCCTTCTGATGAGCCCCTCGTATGTAACTGCCCTCTCTCCTATATGTGCTTGCATGTCCACGAGCTGCAGGTCATCAGCTTGACATCCGATGCTTGCGCGCCTGCGGCGGGCAGGCGCTTCCAGGCACACGCTCTTCACCGCCCTTGGTCCAATGCATGCTTCTGCATATGCACCTTGACAGCTCAGCTGGATAGTAACTCGTGACGTCCAATTTCCAAAATACGCCGTACAATAGATTACATTACCGCGTCGCCGCCTGGGTATCATGAACATTGCCCAACACATGACCTGCCGTCCTCACTTCTTGGACGTTCCAAACCCGGTAAAGCCCATCTGCGCCATCATGTCTTCCTCGTCGTGCTCGCCCTCGATGCGCAAGTCGTCGTCGTACTCGGTCTTGACCTTGGCCGCCTCCTCCAGCTTGACGCGCTTCCGGTCCGCCTCGTCCCTACGCTTCTTGCGGCGCTCCTCGACTTCCTTCTCGGCCTCCTCCTCGCGCAGCTGCAGCCTCTCTTTGAGCGTCGTGGCCTTTTCCTTGTCCAGCTCGTCCCGCCGCCGGATGTAGTAGTCGATGCGCTCGCGCACCTGCTCGGCCGTCGCGCGCTTCACCTCAGTCGTCTGGCCCACCTTGGTGAGGTGCTGCATCGAGTTGAGGTGCTCCACGAACTGCTTATTGTCCTTGAAGGTGAGGTCGCACGCCTCGCAGTAGAAGCCCGCGCTGCGGCCGCGCTTGCCCACGCCGGCGCCCGCGGGGACGATTTGCGTCTTGCCAATCTGCGCCGACACGTCGAGCACGGTGCGCCGCGCCGTCGTGTACGTCTCGTTGCCCGTCAATGGCTTGTGGTATTTTTTGCCGGCGAGCTTGGCCTCGTAGCGCGCCTTTGCCTCTTCCTTCTCGGCCGCCTCGCGCTCCTTGGCCTTGGCCGCATACTCGTCGAGGTCGTAGGTTTTACGGAAGTCCGTGTCGCCCGCCGGGGCGCCGTAGGCACCGCCTTTCTTGGAGTCGGACATGTCGACGTGGTTGGAGGTGTGAGGTTGAAGTTGCGCCGGTGAAGGCAACAATTCGAGAGTGGAAAAAGCCGAGACCCAGACGCGAAACGGATCGCCAGCTTCCAGGGGCAGGGCTGACGCTGAACCGTGCGCTAACGAAATCGATAACACTGGTACCCCGCCGCGGGGCACCAGTTTCTCATCGTGGAACAACCTCAGTCGTCGAATTTTCTTTACGGGTCAACTTTCGACATGCTGTATCTAGTAGGGCTGGGGCTCTCCGACGAGACGGATATTACCGTCAAGGGTCTGGAGGTGGTCAAGAAGGCTTCCAGAATCTACCTCGAAGCTTACACGAGCATCCTTCTCGTCGACCAAACCGTCCTCGTACGTGTGTCATGGAAAGTTATGCGCCTGGTGCCTAACATGAAGCAGGAGTCATACTATGGACGATCCATTACCATTGCGGATCGCGAGATGGTTGAATCGAACAGCGAGGAGATTCTACGTGATGCACGGACCGAAGACGTGGCCTTCCTCGTGGTCGGAGATCCTTTCGGGTACGTCAGCAAGCGTCGGACGGCAAGTTGATGATGCTAACAAGGCCCAGGGCCACGACTCACACTGACCTCGTTTTGCGCGCTCGAGAGCTCGATATACCCGTCCGCACCGTCCCGAACGCCTCCATCATGTCCGGAATTGGAGCCTGCGGCCTGCAGCTGTACAACTTTGGACAGACCGT
Organism: Thelonectria discophora; assembly: GCA_911649645.1. Taxonomy (NCBI): domain Eukaryota; kingdom Fungi; phylum Ascomycota; class Sordariomycetes; order Hypocreales; family Nectriaceae; genus Thelonectria; species Thelonectria discophora. Next base: position 2,874,457 of record CAJVRK010000008.1, on the reverse strand, counting down.
GTCCATGGTCTTCTTCACCGACAACTGGAAGCCCGCTTCGTTCTACGACCGCATAAAGGAGAACCGCGACATTGGCCTACATACGTTAGTCCTTGTGGACATCAAGGTCAAGGAGCCGAGCTTGGAGAACCTCGCCCGGGGAAGGATGATATACGAGCCTCCTCGCTATATGACTGTGGGCCAGTGTGCGCAGCAGATGTTGGAGATTGAGGAGGAGAAAAAGGAGGGTGTCTATACAAAGGACAGCTTGGCCATTGGAGCTGCCAGGGTCGGTGGTAAAACGGAGAAGTTCGTCGCCGGGACGCTGGAGGAGCTTTGCTCTGCCGATGAGGAACTTGGACCTCCTCTACACAGTCTGGTACTCCTCGGGAGGAGAACACACGAGTTAGAGCATGACTACGTGAGGCAATTCGCTATTGACAAGAAGGAGTGGACCAGGATATGGAACGAAGAGTATGGGAAGCAGACGTAAGAGTCATCAATGCAACATGAACTATGATCCAGGCGGAAAATCGAAAATATTACAGCCTATGGTACAGGAGCTCATCTTGCGAACAGCTATTGCGAGTTTCGCCAGGTCGCAACGTCGGATTCTGTAATCTCGCGCAAGCGGTTGACATGGGGAGGGTTGCCGGTGATGGTGCTGGTCGCAATCTCAGCAGCACGGCTGAAAATGTTCTTGGACACCAACGAATAAGTGGCCGAGACGGTCTTGACCCGGATGATGCCAAGTCGAGGATCGTTCTCGGAGCCGTCATGCTTTCCGTCGCCCAGGTCGCCGAGCCACGCCTTCAGCGTGGGAGTGTAGTGTTTCGCGACAAGCTTACGGTCGGTGCTAACAATGGCGTTTGCTGCCACAGAGGCCCATTCGCCGGATGCGTTGACAAAGGCGACGTTGACGTGGGCGTCTTCGGCAAGGTCGTCGGCCTTTCCGGACTCGGTGTTGGTGTAGAACAGGAGATCAATGCCTCTCGACTCCTACTTCGAGTTAGACGTGCCTCACAGGCCTACGCCAAGAGACTCACGGTTGCCGCCAGCGCCATGCATCGAGAAACGAGGTTTCCGGATGCGGAGCGGGTGGTCAACATGCCAAACTTGGACTTGGTGGCGAAGTCAACAAGGTCGTTGACCTTGGTCTTGAGGTCGGCCTCATCCAAGTTGGCCTTCTTGTAGGGGTCGGCGGGAGCGTCGCCGGTGTTGGTGTTGGAGAATGACATGTTTGTCGGGGTGCTTCGGGAAGCCGCGAGGTATTGGGAGCTGCGAGAGCTATAAGGTATGGAAAGATACGGGAGCTGCGAGGTATGGAAAGCTGCGGGGAGCTGTGAGATATGGGAAGCTGCGGGGGGCTTCACGATATTACGAAGTCTAGCGATTCTATCGGGCGGGGGCGTAAATATGCCACTTTATATTCGCGGATGTTAACTGTGGACGTTGTGTGGCATCTCGGCGTCATCAGCCATTTCATCATCGATTTCGAGCGAGGGGATCATGTCGTGACGTCAGGAACACGTCTCACCGCGGGAGTCATTTCCTCTTACAGACGAGGGGATACTTCCCTAACACCATTTCTTGAAAGTTCACATGAAACATTGGAATGCATCGAACAGACGGATGGCCATCAGGTGTCTCCCCAAGATTGGTCATCTCCGTATCGTTTGGGGCGTATGTAGTTGCCTAAGGAACCGACCTACGTAGACGATTGGACAAACTCGAGATTACTTGCCGACTGTATATATATCTTCCAAGCAGTTTATTTTCAGTTGGTTAATCCGTTTGTTCGTATACTCGGCCTACCTAAAGGGGTAAAACCTCCCTCATGTGTAACAAAGACGTCAACAACTAAGCCAACTCCACCATCAAGGTACGCGAAAAGAATGATGACAAATTAGAAACTGATATCACTAAGAGAAACTCGAAATATGAACTGGTGATGTTCATGGCACAAGCCGCAAGGCACTCACCGTTCTGATCAGCTGCGTGTTCTCCTGAGCGGCTTCAGTTGATGCGAAAGGCGCCTCTGACGCGAAAGGCGCAAGGAGAAGGCGCCTCTGAGCGCTTTGATTGCGCCTTGGTTAGGAGTCGAGGATGGTCATACAGTAAGAACCTCTTCATGTTCCGCGAAACATGTTGCAGGCGATTTTCCCCTTGACAACTCCCAAACTTCAGACGCCAAAAGATGATGGTTATTGGGGTAGATCAAACTGGAAATATGGAAGGTGTTGTCTCGTCGCTTCTAGCTACACGGAAGATCCGCTAAATGTAATTGGTTTGACGTACTATTCATACAGTGCGAGGTCCCTCCGATATCACCGGCACACTGTAAGCCACCCGTTCACTCAAAAAACCTCATCAGGCAACAAACACCGAGCAGCAAAGTGCTAGGTTCGGCCATCGAGGCCTGAGGCCCCGATCTTTTGTCCTACGGACTCTGGACCCCAGGGAGGTGCGGCGACCTCTCTTGCCCCGCGTGCTTCGAGCCATGGGAAGGTGCGGCCTCTCTTGCCCGCGTCCCGTCCAAGCTCCTTCCCCTTGACCTGAGCAACTCAAATGTCACACCAGGAGAGAAACCTGCCGGTCAAGATCCACCACCTCTCGTACAACTTCTTCTCATCTTCAACCGCAAAGCCTCGTCTGGTCCGTCGCCAACTCTGAATCTGTCGTCTGCCGGGGGCGTCATTCGTCGTCGCTCTCGATTCCATCTCCATTTCATTCGTCTGTCGTCTGGCAACCCCGAAAGAAAGCCGCCATCTCCATTCGGGGCTTTCCGTGGGAACTGTCGCATCGCCAACATTGCTGACTTCTTTCACCCCTCATCACAGCATCCTGTGATCGGCTGTCGTATTCCAGCCTACTTATTACCCTCCTCTGGGCCTCAAAATCCTGAAGCTTTTTCATTCCCATCCTCTTCTTTTTTTCTCTTCATTCCCGATTTGTGTCGGACTTGTCGGTTTTTCCGCACCTATCCGCTCACATTTCTTCAAGTCCCAGCCGTGGGCACCTTCCCCGATTCTTATCTCCTACCTCGGGTCTCTCCCATCCTCACCGTCCAGTCGCCTTTTCGTTCTTACAACAACCGCACTTGTTCGAAACTGGCCATACGCTGTACGCTACTGCAAGCCTCGTCATCCCCACTTGTGTTACTTTGATGCAACATGGCGAACGATTCGGTGAGTCCACCCCCGTCTCCGAACGCCACCGATCTAACACCCGCAGGCTGTCTTTCCGTGGGAATGCAGAGACAAGGAGGACCAGGCAAAAGCTGCCTACAATAATCCTCTTCGGCGCGCCAATCAGTCTCTTGTGGATGAAAACATGAGGCTCAAGCGAATGCTACGTGAGAATGGCATATCCTGGTCTCCCGTTGCGCTCAACCACTTGAAGCAACTCGACCCGAAGGCGCGCAAGACTCGGTCGTCCCTTACCTCTCATGACTTAGGTCATCCGTACCTCCCCATGGAGGTCATTTTGCGCATCCTCAAGTTCGCTATGCAGAGTCCTCATCCCATTGTCGATCCCCTGTCACCCCTCACCCCCGAGAACATGACCGACAAGGAAAAGGGCCGCGGCAATCAAATTGCCATACACTTCCTAGCCACTTGCAGAGCTCTCAACCTCGAGGGTACTCGGTATCTGTGGAACTCTAACCAATTCACCTTTACCAGCCCTCAGGCAGTTGTCAATTTCGCCGAGTTGCCATTTCACTTCCGCCAGAATATCAACCATGTCAACTTCCGCATCATCGCACGGTACTACGACGATATCCGCAGCCGTCGACACAAGCTCGACAAGTGTTACCACGCCGACGTGAAGAAGGATCAAGTTCTCAAGGTACAACTCCGACCCACCGAGAGTCCTCTCATCCGAGGAGGATTCCGATGCTACACTTGGAACCAGATTGTCGACTTCCTTGAGGGCCTTCGCGCTCCCTACGACCCCAAGGATAAGTCGCGCCCTCGACCTCGGCTCTTGCCATGCCTGGATTCGTTGCGTATCGATCTCGTCAACTTTTCAGACACGCTTCTTCCCTTTTCAGGATCAGAGTTGCACGACATAACCTCGCACGAGCTTGGCTGTACTCTCAACGAGGTGCAAGTCACGGGAATGCCCTTTGACGATACCGGCATGAAGGCTTCGGCCGAGCTCAGCGGGATGCTAAAGGACGAAGGCCTGTATCTCGACGGCCCTGCCGCCTACATTGCCCAGCTTCGAAACCTCTCGGAGCTCTCTGGCAAAAGATGGTGCGCCAGGGTCATTCGTGCCTGGAGCCACACGGACAATGATGGGGACGATAGCGACGACTCGGACACCCCGCGCTCTTCGGTGCACAGCCATGCCAAACTTGGAGCCCTCCCGCCAGCTCCACCCGAAACAGGTCACCCTCCCTCGACCCGAGAGGAGGAATCGGTCATTTGGAAGCGTGTTCCGATTTCACGTGATCGACATGAACGCGAATGGATTCAGTTTTCTCGATTTAGTGGCTACGAGATGACGGATATGGACTGGGATAGTGACGACGAAGGTGTATGTCCCTGCTGTGGAGAATCCCACCCAGGCTCGTCCTTTCTGGAATTTCTTCCTGACGGAGAACTTGCTGACTGAGCATCAGGCGACGTCATGTCCTGATACATGAGTGATGAAGGATGAGTTACGGATTTGAGATTTTCGGGTTATGTTGCATGTTTAGATACCCCTAGTTAGTTTGCGGATCGCATGGAGGATGCCGAGGCGGCGGTTTAGAGCACGATGTGCATAGTTTCAACAACATTTGTCTGCGCTCTCCTGACACAGCAGTGAAAGAGAAAAGTGAAAAAGAAAAGTGTGGCGAGGAAAATTATTCCACTGAAGAAACTCCTAACAGTTCTAATGGCCTAAATCAAAGTGCCGCGAGGTCACCTGACATCGCGATTCGCATGGACGCATGTTCTTTCCAGCGCGACCCAAACCGTGTCAAGACTTGACCGAAACATCTATCGCTTCGTTGCATGCCCGGCAAGAAAAAAGGTATGCAACGCTCGAATTCCTCTCCACATATCACCATCAGGATCACAAGTTTACTTCGACATCCGCCGCACTTGTCCCTGTCCGAGCGCGCATCACTGAGCCAACAGACTTGTGCATCAGCCCCGCCCAACAGTCCCTCGACACGAACGACGCTCGAACGACCGATTAATCTTCATCGCGACGATATTGAACACTTTATTTGCTGTCAATCGGCAAGATGCCGCCAAGTCTAAAAGACCGAGGGGGCCGGCTATCAGCTTTCGCGCGACAAAACTCGGAAAGCAACCTTGGCCAGATCAACGGGAAGCAAGATGAGGTTGAGTTTCCTTTGGAACAACCTCGGCCCGTGGCTCCGGCTCCTATGCGACAGGCGCTGGACAATTCCAAGGCTCCTCCTCGACGACATACGGGAACACCGCGCCAGGGCAACGGCTTTCAGCCGCCACGATCGCCCAGGGCGCCCGTCGCGACTTCCCCAACGAGACGGCCTCGAGCGAGTTCCCAGGATCCTCATGGAGACATCTTCTCGGGCTCACAGCTCGGGGATAATTTCATGAACTCGGGGCTCACGACACCTCACAACGAGCCGGCGCAGCCCGAGCCAACGCCCGAGCCCATCAACCTAAACACGGACCTTGCACGCGATCTCATGAATCACATCCCATTACGCCGACCCAACCGTGAGGAAAACTACATTCCACAGCCTCAACAGCCCGCGTTCGCCATACGAAATGATGGTCGGATGGCGGTGGTTGACAAGCCTCCACGACACGACTTGTACATTGGGGACGGCTTTCGGGACAATGCCCTGGACGTCTACAAAAGGACCAACGGGCATTACAAGGGCCGTCCCGGGTCTCCGTTGAAGGAAAAACCCGTGAGAGACCCAAAAGCACCGGTACGAGAAGTCAGAATCCGAAGGCTCCCCGTTGAAAACCCGGAAACTTTCGACACTGTTGAGGTTCAGAGAAGCTCAACCCCGCCCGCCAAAACCCGTCGGCAACCAGTCGAACGACCAGTATCGGTGCATGAAGACGAGGATTCCCAGGACGAACATGTAACGCCCAAAGCCAAGAAGCCGGTTTTGGAAAGAGTAACGGGAGTTTCCGTACCTATTTTCCCGTTGGAGTCGAGCAACAAGCGGCGTCGCCCGAGTCCCGAGTATGACGACAAGGTGCTCAGTGCAATGACATTTACGGAACTAAAAGAGCAACCCTTCGACTTTGACCCTACCAAGGAAGAGGAGAGACCAATCAGCACCAATGCAGACAATATGACGACCAGGCTGAACCAATTCCGGCATCGGGACGAGAACGAGCAGCACGCCTTGTTTTCCAACATGTCTCTTGAAGACTGGGAGAGTTCCGGGGAGTGGTTTGTCAACGAGTTTGCCAACTTTGTGCAAGCCTTGACAAAGGCGAGACGCAACAAGAGAAGGGTGATACGGGAATTCGAGGACGAAGCTGCCAGTCGGGAGGAGGGCGTACGACTCAAGAGTGAGGCAATCGACCGAAAGCTCTCTAAGATGAAGCAGGATGGTCAAAGAGTCGTCGACGACAGATGATTTACGATTTGGGGTTTGGCTCCTTGGCGTTACGATACCAGGTTCATTATTGGGGTTTGGCGTTGAGTTTGCCGACATGGATGTGGTTCAGATGTTACGCTGTCACGCACCTAGAGTGGGATAGTGATTTATTGCGCTCTATCAACGCTGAAGGCTTAAGCGGTCGATGTGTCCGCAGTAATCAAATACGCTCTCATTAGTGGTATCTCGCGTTAGACTCGTAAAACATGTTTCACTTTCCTGTCCCGTCCCACAACCATCCTCAGCTGGTGACCCGGTCGGTTGGGGATGACGCCTTTCCTCAGGCCCTCGGTGTAGAGCTCGTAGGCGGGGTAGTAGCCGTCGACAAACTTGACGACCTGCTCCGAGGACATGCCGGCGTCGAGGTCCCCGCGCTCCTCGCGCAGGTGGTCCTCCTGCTCGAGGCGCCAGCCATAGACGTAGCCCAGGTCCTCGGCGTCGACCTGGATGAAGGCGTTGAAGAGGTTGGTGAGGCAGTCGTACTCGGCGAGCTTCGCGTTGACGAAGAGGAGGTGCTCGAGGTCGTGCTTGAGCAGCGTGCGGTTGGGGCGGTCCCTCCGCGCGGCCACGGCCTCGGCGGACAGGGCGCGGAAGCCGACGCACCAGCCCTCGAGGATGACGGCCTGAATCTTGGGCTGCCCCGGCTGGTTGACGGGAGTCCAGTGGGACTCGGGCAAGCGCTCGCCGTTGCCGCCGTCGGTGGCCTTGTCGTACTTGGGGAGGCGGGCGGGCTGGCGGCGGAGCACGGCGTCGAAGAAGGACCGGGCCAGGGCGAGGTCGTGGGTGCCCGGCTCGCCGCGGTGCTGGACGAGGGCGTTGTCCGGGTGGGCGGCGGCGAGAGCGACCTGGTCGGCGCGCGTCAGGTAGAACTCGTCGATGCTGCAGGCCAAGGTCGGGACGGAGCGGTCCTCAAGGGCGAGGCAGAGGGCGCGGACGAGGGTGGTCTTGCCGGCGCCCTGCACGCCGTTGAGGCCGACCACGAAGGGGACTTCGGGGTGGGCGGCGCGGTGCAGCTCGAGCTGCGAGAGGATGAAGGGGATGCAGATGGGAGTCTTGTCATCGACGAATTGGGGGGGCATTTTGAGGGGTACAGTATGAGACGAAGGACCGGGGGGAGGGTATATGGAGGGGCCCAAGGAGGAACAGTGCCGGAAACGGGCTACGGCATCGAAATGGGGCGACGACGTTCCGGTCGTGGGGAATTGAGCATGCGCGGATGCGGGCGCAGGCGGACGAAACGATGTGAGCGGTAGTGGTGTTGGGGTTTTTTTGTGCGGGTTGGCAGTTGGCTCATCACGGCAATTTTCTTGGTGGAGGTTCGGCTTTGTCTGGGAGTGTGGGGGAGTTTTGGGTGGCATGCCTGCCTGAGGAGAATTGTGGGGGGGTTGGAGGTGCCATGGGCCGCGGGTAAGAGGTCGGGATGTAGGCACGGAGAATGGTTTATGGAAAGTATTAGAGTCGGGAGAATTGAACCAGAGTACGGACTATTTTGTTGATAGTGCGTATTGTTCGATTCAGATGCTGACATGGGGGCTTACATTTTCGTCTCGAGTCGCGTTGGATGTTCGGATGAATGCTACCAGATGATCATGACTACCGTTGCAAAGCCAAAAATGACCGACTGCTCACCTCACTAGCACCAAATCGAAGAAAAACATGTGATAGATTCAATTCATCTCACGTCGTCTGAATAAGCCGTCTAATCCATCACACCAGTCTCCCCATCTCCCCAGACCTCCATGTTCCTCCACATGACCTCATCTCGACTCGCTCTTCCCCGCCTGGCATGTGAAGCCAGCCGACGTCCAATATGGCTTAGCGCCATCATGCTAGCGCCCCCCTCGGTAGCTCCAGAGCAAGCCGAGGCTCCTTCACAGGCGGCCCATCTTTCGACGACTGAGTTGCCGCGCTCTCAGCTTGAATAATTAAGAGCTGCGACTGCGCTCACTTTTCTTACATCTCCTTGATTTCATATCCTTTATCTGTCAGCGTGTCTTGTTCTTCTTCTTCTTCGTTCAAGACGCAACTCCATCACCCTCGTCATGACGGACCAGCTCAGATATGACGGCCAAGTAGTCGTCGTCACCGGCGCTGGCGGCGGTCTCGGCAGAGCCTATGCCACATTTTTCGGTTCTCGCGGCGCCAGCGTCGTCGTGAACGACCTCGGCGGCTCGTTCAACGGAGAGGGAAACTCGACAAAGGTCAGTCCTGCCGAAGGTGTCGCGTGTTCTTACTAACCTCCACAGGCTGCTGACGTGGTCGTCAACGAGATCAAAGCCGCCGGCGGCAAGGCCGTCGCAAACTACGACTCGGTTGAGAACGGCGAGCGCATCATCGACACAGCCATCAAGGCCTTTGGTCGCATCGACGTGCTCATCAACAACGCCGGCATCCTGCGGGACGTCAGCTTCAAAAAGCTCAAGGACGAGGACTGGGACCTGATTGTCAAGGTCCACGTCAAGGGCGCCTACAAGTGCGCAAAGGCCGCCTGGCCTCACTTTCGCAAGCAAAAGTTTGGCCGCGTCATCAACACCGCCTCGGCCGCCGGTCTGTTTGGCAGCTTTGGCCAGACCAACTACTCCGCAGCCAAGCTGGCCATGGTGGGCTTCACCGAGACGCTGGCCAAGGAGGGCGCCAAGTATAACATTATCTGCAATGTCATTGCGCCAATTGGTACGTATAAGGTTCCTGGGAAAGACGCAGCTAACCCGAGCAGCCGCCAGCAGAATGACGGAGACGGTCATGCCTCCAGATGTCCTCCAGGCCCTGCAGCCCGATTGGGTTGTGCCTTTAGTTGCCGTGTTGGTGCACAAGAACAACACGGACGAGACGGGCAGCATCTTTGAGGTGGGCGGCGGCCACATGGCCAAGCTCCGATGGGAGCGATCCAGCGGTCTCCTTCTCAAGGCCGACGACTCTTACACCCCCGGCGCCATCCTCAAGAAGTGGAACAAGGTGGTGGACTTTTCCGAGCCCCAATATCCCACCGGGCCCAACGACTTCCTCACCCTCCTCGAAGACTCTATGAAGATGGGACCCAACGACCGCGGCGAGGATCTCGACTTTACCGGCCGGGTCGCTCTGGTCACTGGCGGCGGCGCCGGCATCGGTCGAGCCTATGCTCTTGCCTTTGCCAAGGCGGGTGCATTTGTCGTCGTCAACGACCTCGCCAACCCTGATACCGTGGTCGAGGAGATAAAGAAGCTCGGCGGCAAGGCTGTCGGCGTCAAGGCGTCGGCAGAGGACGGAGAGACGGTGGTCAAGGCTGCCATTGACGCCTATGGCCGCGTCGACATTGTCATCAACAACGCGGGCATCCTCCGAGATAAGGCCTTTACCAACATGGACGAGAGCCTGTGGGATCCCGTCATGAATGTGCATCTGCGCGGCACCTACAAGGTCACCAAGGCGGCTTGGCCCTATTTCCTCAAGCAAAAGTACGGTCGCGTGGTCAACACGACGTCGACCAGCGGCATCTACGGCAACTTTGGCCAGGCCAACTACTCCGCAGCAGTAGGTTGTTGTTCCCCCTGCAAATCCAAGCTAACAAGATAGAAATGCGGTATCCTCGGCTTCTCCCGCGCTCTGGCTCTCGAGGGCTACAAGTACGGCATCTACGTCAACACGATTGCGCCCAACGCCGGCACGGCCATGACGGCCACGATTATGCCCGAGGAGATGGTCCAGGCCTTCAAGCCCGACTACATTGCGCCTCTGGTGCTCGCCCTCTGCAGCGACAAGTGCCCCAACCCCACAGGCGGTCTCTACGAGGTCGGAAGTGGCTGGTGCGGCCAGACCCGATGGCAGCGAACCGGAGGTCACGGTTTCCCGGTCGACGTGCCTCTTGTTCCCGAAGAGGTGGTGAAGAACTGGAATGACATTGTTGTTTTTGACGGCCGATCCGACAACCCGTCCAAGACGCAAGACAGCTTGAGCAAGATGATGGCCAACATTGAGAACAAGGTGTGTACGATTTGTGGTTGAGGAACCACGCTAATATTGCAGACCGAGAATCAACACCTCGCCGCCATCAACAAGGCCATCCAGCAAGAGGGTGAGCCCACCGAGTTCAAGTACGAGGAGCGCGATGTCATTCTCTACAACCTGGGCATCGGCGCCAAGCGAACCGATCTGAAATACGTCTTGTAAGTCGCACGCCTCGGTACTGACTCGACTAACAGCCTCAGTGAGGGCGACGACAACTTCCAGGTGGTGCCGACGTTTGGCGTGATTCCCCCCTTCAACGCCGACATGCCCTTTAGCTACGACGAGATTGTGCCCAACTTTTCTCCCATGATGCTGCTCCACGGCGAGCAGTACCTCGAGATTCGCAAGTACCCCATCCCCACCAACGCCCGCCTCGTGTCAAGAGGTCGCCTCCTCGAGGTGGTCGACAAGGGCGCCGCGGCCATCGCCAAGAACGCAATCACCACCGTGGACGCCGTCACGGGCGAGGACGTCTTTTACAACGAGCTCACTGTCTTCCTCCGTGGCGCGGGTGGCTTTGGGGGACCAAAGCGAGGAAAGGATCGCGGCGCCGCCACGGCTGCCAACAAGCCTCCCAACCGCCATCCCGACGTGGTTGTCGAGGAGGCCACGTCGGACGACCAGGCCGCCATTTACCGTCTAAGCGGCGATTACAAGTAAGTCTCATCCGACCAGTACATGAAATATCGCTAACCAATAGCCCCCTCCACATCGACCCCGCCTTTGCCAAGGTCGGCGGCTTCAAGGCCCCCATCCTCCACGGCCTCTGTTCCTTTGGCTTTGCCGGAAAGGCCGTCTACGAACGCTTCGGCGCCTTCAAGAACATCAAGGTGCGCTTCGCCGGTGTTGTGGTTCCTGGCCAGACGCTCGTGACGGAGATGTGGCAGGAGGGCAACAAGGTGCTCTTCCAGACAAAGGTCAAGGAGACGGGCAAGCTGGCCATTGCGGGTGCGGCGGCCGAGCTGGTGGAGAATAAGAGCAAGATTTGAAAATGTACAACATGTATTCTGTTAAGTATCGCAACGTATGTCTTGGTCGCAAGTATCCCAATGCGGTAAGTTGTATCTGTCTGCAATTCATATCAATTCAACGTATCCTACCGTGAGGCTGTTCCTATAAAAAAATGGTTTCCGTCATGACATCAAACACCTCGCCCACGCTCGGCAGCCTCCCCCCAAAGACGACCCTCTCGACGCCGCCGGCGGAATCCCGCTGTGCCACGCCCGTCTCGAGAAAGGCCCTCTCGGTGCCCGACAGCTCGCGCTTCTCCATGGCCTTCCACTTGCGCTCGGCCTCGTCGCGCGCCGCTTGCAGCACCTTTTCCGTGTCCTCCGACTCCCATAGGTTGCACCGGTCGCACTCCTTGCACGGCGTGGGGTCGCCGTCCGGCCGGAAGTGGTCGCAAAAGTGCCGGTACCCCTCGTCGCCGAGGTCGGCGCGGCAGACGTAGCACATCTTGTAGCCGCAGGGGCACGTGAGCTTGTTGCAGCCGGCGTTTTTCACAAAGGATGTGTTGCACCGCGGGCACACGCGCTTGATGGCCATGCTCATGGCCTGCTCGACCTGCGTGCGGAGCGCCACGAGCGACGATTCGTTGCACACGTGTATGTCGCGCCAGGACTTGCCGCACGAGAGGCACGACACGCGCTCGCACTCGGGGTTCTGGCACGCAAACTTGAGGCCGCGCCGGCGCCGGCGGTGCTTGGTGAGGGCGGCTGCCCACTCGGCGGATATGTAGTCGCCAAAGGACTGCTTGGTGCTGAGGACGAGGCAGACAACGGAGGAGATTAGGACGACGGGGAAGACGAAAGGGATGAAGCCGATGCAGACGACAAGGAAGAAGAGGTTGTAGACGCTCGTGGCGTTGATGCGGAGGGTTTCGTCGGCGGGCGTGTAGAGCTCGTCAATCTCGGCGTAGTCGCAAAACGGGCACCGCACGAGCGGGAGCTTGGAGGCGATGAGGCTGTGCTCGGCCAGCCGGCGGTCGAGCTTGTGGAGGATCTCGGCGCCCATCTTTTCCTCGCCCATAGCCCGGTGGATGTGGTCGGCGGGAATGTGGCCGCCGCAGCCGTCCATGGACAGGCACTTGAGCGTGCCCGTCTCGGCGTTGATGCTGCTCTGCCAGCCCTGGCCAAAGACGGCTTCTTTGATGGAGTGCTGCACGCACCGGAAGCAAATCATGTGGCCCTCCTTGTTGCAGTGGGTAAACTCTTCCCACGGGCCCGACGAGAAACAGCACACGCACTCGTGCGTCGCGTCGGCCTCTTCTGCCTCTTCGTTGTTGAGCAGCACGGCCATCTCGCGGTCCTTGGCCTCCCTCTCCTCGCGGTCTCGAGCCTTGAGAGGCACCACCAACGTGTTGAAGAGCTCATGGTCGAGCTCGGCACTTCCCGTGGCACGGATCGTGGGGTATGCGGATTGGCCGGTCGAGCGCCACACCACCAGCGGATGGTTCTCTGCCTCGCCCGTAGCGACGGGCTTTCGACGGAAGAAGAGGGACGATATGGTGAAGCGCCACGATTTCGACGACAGGGTGACGAGGGTCGGCCTCGCCTCGAGGTAAAAGTAGTTGCACTCGGCGAGCACGGCATTGATGGTCGACCGGGACAGGCCCTTGAACTCGCGCCACGCCAGGCTCTGGACGGCCTTTTTGTACTCCTTGCTGCGAAAGGCCTCCGTCCTGGGCACGGCGGCGGGCGCATCTTTGTCGACCCTCCACCGGCCCTTGACCCAGGCGACGCGGTTCTTCAGCAGGGCATCAGCCACCAGGGCCAGGCGGGACTCGCCATCGAAATTCGACAGCAGCTCGCGGAAGACCTCGACCTGCACGTCGGGGAAGGCGGCGGCGAGGGCCTCGAGGCCGTTGTTGAGCTCGCGAAGGTCGGGCCGATCGGGGGGCAGCGTCGGCAGCTGGGCCTCGTCGCAGATGTAGTCCGTCTCGGGCTCGGCCGCGGCCTTTTTCGGCGGGGCCTTATCGGTGCGCAGCCCGGAAAACACCATGGCGGATGTTCATGTTGTTTGGGGATCGGGGGGAGAGGATTGTCGGCGGCCGCCTTGAAGAGTCGGGGTTTTGGAGTTGTGGCTTGTACTGTGCAAGTTGGGTGTCAGATTAAGGTTCCGCCCCACGGAGGGGTGCCAGCAATCAGGCAGGCGCGACCGCAGAGGTATGGTGATGGATTCGCTCGCGAAGAAACAACATTCGGCCTGTCAACCTTGGGATTTGATGATATTGGCTGGCCACGCGTATCCGAGGGGACGCTTTTGTTGAGATGGCCCGCACAGTGGTGGCTGTGCTGCGGATAAGCCGGCGCAGTAGGCTGGAATGAGATTGCATCACAAGTTCCAGGCTCTGCATGAACAATCTTTCGACTGCAGTCCTGGAGTCCCTCAAGGCGTGATTGATTATCCCTTTTGGCGATGTTGCGCATGACTCGTTCTGTCTTGTCGATAACTCACCGACTGACGCGATGAGCTTTGTTGACGCTCGCGCATTGGTGCGGCTGGACGCGGGCAGATTGCACTCGCAGTTCAAATATTTATTGTCCAAAATTTTCGGATTTTCAAACTTGATGTTATGCGAATCATGATTGAAGGCCGATGAAGTGGAATTCGAGGGAAGTTCCCAAATTTGTGCGCGTAGAGATACCGACGCGCCGAGGAAAAACACCAAGGCCATGGACCCGTCCAGCGTCCCCGCGCCTCCCGGAATCGATTATGCTCAACACCAAACAATTGAATATCCAGTTCAAACCCTTTCAAGCATAATAGTTAAGTCGCTACTCTCCGTGTCAACTTAAACAGACTATATCGAAATATTGCGTTTTTTGAAATGTGGACATTGGTGCGAAATGACCACATATTATTCTATGCAAGCGAAGAGAACAAAAGAAACACATCTCGCAATTGTTTGTGATGGGTTTCAAGACCATCGCTGCGGCACTGATGAGACTCTTGCACCAAGACTGGACCGCCCATGGTGGAGCGTCACTCACCCACCATCACCACTTTCTGGTGGAAGGAGTCATGGTCGTGGGCGGGGCGAATGATGCTGGCAAAAAGAGAGAAGGTTCATGGATCGACCGGGACGCACACGTGGGCTCACCCGGGGAAAGATCCAAGGTGGCAAGAGGTTCTCACATCACAGATGAGTGCGAGGCCAGATTGAGGTTTGAACCCCGGGACACCTCACTGGACATCCCAATGGGCAAAAAGATATCGACTTTGAAGGCACCTGCCTGACCCTCCCAAGCAGGAAACACTAAGACCTCTTGCTATCAGGACATGCCTGCGAGCAAAAAGAGAATTGGAAGGGCCTGACCGGGGTTTGAACCCGGGACCTGCTACAGTTTCTTTGGAAGAATTGGGATTTCGCCCGAAGCAGCAATCATCTTACGTAATCATTAGTTAGTCGTTTTAATCTCGTTGCGCAGGCGGACTTACACCACTAGACCATCAGGCCTCCTGTTGTTGTTGGAGCAGATTGGGATATCCAGCAATATCTACGTACCAAGACCGTGCAGGGATCTGCTTGAGTCCGGGCGGCGTGCCGAGCCAGATCCACAATTTCAAATTGACGGAGTGTGTCCCTACGCGACAGGAAAATGACATCACCTTCCTGAAGCCTGACAATCAAGGCTCAACGGTTTGGGGTGCCTTGAGTGTGCCAACCGGACACCAATAAATGGCGACTAAGTCAACTTGTCGACCATGGCGGCCAAATCAACACGACTCTGGACTTTCTCGCACAACTTTCATTCTCGGGATATGGATATGGAGACTGCCAACTGTCGAGTCGACTCGAGCCGCAGTCCTTTGGAATAGCTCAAGCTGCAGCTCAAAAATTTGAACTCTTGCGATCCTGGAAGGCATTCACCTCACCCTGAAGCCCGACATCGCGAATTGCTTCAACGACTACAGCGTCGCCATCGTTTAGTAGGAACAGACCACTGTGTACAGATAAAGTCCATCATAATTCCATGGAAATATTACTTCTACCACTAAACCGGAATGATGCTCAGCAGGTGCTATCACCAAATTCCCTGCGCCCCGCCCATTGACGACGGCGACATCAATGCTGCACTGCAATTTTTTCCCGAGCACCTCAAAGTGACACCCGGCTTCCTGGGACTACAGTGGTGAGGGAAATTATCTGAGCACAGACCATGTTATGGCTGTTTGTGGCTTGTACAGTGTGCAGAGTCACCCGATATGAGCTATAGTCACGTTCTGTCTTTCTATTGTTATAAAAATATCATAATATCTATTATCATCCATGATAACTATAAGGGGAGCGGTCCTTAGTCTCTGCGACGAAAGGAGGCACTACAATTGAGTATCTAAGACTAAGGAGAAAGGGAGGAGTTTTCCTTGGGGGCAGCCTAGCGGCGAGATCTCTGAGGGATCGCTGCTGGCTGTCGGGACCGGCTTAACGATAGTCCGGTTCCTCCAGTCTCGGCACTTGTCAAGACAACCCAATGGGTCTCGCCAGTGACACTAACTGTTGAGTTGGATTATGTAATTAATCAAGATCGATCTTTAACCTCCAAGACGACCTAGTCACTAAGAGCCTTATAGTGACAATAACTGTTGAGTTGGATCATGTAATTAGTCAAGAAGTTGATGCCTGAGGCATTATGATGAAGTGTGGAGGACATGTGACCAGTCAGCGACCAAGCGCATGCGGTCGTCAGGGAAAAAGGGGAAATGCATATACGAAGGACAACTGGAGAGACAAAAAAAAGACAACAATGATCACACGATTGACGGTGCACACGAAGCTATTCAACAGTAACACGTCCAAAATAAACATTATACCCCAAGCGCTAAGCTGTTGAATTGGAGCATGTAATTAGTCTAGAAGTTGGTGCCTGAGGCATCATGATGAATGGTGTGGAAGGTCATATGACTGGTCAGCGACCGCGCACGGTCGCTGAGGGGAAAAAGGAAAAACCGCGGAGATGAAGGAAGAAGCGAGAAGAAAAAAGGACAACAAGAGACAATACAACACATACGAAATGAACACACGATTGACGGTGCACGCGAAGCTATTCAACATAAGCACCCTATCTCTCTAGAGATGAAAGGCGCATAGACCATTATTCGAGGATGATGTTTCTGCCTTAGGTAATCAGGCAGCAATAATGCCGGGCCGTCAGCTTCAGCCGCATGAGGCGAGCGGTTACAACACCTTTCAAGCTTCACCATAGACTTCGACTCTGCCACAACCCATTAGAAACACCGACTTGGTGGATTCCAATATCTTTATTATCCTTCCGTCTGCATTAAACAAAAGGACAAGGGAGAGAAGTTCGCCCTGTAGCGCAGTCCCCCTAAGATGAGTGGGGTATCGTTTCATGGTCCGATCGATGGACAGAATATCTTTGCTGGGAATAGCGTCTCCGGCGGAACCGTCAACATTCAACTGCCACCTGGTTTGTCCCGATAGCCTTTCCTGCTACAATCTAGCCTAACTGACTTGCATTTCCTTGCACCAAGAACGACCCGAGACACCGCCGAATCCATCATCAACCAGCGTCCCCTTCTGCCGCGACCCCAACTTCGTCCCACGCGGCGATGTTCTCGAAAGAATTCATCAGCGATGCTCCGAGCCTGCAGGACGTGTGGCCCTCGTAGGTCTTGGCGGAGTCGGGTAAGCCTTACGACATTATATCAAGGGTCCTGCTAATAGGAGCACAGAAAGTCACAGCTTGCGATCGAATTTGCCCATCAGCTGAAAGACCGAAATGCGACTGGAGGAGACCAGACTTGGATTTTCTGGGTCCACGCTGGCACGACAACGCGAATCGAAGAAGCCTTCAAGGTCATCGCAGACGCTACAAAGATCCCTGATCGGAACCAGCCGAACGCCGATGTTATGCAGCTTGTCTACCGTCGGCTCAGCAATGAGACATGGGGAAGGTGGTGTTTGATACTGGATAGCGCCGATGAACCTGACGTATTATTCGGGGTGAGCGGAAATAGCCATGAAGGGCGATCATTGGCGACATATCTACCACAAAGTCGAAATGGATCCATCCTTCTCACCACACGCAGCAAAGATCTGGCCTACAGACTGACTAGCGATCATCAAGCCATGATCGAAATTGGCCCAATGGCGGAGCCAGATGCCTTGAAGCTCCTGGAGAACAGACTGGGATCGCTGTACGATGCAAGTGCAGGAGCGGATCTAGCACAGGCTCTTGACTTTGTCCCACTCGCCATCAGCCAAGCGGCAGCTTACATACGATCGCGGGCGCCGCGGACATCGCTTGAGAAGTACCTGTCCGAGTTTCAAGAGAGCGAGAAGAAGAGAATAAGGCTTCTTGGACATGATTCTGGCGACCTACGACGAGATGGGGGCGCATCAAATGCTATTCTTACAACTTGGCAGTTATCATTCAACTACATCCGCTCCAAGAGACCTCCTGCGGCAGACCTGCTCTCACTTATGAGCTTCTTTAACCGACAAGGCATCCCTGAGTGGCTCCTCAAGTCCCCTAGAAGCGCTATCGGCAATGCACCTGCAAGTGTAGATGAGGGAACAGATTCGGAATCCGACAGCGATTATAGTGAGACAGACGGCGAATTTGAAGATGATGTGGCAATGCTTAGAGACTATTGCCTGGTTACCATTGGCGAAGGAGGAGATATGTTTGAGATGCATGGGCTTGTGCAACTATCGACGAGGAAGTGGCTTGAGGCTAGTCATCTTCAGGAAACTTTCAAGGATCAGTATGTTGCACTAATGGCGGAATGGTTTCCAACTGGAGACTATAAGAACTGGGGAACTTGCCAGAGATCTTTCCACACGCGGAAGCAGCAGCCAAACTTCATCTAAAGAACAGTAGTGCGAAAGAAGTCTGGGCAGGCCTTTTATGCCATGCAGGATGGTATGCCTTGGAGCAAGGGATATACGGCATTGCGGAAAAGATGCTTTATAAAGCGAAGAAGACGCATGAAGAGACGCTAGGAAGAGAAGATGAGGTCACTCTTCGCAGTGTTTCAATCCTTGCATCGACATACAGTAAGCAGGGCCGATGGGAGGAGGCAGAGAAGCTGGAGGTGCAAGTGATGGAGACGAGCAAGAGCAAGCTGGGGGCAGATCATCCTTCTACGCTAACCAGCATGGCCAATCTTGCATCAACATTTTGGAACCAGGGCCGATGGGAGGAGGCAGAGAAGCTGGACGTGCAAGTGATGGAGACGAGCAAGAGCAAGCTGGGGGCAGATCATCCGGATACGCTGACCAGCATGGCCAATCTTGCATCAACATTTTGGAACCAGGGCCGATGGGAGGAGGCAGAGAAGCTGGAGGTGCAAGTGATGGAGACTCGCAAGAGCAAGCTGGGGGCAGATCATCCGGATATGCTGACCAGCATGGCCAATCTTGCATCAACATTTTGGAACCAGGGCCGATGGGAGGAGGCAGAGAAGCTGTTTGTGCAAGTGATGGAGATAAGCAAGAGCAAGCTGGGGGCAGATCATCCGGATACGCTGACCAGCATGGCCAATCTTGCATCAACATACAGGAACCAGGGCCGATGGGAGGAGGCAGAGAAGCTGGAGGTGCAAGTGATGGAGACGAGCAAGAGCAAGCTGGGGGCAGATCATCCTTCTACGCTGACCAGCATGGCCAATCTTGCATCAACATACAGGAACCAGGGCCGATGGGAGGAGGCAGAGAAGCTGGAGGTGCAAGTGATGGAGACGAGCAAGAGCAAGCTGGGGGCAGATCATCCTTCTACGCTGACCAGCATGGCCAATCTTGCATCAACATACAGGAACCAGGGCCGATGGGAGGAGGCAGAGAAGCTGGACGTGCAAGTGATGGAGACTCGCAAGAGCAAGCTGGGGGCAGATCATCCTTCTACGCTGACCAGTATGGCCAATCTTACATCAACATACAGGAACCAGGGCCGATGGGAGGAGGCAGAGAAGCTGGACGTGCAAGTGATGGAGACGAGCAAGAGCAAGCTGGGGGCAGATCATCCTTCTACGCTGACCAGCATGGCCAATCTTGCATCAACATTTTGGAACCAGGGCCGATGGGAGGAGGCAGAGAAGCTGGAGGTGCAAGTGATGGAGACTCGCAAGAGCAAGCTGGGGGCAGATCATCCGGATATGCTGACCAGCATGGCCAATCTTGCATCAACATACAGGAACCAGGGCCGATGGGAGGAGGCAGAGAAGCTGGAGGTGCAAGTGATGGAGACGAGCAAGAGCAAGCTGGGGGCAGATCATCCTTCTACGCTGACCAGCATGGCCAATCTTGCATCAACATACAGGAACCAGGGCCGATGGGAGGAGGCAGAGAAGCTGGAGGTGCAAGTGATGGAGACGAGCAAGAGCAAGCTGGGGGCAGATCATCCGGATACGCTAACCAGCATGGCCAATCTTGCATCAACATACAGGAACCAGGGCCGATGGGAGGAGGCAGAGAAGCTGGACGTGCAAGTGATGGAGACTTTCAAGAGCAAGCTGGGGGCAGATCATCCTTCTACGCTGACCAGCATGGCCAATCTTGCATCAACATTTTGGAACCAGGGCCGATGGGAGGAGGCAGAGAAGCTGGAGGTGCAAGTGATGGAGACTCGCAAGAGCAAGCTGGGGGCAGATCATCCTTCTACGCTGACCAGTATGGCCAATCTTGCATCAACATTTTGGAACCAGGGCCGATGGGAGGAGGCAGAGAAGCTGGAGGTGCAAGTGATGGAGATAAGCAAGAGCAAGCTGGGGGCAGATCATCCTTCTACGCTGACCAGCATGGCCAATCTTGCATTAACATACAGGAACCAGGGCCGATGGGAGGAGGCAGAGAAGCTGGAGGTGCAAGTGATGGAGATAAGCAAGAGCAAGCTGGGGGCAGATCATTCTTCTACACTCTAGGGCATGGAGGAGTTTAGAATGCTACTTTTTCTATTAGATATTGGAGTAACGTATATGATAAGCGAGTGGGCCAAACAAGCGAGTGGGCCACTTATACTATACAGCTAAAAGTAATAATTGTAACGGTCCGGATCAATTCCCAAGGGATATATCAGGAAGGCCTGGTTTATGTTGGCAGATAGAATAGGGTGTTACGGTTGTTCTGAGCAAAGAGAAGTGTTACGTCGCTT
This sequence comes from Thelonectria discophora, assembly GCA_911649645.1. Taxonomy (NCBI): domain Eukaryota; kingdom Fungi; phylum Ascomycota; class Sordariomycetes; order Hypocreales; family Nectriaceae; genus Thelonectria; species Thelonectria discophora. The sequence goes on along the minus strand of CAJVRK010000008.1, from coordinate 2,853,769 downwards.
GATGTATCAATCACAGGAGGTAGTAGGCGGAGGTGATTGAGGTAAAGCAGTTGTATTGAAAGCTGAAATGGCTCGGTGGCTACTTCCTATGGTATGTCTGTGGTTTAAATACTAGCTATTTGCTCTAGTCGAGGCAGGTCGAGTCGATCCGATTTGGTTCGACATGCATGGTCGAACGGAGTCGAATGGACGGCGTTCGACATGCATATCTAGGGTAAGGCCCATTGGACATAAGTGGGTCTACAGGGGTTTTGCCGTGGTTGACCGCCTGGTCCCTACGGGGTCGCGGCCTAGGCCGTGACAATCACTGCTGGATCACCATGATCCCTTATGATCCACCCTGGTTGGTCACGTGGTTTCTGTTCTGCCAGTGCGGACCGCTCGGTCCGGGCCGTGGCTTGCATGGGTTGTGACAATGCGGTGCAATAGGAACTTATGCCAAGGCACTTATTGCTACCGCGACGAGCTCAGAAAGCAGTTTAAGCTAGATATAAGCATTCTAGCCAAGCTGGTTAAGTATCATAAAGAGGGTAACAAGCTGGGAACTCAGGGATATGCCACCTTGCATTTGGATATAGTCCTTGATGTATCGGTACAACTGAGTATATTGAAAACTAGCTGGGCGACTGCAACGAGTGTTTTGAGGAGAAACACAATACAACAACACAACCACACAAGGGCCGGCAGTCAACTGTAGGGTAGGTCGTAAGAGAAGAGAGAGCCGAAGGGAGAGGGACGCAAATGGAGGGATGAGGCGCCGGAGGAAGGTCTGATCCAATAGAAACAAAGAGGGACCAATTGATCAGTCAATAAGAATCAACAATAATAATAATAAAAGCTAGTAAAAAGGATCAATAAAAACTAAGGGGGAAAAGTTGTATGCCTCCTTGTCTTCAGACGGGGAAACGATCCCTCTTTCTGCCTCCAGCAACCACAGTTCCAAAGCTTAGACCATCTTCCAATCGGGGCAACCAATTAAAATCATCCACTAGCCACAGCACTAGCCACAGTGGTTCAAATTCACTGGACTCACGAAAATCCCACCACAACATTAGCCTCTAGAGCCGTTTCTGGCTTTTGTTATGCCCCATGTTGCCATAGTACACACTGTCCGTCAGCACGCACGGTACCTGTTGAATAGCTTCGTGTGCACCGTCAATCGTGTGATCAATTCGTCTGTGTTGTGTTGTCTCTCTGTCCTTTCTTCTCGCTTCTTCATGTTCGCCTTGCCCCTTTTTCCACTGGCGACCGCGCGCGGTCGCGACCAGTCATATGACCTTCCACATCATTCATCATGATGCCTTAGGCACCAACTTCTGGACTAATTACATGATCCAATTCAACAGTACCAGCCACAATGCGTCACAGGGATATGGTCTGTGCGGAGTAAAGTTTTTATAATGAGTGGGCGGTGTTCGCGGCCGTCGCTGTAAGTTACTGTAAGTAATCTCATGATTATTGCTACGGATACACAGGTAACTAACTCTTTCATTAGGCGCTTAAGTTTTGTCTCCACGCCCCTGCCCACTGAGCAGTCATTTGGTGGTGTGGTTTGTTTTAAAAAAAAAAAAAATTGCATCCACGGGGCTGTCGAGCCCTGATTTTACTCTCGCCTGATTGTTCTGTCCGTCTTGTCGTGATGTTGGTCGTGAAACCGTGGTTATCATATCGGCCACGGGTAAGAGTTCATCTGCAGTCGTAAACAACGTGAGGCTAGTCTCTAGTAAGTGGTGTCCCCAGCACTGAGCGTCGCGAGCGTGCAGCTCAATAGGATGCCTTCATTGCTGGCGACCCTACCTTGAAGGAGGGCCTCGGCATGTACCTGGAGCTGACTGACATCCCTGTGCTTCGTTGCGGCCCGCAGGACTCCCATCTTCTCGTGTCCCACGGCTTCAGACTGATACCCGCCTGCGTTGAGGGACTCTCAAGAAGACTGACCCTCTCGGACCTAGGCAATGCCTGTGGTGGTGGAAGGCAGGACTGGAAGGTGCCCTCAGAGGTGTAGGAAGTCGCAGAGAGTGTATTCGAACGAACCAGAAGGGGCCAGACGAACTTGGCTCTGTCAAGCACCGACACCACCGTCTTCTTCTGTGTATTCAATCTATCTCTTCCTACTTACCGACAACGCGATGGCCATTGATTGCCACGTCCAACACTCCATACACGATATATTGCACTCTGCGCTCTCAATCCTGACTTCCCACAGGCGTGGTCGATGGTCGATGAATCTCCGCCTCTTTTTCAAGACCCATCTCCCCATGCCGACTGACGAGGACGGCCTCTTAAGCTGGGGACACAAGTACGAATGCCGCCCCCCCTGACAAGCAAGCTACGACGCAGCAGCATCACCGGCACTTCCTTGCCTCATCAACCGCTCCTAGTTTGGGTCTCTCTTCTCGACTAAGAGCGGAGTGGTGGGATTGAATATTACCTTTGCGAACAAGGAAATAATCCTCAGCTTTCTCTAATCTTCGGCGGAAAATAAGGGTAGCCCCAGCCGCCGACGGGAGCCCTGAATATGCACTACGCCCAGCTCTGCTACCGACGCATTCGACATCGAACGAAACACGATCAAGGAAGACGATGAGAACCTTCTGTCAGTTGCTTAGTATACCTTTTCCGCACATGGCACCATTCCGATCGAAAATACTCGAGATTGATCCCTCTGTGAACTTCCACAATGTCTGATGGAGGCTCGCCCCTAATCCACACGCATCGATACATGGCAACTTCTAAGACCAGAGGCGACGTTAACCTGGTGCCATCTTGTCTTAGACATGAGCATAGGCCGTTATGCTGTCTTTCCAGTACGTGCCCCAAGATCATTGAAATCGAACATGTTCGACTGATGGGTGTCTTGTCACTCTCCAGGACCATCGGATATGAAGCTTTCAGGATCATCGTTTTACCGCAACCAGTCTTGTCGCCTCACCGCAACAAGACCCGCCATAACAACACTTTGCCCGGCGTGGAACACATTATTCGTTGAACTCGGTCCCACAATGAAGAAACACCAACATCGGCGATGCTCGGGGCATGTCAAGCGCGACTAAGCGGGTGGCCTCACAACATGATGTCAGTACTCACCTTGAGCGATAGCGGAACTATGGGTAGAACAAGTGGACGCGAGAGGGGCGCAAAGAATGGGTGTTGATTGAGGGGCGTTGGTGGATGAGCGTTGATGGATGGGTGTTGGTGGGAGCTGTATGACGGGAGTTGGAGACGGGAGCTGTAAGAACTGGAAGGATATGAAGGGGGCTTGTACGAGGTGACTTGCGCGAAGGGGAATTGTATATATGGGAGTTATGTGTGCTAGTAGAGGTGTTTGAATGGTGCTCTGCGAAATGACAGAGTGTGTCAATGGGAACAAATCTGGGTGACAACGTCTGGTGCACAATTTCGAAACTAAGTGACTCTCAGACTGTTCAACCTTTTCTTTACATCTCGCCTTGGCAAAGTTGCTATCATTGCTTTTCCAGATAATATCTTGCCTCCACCCTAAATGGTATTCGTAGATGTACTATTTGTCACGTATCTCGACCTGGATGTCCTACCCGGTGCCTTGCGCATTTCTTAAACTCGGTTTTACTTCTCTACTCTTTTCTGGGTGCATAGCTAGCAAGGTCGTGAACCAGGCCAGTACCCGTTTCTCTTCTTTGCTGCCAACAGTCAAATTAAGCTGGCGATGCATTGACTGTGTAGTTCTTCGAGACTGGTTTGGCAATACCAGAAGGAGTAGAGCTGGGCTTCAGAAGGGAGCTTCTTAAATGGGGACGACGGGGGTAAGGAGTGTCGGGAGATTCAGGGTTGGATAGTTCTTGGTCATTGTGGTATTCAGGCGTACCTGGTCGTCATCAACCAAGCTCGCAGCGGCGGCCAGGGACGATGCTCCCGTTGTCTGGGCTGTCTGAAAGAGACCACAAGTCGTGTCTGTTGTGTCTGCTCACCATGTCAGAGTCTTGATCTCAAAGATTCTTCCCTCTGACCGCATTTCTGAAGTGATGGCGAGGCCCAAGGCGTCCTCGTTGGAGATGTCGGTCACTTAAGCCTGAGCGTCCGACTGTATGGGATGCAGCGTTCCTAGTCCCTAACGTGGACGTACATCAGTCGAAACACACTGATGCAGCGTGTCATGAACAATGTCCACTATAAACCTATTATTTACGGAACACTTGGGAGTTGGAATTTGGTGGAGGCTTGCCATTTTGTGCCAAGGCGGAGGGTATTGCCTTAGTATTGGGTGATTGAGCTGATTTCTTTAACGCCGTCTTTCGGCTGTATTACGACAGTCCGAGAGCAATGGGCAATACTCGTTCCCATGAGACCATATTTGATTTTGTTCTTGTCGCTAGGTAGGCTTCCCGGAACCTTGATGAATCTTGACGAGTTCTCCTATCGCGTCCGCGATTCTTTCGGTTGACTTTAAAAGGATCATAGCTGGAAGCAGGTACCCAAAAGGACACGGCAGACAAAGCCAGGCATGTACTCGTAATTGGCATCTGGCTTCACCTCCATTCTGACACATGATTGGGTCAAAGTTAATGCTCCCCGACGCGTTTGCTCCCTCAAATGACGAGCCACTCAGGAGCTCAAGGAAGGGGCCAAGGAGAAACCAGAGTTCATGTAGAGAATAGACAATCTAGGTCCAGAGAATGTGACCCCCCCGGCAGGGCAGGACCCCGACGCCTACTTGCCTGCCGTGTCTGTTATTTACTTTCCCTCTCGAGAAGAATTTTCCTTGTCTTCTTTTCCTCTTTACCAAAATTCTGTTCTGTTGCCGTAAGTCGATGCCCTCATGGCTACCGGTTTCTCTACTGCCTGATTGGCATGACAGTCTTCACATGAAGCTTTTCATCAAGAGGCCAGGCAGTTCCTTCGGGAAACGGACCGTCGTTGCTCCCGCACACTCTGACTGCCCCCCTCGTGTCGCTCATCTCTATCTTGTCACTCAGTCTGACGCCTATGCTAACGTTTGGGCTTTATATTCTTATTCCACAGCTTTCATGTAAGTAACATTCTCCTATGCCAGAACGGCTGCTTGAAAATAGTAGTTGGCAAATGATGACAGTGCTGACAGTTCATAGCAGCAATAGCAGCAACAAGAACAACAGCAGTAGCACCAACAACCACAAGTAAGTCTCGACTGTCCAGATACCCTGGGTTTCAATAATTAACATGTTGAAATAGTGTCGAGCCGCTTCCCCGCCGCCACCAACATTACCATCAACTTGGTTGGGGCGACGCCCGAGGCGATCCGGGCAGTGGTGGTGGCTGCGAGGGCCCCTCTCTCGCAGCCGGCGAAGAAGAGAAGAAGAAGAAAGGGCGGAAAGGCGCTCGTCGTCCGGCCCTCGAACGAGGGCGTATCAAAATACGCCCGGCGGCGCTGCAGCCTCCGCCGCAGCCGCGCCCGCGGTGCCCCCCCCTCATCGCCGGCCTTCTCCCGGCCCCGGCCCCCGTTGCTGTTGCCGTCCCCGCGGCACCAACACGGCCACCACGACCACCACCAGCACCGACAACGGCGCCGAGGAGGACGCTAACTTGGAAAGCAGCCCTCCCCCGGCCTCCTCTCGAGCCTCGTCTTCCCGGGGTCCTCGTGGCCGACCATTGTTTGGCCGGCGATTGTTTTTTGCTCGTCTGCAAAAAAAAAAGAAAGAAAATGTATGAGGCCGTGGGTCGAAAGCAGGTGGTCAGGCGTTATGCACACATAAGCCATTTAGCTGAATGGGCAACGGATGGACACTTACGAGGTATCACGCGTCCTCATCATCAACGATTCTGAGGTAAATGATCCGTAACCAGCCGCGGGGTTTCAGCAAGAGGACACCCGAGCCTGGTCGTGCTGTCAAGCCGTACTCGGGAATATAAGTAATCGCTCCATCGTTAAATTAGGCATCCCTGATTCTAGAGATGCATTAGGCCGAGCATTAAGGCCGCACATTTCCATTTACGCATGCACTCCTTTCCTCCTACACCCACAAGCGGCAAGTCATTGTCATCTACAGAGTACACTTAGCCACGACTCCCTTGGAGGCCATCATATACCTCAAGTATCCCTTTATCACCCCACCACCCCTCCCTTTTAACGCAATGGCTGAAGAGGCCTTTAATTGGTTCCCGGGGAAATACCAAGACTGCTACGACGGGAGGTATCCGGATTGAAAAATACCTAGGTAGGGAGCGAAGGACGGGAGTGACCAATCATACCTCAATGTCGACCAAGATTGTACGCCAGAGTCGTGATTGAGCCCATTGCCGCGGATGGTCGAGATGCCGGTGGAGTACCTGCAGTAGTAGTTTAATTCATGCAGTAGGTAGTCGAATCGCAACTTGTCCTTCTCTTCACACCGTCAAACCAAAACAAACCCGATTTACTCTTTGCAGCCCAGCAATTCTCTTCACCATGACATCCCGCCTCTTTTCGCCCATCAAGGTCGGCGCCCTCGACCTGCAGCACCGCGTCGTCATGGCGCCGTTGACTCGCAAGCGAGCCTCGGCTGAAACTGCCGTCCCCGCAAGCTTTGCGGCAAAGTACTATGCCCAGCGAGCCTCGAGTATGTTGGCTGAGGCCTTTGGTTTTGGATGCAGTATCTAATTCTATTTTTGCCGTTAGCTGGTGGCTTGCTCATCTCCGAGGGAACCTTTATTGCCGAGGAGGCTGGTGGTTATATCGGCGTTCCAGGTGCGTTGGGAAGGTCTTGTCACGTAGACAGGACTGATGATTGCTCGTGAGAACAGGAATATACTCCCCGGCCCAGATTTCAGCGTGGAAAACCATCACGGATGCAGTTCACGCCAATGGGGGCCACATCTTCTGCCAGCTCTGGGCTCTGGGGTAAGTCAACAGACGGTTTCCTGAGAAATAAATGGCTGCTGAACTCGTCACCAGCCGAACCGCTGATTCAAATGTTGTGCCTGTCGTCTGGGGAGCTGGATCGATTCCCCTAGTAGCCCAAGGGCCCAATCCTATGCGCACCGATGACCCCTCGCTCGTCAAGTTGACCGTCATGACAGAAGCCGTTATTGATAGATTTGTCGGCCACTACCGCCAGGCCGCGCTGAATGCAATCGAGGCGGGATTTGACGGCGTGGAGATCCACGGCGCCAACGGCTATGTGAGTGCCTGTTCCTGGTTGATATGACACGCGACTAATCTTGATATCCAGCTGGTCGACCAATTCGTACGCTCCCGCAAGTACACACTGGGAACTTTGGGCTGACAAGACACAGCTTCAAAGCGCATCCAACGACCGCACCGATTCGTATGGCGGCAGCGTCGAGAACCGCCTGCGCTTCCCGCTGCGCGTCCTAAATGCCGTGTGCGACGCCGTTGGCCCCGAGCGCGTCGGCATCCGCATGTCGCCCTTCAGCCGATTCCAGGGCATGCGAGAACCGGACCCCCTTGCGCTCTTCGTCCCGTGGGCAAAGGCCATTGTCGCGGCTCAGCCGACTTTGGCCTACGTGCACGCGACCGAGGCTCGAGCATGGGGATCGAAGGACGCCTCTGAGGAGATTCCGGCCGAGGAGCGGCTGGATGCGATCCGCGACGTGGTCCGGGGTGCGGGCGTGAACTTTGTCGTGGCCGGGGGCTATCTGCCGGCGTCGGCGGTGCAGCACGCCAGCGAGACGGACGATCTCGTTGCGTTTGGGCGATACTTCATAGCGAATCCTGATCTACCGGCCAGGATCAAGAACGATTGGCCGCTGCACATGTATGACAGGAAAACGTTTTATACCACAACGGAGGAGGGATACACCGAGTAAGTGCTGATGCTGGATGATGCTTTGGAATGTTGCCTGCTGACTGGTATTGAACAGCCTCGCTGCTTATTCTGCTCCAGCACGATTGTGAATGTCGTCTTGGTGTGGGTAGATGACGAGACGCAGGTATTTCAGATGGTGGAGGTTGAAAATCAACCGTTCAGATGGCGGGTGTAGACGATGACCTGCATGGACGTTGAGAAGGTGCTTCCTGCTGTTCCACTGCCTCCGTCGAGAAGAAAATTTTCAGGGACAGCATCCAAGGAAGGAGCTCCTCAAGCCTCAAGGGAGAAAGAACTCCGCAGATGCCACCTCACCAATGCAGATAGATTCCTCATCAACGGCCTCGTTCTTTTGCATCTTTCCAATCTGTCCGACAATTTTACGGAGTATTCGTACTTCGTAACGCCTTAATGCCGAAGGTTCAAGTTCCTGACCTGGCGCCCGCACGGGCCAATCCCGCCCAACTCAGACCCGATATCCATCCAATTCCGCCGGCTTTCTCCTCGAGGTCGACAACCAACAGTCATGACCGCAGCAGCAGCTGCTTTGAGCAAATGCGCGTATTCGACACGGCTCAACTCCATCCCGTCATCGCAGTCGCTCTTCGGCTCCCGACGCCCGCAAGAGGATTCTTAAGCTGACTCTGACAACAACAACACATCCAAGACCAAACACCGCGCGTCACCTCCTCGCTCTCATCCCTTCTTGCAGATCCCGGACTTCGGCCTTTTACAACTGCGGAAAGCATCCAACCCATGCCTGATTCACGAATGGAGCGAAAACCCGCCCAGGCCAAATCCGCACGTGGCGGCATCAGGCGGCAAACAAGGGCAAAATCCAAGGTGGGTTGCTTGGTTGCTTGGCCTTCCCGCCCTCGCGCTTCCAGCTAAGTCCCGACCTCCGACTTTTGCACCCGAATTTGCCGCCCAAAGCGGTATGGTGCTTGGACAGAATGTCCGTCTCCAGCTGGTCACCCCCGCGTAGATCAGCTTCTGGGCTGAATCCTTAGCGCGAAGCTCCGTCCCTCCGATCTCCACGGGAATAGGCTCGCTGCAAGAGTCCGAGTCGTCAATTGTACCAGCATCGTGGGAACTTGGCCCCTGGGAATGTGGTTTTTCTTTCCCTGGTCGCTCATGGAGGGGGTCTGTTGTTCGTACTTATGTGCCCTGGCCCCGTCGTCTGGAGCAATTTTCGTTCCTGGTTCTGAGTCCAGACACGCAAGCTCGACCACTTACAACTGTCTTCCATCTCCTTATCTTCTACGGGGGACGGCAACAAGAATCTTCACACACATCGGACCACAAACAAGGACGTTGCTTCAACTTGAAGCCGAACTCAAATCATCATGTCGTCACAATCCACCACAGGACAGAGCAGTTATGCTGCATCTGTAAGTCACCACTTGCCACTCTGTCAACCTCCCTCGACTCAGCTCCCTAACACGATGCCTCACAACCACAGGGCCCTCCATATATCCCCCAGACTGCAAGTCTCGGCGGCCGTCCAACCGTCAAGGTCGACGACCCCATCAGCGCCGTCATCCTCGCCCTCTTCGTCACGGGAGCCGTCCTCAACATGACCATCTTCCAGCTCAACCGTCGTCGATCTCACAAGTTTGTCCTCTCGGCCCTGCTCTTCGGTTTCTGCATGGCCCGCATCACGGCTAATGTGCTCCGCATCGCTTGGGCCTCCAACCTGACAAACGTCTCCCTCGCCATTGCTGCCGGTGTCATGGTCAACGCCGGCGTCGTCCTCCTCTTCATCGTCAACCTCATCTTCGCCCAGCGCATCTTGCGAGCATACCACCCGCACATTGGCTGGAGCAAGCCCGCCACCTTGGCCTTTCGCTTCCTCTTCTTCAGCATCGGCGCCAACCTCGTCATGGTCATCGTCGCCGTCGTGTACATGTTCTACACCCTCAACGTCACCACGCGCCAGCGCCTCCGTAAGATCCAGCTCACGGCCACGACGTACCTCGCCGTGCTGGCCTTCCTCCCCATCGTCGTCGTCGCCCTCTGTCTCGCCCTCCCCCGCAAAGCCCCCATGGACAAGTTCGGCCAGGGCCGCATGCGCACCAAGGTCCGCCTCCTCGTCTTCACCGCGGCCCTCCTCACCCTCGGCGCCGGCTTTCGTGCCGGCGTCGCCTACGAGATCCGCCCGGCGACGGACCCGGCCTGGTTCCACCACAAGGCCTGCTTCTACGTCTTCAACTACGTCGTCGAGCTCCTCGTCGTCTTCTCCTACGCCCTCTCCCGCTTCGACAAGCGGTTTCACATCCCCGACGGCAGCAGCGCCCCCGGCGACTACTCCAGCAGCATCGACTCGGCCCGCGACGGTGATCGCGTCTTCCGCGTTAACACCGAGTCCGAGGTCTTTGGCGACGACGAGCCCCCTAAGCCGGAAGAGGAGCACCATCTCAAGGAGCGTCCTCAGCACGAGGGTGCGTAGGTCTGATCTCATCCGCTCCTTTTTGCTTCTTTCTATCCCCAACAACTAGCAACTATTTCATATTGTAATTAGAAGCGCTATGGCATGGAGTTTAGCCTGAGCGAAGTACATATGTACTGGGCAACTTGTGTGTATTTCTTGTATATCCCACTGGAACACAAAAAGAGATTTGAATTGGGACATGTTTGTCTATTTGTTGACAACTGTGGTTGAAGGAGTTGACTGGACGGAAACGAGTTATGATATATTACCCTTACCCGCTTGATAAAGGTGACCTCGCGGTCGTTTGTAGCCATATACCTTAGACTGTAGTCCGTATCAACTTGATATTCACTACCTGCGAACAGTGCTGGCCCTTGAGCTCAATATCTGAGGCGACACCCCTTAATCATGCGAGATATCATTATTTCGTTACCTAGACTCGCTTCTTAAAGCACAACCGAGTTTGGTCGTCAGATGCTCGGGGTCACGCAACAACGTCATTGCATACTCGTTTACGCAAGCCACTAGCTAAAACCTCACACAACTCCCAACAAAAAAGTTCATGCAAAACTTCGTTTATTTCTTCCCCTCTGCAGCGTCGTCACGGTACCGCTTCTAGAAGCTTTAGGAGGCAAAAGTTACAGTAGAATAAAGAATCGCATCCTCTCTACCCCAGAACGGACGGCAATGCGCCCCCACGTTTGCGAGGGAGGACGATTGCCCCCCCCCCTCTCTGATCGTGCCGTTTAGTTTGATTTTCACAATATTTTTTCGAGCACTCGCCACACGATGAGGGGTGCGGGCCCGTCCATCCTGCGCCGGGATTCTCTATTGCCCGGTTGGTCTTTCGGTAAATCGTACAAGAACAAGCACATTTTTTCGGCGCTGGGTAGGTCGTTGGTCGCGACAGGGTCGGAAGATTGAGCTTGGTTTGAACAAGGGTATACGGAGCAGGATTAGAGGAAGTAGTCGGGAGTTCCTGGGCCAGTTAGCACGCGTCAATCGAGGTCGCCCGCGAGACTTACGCCTTGAGACCATGGGCTCGCCTGCCCTTGGGCAAGGGTCGAATTGCAAGCTGCACCAATTAGCACCGTCCGGTATCGAGAGTGCACGAAACTTACAAGGTGTACTTTAAGTGCTCGTCAATCTCCATAATGGCGGCTTGGTTACCACATCGGTAGCAATAGTTGGGAGCTGTGATTCGTCAGCGTAAGCTCCCCACGAGTTACCAGACCATCACGAACCCGAGAAAATGGTCACCACGTTCCGGTCTTGGGACCAGTTGTAACCCTCCATGACCAGCTGATGGGCTCGCGCGATGAGGGTCAAGCCATTGTTATGGTTAAATGCCTCTGAAATGTCCTGTCCAAAGGTGTACCCCGCACCACGGGGCGAGATTCCCCAACCGCAGCGGTCATCGGGATCTGACCAGAGGAGATCGCACATGGGGCCCTCGTGGGGGACCTCCTGGATGCGGTCCAGGGCACGGATGTTATCCAGCGTGTCAATGCTGGGGGAGAGACCGCCGTGGAGACAAAAGATCTGGTTGTCGATGAGGGCGGTGAGAGGGAGGTAGTCGAAGAGGTCGGTGAAGTACTTCCAGACGTTGGCGTTGCCGTACTTTCGGAGGCACTCGTCGTAGAAGCCGTAGACTTGGGTGATCTGACGGGACTCGTGATTTCCGCGGAGGATGGTGATGCGCTGGGGGTATCGGATCTTGAGGGCGACGAGGAGAGTGACTGTCTCGACCGAGTAGTATCCTCGATCAACGTAATCGCCTGGAAACCGAGTCAATGGCGAATACGGGGGGATATGTCATTGCGGGCAGTGCGTACCCATGAAGAGATAGTTCGTGTCGGGGTTGGGGCCACCAATCTTGAATAGCTCCATGAGGTCGTGGAACTGGCCGTGGATATCACCACAGACAGTGACGGGGCATTTCTGGAAAAACCGGTCAGGTCGGGGGGCTTAGCTGAGGTGTGCGCATGCGAGACGTACCACTGGCTGCACATTTGACTCTTCCTGCAAGACTTCTCGCGCCTGTATCCGCATCAGCATTGCCCTTGGGGAGAATCACGCGAGACGCCAGAACCGCGAGCTGGCCAGGAAGGATGGGCGACGAGCTCGTCGGCGAGAAGCACAACGACACCCGAATCACCCTCCCAGCAGCCGCACCGCCCTGTTCATCCCATCGATGCATCTCACCTTGTCGCAGAGCCTCTGGACATCGTTCTCGGCAAGTTGCTTGCACGCCATCAAGCTCTCGATCCATCCGTCGAGGGTGGGGATGGTGGTGGGCTCGAAGTTGAGCACGGGGGAAGCTTCGGCGGGTGCTCGCCCGACGTCCTCCATATTGGTGTCCATGATATTCGAGGTGCGGCGTGGATTTAAGGGTATAGGGTCAAAGGGGTGGGAGAGAAATGACGTTGGCGGGCGGTAGGATGTTGACGTTGCGGTCACGCTTGAATCGCGAGCGGTGGGGCACGAGGCACAAAGGCGGGCGTCAGGGGGGACGCCGGAGGGGTTGAATGCGTAAAAAAAACGAGAGCGTTTCGAGATACAAAAGGGTCAGTGCTAGCAGGCGTTGAACCAGTCGAGGGAACGATGATGTTTTTGCTTTTTTGGGAGGGGGTGGTGCTTTTCGCGCGGTTTGCTTCCAACGACGGAGTTTGGGGAGGATGTTGTTTTTCGAGAGATGAGAGGGAGGTGAGGGAGAGGGAGGGATGGGGATGGAGCGGAATGGGTTTGTTGGACAGCTTTCCAGGTTCAGCCTTGGGTCTGGAGATTGCTCCCCAAGCCGCTTTCGTTTGGGGAGGACTGTGCGCGCACTGTGGCCGTGTGGCGGGAGGAGCGTTTAGACTCCGCTACTGGTGGGCGGGTTCCGCCACAGTTAGTCCCGATGGGGAATCCGTGAGCTGGCAATCAGAGCTGGCGCTTAAAAAACCCTGCTCCGCTGTGGCGCTGGCACCAGTGAGATCTCGCCAACCCCAGGCTCGAACAACACCACACAGTGTCCATGGCTGTCTTGCATCGCATTCGCCTCCACCAGTTAACTAGGTTTCAAGGATATGAGCGGCAGCACGAGAGGTTCGACTCGCAAAGCGGACGAAGGACGTGTGTATCGAGTGTATTAATAGACGAACATGCTGCAGATTGGGCGCAAGCGCGTACACTGTTTTCCAGTTCGTCCGTTGACTGGCCACTCGCATTCCAAGCCAAAGCATAGCATTAGTACGTACAACAGGTTAACTCGCTCGCTTCAATTACTTCAATGGCCGTGACTAAACCATCCATAAACTAGATGCTTTCGCCCAATGACCCAAAATCATCCAACATTCCTTCTCATGCCAGCATCACCAACTCAAATAACACCCACCCTCAGCTCACCAAGCCACAGCTCACGATAAGCCCAATCCAACTGGAGGCGCCTCCGCCGCCGCCGGCCCGTCGACGAGATCCCGCCCGACCAGATTCATAAAATCCAGCCCGACCTCGGACAGCTTCTTGGCGTGCTCCTTTGCCCGTTCCATGCACTGCACCCATACGGGACCGCCGGGCTCGGTGCTGCTGAGCTGCCTCGCCAGGATCACGTTGAAGGCTTCCACCTCTTCCTTGGCCCACTTGACGCATGCGCTCATCATGGGCGGCGGGAAGCACGACTGGAAGCACTGCACCGTGTTGTGGATGATCATGAAGTAGACAAAGGAAACCTCCCAGATGTATAAGTGCAGATCGCCTTGGAAGATGCATTGCCTACCACCCGTGTTAGCTCTCATCTCAACCTCACGTCTTGGGCTACCAACCTCGATCGCTTATGGATCGTGGTGCTTCGAGCAGCGAGGTACGCCTCTCTGGCCTTGTCCTCGAAGCCCAGCCGGGTCAACCAGCTGACGTTGCGCCGCGCCTTGGAGTGCTGGTTGTGCGTCGTCTCTAGCCCGCGGACCACCATGTCGGCCAGCCGGGCGCACCGCTCCTCTACCTTGAAGTTGATAAAGTCCTGGGCCACCGCGTTGTTCTTCAGCCCCCGGGCCAAGCCCTTGAGTTTCTCGACGCGGGCCACGGCGGGCTCGAACTTTTGCAGCGCAATGTCAATGTCGAGCTCGTCAATCTGGCTCTCCACCCAGCGGAGGTTCTGCTGCTTCCCGTCCACTTCGATGAGCATGTCCTTGATGTCCGACAGCGTCGCCAGCAGGTCCGTCTTTTGCAGCAGGCCGGGGTCGCGCGAGGCAAAGTAGTTAATCGTCTCCCGAGCCTTGTTGTTGGCCTCCATCTCGGACCGGAGGCCCTTGCGGAGCCCCTCGACGGCCTTGCGGACGTTGAGCAGCAGGCTCTTCTTCTCGGCGTCTTCTGGTTTCTCCGTCCGGTAGATGAAAGATTCCTGACCGACGCCTCGAACCATGATGGCATCGGCGAGCTTGTTCCTGTTCCCGCTCGACGACTCTCCCGTGCTCAGCATGTCAATGACCTCAATGTCAAGCAGAGGCCAGCATCGATCGGCCACCATCTTCATCATGGGGCCTCGGGCGTCGGCGGGAGAGACGTCCGTCTTGCGCTTCTTACGCGAGGCGATCAAAAGGTGATCGTTGAGCAGGAAGATCTGCATGGCCCGGCGGGACTTGTACGTCGCATTGTCCAGCTCGATCCAGGGACCGGCGTTCTGCACCACGTGGCGACCCGAGGCGTTGGGCAGGAACTTTTGTGACCCCTCCACGTTCTTGTACAAAGCTTGCATCTGCGAGTTCCAGAGTGCGCTTCTATCGGCAACGGAGCTGCGCTTGTCCCGCTTGGACAAGGTGGTAATCTCCCCCGTCACGCTGGCGTCCTCGCCCTTCATCGACGCCGCGCGGAGCGCCGTCGTGTTCACCTTGAGCTCGGACATGAGGTTCTTGAGGGCGCGCATCTCCGTCTTGAGCTTCTCCGCCTCCTTGCTGATCTTGATGAACTGCGTGCGGTTCTGCATCACGCTCTGCTGGAGGTCGCTCGCCGCCCGCGCCTTGAGGGTGCGCAGCTGCTTCTCAAAGTCTCGGATCTGGTCTTCCGTGGCGTCGCTCAGCACGCCCGAGACGTACTGGTCCGGCACGAGGGCGGGATCTCGCAAGGCCTTGATGTCGACCACCGGGTCGGCTCCCCCCCGGGAAGGAGGCGGGCGATCCTGCGAGCGATCTCGGCCGTAGTTTGCCAGCGACGGCGGCGCGGGCATGGGCGGAGCCCCGTCGTAGCCATTGGGAACTTGGTTGAATCGAGTCGAGTACCGTCGTTTCACGAGATCGGAGGCCTGGGCGGTCAGTCAGCATCGAGAGACCTGTGTTGACACGGGGAACGACGCACCTTGCCGCCGCCTGATGGGGGGGGACGGGGACGGGGTCGGACGGCGAGGTCTGCAGGGGCGGCCTTGGGCGAGCCGTCTTGGACAATGGGACTGGAGATTTGGCGCGGGGCGCTGATGGTAGGCCTCTTCTTCCTCCGGCCGGTGCGGAGGGAGATCTTGCTGCGCTCCTCGGACATGGTGGGTAGCTGGGGCTGTGAGGATCAAGTAGAGAAACGAGGACCGAGAGAAAAAGAATCAATAGAGGAACCAAGGTAGTCAGAAAGAAAGGGAAGAGAGAAAAAAGACCGTCCGGGCCGTCGTCGAGAAACCAGCCGTAGCGACGCAGTCGTGAAAGAGGTATGGTGTTTCACCCAAGCATGCCAGACCATGGGGTTAGCTCTTGGAAGCTCCAAATACAGTGCGTGTATCGCCCGAGTGCCCATGCATTGGAGCAATCATGACAGTCCCTCGACTCCGTCTCTCTCGAAGGGAAAAAACCACCGCGGTTTATCCGCTCCGGGGAGCCGCGCCAGAGCCGCCCAATCAGGAACGAGCAACCTTGCGGCTATCATGGCGCTGGACCGGGCGGCTGAGTGGTTAGCCAGTGTGCGGCAGCGGTTGGGACATGGTGGTACCTAAAAAATTGGTTTCCCAATCGCGGACGTCGTCTGGGAAAGCTCTCGCTTCTTCCGTCCTGCTCGACCTTCATCACTCAAAGAAACGTCCTCATTCCGCGCCTCCTCTCCATCCCGACACCTCGCCGATATACTCAATTCGCGCTTCCCGGGAGCCCCGACCTGCCGTGTTCTCAATACCGCCCTCTTCATATCTTCCCCTGCCGAACCCCTCGCGAGGGCATATCAATCCCGCCCAACATGGTCCAGTCCACCACCGTGGTGACGGCGACCGTCGCAACAGTTGCTACCGCCATTCTCGGTAAGCACATCTTGTCCCCCCTCTGTCCAATGCCTTCTCAAGTCGAGCTATCCATTGCTGACCGTCAATGACAAAGGCTACGCCGTCTACTTCGACTACCAGCGCCGCACCCAGGCCGAGTTCCGCCGCAGCCTGAGGAGAAACGAGCGCAAGCAGGCGCGCGCCGAGAAGGAGGAGGCCGAGGCCTCGACCTTGCGCCAACGGGGTAACATCCGGTCTAAGGTCGAGGAAGCCAAGGCCGAGGGCTTCCCCACGGGCGTCGAGGAGCGAGAGGCCTTCTTCAACGAGCAGGTCATGGCCGGCGAGGTCCTCAGCCAAGATCGTACGAGAAGCTTTCCCATTACCTGCGCCAATTGGGGACCCCCTTACTGACTTCTTGGATAGCTTCCAAGGCTCTTGAGTCTGCTCTGGCCTTTTACAAGGGCCTCAAGGTCTATCCTGCTCCCGGTGACCTGATTCGAATCTACGATAGCACTGTTCCTAAGGTACGCAGTTCTGCGTCAAAAGACGGCTTCGATTGTACATTCTAACGCACGCGACAGCCCATATTAGATATCCTCGCCGAGATGATCGCCTACGACTCATCCCTCGATATCCGGGGAGCCTCGGTCCCCCCCGGCGGCATCAACCTGGCCGACATTCCCAACGTTGGCCTCGACTAAAGGGAGAGAGATGTCCTCTCGCCCTTTCAACATTCTGGTTCTCACCCCCTCCGCTCAAACACCAGACTCGACAAGGATGAACCCCTTTTCAAAACCCTCGAAAAGAAACTTTTGATCTCACGGGCCTCGAGGAGAGCCTTTCTCCCGGGTCCTGAAATCTGATAGGAAGACCTGACGGCCTTCGATGTACCATAGTCTCGCTCTTTCAGCTTCCATAGAGCTTTGTGTAAACAGGTGTACGTTGAACGATTCCGGAACGGATTCTGGGAAACGGCAAATGCTTGGTAGCGTTTCCGTGATACGTCATGAAGTGTTTTTGATGCGTTCATTTTTTTTTTTTTTTTAAACTTTTAATGGTCCCTCGTACTAGGCTATGAGGCTTCAATTTTCCGTCCCTTCCTGTCTACTCTGTCGTCGCGGGGGTCGAAGCCTCCCTTGCCCCAGGTAGCCCACTCGGGGGTGGCCGGTCCCATGTAGTCCTCTGGCTTCCAGTCACCGTCGGGCCCGCGCTCCTCCAGGAGGTCGAAGAACTTGTTGTAGTCGATGGTGGTGTGCCACTTGCCGTCGACCTTGAACCGGTCGCTGGCCAGGAGGATGCAGCAGCTGTGGGCGTGCTCGGCCGCGATGCCGTAGTTGAGGCCCTTCTCCTGTAGCCGCTTCTCCAGGGCCCGGACAAAGTCGCAGACCTCCCAGTAAAAGGGCACGTTGGACATGCTGAGGCCGGCGTTGGACGACGTCGACGTGCCGCAGTAGGTGACGCCCTTGACCTCGACGAAGCAGGGGAGGCCCTTCTCGACGAGCCTGGCGTACCCCTCGGCCTCCTCCTCAACGTTAAAGCCCTTGACAAGCGTCAGCCGGAACACTGTGCGGTGGCGGAAGCGCTTCTCGCGCAGAACCTCCAAGCACCGCTGGAAGCGCTCCCAAAAGTCGCGATGGAGCGGCCTGTCAATCTTGCGCAGGGACTCCTTGTCGGCCGCGTCGATGGAGACGTACAGCTGCGTGACGGCTTTGAGGGCAGCCAGCTGGTCAGGGTGCTGTGCGTTGCAGACCAAGAAGGAAGAGATGCGCTCCTTGTGCAGCATCTCGAGGAACTCGTTAATGTAGGGGTAAAAGATGGGCTCCCCGACTAGCGATAGCGCGCAGTGGCGGATCTGCATGGCCTCGGCGAAGCGCTCGGCTCGCACGCCGGGCATGCCGCGCAGCATCTTGATCTTCTGGTAGTGGTTCTTCTTGACGCCTTCGAAGATGAGGTCTGGCGGGTCGACGACCCATCGCCAGGTGGTTCCGACGGGGTTTGTGCCGTGGCGCCAGCAGAAGACGCACTTGTTGGAGCACGACAGCGAGGGCGTCGTCTCCATGCACTGGTGGGAGTTGATGCCGTAAAAGGAGAATTTGTAGCAGGAGCCTCGGCCGCGGAGGGCCGACTTGGTCCATCGACACGTCTTGACGCCTGAGTGGGAGCCCACGATGGCGTATCCTTGCTTGGTCAGGGCCTTGTAAGTAGGAGATTCCTTGGCCACCATTTCCTTGGGTCCCTGGGGGAAGTTCTTCTTTGTTGATGCGCCGTACGAGGTGAAATCGATGGCTAAGGGGGGTTTTTGGCCCTTTGAGTTGTCGTCCTTGCGGATCATTTTGCCCAAGTCCTCAACGTCATCCAGATCTTTTCCTGAGCTCTTCTTGTCGCTGGTTTCATTATCAAACACGACTTCTCCATCGTCTTCATCTTCCGCTTCCTCCATATCACTCTCATCAGGCGCACCGCTTCCAGGGAGTCCCTCGCCCAAGTTTCCAGTGCGAACGACATGCTCAATCACTTCTCGGACGCCAGTGGACCATTCTTCAAGACGCTCGACGTGATCGGTCTTCATGTCCCCCATTCCGACAGGGTACGCTCTCTTGCGGCTGGTCAGCTTGGCCATCCACTTGTCGACCTCCTTGGCCTGGAAGCAGAAGCCTTCCGACTCATTGGGCCAGTTCTCCTTGTCGCCGAAACCAAAGACGGAGTATCCGAGCAGAGGCGACAGAGGGGCCGTATCGATGCGGAAGTCGTAGTGGGTCTCCTGCAGATGCTCGAGGAAGGTGTCGTTGATGGAGTCGATGTTGTAGCTGGGGATGAGGAACAGGTAGAACTGGTCGGCATCGCCGTGGGCCTTTGACGGCGAAATGAAGTACTCGTCGAAATCGATCTCGGACAGGTCGCAAAGCTGGGGCTTGAGGAATGTGCGGCCAGACTGCTTCGCCACTTGGTCCAGAGAGGCCTCGAGCTTCTCGACGTACTCTTTGGCAATCTTTTCCGTCTTGGTGGTGATGGACGAAAAGAAGACTAGGAGAAGCGCCGGACGGCTCAGATCCAACTCATTTTCCGATTTTTTGGGCAACTTCTTGGCCAATCCTCCTTTTATTCGCCTCGGTCCTTGTGACTTGACAATCCTCTTGGTCTGGGGCTCGGTCTCGACGGCAGGCTTCTTTTCTTCGACGGGATTCTTCTCGGGCTCCTCATACATGCGCGGCAGGGTCTTCAGCTCTGGTTCTTCGCCATGGAGGTGGAGGTAGACGCGCAAGGCACCGAGGACGGCGAGGACGGCGAAGATGATGGGCGTTCGGTGTTCGTGCCACGCCTCGACGAGATCTTGGGCTCAGTCAGCGCTGATGCAGCTGTGGTGACACGTGATACAAACTCACCGTCGACAAACGATTCCTTTCTCCGCGGAGACGTTGTTGGATAAGGCCAGTCCATGTCGGGCGGTGGACGGCAGCAGTCAAACTGGTTGAATAATCAAACTTCAAAGTCGATTATTTGATGTGTCTGGGAGAGCTGTTTTGCCCCGCTACACATAATTTTAGTGGGGTAAACCCTCCTGTTCGTCATTGCGCATTGCCAATGAAACGGCGGTGATTTCACCTCCCAAAGTCTGCACTAATATATCGTCTCTGAAGTCAAGATGAACAAATACGGTAAATTTGTGGTAAGTTTCTCTTTAATCGAAATCATCCAGGAAATTACCGCCCTATCTTCTAGTCTAAAACGCCAATGCTGAATGTTACTTCAATGCTCGCTGTTGAAATGCCACGAGACCCAGAGCCCCAAGGAAAAGCAAATATGTACGAAGGGGAAACAGTGCGTCGCCTTGCGACAGGAACCTTGAGCCGCCTAGACTCGTCTGTCGCCTCCCGCAGCCTGCGACTTTTCCCTCAAGTCCTTTAGACACGGCGCATGGAACATCTCGCCTGTAATGACAAGCCTGATGGTCCTCGTGGCCACGACAGCCCACAGGAGCAGCACCGAGAGGGAGAGGATCTGGACACGTCAGCTGGATGCGAGGCCAGCCAAGAAGTTTCCTACTTACCATGGTCGACACCTTGAAAAACTCGCTGTCGAGGTTCTCCGCCAAGGCATTCATGCAAGTCGCCAACACGCCCAGGGGAAAAGTGAACCCCCACCAGCCCATGTTGAAGGGGAAGTTGTGCATGGTGGCGATGCTGATGAGGGCAAACGAGAGCCACACCAGGGCGAACCCCCACATCATGATGCCCAGGAATACGCCCAGGACGTACAAGACCTCTCCCGCGCGGACGCCGAGCGACGCAAAAGCCGCCGTCTCAGGCAACAGCTCCATGGCCACCTTGCCCAGCTGCTGGATGCCGTATCCGCCCTGGCCCAGGGGTCCGATGGGCAGGAAGACGGAGACGATGACCTCCCTCGGTGGGATGGAGTGGATGGTCAGGCGGTGAAAGTACAGGGCCAGCACGCAGGCGGAGAAGGACTCGCCGATGCCCCAGAGGACGTACGAGGCGATGACGGTCGTCATGGCGTGGCCGCGGTCGGGTAGCACTTCGGCCAGCAGCCCACCCGACGCGGCGGCGACGACGGCGGGTACGATGGGAAGAAGGAGCGCGGCGGTGATGTTCTCGAGACCTGGGCGGTGGCGGTGCATGACGATGAAGGGCATGGAGATGCACGTCGCGGCCGACAGGACGGCGTCGAGCCACCAAAAGGCCCAGGCCAGGTAGATGAACCTCGTGCCCCAGCCTTGGCAGCAGAGAACCATCATGTTGATGATTGCTGGTGTTGGTTAGTCTCGTCGTTGCTGCTCCAGCAAAGGGCACAAGTACTCACTGGCAAAGGCCATGGGGAGGCATCCCAAGAACAGAGACTGGGCGGGATGGGCAATCATGGCCCCCCAAATCTCGGGATACAATGCATACCTCGCGACGGAAATGCCCAAAAACGTGACGAACAGAAGGAAGTTTAGAACGAAGAAGACGTACGAGACGTATCGCAGCCACTCGGCGTTGTAAGGCAGGTTATGGATCAGGATGGAGACGATGCCGGTGCCCATATTGACGGCGAACCATCTAAGTCGCAGTCAGACCGGGTCATTTTGACATGATATCGTGATTGGCTGGTACTCACGACGGTGTAAAGTTCCGCACGACCCGACGCCAACCGACATTCTCCTTGCAGGACAGCGAGGTCTGAGGAGAGGCGTCACACGCCTGCGTGCGAGTGCAGGTGTCGGACATGGCCAGTGGAGGGAGGGCAGGGGAGAAATGTGATGTAATGGAGCGATCAGGTGAGCGGTAAAGGCCAAGACCAAGACCAGGATCAAGACGTGAAGGACGAAGGAAGACTGAAGGTTCAACTACTACGTAGGTATTAATATTCCCATTCCAAGGCTTCTTCTGGCTTGTACACAGTGGCAACTTGACTTTTTTCCCATCATGATGAGTCGTCGCGAGAAAGTAATCGGCACACATGATCCGATCAATGGAGGAAAGACACACGTATTGTTCAATCGGCGATTCAAGACTCTCCCGAGAACCGGGCAAAGGCCGAAGAACAGGGTGACCGGCACCGGCCGCCGGGTTAAGCGACGGGGGCGGAAAAGATAGTGGTTGATGCTTTGGGTGGTATCCGTACGAGGAGACTATTCGTACAGTACGTACTCGCACAATGATGGATCCTCCCAAATGATCCACCCGACTTTGAAGCGGTTATCCATCACCTGTCAGAATAGCTTGCCTTGACCAATTCATCCATTGCAGTCTTCTCGTCAATCCTCTCAATTCCATCTACCACTCTCTCCCTATCCCTCGATGCTCTCCCACTTCCCGATAACCAACCATCCGCCCGCATGCGTCTGCTCCAACTCCTTACTGCTGCTCAACTCTTAGCGTCCCCGCGTCCAACCAGGAACCGCCAACCAGGCTCACCAGACCCTTTCCTTTGTCCAATGCAAGGCCTCGCATTCATGTCGGCATCGACCAGAGACCCACCACCATCCATCGGTGTTACTATCTGCCGTCGTGGTCGTGTTTCTGTTCCCGGTCTTGACCGGCGAGCAAGGGAAGGAGGAGGGAGAGCGATAGCAATGGCCGCGCAAGTCGTCGTCAACAGCCCCCGCTCCCATCTCCGCAACCCGAGTTTCCTCGACTTGCGGTGTTTCCAGGAACCTTTTGTCAACGAATATCATCAACTTTGTATCCCATATTCCATCGAGACATTATCCCAAACCACCATCCAACATCCCTCACCATGGCTGCTGGCATCATCTCCAACATCGTGTCCAGTCGCACGCTTGCTGGCGTGTTTCCCGTCGTGACATCGTTCCGCCAGGATCGGTTCCAGAATCTGGTGCTGAACCTCAAGGAGACCCTCGGTCCATCGTCTGGTCTGAGGTGCGACGACGTCAACGTCAACCGGCTGATGGGTCTCATGAAAGACTATGACGGCTCCGACAACAAGTGGTCCAAGTATGCCTTTGGTGACGCCGCCCGCGGATACACCAGGAACCTGGTCGACGAGGGCAACGGCAAGAGCAACTTGGTACGTCTGCATGGTCACTCGACCTCGACATGAACTAACAGTGCCATGCACAGCTCGTCCTCGTATGGTCTCCTGGAAAGGGGAGCCCGGTCCACGACCACGGCAACGCGCACTGCGTGATGAAGATCCTGCGAGGCGACCTCACCGAAACTCGGTATGCGTTTCCCAAGAAGGAGGGCGACGCACCGTTGAAGGTTATATCGAACAAGACGTATAAGGAAAATGCCGTGGCCTATATGGCCGACGAGCTAGGACTCCACCGAGTGACCAATCAGGGCGGCGACTTTGCCGTGTCCCTACACTGTAGGAACCCCGTTCGGACCCCCCTAGTCGTGCACCTATCAGGTAAACTGACCTGCAACTCTGCAGTATACACTCCGCCCAACGTAGCCAAGAAGGGGTGCCACGTCTTTGACCAGGAGACGGGACGGAAGAGCCATGTGTCGGGGTGCCACTACCACTCGGCCTACGGGAAGCTGCTGGAGGCGTAGGTGGCTGGCGAGCGTTTTGACGAGACAAAGATCGTGTTGGATGAGCGAGCCGTGTTTTGTCCAGTGGTTTTCCCGGATGTCCAAGTTTGTCGTTTCCAGTTTGTTGTCTCTTTGCTGCTGCAAGGATTCGTTCGGATACAGCGGTAGTACCGTCAGCATAGCGATTGTAGCAAGGAATGAATGGATTTCAAGCCAAGAATGTCGACGTGAGAGAGAAAGAAAGTGAAGAGGGAAAAGGAAACGGCAACTCGCAGCTCGTCATCTCGTCTCTCGATTCTCTCTTTCCGAGCCGCTGCCTCTTTGAGACAAGACCACAATCACGCCATCGCCATCGAATGGGGAGGGTGCTGGCCGAGGGACCGACGCCGAGGGGCCGACAGACCCACTAAAGAAGATGAGACAATCACGAGCCGACTGCCGCTCAAGGCCGCCGGCTGCCGTGGAAGAAGTTGTGCTCATTTCAATCACCAGAATTTTCACAGCAGGAGGCGAACGATCATGACGAGCAATGGATGTTGTGGACAATTAGTCGTGGCTCATCTTTTGCGCCATGCGAGAGGCAGCAGACGTCACAAAACCTGCCCTGCCACCGCCAAGCTCTTCAGCCCAATGACGACATTTCACGCTTCGATTCGCGATGGATGTCGCCAGTTTTTGCCAGCTGGCGAGGCCCCGTTTCGGTCGCAGGGGACGAGACGGAAAGGAGTCGGCTGGTCGGCAACCCGGACGGATTGGGGCTTCGCGGAGAACCACCGCGAGTTGAACGGTGAGTCCAGCTCGGCTCGGTGGCCATCTCTCTCCCCTCGTCTCCCCCGGATGCGGGACCTCCATACCGGGACGGACATGTCGGAGTGTCGGCCGCACCACTATCAGCTCCGGATACGACCCTTCCTTGACCCCTCCCAGTTCGGTAGCACATGTTAAAACGAATACATACTCGACAATCAACACGCAGGGATCCACGGCCCTCTGCCTGTTGCAAAAGACCCCTCCAAGTCGCCATTAGGCCCGAAATGGTATGATGCTCGTATTCAAGTCCAAACCGCCGACGTCCAATCATTCGCGCGAGATAGTATTCCTCCGAGGGAACTTTTGGGAAGTTGCGAGTTTACAGGGGGGAAGCTTGGTGAAACTTGCCATGTTCCTTCGGCCTGGCCTTTCTTATCTTGCTCTTGTTTTCGGTTCGCGTCAATGAAACGGCTCGTTGAGCTTTTAGGGGTATTGGTGGGATTTCGCAATACGCGTGATGATCCTCCGCGTTGATCCTAATAACCCCCCCTTCGCTCTGCTGCCCATGGTGCAATACGAAGACGTGGTCAGCTCATTGGGTGCGAAAAAGGGCCACTACCTAGCCGGGACAACTGTATAGGTAAGGATAGGTTTAGTCAAAACGTCTTGAAACTGATATGCCTCTTTGAGAGCTATTCCCGCGCCGACGCTGTACGACTATAGGAACTCCCGCGTTAGGGACTTCTTGACTCAACACCCTATGGCCTCACCACACTGACCCAACATGACGACCAGGCACGCATCTCCCACCACGGAACCTGCCGAGTCCCGAGCCTACCGCCAGCGAATCGGCTTGGCAAAAGCTTAATGGTTATCAACTGGCGCCTGGGTAGATCCGATCGTCAATGCCTTTGGTGGTGGCCCACGGGTGCATTGCCTTGTTGGGTAGGTGCCAGTGCGGGTGCAAAGGAAGCTGTCCCAGTCTGGCCACAGCTCAGCGTCGAAGTGCCGCAAGAATGCCGCGAGAAGGTGCCGGTTTCCCGGGCTATGGGGAGTCGTAGACTACAAAAGTTCGACGAGTTGGCTTGAGGGATTCGAGGGGATGTGCAAGAGTTGGCATGAACGCCGGGATGGTTTTTGAAGCAGTGCAAGTCCGTAGCTGCGTAAGTGATTCTATTGGCTCCTTGTAGAGTAAAGGCATGACACCGAGAGATAACCTATAAGGTTAATGGTTTATTGTCCTTAAGCACTAAGAGACTCGGATGACACCTAGGATCAGGTCAGAACCATCTCTGGACCCAGGCAGGACACGGCAAGGCAGGGCAGGGCAGGGATAATGGCGATATCCAGCTGCGAGTCTTTACAGCTTGGCCCCTTTGTTCCGGGGCTAGAGCACCGCATCTGCCAAGACGGGAAGGCAGCTTGGCATCGTGGCCGTGGTCGTGGAAGGCGGGAGTTGCGGGAGGTGACTTTGGAGACGGGACCTCAGGAGGTGCCTCTGGATATGGAGAGAGGCCTTGACGGGGTATACCTCCCATGAGGACCTTTTGAGCCCTCGTGAACTTTTGAGAGAAAACAGGCTCGTCTTGGAAGGTGAACGGATGGCGAGTGCCGAGCGACGGCATCATGGTGAGTTGAGGGATGTCGACAAAGACAAGGTGAAGAGAAGGCCAAAGATCAGGCAGGTCGAAAAACATGTATAAAGACGTCGACGAGTGTCGTCTGAATAGCATCACCACCAGCTCCCAGCACAACAATATCTCACTACAAACACCTCTAAACCACCGCAACAATGCACTGCTCCCTCACCTCCCTCCTCTGCGCCAGCCTCACCATGGCCACCATCGTCACTGGCGCCCCCACCACCTCCTCCAAGAAGCACTTCTCCGTCGAGCAGGTCAAGAACACAAAGTTCATCCGCAACGGCTCCCTCGCCCTGGCCAAGGCCTACAACAAGTACGGGGTGCCCCTCCCGCCCGCGCTCGAAGCCACCATCAGCGGGCTCTCCCGCCGCGGCGAGGGAAGCGCCACCACGTCTCCCGTCGAGGGGGACAGCGAGTGGCTGACGCCCGTGCAGATCGGGTCGCCGGCCCAGACGCTCACGCTCGACTTTGATACCGGCAGTTCGGACCTGTGGGTGTTTAGCACCGAGACCAGCGCCGGCCAGGTCAACGGGCAGACTGAGTACAGCCCGGGCAAGAGCAGCACGGCCAAGAAGGTCACGGGGGCCACGTGGTCGATCCAGTACGGCGACGGCAGCTCGTCGTCGGGAGACGTCTGGACCGATACCGTCACCGTCGGCGGGCTGACCGTCTCGGCGCAGGCCGTCGAGGCCGCCAAGAGCGTGTCCAGCGCCTTCACGTCCGAGTCGGACCTCGACGGGCTGCTGGGGCTGGGCTTTAGCTCCATCAACACGGTGTCGCCCAAGAAGCAAAAGACCTTCTTCGACAACGCCATGTCCTCGCTCGACGCGCCCGTCTTCACGGCCGACCTGCGCCAAGACGCCCCCGGAAAGTACAACTTTGGCTACATCGACTCGGCGGCGTACACGGGCAGCATCACCTACACCGACGTGGACAGCTCCAACGGGTGGTGGGAGTTTACCTCTTCGGGCTACGCCGTCGGTTCGGGTTCGCTGGTCAAGACGGCCATTGACGGCATCGCCGACACGGGCACCACGCTGCTGCTCCTGCCCAACAGCGTGGTCAAGGCCTACTACGCCAAGGTGTCAGGCGCCAAGCTGAGCAGCTCGGCGGGGGGCTACGTGTTTCCCTGCAGCGCTACGCTGCCGACGTTTGGCTTTGCTGTTGGGACTGCGCGTATTACTATCCCGGCTGCCTACATGAACTATTCGCCCGTGACTGAGGGGTCGTCGACGTGCTTTGGAGGCTTGCAGTCGAGCGACGACATTGGCGTCAACATCTTTGGGGATATTGCTCTGAAGGCTGCGTTTGTGGTATTTGATGGGGGGAACTTGCAGTTGGGGTGGGCTGCCAAGAGTCTTTGAGTTTTGAGTCCGAGTATTTGAGTCATTGAAAAGCTGAGCGTGACAAGAGGGGTTGGAGGGGTTGAAGGAGATTGAAGGAGGTTGAAGGAGGTTGAAGGAGGTTGAAGGAGGTTGAAGGAGGTTGAAGGAGGTTGAAGGAGGTTGAAGGAGGTTGAAGGAGGTTGAAGGAGGTTGAAGGAGGTTGAAGGAGGGTTGAAGGAGGTTGAAGGAGGTTGAAGGAGGTTGAAGGAGGTTGAAGGAGGTTGAAGGAGGTTGAAGGGAGTTGAAGGGAGTTGAAGGGGGTTGAAGGGGGTTGAAGGGGGTTAAAGGGGGGACTTAAGAGAGAGCCTGTTTCTATCTTCAGTACTGCCATTTACGAATCCAATATTAGAGAGACCTTCCATGTTTTATTTCCTCAGCTTGTTATTGCACATGTTACCTTTCTGCGCTACCAGTTCCCCTTTGCTCAAAAACGCCCACATACGGATAAATGTATGGAGTTATCCCTGGGTCATAAGGGCTTGCATAGACGGACATGAGACCAAATGGTGCTAAACACCTACTCGTACATCTGGATCCTCCCGTGTTCTTTGAGGAATTTCCTTCATCAAAGGGTAGAGCTGAGGCTGAACCCGCCGCCTCCTTTGGCCATTCGGAAACACCTCCCTTTGTAGAGATTGACCCATGGAACTAATAGCCGGTAGTATCAAGTAAAAAATCCCATCTGCCTCCCTGAGGAAATCCTGTTCGTGACTGGCCAGGCCCTGTTTCAACGCTGCCAAGGGGCCATCACTCTCATAGCTCCATACCGACCTCGAGCTCAGTCGGCCCCATATCTTTGTCGTTTCTGTCGCAGTGGGTGAATATCCAGAACAAGACCCAGAAAGATGTCTCCATGGAGGATGCCTCCGTTGGCCTTGCCGTAAGCCCTGACAATGACACGCCGATGCACTCTGTTGGTAGCAGCCTGTATTCGAGATGCGGAGCAGCATCGTTTGTTTAGAGGCAGCATAGGGTCGGTTTGCCTTTTGCATCAACTTGATTAGATCAACAACCGCTATAGGCGTCATGCCTCGCTCGCAGTCACTACAACAAATTTCTCCGTCCCAAGATTTGGCGTCTTTGTTCCTTATTCACCTCGCCCAGCAACGACACTTCCCAAGCAAGAGACCAAATACGTGAGCGAGCTCAACACGTCCAATCCAAACCCCAGGCCACCTCGCTCGCTCGGCCCTAGCCGTGAAACAAGTCCGCTGCACCATCCGACCACGTGCGTCTCACCCGCAGCGCAAGGCGGATACTCCCGCTGCGAGTGTGCCGCGGGGGGAGGGGGAGATGGATCATGAGGATGCGGGGAGTAGAGGAGAGGGGAGAAGAGAAGAGAAGAGGGGGCAAGTTTGATCTGGTGGTGTGGGTTGGCGGACAATGAGAGGGAAGCCATGGCCAGATCAGCAATGCCAAGGTCGAAAAAGAGTAGCAGCCTTTGGTTTGACCAAAGTGATCACGCTGCGACTTACTGGCATGACTAAAGGTAAAGAAGATGCCTTTATTCGTTCAGACGATGCGTGAGCGCGTCATGTAAGTACCTGCCAAGCCCTCTGTTGCAACGAGAGAGTTGCATGCCGCATAATCACAGGGTGGTGTCAACCAGAGAGCGTCTGCATCTCGCAGCATCCGTACATATAGAAGTCTTCCCCCCAGAGCATGACCAACACTCGCATCTCACTTCCCCTTTTCGCTTTTTCCTCTTTCCTCTTCCCTCCTCCCCCCCTCCCCCTCACCCACCAAGATGACCACGCAGCCCTTCCAGATCAACATCCCCTCCTCCCGCCTCGAGTCCCTCCAAACCAAGCTCGCGGCGGCCTCGCTCCCTTCAGCCGTCGACTTCTCCGACGACGTCAACTACGGCGCCTCGCTCGCCGACATCAAGCGCCTCGTGGCCCGCTGGCGGGACGGCTTCAACTGGCGCGCCCAGGAGGCCAAGCTGAACCAGATACCACAATTCACCACGGAAGTGGACGTGGAGGGCTTCGGTGAGATCAAGATGCACTTTGTGCATCAGAGGAGCCAGCGGGCGGGTGCCGTCCCGCTGTTGTTTTGTCATGGGTGTAAGTGACGTCTTCTACAGGTGATGGGTGGTTGTGGCTGACTAGGTGCCTATTGTAGGGCCCGGCAGCTTCCTCGAAGTGCTCAAGATGCTCCCACTACTAACCGACCCCGTCGACGGACCGTCCTTTCACGTGGTGGCGCCGTCACTCCCCAACTTTGGCTTCTCCGACGGCGTCAAGAAGAGGGGGTTCGCCATGTCGCAGTACGCAGAAGCGGTGCACAAGGTGATGCTGAAGCTGGGCTATACGAAATACGGTACGTGATAGGAGTCACTCGATATTATGCAAGCATCCTCACCTCACCTTGGCAGTCACCCAAGGTGGCGACTGGGGCTTCGCTGTAACCCGCACGCTCGGCATCCTCTTCCCAGAGAGCTGCCTCGCCTCGCACGTCAACCTCGTCAACGTACACAAACCTCCCACGCTGCTCAAGTCCCCCCGGCAGTTCCTCCAGCACGCCCTCGTCCCCTACACGCCCGCCGAAAAGGCCGGCCTGGCGCGGTCGTCCTGGTTCATGTCCGAAGGCTTCGGGTACTACCAGCTGCAGAGCACGCGGCCCTCGACGCTGGGCTTCGCTCTCGCCGACTCGCCCGTGGCGCTGCTGGCCTGGATCCTCGAGAAGCTGCGCGACTGGTCCGACGGGTACCCTTGGGAGGACGACGAGGTGCTCGTCTGGGTGAGCGTGTACCTCTTCTCCGTGGCCGGGCCCGAGGCCAGCGTGCGTATATACTACGAGAACCGGCACGCCACGACGACAAATGGGGGCAACGGACTGGAGGACCAGACGATGGGGTACGTGCCGGGTGTGAAGCTTGGGCTGTCGTACTTTCCAAAGGATATCGTCGTGCCGCCAAGGACGTGGGGGAGGACTCTTGGGCCGGTGGTGTTTGAGGTGGTGCACGAGGATGGAGGGCATTTTGCGGCTCACGAGAGGCCTGAAGAGTTGGCGGGGGATCTGAGGAGCATGTTTGGCGAGGGGGGAGGGGGGTTTGATGTGGTTGGGAGGATATTGAGCGGGTGACTATAGGTTTAGGAGAAGTTGGTTACTGGGGGAGAGCCCAGTGGCTAGGAGAAGGTCGAAGACTGGGGGAGAGCCCAGTAAGTACCTTGGGAGAATTTGGTTACTGGGAAGAGCCCAGTAACTATGAGAGCTTTCGTACCAATTCTTCGTGCATAAGAATACGTACCACGGGTTGGATGGTTGCTTTTGTCATGGTTCTCTCCGAATCTTCTCGAACCAATATCCCGCTCGCATCAAGACATACATGGACTGTATCCTCTCAGCCGAGACGAGCAGAAGCAAGAGAAGAAGCAACTTTGCATTTCCAAATTGCAGTGGAGTCCAAGATTGGTCATACGAGCAAACTCATGCAAAGCAACGACACCAGCACAGCGAATCTATCGGTACGTATCCAAGCCAAGGACATAATCGCGAGGCTGGCGACGTAGCCGTGGCAATACGTAGGCACCTTGCCCTCCGTGCAAAGCCGGGCGTCTCCGCGAGGTCCAATTTGAGCAATTGCGAGTGGATATTGGCCAATGGATGAACCCGGCGAGCGGCGAAGATGCACGGAGGAGAGAAGACGCTGTTCTCGTGGCTGTTGCTCGGCGGTTACTACACATATAATCCAGTCTCCGAGACTGCTGCATCCAATCATCAAGGTTGCACCGCGTGCAAAGTCGTAAACGAACGGCCAGCACACCACAAACCTCTCCCATAGAACCCGGTCCCCCGGCCTGTTCGCTCCGTTTCTGGGGATTTCGAGGACGCCTCGCAGCTCACAACGGCGAGCTTTGGCAGGGATGAAAGCACATCACCACAAAACGAGGCAAGATGAGGCAAAAGATGACGTTTATCCCCCAAAAAGCAACCCGAACAGCGCTGAGATTCGCGGCCGGTGCCGGGACAGCATTTCATGCACGACGAATGCATCTTTGGAGTCGTTATTTCTTTTTTCTTCAAGTCGGACGGGATTAGACGGGCCTTTCAGCTGTGCCTCGAGACGGGTCCCCTTGTTTTTTCTAGAACCCTTTTCCCTGCCTCTGCAGCGCGTCATCTGACAAAGAAGGGGAGTGTGTGTGTTGTTGTTAAGGGGTGTGATGGAGTACATGTGTCTGGTGTGCCTGTACGAATATGCATCGTGTACCGATCGGAAGAATGCTGGTCCCTGTCGGGCCTGGTCAGGCACATTTATTTCTATTTATTATTATTTTTTTTGATCCAATTATTTTTGAATTGGTGTCTTTGTCTGGGGAAATCGACATGGCTCAATCTCGATTCAATTGACACACCATTTCTTTCCCTTGCTGCGACTTTTTTTTTTTTTTTTTTCTTTTTCTTCTCGGTTATTTATTTCCCGTGGAGATCATCACACCATTTTGGATCGACCACATCCCGATGAGATTCGAGATTCAGCCATTTTAACCGCCCGAGTCGATGCAGACCATCGAATCAAGAAAAATCCCGTAAGCAGCCGGTCTTTGCTGACCCGAACTCCCGACCAGGGGGTGAGATTCTCAAGTGCCGAGGCGAGTACGGAGTATGCAATTGGATTGGGTAGCATCCCACGGAAGCAATTGGCCCTCCATCTTGACCATCCCACATCATATGAGCTCTCTCCTCCTCGGTGAGACTCTGCGTTGTTCTTTCGGCTCCGGGGCACCGGCTAGATAATTCGAGACTTGGGGGGCTGCGCTTGCTTCACCGAGATGGTCCGATGGATGGTAGCAAATCGACCCAGTCACGCACGCACAAGCGTCTGGGTAGGTGTGTCTGCACGACGCAGAGACCCCTCCTTTTTCTGCATGTTTGGTTGCTGCGGTTGCTTTACCCGGGGCGGACAACTTGGTCCGGGGGGTGCAGAAGAGACGGGCTTGGAGACGAGGGATCGAGCTGCAGAGACGGCGTGTAGAGGAGTCAAGCTGCAGAAGAGACGTGGTGCAGAGAAGAAAGCATGCTGCAGAGGAGTCTGGGGAGCAGGAGCTGGAGCTGGAGCAATAAGACAACAAGTATTTTTTTTTAGCAATTATCCCTCTGGTGATCCCAATCTTACAGACTCGGTCTTAGAATACCCTCCTCCAAACGCCTGATATCAATTTTCCCAGCTTCTCCTCTCCTGCATGTTATACTGTAGTTTCCAATGGCCCTACTCGAGCCACCTCCCGTTAAACATCCCCCTCTCACCTACTTCTGAGCATCCTCAACATACGGCTTCTTGTAACTCCCCGCGTCAGACCCAGACACGCTCCCCGAATCGTCCTTCCGGTCAAACACGGAACTCGCGGCCGTGACCGAGTCGTTCCCGTCCGCCTCGCCCGCCTTGCCCCTCGCCGCCGACCACACCGAGTAGTCGTTTGTCACGTGCGACTCGGCGTTGGAGTGGTGGCCCATGGACATGCGCCGCATCGCCTCGTTGATCTGCTTGGCCTTTTGCTCGTCCTCGGCGGGGACGGGGATGGTCACGGGCAGCGGGAACGGGAGAGCCATGGGCACCGTGGACGGCTGAGCCGGCTTGGCCGCCGGAGCCGGAACCGCCGACCCGTTCGTCTCGGCGCTGGCGTACGCGGCCTCTTTCTCCTTGTCCGCCTGCGCCGTCTCCTCCTTGTGCGCCTTCCACTTCTCGTCAATCGTCACGGGCGCCTTGTCGTCCACCTCGGGCTTGGGCTCCTTCTTCTCGCGCCGCGTCAGCTCCACCTCGAGCACGCGCGTGCCCATGGGCACTTTATTCTTCAAGCCGTTATCATCACGGTCGTAGTACAGCGCCCAGATGCCAGGGAGCTCTTCGACGGCGCAGAAGCCTTCCCAGCCTTCGAGCGAGAGCCGGCGGTCCTGCTTGGTGCAGTCAAAGGGCCCCGTGATGTTGTCCTGGGCGTCGGCGCGGACTCCGTACTTGACCTCGTACGTCTTCTTGTCGACGTAGATCCAGTTGAGGATCGGGGGGTCGTCGCTGATGGTGCTGACGAGGCCCTCGTAGTTGGTGTCCGGGTAGGGGAGGAAGTAGCCCGAGAAGGAGTAGCCCTTGCTGACGTTGTTCTTTGCGTCGTGGTTGTACAGGGGGTGTTCGTTTGCAATGTAGAGCTTCAAGGGTCAGTTGTTGTCTCACTGGGCCTTGGCTAGACGTACCTTGTTGTCCTTGAGGACAATCAGCTTGTTGTTGATGTCTCGGCTGCGAATCGACGCCTTGACGCACGACACGGCCAGGTTGCAGCGGCGGGCGCGGTGCTCTTCCCGCTTGTTCTTGCTTTGGCTCTGGCGGATGGCCTCTTGGGTGCCCAGCATGGCCGGGCAGATGGTGAGGGCGAGGAGCATGGGAATCGACATGATGACTTGCCGGGGGTCGGGGTTGTCCTTTTCGAGGGCCGCCTTGAGCTTGTCGACTTCGCCGAGGAGTTTCTGTTTGCAGAGGGTTCCAAAGAGGTTCTTGAGGGTGTCTTGGGTGTTTTGGGCGCTGTCTTGGGTATTCTCAGTGTTGTCTTGGGTGTCTTGGCTGTTCTGGGGGGTATCTTGGGCGGCGTCCTTTGGCGTTGAACCGGTAGACGGGTTGGGAAACGGGACAGAAAACGGCTCGAACGGGCTCGAGAAAGTAAAGGAAGACGAGGAAGACGCCTCAAACAGCGGCGGGCGAGGAGGCGACGACGACGAGGACGAGGACGGTGCAGCCTGAGCCGACATTGGATGCTTGTTTTGTTTTCTTTTTTGTTCCCAAATTAAATTCCGCCACCCGTGAATATCACAATGTCAACAACAGAAGGAAAACAAGGACGAACCATCTAGAGAGAATGCACAACAACAATCACGCAGGAAGGGGGGGAGGGCAAGGAGGGGAGAAGTTCCAAGTTCCGGGGTAACTGGTCGACCAGTCTTCCCAAAACGGCACTGCTCTGTAATCCCCCCATTGACGCCTTAACGGGAGAGATCTGTACCGGGATGCCTCGTGTAATGAAAAGAGTCCAAGCAGAGCAAAAGTCGCCGGTGTTTCCCGACGAAATCATGTCATCCTTCGATCCGAGGGCTTCAAGTGTCGTGTACGGAGTGCCGCACGCAATATGCAACGAGGCCAATTGCCATGATCCCTGGTGGTTACGCCAATAACAGAAATCATAAGAAGCAAAAAAGAAAAGAACAAGTCCTCTCTTCCATGTAAAGGCTCCAAGCGTTTCCCACTTACATGCATATGCGAAACACGGGCGGCTGAGCCTTGTCCCGGCCTCATCCCTGCTCCTCGAACCCGCAGCCCATTCTTTTTTTCTTTTTCCCCTCCTTCACACACACATACGGACACCCCTCTCAGCCTTCGGAGGCTAAGACGCGGGAAGAATCGAACAAGGGCGGGTAATCGGAAGTGCCGGGGTCTCCCCTCAAAGATGTCGTGCTCCGCTTGGAGAGAGAAAGAGAGTCGCCACGACGTTATGCCAACATCGGATGATATCGCGGGATACGTGTCAAACCCGGGTGCTTTTTGTCTCTTGCAGCAGAACTACACAGACGTGTCAAGCCACACGGACATATACAGAGATTGCACACACCCCTCCCCCTTGGTCCAGTGGAGATGAGATGGTCAATCTTGGAGGGCTGGGGTCGCCGAGCGCCTCTTCTCGCCCGCGGCCGATCATCTCAGTAGAACTGGGGTGGCTTTTTCTCGATGGCTTGCTAATTATGTACGGAGACATTTTTCGAGGCGTTGCCGCCCTGAGCAAGGCGGCCCTGAATCTTCCTAGTGTCGAGGGGGAGGGGGAGGGGAAGGGAAGGGGGTGTAAGAAGGATGCCTCGTCAGCCAGGCACACACACACTCACACACACACACGCAGATTCAGTATAGCACCGGTATTCGTACACAAAGGCCTCAGCAATGTACCTATCTAGACCACATTGACACACACTCACAGGGGGCCCAATTGCACCACCAACCAACCCGCCTCCTCCCAGGCGCAGCCAACCCCCAGGAAATCGAAAACAGCCGCCGCCAGCGATCTACCTATCCTCTCTCTTCTCCCCTGGCGTGCCTCAAGGTGAGACTTTCAAGGGGGCATTGACAACTCATCAAACCTGCCCGTGAGAGGGCTGGAGACTGGAGAAGCGTACTATCCAAAAGGGCCCAATGTACACACAGGGCCATGCTCGACTAGGGGGTCCAAAGGGGTGTACCGGCCGTGGACTTGTGTGGACTGGGGCCGGGTATTCCACAGCCCGGTGTGGGCTTCCCATTTCGGGGGGAGGAGGGGAGGACGAAGCGGTTGGACCTTGGTGATGTGAGGTGCCTAGGCGAGATCGAGACGAGGAGAGAGAGAGAGGTTTTTCGGGATATCATCTGAGGCCGAGGCGGGATTCCTCCGCCGGGTACCTTGAAGAAGCAAGCTTAGACGTGGTCCGGATCGTCTATATAAGAAGACTCTCTCGATGCTCGGTGAACCACTTCTCTCTCTCATCCTCATCATCGCCATCAATCCTCGACTCGCTCCAATCGCCATCTCTTAGAAACAACCTCGACGACTCTCCAGTCCAAACCAACTCAAATCAACATGTCTGCTCCTGCGTAAGAGCCCCCCCCCCCCCCCTTTCTTTCCTTCTTCCTCCCTCTGTCACTCAGCCATCTCCCTTCCCTTCTCGGCGGGCCCTCTGTAGTCGTTTTGGGCGTCAAGTGGCATCCAAAAGACTAACCAGCTCTCAGCGAGGTCGATCCCGTCTCTGAGACCGCTCCCGCTCCCGTCGAGGACACTCCCGCTCCCCCCGCTGTTGCTCCCGCTCCCCCGGCCCCGGTGTAAAGCGATCCTCCCTCTGTGAAAAGGCACTTCTCCCGACCGACCGACTAACTCGAAGAAACAGCTCTTCCCTCGCCAAGGCCTATCAGTCCGACTCCGACTCTGACGGTCAGGCCCGTGGCGGCCGCCGCAGCAACAAGCAGTTCGTCGTTCCCCTGCCCACCTCGACCGGTCTCGACAGGCCTGCTGGTAAGTGCTCGCAACCGATTGACCTCTATCGACGTGACTAAATCTCCCCCCAGGCCAGCTCCTCAAGGGTGCCACCGACGACGCCGGCAACCAGAAGTCGGCTGCTCTCCTCGTCGGCATCAAGCTCGACCTCGAGGCCGAGGTTCACTTGACTGCCCGCGTCAAGGGTGACATCGTCGTTGGCCTATACTAGGCTATCGATGCCTAATTCGCGATGGTGATTGGATCGTGAGCTTGGGGACATGTGGGAAACTATTTTCTTGTTATTGTCTGTAAAAAAAACATTACTCTTGTAGCAGGGTGAAATAAACCTATTGACTACCAACCATCGTCGTTCATGCAGTGACCTGATCCCGGCCTCAACAGGCAGCTCATCCGATTGGAGGCCCTCGTCAACATGTTCGTCGACGTTCGATTAGAGCTGGATTTGAGGCCAACTGCCCCACGCCCAACCGATCCTGGGGTCTATAGGCCTGGACATTTAGTCCCCCCATCCCGAATCGAACCACATCGACTTGACCGTGATACAGGCCTGAGAACGAGTCGTCGTCTCTGACGCGGTACCTTCGTCAACTGGAAACGAGGGCCTGGACCATGTCTCATGAGCCTCTGCTTCACATTGTTCGTCGGCGTGTCTGTGCTGCCATCTGTCAGCAGCTACTTGATCCTCCGATTTGACATCCATTGCTAGGCGTCCAAGCTTTGACAGTTGCCATCTGAAGCTTGTCACCGTCTCAGATCCTTCGAGTGTGTGAGCTTGTTGTGTGAGCTTGTTCCGTGTGAGCTAGGCGCTCATGCAGAGCGTAACGTGCGACTTTTGCGAAACGCAATCAGCATAAATCGAACCATGACAGCGGCAATCATCTCTTATCCCCCTTGGCAACATCATTCCATCTCAGTCTCATGAGGCCAAAACGCCAGAGTCAGAGTGGCCGAGGGGTGTCGTACAAGTCGGCTTACCCTATGCAATTGAAGACAGGCCTGGACCTTGTAGCCAGGAGCTGGGCGCCACAACATTGGACAATGAGATTGTTGTCGGTACAAGACTCCTTCTTACACCTAATTGTCGGTTGATGTCGGCAATTGATGGTGTGGTCAATTCCATCACTACCTTTGTTCTGTAAGACCAACAGACATGCCGAAACCTCACCGCGATTGAGCTGACCAAGGTGATACAACGAGCCTGAGAACCGCCTGATGTCGCCCTTCCATGACTCGAGTTTCCTCGCCCGCGGTACCACAGACTCTTGGCCGCCACTCAGATCCTCCAACATCGGCCCATCGAGCTGACCAACCTCAGTCTGACTGTCTGCGTCCGAGGCCCGGCTGAGGAGACGGTCATTGTCATTATGCAGGGGCGCTGCGACCTGCTGTGTCCGCCCATGGGTATCCCCAGAAGCATTCGCACATGGTGACACACGCAGCATAACACGATATTGAATCGGGTGCGGCTGCCGGTTTGCGGAGGAGTTGGACTTGATCAACCAACGAGGCGTCTCGACGAGGCATTCACAACGTTGTTGCGCAAACAGCAAACAAGGATTCGAAAGTGCTCGACCAAGTCATTGTACATGAGCAAGCACACAGAAGATGAGTGCTCAGTCCGAGGGTGGAGGTATCAGACCGGCCAAGGTTGAGGCTTAGGGATCTTCATTATGAGCGGATTATCTCAACATCCGAGCGCCGGTGGGGGAAAAAGCAACTTTAGAAGCATGTCAGGTGTGGAGGAAGGAGCGTTTGGTGTTGTTGCGAACGCGTCGGGAAGGCACGCTCATGAATCATCAATCGCACAAAATCGCAGGCTAAAATAATACTCAGGGCAGGCGCTGCGAAAACACCAAATCTCGCGTCAATTGCAACCCGACGCGCCGCCACGATGCCTCCAAAGGTGAAACGCCCGTATGAGGTCATCGACTTGACGGGAGATGCGCCCCGTCCGACGCGTCCCATTTCCGATGCATCCAACAAGCGAATTGCGCTGGGGCTGCAGCATTCGCCCCACGTCGGACGGCCACAGAGCACAACGCCAGTCCCTTTGCCAGTGCAATATCGGGCGCTTGGAACGGGCGGCACCAGCGTTTACAGCAATGCTTCTAGCGGTGTTGCGTCGTCTTCGTCGTCGGCGGCTCATTTGCCTTCCACGCAATCCTCCCAGCAGGTCTCTGTCGTCGAGCCCGACGTGCTCGACTTGACCCAGGACGATGAGGAGCCGGCCAGGGAGCTGTACGGATCTTTTGGTGCGTCCACTACGGCATGATGTGCTGTTGCATATTTTGACACATTGCAGCGGGGAAGATCGTGGGGGTGAGATACTACAGAGGGTACGCGTCTCCTGGGGAGATGGTGCTGTGCAGGAGAGAACCTCACAATCAGGTTGGTTCCTCTGAGCTGGTGCTGTGACGATGAACTGACGACCCGTAGTATGATCGAAACGCCATCCGCGTCGACAATGTCGTCGGTGCTCAGATTGGCCATATCCCTCGCAATGTTGCCCTGAAGATTACCCCCTTGGTGGTAAGCATTGGAATGCAACTGAGGAAATATGGTAGCTGACTCACGTAGGACGCTGGCGATGTCACTCTTGAAGCCCAGATCATGGGGGAAAAGGGTGTCTATGATTGCCCCCTTAGAATCTTCCTCTATGGTCCGAGTGACCCAACCGAGCGTGCCAGGATTGAAACGTTGCTGAAGAACGATAAGCTCGTCAAAGCAACCGAGCTCAGAAACACTAGAGAGGAAGCTGATACTCGTAGAGCGTTGATGGGCTTGAAGTCGGGCGGCCCGGGCAGCAACATTGGCCCAGGCGAGATCCCCGAGCCCGAAGTGTCGTTGGAAGACATTCTCAAGAACAGCGAGGCTATTGATATGCGCAATGGGGGCGATGTCATCAAGCACATCGCAGCCGGGGAGGAGCAGTTGGAGAAGATGCCCATGGCCGATCAGCCCCCCCAGTTGAAGTCTCAACTCCTCCCCTACCAGCTCCAGGTTTGTCCCTCGAAATCGGGCCACGGATGAATGCTAACTACTCTCAGGGCTTGGCTTGGATGACTTCCAATGAGAACCCTAAGCTCCCGGAGAAGAAATCGCTGGAAACCGTTCAGCTCTGGAAAGTGAAGCAAAATCGATACGTCAACATTGCGTCTGGCTTCGAGACCTCGACCAAGCCTAAGCTCCTCTGTGGAGGAATCCTCGCCGATGACATGGGCCTGGGCAAAACGCTGCAGATTATCAGCTTGATCCTGACGGGAGGCAAAGGTCCGACCTTGATCGTCGCCCCCGTCAGCGTCATGAGCAACTGGGAGCAGCAGATCAAGCGACACGTTCTGCCTGCCCACCAGCCGAGCGTATTCATATACCACGGCGATAATAAGTGTCAGCCTCGAGACTTGACCGAGTACGATGTCGTCATCACCAGCTACGGAAAGCTTTCCCGCGAGCGAGAGAAGGGAGTGAGAAGTGTCCTCCTTTCGCAGGATATCGAGTGGCGCCGAGTCGTGCTCGACGAGGGCCACACGATTCGAAATGCCAGGACTAAGGTTGCCTTGGCGGCGTGCGAGATAGGGGCGAAATCTCGATGGGTTCTGACGGGAACTCCAATGTAAGTGCATACATGGTCCGTCTGTTGCAGTGCTAACACGGACAGCATCAACTCGGTCAAGGACTTGTACTCTCTCATCAAGTTCCTCCACATCACTGGTGGCGTTGAACAGCCAGAAATTTTTAATGCAACAATCACTCGCCGCCTAGGGTCCGGTGATGGAGGCGCCGAGGTCTTGCTGCATTTGCTCATGCAAGATCTTTGTCTTCGACGCAGAAAGGACATGAAATTTGTTGATCTCAAGCTGCCCGAGAAGAAGGAGTTTATCCATAGGATTCCCTTCCGGCCAGAAGAGAAGCACAAATACGAGGCTCTACTGTATGTGCCCATCTGCTTCCGTATCGTTTACCACACTCTAACAGCGTGCAGCTCAGAAGCCAGGGGCGAGTTGGAGGATTACCAAGCCAGGTCCTCTGCAGGACAGAAGGGCCGTTTCCAGAACGTCCTCGAACGTCTGCTGCGTCTGCGACAAACGTATGTGCCCCATCTCCTTGGCGACAACTTACTCATCCTTCTAGTTGCAACCATTGGACGCTCTGCAGAGAGCGCATCGCCGATCTCCTCAAGCTTCTCGACGACCAGGATGTGGTCACACTCACCGACAAAACACGCGCGCTACTCCAAGAGACTCTACGTCTGTACATTGAAAGCCAAGAGGACTGCGCCATCTGCTACGACACGCCCACGGCACCCGTCATCACGACATGCAAGCACGTCTTCTGTCGACACTGCATCGCCCGCGCCATCCAAGTTCAGGGCAAGTGTCCCATGTGCCGCAACAAGCTCACCGACGAATCGCTGCTCGAGCCCGCACCCGAGTCGGCCGGCCAGGCGGCCACCACGCTGGACACGGAGACGCAGAGCTCAAAGACGGAGGCCATGCTGCAGATTGTGCAGGCGACGCTGCACAACGACGGGTCTAAGATCATTGTCTTTTCGCAGTGGACCTCGTTCCTCAACATTGTGCAAAACGTCCTCCAGGGGGCTGGTATCAAGTTCACCCGCATCGACGGGAGCATGAAGGCCGAGAAGAGGGACCAGGCCATCGGTGCCCTCGACAACGACCCGGACACGCGCGTGCTGCTCGCGAGCCTGGCCGTGTGCAGCGTTGGTCTCAACCTCGTCTCCGCAGACACTGTCATTCTGTCCGACAGCTGTGCGTTCCCTTGACCGCTTGACGAACTCTCTACTATTCAAGTTGCTAATATGGTCTGCAGGGTGGGCACCCGCCATCGAAGACCAGGCCGTCGACCGCGTGCACCGCCTCGGCCAGACGCGCCCGACAACCGTCTGGCGGCTCGTCATGGAAAACTCGGTCGAGGAGCGCGTCCTCAACGTCCAGGCCGAGAAGCGAGAACTGGTCGGCAAGGCGTTCCAGGAGAAGGCAGGCCAAAAGAAAAAGGCCAAGGACACTCGCATGGCCGATGTGCTCAAGCTACTTGGTTGATT
This sequence comes from Thelonectria discophora, assembly GCA_911649645.1. Lineage (NCBI taxonomy): Eukaryota > Fungi > Ascomycota > Sordariomycetes > Hypocreales > Nectriaceae > Thelonectria > Thelonectria discophora. The sequence goes on along the minus strand of CAJVRK010000008.1, from coordinate 2,812,536 downwards.
CTAGACTTTTTGAAGTGAAGCGGGCGTAAACAAGGTGTTTCGCTGGGTACTAATACGCTCTCGGTTGAGCGAGGAGTAATCTTTGGTAGACAAGATATCATCAGGGAATCTAGCCCTGTCACGAACAATGGAGGGACAATAAAGAAGGGATCTTTTATAAACCATTTTCATCTGTTTTTGTGCAATCCACATGACTTTTACAGGAGGTAGGTTCTGTTTGCACCCCTTCCTTGGAATAGTATATGAAGTCGCCCGCCCAACCGGCAACTTTACCTCAGCCACTTAGCGTAAGCCCAGCGAATGCGCTCGAGGGCCTTCGCCTGCAGCTGGATGCCCTTGATGTTGGAGAGATCGTCCAAGTCTTCGAGAAACTCCCTCGCAATGTCGCGCGGCATGAGCCGGTCGACCAGGCTGCGCAGGACGTGGACCTCGCAGAGCAACAAGCCGTGGTCCTTGTACGACAAGAGGTTGGTCTCGGTCGGACGCGCCTCGGACAGGATGCGGTCGACGTTGCGAAGAAGCCGGATGGCCTTGCCCGCCTTGGCCGACTGGCGCTGGCCTGATCGCCCACCGAAAATGCCCCGGACGTACTGGATGAGGCCGATGGAGACCAAGACTCCCGGGGTCAAGCCAACAAAGCCAAACACCAGCTCTTGGCTCTTCAGGAGCGAGTCGATGCCCGTCATGGCAACCTCGAGATCGACCTTTGTCTTCTGGACCTGGATCAGGACCGACCGAACAAGGTCTCCGTGGAGCGTGCCCAGCAGAGGCCTCTTCAGGTCCTTTTCAAACGCCTTCAGGACCGGCGTAACATCGCCCTCGGCAACCTTGCTTCGGATTTCGGCAATTTGAGTCTCGGTGAGAGAGGCGCCAGTGGGAGATGAGAATTGAGGCTTGTCGAGAGCAAACTCGACCACCATTCGTTCCAAGCTTTCGCGATCGGCCTTGAGGCTATCCCGGCTTAAGATGGCAATTTCGCTTGTCTTATCATGCCGAATCGTCTGGATGACTCTTCCTGTAGGCTCGACGACCCAGTTGAACCAGAAATCGCGGACAGTAGCGCCCAAGTCGAGGAACCACCTGGCAATATCAGCCTTGCGGTTGAACAGAACTCGCAAGACAGTCGTTGACGAGAGCAACCCGATCGTGGCAAAAAGCCAATATCGTACAATAGGATGAGGAGGCCCGTTTTCCTTTGCGAGGTTGCTCATGACGGTGAGATGTTGCGGAAGAGCATTGTCGATGATGTGAAGCAGGCGGCGGGCTAGGATCGCGGGTCGATCGGACGCGTTACTATCCTCGATATGCACCGAAAGTTCAGGGTCCTCCTCAACACCGGCGAAAACCTTATCTTCAAAGTCGTTGATGTTGACGTCGAGAGTGCAGACCTCCTTCAAGACCATATCAATCAGCGCAACACTGCGCTCAACGACTCCCTTTAAGTCGTGATGGTCCTGCAACTCGGCTTTCTCGTCATCAGGACCAAACTGCAATCCCTCGTCCATCAAAACGCCAAGACCGCTGGCAGTAATCTCCCTCAGTTTCCTGAGCTGTGCCTGCTTCCGCCGAGCTTCCGCACGACAGAGCGCCACGGGAGACAGGACCTTGCGCTGAATGTTGGCGAAGGAGCGTTCCCTTATGCTGTCCTGGACGATGCCATAGAACTGTTTCCATTGCTCGGCAAGTCCAGTCGCAGTCGAGTCTACAAAGTCGCCTGGGGCGTCACGCATAGAAACGGATTGAAGACGCACTCTGGTGCTCTGGTAGACCTCCCGAGACCAGGTCCATAAACGCAATGGAGACGTCTGCACCGTGTATAAGCTGCTATATGAGTATGAGCTCAAGACATCGTCCCAATACCATATATCGTCGCTCAGGGGAATGATTTGGTCCAGTAGGGTGTTGAGAACCACACCATGTAGTTGGATGGTAGCCTTGCTCACGAGAAGCCACTCGATTTCATTTTCGTACCGACTCTTCACATCAACCTCATGAGCAGGTCTCACCACATGGCCTGGTGGTGCAGGGATCCCAGATTGGGTGAGAAGTCTCCTGATACGTGAGGCTGGGATGAGCGGGTGAGAGGATGAGGTGCTGAGGGACTGGGTGATGCGGAGTAGGCTATCAAGGCGAGGAGATGCAACGGCACTCGCAACTGCGAAGCCCTGGTCCTCCAGTTCCGAGTGTCCATCCTCTGATGTCTCCTCCGAGAGGACCGGTAGACGATCCAGGTAGGCATCAAGACGCCGCACTTGACTATCGAAAGGTCAGCATTACTAGGACCAGAACAATTCGGTCAAGAGTGAAAGGAGGTACCGGGGTTAAGTGGTCAAGGGGTAGAACAAAGCAAAGTCAGGGATGGGCGGACGAACTCGGAGACGAGAGTCATGATGGGCCAAGAAGGCAGTGTGCACGATGCAACCAGGCGGCAAAGGTACAAAGGCCGGGGAGCGGCAGATGTGACGGAAGCCGAGCGGGGACGAGAAGAGCCGCAGATAGACTCGGCCGAAGGCACTACTCAGTTCAAGGAGCGTATGCCGTCAGCGTGGCTTTGCGGGTGCGAGAGCACATGCATGTGTGCGCCAGTGTATGTAAAGTTCGGCGTTGGCTTATGGCCCTGATGGAATTTTGCTGGGCTTGACAATTGGAGCGAAACGGGAAGTGGGGAAGGCTGAAGTTGGCGAGAAGGCGACGGGCTCATGGCATCACACCACACGGCCAGTCCCGGGGCGTTGGAAGCCGCTTCAACGGTTCGGAGGTCGGTCAGAGGTGAAGATGAAACTATCAAGACAGGGTACGGTTAGTCTCGGTGACTTGACGGGCATGTGAAATGTGAAAGAACGAATGGCCGTGTTAGTGATTGCAACCAGTCGTATGACGGCGAAATACCAACCGGCGGCAGCCTTGATATCTCGCAGTCAATCCATTCGTGTGGCCGCAGCGGGTTCATGTGTGTGCGGAGTCAATCGCCATGTATTACAGCAATACGTACCTTGAATTGCTTCTCCTGGAGGCGCGGAATAGATTGTGGATGGTTAGCATCTGCTGGGTCGATGACGACGGAGAGATGGAGGACGGGAGGACGGTGTCCGTCTCTCGGATACGTATAGTATTCGTATTCGGATTTGTTATCGGCCAAAACGGAGCGAGCCAACAAACAACCGGAATCAAGGTGCGGATTGTCATCCAAGGTCATGCATGAACTGAAATAAGGACTCCGAGAACAGAGACTGGTGAAACAGCAATGTTTACAAGCCAGGGGACGATGCAGCTGGAATTTGCAACTTGAAAGTCAACAAGCGTCGTCACCGTGGCGAAGGCGAAGACGAAGACGACAGGTCCGGATCGGATCTATGAGATCATGGTTGGGGCAGCTGTACGGATATGTACTAGACACGGGAAGGAATGGCGGCTGGCGCAAGCCGATAGGGCGGTACCTCGTCGATCATGCAAATTTGCTGGCATTCCGCGTATCTCTTCATCCTCGGGCGGTAGCGTCCACCGGTGAAGAACACACCACTTTACCCCCAACTCGTACTGAATCTCATCTACGGAATAGCTCTGAGCCGGATGGCCACGTTCAAGTGCCATCAGAAAGGCGGAGAGTCGGCAGTAATCGCAACGACGCCAGATCCATCATCACGAACCCCTGGAAGAGTTTGTCGCTGGTCTCGCCACTCGTCCATCCACGACTTGCGCAAATGTCAAAATCAGCTGTTACGGCTTGTGTAAGATCCGGCAGACAGGGGGGCGACGACGAGAGATGAGGGGTCCGAACTGCTTTGTTGTTGCAGCGAGTCCGCCAGCGAGGTCAATGATTTTGGAGAAAAGAGAAGACGTCTCGAGAGGGGTCCTCAGAGCCATCCCCCAACTCGAAATGTAAATCAAGGCAGTTGACCGCCTTCAATGGCTGCGTCAAAACCCATCTCCGAACTCATCTCGTCGGAGAGGAACCAAAGGTTATCAAGCACCAGGGTCAACTGGTCCCCCAAATTCCCGTCGGATCCCCATGTTGGGGCGGTGACGGCAATCTCAAGTGCAACGCTTCAAGAACTGCCCGTAATAGCCCGTGGATGCCCTGCGACTGGGCCCGGATGCCGGAAACACAATTTGGCAGTGGGCTCATTCTGGAACCATTTGTGCCCATCTCTTCTTCTTTTTCGGGTTTTCTCTTTTTTTTGTTGTAGAGGCACGGACCATATCGCGCCAGGGGCTCAAGTGTGGCACAAAGTCAAGTGCGTACCACGGAGGATACCACTTGTGACTTGCCTCAGCGTGCGTGCAAGCACTGGAAGGACCCTGCCGTCCCCTGGCGGTCCCCTCCTTCCTTCCCTTTTCTCGACTGTCCGTCGATTGTGACTGGTCTAGCTGCGTGCACAATTGGGAAAGTGGGTGTCATGTCCACCAACCGCGGTCCCAATTGGATCTGGCGGCGCCGCGGGCATTTGAAGGAAATGATAAAACCTCCCCAACAGCCACCACCCGCTTTCTTCCACCGCCATCGCCATCGCCTTCCACCTTCTCTCCGACAAGACTCAGCTTCGTGCTCCGGTCGAGTGCTTGTTGGTGCCCTTCTCTTGGAATCTGCCTCATCTCCCGGGCCTCTTTCTTCCTTTGTCCTTCACCTACGAAACTACTTCTTTATCGGAGCCTACCGCAACTATGGATATGCTGTGAGTTCCCCTAATAGCTCTCTCGATGCACCAATGCCGTCCCCCCAGGTCGAGACACTCTGCTAACATTAGTTCCCTCACAGTAACGCAACCATGAAGCTGTCTAACCAGACAAGCGACTACTTGACCGTCTTCGAGGAGGTCTCCAAATACAATGTCCAGCTCAACATTCTCGAGAAGCTTTGGGCCGTACGTCCACCCCGAACAATCCCCGATCCGAATTATGAAACTGACCTTGGCTCTTCTCGCAGTCTTGGTACGTATGGATGGCAAACGATACCCTCGCCACCGGCATCATGAGCTTCATCCTCCACGAGCTCGTCTACTTCGGTCGCTGCGTCCCCTACATGATCATGGACAAGATCCCCTACTTCAACCGCTTCAAGATCCAGTCGCAAAAGGTCCCCACCCTCAAGGAGCAGTGGGATTGCGCCGCCATCGTCCTGGTTAGCCACTTCACCGCCGAGCTCCCTCAGATCTGGTTCTTCCACCCTATCGCCACCTACTTCGGCATGGACTACGGCGTCCCCTTCCCTCCTGCCTGGAAGATGGCCATCCAGATTGCCATCTGCTTCGTCATGGAGGATGCTTGGCACTATTGGTTCCACCGTGCGCTGCACTACGGTCCCCTCTACAAGGCCATCCACAAGATGCACCACACCTACTCGGCTCCCTTTGGTCTTGCTGCCGAATACGCCTCCCCGATCGAAACTGCCCTCCTCGGCATTGGTGTCGTTGGAGCTCCTCTCCTCCTTATGGCCTTCACCGGCGAGCTCCACCTCTTCACCATGTACGTTTGGATCACTCTCCGTCTGTTCCAAGCCATCGACGCCCACAGCGGCTACGACTTCCCCTGGAGTCTGCGCCACTTCCTCCCCTTCTGGGCCGGCGCCGAGCACCACGATCTCCACCACGAAAAGTTCATCGGAAACTACGCCTCCAGCTTCCGCTGGTGGGACTTTTGCCTCGACACCGAGGCTGGCGTCGAGGCCAACAAGCGCCGACGTGAGAAGCGACTTGCCAAGCTCAAAGCACAGAAGCAGCAATAAGCTATTGGAAACCATGAGCTATTGCGCGTAGAAGAGTGGCACGACTTGATTGCGGTGGATGAAGGCTGCTTCAGCAATGATTTCACGCGGAGAGGAGCCATTTCAATTCACGATTGAATATCGAGACTCGATGTCCACGGTGACATACCAGTCCAATTCGCCCAAGAGGCGTCCTGAGCATTCGCATGGCGTTGGGGATGTTGACTGAGAACGACTTTTTCATGCCTGTATATACGGAAAACAACAAGCCGGAAGAAACTCTAGATATACGTACTTAATACTCAGCGTCGTTGGTTGATCTTGAATTTACGCTTTGGCTATACTTGTTGCAAGTGTGTCCCAGTTGATTGATATGTGCTTATTGTACAGCAGATATCAGCCATATCCGATCGGATATATAGATCTCAATACAGTTCTGTCCGGATCTTCAGTACCCTGCAAGCCAGCCTCAAACTCTCATAATCCTACAAGCATGGTAACAGTTTATTCGTACAGCCGTTTTAATGGTCTCACTCCCTTTCTCCCTCCCTCCCTCCCTCCCTACTTCTTCTTGGGAGTACAGCAATCCCCAGCCGCCCCCGCCGCGGTGTCAGCCAAGCCTCTGACGACACAGCTCTGCGCTCCGGCCTCGGGATCCGGGGGCAGCTCGCCCAGCTCGGCGGCGAGGGAGTCGCAGTCGGCGGCCATGGCGACGTCCTTGTCCGAGAGGCCGGCCGGGTTGTGGGTTGTCCAGCGGATAAAGGTCGTGTTGTAGACCTAGCGTGCTTGTTAGGGAGGGTGTGTACGGATACATGATTTACTTGGGTGAGCAATAAATGGGGTGTTGTTTTACGTTGGACCACTCGGGGTGGTGGTTTTTGATCTTGCATTGGAGGGATACGCCTGTCATGAAGTCCTGTTGTTGCAAAAGTCAGCCGTCGTCAGCCCTCCAAGCCACGCAACGCAACGCTCGCAACGCCCAATAACACAGGACGAGCTGACGAAAAGAAGGCTTGGAAAGGAATTCAAATCGCGTACCCAAGTCTTCGCAAACGTCTTGAACCGAAACTGGCGTTCCAGCGCCGTCCCGTCATTGGTCAAGGCCCAGCGGCCAGAGTCCAGCAACGAGGTCAACCTGGGGGATACGTTCGCGGCGTCGGTGCCGGCGGAGAATCGCGGCTGCGGAGTCATGGTGACTGAGGATGATGAGAAGTGGCGGGCGAGGGGGGCGATACGGGATGGTTGACGGAGGAGGAGGGACATTGTTAGGTATGGGAGCTGGTTGGTGGTGGTGTCGGTGGGATGAATATGAGGTTGCGTGGTTGTGAGTGGATGGATGAGCTGGATGGAGAGGGCGGGGCTTGATGGAAGGTACTTGGTGGTTGGTGGGGGGTTTGGTAGGTGGTGAGGTAACTTTTAACAGCTGATCTTTGGCTTGGAAGCCATGCGGCTTATTTCACGAAATGTCAATTAGGATTGCGCAGTTGCGCCGGGCGAGGGAGTATGAGCCATAGAGTTCAATGTAGACGTATGCTCTGATATACTGATTGTTCGTTTGAGAACCAGATTCAGCCACCCTAGAGCAACTTGGCCGCGAAGCTTGTGGGAACTGTCAACGATGGCAGAAAGTGGTCAAAACTTGACATGTATACATCTGATCGAATGGATGCGTATGTCTGGGTTGAATGGAAAGACCAAATATTAGTTCACGTAAGTGGAAAGTTGCTTCTCGTCGAGTTATACCTCCGTTAGTGGCGTCCCTCTTACGACCAGCCTCAATATGAGCATTTGGTCTGGATCACGTCTTAAACACTTATATCCCAACTAATTAGTTCCAAGACACTAAAACAACAAGAGCGAACCCGAGGTCGGCATGCCATTAGATCACTCACGGAGCACGGCAGTTGACACGCATTCCGATGCTCTCTTTGTGATAATGTGACCAAGTGGTGGGCAGGTGTTCAAGGCTCAATAGATGCGATGCCCCAAGATTGCCGTGATCAAACCCGGCCTGCCATTGCCCACTGTCTCATGCCGAAAACGGCCTATCATTGCGAGGGCTATGAGAGTAGATTGTCTCTCAGCGAGTGACGAAGCAAACACGCAAAGGCTGAATGGTCGCGATTTGACGATGGCAAAGCACGAGTGTCTCAGAATAGTTAGGCCAGCGCGAATCCCTTGCCCGAGTTGGTATCCCGACGACTGCTCACCGGAATGCTCGGGCGTCCATCCGGGAATTGTCGAAGATCAGTCATTTGGTAAGTCTTTGGCATGTCTGAGTGTCTCCAATGTCACACCAGCTTGCCTTTAAGAGGTGGAAGAATCGAGAGTGAGGACCTGGTTGATTGACTGTGAACCCGTCCCAGTGACGGATAATAGAGGCAAGTTTGCTTGAAATGGAAGTTTGCTTCACAACGGCCCTCGTCGAATCACCGCATCCTGGTGATGGGTGGTGGCAGATTGTTGGCAGTTGTGTGTCTCCACCAGGCCGAGAGGGGTGCAGCTGACGTAAACAGTAGGTCGAGTTTAAGGTTGAGATGAGTAATCACGCAGTTATGCCGGTGGATCCGAAGTCGGGGGGATCTGAGTGCGATGCCTCGAGCCTGGTTAAAATATGCAAATCTGACTGCCTCGTAACCTGCAAGATTCGCCTTTAAGATGCTATCGTGACTTTGCGAGAGATGGGTTTCCGGATCGGGCATGGGCATCATGGTGGCCGTGGCCGACCTGGCTTGAGGGCGCTCAGGCGCAAGGCGCGTGTGAGCCTTTGGGACGTGCAGGCGCTGGCGTTGGTCGCAGCTTCCAGTCTGGTTGGAGTGGTGGTCCAAGCGTTGTCGAACGCCCCGCTTTCCTGCCAGGATGAGTCGCAGGTTCGCTCCTGAAAGAACTTGAAGAGGACATGTTGCTGACAAACCCATTTCTGCCTCTCTGTTGCACCACCCGCTGCACCACCACACGATACATATTCGCACGCGCCCTATCGCCAAGACCGTACCGCACTCCAACGTTATTGCGCAGTGCCTCGAAAGCCTCAGAGTCCCCATCTGGCGAGCCGCAGCGAGATTGTTGATCTTGTTCGCGCGCTAGTCGACCTCGGCAAGCTGCTGCAGCTTGCATCCTACGAGGAAGAAGGCTGAGACAAGAATCCTGGTTCTGTCGTACCCTGGCAAGACATTTCGTCGCAGACTCTTGCAGACTTGCAGACTCTTGTAGGTACTTGCAGACAACCCAGGTGCCGTTCTCACCAAAATAATATCCACAGCCAACCAAACCAACCACCAGCGGGAAGGTCCAGCGCTGCCACGGAACAAGGCGAAGGAAAGGCACCGAAGCTCCCTCCTCAACCAAGGCCAGGCCCACCTGGGTATCGCTGCGGCCTGCGCCAAGCTGGACTGGTGGAGTTCTCGTCAAGGCAAGCTCGCGACAAGCAGAGCAGCCCCCGCCCAGCCACGCCATTTTCCGACGTGATCACCCTCCCCCAGTTACATAATCCCGTCCGTCGAACGTATCACGATTCACCAGGCCCTCCCAACTGCCACTGTTCACGTCAGCGACTCGGCCTCGCTCGCCCCGTCCACCGTCCCCGTAGTAATAATCTCGCTCGCTCGCTCGCCCGCCGCTGCTATATGAATGCTGACTCAGACCCTCCTCTCCCAGAGCTCAACCATGCAGACATCATCCGCCAACGGCACCGGTGGCAGTCAAGGTCAGTCTTCATCAATCAAGCTTCTCCCTGTCTCCTTCCGCTTCCCGCAAGTCACCTGTGGGTTCCGTCTTCTTCCCAACAGCGCCCACATCATAACCCATCATACTTCCCCTCGGCCATCCATCTAAACTCTCCCACACCTTCACTGTCCTTTGTCGCAACTGCCATTTACACCATCACCCCTGTTGTGCACTTGCAGCACCCCTATGCCTTTTTGTCGCTCCAACTTCCCTTCGCTACCATTGCGCCGACCATTCAGCATCGTTCTATCGCCTGCGCAATTGCTCCGACGAAGCTCGACTGACATGACCTTTTCTCCTCAACAGAGCATGAGATACGCGCACAACTTGAACTCTTAAAGGACCACGACACGACTTCGTCATCCTCGGCAAACTCTCCTGTACGCGACTTTAAGAACGCGCCGATACAGCCCGCCCCTGCGAGGCCGTCGAATGGCTACGAGTCCCTAAGTGCTGCCACGCAACCCATTGCTCGCAACCCGACCTCGAAACCACGCTCCGACATTCACATTCATCCTGAACTTCGCGCGCGAAACGTCATGATGCCCATAGCCCCCCCCTCGGGCCACAGCCCCGGAGCCTCTGCTGGCCCTTCAGCTTCGCCCATTGCGCCCGCGCCTCACGCGCCTCCGCATCCCCACGCGCAGAGTCAAGTCGATTTATCGTCGGCGGATGGCCGGAAGGCGAAGCGTGAGCTGTCCCAATCCAAGCGCGCAGCGCAAAACCGAGCCGCCCAAGTAAGTTGGATCTCTTGCGACTGTGGCTGAAGTCCATGGCTAACGTGCACCTTTCAGCGAGCTTTCCGTCAACGGAAGGAAGGTTACATCAAAAAGCTCGAGCAGCAGGTTCGCGATTATGTGGAGATGGAGTCAACGTTCAAGGCGACGCGAGACGAAAACTACGCGCTACGCGAATATGTCATCCATCTGCAATCGAGACTAATAGACTTGCATGGCGACTTCCCTTCGCCTCCTGCGAACATCAACTTATCTCAGACATCAGGGGCACCAGCACCAGCACCAACACCTGCATCGGCATCGGCCCCGGCTCCTAGTAGCACCGCTGTCGCTTCTGCTATCACCTCTACTGCCGCGGCTGCGGTTGCTGCCACTCCATCCCCAGTTCCAGCTCCGGCGCCTACGCCAAGCAGTGTTGCCGTTGGACCCCTTGAGGCGGTCGCTCAAGCCGTCGCGGGCCTGGCGGCGCAAGAGCAGATTGCCGAGCAACAGGAACAGCAACAGCGGCAGCAGCAGCAACAGCAACAGCAGCATCAACCACAACAACAGCACCAGTCGCCGCAACCCCAGCAATCAGAACAATCAACATCGCTACCGCCCATTCAACCTGGACGATATTCCAGCCCACCATTCAAACCTACCGAGCCTGTGGATGAGGAAATGAGATCACCCGACGAGATGGATACGCATGTACCGCCAGCCGACGAACCTCCTGCAGCCGCGTAGTACGCTCCCGAGTAGGCTCCCGGGGACGTTTACATCATTTGGATCCCTTGACTTTTATTTTTGTCCTGCTATTGGCGTTGAGGGTGCGTGAGATATCACGTTAAAGATCTCTGGGCGGGGGCTTTTGGGGGCGTTTTGGAACAATGTAGTTTTCACTTGGGACGACGGGTTCTGATGATGGAAAGCTGTCTCTCGAAACGTGTCGCCCTGTTGGCTCCCATCTATTAGACTACGTCGAGAGGAATCTCTAGTAGCTTTGAATAGCTGGGAAAGACATCTAGCTGGGCTGGCTGGCTGGCTGACGGGCGTTGGGGAGAGGCAGCTTCTTGGGGACGGTTATACGTGTCGTGTAGTAGCGGGAGTCCTTGCGAGACATAGTTCGTGTTGTTTTGGAGAATATGCACCCGGCTTATTCACACTACAGAGAGCTTTTCGGTGGACGGCCTTTTTTCACAATTGGATGTAGTATCCAGAGTCCAAAGATACTTTTCCTTGATGCAGTCCTGGATTGGAAAATTAAAGAGACAAAAACACAGCATATTCTACCCGCACAGAACCCGGCCGCTTTTATCCTTGTTGCCCCCAATCATCACTGCTACCAATCTACGCGTACGAGTTGCCCATATCGTGCTCCTATTTCAGCGTTGTTAGTGAAGTCTTCACGCATGGCTGATAATAAACGTACCTTGATATACTCTGGTCCCTTTTCTTGGTACTCCTCCCTCGAGATCCTCGCCGTCTTCCAGGCCGGCGACCCGACCCATCCGGCGGCGCCCTTCCAAGCATCTAGCAAGGGATCCCCGGCGCGTCGCACGGCGAGCGGCGCGTCGGCGGGCAGGAGGGACCGCAGGCCGTTGCGGACGCGGAGGTCAAAGTTCTCGAAGAGGGTGTTCCCGCCGGTGAGAAAGACATCGCGCAAAAACTCATCGCGGCTGGACATGCCGGCAAGGCGCTGGTTGAGGATGTCGCTGGCAATCTCGACGATGCCGGCCTGGTCGACGCCGGCGATGGAAGGGCGGAAGACCACCTCGGGGACGCGGATGCGCTCGACGTTGAGGTGGATCTGGTTGAGTTCGGCCTGCGAGGCCGGGTCGAAGGGGCGAGGCCCGCGGGCAAAGGCGTGCAGCAGCGACTTTGACCAGTCCGACTGCGCCTCGTACGTGTGGTCGTAGTCGAAGTCCGGGTCAAACTGGAGCAGCTCCGACTCGAGAGACTTGAGGTTGGACATGAGATCCTCCTCTCCCTCGTCGTCGCTGTTCTCGCCCACTACCACCTGTCGATAGACGCCCCAATCGTCGTCGTTGGCGCCAAAGTTGTCGTCATCGCCACCGCGGCGGCGCTTCTTGGTCGGGTTGTCCGAGGCCAAGTTCGCAATGGTTTTCATGCGAATCTGCGACGCGAGTGACTTGCGGTTTCCGAGATCCTGCTTCAAGCGGTCGCGCTCCTTCATCTTCTGGAGGGTGTCGGCTCTACGTTGCCGCCTCTTGTCGAGCCAACTTTCGAGATTATTTTCGCGGTGTTCCTTGTCGAGGCGTTCCTCCTCAGCAATGCGAGCCTTTTCGGCCTCCTTCTCAGCCTTGGCTCGAGCCCGTGCCTCGTGGTTTGACTTCATGAGACGCTGCTGGCGCTTCTGCTTCAACCTCGCGTCGTCCAGCTGATCGTCGGGAATGTCGAGCAGGTCAAAGTTGGGCTGCTCCTGTTCCTCCTCTGGGTCGCCACCGACATCCTTTGTCCTGGCCTTCTTGATAGACTTTTCCAGCTCTTTGATCATCTTTTCCAGATGGTTCTCGTCCTTCAAATCGGCGCTATCAAGAACACGACGTGTTTCCTTCTTGGTCTGGTCTGTAATCCGTCGCTGCACATCCTTGTAGTACTCCAGGTCTTGCTCTTTCTTGATAAGCTTCTCTAGGCGCATCTTGGCTGCCTGCTCTTGTAGTCGACGCCCGCTTTCCTTCTTTCGCTCGGCTATTCTTGCCAATTCCTCCTCGCTCTTTTGAACGATGACTTCCTCGGTGTAGGGATACTGAATGACAATGTCGCGGTCCTCTAGGCCAGTCCAGTCAAGATAATCGCGAATCTCGTGGTCGTAGTCCTGAGAAACATAGCCATAATCCCAGAGCATGTGTTCCGCTTGGGAGACATTCATCTTGGCGTTGAATGAAGGGTATTTCAGTCTTATTAACTTGAGAAGGTACTCCGCGTTGTGATAGCCACCCCAGTTCAACCTTATAGCCTGGGCGAGCATCGCTTTGGAGTTGTAGACGGGTATGATGTGGGTGGAAGTATGGGAAGAAGAGATGACGAGGCCAGTTTTGCCCTTGTTATATCGGTAGGAGAATAGGGAGTCAATTCCGTAGGCGAGCGAAGGGGCGCCGTAGCACTCGAAGACAATTTCGGTCATGGCTATGATGCGAGTGTTAGTTCGAGGCGCGTTGGGTGGGCGGTTGCCACGTACACTTTCGGGAATATGGAAGGTTTGCGACAGCTTCAGTCATGACGATTGGCGCATCAACGGCGCCGTCGGCCTGGTTCATGCCAAGCTTGAGAAATGTGTAGTCCAGGACGTGCTCCGTCACATCCCAGTTGCTGACAATACCAGTGCCGATCTCGAATGCGCTTCGGATGTGGCCTCGTGCGGTCGTGTCGGCGTAGCAATCGGAGCCCGCAAACGAGAAGGTCTTTCCGACCTTGCGGTCGCGGTACTTGGCCATGATGGGGGGAATGCTGAATCTCGGTTTCGACTCGAAGGACCATCCGGCCCGGACGGCGGACGAACCTGGGGAGGAGTCAGTCTGGGATCGGTCGCATAAGCTTCGCACTGAGGGTATCCGCACCATAATCGATCACGATGGCTGAGCTGCCAGGGTTCTCCAGAGCCTTCCTCCGACCGTCCGTCTCGGGCTCGATGTAGTTTTCGAAACGTGTCTCCTTGACAGGGTAAATTCTGGCAGGCGGGTAGGATTTGGGAATGGGCGCCGCGATGGCGGGCTGGTCGATGGCAGAGGGCGCCATGATTTCTGGGTGGGCGAGGTGGTTCAAGGGATGATGAGGAGGAGAGGGAGCTATCAAAGCATGTTGAGGTGGGAGGAAATCGAGACAAAAAATGGTTATCGGGGGTGGCCCGACTTCCGGTTGTCAATTGGGAAGGAGTTAACAGGTGACGGTTTCTCGCGCTTGGTTGTGCAAAGTACCAAGAAGGTTGCGAGGCTGCGAGGCTGATGATGGACCGTGATGAGTGGATCCACCAATGCCGCGATGGTTTGCACGAATAAGTCGTTTGCGCGAACCTCGACCACGGCTCGCGCCAATCGCCTCACGCCGAGGGCAGCCAATCATTCGTCATTGAGCGTCTCGTTTGTCTTCACAACCTTGCAATGCAGTCCTCATCTTCCATCCCCAACCACATAGACCAACATGGACTCAAAGAGCGTTGATAAATCGGCAGGGAAGTGCAATGCCGTTTGTTCAAGGTATGGGCTATGGTCAGAGTTAATAGGCGGATTGCATAGACCATTCAATAGAATTCACAGACAAGGCTAAAACTAAAATGCCCGATTGTAAGAGAGAATCATCAATTCATGGGTATCAGTCGTTACTTCTAAGCTAACCGTCTATTCCGCCTCTCGACTTCAATTCGGGGGCTTCAGGTTGTCCGTCGCTGCAGTCCACAGTCAGCATTCGGATCGCCGCTCGCAGCGGAATCAACCCTACCTTCGAGATGGAACAGGACATTGGACTGGTAGTTTTTGAACATTTGCGCCACCAGTTCCACGTTCATATTCTGGATATTGATTTCCTGAAGACTCTTGTTCATAACGACGACAGCTTCATTGAGTTTCTCCTGTCTTTCATCAGCTCCTGCATGCTTCGACAGCTGGTAGCCAGCCATACCACGTTCGTTATGATGCGTGAAAGCAGGAGGTTCTGCTGGTGCTCGTGAGGGCTCTCCTACGGACGGTGTTAGTGCCGAGCGCTCTGGACGAGGAAACGCGCTCGAACTGCACCAGTACGCACCATCTTGAAGACTGACTAATGAAAGGAGGACGTTTGTTGCACTTGGTACGTAGAGGGGCATTGAATGTTTACAATGAGTTGGGCGGCTTCCAAGTTCCAACCAGGATGCCGGCAAAGAGTGGATCCAATGGTGCCGCTGGCCAGTGGCACTCAGCGCGCAAACTGTGCGGTGAGAGGCGGCAGAACTCAGCTCCCAGCCGCTTGATAGCACCGACAACGCCATCAAAGCCTCATCCTCTCATCACCGTATTAAATATCTACAAGTCCGAGACCGATTCGACTGAATCCTAAAGCGAACAACCCTCCCGAATCACCAAAATTTCCACCGCCATGGCCGCCCCTACCGAGGCCCAGATCGCTCATCTGGAGCTCATCGAGAAGCTCGACATCCACTCCATCCACAAGAACTTCCGCAGCTCGACCTGGAAACCGAACCAGCGCCGCAACAAGAACCTCAAGGCCATCGTCGGCGACGCATCAAGGCGAGAGGCCTCGTCCATGGGCACCCCGGCAGACGTGAGCGGCATCGCGACCCCGGCAGACGACGGCCTGTCCACGAGCGGCACCTCGACGCCCGCCAAGTCGGACAGCGGCAACCAGGCCCCGAACCTGGCGCAGGCGTCACGCAGCTTGTCGAAACTCGTGCTGGAGAAGACGTTGAAGCCCTCGGGAGGCCCGGTTTCGGCTCCCACGGCCACGTACACGAACATTGAATCGGCGCCTTCGCTCGCCCACTCTAAGCGATACTGCGATGTCACCGGACTTCCAGCGCCATACATCGACCCCAAGACTCGCTTGAGGTATCACAACAAGGAGGTGTTTGGCCTGATTAGGTCGTTGCCTCAAGGCAGTGCGGAATTATATCTCGAGGCTCGTGGTGCGCATACAGTCCTCAAGTGAACGCCAGGCAAGAAAACCACACTATGCATTCACAAGGCCACGGCACAGGGATAATTCAACGACCGTGGAGCGAGGATATCAACACTGTAACAGTCTCTACGTCACAGCATAAACATTTGCGGTACAGATGGTATGAAGGGGAAATGTCGGACCAGCAAAGTCAAACCTCAACTATGCACCCAAGGCCTCTCGGCCAAGGGATGGCAATTGACGCTCCGGCTTAATCGTGATCGCAATTGTTCTCCGCCTTTTGGATCGACAGACTACCGAGAACGTATGGGGAGAACGTCTCTCAGTTGCCAAGGGGTAGAACCCGCTTGGCCGTCGCGGCAGGTATATAAGGATGAGGAGAGATGTCATGTTCCTCATTTGGGTTCGAGCAGTTGTTGAGCGTGCAGATGCTTCAATGGATTGGTAGCAAATATCTTACCGTGTCAAGATGTAAACAGAAAAGGAATCCGAATGCAACAAATATTCATTTCAAGCTGGAAAGGTATGGTGGCTTTCACATCGCATACCACTTGACCCGTGAAAGGATTGTAGAAGAAGACAGGTCGGAGTAAATAACTGCCTTGATAAAATTTCGCTGCGTGCCGAAGCCCGCTTATGCGTGTCCACCTTGTCTCCCAAAAGCAGCCAATGAGCACGCGCCCAGTCTCAGGCTGGCTCCAAAATTCCAACCAGCTCCAGGCTCCAAGCTAGCCTTCCTGTCATCAGTGGGCAAGTTTATGCGCCGCCGGGTCCTCCCCCCCAAAGGAAACTAGGTAGCTTGCCCAGTGCTAATTACGGCCACTGAGATGAAAGCTGTTGCTTTCCTTCCTCCCCCCTGGAAACAACCTGAAGCAACTCCAACTCATACCGAACGACTCCTCTGTTCAACCACGTGTAACTTGGGCTTTTTGGACCTAACGTACGAAGGAAACATTGGCAAACCCTGTCAATTCGCCAAAGCGCAAATATCCATCTTTCCCGCAACCCCTCGATACGCAACCGTTTCGAACCCGTTCAAGCCGTTGAACTTAACCAAATCCTCGTCCCTCGAACCCCCCCAACAACCGTCGCCAAAATGTCCATGTGGCTATCTGATACCCAAAGTACGTGGTCCCCCTCTGTCGGCCTCTCGCGTTCGCAAACTTCCCGGCTTCCGCCTTCGCCCGCGCCTCTACAATGTTGGGGGAGTGCTGGGCTGTAGCTGTAGCTGGTCTGTTGTCGCATTGAAACGGGTGGAAGTAGAATGGAATGCCCTTGTGCTGACCCTAGGTGTCTACAGAAATTGGAGTCGCATTCTGCTCTGGCGGTAGGTAATGCGCCTGCTCCGAAAAGGCTTCGGCGCCGTTCGCGTTGAATGGAGACTGACGAGTCTGGCTTGGACTATAGGAGGCTTCTTCCTGATTGGAGGCGTCATGCTGTTCTTTGATCGTGCCATGTAAGTGTTTGCATTCACCCTTCCTCCTGCTTCAACGAGCCTAGCTTGCTAACCATGGGGGATCTAACAGGCTGGCGATGGGAAATGTACGCTTCCGCCCCTACCGACCACGAACCACCCTCGATCGAATAAAAACTGACACTCCGATAATAACAGATCCTTTTCCTGATCGGCCTGACCATCATCATCGGACCCCAGAAGACGCTGCTCTTCTTCGCGCGCAAACAGAAAGCCAAGGGCACGGGGGCCTTCTTCCTGGGCCTGCTGCTCATCCTCATGAAATGGACCTTCGTGGGCTTTCTGGTAGAGGCGTACGGCATCGTCATCTTGTTTGGTGACTTCTTGGGCACAATCGCCAGCGTCGCCCGCGGCCTGCCCGTCGTGGGACCCTACATCGGGGCGCTGGCGGATAGAATGTCCCTCGGTCGTCGCAACGCCGAGCTTCCGGTCTAAGGCTTTTTCGTTTTTCTTTTCGGAATGGCTAAGACTTTTTGACCTCGAGGAGACGGCCGATTTTTGGACGGGAATGCCCTGCCGTGGGCATGAAATGCCACGTCCCTCCGTCTCGGGAACTTCGGGAACTTGTCACATATATCATGTCTGGGAACTGTTAGGAGTACGGCCTTGTCTTGATCTCTTGCTGTGGAGCTTGGTGAGGAATAGATTGGCTCGGAACACCAGGGGTTGGCGTTATCTGTATCAGAAAGAGGGCACTCGGCGGACGCACAGGTGTACTCGACAGAGGCATATGAAAGCATCTTTTCCACGGCAGAGATGGAGCTGCCTGACGGGGCACGACGAGTCGCTGGAAGGGAAAGCCAGTTTCGCGTCAGGGGAGTCTCACATGAATAGCTTTCAAAGGACGGTCTGGGGAGGCATTTGGATTGCCTGCTTATATGCAGAATCGTGTAGAAACAACACCGACTCGTTTGGACAATTCACGGCCCAAACACGCAAAGATATCCTCCTCGGCCCCCTCAGGGAGCTCTCAAACTGGACACCCAGGTATTCTAAAGAAAAGAAATAAGACCTCCTTTCTCAACATGCTCAGTTCGCTAATCTGGGAGCTGACATTGAAACGGGTTTTCAATGCCCGATATTGATGGCCCACGGCATGTCCTCCGTGAATCCTTTAGACATTCTTTCCTAGCTCATTTGACAAAAAACCACCCCGACGACAGCACCACGTGTTTCCGAGTCCCCCCCCTCTCCAAATGGGAGTACTTTAGTATCCCTGGGCGATGAGGTAGTCGGCGAGGCTCTCGACGGTCGAGGTGGCGTTGCCGGCGACCTGGGCTTCGCCGTGGTGGGCGACGACGATGGCCTGCTTGGTCTTGGCGATGGCGATGCCCTCGCGACCTTTTCGGGCGTAAACGCTGCGGTCCTCCGCCCTGGCCATGACGTAGCGCTCGCCGACAACGTGGAGGCCTTCGGCAAAGGCCTTGTCCTTGGCGGTAGCGTCGCCGCTCACGATGGCGGAGATGGCGCGCATCTCGTCGGTCTTGATCTATAGAGGGGGAAGGGCAGCAGACGTTAGCTTTTCGGCTCGAGGCACGAGGTTTCCCGGTGAGGGTAGACGAGGGGGGCTGGTCCAGCTTACCTGGAAGTCAGGAGAACTGGCCCAGACACTGTCGCCGGCAGCGCTGATGATGGCGGCCTTGTCGACATGGCCTGTGCCGACCAAGCTGTTGCACGAGATAGAACATCAGCAACCCCGGAACGTTTTATTATTGGTGTTTTGTAAGAGGATATCTCAACGGGTGGTGTTTCGGGAGGGATCGGTTGGTATTTACCTCGTGTCGATGTAAGCTGTTGGAGAAGCACGTTAGTTGTCTAGTCTAGTACGTCTCATCTTGCGCGCGCGCGCAAGGTAGAGTCGGGAGCGTTGGGAGCGTTGGGAACGTTGAGAGCATGGGCATTCTCGTCGTGATCCGAGGTGGGGTTGTTCGTCCCGGCAAGAAGAGTGCGGCCGTTACTCTCTCTCGAGAGGGGGAAAATGATGATGACATGGAGGGGGAGGGGGAGGGGGAATAAGAGGTCACCGCCTCTCTTGACCGGAAAGGCTGTTACTGACCTTGCCACGACATGGTGAATCGAGTAAGATGTGAGCCGAAGCTGTGCGAGAGAAGGACTGGGGAGAAGGGAAAGGGCGGAAGCGAAGGCGACGAGAAAAATAGGGTGTGTCGTTGGGTTGAGAGAGGGGAGCGGGAGGCGGGAAAGCGGGAAGAAAGTCAACGGAAGTTGTTTGGGTTGAACTGGCTGATGAGTTGCTTGCTCGACCCCTCCAGCGATTTTGCGGTCAATAACGCCTCCTCATTGGCCCGTTGCTGCCCCCGCAGATGGAGGGGTAGTATTAGTGGGGACTTGGGACCATGCTGCCATTCCCCATTCCCGCAGCGAGGTGATGCTTTGTGAGACGGGTACCAGCGAGGACGGAGAAGCTGGTGATCGCTAATCATCACCAGTGCATGTCATTTTTGTGCCTCTTTTTTTTTTTCTGCCCTGCCCTCGCTTACTGCATTTCGACGTCTATCTTTCCATTCGTCAACGGCCGACATGTTGTCAACCTGACGTGCACAGGCTGTCATGCGCTGCTGGTGGACCGGACGCATCCCCGTGCTTCACAAGATCAATGACATGGTGGCTTTTCTCCTCGAGCCCAACGCATACCACATGGCCTTTTGCATTCTGTCCTGCATCATACAAGCGGCCAAGCAAGTTCTGTTTTGGGAGATGTAGTGGGGGACCTGTTACCGGGCCACCGTTGAATTCACCCTAGGTGGTCTTGGAGACATCACATCACGACGCTAGCGCGAGGGACAATGTTTCTTCTGAACTCGGTGATGAAGTCTCGGGCTCACATGAGTATCAACCAGGGGAGCAACTGTCAAAGAATCTCGGTCTCGCAAATGCAACTAAATTCGACCGATTAAGGTAGAGAACTCGACCGTCCCAGGGAAAAGCTTAACAGCATCAGGCTGCGTATTTCTCCCTTCGGTAGCTCCCCATTCTTCGTGGCCAGTGTCTCTCTTTGAAACACGGACCGTGTTCACAAGTCCTCACAAAGGCGTCTGTACTAGCGCACAGAGCAAAAGAGCACCGACTTTCAGCTCCGTGATACTTGGCCCAAGAGCTCAGACGGTGACAGTGACGACGAAGTGACCAAGGCGACACCAACACTGCGATAGTTGCGGTGGCTGTCTTGTACGGAGTGACATGGTAGCATTCCTTTCCAGCCGTCGTTCGTTTCGAAAACCGTGGGCCCAGTCGGTTGACATGCCGAATATTCAGCCCATCACTAATGGTTATCAAATACGGTACGCAGGCTTCAACTGAGAAGCGAGATCATCTTTCACTGATACCGTTAATTGGCTTTATGCACCTTCACTGCGAAACCCGGTTGGTTCGCATTCCGGCTGGTAATATACGTCCAGGTACGGGCTATAAGTTAGCATCGGTATTGCCCGCAGTCGGTCCGGCAACCGCCTGGTTACCATTGAGGAATATTCGTACTGCTCCCGTCCAACTCCCGTCTTGGGGGCGCGGTTGTGGCGCCTGACGGGCAATTTACCAAGATGCGACTCTGGCCTCGACGTCTTTGCAGTGGTTCCATGCTCCCCTTTGCCCGCGCATATAAGCCGATGTGATGCGGCACATCGATTGGAGTATCCCTGGAAATTTGGCAATCTGAGACGCAAGCGCAGGCTACGCCGACGTATCGATGTCCGAAGAGGGGCGATGACTTGAAACAAAGGCCGGGATCATGATGAAGTACCCCTGAGCATGCGGGAGCTGCCCTATTCGGAAATTTTCATCATGACCGGCATTCATCGTCTTCTCGTGGCCAAGCCGAATCGAAGGTTTGCAATTGGGTTTATTTGCTCATTTATACCATTGTTCGTCGACCGCATTGGGCATGGTGCTCGGTTGGGTAAATGAGTAAGACGAGTATAATTGCATGAGCCTACTCAGAGGTCAGTTGTGCTTGTCATTGGTTGATCAGACCAGAGTCACAGAGTCGAGAACCAACCGACGACGGTCATGGGCAGCGACGACGACCTATTCGTACGGTATGTCGGCATAGAATGGGTGAGGCTGAGGCCCAAGGCTTGAGGTTCGTGAAGACGGAGTTAGCGCTCGGCGC
Source organism: Thelonectria discophora (assembly GCA_911649645.1). Taxonomy (NCBI): domain Eukaryota; kingdom Fungi; phylum Ascomycota; class Sordariomycetes; order Hypocreales; family Nectriaceae; genus Thelonectria; species Thelonectria discophora. The sequence goes on along the minus strand of CAJVRK010000008.1, from coordinate 2,791,162 downwards.
TCTGCTCAGCCTGTTGACAGCCCCTCAGCCGTCCAGCCGTGCAGCATTTTGACAGTCAGCTTCTTCCATTGCCGAACCGCCACTGGAAACAACCAGTCGCGTGCTCGGTCGTTCGCAGAGTTGCAGCGGAAACGAACCCTCACAGCGGATGAAGCGCCTGTCGACGACTCCCTTGTTTCAATCGAGAGCTTGGTTGGTAGTACAAGTGACCTTTTCTTGACGCGTGTTCCTCTAATTTAAAAAGTCGAGGAAGCTGCGACTCGTCCAGTGCCAGCCCGGCAGAGCGCAAGAACAAGTGCGAGGGCAAGTGCAAGTGGCCGAGTGCCCCTGCCCTTCCAAGTTCCGGTGTCGAAATTAAAAATAACCTCCTTCCTCCACAACAAACTGCCCGGTCTGCAACTAAAGTCAGCGCTTGGAGCAGTTGCTCGCCCTTCAAACTTCCAGAAGACTCAGCCCTCAACGGGGAAAAGCAATCATTGAGATGCCCCGCGAAGCTGAAGAACCGGTGCCACTGAGAACGGTGGCTTGATAGGCCGGAGTGTGGGCTCTACCGACTTCAAGTGCCGCTGCAGCAGAGTCAACGACTTGACGTCGATGTTTCCACGTCCTACGCCCTCACCATCAGCAGCACCAAACTGTTTCCGACCGTCTTTGCGACGCCTGAAGATTGACGATGGCGATTCGGTGTTACATTGAAGCACGAGCAAGGGAACCTGGCTGGTTTGTCTCACGGCACACAAGGTGTCATTCATGACTGACTGCTAACCACCACAGCATGTATCACCGTGGCAATCTGCTGGCTACTCGCTGCCCTGTCCGGCAAGGCCGTTAGAACAAGCAACGCAACGCGACGCGACGCAACGCAGCCCACGGCGCCAACGAGATGAGATATGGGAGGCCATCTGCCCACCTCGTCCCCAAGGAGGCGACCCCTCCCCACGTTTTATCTCATCTCCGACGAGAAAATGGCAGCTCTGTCGACCAATCCCTTGCGTAGGCAGCGCTTATGCTCGCTTATGCTCATTTGAGCATACAGCTCCGAGCTATGTTGGCTTGATACTCTGCACCTGGCATGTTCCCAAACGGGAAATGTGCATGCGTCTCTTTCATCATGACAGAATGTCGACGTTGGCCAATCTATTCTGACACACGAAACTCAACCCTTTGTCCTCTCCTGCACCCCTTCGCCCTGCCTGCCAGTGCCAGTGCCAGCCGGGCATCCTAGGGGTCGCACACACACTGCACAGGCGGCAACCAGACACAGCACTCGCAGAAAACACGGAGCAAGGGTTCTCTCGATGCATGAACCCAGCTCAACTGCTCCAAAAAGAAGCCTCCAAGGCTCTTCGCCCGCAACTTTGGCGCGCATCTTAGTCCACCAAGAACCGTCCCATCAACCTCAAACGTAGTTGGCCCGTGAGCTGGACCACACACACCCCCGCGACCAAGAAGCGCAAAACAGATGAAAGCCCCTTGATTCCCACTCGTCGATTTGCCTTTAGAGAGAGACGAGGGTTTTTTATTGTCATTGTTGGATTCTTCTTCTTCTGCTTCTTGTTGGTTCCTTGTTACTCCTCGCTATTGTTTTCATTTCTTGTGAGGGAGCAGGCTCGCCTCTTGTCTCGATATCTTCATTTCTGCCTTCGACCACTCCGACGCCGACTTTCACCACCACCTCCTTGGCTTCTCTCCCCTCTTTTGCCTTCATTGCCAACCAAGATCTGATTTACACGCTCTCACACATACCGATACCTGGGGGCTTGCATCCTCCTAGACCGCATCAAAGATCCCACCCCCGTCGCTTGGCGTCATCCTTGCTCACATCCTCCTCTTTTTTTTTTTTTGCCTCCTCCCTCCGTACATACCCTGGGTTCTTGATTCCCTGTTCGTTACGCGGTGAATTTTCCCGCAATTAGGATCCCCGTCCTGCTTCGTATGAAATCGCCCTCCGACGAACACACTCATACAATAGGCTCCCACCACCAAGACAAAGGCGGGGGTTCATAAGTTGTTGGCTCCCTCGTCAGACCGACCGGGCCAAAGTCTCTTTCATCACCGACTCTCAAACAAGAAGGTCCCTGGTCCTAGCATCGTCTTGTACGCAGACAGTCTTCTGGGTGAACCATCAGTTGTGTCAGACCCTGTCACCTCAAGGGACCGGTGGTTTACGAGACCTCTTAATCCAAGACAATTCCTCCCCGCTTCTGTTCGAGGCTCTCGTTTACTACAGACAAACCCCCTCGTCTTCCCCGCTTGCCACTGCGAGCTCCCTTCTTCATCATGGCTCGACGAGCAAGAGCAGAGACTATTACCGCACCAGTCCTCACAGAACGACCAAGCACCAGCGGCGGACTAACGCGAAGGCAAGAAGCAAACCCCATCGAGAGGGCCAACTGGAACAAACGCATGTCGAGGGACGATCTCGCTCTCACCTTGAAGGGCACCAACGCTAAGGCGTATCATGTCCCAATACGTGGCCGCTTGCCCTCACCAGAATACAGCCCTCGAAGAGAATCACCACAACACGTAACCATGGTGAGGACTGCAACCCCCGAGTCCATGGAGGCGGGTGAAACGGGCGTCATCGCCATTGGAATGGCTCTGGGAAGCCCAACCCAGATGTCTGCCCAAGACAACAGCGCCCCGGCGGCGCTGTCGAGGACACGCAGGGCTATGACTTCAGCAGCCGACTTCTCTGAACGTCAGGAAACCCAGCCAGACCAGCAAAAGACGAGGAAATGGGGCATCTTCCGATCAAGATCAAAACGGCACCGCCCCGCGGACCCTTCAACTCAGCGCTCCTTGACCGACAACTCCAATGCATCATCTACATCAGTCGCTACCCGAGGTCATCGATCCAACTCTTACACGCGGAACCAGCAGGCGCAGCAGGAGATGTTGAAGAAGACGCCAAAGCACAAACCCATCGTTATTCGATCCCAAACGGACCCGACAACTCCAGGCCGATCTGAATTCAGGGAGCCCCCAATCGAGCGAAAGTCCCCCAAGGAACCCAAATCAAAGGACACCAAGTCTGGGGGTTTAGGCCGCAAGGTATCGCTAAGAGGCATTCGAGGAGACCGGGCCCGCAGGGCCATGGAGAGTAAGGAGTCTGTCCTGCCTCCCCCCTCACCTCCTCCGCCGGTTCCTCAATTGAGTGGTCCGTTGCTGGATGTGGAAATTCCCAGCATCAAGATGGAGCGCTATAGCATCATGTTTGGCGGGGTCCTGGAATCGCAAAACAATTCCTCTTCCTCCTCGCTCCTAGCCCGACGACAGGCCACACTCGATCGACTAAAGACTCTCAACGACGAAATATCCGAAAGTGGCGAGGAGGAAGAACTTCCTCGGCCTCGACGAGCAACATCCCCTCAACCTAAAGCCTCGCCAGTCTTTTCTTTATTTCCAGGGGCGCCCAAGCCCAGCCCTGGCCAGCCTTCTCCTCGATTACGCTCCCTAACATCTCCCGCCATGCTGCGTTCCCCTGCTCGAAATACCTTTGGTGGCAGCCCTAAACCCGATCAAGAGGAAGGAACCTCGCAGGCTTCTGGATCGAAGACGGATTTTAACTCTCCAAAGCTCATGTCCAAGTTCAACAAGCAACCTAAACGCCCGTCCGGGCTGAACCCCGAGGGGATGAAGTCGGAAAGCTCCATTGTGCCGGCTGAGGGCTCTCAGGGCCGACGGAGCAGAGACCCTTCTCCAGCGAGCCTGGAAGTGGGAGGTGTGCCGCGCAGGAGACAAGCTTCGCCCTTTACTCCTGATACGTCAAGCCTCATCCTCGATTCTGACGACGAAGAAGAAGAGGAAGTCGCTGTACACATTACGGAAAAGCTACGACCGACTTTTGCCGAACCTACGTGGCACATGGTTTCTCCTCCCGTCTCAACGACATCCCTTTCCAGCCCCGGAAAGGTGCGAAAGGCTAGTCCTACGCGACGGCCTAGTCCGCCTTCGTCCCTCAAGTCGGAAGAGCAGATCACCGTTGTGAGGCCAAAGCAGCCGCCAATGCTCGCCTCATTCGACCCCGACGAGGCCCTCCGAACGGCCGTGGAAATTTCCATTGCCCGGCAGATCAGCGTCTCGCACCAGCAGCGCCAGATGCTCCATCCCCTGAAGAGTAACCCAAGCGTTCGCCGCAGGGGCAAGGACGGCACCGGCCCCAGCTACGCCATCCCCGTGGGCAAGAATGAGCGTCTGGTTGAGACCAGGTCGGCAACGCCCAGACTCGTTCGCCCCGAGGATTCGAACACGTTACAAATGCACCGCAAGAGCTCGAGAGTCATTCTCGACGGAGAACCCGAGATGGCCTCGACGACATGATAGACCACACGAGGCGGAACTTCGCTTCAACCCACCCTTTTCTTCTTTAAGACATATTTTGGACCTTTTAGACTTTTATTCGAGCTCATGCAGCAGCAACGAGCAGACGAGAACCTCACTGGCTGGGGCTCGGCTCGCAAGTTTGACACTCACTCGTTCGATGGCGACCACTTCCGTCCCAACTCGATATCTTTTTGTTTCATTTGTCCTTCTTTTTGCCTTTCAAACGAAGACCAACCCGCCCAAAAGGCAAGCAAGCAAGTCTTGACTCTGGCGGAAATAGGATACCACGGATCATCTAGCACGGCGTAGGAGGCAAGGGCACGAAAACAGGATGGAAGACAAGAGGCCGCGCGCAGCCCCGGAGTAGGCAGAAAACGTTGTTGGGGTTATTTTTTATCTCTTCTTCTTTTCATCTTGAGACATTTTTTTATAGACATTTTTGGAAACGAAGATTCTTTGTACAACGCATTGTCATCATCATCTATCATTGCCAATCGGAATAGAACAAGAAAAAACCCCATCATTAAGCGATTCATTTGATGCCAGCATATTTCCATCGAAAGCATCGACGTGAATAAACTTGACTGCCCCAGTGCCCCTGTTGCCAATTCCCACGAGCGAGTCTCTTGATACAAAGCTGCTGCAACGTCATTCCGTCTTGGCGAACGAATCTGGGCAGGATGCGCCAGTGCATCTGCGGCGCGAACGAAAAATAACCAATCCTTAAGAACAGAACCGACATCCCTTATATGCTGAAACGAATTTGACGTCCCAACGCCGAAACGAAATGTGTCTATTACATCAACACGCAGCACGAGTTCTGCTTCTTGGCTTGCTCTGTGGGGGCATGGTTAGTCATATTCATCATATCCACCAGGTTGGGTACGGAGAGCAGGGGAGGACACACGGTAGAACATCTTGCTCTGGGAGGACAGGCCGTCGCTCTTGGCTACCAGGTCGTCAATCTTCTCGCCGCGCTGCAGCACGCTCTCGATGGTCTTGTGGAGGACAATCTTGGTCTCGTCGAGCTCCTTCTGGATCTTAAGGATGCTGTCGGCCTGCTGGGGGTCCTGGTACTTCGTGAGGTAGTCCTTGAGCTCGGGCATGAGCAGCTGCGGGGTGCCCGTGGCCCACGACGAGCGCGGGTTGCTGGCGAGGAACTCGTCGACGACCTTGCTGAGGAGCTGGTGGGCCACGAGGGCCGGGTACTGGTGGTCCGAGATGATGATGCCGCAGATGCCCTCAGTGCGGCCGTAGGCGTGGAAGGTGTAGTCTATCGAGTTGGGAGGGGGGGGATGTCAGGACAAGATAGGAGGCGGGACGGGGGACGTCGGATGCTGGGCGTACCTTGTTCCTCGACGTCTTGTCGTTGGCCGGGACGGGTGCGCTCGGCGACGGTCTTTGCGAAGAGGGTCATGAACTCGCCATAGCTGCGCGGAGTGGCACGGTAAGTAGGGGCGGTACCAACGGGCGGCGCCAGGAGAGGACAACGAACTTTGCGCGGGTGAATCGCGAGTAAGAGCTGAGCTCCTTCTCGGCGACAATCTCGTGGGCGGGCTTGGCCTCGTTGCGGACGATCTAGATGGGGGGCGGGCACCGTCCTTTCAGCTTTCTGGTTCCAGGAGGGGGAGGAAGAGGGTCGGTGAGGTGAGGGGCAGAGGAGGAGGAGGAGCATACGCCGATGTAGTGCAGCTTCATTGTGAAGGTTGGTTTATTTCGTCGGTCGAGGGAGCGATTGACGTAGACGGGGGGCGGGATCGAGTTCGAAGAGGAGGCCGGTCGAGATAGGAAAAAGAGGCGCAAGAGGGAAAAGATCAGGATGTTGGATTAAAGAGATGGATGGACAGAGTTTCCACGCCGAGATGCCGGGGGGCTTGCTGTAAGGTGCAGGGTCCGGTCCGTCGTCACATGTTGGGCTCAGGTCCAGGCGGCGAAATTCCCAGCGAGGTCATTAGCGGATTACAGAAGGTGGTGCCTATCTTTCTAGGGGTCGGGTGCCTAAGGTATCTAGGACTGCGAGGTGTGGCTGGGGGATTGATGTACGCCGCCGCCACCGGAGTCACCCCCACCTTGAATAGTCCCCGAGAGTGACACTACAGCGGTGAATGACTCTACAGTTTGATGACTGAGACGGAGCAAGACTGTGAGTGAGGCTTTATTTAGAAGCAGGACTTCTGCTGAAGGCTTCCGTAGACAAACAAAGCGATCGTCTATTCGCACCGCAGCCACTCCCATCACCATTTCCCAAGACTCAAGAGGAGAATTCATCATTTCATACCGCAACGACTCCAACCTCAACCCATCATGGCTTCGTCCAACCTCGACGCCGCAGAGGCCCAATGGAGAGAGCAATTCGCTACCATGCAAGCAGCCATCGCCAGCCTCAAGATTCCCCAAGACACCTCTATCGACAGCGACCTCGAAGATGACGACTTTGACCGTCTCTCGTCGGGAGACAGCGGCCAGGACATCTGGGACTTCATCTCCGAGGACGACCAGGACCAGCTGAGCAGCGACTTTGCCGACGCCGAAGTCGGTGGCTCAGCTTCTGCTGCGGCTGGGGACGGCATCGACTGGTTCTCGGATAGGTGCGCCAGCATCGCCGCCAAGAACGGTCTCTCGCCCGACGTCTTCGAGACGCAGATGACGAGCGCTCTCGGCTCCGGCCGGTCCGACGCCGAGCTCCAGGCCGACTTGACGGACCTGGTTGGCTTCGACGATCTGGATTTCATCATCGAGGTCCTGGGTCACAAGGACGAGATTGTTGCCGCCGTGGCCGCCCGCCACCAGCAGAGCCAGCAGCAGTCTTCTTCCGGCCCGCGCCTCTTGACCAAGGCTCAGCGGGAGGATGCCCTGCGTCGCCAGGACCTGGCTCACAAGTTGGCCTCGCTCGCGGCTGCTTCCTCCAAGGAACCCCAGTACCCTCACGTTTACAAGGCCTACCACGCCGGAAACACGCTGAGCTATTCCGGCAAGAAGTATGGCCTCCCCGTAGGGAGCACACGCGAGGTGTTTGACAAGCACGAGGAATACACCATCCCCGCAGCCAAGAAGGGCGTCCTCGGGCCTGGCCAGCGGCTCGTCAAGATTTCCGAGCTCAATGGGCTTTGCCGCAGGACTTTCAAGAACTACAAGACGCTCAACCGCATGCAGAGCCTCGTGTATCCCGTTGCCCACAAGACGAGCGAGAACATGCTCATCTGTGCACCCACGGGTGCGGGTAAAACCGATGCTGCCATGCTCACCATTCTGCAAACCATTGGGCAAAACGTGTACCCGAGTCCCTTTGAGGACAACGACGCCACCGAGTTCCAGGTCAACTTTGACGACTTCAAGATCGTCTACGTGGCCCCCATGAAGGCTCTCGCTGCTGAAGTCACCGACAAGCTTGGCAAACGGCTCGCGTGGCTGGGCATCAAGTGCCGAGAGTATACTGGTGATATGCAGCTGACCAAGTCGGAGATTGTGCAGACGCAAATCATCGTCACCACGCCCGAGAAGTGGGATGTCGTAACGCGAAAGGGGACCGGAGACACGGAGCTTGTGCAAAAGGTGCGGCTGCTCATCATCGACGAGGTTCACATGCTTCACGACGAGCGAGGCGCTGTCCTGGAGTCTCTCGTGGCTCGAACTGAGAGACAGGTCGAGAGCACCCAGTCCATGATTCGCATCGTCGGTCTGAGTGCCACTCTACCCAACTACGTCGACGTTGCCGACTTTCTCAAGGTCAACAAGTACGCCGGCCTCTTCTACTTTGACTCGTCGTTCCGCCCCGTGCCCCTAGAGCAGCACTTCATCGGTGTCAAGGGCAAGGCGGGCTCGAAGCAGTCTAGGGAGAACCTCGACAATGTGGCCTTTGACAAGGTTAAGGAAATGCTGGAGCTGGATCACCAAGTCATGGTCTTTGTGCATTCGCGACGAGACACCATGTTGACGGCTCGGATGCTGCACCAAAAGGCCATGGACGACGGGTGCCTGGATCTGTTTGATCCGTCGTTCCACCCACGATACGACCAAGCTTGTCGAGACATTAAAACCTCAAGGTCCAAAGACATCCGCGAGCTCCTATCTAAGGGCATTGGCATCCACCATGCTGGTATGGCCAGGTCCGATAGGAACCTCATGGAGCGACTCTTTGGCGAGGGCGTCCTCAAGGTGCTGTGCTGTACGGCCACTCTTGCTTGGGGAGTCAACTTGCCCGCCGCGGCCGTCGTCATCAAGGGCACCCAAGTCTATAGCGCCCAGGACGGAAAGTTTGTGGACCTCGGCATCTTGGATGTGCTGCAGATCTTTGGTCGTGCCGGTCGACCTCAGTTCGAGGATACGGGTATTGGCATGATCTGCACCACGCAGGACAAGCTCACGCATTACCTCACGGCGGTTACGGAGCAGCAGCCGATCGAGTCCAAGTTCTCGACGAAGCTGGTCGACAACCTCAACGCCGAGATTGCCCTGGGCACTGTGACGTCCGTCCCGGATGCGGTGCAGTGGATTGGATATTCGTATCTGTTTGTTCGAATGCAACGCAGCCCCATGACATATGGCATCGAATGGGCCGAGATCCGAGACGATCCGACTCTCGTGCAGAGACGACGACAACTGGCCATCCAGGCAGCGCGGACCCTACAGCGATGCCAGATGATCATCTTCAACGAGACGACTGAGGAACTGCGCAGCAAGGATATTGGGCGGATCGCGAGCCAGTACTACATCCTGCACACCAGCATCCAGGTCTTCAACACCATGATGAAGCCCGAGGCCACCGAGGCCGACATTCTCAAGATGATTAGCATGAGCGGAGAGTTCGACAACGTGCAGTCACGAGATAGCGAGGAGAAGGAGCTGACGCACCTGAGGAAGGAGGTGATTCCGTGTGACGTCGATGGCGGCATCGACACGCCCCAGGCCAAGACCAACATCCTGCTGCAGGCGTACATTTCCAAAGCGCAGCCCGAAGACTTTGCCCTCTCCAACGACATGAACTACGTGGCCCAGCAGTCCGGGAGGATCTGCCGAGCCATCTTCATGCTTGCCCTGAACCGGCGATGGGGTCACCAGTGTCTGGTCCTCCTCACGCTCGCCAAGTCGATTGAGAAGCGCATCTGGCCGTTTCAGCACCCCCTCCACCAGTTCGACCTCACCAAGCCGGTGCTGAACCAGCTCGATTCGCGGGACAACCTCACCATCGAGGCCATGAAAGAGATGGAGGCGGCCGAGATTGGCTCTTTGGTGCACAACCAGAGCGCCGGCAAGAACATTGCGAGGATCCTCAACAACTTCCCGACGGTGCACGTCGAGGCCGAGATTGCGCCGCTCAACAGGGACGTGTTGCGCATTAAGCTGTACGTGGTGCCCGACTTTCGATGGCACGACCAGATCCACGGCACGTCCGAGTCGTTCTACATCTGGGTCGAGAACTCGGAGACGTCGCAGATCTACCACCACGAGTTCTTCATCCTCAACAGGAGGAAGCTACACGACGACCACGAGCTCAACTTTACCATCCCGCTCGCGGACCCCCTGCCCACACAGATCTACGTGCGGTGCGTGTCCGACCGGTGGCTGGGCGCAGAGACGGTCACGCCCGTGTCCTTTCAGCACCTGATCCGGCCCGACACGGAGAGTGTCTACACGGAGCTGCTGAACCTGCAGCCGTTGCCTATCTCGGCGCTCAAGAACCCGGGCCTCGAGGAGATTTACGCAAAGCGGTTCCAGTACTTCAACCCCATGCAGACGCAAATCTTCCACACGCTCTACAACACGCCCGCAAATGTGCTCCTGGGCTCGCCCACGGGCAGCGGCAAGACGGTCGCGGCCGAGCTCGCCATGTGGTGGGCGTTTCGCGACCGGCCCGGCAGCAAGGTGGTGTACATTGCGCCCATGAAGGCCCTCGTCCGCGAGCGAGTCAAGGACTGGGGCGCGAGGCTGGCGAGGCCGCTGGGCTTGAAGCTGGTCGAGCTGACGGGTGATAACACGCCGGATACGAGGACGATTCAGGATGCGGACATTATCATCACGACGCCCGAGAAGTGGGATGGCATTTCGCGTTCGTGGCAGACCAGGGGCTACGTTCGAAAGGTCAGCTTGGTTATCATCGATGAGATCCATCTGCTGGCTGGTGATCGAGGGCCTATTCTGGAGATTATCGTCTCGCGTAGGTTGACACCCTCGTCGACTGCCCCTGCCCCCGACTAACTAACTAACGCATCACAGGCATGAACTATATCGCTTCTTCCACCAAAAACGCCGTTCGCCTCGTGGGCATGTCGACGGCGTGCGCCAACGCGAGCGACCTTGGAAACTGGCTCGGCGTCAAGGAAGGCCTCTTCAACTTCAAGCACTCGGTCCGTCCGGTGCCCCTGGAGCTCTACATCGACGGCTTCCCCGAAGTGCGCGGCTTCTGTCCCCTGATGCAGTCCATGAACCGGCCGACCTTCCTCGCCGTCAAGAACCACAGCCCCGAGAAGCCCGTCATCGTCTTCGTGCCGTCGCGTCGCCAGACGCGCCTCACGGCAAAGGACCTCATCAACTTTTGCGCCATGGAGGACAACCCGCGCCGCTTCCTCCGCATGGACGAGGACGACCTGCAGCTCAACCTCTCCCGCGTGAAAGACGACGCCCTCCGCGAGGCCATCAACTTTGGCATCGGCCTGCACCACGCCGGCCTTGTCGAGTCGGACCGCCAGCTGGCCGAGGAGCTCTTCCTCAACAACAAGATCCAGATCCTCGTCGCCACGAGCACCCTCGCCTGGGGCGTCAACCTCCCAGCGCACCTCGTCGTCGTCAAGGGCACGCAGTTTTATGACGCCAAGATCGAGGCCTACAAGGACATGGACCTCACCGACGTGCTGCAGATGCTCGGCCGCGCCGGCCGCCCCCAGTTTGACAACTCGGGCGTCGCGCGCATCTTCACCCAGGACGCCAAGAAGGACTTTTACAAGCACTTCCTGCACACGGGCTTCCCCGTTGAGTCGTCGCTGCACTCGGTCCTCGACAACCATCTCTGCGCAGAGGTGTCGGCTGAGACCATCGTCACCAAGCAGGACGCCCTCGACTACCTCACCTGGACCTTCTTCTTCCGCCGCCTGCACAAGAACCCGTCCTACTACGGGCTCGAAATCTCCGCCGAGGAGCACTCCAGCCTGGCTGCCCAGCAGCTCGCAAACGAGTACATGGTCGCCATGGTCGACAAGTCGCTCGCCGAGCTCGCAGAGTCCAAGTGCGTCAACGTCTTCCCCAACGGCGACGTCGATCCGACCCCGCTGGGCAAGATCATGAGCTACTACTACCTCTCCCACAAGACCATCCGCCACCTCGCCCGGCACGCAAAACCCGACGCGTCCTTCCTCGACGCCCTGTCGTGGATGTCCCGCGCGGCAGAGTACGACGAGCTCCCCGTCCGACACAACGAGGACCTCGTCAACGACGCCCTCAGCGCCAACCTGCGTTTCCCGGGCGGTGCCTTTGGTCTCCCTATGTGGGATCCCCACGTGAAAGCCTTCCTCCTCCTGCAGGCGCATATGGCGCGCGTCGAGCTGCCCATTGCCGACTACGTCGGCGACCAGACCAGCGTGCTCGACCAGGCCATCCGCGTCATCCAGGCCGCCGTCGACGTCCTCACCGAGACGGGCCACCTCTCCAGCACCCTCCGCCTCATCTCCCTCCTGCAGTCCGTCAAGTCCGCCCGCTGGCCCGACGACCCCCCGCTCTCCATCTTCCCCGGTGTTGACATCGACACCAAAGACAAATCCACCTCCCTTGCCCAGCTCGCCGCCCTCTCCCCCGCGCAAACCACCGCCCTCGGCAAACGCCTCGGCCTTTCCCAAGCCCAAACCCCTCGCTTCGCCCGCGCCGCCTCCTCCCTCCCCAACATATCCATCTCCGTCGACTCCGCCACCACTACGTCCCTGACCATATCCCTCAAGCGCCTGAACCCGCTCGTCGACCGCGACGCCCGCATCTACGCGCCCAAGTTTCCCAAGCCACAGGCCGAGGGCTGGTTCGTCGTGGTCGCCGACCTGGCGTCCGACGACGTCGTGGCCGTAAAGCGCGTGGGCTGGACTGCCGCACCAGGTCGGAAGCTGGAACCGGGTCGCTGCCCGACGGCAAAGACGACCGTCAAGCTGCCCGAGGCGGCGCCGGGTCAGGCCCGCAAGCTGGACGTGCTCGTCGTCAGCGACGCCTACATCGGCCTAGAGCACCGCCTCCTCGCCATCGACATTCCCGCGCCGCCCGTCGTCGACGACGACGTCCAATCGAAAAAGGCACAGACATAGCCAAAAAGCCACAGGCATCTGCATCCAAATGAATTGGTCTATAAAACGAGCTGTAATGGAGAAACCAACCGTCTTTGCGGTGCCAAAATGCCCAAAAGGAGAGTTCCAGAAAAAACTAAACAACTACCTACCTAGACAAATGCAGTTGCGAACCAAGAAACAAGACAAGAGAAAACATAGAAAGTATCTCGTGAGAGAAAAAGCCGTTCGCTCCAAACCATATTATACCCCGTGAGAAAATGCCGCGATGCTGGATCGCTCCCTCCGGACCATGACCGGCCGATATCCTTAAAAACTCCTCATGACATATGGAATCCTGATGCATCGTGAACCTGGAAATGACAACCAGAAAAGATCCTGCATAGACCTAAACGAGAAAGCCAGCGAGAAGCCAAAGACGGAAATGCGAAAATCGAAAACGAGAACCAAGCAAGCCCACCGGGTATCACACTTACACCACCCAAATCCCCGTCGTCTCTCTGCGGGCACGCATTGTGCCTTGTTCGTGTACTTCGTGGATTCGTCGCCAGATCCAACTCTCTCCGTCGCCATTCCTCTGGTGCCTCACCACCTTCGTTCAAGTGCAGCACTTGCGCCGGTCCTTGTGGTGCTGGCCTTGCTGTGCCTGCTCCTGGGCGCTGACCTGGTCAACAGTGACAGCGGGCGAGAACCCCGGCGAGAAGAGCCAGCTACGACGATCTCGACCGACACGGAAGCTAGCTCGGGGGTTGCCGTCAAAGTAACCACCGTCCATGCCGGCTTCGTAACCTGGGGTTCCGGGGATGGCCGTGGCCATAAGAAGGGCTTGTTGAATCTTGCGGTTCTGCTCGACGAGTTTGCGAGTGACAACGCGGAACACCTCCTCCACACCCTCACCACTCTCCGCGCTAATCTCATGACAAGCATCCCAGCCAACCTCTTGGGCCCAAAAACCAGAACTACGCTTCGAGCTGGGGCTCCGGGGTTCAACAACAGGAGTCATGGCGGAGCCGGAGCCCGGAGTGCCGGACAATGGCCCGGGGACGTTGAATGGGGTGGCCGTCGGAGGCGGTGTACTACCAAGGCCGGGAGCAAGGTTCTCGGCGACGTAGGCAATGCAACGTTCGAAGGGTACCTGGCGGGAGGAGGGGTCACGGGCGACAATGTCGGCTTTGGTGCCAACGACGTGCAGGACGACGTCATGGGGCAGGTTCTGGCGGAGCTCGGTGAGCCATACGCCCATGTCGTGAAATGACTGGGCGTCGGTGATGCTGTAGCAGAGGATGCAGGCGTTGGCGCCGCGGTAGTATAGTCGGGATATGGATCGGAAACGTTCCTGGCCGGCTATGGTTGTGAGGTTAGCCGCTGTTCGCTTCCTCTTCTCGCGACATGATTTGTTTGGAGTCTTCGCGAGTCAGTCTCGAATGTGGGGGAGGGCGCAACAAACCTGTGTCCCAGATCTGCAGTCGAACCACGGTATCCGAATCAGAATCGACGACTCTCTTGGTGAGGAAGCTGGCGCCGACCGTCGAAGTGATCTGAGCTGGGTTGAAGGAGCCTTTGCAATACCGCATCACCAGCGACGTCTTCCCGACGCCCTGGGCGCCGAGCACGACAATCTTGGCTTCCAGTGAAGACATGCCCGTCGTTGATGCGCCTCGACGTCGCGCGGGTGAAGGGAAGGAGGAAAAAAACAGAGAGGTTGACGCCACAGGAGAGTTGAAGAAATTGAGAAGCAAAGAGGAGAAAAAAAGAAACAACAAAAAAGAAACAAAAGGAGGGCCACCGTCGAGGTGGAAAATGGATGCCGGCAAAGTTATGGACCTAAAGTGGCAGCGCAAGGCTTCGGCGTCGGAGTTGGATGGGATGAGATGGAATCGAGTCGATCGGAGGAGCCCGGGCCAACTTGCGTGCTTCTGCTTCTCTTCCTCTTTCCTTTGCTTCTCTCGACCTTCTTTTGGGACCTGAAGACGCTAATTAGAGCGATTAAAGCTTATCAAGTGACGGCCAGAGACACGGCTTTGCCTCTAGCTTGGCTTCAGCCTTGGAAGCAGCACACTGGGGGAAACAAGCTGGGACTTTGCTGCATCCACATGGTTCGGGGAGACGGGGGCTAGCTGAGGACTGAGGTTCTGAAAAGGTTCCAACGCGGGAGAGTCGGGCAGCGAAAAAGGAAATGAACAAGGTATTCGCAATGCTGTTGCTGGCGACGCATCAACGCCGTAAATTAACACAAGGGAAATAGGTCTAGTCGGTACGGAGTAGGAGTAGGGAGATGTTGGAGTGTCCAGCGCCAGCTCCCCTTTTGACCGCGCAACGGCAGTACGAAGTTGCCAGGGGTTGAATGAAGGAAGTGAAGGGGAGAAGTGTGATTTGTTGCGGCGGTGGTGTTGTCGTTTTTTCTGGAGGAACCTGAACCCTGCAGGTGACTTGCAGCCTATCTTACAGAGGAAGGTCCTGGTAGTTAGAGCGTGGTTGGTGGTGCCTTCCATCACTCTCCAATGTGCAAATGAACGCGGCAGGCAACGACGCTGGCACGGAAGGAGCACTCCGTCTCTACTACCTTGGGTACTCGACCCTTCCAGACCGTCCATTCATTGCAACACCACCACCACAACATCCTCTCCTCGCTTCACGTTTCTCGCTCGACCGGCCAGATAGCAAGCTCTCTTCACGTGGCGCGCCCCCCATGTGCTTCGCTGCCCCTCTCCAGTGGACTCTCGACTCGCTGACTGCAAATAGGGTCCTGTTAGAGTGGCTTCTAGCGGGAACGTCTGCCCACAGACCAACAAAACAATGAGCACAGCGACGTCATAATGGAAGACCCGAGATGGGGGGCTCGCGGGGAAGCGTGACCCCTCGTCTGGTCTCCCAAGGACATCAGTTGACAAAGGGTCTCGCACAAATCACACCGCTCATGTGTCATGGAGTCTTTTCTCCTGCCGTGTTTCCCCCAGCTGCCCTCGCCTTGCCAAATTCTGCATGCCGAGGGCGCTGAGGAGGGGTATCTGTGGGGTTTTCAGCCGGGGACTGGAAGCTCGACACGCATCACACGAGACTTGGAAACCCAATTATCGAAGCGATCAACGCATATGGCGAACTGCAACCATGAAAACGATGCAATTCATGCCGGGAGTGGCCCCAACCCAAGCCTTTCCATGAGGCTAATGCAGCACCACTTCTTCTCCCGGTAACTCGTCCAACGAGGGCAAGACGCACCGGCGATATCAAGGTGGTGTTATGCCGTCAGAATCAAGACGGACACCGTTCACCCCCGGCCCGTCTTTTTAGACCAGCCTTTCAGGTGCCGTCTGGATCGGCCATGCATATGCATCCTGTACGAAGACACATGCCATCTGCCAGTTCAACGTATGAGTTTTGTTGCGCACAAACAACATGCAGCAGCGGGCGCATCGACGTTACCCCCGTCTGACATGATGCAGCTTGCCCAACTTGTTTATTCCAATACTTCGAATCGGAACACCTTGAGTGTCGCCCGGCTGAACCAAACACTGCGACACCATCTCCGCGCCATGACCCTGGCAAACATCCCGATGCCCGCCTGACGATCTTTCCGTACCGCCTCCGCGCGGGCACCTCGCCACGCCTGGTTGCCTGTTCTTTCGCCGTGCATACGCGCCGTCAGCATTGAGTCAGTAGCCGGTATGCATGTCTCGGAGCGACATCAGCTGGGGCAGTGAGACAAAGACGGCGAAGCAAAGTGTGAGTCAGAAGCGAACGCTCTCGTTGGAGCCGCTTGGAGATGAAGTCGGCAGAGCTCCCAGGTAGGATTCATGCCAATCTCAATATCCCGGACCCTGCAAGCCTCAAAGAGATGTCAATCGCGGGGAACTCGCCTTGTCGCCTTTGGGTTGGGCGACAGTGAGATTCCAATTTCGTCCCGACCGTGACACCTCCTGCTGCCCAATTCAGAAGTCCATGGATCAGCAACAGGGGCATCCCGTCCGGCCCTAAAGTGTCGAGCTGAACAGCAGCCATAGGCGAACACCGACGCCATTGGGCTGTCAGATAATGCAGCCAAGATGCACGACGCATGCCCAACCAACCACTCATTACCCTGCGAAGACTGATGGTCCGTGGACAGAAGAATCTGGATTACCATGGTGAGACACTGCTCCGGCAGGCTCGAATTATGGCGCTTAGACAAACCGGGGAGTTCAAGTGTCGATACACCGAAGTCCTATTGCTTTTTTGGATGGGCTACAAGAGAGCACAAGATATGTTGGTGACCGAGTCAGAACAGCAATCAAGAGCATTCCGACCCTCGCCACTGGGGAGCACGGGCATGGTGCTCTAACTACAGCGTATCTGAGCTTCTGAAGCTGTCGAGTTGATGCAGGCGAATCACGACATGATACAGACTATCCGTACCCTCTTGGTAACTCAACGACTTCCCGTCTCCCATGACTGCGATGGGTTGAGCAATCCAGCCTCGCACTCGTCCGCCAAGACATCTGTCGAACCAACCACACATGTCCTACATTTCAACATGTCGGCCCGCTACCTCGGTCTCAGATCCTTTAGCATCAAGAGGTGACATTGGCGAAATAAGGCAGTTTATTCGACTACAACTTGGTATCGTCGCTTCTCGGTCAGCCGGTTTGTTTGTCTTTCCGACGAAGTCAAAGACATACGTCTAGCAGCCGAGGGCGGTCTCAAAACCCATGCATCTGCTGTGTCCGGGCCGTGGCCGTCGAAGGTGATTATGTGACCGCCGTTGCGGTTAGAGTCCTTTTCGAAGATGACCCCGAGCCGCCTTGTCAAGCCGCCTGGCCGCTCCGAGGCCGGAACTCCCCGGCCGAGGATCAGGGTGTCAGGCTGACTTCCATTGCGAGGTTTCAACGGCTGGGATTTCGTGGTCTTGAAAAACTTTGAGAGGTGGTGCTACAGGACATGGACAGTTTCTCCAGATGTCTTTGAGGACTCTGGTAGGACACTGGGTGTTGCATGAAGCTCGCAGCTCAGGGAACATACTGGCCGGTCCTCCCTTACGGCGGGATTGGGTGCACATGGTATGATGGAGCTTAAGAGTCGGACTTCAGTCAAGTGTCACGTCCGTTCAGTCACCTGCCATATACTCTCAACCCCCGTCGCTCAAGAACAACCCTCCCTTCCACCACCATGACCATCTGAGAGAGGACTCCTGGTAGGTCTCATTGAGAGCCCATGAAGGATCTCGATAAGGAAGTTGAGAAGAATTGATGACTGGATAAGGTACGCGAAGTGACTAAGAGTATCAACTATATGAAATATGTATCCTGATCCTGGATGCGGTGCCCTAAACTCCCCAAAGATTGCATCACGATCAAGCGCATTGACAGCAGCAGTTTGTTCATGATACGATGGCGTCTCGGATAAGTGTGTACCTTGGAAATGCAGGGGAGTCTGCATTGGACCTGCATTTGGTTTGTTTGTAGTTTGCACTTTTTTTTTTTTTCTTCTTTTTCGTTTTCTTCCTCTTCTTACGACTTCATTCAGATGAAGTTGACCAAAACGCAACACATGCACCAGGCCTCCAATACTACGCATATGGCCGAGCTTGAAAGCCAGTATCCGGCCCCAACAGATTCTTGCCTGTTGTCAGGTATTCTGGGCTCGAGATTTAAGTCAAGCTATTCCTATCATTTTATACCTTGCGAAAATTATGATACTGGGCATGTCGTATCATGCAGCCCAGAAAGTGTCACACGAGGATGCCAGCTTGCATGTCCTGGCAGGGAACGATAACGGCGCAGTTGCGTCATAGCACTCAAAATCAGGGTCCAGGTTGTCGCCAAATGCGCTTCAACGGCAGGCACGACAGACAGCACTGCAGGCATCTTGCTCCCAGTTTCACACACAGTCCAACCTCCAACTTTTTCTTCCTTTTTGCCTCTTGTTCCTCTCTTCAGATAGCTTCAAAGCTCTTACCCTTCCCCCCAACAGGATAAAGCGATACACGAAATTATCGAAACCATGCCAGGCGCACGCCACGATGAAGAGATTGGCTCAACCGAGACGGATTCCCTCCTCGACAGGGGCCAGAGAAAAGTCATGCGATTCTGGGATGGCTTCGTCGAGTTTGCCTTCCAGGGGAACATTCTGCAGATTGCGTTTGGTTTGATGTATGCCTTCTTGTGCCCTCTCATCCAAGTGCGAACCCTAACCCTGGTGCAGTCTCGCAGCAGCCTTCACAGACCTGACAAAGTCCTTCGTGAGCGACCTGCTCATGCCGCCCATATCCATCCTCCTGCCCCTCAACAAGAACATGGAAGAAAAGTTTGCCGTGCTGCGGCCGGGACCAAACTTCAACAGGACGACGGGGTATAACACTTTTCACCAGGCGCAGGACGATGGCGCTGTAGTCATGGCTTACGGGTGAGTTACCTTATGCACACAATGTGTATGAAAATCACTGGAGGGGTTGCTAATGATGGTAAAAAAGATCGTTTGTCAACCAAGTCATTCAGTTCTTCATGCTTGGCGTCTGCTTGTACGGGCTGGCGCGCTTTTACACGGCCGTGTCGCACGATCCCATCATCAAGCATACCAAGAAGTGCAAGTACTGCAGAACGAGAATAAACGAAAAGGTAGGCTGGGCAGTTTAGGTAGTAGAGTCTTGTAAAGAGGATGTGCCCGCTAACGAGAAACAACAGTGCCTTCGATGTACGAGTTGCACGAGCTGGCTCGATGGGAGAGAGGATGCCGGTCGGTCGTAGCCACGAGAGAGAAACTGAACTTCAATGAGAAGGGCGATGTGGATTTGTACGAGGAGCGAGGTGGGCGTTTTTGATGATTTCTTCTCACGCTCAGCGACTTTTGGACATTAACCCGAAGCGAGCATGAATCCTCGAAATTAAATTGACCATACGATCTACACGGGATATCGATAATGCCCCGACAAATACACAGGCAACAGAGGTCGCCGCTTGCGAAGAGGCCGTGCATGCAGGATGAGAATGGAATACACCATACTAACCACGATGCCTCCCAGAATGGACTGCGCCAGAGTTTCCTGCATTGCTGCGTGGTTTAGGCCGGGGTTCGAAGTTTGAGGGTATCTACTTGGGCACCGATGATGAGACGCAGGCTAGAAGGTCGTTGCTGGCTTTATACTGGGGCCCGGTTGAGTGAATGAATGAATGGCTTGCCACATCCGAAGTCAAATCTGGAGTCACGCATCACTTGGAGAGACAAGGTTCCAATGGTCTGGATTCATCTATTAGACGCAGCTGCGTCACCTATTATACAATATCATCCGAGACATGTCAGGTAGGTAACCATTCACCACCTTTTTACAGCAACATGGCAGCACCACCGAGGAGGGCGGCAGCGCCGACCAGGACGGCGTTCTGGGTGACCATGGGGCCGGCAGCGTTGTCAGTGGCGGTAGGCGTAGACGTGGCATCAGCGGAAGAGCCAGTAGCAGAAGCGGCCGAGCCCGAGGCAGAAGAACCCGACTCGGCAGCGCTCGTCGAGTCTGCAGACGAGCCAGACTCAGTAGCAGTGGCCTCAGACGAGCCGGCGGTGCTGGCGGGAGCGGCGACGGTCGACAGCGTCGTAGCCGTTTCCTCGCTATCGTCCGAGTCGGCCTTGAGCTTGTTGGCGCCAGCGGTGACGGTCACGGGGATGATGAGGCTCAGGTAGCCAGTAGTGCCGACGGCGGTGCTGGACGCGGTGGTGGTGCCGTCGTAGCTTTGCGACACGTAGACGGAGCAGCTGGCGTAGTCCTTTGTAGGATCGAGCTTGCAGCCGATGTCTTCTTCGCTGGGGGGAGTTAGCCTGTGAAGAGAAACACAAAGAGAGTTGACTTACTAGTCTCCCTCGTCGCCGCCCTCATAGGCATAGTTGAGGGCAAACGTCTTGGGCCCGTAGACGACGGTCTGGCCACCCGTGGCCACACCGCAGTCGTTGGAGTCGGTGCCGGCGGGACAGTTGATCAGGTACGTCGTCTTTTCCGAGTCGGCGGCGATGACCGAGGCCTCGAGGTCCTGCTCGTCAAACGTGGGCAGGAAGACGCTGACGGTCGTGGTGGAAGCGGCAGCGGCAGCGGCGCCGGCGAGGGCGAGGAGGGCGAGAGAGCGGGCCATTATGATTATTCTTGGAAAAGAGTGTGGGTTGTTTGAAAGAGTGTGTAGGTCGGCGAGACACAGACTTGTGGTTGAGCAAGGCAGAAAAGAGTGACTGACACAAGTGGACGAGAAGAGGGAACAGTCACAAGCCCGCGTATAGGGCTGGGCATTCCTCCTTTTGAATCATTTTCCGCTTCACGAAAATAGAACGAATAAGGCTAGGTGACTCTGCTCCAGGTGGCATCGCGGGAGACTTCCCCCAGGCATCTCTCGTCGGCCGCTTCTTCTTTCGGTTATAACGACGGGGGCAAGGCAAAAGTCAAGGGGGTGGCAAGGGTGCCATAGGTGCGAGATCTCGCCTGAACCGGCCGAGTCGCCTCGAGTTTGTTTTGAGGCCCAGTGTTTGGGCATCAGGGGGCAAAGGAGAGAAGGGCCGTGACGGAGCAAATTTGGGTGGTTCGGGGTGGGCTCGAGCCGATTAGCTCAAGGGAGGAGAGTGGGCTTTTCTCGGTTGGGGCGGCATTCGGCACGAAGAGCGAAGGGATGGGATAGCCTTATAATTATGGGAAGCAGGTTGGGCATGTCCTGAGGATCGTGAGAACCAGGGATCCAATATGACAATCATGGTGGTGCCGCTGGTGATGCACATGCGGGAGAGGCTTGATAGTCTCGCCGCTACGATCGAGAAGTGCAGAGATGGCGGCGGGGGTGGCTGATGGGGGACAGAGAAGATTCGAAGCCATCTCTGAATGCAGTCTGGACTGGTTTAGCAAAGGAGATGTGACTGTGACGAGGGACCTGGGGGAGAGGAGACAGGGGGTCGCAGAGGAATAAGAAACGCTAAGAGAAGCGTATCCTCAACCACTCAGACGAGGCTCTCGGGCCAATGCTCATGCAGGTGTAATTAATGCCTGCCGGCGATTGCATTTAAAATGGCCGACCCGACTCCTGGGATGTGGCCTTGGGCGATCCGGGCAGGTCACTGGCACCACGGGGAAGAGATCGTACGAGGGATAATATTGGATGGCGAGAAGAGCACCTTATCCGTATGTCGTTTAGAGACGAGGCGTTGAGATCTGTTCGAATGCTCTGTTATCAGTACGAGCAGTTGTCATTCAAATACCATCGACCCGTGATCCTCCAGGAAGATGACGAACCAACGCTGAAAAGTTAATGAATCCTTCGCAGGATCCAAGTACCGCCTTATCGGGCTGCTGCTAATTTCGACACGGCTTTTTATGGTCGTTTCCTCCGGAGCAATTACGGAATAAAGTAGTCAAATTCGAGATTGGGTTTGTGAAAGAAGAAATGAGACGGGATTTGGGAATAAAACGGTAGAGGCCATCGTGAGAAGCGCTCCTTCCGTCGTCACTTCGTTTGTCTCCTTAGCTCCTTCCCCCTCCCGTCTTTCCTCCCAATGCTCCTTCCTCCTCATTCTCTCAGCTCACGTGCTCATCAATCCTCTGTTGCAACCACAAATCACTCACATCACCAAATCACCCCCAGACTGGCGCCATTCTGGTTAATTGAGAGTCTTGGCATCCAATCCTCAACATGCTTGGCTTTGGCTTGGCAGTCCTTGCTTAGACGCCATCGTCATTTTTCGCCCACTTCTGAAATGACACTCTCCCCTCCTATGGCCCAAAGGACCGTGACCGAAAAGCCAAGCCTCCGTGTTGAAAAAATAGCAGAGCGCAAAATAATAGAAGAGGCGTCGGCAGTCCTTGGCATGGCTTTCAATGCAATATATGACGCCTGTGTCTCGTTTCACTGACCGAATCGCTTGCGACCAAAAGAGAGCCGGTAACCGCCCTAGGAGTCTCGCCATCTCTCTCCTTTACTCGTCAATCCCAACACACCACAAGGCCATGATATCCCTCAACTTCCATCTCCGACGCTCTTCGCTTCCGTCTCCAGTCCTATCGCGGTAGCATACTCTTTCCGACGCCAAGAGCCGTATTGTTTCTGTCCATCTCTGTACGCGGATCTGCATTTTTGCCGACTCCTTCCCAGCCTCATCCTTGTGCTTGTTGCGCCGCGGGTGCACCATCCATGGTCGGCTCATTCCACCTGTCGCCTTTGTTGGCATTGGCTGTTCACACGGTT
This sequence comes from Thelonectria discophora, assembly GCA_911649645.1. NCBI lineage: Eukaryota > Fungi > Ascomycota > Sordariomycetes > Hypocreales > Nectriaceae > Thelonectria > Thelonectria discophora. The sequence continues at coordinate 2,768,403 of CAJVRK010000008.1, read as the reverse complement.
GGCTCACTTGGAAGCGAGGAAGCTGTAACTACTGCGCCCATCTATCTCCCATACTATGACGAAGAATCGTGGTCTCTGATGCGAGGGAGCATCATTGCAACTGTGAGGGACCCAGAGATGACTTGCGGCCGCACGCAACATCCCGATCAATGCTAACACCCGCACCCGTAGGACCCTGAAGAGCAACAGACCTCTTACACCATCTTCTGCCCGGACGAGACCCCTCCTGAATGCGACATCTCCCTCGAGTTCCCCTTCATCGTCGTCGAAGGTCCCGATACGATTATATTCCATGGAACATATACATCTACCTAGTACGTCACATTGTTCAGACCTTCCTCAAAGTCTGACAAGTATCAAGCATCGCCAATCTCGCATGTACTCTCGAGGGCACCACCGCGGCGACGTGTTCGGGATACTCGAGTTATAAGGACGGGTACACGAACGGCTTCCACACCGGTCCTACCGAAGTGTTATGGACGTCGACGTACTCAGGGTCCCAGGTGGAATGGGGTGTTCTGACCATGGCCGAAGTTCCTCAGGAGACTGCTCACGAATGGGACGTCACGGCAGTAGCCGGGACTACGCCTACGACAGCAGAGCGGGTAAGCACCCCCTTGGCGACTGAAAGCCAGAGCACCGGTGTCATACTTCGGGCCAACGGAAGGTATTACCTCTCTGGGGCTCTGGGGAGTATCATACTGGTCGGCCTCCTATCCTGAAAACCACCATGGACGATACCAACGAAAACAAGATGACTGAGACCGGTTTGGTGCGGCATTCACAGCCCTAAAGGCTCGGGCCTGTATGAAAAGCTCCATGATGGCCGGTTTGTGGGCAGAAATGCCCACGAACGAACGAGATGGATAAACGCATCAGGAGTCATGGGAGAACCAAAGGAGATGATCACCTCTACCAGCTACGAGGCACTGGTAGAAAGGGTATCCCAATTTACCCTCATCAAGGGTGCCTCCCGTCTCAATCTTTGTCGTCCTGACATAGATCTCCTAGGGAATCGAGGCAACATGATGCACCAACTTGAGTGCCCACGGCCTTGCCATTGACCTAGTCAAAAGAATTCAGGATGGCCAATCTCGCCTCGTCCCTTACTTGGCTCACTTTCGATTCGCTCGAGCAGCATGACCAAGAGAAGTCCTGCGAGAAGCTCGCTCGCTCTTTTGGCGAACAAGGGCCGCTCACAAACATTGCGCTGCCTCTGGCATGACAGCGGCTGCATTGTCTCATAGAAGACCCAGGCCAGCAGGCCGTGGCCATTGGATCAGAACAGATTCATGTTGCTGTATAGGGTCAATTGATCAATAGAGTCTTCGGCTTAGACTTGGACAAAGAAAAACCCAGTCTGTTCTTTCTTTGATGGTATCAGGCAACTGGACTGTTTGATCCTGGCGTTGCCATGCTTAGTCTGTTGGTGTTTCGGACCGGCAACGAAGCGGCGGGCGCAGGGAATGGTGATCCAGAACACGCAATCCATACCGTCGATGACAAGAATAAACGGAAGAGACAGTTTTGAACCCAACTAAGTGGCAATTGTGAGAGCCATGGCGGGAATACGAGCATCTCCATGCCAGGCGCCGAGTACAAAAAAGTTGCGTGCCGAGGCGACGGTCAGGCAAGGAATTTAGAATGGCTTGCCTCATGCAGCCAAGAAAGCCAAGTCTGGCGACATTGTCGCGCATTCTGCCTGCATCGCACCGTTTCTCTTGGCCTTTTTTTTTCGGCCTGGACTTCGTATACGGAGCACAAGCCTGAACGAAAAGGGTCGGGGGCTGGAGCTACTCATGCAAGTTTGGCGAATGCAGAAGGCCCAAGCCCGATTGATCTCAGTGAGATGTCGGCTGCAGGTGTTCGAGAGCATGTGGTCAGGCCAGGGGACAAGGCGTGCAGTGTGCATAGGTGGTTGGTGGGCAGGCAATATTATTCGTATGTAGGGGGGGAGATTTAACAGCAAAAGTCAACAGCATAAAGAGGTGTTTCCGCCGACGGGCTCCATCTCTCGGAAGTGATCGGCTGTTGGGTGAGAGGAGGTCGGTTGAATACGAAATGACCAGGTACATAAGTATGCAAGGGAGGAAGTTGGTTGAGGTTGGGAGCTGAAGGAAAAATCTGAAGAGCTTGTGAGATCATCCTAGAGATGTGAAGACCCAGAACAAGGCGAAGACAGTCTCGTCTGGGTCTACGAATGCATTCGTGAGAAAGGACATCTTCCCACGATCAAGGGAATGCATACATCTTCTGGTCTCAGCCATGGTCAGCCTTTCATTCGCTCTCCGCTTGGCTGAGCTTTTTTTGTTTGCTGCTTTTTCTAATTTGTGCTCTTGGCATGGCGAAGTTCATGTTGAGCTGACATGTTGGCGTCCCCTCTCCGCAACGCTAACACGACGCTTCGTCGGGTCAGCCAGCGGCTCAGCACCGAAGATCCCTGCGACAGCTCTGCATGTCACTGCAGGGCGGGTGCACCAGTGTGGTCTGGAACTTGGGAGGTTCCGTTTCGTGCGTAATTCCCATGGAGTGTCGCAATGAATCATTGATCTTGATCGGTGAGGACGACAGAGGCCTTTCTTTGGTTCGTCCCCATTCCACGTGTCTGACTCGAATGGGTTGTCAGCGATCACACACATCGACGGTCCGAGGGAAATAATCAAGCTCCGACGGGAAGGATTGGGCAGCGGTCGTGCATGAATGGAAGTGACATGCATGTTTGTCCTCAGGGCGTTGTGCACACGCCCCTTCTTGCGGCAGGTTTCACGTTTCATCCCTTTGCTGGTTCCACGCCGGCGGCTCCTACAAACCAACTTTCTCGAGATGGCGAGGGAGAAGTCGAAGAGAAAAAAATTGTGACACCAGCCCTAAGACAAGACATTCGGAACTAGCGCAAGTCGGCCGCCATGCCCCTGGATCGGGCTTGTCCTAGCCCGAGGCTGACAAGAAGCATCTAGGCTTGAACTGTCGTAGTTCGGCTCGTAGTCGCTTGCAGCCTTTTACGAGGGCGCGAATCGCCCTTTTCTCGTGAAGGCGGACATGAACTGACTGCGACAGGGAATAAGCAAGATAAAACCAGGGTTGATGATCAAAGCACTGTACGATTTCAGCAGGAAACATTTCACCTGCGATGCTTTTTTGCGCGCGGCCCAGACGAAACACGGCTTGGGAAGGCCAAGTTTCAGAGCAATTCGTTGGACGGCAGAGGACGGATTGGCGAATTTCGTGGAGACGCGGCGGCTCTTTTGGGAGGGAAGGAATGGCGCCGAATGGCTGAATCCAGCTCTCGGGCGAGGGATGTTCAGGGGTTTGTTGTCGGGGCGTCTCTGCGGCTGTGTGGTGTGAGGGAGAGGAAGCTCTCATCCACTCGCTGCGGAACTTGGAGATATTTGCACACCCTCGTTAATGTCAGTGGTTGATGCGGGGAGGAAGGAGGGAACAATTGTTCCTGCTTGGTTCCTTGGTGTCTTTTTTTTTTTTTTTTTTTTTTTTTTTGGTGGTTATTGTCCACCTCCACAAGCCGCAAATCCCTCCAGGTCCCTGTGAACTCTCCCTCGTTTCATCAACACACACCCTCTTCCTCTTCCCAATCCTCTCATCCTCATCCCTCCCTCCCTCAAGGTCCCCGGTATTAAGAGCCACCACTCGCCTCAAACAATGCCTCTCTCCCTGCTCCTCGACTTCCTCTCTTTTTCCTTTTTGTTTTGTTTTGTTCTAGCCCCAAAACAGCTCGACATTCTCTCAGCTCATGACCACCTCGTATTCCGGCGAGACCTTCGTTATCTCTTTGGCGGGACCTTGAGAACCCCCGGACCCTCCTTTGGCTCATTTCTTGGCGGGCTGACAGCTCCTCCCGGTCTAGTACGAAGTACTTTGCGAGTTGACAGCTTATATCTGCCGCCTTCGCTTTCATCCCAACCTCCGATTCCTTATGATTAGGTTGTCGTTGTCGTCCATGTGAAGCGTCTCTGCAGACGGATCCCCTCACTTGCCATCATCGATCACCGATTGCCCAGCACGATTCTCACCAACTCGCTCATTCAGTCGTTTTACTTCCCCCCCGCGCTCGTGTCACCTTGCTATCTTTTACAACAAACTTCCTGGTTGAAGCTCGTTGAACGATAGGAAGGCAACGGACCAGTTTGAACGTTTCAGCAAGCTTGCAACATGAAGTTGCTATCTCTATTGAGCTCGGCCTCGGTCGTGGCCGCAATGGCCTATCCCCCAAGGTTGAATATTACCGATAAGCGTGAGTATCTCTGGTTACTCTCACCACCGTATTCTGACCTTATACAGAGTCCATCAAGGATGTTGCCGGTACTTTGGCCTTTGATGCCATGTCGTACTACAAGGGTAACTACTCTACCTATCCCAAGGTATGACAGACATCTTGTGTCCGAGGTTACACGGCTGACTTGCGCAGGATCTTGGTGACCTGCAAGATCCTTACTACTGGTGGGTGGCTGGTGCTCTCTGGGGCGCCATGCTCGACTACTACCACTACACGGGTGACCCCAGCTACAACGACGTCGTGATCGATGCTCTCCTAGGCCCGACCAACCGAGGCACGAACAACGACTACATGCCCAGCCAGCACGCCGACGAGGAGGGAAACGACGATTTGTTCTTTTGGGGCTCCGCCGTCCTGTCCGCTGCCGAACGCAACTTTCCTCAGCCCAACAAGGACATTCCTTCTTGGCTCCAGCTAAGCTCCAACGTCTTCAACGAGCTCGTTGGCCGCTGGAACAGCACGCACTGTAACGGTGGCCTTTTGTGGCAGATTTACGCCAGCAACCCCAACGGCTTGAACTACAAGAACTCGGTTAGCAACGGAGGCTTCTTTCAGCTCGCCGCCCGTCTGGCCCGCGCCACTGGCAACGACACGTACCTCGACTGGGCCGAGAAGATTTGGGACTGGTCCTATGATGTTGGCTTCATCGAGAAGAGCACCTTTCACGTCTACGACGGTGCCGACTCGAGGGACAACTGCGCCGAGGTCAACAAGTTCTCCTTCACTTACACCAGCGGCATCTACCTCTACGGCGCCGCCGTCATGGCCAACTACACCGGAAAGGCCGAGTGGAAGACGCGTACCGAGAAGCTCTTCGACGGTGCGGGCTGGTTCTTCTCGCCCTTTGCCAACTCGACAAACGTCATGTTCGAGGCGGCCTGCGAAAAGGTGAACCGATGCAACGCCGACATGTCCACCTTCAAGGGCTACCTCGCGCGCTTCATGTACATGACGGTGCAGCTTGTGCCCTCGCTCCGCGACAGCGTCTTTACCTACCTCGACGCTTCGGCCCAGGCCGCCGCCAAGTCGTGCGCCGGCGGCAAGACGAGCACCCAGTGCGGCCAGCGCTGGTACGTCGGCGGCTACGACGGCAACACGGGTCTCGGCCAGGAAATGTGCGCTCTCGAAGTGGTCCAGGGCCTGCTGGTCGAGGACGCGCCGCTGCCGCTGCAGGGTGACGACATCAAGGTGATTCGCAACACCGACTGGAACGCGTCCGACAGCGTCAAGATTAAGAGCACGCCCACGACGACGACCAAGCCGTCGGCCACCGAGACAGCGTCCAAGGCCAGCTCGACCGACGACGGCGATGCCGCCACGCTGGCTGAGAGCAACCTGGGTTTCGTCTCCCTGGGCGTCACCGCCGTGTTGCTGTTGCTGGGCATCGCCTAAGGGGGGGGTGTGGCTACTTTCTTTTTTGTATACTGTTCGTCTCAAAGGCTAGATATCCAAGACAGGGGCGTTCCACGGGACTTTTGATACAGAGATTGGACGAACATACGGCGCACGGGGGATCCATAGAGGCACCAGCCACCTTGTCATGACCATTTCTATAATTCACGATATTATGTCTAGAACTTATTATGTCTAGAACATAGATCTATGCTAACGCCATTCCACCTCTTTATTTTATCTTTTCGGATTCGTCCTTGGTTCAACCTAGACACCGCGAACCTCTTTGAGGCTGTTCTGCAGCTGCTCAAGGAACTTCGTCACCTCAGCCTCAGTGCCGACGGTAATGCGAAGACAGCCCAGGCAGCCGTGCTCCTTGCCACGGAAGCGGACGACGACGCCCTTTGCCTCGGCCAGCTTCTCGTAGACGGCCAGGGCAGTAGCGTTGTCCGGGTTGCCCGCGGCGTCGAGCATCTCGTACAGCAAGAAGTTGCTGGCGGTGCCGCCGCGCAGGCGGCCCACGCCGGGGATCCCGGGCATGGCGTCGAGGATGCGATCCCGCTGGGCGACGATGCGGGCGCGATTGGCGCGCATGACGGCCAGGCCCCTTTCCGAGACGGCGTAGGTCGCCAGGGCAGAGGTGGGGGAAGAGACGTTGTAGGGGGCCTTGAGGCTGTTGAGCAGGCGGGCGATGGACGGGGAGGTGAAGGCGGCGCCGAGGCGGATGCCGGCCATGCCAAAGGCCTTGGAGAGAGTCTGCATGACAACCAGATTGGGGAACTCGGTGACCCATTCGGCGAGGGAGGCGTCGTCGCGCGCGAAGTCGATGTAGGCTTCGTCGAGGACCACGACGCCGTTCCAGGTCGGGTGGTTGAGGATTTGTTGGACGTCGGCCTTGGCGAGGAGGGAGCCGGTTGGGTTGCCCGGGGAGCAGAGGTAGACGAGCTTGATGGTCCTCTGGTCGTCTTTAGAGAGAGCATCCAGAATGGCCGGCACGTCGAGGGCGAACTCTGGGGCGGGGAGCAGGGGCACCTTAACGATGGCCACGTCGTTGACCTGGGCGGACACGGCGTACATGCCGTAGGTGGGCGGGCAGGTGAGGATGCGGTCGCGGCCGGGCACGCAAAAGCACCGCAGGAGGGCATCAATAGCCTCGTCACTTCCAACTCCAACAAACAAGTTCTCGGGGGTCAGCGTCTTGGGCGTGTGAGCGTGGGTGTTGCGGAGGGCGCAGAGGTGCTGCTTGAGGGTCGGCTGGTGGGGGTCCGGGTAGCGGTGCAGGCCGAGGAGGTCGATGGCGACGTCATTCTCGAGGTCGGCGTCGGCGGGGGAGATGGATGGGCCGTAGGCGTTTTCATTTGCGTCGAGGAGGATGTTTGTGCCGTCGTCTTTGTAGTCGCTGGAGTCATGAGCGTCAGTTGCGGCACATGGAAGCGGGGGAGGGGGGAAGGGGTCAATGGGGGAACGAACTCTCTCGCGCAGCGGTAGGGCGTCAGGGCAAGGATGTTCGGGCGTGCGCACGCTTCGAGATTAAAGGGAGCCATTGTGGTGTATCGGGCGATGAATTGGTACCTGGTGGTTTGGATTGAAGCTTGTTTTGACAGGACGGGTTCCTGGTTGTCAGTTCTTAAAAGCTAGAGGTGCCCCGCCGACGCCGGAGATACAGTCATCCAGGTGCTTGGGTGCAGGTGGGCCGGAATGATGCGTGCTACAGCCGCCTTGGTGAATGTGAGGACGAGGATAGGGCTGAATGGTCGTATTCTGGGAGCTTAATTGACTAATGAGAGAAAAGATTGTTGTAGTAGATGTGTCGAGGAATCATGATTATGCCAATTGAACTACCCTATATCTGGTGGCTATGAAGTCTTTGAGCGATCTAATGCTGAGTTTGGGAAGAGACTACAGCTGACTTTTAACTATTATAGACATGGAGAATGAATCGGTGTTTTCTTGGAGTTAATTTAGGGGTGTCTTGATCGTGGTTGTCAATTTCATCGTTGTGGCATCTGTTTCGGCTGAGTGTTTACATGACTGGTATCGCATAGTCCAATGAGATGCACTCTATTACACCACAGCACGATCACGCACGGGAAGACGCCGGTTACAAAGGAGAAGAAAAAATATATTCCTAGACCAACTCTACGATCCCTTCACCTAACCAATTCATCACTTACATCCCAGTCACTAAATACGGCAGCCGCAACCTGTCCACGGACCAACTCCCTTTATCATAACTTCAATAACACCACAGCCGCATCACGAAGAGACGCCTTGAGGCGAATTCTCGTCCGATGAAGCCAACCAATCAGATCAATCGGTCGCGTGGCCCAATGGCAAGGCGTCTGACTACGAATCAGGAGATCGTGGGTTCGAGCCCCACCGTGACCTATCTTTTGCGAGTTGATACGACGAGGTGGCTTTCTTTTTGTTTTGGAGTCGGCTGGCTGTTGTGACTGAGGACCGGGGGCTTAAGGAAGGGCATGGATAACAGAATTCGTGGTGAGAGGACCGCGTGGGCGAACGGCTATCACGAGGGGATGCTCGGTGAAGGCAAAGGGTTCTAAGAAACAAGGTTATCTAGTATGTGAGTTCCTGAAGCATAATTCGTCGTCTCTAATTCCATCTCAGCTCGACCATGGTTCTGCCATTGCAAGAGAAACGAGTTTACACAAGGCTAACTAAAGATGCAGGGTCAACTTTTTGTCTCTATGTGCAGCCACAGCTGCAAGACGTAGCCAGCTTTGTTGACCTTACGTTGAGTACTTACCCTGACCGCATGCTGATCTCGTCCGGCAACTAGGAAGTAAGTGCTCGACTCTTAACTACTAAGTTCCTGGATAGAACAGACGGACATGAGTATGTTTGTTGTCATTAACTCTACATAGCATACGCTGGCCCAAAACTTGGCAGCCCATAATGTCTTCGTGAACCGTTGGCCATCCGTAGGAAGGGAACAAGAATAACACAAGTTGCACGGGTCTACAAAGCGACGAAAGCTCAAGTTGCCGGTTAAACTAGGCAGATACTGTACCTCTCTCTATCAACAAAAACCAAAGCTGGGACTGTCTCCAACCGTAACACAAACGCTGCTTCCCGCGCGCCACCCACCCCAAGCAAGATCACCAACGAGAATCGAAGAGTAGACAAATATAAAGAAACATCAAAAAAAGAAACATCTAGGTCACGGTGGGGCTCGAACCCACGATCTCCTGATTCGTAGTCAGACGCCTTGCCATTGGGCCACGCGACCTTCGATGTGGGAGAATTGACTTATCCTGCCCTATAGCGACTACATCGTGGACCTGCGTTTATGGCGTGTCTTAAATAGTTGCGCGGAGGTATGCACGACGCCGAAGCCAAGAGCCTAAGAATATTTAAAGTCTGTAGCCCCTATAAGCTTAATACTTGGAACTTCAGTTCCCCTTGCCGGAGAAGAGGTCTCATATTGGGCGAGTTTGCGCTGGCTGCGTTTATGGGCATGAACTCAATGTACGACCGTAGCTTGAGAGGTGACGGCTTGGTGGTTTTCCAATTGATTCCGGGGTTTTTCACTCTGAAAGGGAAACACCTTCATGGCCACACAGCCCTCCAGACGTGCTCCGCTTCTCCAAGGACTATGCCGGTCTGATGTGATGTGACTTCACAACGAACTTAAGTGGACGTCTACTTGAACCCATTTTGGTCTCAGGCCTGAAACGCATGAATTAACTCCTCAACTAGGATATCTGGTAAACGAAGACTTAAATCCTGAGCCGCAAACCTTGATTCGCACTCCTTGAGTCCTTGCGGCCAGACCAAAGCGTCCAACCTGCACTGAACGGACCGGCGAGGTGGGGCCACGACGTCCGGCCGGATCACGTGCCAACTCGCCACTCCACACGGACCCGACCCGCGCCGAACAAATGCCTCAGCAACACCAAGGAAAACTCTTCACGCCGAACAGGCTGCAGCCGTAAATGAGCTCTGATTTTGAGCTCGCCGTCCATCGAACAGCCTGGTCGCGTGGCCCAATGGCAAGGCGTCTGACTACGAATCAGGAGATCGTGGGTTCGAGCCCCACCGTGACCTCTCTTTTTACTCTCCTACTTTTTTTGGTTGGCGAGCCAGCTGCGAAAACATGGTTCGCAATAGCGACAAGTTCTTCTAATAAACGACGGTCGCGTGGCCCAATGGCAAGGCGTCTGACTACGAATCAGGAGATCGTGGGTTCGAGCCCCACCGTGACCTTTCTTTTTGCACTTCTCGATTTTTCATTTCTTTGAGGCTCGTCGAGCCGCTCGCATGAAGCGGCTTCTCGATACTCACATCAATCAGCGTGGTCGCGTGGCCCAATGGCAAGGCGTCTGACTACGAATCAGGAGATTCTGGGTTCGATCCCCAGCGTGATCTAGAGGTTATCTTTTTGATGCTCGGTGTATTTTTGCATGCTGTGGTTGGTGTCCTTTGACTACCTGCTTAGCCTGATAGTTTGTAGATGCGAATTTGTGCAACCATGGTCGTAGTGCTCATAATCTTCATATAAATAAATGCAGTTTGCATTTATTCCTTAGACCTAACAACCCATTACGTTTCTCGTTGTATAACTGAATGGCTCAGCCCCAGCGTCCTGAGCGCTTGTTGGGAACGGCTAGCGCTGGGATGAAAATTTCCCAACTCGCGAGGCAAAACGCGAACCTTGCTCAGTCATTCATGGTCCAGTCTACACCACGCAACTGCTTCAATCGCACAAGCCTTCTTCGCCGTCTCAGTAACAGTTCGCTCCTAAGCGTGATAAGCGCCGTCACACCGTAGCCGCGCTTCCCTGAACCATATCGGCATATCCTGGTTTTATTTTCGTCGACGTTGGAGCTATTGAACCCAGGCTCGGAACGGTCGCGCGCCACCGTCCTCCACCGACAGGGCCGATTCACGCAAACGAGGCCTTTGAGAGCAAGCCCATCGACGCAAGACGGCGCAAACAAAGATATATATACTTGATACGTTGTATGCAAGGCGCCTCCCGGTCATACACGTTTGGCGTCTGCGGCGTCGAATAGTCATCAAGCTGGCCTCAACCTCCGTCTCCCTCGCCCCACACAACCTCGTCCATCGTCACCAGGTTCACAATCCCGGCCCGCGTCTGCGTCCACGTCGGCCTCGTCGTTTTGTCTGAGCGCGTCTGCCAGCCCGATCCCGACCCATCGACGAGTCGCCCGAGCCGCGAGAGGCCTGCGAAGCCTGCCAAGCCCTGTTCCAATTACCGCCGTCGGTCCGTGAAGCGCTTCCTCTGCCGCCATGTACTCCGCCAGCTACGGCTACGCCAACAATGCTGCTCCCTCCTTCAACAACACCGCCCCACAGCAGCCTGGATCCCAGCCGACCGGCCAGATCATGTACAACCAGCAGCAGCAGCAGCAGCAGCCGTATGGAGGCATGGCTCCCCAGGGAGCCTATGGCTCTAGTGCCAATCCTCAAATGATTGGCGCTGGCGGCATGTTGCCGAACCCCGGCCTGCCTCACATGGCTCCTAATGGACAGAGTGAGTCCCCCGCGCGTCGCGTCTTTGATGTGAGGATGTGATTTCGTTCTGCGAACGCATGCGACAGCCTTGCGAAAGCGTGGACTCATCGCGCCTGGCTCGAGGACGCGATGGTTGCCGCGTATTCCGTGTCAGGACTAACGAGAACAGTGTCGGGATACCAACAACAGTTCACAACCGCGCCGTATGGCCAAGTCATTCCCTCGTCGGTCGCTCCGCAGAGCTTTACTCCCAATTACATGATGGGTGGCGGGTTGCAAAACTTTTCCATGAACCAAGGAGTGGCCCAACAGCCTCCGATGATGCAACGTATGCCTCAGCCGCAACCGCAAGCCCAACAACCACCCGCGACGACCGGCATGGGACAAGTCGGAACCCCTCAACGACCCCCGAGCGCTGCCCAGAACACATCCAACAACGTACCCCCTCCCGCGCAATTCTCGACCCCTCAGCCTCCCTCACAAGGCCAGACGCCGACCAATCAACCGCAGTCTGCCGGTCTATCAACTCCCCAGACACCGACCTTTTCTGTCAATCAAGGGCCGGGAGCGAACGGAAACTCGGCGACACCTCTGAGTCCCGGAAACGAGTCTCGAGATGGGGGGCGCTTCTCTCTGTTGCTCGAGATCAATACCGAGTTGCTTTACGAATCATTACAAATTCAGGCTACACAGCAAGAACTACGAAAGGATACCTCAGACGCGAGTAAATCCGAGGACGCCCTGTTCCAACAAGATTACCTACAGTATGTGTCTGGCGTGTTGATAGATTTACAAGTACTGACGATTTAGATGTATGAGGAGGTTGCAGGCAAACCTCTCCTACATGGCAGCCTTGGCGGATAGAAAACCCGAGGTCAAGGTGCCTCCGTGCCCTGCGTACCTGAGCGCTCCTCCTCTCAACCTCACTCTCAAGCCCCGTACGGCGCCGGCTGCCGAGGGTGCGGACAAGAAGATTGATCTGGCCACGGACAGGGAGGATCGCGACAGAAACATGAAGGAGATGTATTCGCGGTTACAAGTCTTCTTCCCCGGGTTCGACCCTAAGAAGGAACCCGTGTACCGAGCACCCCCAGCGGGAGGAACGCAGGGGAAAGCCTCCGGGATGAACCAGACTAGCCCGACGGCGCAAAAGACTCCTCAAATGACCAACATGCCTGCTCCGCAACAGCCCATGCAATATCAGCCGATTCTCCAGTCATAGGGGGGTGGTATTGGAGAGGTTGCGTATCAGCAATCCGGTCACCATGGAGACATTGAGCGTCTAGTATCTAGCATGGATTGTCTCACACTGGATTCCAGTGAGGAAAGAGGAGGACAGGATACGGTAATGGCGGGTGATTGGCGTTTTGGCAGCGATTCAACATTACATAAGTAAGCAGGTAGATGACAGCATTGCTGTCTGTAAGAATAAATTCTGTTACTGTATGAACATTTGGTTGGAGGGGAGACGTCGCGTGACATGGAATTTAACAGACATGGACTTGTCAATGCCATGTTCTCTGACCGGTCCCCTGTGCTCCCCACGCGGTGGCATCCCGGTCGGAGCGTCAATGGAGGGGGGGGTCATTGGTCCAGAGGTTTTCGTTCCCACCAAGAGGGGAAGAAAACTCTTTCGAAGGCAGTCAGATGGAGTCATGGAGCGGGTTTTTTTTACGATGCGGTAAGGTGCGGTAGGCTCTATGACTACGTAGGCTGACAAGCTTATTCACTCGGTGACAAATGAGTGCCGGGATCCATTTTGGTGGTTTGTTGAGATTGATGCTGGCTAGCAAGCTGGGTGATGGGATGGAAGTCGAGATTGAGAATTATGACGTGCGATGACTGTCGTGTCTTGTTGCACGGTACTCTCATCTTGGGGACCAGAATCTGACCGTCAGCGGATGAAAACAGCCTCACATGCCGATCTCGTCACCAACCATCTCGCTCAACCAGATCATGGAAAGGTTCGAACACGGCGGGGCGCCTTAGCTCGCTGCACGAGCCCCTGAAGCCTCGGGATTGGACGCGCCGAGGGACCTCCCATCCATTGACCAATAGTGCCCTGGGCCCTTGTGCCTGGCCCCGAGAGCGGCGGGGTACTAACGCTAGAGGCCGAAAAAAAAAAAAAAAAAGTTCAAGTGCCGCATCTGTTATGTCTGAGGTCGCCGTCTCAAACCCTCTTCTTCCTTTCTTCTCCTTCTCCTCCTCAATTGCTGAGGCAGATGAGCGCGAGGTAGCTACTGACCAACGGGGAGCTCTGGAAAACGAGTTTTCTTGCCGGCCACAGCTCGACACCTCTGCCGCTTTCGACAACCCTCACTGCCCTCACTGCCCCGCGTTTTCTGGGCAACATGTCTATCGAATCCCAACCCCCGGCGTCGGCTCGCCTCGTGGGCTCCGACGATGACGGCCTCGTCTGTCTGGAGCTCGAGGACGGCTCCTCCTACCAGGGCTACAGCTTCGGTGCCCAGAAGAGCATCGCTGGCGAGCTGGTCTTCCAGACGGGCATGGTGGGCTACCCCGAGTCCGTGACGGACCCTTCGTACCGTGGTCAGATCCTAGTCATTACTTTTCCCTTGGTCGGCAACTATGGAGTTCCCTCTCGCGAGGCCATGGACGAGCTGCTGGGAGACTTGCCCGCGCACTTTGAGTCGAGTCAGATTCACATTGCCGGTCTGGTGACGGCCTCGTACTGCGGCGAGGATTTTTCCCACTTCCTCGCCACCTCTTCCTTGGGCACCTGGCTCAAGGAGCAGGGCGTCCCCGCCATGTATGGTGTTGACACCCGCGCCCTGACCAAGAAGATTCGCGAAAAGGGCAGCATGCTCGGCAAGATGCGCCTGGAGTCTACCTCGAGCCAGGTCGACGCCACGCTGGCCCCGGCGCCGATTGGGTCGTTTGAGCAGATTGATTGGGTTGATCCCAATACTAAGAACTTGGTGGCCGAGGGTGAGTCGAATCTTCCGAGTATGAACATCAGATGCTGACCCTCCTAGTTTCCATCAAGGCCCCCAAACTCTACAAGCCGCCCAAGGCCCGTCTGCACCCTTCAGGCCGTCCCATCCGTGTCCTGTGTCTCGATGTCGGCATGAAGTACAACCAGCTGCGCTGCTTCCTCAAGCGCGGAGTCGAGGTTCTCGTGTGTCCCTGGGACTACGACTTGACCAGCGCCAACGAGTACGACGGTCTCTTCCTGTCCAACGGTCCCGGTGACCCCTCGGTCCTCGAAAACACCGTCAAGAACATTGCCGCCGTCCTGGAAAAGAACGAGACGCCTGTCTTTGGCATCTGCTTGGGCCACCAGCTGCTGGCTCGCGCTTCGGGTGCCAAGACGACCAAGATGAAGTTTGGTAACCGCGGTCACAACATCCCCTGCACCAGCATGGTCACGGGCAAATGCCACATTACATCTCAGAACCACGGTTTCGCCGTCGACGCCGAGACCCTTCCCCGAGGCTGGGAGGAGCTCTTTGTCAATGCCAACGACGGTAGCAACGAGGGCATCATGCACACCAAGAAGCCCTATTTTTCCGTGCAGTTCCATCCCGAGAGCACTCCGGGTCCGCGGGACACTGAGTTTTTGTTCGACGTCTTTATTAACACCATGGCCAAGTGCGCCGAGGACCCTGCCTTGTTGAAGGCTCCTGTCAGCTTCCCTGGCGGCACCGTCGCGGAAAACGAGCTCGCCCATCCCCGCGTTTCGGTCCGCAAGGTGCTGGTTCTCGGCAGTGGCGGTCTCAGCATCGGCCAGGCCGGCGAGTTTGACTACTCTGGTAGCCAAGCCATCAAGGCCCTCAAGGAGGAGGGCATCTACACCGTCTTGATCAACCCCAACATTGCCACCATCCAGACCTCCAAGGGCTTGGCGGACAAGGTCTACTTCCTTCCCGTCAACGCCGACTTTGTTCGCAAGGTCATCAAGTACGAGCGTCCGGATGCCATTTACGTCACCTTTGGAGGACAGACGGCCCTGTCTGTCGGCATCCAACTCAAGGACGAGTTTGAGGCCTTGGGCGTCAAAGTACTCGGCACTCCCATCGAGACCATCATCACCACTGAGGACCGCGAGCTCTTTGCCCGCAGCATGGACTCCATTGGCGAAAAGTGTGCCAAGTCTGCCTCTGCCAACAACATTGACGAGGCCATGCACGTTGTCAAGGACATTGGCTTCCCTGTTATTGTCCGCGCAGCCTATGCCCTGGGCGGTCTCGGCAGTGGTTTTGCCAATAATGAGGAAGAGCTGCTCGAACTCTGCAACAAGGCCTTTGCCGCCAGTCCCCAGGTGCTCATCGAGCGCAGCATGAAGGGCTGGAAGGAGATTGAGTACGAGGTCGTCCGCGATGCCCAAGATAACTGTATTACTGTTTGTAACATGGAGAACTTTGATCCTCTCGGCATCCACACTGGCGACTCCATTGTCGTCGCCCCCTCGCAGACTTTGTCTGATGAAGACTACAACATGCTCCGAACTACGGCCGTCAACGTCATTCGACACCTTGGCGTCGTCGGCGAGTGCAACATCCAGTACGCGCTCAACCCCTTTTCTCGCGAGTACTGCATCATCGAGGTCAACGCGCGATTGTCGCGATCCTCAGCCCTCGCCTCCAAGGCCACCGGCTACCCTCTTGCGTTCATCGCCGCCAAGCTTGGTCTCGGAATACCTCTTAAGGAGATTTCCAACTCCGTCACCAAGGTCACTTGCGCCTGCTTCGAGCCCTCGCTCGATTACGTCGTGGTCAAGATGCCGCGATGGGATCTCAAAAAGTTCACCCGCGTGTCTACGCAGCTCGGCTCTTCCATGAAGAGCGTGGGTGAAGTCATGAGCATCGGTCGATCATTCGAGGAGGCCATCCAAAAGGCCATCCGTGCCATTGACTTTCACAACCTAGGCTTTGGCGAGACCAAGGCCCTGATGAGCATCGACGATGAGCTGCAGACGCCTTCGGACCAGCGTCTATTTGCCATTGCCAACGCCATGCACGAGGGCTACACGGTCGACAAGATCTGGGAGCTCACCAAGATTGACAAGTGGTTCCTGCGCAAGCTCAAAGGCCTGAGCGACTTTTCCAAGAAGATGACGAGCTACAGCACCACGGACATTGCCAACATTCCCAGCATCCTGCTGCAGGCCAAGCGGCTCGGTTTCTCCGATCGCCAGCTGGCTAAGTTTTGGAGCTCCAACGAGATTGCCGTGCGCCGCCTGCGTCTTGAAGCGGGTATTCAGCCTTTTGTCAAGCAGATTGACACTGTTGCTGCCGAGTTTCCGGCCTTTACCAACTACCTGTACATGACGTACAATGCTAGTGAGCATGATATTTCGTTTGACGACCACGGCGTCATGGTCTTGGGATCTGGTGTGTACCGCATTGGTTCCTCGGTCGAGTTTGATTGGTGCTCTGTCAGGGCCATCCGAACTCTTCGCGCTTCCGGCTTCAAGACCATCATGGTCAACTTCAACCCCGAGACGGTTTCTACCGATTACGACGAGGCCGATAAGCTGTACTTTGAGAACATCAACCTCGAGACGGTGCTGGACATTTACCAGCTTGAAAACTCGAGCGGTGTCTTAGGCGCCATGGGTGGACAGACGCCTAATAACATTGCGCTCCCCCTGCACCGCGCGGGAGTAAAGATCCTGGGCACCTCGCCTGAAATGATTGACAATGCTGAGAACCGATACAAGTTCTCTCGCATGTTGGACCGCATCGACGTCGATCAGCCCACGTGGAAGGAGCTGACCAGCTTCGAGGAGGCTCAGGCTTTCTGCAACAAGGTGTCTTATCCCGTGCTGGTTCGGCCTTCGTACGTCTTGTCGGGCGCGGCCATGAACACGGTCTACTCGGAGAAGGACCTCGAAAACTATTTGGTGCAGGCTGCCGAGGTCTCTCGCGAGCACCCAGTCGTCATTACCAAGTACATTGAGAATGCCAAGGAGATCGAGATGGATGCCGTGGCCAAGAACGGTACCGTCGTCGGTCACTTCATTTCCGAGCACGTCGAGAATGCCGGCGTTCACTCTGGTGACGCTACTTTGATTCTTCCCCCTCAGGATCTCGAGGCGACGACCATCCAGCGCATCGAAGAGGCCACGCGCAAGATTGGTGCTGCCCTCAATGTCACTGGCCCCTTCAACATTCAGTTCATTGCCAAGGACAACGACATCAAGGTCATTGAGTGCAATGTCCGCGCCTCCCGATCGTTCCCGTTCGTGTCCAAGGTCATGGGCGTTGATCTGATTGAGATGGCCACCCTGGCCATCATGGGACAGCCGTTCCAGGAGTATCCTCCTACCGACCTGGCTCCCGATTGCGTCGGTGTCAAGGTTCCCCAGTTCAGTTTCTCGCGTTTGTCCGGCGCCGACCCCGTTCTCGGCGTGGAAATGGCCTCGACCGGTGAGGTGGCGTGCTTTGGTGTCGACAAGAACGAGGCCTACCTCAAGGCGCTGCTGTCCACGGGCTTTAAGATTCCCAAGAAGAACATTCTCCTGTCCATTGGCTCCTACAAGGACAAGCGAGAGATGCTGCCCTCTGTGCAAAAGATGGAGAAGCTCGGCTACAAGCTATTTGCCACGTCCGGTACGGCCGACTTCCTCCAAGAGCACGGCGTCCAGGTGCAGTACCTCGAGGTGCTCGGCAAAGAAGAAGACACCAAGTCGGAGTTTTCGCTCACGCAGCATCTAGCTAAGAACACCATCGACCTGTACATCAACCTGCCGTCCAACAACAAGTACCGCCGACCGGCCAACTACATGAGCAAGGGCTACCAGACGCGTCGCATGGCCGTCGACTACCAGATTCCCCTCGTGACCAACGTCAAGAATGCAAAGATTCTCGTCGAGGCCATTGCTCGTCACTTCGAGCTCAGCGTGTCCAAGCGCGACTACCAGACCAGCCATCGCACCGTTGTGTTGCCTGGACTCATCAACATTGCTGCCTTTGTCCCCGGCATCGTGTCTGCTGAGAGCGGCGACCTCCAGGCCGTGACCAAGGCGTCCATCTCGGCCGGCTTTAGCATGATTCGTGTCATGCCTATGGGTCTAGAGGGGTCTATTACTGATGCTCTGAGTTTGAGCGCCGCCCAGCAAAACTCGAAGCGCGGTGGTTACTGCGACTACAACTTTTCCGTGTCGGCCACATCGGACAATGCTGACCAGATCAGCCACGTCACGGGCGAAGTTGGCTCGCTGTTCATCCCCTTTAACCACCTGTCCGGCAACATTAGCAAGGTTGCCGCTGTCACGGCTCACTTTGACTCTTGGCCCACGCACAAGCCCATCGTGACGGATGCCAAGCTGACGGACCTCGCCTCGATTCTGCTCCTGGCCAGCCTACACAGCCGCCGCATCCACGTCACGTCGGTGAGCACCAAGGACGATATCAAGCTCATCGCCCTGAGCAAGGAGAAGGGCCTGCAGGTTACGTGCGATGTGTCCATCTACTCGCTATACCTCTCGCAGAAGGACTTTCCCAAATGCGACCGCCTGCCTACGCCGGCCGACCAAGAAGCTCTCTGGGAGCACATGGCCACCATTGACGTCTTCTCGGTCGGCTCTCTGCCGTACCAGCTGGCCACGTCTCTAGGACACGAGGCCGATCCGGCCATGGGCATCGCCGAGGCTCTACCTCTGCTGTTGAGCTCGGTTGCTGAAGGGAAGTTGACGCTGGACGACATCAAGGCTCGCCTCTACACCAACCCCATGGAGATTTTCGAGCTCCACGAGCAGATTGGGACTACCATCGAGGTGGAGATTGACCGTCCCTACACCGTCGTGCCCGGGTCGTCGTGGTCTCCTTTCGAGGGCCGCAGCATGCGCGCTTCGGTGCAGCGAGTGACGTTCCAAAACACTACTGTGTGCCTGGACGGCGAGCTGCTGTCGCTTCCTCCCCAGGGCAAGGACATGTCGGCGCATCTCATTCCCCCCATGTCTCCTCCCGCCAAGCCGACCGTGTCGATTGCTCAGACCACTGAGTCTCCTCAGGCTAGACGCCTGTCGATGCTGGGACTGAAGCCGATGACGCGCCTCCGACCTCTGGAGGGGAGTGCCATCAAGGACGACCTCGCGCCGGCTCTGCAGCTGCAGCCCCTGAGTTCGTCGATCCAGCAACTGCTGTCACAGCCGTCTTCATTCAAGAACACGCACGTCCTCTCGGTCAAGTCGTACAGCCGTGCTGACCTGCACCTGCTCTTCACCCTGGCGCAGGAGATGCGTCTTGGAGTCCAGCGCGAGGGTGTGTTGGATATCCTCCGCGGCCGTGTCCTAACGACGCTCTTTTACGAGCCCTCCACCCGCACATCCGCCTCTTTTGACGCAGCCATGCAACGCCTGGGCGGACGAACGGTCAACGTGGCCACGTCGACGTCGTCGGTCCAAAAGGGCGAGTCCCTCCAGGACACGATCCGCACGCTGGCCTGCTACGGCGATGCCGTCGTGCTGCGCCACCCCGACGAGAAAAGCGTAGCCGTGGCGCAAAAGTACAGCCCGGTGCCGGTTATCAACGCCGGCAACGGCAGCAAGGAGCACCCCACGCAGGCTTTCCTGGATCTCTTCACCATCCGTGAGGAGCTGGGCACGGTCCAGGGCCTCACCATTACCTTCATCGGCGACTTGCTCTACGGCCGGCCGGTGCATTCGCTGGTGTACCTCCTGCGCCACTACCAAGTGCAGGTGCAGCTGGTGGCTCCCAAGAGCCTCCAACTTCCCCCCAAGGTCCGCGAGCAGCTGGTTTCCTCCGGGCAGCTCCTCTGCGAGTCGGAGACGCTGACGCCCGAGATTCTCGGCCGCAGCGACGTCCTGTACTGCACGCGGGTGCAGCGGGAGCGGTTCCCCAGCGAGGCCGAGTACCAGCGGGTCAAGAATTCGTACCGGGTGGACAATGCTTCTCTGAAGCACGCCAAGTCGTCCATGGTGGTGATGCATCCTCTGCCTCGCAACGAGGAGGTTGCCGAGGAGGTCGACTTTGACCAGCGTGCAGCCTATTTCCGTCAAGTAAGTCTTCATCTTCAGCTTCACATTCAAACAAAACTAACAAGACTAGATGCGGTATGGCTTGTACTGCCGAATGGCTCTGTTGGCGTTGGTTATGGCTTAGTAGATAGATAGTATTGGTGGGATATTAAAGGTTAGGGATAGTTCAAAGGTTAGGGCTATATACAAGTGCCCGTTTATGACTAGAGTGTAGCGACTCGCGTCGCATGTAATGTGTGTAATGTTAGTTATCAATGTACGTTGTTACGTTTGTTGTGTGTGTGTGGTGTGTGTTGTGTATGTATGTTGTGTATGTGTATTGTGTATTCGTATCTGGCGCGCATCGGCACTTCCGTATAACCCCTCGCATGGTTGGTCCTTGTATACGAGCATCGGGACGCATCGAACAAGAATCCCGTCATATTACAGTCGGGTTCCGTGAGGATCGGGTGTTAAAGCAACGTCAAGTGGATAACTCCCAAGTTTCCCGATTCCGCCGATTATGCCTCACGCCCGGCATCGTTTGCCCGAGGGCCATCGACGGGTTGTCGAAAGTCGAGGTGTCATTGCTCCTGCGACCACCAAACACGCACGTGGCTTAACATGCGGATAAAAGCGCGTCGTGCTGCAACGTCGTTGACTAAATGTCAGCTTTCTTCAACGGAATCACTCGTCCTCTGGACATATCTACATTGCTGTCCGTCGGAGGAAATCGCAAGTCACATCATCGTTGCAGGTCGCGCTAGACCCGTTTGGGCATCTGCAGGACCCTTGAAAAAGTCACTCCACACGACTCTTCAAAAAGACTGACTACCATCGGTCGGCAGGTTTCGACTCGGTCGATGCGAGTTTCCTGCAGAGTCTTGTCGAAACGCGCAGCCATGGCTCTTCACCCGCCGCCCGAGACGGCCAAGCTGATTTGTAGGTCATCACATCACATCATCATTCACCAAGCACGAAGCTGACCGCCGCAGTCGCCCCCGCCGGGTCCCAAGCCCACGGCCAAGCCGAGCAGTTCACCAAAGGCACGCTCTCGCGCGCGCAGCTCGACGCCTCGCCCATAACGCAGTACCACGCGTGGTTCTCGCAGGCCCAGTCTCCGGACTCTGGAGTCGCGCACCCGGAAGCCTGCACGCTGTCCACGGCGTCGCTGCCTTCCGGCCGGGTGAGCTCGCGCACCGTGTACCTCAAGGAACTAGACGCCCGCGGCTTCGTCGTGTACACCAACCTGGGGACGTCGCGCAAGAGCGCCGACCTGGCGAGCAACCCGCGGGCGGCGCTGCTCTTCTTCTGGGAGAGCATGCAGCGGCAGGTGCACGTCGAGGGGAGGGTGGAGCGGGTGAGCCGCGAGGAGTCGCAACGGTACTTTGCGACGCGGGTGCGCGGGAGTCGCATCGGGGCGTGGGCGAGCCGGCAGAGCCAGGTGCTGGAGGCGGAGGGAGAGGATGATGACGGGAGGAGGCAGCTGGAAGGCTGGGTCAGCGAGGCCGAGGCCAGGTTCGACGGCACAGAGGAGATTCCGGTGCCGGACTATTGGGGGGGAGTGAGGATCGTGCCGGATCGGTTGGAGTTTTGGCAGGGACGGCAGAGTCGGTTGCACGATCGGTTCGTGTACGAGCGGGAGGGGGAGGATGGGGAGTGGAAGTTACAGAGGTTGAGCCCGTAGAGGTTGAGTCCGTAGATGGAGTGCTGCTTGAATCAGAAGTGATTCAACATGACAAAGTGGTCAGTTCAGACAATAGAGTCAGTCCAGTTCAGTTCCATCGTCTCCAGCATCTCCCAGCCACCACAGCATAAGCTTATGGAGCGCCACTCGGTCTCAAGCGTCTCGGTTCCAAGCGCCTCGGTCTCGAAGCTCTACCCATCGGCCCCCGCCGCTTAACCTGGACCAGCGGCGCACGAACCGGTCACGGACGTGGGGATAGGAATTTGGGCACAGGCCGGCAGTTGTGGCTGGAATGGAGGATTCAGTCCATGGACACAAGGCGTGATGCAAGATGTCTATGCCTCACCCAACCGAGGCTACAGCAAACTTCTGGCTGCTGATCCCGGATTGTCTGCAGATCGTCACCCCGCACTCTAGTGACGACCGACTCGTCACGGGGTTGTTGATGGTTGCCAGCCCGCTTCCTTTGGCGTCGCATCAGCTAGACTTTGACCGCCGGGCTTAGCCAAGGTCGAGAATGCCTCGTCCTGATGCCCAGAGCGCCCCAGCTGAACATGCACAAACTCGTCAGCGTCACCAGAAAAGTCATCGGCAGGGATCATATGGCCCGGCGCTTCGGGCACCTGTCCGACGCCACGATATTGGATTGTGCAGCTGGCTTGCAGCAACGAGGTTGTCTGGCTGGTTGGCTGAGTGGTAGCTGGCAAGCACGTCTTCGGATGCAGTCGACTGAAACGTGCATTCTCCTCAATGGCGGTGAGGTAGGGCAAGTCAGCTCGGGAGATTGGATGGCGGGAGTTTGTGGCACCCAGAGGAGGCTCACTCACTCGGGGTGTTTACGGATAAACCCGAACAGGGCAGTCTAGCCTGTTGAGAAAAAGGGGACGGCTCCACTCTTGGGTTACGTAGGCCGGGAGAGCGAGCACGCGACTGGGAACAAGAATACGACGGGAAATGCACGTGTGAGAGTGTGAGTTGTGAATTGAGAAGTTGCTTGCGATACGTCTTTGCGGTGTGGCGTTTCGTTTGTTTAGCGAGGGCTGAAGAGGTTTGACGACAATGGCTCTGGTGACTGGCGAGAAGTAATCAGAGTCCATTATTACGGATACCTACGATTCGGTCACAGCATTCGTAGTCAGCGTGATCAGCACCACCACCATCATCTGTTTCATTAACCTGGGCATAAGCGGCCTGCATCATCGTGATCCCGGCTACACTTACCGAACTCTGACCTCCTCGTGTTGGCAGGTCGTCTGGTCCTCGTCTGGTCTCCCCACCTGGATGGCATTTCTTGTTTCTTGGCTTCTTGGGGGGGTAATTGGTGGCGACGCCACGAAGTTTGTTGTTCGGGTGTGTGCGTTGCGTTCCATCACTGAGTGTTGTCCACTGTTGTCCGTCACTGTCACCACCGTCATCCACTGTCCACCACTGCCATCCACTAATTAATGCTCGGGCACCTACTGTTCCCCCCTACAGTGGTGTACGCCCCCTGCCCAGACTCAGCCTTATTCCTCTAATTATTCCCCTGGAGCTACTCCACCCGCTCGTGTTCCCTCGGCCTTGTGCTATATATGGATCGCACATCAACATATAAACCTCTCCCCCCGGGTCCTAGATCCTCTTGGGCGTCGTCTTCCTCGTCCCTCACGTCTTCACGTCCTCATCACGTAGCCGTAGCGTATCTCGTAATTCGTCATGCGTCGTGCGTCCCATCAACCCGTCGTCGACGACCGCGACGCCTACTTTACCTACCGTCCGCTGTCCAACCTCCCGACGCCGCCTCCCAGCTCTCGTACCTCTTCGGCCGCCCAGTCGCCGCGGACGGCTCTGGAAGACGGGGAGGTGCTGACGGCGAGGTATAGGGGTACTACTCTTCAGTCTTCTGTCATGTTCACTGCTAATCATATTCAGGCCCCGCCATCCACCTCGTCAACCTCATCCCATCCTCCGCCTCCCTCGCCACCGCCTCGGTCCCCCTCGTCCAAGCCCTGCTCTCCCGCGCCGACCTCCCCATCGAAACCGTGGCCCTCGCCGTGTGCATCCTCGACAGCCTCGACTCCCGCTTCGCCCGTCGCTGGCGAGTGTCGTGTCCCCTACGCTCCGACTTTTCCTCCTCCTCTTCCGCCTCCGTCTCCAAACGACACACCCTCCCCCCCTCGTTCCTCCCCCAGCGCCAACAACTACACATCGACTCGGTCAACCCAGCCCTCATCATCCTCGCCGCGCTCGTCATCGCCGTCAAGTTCACCGAGGACCCCCAGGAGGCGTCGCAGTACTACTGCCGCGTCTGGGGCCGCGACCTCTGGTCGCACCAACAGCTTAACCTTACCGAGCGCTGCATCATGGAGCACCTCAACTACCGCATCATGCCGCTTTGCGACGACGACTGCCTCACGGGTGCCATGGTTGACATGCAGCTGGCCGAGCACCAAACGGGCTGGCGGGACGTCGAGAGCGACGACTCGGAAGAGGAAGGCGCTTACGTGCCCTCTCACGCTCGTTCTCGGACACTGGGCTCGGCAAAGGCAATGGGCTTGGCCATCATAACCCCCGATACGCCCGCCGAGGCCACACCACGCCCGGCCGATTACTTTCAACACTATCGACCATGATCTCTTCATTTTCATCATAACAATACTCTGATTTCGGCGTTCTAAAACTAATGGCTTAGCGGCATCATCGGTTTCTGCATCGGCACGGGCATCAACAACACCTTGCCTCCAACGGACGGTCTTGGAAGGGTTGGTTGGGTTGGGTTGGGAATGGGAACATTTGGTTTTATTAGCATGGCACGGTTTTTCGCACATACCCCGATTCGCATATTCTGTTGCATCGTTGCAGCTGCATAGTTGTTGTAATGGCCACTCGGCCCTCTCTGGTTACTTCTCTCGTCACCTCTCTTTCCTCACCGTCTCTACGTTGCGTGATGTCTTGCCCCATCAATTGCGTGTTCACCTTGGAATGCGAGCCTCCCCCGGTCCACTCGCTGTTATCTCCAAGGGCCTCATCCTTGACCCCAAAGGTATCGTTTCCATGTCTGCTTTATCCGGCCTTTGTCCTCCGCCACAAGCGGGGATACACGAGACCGGGCGTCATGGCACTTCTTTGTTAGTTAGAGTCCAGATCTCAATCAGGGCTTGGTTGGTGATTGGTCTTTCAGGGCATACCATTCCTCCCGACTAGACAGACTTGCTCTAAAACCCGGTCCAGGCCGGATCTCGATTGACTTTTGCCCTTTTCCTCGTCGCTATCTCCCACACGGCGTCCAAGGCGTCTTACTCTTCCGTCGCCCGTCCACGCTTCGCTTCATTCCTCGTCCACATAGAGTTTTGGTCGGGCGGCTTGCATCTAGAGGCTTACATCTGGAGGCTTACGTCTAGGAGGCTTACGTCTAGAAGCTCGCGGCTGCGGCTAGAGGGTCTTGGCGAAGTTTGCCCGTAGCATTTAGACCATCTGGTTTGGCTTCGAGTTCGGTAGTGGGCGAGACTGGGGAAATGGGTAGATCCAAGATTTACGTAGACGATTACGGATATCTCGTGCTTTTCTCCAATTGTTGCCTTCAGATGTAGATTTGATCAGGGAACCTACGGTGACTCGATTTCGCAACTTTGACGAGCTGCGTGGTGTGATCGCCTAGACTATTGTCTGGGAGCGTTCCAGTCGAAAAGGACGGCGTGGCGATAGGCCTCCTCGACAAATTCCGTGCTCAAGGTAGCATATCGAGGTCTGAAGAACATCACGTAGCTCAAGACTGGTTAGTCTGTTGATCGGTCTGGCGCGGTCGTGATGATCTATCGTGTCAGTGCCATCGAACTCCGACAGGGCAAGACACATACGAATTCATTACAAGTACCCCAAGCGCTAGTTCTCTAATCTTCTTCAAGTATGAACAATAACATAGGGCTCATTGCACTGTATCACAGTGTTTGAAGGCCACGGCGGATACAGAGAACCCCATGAAGTCAAGTGCCTGCGATTATTCTCATGAGTACTAGCCTTCCTAATAACAACGGATCACCCAGTTCAAGAACACTAGGAGATATGTCACTACGTCTCGGAGTCGTTCCCTAAGAATATGTCCTGGTAGCCTTACTATGGCATGGTAATTAAGGAGTTCCCGACTTCAGCTCGGGCTCTTCTCTCGTATTGCTTTCAGAAATCCTATATCTTGGTAATTTTAATTTCAGCTCGTCAGAAGGAATAGTACCCGTCCATCTCGCGTTACTCTGATACTCAGATGCTAACACTTGATGTTGATGCCCGATGCCCAGACTATATCATTGGCGCTCTTATTCTAATTCCCTTATCCCATACTCCCATCAGTCATTCTGAAACTCTTATGCCATACTCCTATCATACTCATTTCAATACTCTTATGCTATACTCCCATCATACTCATTCTAATACTCTTATGACTTTCATCCCTCCTCATTTCGTCCATCCTTAGTAGGCGACATCAAAAGAGGAGAACCAATTCTCTTCTACTAACCGGAGCTCTCAGCTCTCTGTACAAATATGGCCCGAGCGGGAGAATCCACTTCTCATTCGCATTGGCGATCCCATGTTGCCCCAACGCGTTGATGACCGTGTCAGACAAATGGACGCGACGTATATCCCATCAACACTTCCCAGCAAGCGAGGCAACATGCCCAATCTTGATTGATCCCCGGTCCTCCATTTCAGAGCCATAGATGTCCCAAAGTCGGATCCAGCCATATCTGTTGAAGGGCTCCCGCAGGTACGTACATCTCAATGGCCTCAGTTTGCAAAATCATCATCCATCAGCCCAGCTTCCTACTTGTCGCCTGGAAACTTGAACAACTGTCCAACCACATTACCGCTGATTCTAGGGACATATCCAGTGGCCTGATCTTCTTTCCGCGCCGTGTCTGGGTGCCGGTGTTGGCCTTGTGATATTAGTGCATTAATACATTTGGCCACTTAGTCGAAGATATTTTGTCTTGGCCATTATTATTTTATGCGCTCAAGTAGTGAACACTTGAGGAGCACTTGAGGAGCAAAGAAAGTGCCAGCAGTCCTAAAATGACTCTAAGTATCCCAATGGGTTCTTGATTGCCCCCCAAGTTCAAAGCCGAAGCCACCATCGCCGCGAACCCCTTGGCGGTCGTCCCAGGGGCCATGTTGTAGATGTGAACGTGCCGGGCGTTGTGACCGATGCTCACTGAAGTCCAAATAATTAGTTCAGTCCTGAGGCATCAAGTTCAATGACTTACTCTTGTTGTTGATGCTGTCGCTGTCGCTGTTATTGTCGCTGTCGCTACTGGTCGAGGGACGGAAACTCCCCAAAGCCATCCCAGATATCCTCTTCGATTAGCTCCAAAGGGTTGAGTCCATTTGGGTCAACTTGAAGGCGGTATTTCCACCGTACGGCCGTAGTTCTTAGTCATCCGAAATGATGTCAACATCTCGGCATTTCTCAATCTCGGCGAGGACCAGGCCTTTCTTGAGTCGGGGCCGATTTGGCTTCACCAGGTCCTCATCTTCATCATCAGATTTCGAATCGGAGCTAGACACGTCGTCCATGTCTGGGCCATTACTGTATGTTCGAGCCTCCAAATCAGCCCAGAGTTTGTAACCACGGGCACAACAGGCATTAAACAGTGTATCGTCATCAGCGGTAGCGCTATCGCTCATTCTGATGTGATGAAACGAGGGGGATGGGAACAAGCGGGACGGTTGTGATTAGGTCAGGTTGGCCATACAGTGGTAGTTCCCAAGACGGACGAAAGACGGGGGGGCGTCTATATCATTGATGAGGAGGTTTGCCATTCTATCGAAGTATCAGTCCCAGGGCCCAAAGGTATTCCAGGTAAGAAGAACATACTGTGATGGTGGCGGTGGTGGTTGCGTTTGTGGTTTTAGTAGTTGTTTTCATGGTCGTGGTGGTAGTTCTGATGGTAGTGATCGTTGTGGTGGTGGTGGTTGTCGTTGTTATTATTGTGGTATTACTGTTGCGTGTTCTTTTGCATCCCAGCCTTGCTCAACTAGGTTCTGATGTTTGCACCGATGCATTGGAATAAGCCCATAGGATACTCTATTAGTAGTCCAAGTATTCTCCCATGTTGTACTTCTTCTCGGTAAACTGCATAGTCTAGAACGAGCAGCTATAGCTTCAAGAAGTCCCATGACCAGCGTGGATTTTCGAGACTATGACTTGTCGATCGTGCATCGTTTGACGAGCCGCCTAGAGCGATATTACAGAGTTGTGAGATTCCCTTTCAGAAAACGTAGAGTAAATCTGGAATGATATTCGTTCTTTGATGTTTGCTAAAAGGCAATAGCGGTTCATAGGAATAGAGTGATAGCAGCCATGAAGGAAGTGAAAGCAATACTCTCAACAATAATACTTCAATAACCAGCCCGTCCTTTTCGCTTTTTATCATCTGCAATCCCAAGTAGTAACGCGCCTGCCATTTCGCCAGCTTCGTTTCCCAACAAGATCCCGTTGGGGACGCCCACCTTCCGCAACGACGCGCTTCGCTGTTGCAACGTGACTCAACGACCTCACGACACAATCCGCTTATGGTAACTGCTTTTGCCTGGCTAGAGCCACCAACCTTTGCAGCCCGCGGGTAGGAAAGAGGCCAGTACCCATCTAATTCAGCCCAACCATAGTACGCAAGTGGGTTGATGACTTGGACGCCGAGCACACGGCTACAAAATACTCCAACTACCTACGAAAACCTCAATCTCTTCACGAAGAAGTCAAATTCCCCCTCTTTGGCTACAATTGTAGCTTCTTCCAGGTCTTTTCCCTCGCCGGGGACTCAACAGTAGGTGTTTCAAGGCCAGAGGGCTGGTGACTGGCCGCGCAGACGCTCAACTTGACTACTACCGACGCCGCGGGCGTGGGCGACAGCTGTATCTTCATGCGTATGATGCATATATCAACCATCTATAATATTGCGGAAGAGTGTACCAACTTGCGTTATACGCTGTAGATGTTGCTCAAAAGGGGGGCTTTTCGAAGTCCCAAGGTAAGCAATGTATCTCGAGTGGGAGTGCAGCTATAATCAAGGCGAGGTCGGCCGAAGTTACAAAAGCATGCCGTGATTAAGCCCGCGAGTGATGCTTGTATTTGGGTCACTTGGTAGAAGACGGCCTTCAAAATCTAGGAGGTCTATGGATGGCAAGGGAATGGACCCAATGTAAGAGACAATTCACGACGTTGAAGACAGGATCGCCACAGCCAATCCCTTTTGATACGGCCAAGGCAAAAAGCGGTTATATATCAAGAAGACAATTACTATATAATCATTTCGAAGAACTCCTTACCGTGAACAACGCACACAGGCACACGGAACCAGTGTGCCAGACCGGGCAGAAGACTACCCTGTATCTAAGATATCGAAACCGAAAACTCTCCCATCGACATCGAACCACAAATGCCTGCTGCATATAATAAAAAGCCGGAGAATTTCAGCTGCAGAAGCTGGTGAATAAACAACGAGGTCACCACGACTCGGAGCAGCTGCGGCTGGCCACTTCCAACAGCGTCCCGACCACGTCAAGTCAGGTCAACAACGCGGCGCATTCAGTTCGTCCCCCTGCCAAACGGCGGGTGAGACACCCGAACGCATCACCAACCTCCCAAAGAACAACTTCAGCTCCCCCCTCTCGCATATGCGGGCGTTTGTTTTCGACCAGGTGTACGTCCTCGGAGCCCGACACCGCCAAAACGACGAAAACCTGCCCCCGGCAGATGCATCGGCCAAGATCAGAGCCCATCGGGCGTGAAGGGAGAGATTCAAACTGCTGCAATCACAACAAACCAATAAAATCGAGCTAGCAGTTCCGATTTGCTTCAAAAACAAGTGCCAGACCCCAATGTCTTGCCCTTTGAAATGAGCCAGACATGATCTGCACTCTCCCTGGCGTCTGGTTCGGATTCAAATTGCCATTTGCCGCGTTGCCAGGTGCACTGGCCCTGCAAACGCATCCGAGACCTCTCCATCTCAGACCTTCTGTCGATTGCGTCTTGAATCTTGTCCGATGAGCCGTCAAACATATTCCGCTTCGGCCCTCACGGAGTCGAAGGGGAGACATCGGCCCCACAGACTGGCGGGAGTTCCGGCCGGCGGCCCGCCTGCGACTCACGGTAACTCGCAAGGGAGCATCTTGGAGATGCACTTTGGGGTGCAGCTGCATCGCAAGGATATCCAAGCCACCTGGGCATTGCTCTTTCATCGCGAGGGCAGCGGACGAGCCTTCGCACCATACAGCCCGCACGAGTTCCACAAAGATGCATCAGAAGCTCTTTTTGCTTGCGGAATTGTGCGTCTCCTTAGCGGACTATCTTCTTCGAGCCCTCTTCTCCACAAACCCGTAGCTTGCTCTCCAGGGACATTTGAGGGACGTGGCTGCTGGTATGAGCCGCAGTGGCATCGGTCCCTGAAAGAAAGCTCTGCTCTGCTTGCTTGCTGCAGTAGTCTGGGCTCGGATAAACCTTGTCCAGTTGTGTTCCTGGCTAAAGATGAAACGGGCACCTGGCTGAGCAGGGGACCCATGGAGGACGGGAAATGACATGGTGGGAACCATATGCTAAGACCTCTTTCAAAGTTGTGCATGACTGTGACCTCCTTGTTTGTTGGCTGTGCTAGTTTATTGTATAAATTTATTAGTGATGCGACAATTTCCTCTGTCAGCAATGAGGTTGGGAGTCTGTTTTGCGGCATAATGTCATAGAGTCCGGTGTTTGACGACGTTGCTTCGATTGGCCTTCGTGGAGGATAGACATGTCAATAGCTATGATGCATGAACAGTGGTTTGGTGCTACAAAGTTCCTGCCACCTGTCATCCGGTGAGGGGCAGAATTCTTTGCTTGCTGAGCAGCGAGGGGACGCTGACGGCGGCACTCGCATGTCGTGGGATGTTGGTATTCTTATGCTAATGCAAGTGCATCGCCATCTTCATGTCGTGCTCCGAGCTCGCCGATAAGCCAATAGGATGTCCAAGGGGTGTTTCCCACCCTCTGCGCCCCGCCTGATCTGGCTCTTGAAGAAACAGGTCAGAGTTCATAGGCTCGCTGGGGCTGCGATGCAACTCTACACGGCGGCGGCATGGCATCCATGGACCAATAGTCAGTTTCAGCGAGCGGTTTGTCGTCAACTTAGCTACCTACCTGATTTGGTTCGAAGCGGAGTCCCGTGAAGCCATTCTTCGTACTCTGGGTACGTCGATGGTGGCTGGTAATCGGTTGTTGATACGGTCAAGTGGGCGAGAAACCGATTCCCTTGGAAGCTGGAAAGGGGAACTACCATGGGTGACGAATCGTGCTGGATTTCGTGGGGAGTTGAGAGCTCGCCAGGGCAGCTCAGGCAGTGTCTTGGCTGGTTGCTCAGCCCAATTGATGGCAAGTCAGACAGCAGCTTGCCGAGCAACCAAAGGCGCCAAAAGTGAGACAGCCAAGAAGCAAAGAGCGGTGGGTTGCACAGTGGCTTTGCAACCCGATGACAATCCCGTGCTGTGCTGTATGGATAACAGATACGAGGTGAATCGATGAACATGGGCCGCATATACGATTGAGGGCTCGTCTGCACAACAAACTAATGCGGTTACTTGTGCATCTATTTTGATCTGCTGTGGATCGGCCAACAAAAGTCGAATCTCTGTTCTTGTTGGTTGAAACGAGGGACGGTGTTTCTCGCGAGCCGAGATGACCGCGCAAACACTACCGTAGCAAACGGCCGAGAGCACAAATGGCAGAATCCTCCAAACGGGATGATGACGGCCCAATTAGGGCATCGGCTCGACGGAGAAGTGGTCGACAGCGACAGCTTCGGGCGACGGCTTCGGGCGACGGCTTCGGAGCGAGTGATAAGCCATTTGTGCCTTTGGGACGTGACTGGATCAACGTCTCAGTCATCATGACTCTAGTCCACGTGGAGGATAAGGCGATTTCCTTGGAAAATGGAGCCAATTGCGGCAGGGAGACTGGAAGCAGAGTCGAGACCTGAGAAAGACACCAGCCGACGCGAGGGCGCACCGAAATAGTGCGACTTGGTAGGTAGGGAGGAAGTGTAATCAGATGCGCGAAAAGTACGTACAATGTCTGA
This sequence comes from Thelonectria discophora, assembly GCA_911649645.1. NCBI lineage: Eukaryota > Fungi > Ascomycota > Sordariomycetes > Hypocreales > Nectriaceae > Thelonectria > Thelonectria discophora. The sequence goes on along the minus strand of CAJVRK010000008.1, from coordinate 2,736,514 downwards.
ATATTCGTGTGTGCATCGCACTTGATTGGGGGAGGTTTCTGGTGTGAAGGGTTGCGTCACCTCCGTCACCGCAACAGAATGGATCCGAGAGAAGGGTGAGTGGTGAAGGAGGTGAATGATCACTGCCGGAAGAGTTTCCTCGCCTCGGGTGTTTTCTTTTGTTTCCTTCCAAATTGGTGTGAAGAGATGCACTTGGAAGAGGAAGGCACACGCCTTGGAGGGAAGCTTCTTTTTTCTGTTAGCGCAGCCTTTGTGCGATTTGGCCTGTCGAGGCAAGAGCCATTGAGGTCGGGTCTTTCCTCGTCGGTCCATGGACCTCCCAGCCCGCATGCGCAGCATCCCTGTTCCCCAAAATTAATACGCCCCCAGGGCGCATCCACAGCGGGCTAGCGTCAGGCAGGTACTACTCTCACCAGAAACTGGTGGCTTCGGTACCTGTTGCAACCGCACCACCGTTGCCTCCAGGTCCAAGTCGCAAACGGGTCCTGCCCCATGTCCGTCTGGGCCCTAGTCGGGCAGGCACCCCCAGCAATCGCCATTTCCCTTTCGCGCGTGGTGCACTGGACGACGGACCTTCAAACACCAGACGCCAGCTCAACCACCACCCGCTCTTCGCATCTCACGTCCTCTTTCTGCTTGCACAGGCACGCCTCTTTCCTCGTACGAAGCCTACGTCTCGTTCGAATTCTCGTCACTTGCAGCTGCAAAATCCTGCTCTCTCCGCTCGCCCCGTCTTACAATCTGTGCTTGCCTCTCGCTGCCCGACTCACCCCAGTCAAGCAAGTCAGAGTCAAGCCGCACGAATCCTCGTCACGGAATCGCGCACAAAGCCGCAAACCTGGCTGCTTTAACCCCCCGTCCTCACTAGACCCTGAAGGGCTCACCCCCCCTAATATCCCGGTCTATTCTGAAGCTCTGGCCCCGAACTTCTGGCTCTGGCTCTCACGTTGGCTCTTGGCCCCTTCTCGCTCTCCTCGGCCTCGTTGTTTCTTCTTCTTCTCCCTATCCCGGCCCGGCCAGTGTTGTCTTGCATCTCGTCCGTCGCTGGCTCCTGCAAGAATCTTGAGCCACGACGATAGTCGACAGGAACGAGTCTCAAGCTCATTCTCAAGGGCCCGTGTTCAGCATCATTCGTTCTTTTCCTCTCTTTCACGACGCTCGCTTGTCCTGTCTACCTAATATTAAATCTAATTTACGCCAATTGCGACCCTTCGTTCTTCGACCCTTCAAATCGAGCCCTACGCGTCGACAGCTTGCAACAGCCTCAACCTCTGGTCCGATTCTTCCTCAAAGGAACCTGATTTTGGATACGACCTTTACCCGAGTATCCTCTCTGCCAGCAGTTCTAGCCGTTGATCGTCCCGGCCTCGATCATCTCCGCGAACATCGTCCGACGACAAACCGAAACTTCGGTCAACGACTCGAAACTTGTCCCGACGACCATGCGAGCGAGGATTTTTCAGTAACCAAACTAGTCATTGTGTGCTCTGCTCTTTGGCAGATCAACTTTCATCATGTCTTTACCATTGACCTTCAAAACGCCAAGGCGCCCGCCTCGTTCAACCAAGCGAACCTCGCCTAGCACCAGACAACTTGCCCTCACTTTGCTTTCTGCCTCACCAGCTCTCGTGGCAGCCGAGACTTGTATTTCCCTTTCAGGCTCGACCGAGTGTCCTGCATTCGATTCTGCCTCCATCTCAACCAGCTCCTCGTCCGATGATTTGTGAGTAACACCTTACATCTGGGAAGACTTGCACTGACTTAGGAACAGCCCATTTCTGCAGTATGTATCTACAAGGGCAGAATTTGATTCACAACTCGCGGACTACGTCAAGAGCACCTACGTTGAGAAGAAGTCAGTCAAGATTCCAGACTTAACAGTATTCATCGCTTACAGGTTACTAGGTACGAAGGTGTATTTGGGTGTGACGATGTCAACCTAAAAAATTCGAGCAACATGTATGCGCGGTTCACCACGACTGTGATATGCAATGCCATTGTTCAAAACTCAAAAAGTGTCTGTGGCCTTTCCGACAAGCAATCTCGCCCGCTGTGCGCCGATACCTGCGCCGATTTCGCTCAAAGTGAGGTCTACATCACTTCAGACGACGACCTCTGCTCCGACCCACGATCAGATGTGGTTTCGTTGATCAGATCCGACTTTACCATCTGCGCCTTGCCCGAAGGAGCCCTGGACAGTTCTACTTGCATTTCGGGCATGGACAACGAGTCGACTAACTGCGGTTATGGGAACAGCACCGTGGGCCTCTGCTCCTACTGCGCGTCTGGGAGCGCCAACTCGACCGACACCTGCTGTTATAGCGCCGACGCCGAGGAACGTTGCAAAAACGTCACCTTGCCCAGTCTGACTGCCACCATGACTTTCACAGCACCTACGAGCTCCGCTACCAACGCTGCCGATAACAATAGCGATAGCGACAACGACAACAAGGGCCTTGGAGGGGGAGCAATTGCCGGGATTGTGATCGGAGTGCTTGCTGGCCTTGGCTTGATTGCCGTTGCTGTGGTTTTCTGCTTGAAGAGAAGACGTCGCAGACCAGTTAGTCCAAAGGGAAGCATTTTCAACCAGCCATCTCCTGCAAGAAAGGGCCCGGGACCACCTACAGCCATGTCTCAAGCTGGTTCGAGCGCTCCTCAGGGCTACGAAGTACTCCCAGGTGGCCGCATTGCTCGCATGTCTGCCTTGGAAGGCCATTCAGGGGACTCGCCTTCCCACCACCGCGACGACTCGTCAAATGCGGGAGTCGGCTACATCAGCACCGGACGAAGACGAGGCGATAACTCTTCCTCTGACGAGTACGGCGAAAGCCCTGAATCCGAGACCCGCACCGGCATTCTTCGACCGCCACCGAACCCCAGGAGGAATGGCTCTCTATCCAGTGGCTCAGTTCTAGGGAGCTCGGTTCCTCAGTCGCCCACCAGCGCCGGTGGTTTCTCATCACCGCAAGGGATGGCCAGCCAACAGTCCGAGCAGCTTCCTTTCTTCAAGGATTACTATTCGCAGGATGACATTCATCCTGGCAACCGTGTGGCTGTACTCTGGGCATACCAACCTCGTGCTACTGATGAGTTTGCTCTGGAGCGTGGAGATATGCTCAAGGTGGTGGGCATATGGGATGATGGATGGGCGACGGGAGTTCTCCTCAACGAGAAAGCCGACGACTGGGAAGCACGACGAGCAGCGCAGCGAGACAGCGGAGTGTCAAACACTTCTGGTCGACGCGACAGTTCCCCCGTTGGCGAGGGCGAGATCAAGGCTTTCCCCTTGGTATGCGTCTGTATTCCCGAGCACTGGAGGAAGACGATTGAAGGAGAAGTTTCTACCGAATCTGGCTCCCACGGCTTCGCCGCTCACTCATGAAGTTCACTCACCATCACGACGTCTACACTTTGAACACGGCACTTACTGGCGCATTGGCTATGGCGTTTGGACTTGGGCGTTTTAGGGTTGGCATACTCGGATAGCCTGACCGACTTCGCATCACCTGCTTCGAGGCAACAAGTCAATATCTCGACCGCTTCTCAGGGTCCTGTCTCAGGTCTGCAAGGACATGATGGTAGGACCTACACCCGCACGACACGCTTAACGCTTTCTATTTTCTTTCTTGTATGGCCGACATAATCTATTCTACGGATATCGCGTCACGACAAAGGAAGCACGATCGGCCTAGGATTCCACGGGCATCTCGCGCCACCTCCATGGTGAAGGGGACGCGATTCTGATTTTACCACGACTACTGGGGGCGCTCTCCTCGTTTATTTCTGATGTTCATTTATATACCCGGTGGATCGAGCTTTCATATTGCGGAGGCCCGAGGAGGGCGCCAACCACTTTTCTGTGATTTCAGGTGGAGGGAAGTGTTGAGGAGCCTTCTCGCAGTCTACCAAGTGTTGTTACAGGGCAGCATTTGCAATGGAGAGGACGAGAAAGGGAGGGTTGCAGAGGCTGGAAGCATGTTAGTGGCCTAGATGAGGCAACATGTGATACACGTGGTGTGACGGAAGGCATCAATGCGGATAGATATTTGACCCTGGGGTAGCCCCCTGCCGATTTACTTAGTCGAATGCCGATGAGGCGGATTTCATCACTACTGCGCCTTGACTTGCTTTGATGTGCTTGAGGGGAGATGTTGAGTGTTCAAATTGTAGGACCAGGTCAACGGGAACGAGGGACAACCAGGGGCATAGGCGTGAAGTAGCTTGAGCAATGTTTTCCGAACGTATTTCGGGACGTCTGATCTCCTTCACCGTGTGAAGGCAGATTCTAAGTAATTACTTTAGGCATCGTTAAGTACTATTCCCTAGTACTAAAGCTATTACCATAGAAAATGAGGCAGTAGTACTTATGCCTAAAGTAGAGTATGCCTAAACACTGCGAAAGAGATGAAGGTATTAGAAGAGCTTTAGTTGAAACCAGATCATTCTCGTCACGTTTGACGAAAACTTGGGACTCTTGTTCTGGGTTCCTTGCATCGTTGGATGCCCAAGTGACCCTTGACCTTGAATGATTGAGCGGGTGCCCCACCACTGTGGTGCTGCAGATTGGGAGGGGCAGTTCCCTCTGAGCATCCACCTGGATTCCTCGAGCATTCAGGTCTTCTCTCGTAAAAATACTAGGACTGCAGGACATTGAGGACTGGATTTAGTTTCGTCTGGTGGTTGTTTACTCGTTCCCCTCACACTCGGCAAGCTACGTTCACCACACAAAGACACGCATCATGGCGGACGCCAAGGCCAACGCTGAGGCTCTTGTCCCCAGGTTCAAGCTGGAACGCATCCTCAACCAAGGTAAGCCCCCCCTCTCCTATGGCGAATTGGGAGTTCTGCGCTCGTTTCGTCCACGATGTTCCAGCTGACCGCATCCGAAGACCAGGCCGGCCGCCGCACGACGCTCTACGGGTCCATCGACAACCAACCGGCGCTCCTCATCCTCGAACGCGCGCCCTTCTCGGCCAAGACGCGGGACCTGGCCGCCGTGCCGTCGACGCTCGCGCGGCTCAAGAACCTCGGGGCCAACGACATTTATCACTGGTATATGGCCCGCAGTGGCGTGGAGGACACCAAGAACGAGAGCGAGGGCGGCGACTTCTTGGCCGACTTGAAGATCAACCTCATCCACCCGTGCACGGAGACGCACGTCAAAAAGTACAGCAAGCAGGGCGTGCGCTTCGTCACGGAGACGCCCGAGATTTACAGGGACAAGGTCCGGCCGTACATGCTAAGCAAGCGGGAGCAGGGGCGGCTCAACTGGGTATTCAACATTATCGAAGGCAAGAAGGAAGTCGAGGACGTAATCTACAGGACGGAGCTGGGCCGGGCGGGCGACGAGGGCTTCCTCCTGCTGCCGGACCTGAACTGGGACCGCAAGACGCTCGACGCGCTGCACCTGCTGGCGCTGGTCGAGCGGCGGGACATTTGGTCGCTGCGGGACCTCCGCAAGAAGCACATCCCGTGGCTGGAGCACATGAAGGCCAAGTTGGTGGCGGCCACGGTCGCGACGTACCCGTCCGTCGAGGAGGACCAGCTCAAGCTCTACGTCCACTACCAGCCGACCTACTACCACTTCCATATCCATATTGTGCACGTGGCGCTCGAGGCCGGGGCGACGCAGGCGACGGGGAAGGCGGTCGGGCTGGACAGCATTGTCGAGACGCTCAAGGTCATGGGCGGCGATGACGAAGCGGGCATGGACAGCGTGGCCATGAGCTATACACTAGGAGAGGCGAGCGAGCTGTGGTTGGACGTGTACGAGCCGCTCAAGACTGGTGGCGAAGCTTCTCGATAGCGATGATGAGGTCGTTGACACCGGGGCCGTTGGGACAGTCGCTCCACTCCTCGTTGTCGCGGATGCAGTAAATCTCGTTGTTTAGGCGAATGGTGCAGCTCTTGGTCACCCCCGCCTAGTGTTAATGCAGTCAGCATGTCAGGGCCTTACACCTCGCATGATACATTCCGCTGGCCAATCAAGGAAAACGTACATCGGAAGTTCTCTGGATGCTATTTCGCAGGAGCGAGAGACCGTAGGCTCCGTCGTCCTTGGTTGCGCACTCGTTTAGGGCCTGGAAGTCTATGGCGTGCTCGAGAGCGCAGGCCTCGATCAGGCTTCGCTCAGGGATGCTTTCGTAGTCGCGGGTCAAGCACATGACGAAGCCGAGGCTGATCTTGGGATCGGGGTAGAGCTCGCGGGCGCAGAGTTCGATAATGTTGCCCATGCACTCTTCGGGGCCGTGCATGCATTCGATGCCATCGTTGGAGGTAGGGCTGTAGGACATAAGGTGTCAGCTACATCAGGGTGGTGGCTAGGGGAAGCGCGTACTGGCCGATGTAGGAGAGGGTGAAGTTGACCTTGTCGTAGACGCGCTGCATGGCGGGCAGGATCAGGAGTCGCAGGGCGTCCTGCGGGTTCAGGGATCAGTACGAGAACGCTCGCCGAGAGGGCATGGAAACGGCGCGGTGGCTTACTTTTGTGTCGGGGCACTTGCTGATGATGTGCGCCTCCAGCGGAACAAGACCTGCGACGGCAGTGGACTCGACGCTGGTCTTTTCAGCCACGGTATCTCGGATCGGGGCGGGTTCGTCGTCGACGATTAAGGGATGGATCGCGAAGGGCTGGAACAGCCAGAAAATGTAGATGACGGCGAAGAAGATGAGAGTAGTGGCGAGCGGCCGGTTGCGGCGGATGGTGCGCGAGGGCGACATGGCTCGCTTCTCGTCCATGTTGAAGGAGGGAGAGGGAATGGGAATGGGAGCTTGGCGAGGATGAAGCTGCTGATTATTAGATTCGACGGGGGCGTGATGAGACACAGGGTGGATTGGCTAGTCGGTTGCGTTCCGGTCATGCAAGATTGAGATTCTTTATCATTGAATGAAGTTTGCCCGCGCACATATGATGGAGGGGTTTAAATCAAGATGGAAGCTTGACAATCAGCGTCGGCCAATAGCAACTAGTTCGGGTGGTCGAATTGACGAGACTTGACTTCATGATGGCATCACATGCGAGCCGCTATCCGTACTGGATGCCGAATGAGGAGGTACGGGCCAGGGGATCACACGTTTCTGCCAGCGAGTCCAACCCCGCGTTGGGCGCTGCTCCACCGAAGCTTTAGGGGACTAATATGGATGCTCCTTCCTCCAGAGCCCCTGGAATGGACACTTGGAAGGTGCAGCTCCAGCCAGCGGCTGCCCTGATGATGCTTAAGTGGTGGAGCACGGCGACCCGACGCTTTTCACTCGAGTGCTTCGAGGCCTTCAACGCAGTCCAGACATCACCCGTCACTCGACTTTGGTGTACGAGGATGCATGCGATAGCGCCTGGGCAGTCCTGAAAGACATGCACCGGTACGTTGCATCTTGAGTGCACCAGTTGGTCCATGCATCACGGCGTCAAGTTGTGGGATCCCCATTCACCGTGAGTCCCCTCATTCCCCCTCCACTCAGATGCGCTTGAATACATTGGATGACTGAAGCCGCCCAGGTTTTGAATATTTATACCGGCCTTGGTGCCCTGCGTGTTGGATCTGGACTTTAGAACCTACGACTTCATTGGAAACCAGCATTTCGTTGTCGAGGAACGTCTTACACAACATCCTACGCCCCCGACCTAACGAAAACACCCGTCTCAAACATCCCGATTCGTTTCGACAGCGTCACTCTGAGGGTTTCCATTGGACATTGTCAAGTACGGGTGTTGCCCTTGAATCGCCTTCGATTGGTTGGCCGCCGACGCATCGTCCGCTGCTCCTACTCCACCGCAATCCTCAAATCCAAAGGTCCACGATCGCAAGTATAGGCCTCACCGCGCTTACGCCTCTCCAACGTGGCCTAACGGTTATCGACTATCGTTCCTGTGGACCCCTGCCCTCAAGGAGAGTAAAGCTTGCTACTCTCTATATCCGCTACTTTGGCAAATAATCCTCTGCAAAGAAGTACCATTGTCAACGCTCCTATCAGTCTCAAGTCCAACTTGGGATTCTGCCGATATGGCTCCCCAGTCCGCGTTTCCGAACGCCTTCCTGGACCCCCTCCGCATCGATATCGACACCGTCGACTCCCTTTCTCATGCGTTTTTGAAGAACTTTGAAGCACTCGCTCTAGAGTCCGAGAACCAATTTCTTCCTACGCCCGTCTTAGAGTCAATTCTGAGACCTGCTACAAGTAAAGGCACTGGATGGTAAGTGTACTCTTCGGAAGTTGCATGGAGATGGGCGGCTGACATTACCACTTAGCCACCTTGCCATAGACATGTGAGTTATAAGACCATTCACCTGTCCTTTTGGGTCTTATCATTGACCTTTCCAGCGGAGGTACAAACCTCAGGGTTGGCTTTGTCGAGGTTCGATCCCAGAGCGCCTCGGTCAACGATCATGTTGCCAACGGAACTTTGGAAACGTCAGGTCGTATTCGACGGTTTCTCGAAAAGTCGTGGCCGATCGATGACCACTTAAAAGACGAAAATCCAGAGAAACTCTTCTTGTGGATTGGAACGTGTATCACCGAGGTCATTCGTGACGGGTTTGAGCCTTTGCATCTCTCCTCGTGTGAAGAAATACCGCTCGGTGTCACGTTTAGCTTCCCCATGGTGCAACACTCCTTATCGGAAGCAACTCTCATGCCCATGGGTAAGGGATTCGCAATCTCGTCCAACCTTGACCTGGGAGCCCACCTCCTCCACGGATACAACCGCGCCAAACCCTCGGACCTCCCATCGATCCGAGTCGAGGCCATTGCGAATGATTCCGTATCGACGTTGGTTTCGTTCATCTATACATACGACGAATCTGCTACCCGAAGAGCTTCTATGGGCTTGATCCTCGGTACCGGTTGCAACGCAACGATTCCTCTGAAGCTGAGACAGCTGCACCAAAGCAAGCATCCGCAGCGGGTTCCCGTTCGTGCTGGAGAGGGCATGGAGGATGTGAAGATCACAGTCAATACGGAATGGAGCATCAACGGCACGATGCCTCCGTTGAGAGATGCCGGGTTACTAAGCCGGTGGGACGCGATACTGGACTCACAAAATGAGTCACCTGGTTTTCAACCCCTTGAGTACATGACGGCTGGACGGTATTTGGGCGAACTCGGACGCATCATGCTCGTCGACTACATGACAAATAAGTTGGGAATTGCAACAGCAACGTTGCCTACAAAGCTACTGCAGAGGCACGGTCTCACGACGACATTCTTGAGTCACTTCAGACCGGTCCAGTCCAAAGATTTGGTGCCTCGCCTGCAGAAGGAGTTCCCAGAAACGACGGGATCGGCACCATTCACCTGGACGCAGGAATTGGCCATCGCGCTGTACCACATTGCCAAAGCAGTTGAGCTCCGAGCTGCGGGAATCGTGGCGGCAGCGACAGTGGCGTTGCTTACTCTTGCGGGTGACATTCCCCGAGAAGGGTCGGGGTTGGCTGACGGGGAGTGCAAGCTGGGAGTCGGGTACACGGGCGGCTGTATTGTCCACTTTCAGGACTATCTGGTGGATTGCCAGCAGTTTTTGGACCAATTGTTGGAGAGACGATTTGGGCCATCGAAACGGTTACAAGTAGTGCTCAGCCCGTGTCACGATGGGGGTATCACGGGAGCGGGCGTGCTAGTGGCGGCAGCTATTTCGTCGTCGAGGGGATAAGAAGGCGTGGTTGAGTAGAGGGAACATGGAAGGGACGGGCGGACGAGACGGATTTGCACGGTATAGATGGGTCAGAGAGGGTGTGCAGCATGTGCATGTGCGTGCATTTGCGTGTGCTTGTGTGGGTATAGACGGGATAGAGGGCGGGATGATGATGGGTGTCTCTCTTCCTACGGAAATACCAAGGTATTCATGACCAGTGAGAGGGTGGTTCCCCGAGAGGCGTTTGTGTGATTGTGACTGACGGTTTGGCATTGGTCGGGTAATTCTTTTGGTCGAGGGGGAGTCCGAAGACGGCGGGTTGGTAGAGTTAAGAGGCGTTCCCTAGGCCCTTGAGTCACTCCCCGAGAGGGACCCCGAGATGGATGCACGGTAAATGCCATGTAGGTATAATAAGCACTTCTTCGCCTGTGGGGTTATCAAGACGGCAATCCTTTATCCGCGAGAGAAAAAAGTCTGCGATCACGACAGCAGCAGGTTGCTCCACTGCAGATTGCAAAGCTTCCTTGCCCAAAAGGAGACAAGCCGAAATCTCGCTCTATTTCCCTCCGGTTGCGCCTTGGGGCTTCTTCTTCTTCTTCCTTTACTTTTCACTTGTTTCCCTGCCACTCTGCTAATTGGAATACGTGGCTTCCTCTTACTTGTTCAATCATCTATTCCTCTCCCATGAGTCAATCAAGACTCGGATCCGCGGCGGCGGACGGATCCTCCCACTCGGCGCCGAACGCTTTACCCGGCCCGCAGCCGGTGCCGGTGCCGGCGTCTCCGCACAGAGGCCGTGGTACTGAGGCGGAAGGGGAAGTTGACGATGTGGTCGACGATGATGTCTATCGGGTCTTGTCGAGGTCGTGGACGGGCGCAGGGCAGTTTTTGGAGCCGGAGCTGTTGGAGAATGCTATGTTGAGGAGTAACCCTAACCCTCGAAGTGATGAGGAGGGGGTTGAGAGTGAAGGGGATGATGAAGAGGAGGAGGAGGGAGATGATTCCACGCTCGATGGACAAGACACAAAACCCACCGAGACGTCTCCTCTCTTGCGTACGCAAAGACGAAACTCCAAGGCCTCCCTCGCCTCGTCCTCCTGCTCGGCCGCCACCGCGCACTCAACCCCCTTCCTCAACAACGTCTCCCCCACGCGCTTCCGCTTCATCTTCTCGCAGGTGCTCCTCGGCTACTTCATCGCGTGCTTCGACGGCACCATCATGGCGTCGTCGCATCCCGTCATCACGAGCTATTTCCACGCTTCCAACTCGGCCTCCTGGCTGTCGACGGCGTTTTTGCTTACGAGTAGTGCTTTTCAGCCGCTCGTGGGGAGGCTGAGCGACTCGCTGGGGAGGAAGCCGTTGTTTGTCGGGTGCTTGGGGGTGTTTACTGTAGCGACGCTAGGGTGCGCGGTGGCGAGGAGCATTGAGGAGTTTATTGTCGCGAGGGCGGTTTGTGGGATTGGGGCGGGGGGGGTTTCGGCGCTGGGGAGTATTATTGTTAGTGATTTGGTGCCTATCGAGTGAGTGGTTGTTTCTCCCCCTTTCTTGGGCTTGTCTTGTTTGTTGAGTCTTGGATGGGCTACCCCTATCTCCCACGACACTCCAAACTCACAACACGGCAAGACACCTAACAGCTGGAACAACTCGACTGATGATATCTTAGAAACCGCGGAACCTACCAATCCTACATCAACGCTCTCTTCGGCGTCGGCGCCGCGCTCGGAGCCGCCACCGGGGGCGCCATGGCCGACTACCTCGGGTGGCGGTGGGAGTTTGGCGTCCAGATCCCCGTGCTCGTCATGACGGTGGCCGTCTCGTCCGTAGCCATCCCTGACGACCTGGGCGTCGAGGCCGGCGAGCGTCGCACCGTGTGGCAGGCCCTGCGCGAGTTTGACGCAAAGGGGTCGCTTTTGCTGACGACGGCTATTACGGCTTTGATATTGGGATTGGTGAGTACCTACATACCTTACATGTCAGATGTGATATAGGGGCGTGGTGTTGACAACTGACCTAGAACTTTGGTGGAAACATCGTCCCCTGGTCCCATCCCTTCGTCATCGCTTCCCTGGCTACCTTTGCCGTCGTATTTCCCCTCTTCATCTGGGTCGAGTCGTTTGTCCACAAGCCCATCATGCCGCTGGACCTGCTCCGACAGTCTCCCCGCGCCAACTTGATCTTTAGCAACTTTATTGCCTCGTTCCTAGCCAACTCCATCATCTTCAACATGTAAGCCCCCCCCCCCTCGCGGTGCTCTCCTCCCCTATCCATCTTGCAACGCTGGCTTAACACCTGCAGCCCCCTCTTCTTCCAAGCCGTCCTCCTCACATCCGCAACCTCCTCCGGCCTCCGCCTCGTCCTCCCCACCATCGCCTCCTCCATAACCGGCACCTCGGTCGGCTTCGCCGTCGAGCGCACCCGCCGCCTCAAGTGGCCCGTCCTGACGGGAACAATCTGCACCCTCCTCGGCACCCTCGGCCTCTCCGCCCTGTCTCGCGGCCTCCCGGAAAAGCTCTACCTCCTCATCCTCCTCCCCTCCTCCATCGGCCAAGGGTTCCAGTTCCCGGGCACCTTCATGGCCATCCTCGCCGCGTCGACGCAGCGCGAACAGGCCGTCGTCACCAGCACGCTCGTGCTGTGGCGCTGTCTGGGCCAGGTGCTCGGCGTCGCGAGTAGTAGTCTTGTGCTGCAGAACGCGCTAAACTACTATCTTGCGTGGTACGTGAGGGGCGAGGAGAGTGCAGAGGTGATTGCGCGCGTGAGGAGGTCGGTCGAGGAGGTGTTAAAGCTGCCGGCGCCGTATCAGGACCAGGTAAGGGATAGTTATGAGGCAGCGCTGCGCTTGACGTTTATGACGTGTGCGTTTTTTGCGCTCGTGTCAGTGTTGACGGTCTTGCCCATCAAGTTGCCTCGTTTGGGTCCCAAGAAGCGGTAACAGGTTGGATATACCTAACAAATGTGATACCTTTCAGGACATTAACAAGGATAAAAAGGGGTACACGGGACGGAAATGTGGACGAAAATGCCATTTACTCGATACAAGAGGGACTGTACCAGACATCAGATTGTGATTAGAAAAATTGACGTTCCCAGCAACCAAAACAATACAATCCATGCCCACCGACCCCTATTATACATTTTAACCCTCAATGAAACCCATTCACGCCGTCCGCCATGAGCCCATCCAGCTCATCCTTGGCCAGCCTGTACTGCTCCTGCGCCTCCCTCTCGCGCCGGTTGATGAAGCTCACCTCGTCCCTCAGCGCCCCCAGCCGTCGCTCAATGGCCACCTCCTCGGAAATCGACAACGTCTTGAACCCCGCGAGCGCCACCCGCGCCTTCTCGAGGGCCTCGCCCGCGTCGACAATCTTATCCTTGAGTATCTTCTGTCGCTTCTGGTACCCGCCGAGATGCAGCGTCAGCTTCTTTTCCAGCTTGACTCCCTGTTCGGCCGTGGCCAGCATGGACTCCTGGATAGACTAGTTTCGGTTAGAGATAGTTCGGCAGAAAGTTGACAGTACTTACCTCGAAAGCTGCCTTCATGGCCGCGCCCTCCTCTTCCTCGTCATCGTTGTAGCACCCCAACCCAAGGAGCAGAGAGCTGCTTGCCCGCGCCTCAAACGCCAACTGGATCTCGTCTAGGCTGGGCAACGGCTTCGTTTCCGACAAGATCAACAAGCGAGCCTCGCCGAGAGAATCATCGTCCATGTACGCCAACGCCCTGGGCGTACCCTTGACCTGACCGCCGGCCACGGGAAACTTGACGGCGTCGTTGGCCATCAGAGCCGCCGACTCCTTAGCGATGAAGACTTCCGCCTCGGTGCCCAACTCGCCCGCCCTCTTCAACATGCCGGTAAGGTCGATGACGGCTGGCCGTGGGAGGTTGCGCTGCATGACTTGCGTCCTCCGTCGGAACTCGAGAGCTTCCTCGGCTTCCCTCCTCTCTCGTTCACGCCGGTCTCGTTCCGCGGCATCCTCTTCGGTTTCGGCCTCGGCCAGTGCCGCCTCCTTTTGTTCTTCTGGAAGATCAAACTCCCACTCCGTGTCCTTGGGCTTTGGCAACGAAGCGAGGCCTGATCGTAGCTGCCCTCGCAGCGCCATTTCTCGCATCTTGATGTCTCGGGGGGTGGCGCCGACAGACGTACCATCCTGCTGGTTCAGGGCAAACGTATCTCGGGGCGTCCGCATCGGAGTCTGTCCCGGCCGGCCAGGCGTTGCTCCAACCCCGTTGGGTCCTCTGAGCGGCGTCGCCATCGGGTTGGGTGTTGCCATGACCTGCTTCCTGGGCGCGATGCCCTCAAAGCCAGTCGACGCTGCTCCTTCATGAAGTGGCGTGTTCTCTCCTCCCAGTAGCGCTGAATTGGTATCGTTGAGGGCGCGAATGTTTCGGATCTCGTTGGCGATGTGATCTTCTTGTTCGGGGGCTTTGGGTGTTCGGATCGGTGCGCTCGAGTTAATGGTGGAATAGGTGCTGACAAGACCGCGCGTCGCATCGTTCTCGCTCTCCCTGGCTCGAATATTGGCCGCCTCGCCCATCTTGCCCATCTTGACAATCTCCTCCAGCTCTCCTTCGCTAACCTGGGGCGTTGGCAGGACCAAGGCCCGTCGCTTGCTGTTCTGCTCCGCCTCTCGAATCTTTTGCATCTGACCGGCCTTGATGGCGGCTTTATGTGATTCAGAGGGGCCGTCCTTGTCGTTTTTCCTGCGTTTTCGGTCCTTGTCGTCTTCCTCCTGGCCTTTGCGCTTGCCAGCGAGCTGCAGCTTCCGGGGGTCAAAGGCCTCGCGCTGTGCTTCGTTGCGCACTAATTCTTCTGAAGTGTCGTAGAATCCGGGCAAAGCCTTCTTCTCAAAAGGAATATCTGCATTGTAGTCCATTTCGCCATCCTTCCGTACCGTCCACTTGACGTGGATGCCTGACGTCTTGAGCTCTCGGCGCTTCTGCAGGACGGCCAATCGTCGCGATTCTTCCTGCTGGCGCTCTCGCGCCTTTCGCTTCGCCTTCTTTCCCTGAGTATTCGCCAAGCGAGCACGAGCCTCGCTCAGCATCTCCTTTTCGTCTTCATCGAGATCGATTGTGTCGGGTCGCGCAGGCTTGGTTTCCGGGTCGGGGTCGAGCTCGCCAGGTCGAAGTCTTCTCACATCATCGGCGCTGGGAGCCTGAGTTTCGCCGCCTTCGGGGCCAGTGAGGCCAAGGCTGGAGGATTCGCGCGCCTCGGCTTCGTCGAGTAGTTTTTGGTATCGCTCGAGGCACTGGTTCGCGGTTCGGCCGACAATGGGAGCAATGGTGCGCCACTGCGTGGGCATAATCTTGGCGAGATGCAACAGCTTCTCATCCTCCTCGCGGCTCCATTCGATCTTCTTGATGCTGGGGTCGAGCCATTCGTTCCATCGCGCCTTGCACTGCTTGGCCGTCTTGCGAGCCAGCAACGACGAGACACGCGCCCACTGGTTGAGGCCATACTTAGAGACGGAGGCTTTAAGGATCTCATCCTCGATGTTGGTCCAGACTCCTCCCTTGACGACGGGCATCGTGGCGGTGTTGATGCGGTGTTGTCGTGATGATGAATACGATCCCCAGGCTCCGACACGCTCCAAAGAAAATGTACGCCTTCGCACAGCGCGCGCAGCTTCAAGGAGTTGCTGAGTCAGCTGAATGGAGCTGGTGATTGGCCAGTGGACTGGGCCGGCGGAGCTATCACCCGTGTGCCGACATGGAACTTTAGGCAGGGACCATGAACAATACAAGATGAATGATGAGCTTTCATTAACTTCACCAATGATAAACTTGCACACGAATATCCGTACAGCCCAGCAAAGCCTTGTTCTTCTCTTCGTCCCCATCACAAAACGGCGATAGCCTCACGCGTCAACTGGTGACATCGCCCTTCCCGGTTGCCATTGGCTGAAGGCTAGGTGGACATCCAAATGACGGACCATGATGCATCCAACGCTTGTCAACTGGGGACTGGTCTGGGGAACTGCTTGGACTTTGGACTCATTATCACTCCCAAGTCCGGCACTTGGAGCGGAATGATGCAGTCGCCGAACACCGAGCTACCAGGATCACGCGCCCAGCACACATCGGAAGATCTCATCCCTTTCAAAGCTTATCACCGACCAGCCGCCTGGGATTGATCCTGGACTGTTTTCCGCAAGGCCGCGCGGAGTTTCACTGCGTCATCCATTTATTCGTTGGCACCAGCATCACCGCTCACTCACCATGACGCTCAACGGTGGTGAGCTGGCACAAGGCAAGGGCTACGTTTGCTTCTTCCGGTCGAAATGATGCTGATATGAAACGTGGTTGCGAGGAAAACGCAATGCGATGCAGAGATTATCTTATCAGTGGTCAGAATCGCCATGCCATCAAGCATCACCACCATAATCGGGCCCGCCCCTCCACATCCGAAGTCCGCCCTCTCGGATCCAGGCCAAGACTCCACCATCGAGACATGGCTAACGACAAGACTTATCATGGATTCCGTCCCCCAATTATTAATCCGATTCCTTCAAATAAGTCCCCGATCCGAATCCCTCTTTTCCGCGACTTCCAACTTCAGATATGACCTACAAACGCTCGCCATAGCCTTGATCCCCGTTGCCGACTCGTCTAGCCCCTTCTTGCGACTGCTTCAACATCGACTGGGATGTGAATGCGATAGCTCCCCTACCTACCGATATCGCCCTTAGCCGGCCGAATAGCTAGACGAGCGCGCGCATCGTTGCGCATAACCCTCCTGTTCCGTCGAATCTTGCTCCTCGCTGTGGACGCGCAGCTTGTCCACCATGGCGCGATCCAAGGTCAACAACGCGAATACCATGGCCGACTCCAACGTAGACAGCGCATCCGAGTCGACCCGTCTCCTCCCACACGAAGCCTCAGACGATCGAGACGTAAACGGCGTAGACGAGATCGACAGCGGTTGGGACGCTCACAAGGACTTTGAGGGCCTCCCATGGTGGCGTAGACCTTCAGTGTGCCCTCCCGAAACTCAATTCGCGTGTCAGTTCTGACCTCAGATTCTAGGTCTTCTGGCTGATGTTCCCATACGCCGTCTTCACGCTTGCGTTTGGTGGTGTCATCGTCCCGAGACTGAATCTGTAAGCGGCATTCCAATGATGACCTCCGCGACACGGCTGTCCACATAGTCGCACAGCGCTGACTCCGGCTTGACATGTAGCATTCTCGATCTCGTCTGTAAGCAATACTTTGCCGACCAGAAACTTCGAGATCCAGATGTTGAATTCAACCCGGTGCTTCTGGGGAGCGACAATCCACAGTGCAAGATTCCCGAGGTGCAGAGGAACGTGGCCAGCTTCATGCTGGTCATGAACCTACTCACGGGCATCCTCAGTGCCATTGTCGCACCCAGGATTGGCCACTTGTCTGACCGCCACGGGCGCACAAAGCTCATGGCCTTCTCTTCACTGGGGGGCATCCTCGCCGAGAGCATCACCTTGATGGCCGCGCGGTACCCCCAGGTCATCAACTATCGCTGGCTGCTGCTGGGCAGCGTGTTTGAGGGAATGACGGGCTCCTTCACGGCCGGTAGCATCATGAGTCAGTCGTACGCCAGTGACTGCACTCCTCCGTCGCGAAGAGCCGTGAGCATGGGATACATGCACGCCTGTTTGTTCCTTGGCTTGGCCTTTGGTCCCCTCCTGGGTGGCTACTTCGTCAAGTGGACGGGCAACCTGCTCTCCATTTTCTACGTCGTCATTGCTTGCCACGTCTTTTTCGTCATCGTCGTCGGCTTCGTCATTCCCGAGTCGCTGTCAGAGAGGAAGCAACTCCTAGCTAGGGAAAAGTATCAAAAGGAACAGGACATGCGACCCCCCGGCTCGACGTTTTGGCGGTCCAGCGCCCAAAACGTCAACCCGTTCGCACCCCTCAAGATCCTGTGGCCCACGGGCCCAGGCACGTCACCTCTTCTCCGACGGAACCTCGTGGCACTGGCGGTGGACGATGTCATCATCCTGGGATCTGCAATGTCAGCGGGCGCCGTCATCATCTTGTACAGTGGATATGTCTTTGACTGGGGTACCTTTGAGAGCTCTCGATTCGTGTCGGCGCTGTCCATGGTGCGGGTGATTATCCTCATGGGCATTTTCCCCGTCATCAACTACTACGGCCGCACACTTCCCTCAGAGCGCCGGCGCGCTGCGGGTATCGTCGACAGACAAGTCGGCGCCGACAACCTCGACGTATGGGTGCTGCGCATCGCCCTTGTGTCGGACCTTGCGGGGTCAATTGGCTACATCGTGGCTCGTTCGGACCGACTCTTCTTCGCCTCTGGCATGGTGACAGCCATTGGCGGCCTGGGTGGTGCCACCAGCCAGGCCATCATCACCAAACACGTCCCGTCGGAGCGCGTCGGCCAGCTGCTGGGCGCCGTGGGGATGCTTCACGCCCTGGCGAGGGTGCTGGGCCCCGTCTTGTTCAACGGGTTGTACGCGGCGACAGTGGCGACGTTTCCGCAGGCCATCTTCGTGCTCCTGGCTGCCATCTTTGGTGTGGCACTGACATCGGCGTTTCTCGTAAGGCCGCATGGTAGGTTTTCCTCGGGTCATTCAAGTATTATGTGCTGACACAGGTCTAGTCCATTGGGAAGAGGTTCCCTCGGAGGAGCATGAGCCCTTGAACCCGAACCAGGATCCCGCTCTGGACGCAGAAGACCAGATCAGGTTTCAGTAAGGTAAGTCATTCATTCTTGGTTCAATTCGCGAGCACAGATGAAACCCTCCCGTGGAGATATTGCCAAGAGCTGGATGACATGTAGGAGTTGGTATCAAGCCTTGGCGTACGAGTACATGGCCATATCTGTAAATGCTGGTATTTGGGTAGACATCTGGATAGTACATGGCACGTTTATTGAGTACATTTTATTAATTGGCCATTTGATATTGTTAATATTCCGACGCTGAGCGGTTCATGCTGCCATGTTAGTAATTCCATCGGGTGGGGCCAACCCATCTCAAAATATAAACCAACCAAACATGACATCAGCCTTCCAAAGTCCCATCGGATACAATCAAACTGACAACTTGCACATTTCACAATCAGCGACCAAACGCTCATCGGGGGAACACTTCGGTCTACCTCAATTACATCCGTCGCACAACTAATAAACCAGCCGTCTCTTCCAGAAAGGCATGTTTGCGTCAAAGTTGGCTTCTGGCAGCATCCGAGGCACCATGACTTCCACGAGCACGGGCGGTCGGATCATCAAGTTTGGGCCATTCGAGGTGACTAGACAGGTGAGTTCTGAATCTTTTTCTTTTGAATTGAGAGTTGTGCTGATGTAGGAAATGCTAGGTCTTCCTCACCACCCCGCACTCCTTCGCCGTTGTGAACATCAAGCCCCTCATCCCCGGCCACGTTCTCGTGTGTCCGCACGCTCCGCACCGGCGCCTGACGGACCTGACGCCCGACGAGACGGCCGACTTGTTTGCGACGGTGCAGCTGACGCAGCGCTTGCTGGCCCGGGCCTACTTTCCCTCTTCATCTTCTTCTTCCTCCTCGGCCGCCGATGATGCCGAAGGTGTGGTGGCAGTGGTGCCAGCCGGCCCGGAAGCAGGCAGCTTCTCCGTCGCGGTGCAGGACGGTCCCGCGTCGGGCCAGACGGTCCCGCACGTGCACGTGCACGTCATCCCGCGGCAGGACGGCGACTTTGATCCCCCGGACATGGTGTATGTGAAGATGGCGGGGGAGGAGGGGAATGTTGGCGGCGCGTTGTGGGATCGGGATCGGGACCAGGAGAAGGAAAAGGGCAGGCCGACACCGGGCGGGGGGCTGCCGCAGGTGGATGACGAGGCGAGGAGGCCAAGGACCGAGGAGGAGATGTTGGGCGAGGTTGAGAGGTATAGGGTGTTATTGAAGGAGATGGGCGTCGAGTAGGTGCGCAAGTGCGGTACCTGCTTCGGAGAGGACGGATAGAAGAAGGCGATGAGGTGTTGGATGGGGAGGATTGTGTGATGGGAGGCTATTGGGTGAAGAATCGAGATCAATGCATGAGGGGAGTTAAATACAACTGTCAGCAAGACTGTTTTTTTCAAGCCTACCCAGGTGGCATGTGCCTTGATCCTAGCTTGTGATATTCGATGGTTTATCAAACCAGGTTTTGCGCCCCTCGACACCCCGCCCTTTTACGATACCTAAGCCAACGAATCGGGGAACAGCCTTTAAGTCCCTAGTGAAAATGCAAGCTAAAGCTCCCCAAGATGCATCTAAGGTGGTGTGGTGCATCAGTGAGCACGCAAAAGATTACCTCGAGGCCATCCATGGCTTTCCGCCAAGATTACCCTAGAGAAAAGAACTTAGTTTTGGGTCGGGTTACAATTCGTCTCTCAACCTGCAGCCCTCAACGCTTTGACACGACGCTATTCGACCAGACCAAAGATAACATTCCAGCGGCGCTGCCTTCAGCGTTGAAACATTTGATCAACTCCCCGGCGCCTTACTCTATGCGCTCTCGACGGCCTGCGTCAACCTTTGGCTAATTGGGATCCCTTGCCCATAGACCTGGAATTGACCCTATGTCAGCACAAACTCTACGAATAAGTGTCCAAGAAACGCTGGAATGATATCCCAAGATATCTACCAAGTGTGGCTGCATTAGAACTGGTGAGCGAGACATGTCCAAGACACCGCTAACACAAAAGCACAAGATAATGCATCGATGTTCCGGGGAGTTCGGAAGGGTTTGCGAAGTAGGATTTTCCAGTCCCAACTGGCTGAGAGGGCTCAGCAGAAAAGAAAAACAAAAACACCGGAATTGCACAGGATGTGACTGTTCACTGAAGTCATCTCAGTGTCGGATTACTGCCATGGACCATGCTGTGGCTAGGAGACTTGAACAATTGCCACCCGATACAGAGACTCGCAAGACGAATCTTGTCAAACAAGGTGAAAATCTCGCCAAGGCGAAGGAAATCACGGCGCCCAAGAAACCTCCTCCACTCTTCCGGTGAATAATCAGCGGTAGCGGGTTGGTTGGTCGGCACGGGTATTCTCCAGGGTAAGCTGGTCGGCACCAGCAACTCAGGCCTCTTGCGTTGATGGGAATTCAAAGCCATGGAAAACATGGAAGCAGGCGAAAAATCAGGCTGAGGAGGCTGCAGAGGGCGGGGTTTGTTGGGAAAAGGACCACGAGTCAAGTCCTTCCTCTCGCGTAGAGATAAACCACCACCCTCGATCTAGGAGTCCAGTACATGCAGTACGAGGTAGCTGGACTCCTCAACATTATGAGATGCTTTGTATCTTCATCCCAGCTCGTACGAGATCCTTTGAGCCGCCCAATTGTCGAACCAGCGAGCAAAACCTGCATTCCACCCCTGGGATGATGCTTGCCCGATGTTCCGAACGTGAGGGGTTGAACTCAGCCGCGTTTTTGGTGTGTCGTTGAAATGAACCCCACAGGCTGTGGCTCATCCCCATCAGCTTCAAGCTTCATGCGGGAACTAGCCCAAGTCCCAGCTAGCGAACTCGGTAAATGCATCACCATGGAGGTAAGACTCAAGGAGCTAAACAGGCGGGTCGAGCCATCCATGGCACGGTAAGATGCAAGCCAGAGGTTTGAGGGCACGAGGACACGTCGGCTCATGAATGAGGGACGCAAGGACGGCAAGTCCACGGGACCCATGTTGCTTCGTCCAACTTCTGCTGCATCTGGTGCGGAACTTGGAGATGCTCAAGACTTCCATCTGTCCAGACCCAGGGGCTTTCGAAACAAAATGGCGGTGGGTGAGCACTAGGTGTTGGCTAGGACTAGAGGATCAGAGTAAAGCAAGCGTTACTGGCATCGCACCAGCAAGGCCTGCAGGATTCACGAAAACATGTGGTGTGCAAGCCGAGTGCCGGTGGGCCACGGCTCGTATGAAGCAGCCAAGAGATAAGTTGGGGCGTTGATAGAAGTCGATGGTTGTGTAATGCCGTTTTGCTTGCGTTTAGTTCATGATTCGTTCCCGGACTTGGCCGACAATGGCTGAAAGTTTGCGTACGACACGGTTGATTGTCGATCAGCATGATAGTCCTGATAACCAGACGTACATGATGACGGCGTAAGGGGTGGGATTCCAGGAATGAGAAGAGGGTATGTCGGATTTCGGATTGTTGGTTAGTTGCAACTTTTCGAGCACAGGCGCTAACCAACGTTGCAACGGCGGCATGGCCCAGCGAGGTCTAGGCTCGACGTTTCCGGTCCTCGGGGAGTTGTACCGCAAAGGGGAACGAACGGTAGCAGTGGCTGTCGAAGCATTGGATTGCCAACCAGGGCCATTTCTTCTCCAAGACATGCATGACGTGCGTGGGCCGGGACGAGGCTTGACAGGCCCGTTTGCGAACCTTGTCGAGCCGCATCCGTTGGTGTTGACACGAGGAAACGATGCCGTTGTCTCAGGTCGGGGAGTGTGTGTTTGTATGTCTTGTGTATCTGGGAATAGGGTCAGAATAGTGCAGTCTTGTGGCCCCGAGGGGCCGAAGGCGAGTGACTGCGCGTGCTCCTCGAACAACCGATGGGCCGATCTGGCCATGTCGGACGGCATTATGCAAAGGGAGTTTTGCTCCGAGGAGCAGCAGAGTCATTCGGCTCGGGCATCAGGGCTGTTGCTCTCAATGGCACTAGAAAAGTTGCAGAGCCCACATACGCTTTCCCATGCAGGGCAAAGGACGATGCATGATGCAGATGAAGGGGTTTGGAGTTACGAGATGCAAAGGACGAGGGAGGAGGAGGACCAAGAAGACGCCCCGTTGTCGGCCGAGTGCAGGCAGCGGCACACCCCTGGCACTGGCACTGACACTTGCACTTGCCCTGAGAATTTTCATCCAACTTCAATTCCCAGTGGCGGATGTCGGGCACGGACCCTAAGCAAGCCAATCAAGCCAATCACGCGCTACCGTTACTCGTCAATACCGGATACAGGCATACGCCTCGTTTCCATCCCCACCTCAAATCGATTGGAAGGCACGACCAAAACCGGTGGCTCCGACCAATCAATTTTCACCGTTTTTAGCTGCACGCAGAAAGACCCTCCCACCTCACCCACTCGCCCCGTGAAAACGCTGCACCCATCGCTCGTGAGAGCCGCTGCACAACTTGCTCCTCGACATGGGGTTTCTGGCTAGAGAGTATCGCATAGCGCCGCGAGAGGAGTCGATTTCTCGGAAACTAAGCCTTCAGTCGTCGTCTTCTTCCATGGTCACCGCCTGCTGACCGACCACCCGAACTAGCTGTCGATACTCAAAAGATTGAGTAAGAGAAATATCCCATATCACGCGGACACAACGGCTGTCGATCCAGTCTCGGAGGGGTGCGTTTGTCTATCAGTCTATGTTGTGCACACAAGGTGAGTCAACAATTGGGGGGGGGAGGGGGGGTGTGTGTCCAGACAACGCCTCGAACGTTTGCTCGACACGTTTGCTCCTCTCTTCCCCTTTGTGGCAACTCTCTGCTTGACCACACCGGCTCGTCCGATGCCATTTGGTTGCATACCCATCGTCCCGGCTTCGTTCATCTCCTATCTCGGCTGGATTGGATCCTTCTAGTTCCGGCCTCTAGCTTTCTGCAAGTCCCCATCTTATGCTCTCCCGAGTTGACCGCCCCAGTAGCCGTCGAGGGCAAATTCGATACTGTCATAGTAACCAAGCTCTTGAAATTTCTCCGGCTCTTCGCCCCGCACTCTGCAAGCCACTATTCGGAGCTGTTATCGGTGCCTCCAAGTCAGGACTGCTCCACAGCAGAAGAAGAGATGGCTGCCGCACTTAGACGCCTCTGCTGGCCATGTTCAAATATGCCATCTCCCACCTTTTTCCTTGCCTGAAACCTCTCACACTCTTCTTTACAACCTTGCCTCTTGCTCGTCGGGTGATATCTGATCGTGCCAATCTGTGTCATTTTCTCAGCCCTCTCGTGTTCTTGCTACTTCTTGGTCGTCCCTTCTCCATACCAACACCAAGCACGCCATCGTTGTTGAATACCTTTGCTCGGTCCACATCCCTTCGTTGTCTAACCATCACTCACGAATATCTTGCAAATATTACTCACGCGTGATTTGCGTGTTTTGGGGACGATTTTACCGTTCTCGCGAATTCCGAGTCTGGCGGCTGTACTGGTCTTGAGAGTGAAACCTATCATGCGTCTGCTGGGAAGGTCTCGTACGAATAGCCCCGATGACTTTCCAACAGTCCAGCTCTTCTTGCTCGGTTCGTGAACTGGAGATGCAGTTATTTTGAGTGAAATTCGCTAATATCATGGTACAGCCATTGTTCGACTTGCAGAACCTGTTGCCCTCACCTCTATCTTCCCGTATGCGTGGGCGCTTGTAAAGGACTTTGACATTGGCGATGACGAACATGCATCCTTCTACTCGGGCCTTCTCATATCGGCCTTCTCCTTTGCCGAGGCCGCCATGGGTATGTACTGGGGCGGTCTGTCGGATCGGATCGGTCGCAAGCCGGTGCTCATGATTGGATGTGCTGGCACAATGCTCAGCATGATCATGGTGGGCGTTGCTCCCAACTTTTGGGTGGCGCTGTTTGGTCGGGCTCTCGGCGGTATGCTCAATGGAAACATAGGAGTTATCCAGACCATGGTGGGAGAGATAGTCACTCGACCAGAACACGAGCGTGAGTCCCCCCCCTCCTTGCTGAGCCACGTGGGCTGACCGACATGACACAGCTCGGGCATTTTCCATCATGCCGTTTGTTTGGAGCGTCGGAACCATCATTGGCCCCTCGATTGGCGGAATGTTTGCCAACCCTCACGGATCCTGGCCACGGGTATTCCCCACGGGCGGTTTGTTTGATCGGTTCCCGTACCTGCTTCCCAATCTCTTCTGCGCCGCCATGTTGCTGCTGAGCATCGTGCTGGGCTCTTTCCTGCTCGAGGAGACGCATCCGAAGCTCGTTGCAAAAAAGGACACGCCCCGTGAGCCCTCGGAGGACTCCCCCCTGATTGCCTCGATCCAGGACGCGAGCAATCCGATTGCGACCTTGGAGGCCGACTCTTACGGCACCGTGACCGAAATCGTTGACCTTGACCTGTTTGAATCGGAAAAGGAGACGATTCCAGCGGCGGCCGTGACGGTATGGAACAAGCGAGTGGCCGGTTTCATCGTGGCCTTGTGCATCTACACCTACCACTCGATGAGTTACGACCACCTCCTGCCCATCTTTTTTGAAGACGAGCGTGCCACGTCGCTCCTGACGGCCAAAGGACACGTCATGTTCCCCCTCTACTCTCCGGGCGGACTTGGGCTGTCTCTGCGCGACGTGGGTATGATCCTCGCCGTGGACGGAGGCATAGCACTGGTTGTGCAGGGCATCATTTTCCCGTGGGCGGCAAACCAGCTCGGAACCTACCGACTCTTTCTCCTGGTGGCGGTGATGCACCCCGTGGCGTACCTCGTCATGCCCTTCTTGCTCATCGTGCCCAAGTTCCTCCTCTACCCGGCCATCTACGGCTGCCTCGCGATCCGGAACCTCGTCTCCATCATCCTGTACCCTCTCCTCATGATCCTGATCAAGGAGGCCACGGCGTCTCCCGGCGCGCTGGGCAAGGTCAACGGATTGGCGGCCAGCGCGGCGGCGGGGTGTCGCATGGTTTCGCCGCCCGTGGCCGGGTACCTCTACACGGTCGGATCCAGGCTGGGCTGTTCGGCCTTGTCGTGGTACGGTAGTGCCGCGGTGGCCGTGTTTGGGGCTTTCCAGTGCTTTTGGGTGCCGCGAGCTCGTAACGACGAGACGTCCGAGGAGCACGGAGGTGTGCCGCGCAAACAAACGGCCGTTGTCACCGTCGATGAGGTAGATTTCTACGATTCTGACTAAACTCGGGTGACTTGTTGACGTCAGGTGTTCGAGTGAGGATCGGAGGATGGGAGTCATGGCCATTCTTTGATTGGGCGTTATTTGTCATGTATATCTAGCAAGCGAGCGGGTCGAAGCATGGGATTGTGTTTTATTGTTTTGGGTATCGGCAAGCGGCTTGTATTTCTTGCTGATGGGTTCTTTTTTTGGTGCGAGGCTGGTTGGGAGGAGTGGGCGGGTTTTGTTTCATTGTGTTTGTGTAGGAGGTAAAACGTAAAAGGGATAGAAGCGCTTTATAGTGATAATTAGGATATGTTTCGGAGGGTTGCATGTTTACTTGTACTGATTAAGTGATTCTTCCTAATGTCTTGGTGAGTTGAGGGGAGGCGACGTGGGCTGTGAGTTGTGGTTGAGACTATTGGCTTAATGGGTTGATTGAGAAGAGGTGAAGATTGAAATGCGGGAGAAAATGGAGGAAATTGGGAAGAATGCCTCGCAAATCAAGATGGCTCTGATTCCACCGTGTTCTATCTGTTGCTGATTTTTTCTTGGTGGTGATGATGTTCGGTCAGTGCCCAATGAGATTTTCGCAGGCCACAACTGGCAAATTTTCCACGGCGAGTTAGTCACTACTCAACTCACTCGACGTCAATCCCACAACGTCACTCCAGCAATAACTACAACTACACCACAACCGCCAAAAATGGCAGACATGGAAGACCTCAACGCCAAAATGTCCGAGGCCATGTCCCTCGACTCCATCATGTCCTCACTCCCGGCCACCAACAAAAACAAGTCCGTCGACGAAGTCGTCGCCGACCTCAAAAAATCCCCCATCTTCATGACCGACACGGCCGAGCTCGACCCTGCCAACGACGACGTGGCCGCGCTCCAAGCCCTCGCCTACGAAGGCTCAGCCCTAGAAAACGGGCTCGACGCGAAAGACCGCGGGAACGAGTGCTTCAAGGCCAGGGGTTATGCGGATGCAAAGGAGTTTTACACAAAGGGCGTGAATGTGCTGTTTCTCGAGGAGAGGAAACGAGCAAAGGGGGAGGTGACGACGGATCCGGAGGGGGTGGTGGATTCGGAGGAGGAGGTCCAGAAGCAGAGGGAGACGCTGGAGGCGCTGTACGTGAACCGCGCGGCGTGCCATCTCGCGCTGGGGAACTATCGTAGTTGCTGGACGGATTGCGCGGCGGCGATGCGGTTGAACCCGGATAATGTCAAGGCGCACTACCGCAGCGCGAGGGCCTTGCTCGCGGTTGATCGGATCCCCGAGGCCGACGACGTATGTGCTCGCGGACTGGCGCTGGACTCTTCCAACACAGGACTCCGAGCTGTGGCCGCCGATATTGTCAAGCGCGCGAAGGAACTCGACGCCAAGAAGCGCAAAGTCGCAGAGCGCGAAGCTCGGGACAAGCGACGCGCGACGCTGCTGCGGGCTGCGCTGGCAGCCAGGGGAATCCGCACGCGCACGACGGCGCAGCCGCCCGAGATGGAAGACGCGCGCATGCAGCTCGTACCCGACGAAGACGACCCGCGGAGCAGCCTGTCCTTCCCCACCGTTTTTCTGTACCCGCTGCGACTGGAGTCGGATTTCATAAAGGCGTTTGGGGAGACGCAGAGCCTGGAGGACCATTTGGGGTATATCCTGCCTCCGCCGTGGGATGGCCACGGAGGGGAGTACGGGGCTGCGGAAGGGGTGGATTGCTACGTCGAGACGGTGGAGGGCGGGCTGCTGAAGATGGGGAAGAGGGTTTCGTTACTAAAGGTGCTGGGCACGGGGAGGGTCGAGGTTGTGGATGGGGTGGTGAGGGTGTTTGTTGTTCCGAGGGGGAGGGCGGAGGGGTGGGTGAGGGAGCACAAGGCGAAGAGGGCTGCGGAGAGGGGGGCTGAATAGAACAAGAGGGAGAGGGAATAGAGAAGAAAGTTTGAATTGATCATTTCACCATCAAAATCATCATCGGCCTGCAGATATCCCTAACAAGGCACAAGACAAGACTCACGCGGTATACTGAGGACATCCAGACCCAAGAGTGTTTCCGAGTATTAAAAAAGTAGAACCGAATCAAAACAAAACAAAGAGTCCCCGTCAACACCAATCCCATTTGATCCAGCCGGTCCGAATCCATTCTTGATCGATCACCTTCCATGCCCAAAGCCCCCTTCCTCCTCTTCCTGCCGCTATTGCAAACCAACCCCTCCTCCCCCCCCTCAACGACTATTCGCCCTCTGCCTCTTATTCCGATGCGCGTCCCCGACCCAAGGCTCGGGGAGAAGCCGATACCTAGGCGCTGGACTGTCAAAACGCAGAGCGGCAGGCTGAGGAGGAGGAGGGGGCTGTGGAGGGCTCGCGTCCTGCCGCATGCCGAGCAGCACGAGCGCCGTGGCCGCCTCGGACGAAGCCGTACCCGGTCCCGCCTCCTCCGCCGGCCCTCGTCTCTCGGGCGTGACGTCCTTTGGGGGACTCGGCCCGGGCCATCTCGTCGCCGCCGCCGCGGAGTTCGGAGGCGTCGTGCGGTACATGTTCCCCATCATGGTCGGGCTCGCGCTGCTGCGGAATCCGTGGTCCGCGTCGTCGTGGTCGAGGCGGCGCTTGGTGATAGGAGTCCAGTGCGTCGACACGCCCGCCATGCCCGACGCGCCCGAGTGCGAGTGGTGTGAGAACGAGTGCGGCTGCTGCAGCTGCAGCGGCAGCGGCGCCATCTTGGGCACGGCGCTGAGGTACGGGTCTGGCTCGGCTTGCAGGTCGTACTGCGGGCTGTGGTGGCCGACGGCGGTCCAGCTGGACCCGGGCCGCGACGTGACCATGTATCCGTGGTGGCCCGAACTCGTGCTGGACGCCGAGTTGGGCCCGGAGCAGTAGTGCGCGTCTCTCTCGTCGGCCATCCACGAGGGATCGCACGTGAGCCGCGGCCGGAACGAGTGTTTGCCGCCATCGTCGTGGGATTGGTGGTGGGCTTGGGCGTGGGCGTGGGAGTGGGCTTGGGAGTGGGCGGGAGGATACGAAGTCGGGCCCATGACCCCTGGATCGCTGCGAGGGAGGAACCCGAGGCCGGCCCCGAGCGTGCTCATGTTCACGCGTCGAGCAATCTCGGCCTCGCGCGTGGCCTGCACCACCAGCTGAGGGTCGATGATCATGCGCCCAAACTCGGGAGCGTCGGGGGGGATGCACTCGGAGGGGAAGCTCTCGCCAAACAGGGGAATCAGGGCCCCCGCGATGTGATAGCAAAACGTCGCGCAAACTGCCTTGGCGCAACGGTACGGCATCCAGTATCCTGGGCAAAACGGGTTAGCGAGGTTTGAACGTCTCGGAAGGGTTATGACGGTACCCTGCGCGGTGATCGATCCCCCAGTGATGCTGTGCGTAATCTCCTTGAGGCCCGGGTTCAGGTTGAGCATCTTGGCCGGCATCGTCTGTCGACGGTTAGCACCCGCAACCCCATCATGACCGACAACAACTGACCTTTCCGTACTGACAGCACTTGAAAAAGGGCGTCATGCGGACGAGACCAACATTGTAGTCCCACATGACGGTGTATTCAGTTGATTGCCCCGGGGCCGTGAACTCGTAACGAAACACTACACGCCGTTAGCAAAGACTCTCCCAAAGCAACCTCCCGCATGCCCACCTTCGAAGCTCTCTCTCCCCGTCTTTTCGTAAAAGTCCTTCTTGCCGCTGTTGTAGGGAATGTGCGAGCACGTCTGCTTGATCTGGCCAAACGGCGTGACGCGGAACCGGTGAATCTCGTAGAGGGCCTGCTCGCTCACCACCTCGAACGGCTGGTAGTGGATGGCGCCGCGGAGCTTCGTCTTGGCCGGGCCGGCGGGCTCTCTGCCGCTCGACGTCCGCATCGGAGGTATCGGGGGGCAGTCCATGACGGGCAGCGGAGAAAAGAGGGCGGCGGCCGACGAGGGCGACGGGCTGGACTGGAAGGGCTGGGACGCCTCTCGCCCGGAAGGGGCAGGATTGAGAATCGTCTCGATGGAAAACATGTCCAGGAGGGGTGCCGGCGATGCGAGAGAAATGCTCGAGACAGGTATCCGAGGGTTGGAGGGAGCACCGAAAAAGGGAGCGGCGTTGAGCATGCAGTAAATAGATTCGGTAGAAGGATGCTCGGTCGGAGGGTGCGGCGGGCAGCGGCCGTGATATACCCAACCCGGAACTGGCAAGGAAGGACAGACAGCTGTGACAGCCAGTAGCTCCAAGGCCGCTCGACGGCTTGACAAACACCCTTTTTGGGCCACGGAGCAAAATCCAGCAGACTTGTTGCCCCGAACTTGTCGTGTCAAGGGCAAGGAAACCACCCCGGCGAGTCGATATGCCGCAGCCACCAGACGCCCAAAAGTCTGCTTCTCTTGACCTTCCCTCACCGCGCCGGCTCGGGCTTTCTTTGTCTCTAGACTCTGCTAGCCGACGTGAGAGATGAGTTTGCAAATTCCCACCGCTATTTCTGAGCGGGATCCTAGCAAAGCCACAATGTGATATCTGACGAGAACACTGCAGTCGGGCGCGGAGAGGCAGCGGTATCAAAGAAGTTGGCTCGGCCTAGAGCATTAGGGCCAACAGCCAAGTAGACGAGGAAAAAGAAGGGGGGTCAGGTAGTTTGATGAGGAGATGTGAGGCGGTCTCACAACCTCCATGTCCATGTCCTCCGCACCGGAGTGTCCGCGCCTATGATCTTCAAGTCCAGCCGTATCAAACACGCTTTCGCTGTGTGTTTCCAGCATCCTTCTCCGCGTCGACACCGAAGGCACAGAAGAGAAAAAGAGAGCGGTCACGGGGAGTGTGTGCCGAAGCCGCGGGGGTGGAGATGGGTTGGCCTTTCTCCCCCCCCCGTTGCCCCTTGATACTTGCTTGCTTCTGGTGCCACTCCCGTGGTGTATCCCCCAAATCAATCCCAATCAAGGCCCAACCAATCTGGTCTGCAGGAACCTCCAGCCTGGGCAAGCCACCGAACCAGCAAGACGCAGCTGAATGAAACATGCTGGGCCGTCGTGACGACTGCGTCGAAGAGGGCATCCACACACCGTGTTCAAACCAAAACGGCGTCTCCCTATACGTGCTGCTGCGCATCCGAATAAAAAGCCACCTCAGGATGCTTGGGCGGTACTGAAGCTCCTGCGGCTTCCTGCATATCTCCATCGTCCAGGTCGTTCAATCCTGGCCCGGCAAGGGAAACAGTACGACAAAGACACTGTCCAGCCCGATGACGAGCCCTTGAAGATAAGTCGGCCCTGAGAAAGTGATTGAAGCTTGTTCGAGTCGTCCCACGTGCCTGAATGTCAGATTCTTGTTGACCTGAGGTTGCAACCGGATTGAGGCTGCCAGCAGTTGTGAAGATGCGCAACGCCTCGTGTCAAGTTGAGATAATTTAGCATTCTCCCCCTCCAGCTAGCTGCCAGACCGCCAGAGATGCTCGCGCCTTAGTCTGCAGCGGCACAGATTTCCTGCGCATAGCCGTGGTCTTGGTCCACCCGTCCACGTCCAGTACGTGCTCTGATGCCCGAATGGACGCTGCGTCATGGCCAGATTCTCAACGGCGGCCCAAAGCCCTCTTCGGAACTGGGAAACGAATGTGTCTCGTCGCTTCCAGGTCAAATCCGCGGGGAATCGCTCCTGTCATGCTCCCCGTCTTGTCATTCGCACGAGCTTGTAGGCGTACAGACACAAGAAAAATGTCCGAGGGAACACAAGTCCAAGCCCGATGTGGACGCCTGTTCAAACTTTTGAGGCCAGCAAGTCCCCCGGCTCGAATTTTTCAAGCTTGCATGTCACTTGGCAAAACCACTCGAGCGGCCTGAAGCCCTCGGCCGTCTGCATGGCACACACGCGACCCGATCTGCTCGACAACATGTAGATATCCACGCAGTGTCCTGCTGTGAAATGCCCAGTCGGAGCAATGGCATGTATCGGTTTTCGAGTCAGTCCCCCCTGGTAGAATCGCCCGTCAGTCGACTGCGTTCCCAATGTGACAGGCGACGCTTCAGGCACCGACACATGCCTGGATGCGCCGATGGACGGTGGACGAGAACGGATCGTCGCTGTTTCTCAGGCCACGTACCAGACCTTTTCCAATGCTGGTGCGAGGCACGCGGAAAGCACGACGCATGACGAGAGAACACCGTCAGAACTCGCAGCCTTGGGCGAGGCGAACACTGTCCAGCTTCTGCACTGCAAATGAGCACCCCACCACTTCCCGTCCAAGGCCGTCTTGTTTGGTTTTCTGGTGAGCCCGTCGGGCCGAGCAAGTGCACCTTTTCGGACACGAATGCATTCCCCCTTTCGATCTAGCCAAAAGAATAGAGCGAGACTATCCCGATACTCCAGGGACAGTTTCAGATCATGGCACAATAAATGGGTGAGACGGCGGAAGGGCCAAGGCGAGGAGCTGTCATTGCCCTCACGCTTGGTACAACCGTGGTCATCCGAACGGCTCCCTGCATCGACTTCGGAGCAGGTTGCCTTTTTTCCATCTGCGTTGAAGCTGTGG
The DNA here is from genome assembly GCA_911649645.1 of Thelonectria discophora. Lineage (NCBI taxonomy): Eukaryota > Fungi > Ascomycota > Sordariomycetes > Hypocreales > Nectriaceae > Thelonectria > Thelonectria discophora. Next base: position 2,704,593 of record CAJVRK010000008.1, on the reverse strand, counting down.
AGCTTCAATCACACATCGCATGGGCCGGTGTATCCTCGCCTGCCGCGTTGGACCGTTCCCCTGATGAGAGTCTGCTCTTGTGTCGACTCAGCCGAGGCTCCGAGGAGCACCGTTGATGGCAAGCCTCGTTTCTAAGTCGACGGTGGGATTGAAACGGGTACCGTCGGGTTGGAAACGGCCCAAAGACGCTATCCAGGGCGAGACATTCGAGGTGTACGCCCGCCCTTCAGTAAAAATGAAGCTTAACTGACGGATAGGGACAACTTGTCGCTCCAGAGCCGAAAAGGAGCTGCCAACGGTGCCGGAAAGGTAACGAAACGGGTGACACGGCCAACGCCAGCCACACTGATCTCGAAGACGGTGCGACAGTGAGACGTCTTCAGGCATGGCGTCCGACATGAGGGCAACACAGCCCGTTGGTGAGAGTGTGTTCCGCGACGGAGCGTTGTACGCAGACTCGGCCCGCCGGTCAAGACTGGACCCGCCCATGTCTGACTTCGAGGACTGACAGGGTTGGCTCAGAGAGCAGCCTGCCAGAGCCGGGTTGCCTTACAGCCAGACAGCTGTCAGTGCTCGCTGCAGGCATTCTGTATTGGGCCGCGTCCGACTCAGTCTTCCGTCGATTCTTGCCTCGTGTGACTGAGTGTGTGGAGAGTGAAGCGAGTTGTAGTCGGGCGACAGCATTGACGAAGACGGTTGAAGCGAAGTCGTGAGCGCCATGATTGGACTGCATGGCAGGGACAGCATTTGGTAGAACGAGGAGCGATTCCGAATCGAGATGTTGTCGACTCTTGATCTTCGAGCCGTAAGCGGCACGGCAGCGTATGAAGCCTGAAATGAAATACAAGTCGATCTAGGGGTGCACAAACACCGTAAGAGATGGCGGACACTGTTCATGGTGTTGAAGATGAATCCGAGCACCTGCCGACTCGATGTAGAAGGCAGTTGCACAGTAGGCTTGCACAGTGGACAATGATTGACACTGTATGCAGGATGGGTCGATGAAGATGGGAGTTGACCGGGTTTAGTTCTCTAATCTTTCGGCTCGTGATGTTTCAATCGAATAGATAAATATCCCGACAGAATATCCCGTCTCGCATCCGTTAGTAGTGGCCGTAAATAACACAGTTCCAACATGCCTTGTTGGCCAAATGATCTTCACAGTGTTAGTTACGGCATACTCTACTTTAGGCATAAGTACTACTACCAAATTTCCTATGGATAATATCCTTAGTATCAGGAAAAGGTACTTACGCCTAAAGTAGAATCTGCCTTAGCAATGCGAAATGGATCGAACAGACAAAGAGCCCAACAAAATATCCTGACTCGCATTCGTAGTGACCGTAAATAACAGTTCCAACATGTCTTCTTGGCTAAATGATTGGATGACACGCCGACTTACCACCTCAGCCACAGCACTAGCCACAACAACAACGCGGGTGGCCAAGGCCTGAGGCGCCGAAATGCCCCTGGACCCCACAATTGGTGCCCATGATGTTGCGGTAGTCGCGTCCGGGATTTGTTTACTCGCAGGACAGTGATTGCCACAACAACATTAAACCACTGTTGATGGTCAAAGTCGTCAGGGTGGCCCGTCCAATCCCATCTTTCTTGTTGTCGCGATTGTGCGCGAGAGCATTTTCTTTCCCTCGACCGACGTCTTTTGTCTCGTTGGCTGTTTTTTCTTGTCACCCACTGTTGCCGTTCCCTCTGCCGAAAACGCCCGCCTTGGCCAGTCGAGCCAGGGCATTTTCCACATCTACCAAGATGGATCTGGATTCTGATGTCTCCGATGACTACAGTCTTGGGGAGGAGTCAGATGGCTTTGTGCCTGAACCTGTAAGTATTTGCAAACCGTGATTCGGCGACACATCAGCCAATTGCGCATTGGAAGCCCGCGCCCATGTTGCACTTTGCCTGGCGCTTGAATTTTCTGCTCACTTCCGCACCACTGCGCTGCTTCACCAGCCCACGCCTTTATCAACAAAATCAATACACTCTGCGCGTCGTCAATCGTTTCAACATGCCGCTGACCTCGTCTCTACAGAAAACCAAGCCCAAGAAGGCAGCTGCCCGACCTGCGGTCAAGAAAATGGTCCAAACCACGTTGAAGTCCAAGACTGTCGCGAAGAAGCGCGCAAAGCCCGAGAGCGACGATGACGATGCGAGCGACGGTATGGGCTTTTCTAGCACCCCTCCCAACTCCAAGAAACTCAAGAAGGACCCTCCAGCGAAGAAGTCATCCGGAGTTCCCTTGGCCGAGCTCGAGAACGACAGCATGATGCTGGATAGCCCTCCCAAACCCAAATCGAAGAAGACAGCCACGGAAACATACCAAAAGTTGACCCAACTCGAGCACATCATCAAGCGACCCGACACCTACATTGGATCCGTCGAGAAGACCCAGCAGACCATGTGGGTTTTCAACAAGGAGACATCGTTGATGGAAAACCGCAACATCAGCTTCGTGCCTGGTCTGTACAAGATCTTTGACGAAATCGTCGTCAACGCCGCAGACAACAAGCAAAACGACCCCTCCATGAACTACATGAAGATCACCATCGACCGCGAGACAGGTGTGATCAGCGTTGAAAACAACGGTAAAAGCATCCCCGTTGAGATTCACGAGAAAGAGAAGATCTACATTCCGGAGCTCATCTTCGGCCATCTATTGGCTGGTTCCAACTTTGACGACACGGAGAAGAGAACGGTCGGTGGCCGAAACGGTTACGGAGCCAAGCTCTGTAACGTTTTCAGTACCGAGTTCACCCTCGAGTGTCAAGACAAGAAGAACGGCAAACGCTACAAGCAGACGTGGACGAACAACATGCAAAACATGGGAAAGGCCAAAATCACCTCCAACAAAACCACCGACTTCACGCGCGTCACCTTTAAGCCAGACTACGAACGGTTTGGCATGCCAGAGGGCATTGACGATGACCTGGAAAAATTGCTGTACCGACGAGTCTACGACATGGCAGGAACCATCAAGGGTGTCAAGGTGTTCCTCAATGGCGAGCAGATCAAGTGCAAGGACTTCAAGATGTACTGCGACCTGTACGCCCAGTCGATTGCCAAGCAGAGAAGCGACGAGGAGGGCGCTGCCGTCTCGTGCACCGTCGAGATGGACAAGAAGGTCAACTCTCGCTGGGAGGTCGGTTTCGCCGTGTCTGACGGCACTTTCCAGCAAGTATCGTTTGTCAACTCCATCGCGACAACATCTGGAGGCTCTCACGTCAACTACATTGCCGACCAGGTCACGGCTTACTTGCTCAAGACCCTCACCAAGAAGCAAAAGGGCCATGCCCTGAAACAAAGCCACCTGCGCAACCACATCTTCATCTTTGTCAACTGCCTCATTGAGAACCCGGCCTTTTCTTCCCAGACCAAGGAGCAGCTCACCACGAAGAGCACCCAGTTTGGAGGTCAGAAATTCACCCTCAGTGAACAGTTCCTCAAGAAGGTCGCCAGCTCGGAGGCCCTCACGAACATCATGGAATTCGCTCAGAAAAAGGCCGACAAGCTCATGGCCAAGAGCGACGGAAGCAAACGTTCCCGTGTCAGCAACAACAAGCTGGTCGAAGCTAACTTGGCAGGTACTCGACGAGGCCACGAGTGCACTCTGATCTTGACCGAGGGAGACTCCGCCAAAGGATTGGCTGTCGCCGGTCGAGCCATCCTGGATCCCGACCGAATCGGTGTATTTCCGCTCCGTGGCAAGATGCTCAATGTTCGCGACGCATCCATTGATCAAATAAGCAAGAACCAGGAAATCCAGAACATCAAGCAATTCTTGGGACTCAAGCACAAGCAGAACTACACCGACACCAAGGCTCTTCGCTATGGTCATTTGATGATCATGGCCGATCAGGATCACGATGGCAGTCACATCAAGGGTCTTCTCATCAACTTCCTCCAAGTCCAGTTCCCATCTCTTCTTCAGATCCCCGATTTCTTCCAAGAGTTCATCACGCCCATTGTCAAGGTCTGGCAGGGCGCTGATCCAAAGAAGCCCAAGAGGCTCAAGTCGTTCTTCACGCAGCCCGAGTACGCGGAATGGAAAGAGGAACACAAAGCTGAGCAATCCAAATGGAAGTCCAAGTACTTGAAGGGTCTGGGATCCTCGACTGGCGAAGATGCCCAGGTTTACTTCTCCAGCCTCGATCAACACTTGAAGAAGTTCTACACCATGAAACCTGACGAGGCAGAGCTGTTTGACCTCGCCTTCTCCAAGAAGAAGGCCGATGCTCGAAAGGAATGGCTTGGTGGCTTCGTCCCCGGCACGTACCTGGATCATTCCACCAAGGATATCACATACCAGGATTTCGTGAACAAGGAGCTGATTCTTTTCAGCATGGCTGACAACATGCGTTCTATCCCTTCCGTCCTTGATGGCTTCAAGCCCGGTCAGCGCAAGGTTCTCTTCGCCTGTTTCAAGAGAAACCTTTTGCAAGACAAGAAGGTTGTGGAACTGGCTGGTTACGTCTCCGAAACGACGGCCTACCACCACGGCGAAGCCTCCCTCCAGCAGACCATCATCGGCCTCGCCCAGGACTTTGTTGGATCGAACAACATCAACTGTCTCGAGCCTAGCGGAACCTTTGGATCTCGACTCGCCGGTGGCTCTGATGCTGCTAGTCCTCGTTACATCTTTACTCGCCTTTCACCATTCGCGCGGAAGATCTTCCCTAAGCTTGACGAGCCCAATCTGGAGGATCAGTACGATGACGACAAACTCATTGAACCGGTCGTCTATGCACCCATCATCCCCATGGTTCTGGTCAACGGTGCTGACGGCATTGGTACTGGTTGGAGTACTTCGATCCCCAACTACCATCCCATTGAGATCATCAAGAACATCAAGCGACGAATGGGCAGACTGGACGAGAATGACACCGAGGAAAAGCCCTTTGAAACCATGACTCCATGGTTCCGCGGCTGGAAGGGGACGCCGGAGCCTGCTGGGCCTGATCGATACAAGTTCAATGGCATCGCCTACCGGAGCGAGGCCAACCCCAACGAGGTGGTGATCACTGAACTGCCCATTCGAGTGTGGACGGATGATTTCAAGGCCAGGCTCGAGAAGATCATCAGTGGCGCTGATGGTCCCAGCTGGATCAAGGACTACAAAGAATTCAACGATCACCAAAACGTGCATTTCGAGATCACTGTCGACGAAAAGCACATGGGCAAGATTATGGAGGAGGGCTTGCTGGAGCGTTTCAAGCTGCTCAAGCAAGTGCCCACCTCCAACCTGGTTGCTTTCGATACGCGCGGACAGATCCGCAAGTATGAGAAGGTCGAGGACATCTTGGAGGAGTACTACCACTTCCGATTCCACATGTACACGTTGCGAAAGGTTGGTGTTGAAGCAAACCCCCGTGCTGTGCGACGAAACTGACATTAGAGTAGGAACATTGGCTCAAGGTCTACCACAACGATTTCCGCAAGTGGAAGAACCAAGCACGATTCATCAAGGAGATCATCGACGGCGACCTTGTCGTCGGCAGGAAGAAAAAGCAAATCCTCGTGGCGGAGCTTCGCGACCGCGACTACGAGGCTTTCCCTGCCCAACCCCAGAAGACATCGGAGGAGAATGCCGAGGCGGGTGAAGCTGAGCAGGAAGAGGAAGCTGACATCAAAACTGAATGGGGCGCCCGTGACTACGACTACTTGCTTTCGGTAAGACTTCTCCCCAGCTATGCAGGCACGTCGAACGCTGACAATCATACAGATGCCCATCTGGTCCCTTACTGCTGAGCGACTCGAAAAGCTCAAGGATGCCATTGCCAAGAAGCGAGCGGAACACGATACGCTCTCGGCATTGACCGAAAAGGATCTCTGGTGCGCCGATCTCGACGAGCTGGAGAAGGAGTGGGAGACGCAAATCTCTCTCAACCAAGAGATCAAGACCAACATCCGTCGCCTGGGACGCCGCGCCTCCAAAAAGATAGGCGCTGGGCGAGGCCGAAAGGCCAAGACGGCTGATGATGACTACGAGCCAGTAGAGAAGAAGTCGCGTGGCAGGCCCAAGGCTGCGACAGCAACTGCAACTGCTAAGGCGGCAGCTCCTGTCAAGGCCGAGACGAAGAGCGCTGCGAGATTTGCCAGCATGTTCGATGGTGTCATGTCCAAGGTTAAGAAGGAGAAGGACTCTGATGCCAATGACGCGTCGGACGACAACTTGTCCGACGACGACTTTGCTGCGCTGAGCAGAAGCAAACCAGCAGCCAAGGCATCGGATTCGCAATCGTCGCAGGAAGCCGTGGTGGTTCCAACGCGTACCAAGCGAGCGGCTGCTTCACGGGCGAGAACAGTGATTGACGACGATGAGTCGGAGAGCGACGACGACCAGATGCTCGGCGACGTGGGTGCCCTCGTCAAGGGCATCAACAAGCCCGTTAGCGGCGAGTCGACCACTGGCAGGCTTAGCTTGCATGCCATGAGTCGACCCGACTCGAGCCACGGCGCCGCTTCTGGCAGCCTCCCTAAACCCAAGGCCAAGTCGGCCAAGATGTTCGATTTCGATAGCCCCGACGACACCAACTACGAGTTACTGGCCAAGTCATCACCCCACAAGGCCGTCGCCAAGAACGATCAAATCGACGATTTCCTGTCCGATGATGATGAGCCAATCCCCGCCGTCCGGGCTCCGGCTGTTAAGGCGTCGGTGCTCTCCAGTGTGGCAGGTCTCTCTACCGTGAAGAAGGCCAGGGGTCGTCCTGCTGGGTCCAAGAACAAGACCGATACGAAGGCAGATGCGAAGCCCAAGGCGACGGCAAAGACAAAGGCGGCTCCCAAGACTACGGCCAAGACGGCAAAGACGCTGGCCAAGCCTACCACGCTGTCCCCGGCCGCCAAGGCCTACGCCGCACGCAAGGCTGTGAAGAAGATGATGGACGACTCGGATGAGGAGATGGAGGAACCCTCATCACCCCCTCCCCGAGTAGCTGCTAGGCCTCGGCCGGGTCGAGCAGCGGCTGCAAGGCGGCCCATCATCATTGACGACGACGAGGACTCATCCATAATGGATCAGCAAGACGAGTCCCAGGAGAGTGACGATCCATTCGAAGTGGATGATGACGAAGACTAGACCATTGATGAAGACGTTTTGAGGGATACTGTACAGAATTCTTGTCATGACATTCTATACTCTTGTTACCTATGGCTTTTACTGGTTTGTTATTTCCTTGGATTGAATGTGGGAGGTTTTGGGGGTAGTAACCCATGATGGAAGAAGAACGGGTTATTTTTGAGGACATGTTTGAGGCGTCAAGGACGGACGTAGGTGTCTGTTTTGAGAGGGGGCTCTTACGATTGCAATTGATATCCAGCAAATACGAGTACAAGTTCGAGATTTACTGGTTTTCCATGGTGATTTTGCGTGGAGGTGACATGGGCGATTGGGGTGGTCATTTTAACCCCACATTTAGGTGTTATCGATTAGCGCGGGGTTGTTTTATGTGGATTTGTAACGCCGAGCTATTCGTACCTCTTCCACTTCCATCCATCATCCCTCCGTCTTTCAGGTCCCCTTTCCACACCTCCCCTCTACTTCCCCCAAAACCACGATTTCCCTTCCCAACATGTCCTCCCCCGACGAACCCCAATCGGTCCGCTCCCTCTTCGAAGCCGCCGAGGAGAAGCGGCTCGCGCTCGAAAACGCCTTCGAGGCAACCTCCCCGACGTACCGCTCCCACCTCGACGCCGCCCTCGCCCTGTACGCTCGCGCCCGCGACCAAATCTCTGCCCTCGGCCTCTTTTCCCCTAACGAGGGCGCCGAGGACATTTCCACCTCCGACCTGCCCTACCTGCTGCTCGACTCACACGTCGCGGACCTGGTGCAGAAGGCGCCCAACCTGGGACCCGACAAGCGCGTCGAGGTCGTGCAGGCTTCCAGGGAGGCGTACGAAAGGTTCCTCGCGCTGGTGGACGGGTACGGGCTCGTGGAGGGACCGTACAAGAAGTTGTTGGAGAGGTATCGCGAGGACGGGGAGGGGTTCGCGGTCGTGGCGGCGAGGGATCCCGCCGGGAGGAGGGACGCAAAGATTGCGGCGTTTCGCGCAGAGAAGCTCCTGCGCGAGAGGCTGGAGACGCTGAGAAGGAATCCGCGCTATCTTGAACACGGGGACGAAGAGGTGGTGCGGGATCTGCATCTCGCGAATGTTGCGCTGGCGGTGCACAAGGCGTTTCACGCGCTCGACTCGGTCAACCGCGAACTAGAGATCCTCGCCCTCGCGCCCCGTCCGCTCGACCCGTCAACCACCAACGCTCCCCCTCCCCCCTCCGCCGACGACTCATCCCGCCTCGACCAACCCCTCCGCCGCCTCGCCTCCCTAACCAACCCCGGCGGACCCATCCTCTCGAACAAGGGCAAGCCCCTCCAGCCCTTCACGCTGCTCGGGTCCCGCGCCGACCTGGCCAAGGGCGTGTTCCGCCCGGGCCACAACCTGCCCACCATGACCATCGACGAGTACCTCGAGGAGGAGAAGCGGCGCGGAAACATTTTGCAGGGCGGCGTGGAGGAGAAGACGGTTGTCGACGAGGATGACATGGAGGCCGTGGACCGCGAGACGTACAAGGCAAGGCAGTGGGATGATTTCACGGACGAGAATCGCAGGGGCGCTGGGAATTCGCTGAATAGGGGGTGAAGGGGGATGTGTTTACACTTTATGCCCCTATATCTGTTACAATAGGGAGGTGGTGGATGCTCTGTGGGATGGATGAGATGGGTGATGTTGGTTACATCTGGTGTAAATTATAAAACAAGGCAATGGCGTTTACCGGACATGGGGCACGCGGCGATGATGAGACGAATGAAAAAATGAGCCTTCCTGGTATTAGAGTACGAAAATGAAGATGGCATTGATACCCTGAGTGTTTGACATGTTCGTTATATTCATTGGTCTATTGATTCATATGCCTCATCTTCCGTTTCCGGGTTTTACTCAAGGACTCCATATCCAAGATTCCTCATCACTCATATATATCCCCCCTTGACATGGGACATCTACCACGGTCCGAACCATCACTTTTGTGCTTGTGCTTGCCCCGCGTCAACCATAATCACGCTGTCAGCGCCATCGCTCTGATCATCCCAGAAATCCGTGTCATACCCATCATCCGCCTCCATCTCCCACGCCATGTGCTCGTCAGCCGCATGCTCATCATCCACCGCCAACGACGTCGTCTCCGAGCCGGTGCCGACAACCCTATCCAACGCGGACGCCATGCTCTGCCCATCGACGGGGACCTCGAACCTAGCCGCCTGGTAGTCCGAGGCACCGACCGTAAAAGCCTCCGAGACGATCGACTCGTCGTCGGCGATGACTTGGTCGGGGCGGTACACCGTCGAAATGCTGTCGTGCACGGCAATGGACTCGGCAATGGTGCTGCCCCGGAGTCTCATCTCTGCCAGGTCCTCAATCATAGATCCGCAAACGCTCGAGGGCAGCGACGGAATGGTATGTCCCGTGTGGTATGACGGTCCTGGGCCGTTGGGTCCCATCTCGGTCGGGGGAATCTGAGCCTCAAAGACGCCTCCCGTCCCATCGTCGCATCCGCCAGCCCAGAGGGGCAAGAACTTCATCTCGTCGTTGTTGAGCGTGAGGAGCAGGTGCCGAGTAATGTTCAGGGGCGGCTCAACGTCATGCCGCAACCAGCACAAGCACGTGGGTTCCAGAGCCCTGCGGACGGCTTTTTCAAGTCTCTCAAGGTTCACCAGCGGGGACCGAACCTGGTGAGCCTGGTGTGCGAAGACGGATTCGTCGTACTGGCTGAAACAGGGCCTCCACGCCTCCTCGTAGACCAGCGTGGGGTTTTCGTTAATGACTTCCTGCAGGGCGAGTTGAGCGTCGTACTGGAGCTGAAAAAACGTCAAGGGTCCGGCATTGGGATGAGTGCTCCTGGTAGAAACGAACAGCGGCGAATCCAATCTGTGCCCGAATTCGTTGTACGGCATGGATAGCAGGAAAAGCTGGGTGGAATTCATCTTGGGCCTGAGAATACCCACCTGGTTAAAGTCCTTGATTGCCGTATACCTGAGTCGGTCCTGATCGATGCTCTTGTACGCAGCGTCATTGTGATTAACGACATCGGAAATCGTTTCCTTGAGCGCACGCGTAATCTCATATGGCAAGGCGGTCATGAGTTTGCGAAGCGTCCTGAGGGCCGACTGAGATGTGTAGCCGGGATCCAGTGTGAGAAGCTGCTCGATGGCTCGCAGTCGGTTCCATTCGTCGATATCCCAGTAGTCAAACATGTCTGGGTTCTGAAGGTTGGACAAGGTGGTGGCGACGCGCTCAACCAGCGCCCGCGCAGCGTGTTGTACCAGATTGCTCAACTCATCCGGCAGGTCTCCCTTCCTCCTGCCAAAGAATGTAGTCTGTTTCGACGGCTTTATCTCTGAATTGTCCGCCTCCTCAATGGCGAGCTCGTTGACCAAGATGCGGAAAGAAGTCTGGGCAATCTGCGGGAGCTTCAGGATGAAAGCGATCTGGAGAGCCTCTTCGGGCAACACCTCGATGAAACAAGTGTTAGACCCATGCATGATCCATTGCGCGACTCGGTCTCGTATGACCGAGGCGCAGTCAAAGATCTTGCTGAGTTTTACTATCGTCCAAATACGAGGTGCCGAGTCCAAAAGCCCGGGTTTCTTCTCAATCATCATGAGGAGCCGAATGATGCCGTTTCGATGGCGAATTGGGCAGTAGTCGGAGATGTGTCGATATCGCGGCGTGTGGAAAAGACTATTCTTTCCCTGGGCCTTCAATTGGAGGATCCTTTCGGGATCAAAGGGGAGTTCTTCCAGGAGCCCTTCAGGAATAATCTTGGTCTCGTCGAAGCCCGGATCGTCGTCACTTTCATTGTCCTTGACGGCAATGAGTGGTTCTTTGGCGCAACAGCAAACATCGTCATGGCCGAAGACCAGCGACCGATCGGTATGATGAAGTAGCTTGGAGCTCCACCAGTTGGTGACGCCTGGAGTCAGGGACAGCTCGGTCATCTGGAAGACGAGGTCGTCGCCTTCGGACGCCGGGGTAAGGTCCAGGACGTATTTGATCTCGGCGGGGAGCTTATTGACGAGGTTGCGACGTCTCTTGACCTTGAACTGATGGGTCGGGCCGAGCATCTCGGTGAACTTGGGAGAGTTGGTCTTGCGGAGGTTGTCGGAGTGCACGCGGAACTGCTGGGATTTGAAGGGAATTCCATTGCAGTCGGTCTGGGTGTTGGGAAACTTTTGCTCAGGGAAGTCGATTATAACCAAGGTGTCGCCTTCGTTGAGCTCAAAGGTGGTGGATTGCAGGCGGTAGAGCTCAAAGTTGCGGGCATCCTGGATTTCCGACAGGCGCATGATGGGCGCAGGCCTCTTATCCTCGTCTCTCGGCTTGTTGAAGTGAACGCCGCCCCATCTCGACAGCTCTTGTCTCAGGGCAGAGCCCATGGTTTGGTGCGGGAGCGGGTCGACTTCAGGAAACGGCATGAAATCGTCGACGTTGTCGGAAGCATCGGTAGACTGTTGCTCAGGCTGTTGCTCAGGCTGCTGCTCGGGCTGCTGCTCAGTCGAGGACGAGGTTGAAGTTGACGCACTCGCTCCAATCTGATCCCAAGTTGGCCAAGGATTGCCCTCATCGACACGAGCGGCGTCGTTCCAGATTGCACTCAGATCCATGCCAGGCGCATACGATGCGACGACGATTTGTTGCTGACGTAAACGTACGAGTTGATGAAAGGGGCAGTCAGTCAGTCCGTAAAGCAGGCGATAGGCAGTAAAGACGAAGAAAAAGAAGTTGAAAAAAATTCAAGGTTGCCTGAGGTCAGCAAGAAATTCCCTTTTAACAAGCGAAGCATGATCCATGCCGACGACGCGGGTTTCCACCTTTTGCGCCTTGGGGTCTGCGCCCAGCGACTGCGGCGATGTGACTGTGCCACGATGATCATGACTTCTTCCCATTGGGAATTGGAGGGGCCTGTTGCAGGCAGCAAAAGGCAAAAGTGCGGTTGACGGCAAGGTGCGAGGTGGATGGCAGCCTGGAAGTTGGGCGGCATGAAGGGTTGTGATTGGCACGTTTTGATGCCTCATGAGGCCACTATCCACACATGCATGTTGGAACAGCCCTACGAATGGAGAGAAGGTGCTTCCGGGTCGCATTGTCTCAGGTCAGCCGGCAGGTGCGCCAGCATCAGCTCTTTCCAAACATGGGCGAACACCAGGATACATGGATGAATACAATCACTTGTGTGAAGCGGCAAGCGATTCAATGAAATGGAGGCTTTTCTTCTAAACTCTTTTGTCCATCAGGCAGAGGCTGAGCAGTATCCATGGAGAAACGCCTGAAAGACAGCTGGAACCTGCAGGCTACAATGACGCTTAACAGACATGATATCAGCCCCGCACCCACCACACACAAAGTCCCTGCTCAGACCTCCCCCGCACACGCCAATCGTCGGCTCGCCTTCCCAACAAAAACCCGTCCATCAGCGTGGGAGCTAAAACAGCCTTCCCCGCGCGATGCCGTAGCGGGGGAGCTTCACCGAGGCAGTACGAAGCCGGCGCAGTACTACAGCTCCAATCCATACAAATCCAATGTCTTAAGTAATCGTTGTCGTCGGGCGAGAGGGGGCGTTCTGAATGGCGTGTTGCTTTGGACTAGATGCCGTCTTGGGTATCTAACCCCAACACCAGCTCATTCCAGTCCGTCTGTTTACCATTTCATCCATCTTCCATTGTTTCATCCAGTCCAGTCCATCCTGTAGTTATCCTCCCCCGTCTTTTCAAATTCAACTTAAGATCCTGCTTCTCCTCGCATCAAACAATGACACCATCCAAGCCCACCATCTCCTCCATCTCCCCCCGACCCTTCCTGTAGGTTCCCTCCCCTCCCCCTTCCAACCTCATCTCAATCCCTTAATTGACCCTCCCCCCAAACAGTCGTCACAAGGGCCTCGTCGCCCTCGTCACCGCCGCCGCCGTCGCCGCCGTCGCATTCAAGTACCAGGCCGCCGCCCTGAACCACAACGAGCTCGAGCAGCGCACGCGAAAGGCCCCCTGCGGCTACGTTTCTGTTGACCGCAGCGGCGGCGGTGTCTGAATTGGCTAGGTGCTTATCTGCAGAATGGTCTTTGGTTCGAGAGCGAGAAAACACCATGGCAAGCAGCGAGACCAGTTCAAGACGAGCCCATACACACACACACACACACACACACACACACACTGGCATGCATCACGCAAAATACACCACCCACAGGAATAGGATGGAAAGAATATGCCCGGCGGCACTCCCCAGAGACCGAGGCGTCCAGAGCAGATGCAAGTATACATGTACAGACACAAGTTATAAATGGTACAGTTCGGGTCGGCGTTGCTTCCATTTCGCACAATTACACCCCGCCATTAGCCCCAGAGCTTCCTCCTCTCGCTCATCTCGTATCGAAGCCCTCGCGAGTGTTTCCCCTGACTCAAATAGTGTCTAACCCAAGATCCGCAAAGGGAGGGTCCAAATCATGGCGCTGAACGCCCAGCCGGTAAACACATAAAACCGCACAAAACACACGTGTCCACGCATGCCCTTTGACCCCGGCCAACTCCCCTCCCCCGGTTCTTTTATAATGACCCGCCCTTATGCAGAAAATCGTCGTCGTCCGACTCGACTTCATCGTCGGATGAATACGCCACCTGCTTGCCCTTGCCCTTGCCCTTGATATCCCAAGCCGCCTTGGGCTCCTTGAGGCTTCTCCGACTGACCGGTCTGGTGGATGGAGCTGCCCTCTTCGACGTACCTTCGTGTCGGTGACTGCGGAGCCGATCCCGTCCGGCAACTTCGATCAAGGGCGGGCCCATCGCCTCGTCGCCAGACGAGTTGCGTTGCGTAGTGGGCGTTGTCGACGAGTGCTTCAGGTCCCGCATCTCCTGGATCACATCGGCGAAGCTCTCCTCCAGCGTCTTCATTCGGGCTAAGACCAGCCTGCTCATCCTGTCTCGATCTCCGTGATCTCCGTCACCAGCTGCCCGCAGCCGGTTGTCCTTCATCATGGCCAACGCCATCTGAGTCTGGAAGCTCCCCACCATTCCCGCATTGGGATCGTGTCCGAATCCTAGCTGGTCCGACATTGCGCTCAAGTCTAAAGACGACAACCTCCTGGTGTCTCGTGGTCGATTCCGAGGTTCGATGCTGAGAAGAGCCGAACGGCTTACACCGCCGGCTTCTGGTCGCGGAGGCAGCATGTTCCGGGGCTTGGATCCAGCTACATACAGAGATCGCCGCGGTGAGCTTCGTCGTGCAGTCGGGGTCTTCTCTCCGCTTCGACCGCTGGTCCGTGGCCGTTGTCCGGCATGAGGAGGCGACACCGGCGACGCAGCTTGAGCATGTTTCATGTCCTGGGGGTTAAACAGGATCGTGTTTGTCGACAATGTGCGGTTGTGTGCACCTCGTCTCGGTCGCGGCGTCGGAGCAACGTGGGAACTTGAGCTCACCGACGAAGGCAGCTTTCCAAACCCGCTTGCCATGGGAGTCGCAAAGTACCCGTTGTCCTCTTCCTCGGAGATGTGGTCAATGTCTACTCGACTCTGTTCCGCGTTGGTCCCGTTGTCGTCCTCATCTTCATCGTTTGTGACAAGCTCGTCATCACCGTCGGCGTCGGTTTGGTCCTTATACTCGGGTACGTCGGTCGTAGTGTGATGTCTCATGAGATGAGAAGGCCGCCTCGGGTTACCGTTGTTGGATATCAAATCAGCGGGGTCGCTCGCCACTGACCTGGCCTCCGAGACATGTCTGAGACCCGGCGTGCGTTCCCAGCCCACACTGAGCCTCCTCTGCCAGTTAGGCATGGCGCTGCTGTCTAGCGTGGCCCAGTTTCCTGGTGAAGTTCCTTCCTCGTCGTGTTGATCCATCCAGTTGCGGATGGCTGTCTGCGTTTTCCTCCTCTCGTGTCGTCTCTGCGTCCTGAGCGTCATGGGGTCGGGCACCCGCCGGAAAACTTCCTCCAAAGCCCGGTCCTTTTGGAAGCCCGCAACTGATTCCTCACGAACGCGGATATTAGGGCTGAAAATGGCCGTTCTAGATGCAGGATCCACGAAGGAGATGTGCCTGTCCCCGCGGCCCGGGTGTTCCACTAGGTCCGTAGGTTCGTACATTGAGGGAGCAAGCCAGAGCCTCTCATAGAGATAGATGCAAAACAGTATGGGGAAGTGGGTGGCTTTAATGATGGTTCGATTCAGCCAGACGAAACTCTTCAGAGGCATAAAGTACCGTAGAGGCATGAGCAGCCACGCAAAGATGTTGCTGGGGGCTATGTAGGAGAAGAGGGCATCGTTCTTGACCATGGAAATGGTATTAATTGCGAACAAGAATCTATAGTAATAAGCATATTACTCGTGGGACTGTTAGGAAAGACTCACTGATGCTCTTCGTCGGCATTGGATGCAATCTTCATGAACGAGTTTGTGAGAACCGTGATAAGAATCGTGCTAAACCTGTTAGTCGGAATCTTGGCAAAGCCACAGGGGAACTTACACAACCAAGAAATGGCAAATGATGAGGAAAAAGACCAGGAGAGCCCTCCCCAACCAGTTGTACGTCGGCCATCTACACCTCATCAGCATACGTCGATTTTGGTTCAGTCACAGCTGGACAACTCACACATCCCAAGCAGCGGGCGTGAAACCCATGAGAAGCTGGAAAATCTTGTACGCCACTTCAGATGTCTCAAGCGAGTTCTTGGACAAAGTGAAGAAGACGAAGAATCCGCTGCACAGGATACCAATCAGGATGAAAACGGCGGCAAGATCGACAGCCATCAGCCGGAAGGCAATGAGCAGCTGCGAAAAGTATTGGTAATGGTCGAGGATGCTGAAGATGCGCGGGAGAAGCAGGATGGCGTTCGCGGCGAGCACATCGTACGCCATATCGTTCCAGTGGTGAGGGTCTACCAGGAAAACGCCATACGCACGCATGCAGTAGTAGACGATGAGCAACATAAGGATGCCGAGGTCGAAAATATTCCAGAAGCTCATGATGTAGAGAGCGAAGCCTTGCTCGTTGAAGCCGACCAGCTCGTCCAACATGAAGCCGGCGCTCCAGAACCAAAAGACCAATTCAAGCCCCGTGATCTGGACGGAACGCTGGGCGAGAACGGCGAGGAACAAGCCTATCAGCACGGCGAGGGAAAGCGTGGAGAGGAACGATCTATAGCGGGGAACTCGAAGTCGGGATAACTTGAGGAGAGATGCGTGTCGGGGATCGTAGAGCGTCACCGTCCGTCGTCCCGGCGGCACGCCAGCGACGGACTCTTTAGGGGGCAGGTTGCCGAGCAGAGGTGTTCTGTCATCCACCTTTCCAGCTCGGCCGCTGCCCTGGCGGTCACGCATATCACGGTGCAAGCTGTCGGCCGAGGAGTGAAAGGTGATAGCACCGCTCCAAATGGCATCCAGCTGCTGTACAATAACGGGATGGGCGAGGAAGTGTTTGGCCGAGGCTCGAATGGCCACCTCGAGCGTCGAGGTTCGGGAGGCGATCAACTGGACGGCGGAGCCAGGAGGGGTCCTGCGAGGGGCCGTCGAGTTTTGCTGGGCGCCGGGGAGCCCCTGCAAGGGATAGAAGTCGTAGGCCAGAGCGTCGATGAGCTCGCGCGTGTTGTATTCCTTGAGCAGCTTGAGGGCCAGCAGTTCGCACACCTTGGCGCGGGTGCTGCTGGTGCCGGCGTTGCTCGGGTACATGTGGCCTTCCTTTGAGAATTGCAGGCAGTTGGCCATGAGGGCGTACAGGGTCGCGCGGGAGAAGTGCTGCGAGCGGATCTGCTGCTGCATTGGCTTGACCAGGAATTGTGAGACTTGGGGGGATCTCAGCTGATCCCATGATAGGGTCGTCTCAGTGCGGGTGGACACAATGATGCGAATTGCGTGGGTTATGCTGTAGATGGGCAGGGAATCTGTCGGGAAGGTGGTTAGAGGTCAGGCTGAAGCTATCGCGGAGAAGAGCACAAACCCAAATGGCTGGCAGAAAACAGAGGAAGAACGGGCAAACCACTACGGTGATTGTCTTCGTCGCCAATGCCGTCGCCATCACCGTCATCGTCTTCGTCAGCTTCGTCGTCAACATCACGGTCATGGAGGGACCTCGGGACGGGGCCGGCCTCCTCGTTGGAATCGTCAGCATCGTCATCGTCGGCCTCTGTGAAGTCGGCCGTGGCATGTCTCCGCAGGGTGTATTCAGGGCGTTCTCGTTTGGGTGACTGGGAGCCAGTGGTCGATTCGGTGCGGTGGGTGAAGCGGCGGGAGCCAGCCCTGGGTCGCAGCAGCGAGGAGAACATGGCGTCGAGTTCGTTCGTTGTCGTCTCGTCTCGTCTCAGGGGGAGGGCTTGATGTTCTCCTGAGCAAGCGTGCGGCCTCGCAAAGTCTTGTGTGCCTCAGCGCGCCATCAGGGCCAAAAGGTCGGGGTCGAGAAAGGAGCGTGGTCGAGGCGAGCTCTCGAAAGAAAAAGAGACGCAAAAAACAAGACGCGCACAACAAGAGGGACCATTAACGGGACAAACAAGGAAAAAGGGAGAAGGGAAAACGGGAAGAAGGAATGTCGTGGGCGTCGAGGCTTCGAGGCTCGAGTGGGATCCAAGGAACAGAAGGACGAGAGAAGCGGGAGGCCAAGGCACAGCGGCTAGAGACGACGGAGCTCAGGACATCTCTGGCAGTGCTGAGGCGCATTCTACTTTAGGCACAAGTACCAATACCTAACGCTAACGGCATCAGCCAAGAGAAAATTAGGGAGTAGTACTTGTTCTAAAGTAGAATGCGCCTTTGCACTGCCAAAGAAATCCAAGGCCTTCGCTCCCTCCAGCGCTAGAGCGTTAGTGGCCGACACGGTGTAACGCCAGTGGACAGGGATGGGCTCAGTGCTTTCACCGGGTGGTCCACGGGGGCCTACGGGGTCTCCAGGGTCCCTCGCTTGAGAATGAAGCGAGCCCCCCACTCGACGAACTGCCCGCGTCGACTGACGCACCGCTGCACTAAATTGCGAGGCGCGAAGCCGGGCAGCTGCCAGTGTGGGCTGTGGAGAGGGATGGAGGAGACCAGACAGCGACGAAGAGAGAGAGCGAGGCATGACGGAAACGGGAATATCCTTGAAGACGCCCGATGAACAGATGCAAGCGTTGGTGGCGCGTCTGCCGCGGGAGGAGGGGTTTGGAGGGTTGTCTTGTCTCTCACGTAAAACTCCGACGTCGCGCAATGGTTAGACAAACGAGGTCAGAAAGGAGAGCCGACTTTTGCTCTTTTCGTACGGACTACAATATTTCCATTTCCTGCTCATGGCGGCGTTGGTTATGCTGTCATGGCTGTCGCTCATCCCCGAAGAGATGATGGTTCTACCGTAGTGCGAGGTGGAGCCAAACAGCTCATGGAAATTAAAGCGTCATGGCATGAAAATAAACCGGGCAGGCGGGCTGATGGTCTTGAGATTCGTGATCCATTGTCGAATGACTCTTGTTATGCGTCGAGAAAAGAAAAAAAGAGCGGCATGTCAAGAGTGTGTGTGTGCTGGATAAGAGAGGCGACCTTGTTGAGTGGTGGTGGCGCAGACGTGCTCGAGCAGAGGCTGCACCGACAATGCAGAAACACCAGGTCCTCGGCTGGTGGTTGGTGGATGATGGATCATGTTTCCAGGATTGGATTGACCGTGCGCCTCAGGGATAAGACGGGAGCTGAAGTCGAGGAATCCATCATACGAAGTATTTGGTGCGAATATTCGAGGGGATAATTCTCAAGCATCGAGGTCAACAGAGCAATGGCCTCATCCCTCCATCCAGCAAAAGGAAACACCAAAAGTGAACATGGTGCTTTTTCCTCCCTCGCGACGAACCGGTTTGTATCACCAAGAGTCGACGCCATGATAAGTTCATAACCCATCTTCTCCATCCCCCCTCCCCCCTTGTTGCCCCGACCCGCTCCCTCTTGATCCCATGATCAGCAGCAACACCAAAAGATAAGGTCAGGGCTGCATGTACAAGCATCCCCAAACTTCCGTCTCGCCCACTGCCGCCTCGCATTCCTGCTTGCTCTCGAGGGTCCGGATACGCATTTGTATGCATACGATACTTACTGTACATGTATTCGCATCCATTAATATGGAGTTGCAAGTCCTCCTCCGCCGCGACGATGCATCACTCTCCCATCTGCACCCATCTGCTCCATCTGCATCCATCTCCGTCATGGCCCTGGCCACCGCCGCAATGAGCCCCCAAGCAAGCACCTCATCAAGCACGAGCCAGTGGAGGCCGGCATCGAACGGCGCAGAATTGGCGATTGACGATGACGATTGACGATCCATTGCGCACATTTGCAATTGTTATTTCCAGATTTATTCCTCTGCTGAATTTTTCCATGTGCCAGCGCCTTGATCGCACCTGCCTCTGCTAATAATCTAGACACAGTGCCCCGCACGGAGCGAAACACCAAAACCCTCTCGATCCGATGGCCACAGGAAGCGACACCACCAAAATAAACCCATCCATCCATCCATCCATCCATCCATCCCCATCCGCACCCACCCAAACGCACGACACAAGACGCACGCTGCACTGCAACTAGCACTCGCCTTGCACCATGCAACCCCCCCGCCTTTTTTCAAAAGGGCCTCTGTGTCTCGCATTTCGTCCCCCGTCACCGACTTCACCTTTTGGTCCATCTCGCCCATACACACACACCTTTGCGAAAAATGCTTCGTCTCGAAGCCAACGAGCTCTAGTGTCGCGCTGGACGGATCTGCTGAGCTACAGATGACCTGGTCCTGGTTGTGTTGCCTCGCAGATACCGAGAAAAATGCGTCTCCATCTCAGCAATCTGGAGACGTCGTTCCCGTGATGGTGTGTGGTCGAGGTGACTAACGTGTGTCCAAAGTCAACCGCCAATTCGCCGCTTGTCGCGGCATGTCCAGGCGATATTATCTCGCATAATCAAGACACGATATAGCATGAACAGTAACTGAGAGTGCTAGAAAGTATCAGAACCAAGGAAGAAGTTGAAGTTAAGCACGGAGTCGGCTTCCATCACCAACATTCCGGATTACGCAGATATCAAGGACCAAGACACCCATTCAAGCTACCGGGTAAGTAGCTTCGGAATCCAATTTCTACCTCAATTCGTACATGTTACAAACCTAATTATCAGCCCAAGACATCCCATGAAGCCAAATTTGACTTCATGATGATTACTTATCTAAGCTCGGCTTCGCATCCCGAATTCTTGGCTACTCGTCACGTGGTCGAGCAAGCTGGCGACTCCAGCAAAGGCCTTCCCATCGTACTCGGAATCGCATCCCGCTCCTCTGGGATCCTCCCCAAGTCTCCAACCCTCCACTCGCACGACCCTCGACGACTACCGGTGAATTATAGCTATGGACAATGAGAGCAATGCACACTCTCCTCAGTCAGCCAATACCCGTAAGAGGAAGAAGAAAACCCTGAATGCGTGAGTCTTGGGGTTGCAAGACGGATATTCCTGTCCTAATGCTATCCGTAGGTGCATCGGGTGTCGTAATCGAAAGACCAGATGTTCAGGTCGAAGCCCTTGCGAACGGTGCATCGCTAGAAAAGAGTCTTGCATCTTTGAGGAGAGGGAGAGAAAGGCTCTGGTACCAGTCGAGTGAGCATGCAAGGCATCCCGGTTGTTTCTGGCTATGCTGACGTTACTGAAGCTACATCGAGACACTGCTTGGCCGCATCAAGTCTCTAGAGTCTCAATTACAAGAGGTCAGCGGCTCAAATAATGTCATTCCTGAAGCCATTCCTGGCCCTAGCCATGAGCTGGATGGAGGGGTGATGGGAATCTCTCCCGAGGCCGGGTCGCATCACTCACAAGAATTTGTAACTCTTCTCTCCGCTACGCTGCCAGGATCCATTTCTAACCTGAGCAAGCGCCATGAATCAGAGGACTTGACAAACACCTTGGTGGCTTCTGAACCGCAGATCCAAGTGAAACGCTACGGGCAGCCGAGTAAGCTTCACTATACAGTTATAGATCTATTCCGCGTCGCTGACCCCCCGACGCAGCCTATCTCGGCCACAGCTCGACACTCTCCTTCAGCCGCAACGTGCGCAACCTCCTCCAGCGGTCCACCTCTGTTGCAGACCCAGGCAGCGCCTCGGTCCAGCGCGAGGACGTGTCGTACACGACCATGCTGCCGCCCATCGGGCTGGACCTGGCGAGTATCCCCCTGCCGCGCCTGCAGTACGCCGAGTACCTGACCAGCACCGTCGTGATGTACCTGGGGTCTTTGTACTGCCTGTTCGAGCAGGACGCCTTTCTACAGCGTCTGAGGGCTTTTTACGATGCGCGGTCGAGGGGGGTGTCGGTGGATGCGAGTCTCTGGCACGTTCAGATGCTCCTGGTGCTCGCGTTTGGAAAGTCAATTCTTTCGAGGGAGCACTCGGAGATGGGCCCTTCGGGGATGGCCTACTTTATGCGGGCGATGGAGGCATTCCCCGATGTTCGTCGACTATGCGAGAATCCGCTACTGTCTATTGAGATCTTGTGCCTTGCCTCGCTGTTCACGCACGCGACCGACATGCTACAGGAGTCGTACATATTTGTAAGCTTCGAGTTTCCCGGGACTAGCCTACCTGATCTGATCCTCATTTAGATAGGCCAAGCCCTACGAATATCGGTAACGCAAGGGCTGAATCAAGCATTCCCCGAAGCCCTCAGGCCGCCAAACGTCGAGTACATGAGAAGACTATGGTGGTCCGTCTATTGCATCGACCGAAAGAGCGCGGCCTTGCTGGGTAGCCCATCCGTCATTAGAGACGAAGACATATCAATCCCTCTTCCCGTCACTAGAGAAGGCGACGAGTCCCAGAACTCGTTTGCGATCCATGCCGCGCTCTCGTCCCATCTCGGCAAGATCCTCGATGGTATGTGAGAATTAGAGCGCGAGAGGACAACGACTGACCCATAGCCTAGTCATCTACGGGATGCGAAGCCAGCGACAAGGCATGTTCGTGACGGAAGTGCAGGCGATCCTGTCGCGGCTTGCCGAGACGTCTGCGGTCCTGAACGAACACCTCAGACTGGATCTGAATCGTTCAAATCACCCGGCGCCTCGGGAAGCGGCCACTCTGCATCTTCTCCTCCACCAGGTCAGTCTCAACTCCAGTGTTCCCCAAAACCATTAATCCTCTAATCATCCCTCTCGCAGTGCGTCATCCTGACGGTGAGGCCGGTGTTGTTCTCGCTCCTCAAGCCAGTCCTCAGCCCGGAGAGCAGCGCCAAGCTGTCGGCATCCCCATTTGAGTCCCTGCTCAAGATGTGCATCGAGTCATCCGTTCGGATCCTCCAGATTATGTTCGTGCTGAAACAGCAAACTATGTGTGGTGAGTAATGGGCTAACGCCTCGATGCCAAAAACGTCTCGACGGAAAGGTCAAGTAACGAAGGGCCAGATATTTTCCTGCCGTACGACATCGACGCGCTCTTCTCGGCAGCTTTTGCGCTCATCCTAATCGACATCATTCGGCCCGCCAAAGAGCTGCTCTGGGACCTACCCCGCGTCGTCAGCCTGCTGGACGAGTTCGTCGCGCGGCACGTAGCCCCAGCCAAGACGTACCGACTCGATCTTTTGCAGCTCGTCGACCTCCACGAGAAGGTACGCGGCGCCGGCGACGCTGCCGAGGATATCGAGCCGGCGGCCTCTGTTGCGGCACCCGCTCGCGAAGCGGCTGCACTGCACACTCTCCCGGCGGGCATATCGCCAGATCCCATCTGGTCGCGGGTTCGGGACGGAGAGGATGGCCTGGGGCCGATGCACCCGGATACCATCATGTCGGTGGTTCACGATTTGGATGTCGAGGGTGTGGACTTGTTTGACGCGACCATGTCTGATGGAGCGTGGATGTGGAATCTGGGCGAATTGTAGATGGGATATTCGGGCGACCTGTCTCGCATTTTCGTTCATACGCTGCGACTACCTATCTGGTCCTTCCTTCCTCAAATCCAGTTTGCTTCGCCCTCGTTACGGCCCCCTACCTCGTATTTCTCCAAAAACCTCACAACGTCCGTACGTCCACACTTTCGCGCAAGTTGGATCGGCGTCCGGTCGTACATATCTTCCAGGTCAGTCTTCGCCCCGGCCTCAACCAAAACGTGCACCATATCCAACATATCAGGTCACACCTCAACTGCCATATGCAATGCTGTACGTCCTTCGTCGTCTTTTTCATCCTTACTAACACCCCAGTCAAGAAGCTTCTTCACGAGATCTCCAGTTCCCCGGCGCGCAGCTATATGCAACCCTGCCCTATGTGTCGACACATCATGATCGTGGAAGAGGGACTGATCCTCCTCGAGGAGAAAATCGACCATCGCACTGTCACCCATGCGTACAGCCATGAGAAAAGACGAATCCCTGCCAGGCACCTTGATTTTCGCTCCATTCGCAATTAATCGTTTTGCTACGTCAATGGACCGGTTCTTCACCGCTATCGGCAGCATCTTGTCCAGTTGATCAGTCGACACGCCATGCTCGAGAAGTGCGTCGACAACGTTAGCATCTCCTCCCTCAGTTGCATAGTGAAGCGGTGTGCGCCCTTGGGAGCACCGAATATTGCAATCTGCATATACCACGAGCTGCTTGACCGCTCCGAGTGTCCCTTCTGAGCTGCTATGTGAATGGGAGTCTTGCCATTGAGGTCTTGGAAGTCTGCAATAGCCCCGTTGGCCATCAGAAAACCAAGTATGAAGACGTTGTTCTCGCTTGCAGCACAGTACATGGGCGAGACCCCGTCAATGTCCTTGGCGTCCACACAGGCCATGCGATCCAACAGTGCCCGTGAGATCTCGCGGTGGTCATGCAGAGAGGCATAATGGAGGGGTGTCCATGCTCGAAGGTTGGAGATATTTGGGCTTGCCCCCGCCTCGAAGAAGCTCTCCACGTCATGTATCCGGCCAGATAAGACGGCGTAGTGAAGTGGTGCCCAGCCCAACACGTCTCGTGAATCCATTTCCGGATGGACTGGTGATTCGGCAAAATCGCTAAAAGGGAAGGAGGGCTTGTCGATGTGAGTGTCGAAGATGTCGTCCCAGCACCGGTCGAAAGAAGTAGGCGATTCGGTGTAGTCAATCTGGGCGATGTTGCTCTCGCCATCGTCACTCTGGCCCCCGTTGCTCTCGTGGTCGTCGCCATCACCATGGTTGGGAGTATCAGTCGAACCGTGTCGATAACATGTCCTTGCCATGGCCCAGCGGTGGGATAAACTGAGTTCTAAAGCCTGCGGGCTGTAAACGCTCTGTTTGTCATGGCCATCCCGTGCATCATCGAGGCCAGCAATCTGAGAGGATGATGGATGAATCCGATCTCGCCCCTGATGAGCAACCAGGGCTCTGAGATCGGAGAGCACACACCAGTCCACTCTCGCAAGGGCCTGGTCCACATATAGGCGAGCGGAATTGATCTGTGTAGAGGAGTCCGCCACGGCGAGGGTTCGACGAAACTCCAAAAGCATCGCCACCGCCCGAATGTACATGGAGATATGAAGGTGTCTGTCCGGAATGCACCTGGCCAACCGCAACAGCGAGAGGTAGGCTTCCCCGGCTTCTTCCCAATTGTTCAGCCGCATCTGCTCCATTGCCCTGTTGTGCGCCAGCTCGGACACGATCAAGTCGTGACGGGGCAGTTTGTCCATGGCGCTGAGAGGAGGCAAGACGCTCAGAAATGCACTGTGTTTGCTCTCGAACCCTGTATCCTCGATCTTGAGTACCAATCTTGACAGAGCTTGCTCTCGAGGCGAACTAAGTCGCCAGGTTTCCAACCGGTGCCGTCGGGTCGTTGGATTTCGGGAGGCGTGTTCAGGCGGCCGTCAAACTGTGATATTGCAGCCCACATGAAGGCACTGAACAAGTCCTTGGCAAACAACCTCCCCAGACTTTCATGGCCTTCTGTTGCCAAAAGATACTCAGGACTGCTTGGCCCCTTTTGGGTTGTCTTCTGTCCCCATGACAACCTCGTCCTTGTTGGTTTCTGTCCCTCCAGTGCAAGTTCTCCCCCCCTCATGCCCTTTCTGGGCATGTCCTTCATCACCTAGACTCATCTCGAAATCTCCCCCCTTGTTAAGACTTGCTTCGGAATCTCTCTCGTTGCTGAAGCTCTTTTCATGTTCCCAGTCTCCCTGCATGTGGCCGAATAGACCCATACGTTCTGCTCTTGCAGAGCTCTCGTCACTTCGACGACCCTAAGGAACTTTGGCGGCTGCCAGGGCCTCCAACCGGCCCAAGTCGAGGGGAGAAGACTTCCGATAGGTGAAATCTGAGCCACCACCAGCTGCACGACCCACGCCCTCCTGGGCCTCGGGCTCCTGCGTTGGTCGACGACCTACACTCTCCCTTTGTGGACTTTCAGCGGCGCTGACATCCCGAACCTTCGTTTGCTGCAGCGTTGCCCTGCCTCTTAATCCTCAGATCTGCAGGTGCATCATCCGGCATCCACCAGCGCAGGCCTCGAAGTAATTGTTCCGTGTCGTCGGCCTTGTAAAGCAACCTTAACGATGGTGACAGGCTTTCCTTTTCCCGGAGCCAAGCGTCGCAGCCCGGATCCAACCAGCCTGACTCGGGCTCGGCCTTGTTTGCTTGGCGAGCGAGATGGCCGTCTCCTTCGACCGAACACACCCAGAGAGTCAAGGCTGCTTTGACCTGGTCGGCGTAACCCTTCCATGCCCCCTTGCCCCAGCGCAGTTTGAGGTGTGCCGATGAGTCTCCCTGGTTCGCCCCGTTCTTGACCTTGAGGTGCCAGATGAACTCTTGTCCGTGCTTGGGGGACGGAAAGAGCGCGTCCATGGTGACCTCAATGGCTCGCGTCAGACGAACAGCTTCTATCGAGACGGGCCCACGCCACCGAGCGAGGATTCCCAGGGAGCTTCTCAGCAGCATTCTCCCGTGCGGACTGTATTTGTTGGGGACCAACAGAAACGGCGTTTCGCTGCCCGTTGCCGCTCGCGCCCACGGTTGAAAGTGTCCGTCTTGATAACCCGCGCGGTCTCACCTATTGCAACCTTCCACCACCGTGTCTTTTTGTTGGACGAGCTTTGAAGTGTCGCTACGTGACTCTCGTGATCCTGGCTACTCATGGTCCCTAGCGACATGGCGAACGAGTCCAGCTCGTACCCCGAAAGAAGTGCTTCGCTATTGATGGGATTGGTGAATCCACGGCGAACAAATGCCCGGAGGACAGCCATGATCAGGATTGCGAGCGGCCTCAAGGCTCGCCGGTCGGCGCTTTCGTGGCGGTACAGCGTGATGTTTGGTGCGACAATAGTCCGGTTTTGCAAGACAATGATGAGTTCCTTGCCGTCTTCTTGTGTGTCTGGCTATTTTGCGTCGGCTTCTGGATCGGACGACGTAGGATTTAAACGGGAATCGGCCTTGCGGAGACAGCGAATGAGTGAGAGTATGGCGTTCCACCGTGCCTTTGGTCCGTTGGATGACGCTGTTAGTATCCCGGGGGCGATGAAATCATCAGAATGGTTGGTGAGGAAACGCACCCATGATCTCGACAATTCCTTCTGCAATTGCCAATGCCAGAGTCATAATCTTGACCGGCGAATCCGCCCTCACCTTCTCCGGGAACAAGCAGATGAACTCGGTTACCGAGCCTTTGCCCTGACACCTGACCACGTCGTTACCATTCCACAGCTCACACGCTTCATGCGAAGTCGACGGCATGAGCTCCATCTCGACAGCCGAAAGGTTCTCTCTCGACCGCCCGATAATGGCTCGAAGCCAGTTCGGGCTGCCGACGTGGATCGCGCTGACAACGGTGGTTATGATGCCCAGAGGAGCCATGGAGAGGATGATGCAGTCGGTCCAGCCCATAGATTGGCCGAGGAACTGCATTGTTACGCGCTCGCCGAAGAGGGCTTGGAGGCTGGGCGAATATTGTCA
Organism: Thelonectria discophora; assembly: GCA_911649645.1. Lineage (NCBI taxonomy): Eukaryota > Fungi > Ascomycota > Sordariomycetes > Hypocreales > Nectriaceae > Thelonectria > Thelonectria discophora. Next base: position 2,677,680 of record CAJVRK010000008.1, on the reverse strand, counting down.
GCAGGGGGTTATTTTCTGGATGATTTTGATGAGCTTACGGAGCAAGGTCGGAAAGAGATTGTTGGAGAAGTCGTCTCCAGAGTCGGCGAGGACGTGCCTTGCAAAACCCAGGAGTCGAATGGGCGTCATGTGTGGACACCAAGACATCATGGCGTGTTGTGTCAAAGGCTATGATATTAGATTTTCAAAGGGACGACAAAATAGGATCCAATTAAAACGCGATTTAAAGTCAGCAGGGGACACAATGTCTTTATGACCTGCTACCGCAAGGCAGAATAGACTGCCTGTGCAGTCGGATATCTAACGGGGCTCCCTGCAAGGCCTGCAGTATGTAGGGGTGGCGTAGGAACGTTGGTTGGTAATGAAGTGAATAATGGGCAAAGTGGAAAACTACTTACTTAACTATCATGTCAAAAAACTGAGCGTGCTGTTTTACATGGCCTAATCGGTTAACCCAGCCACAACAGCTACCTAGGTGCTTTAAGCAATAATGTTTAGTCCCTCTAGAAAGGTCTTAAAGAAGTCTTTCCTTTTGACAGCCAGCCTATTGCAGCCCGGACTCTGCTGCCAATAAGTTACTCCAGTCGTCCAGATGACAAAACTGATATGTGCTGGAAGACCGGACATTCTGGGCGGCATCTGGCACACACTAAACAAATGTAATTGAATTTAATGATTTGAGCTGGCCTAAAGACCTAAGAGTACGTCCTGAAAGATTAATTCTTAACACTGTCGGGCTGCGCCTAGAGCATCTAATAGAATGGATAATGGCAATCAAGAATCAGCGTACATCTTAGGACGTAGGACAGAAACCCCTTGAGTAAGAGTTCCCTGAACCAGAATTATAAAGACTTTGGCAAACGCTCTAAAACCGTTGTTGTCATCACGCCCGACAATGTACCCTTTCCGAGAGTCTGTTGAGACTGCCCGATCATAAGGGACTGTTGGGCCCAGGCAGGGGAAACAAGAAGATGTCCCTAACAGGAGCGCATGTCTAATGGTGTATTAGGGACCATGGAAGTTTGAATAGAACTGCGATTATCTTGAGCCATACGCCTAGGTCAAATGAGAGCCTGTACTGGGGATAGCCCTGAGGTCGAGGTGACCTCGACGCAGAAAGAGTCTAGAATCAAGCGACTGTGCAAGTCCGTTTCTGACGGAATTATTTCTAAAGCACTGAAAGACAATGTCCTCAAGAACCGGGTCATACGGGATGTCTGGATGAAGAACTCACGAATGGTTTCATGAGCGGACGCTGAGTCTAAGCTTCAACTGATGAGCCCGCGCAGCAAATGAACCGGCAGAACGAGGAGCTCGCAACAGAGGATAAAATCCGTATCACAAGTTGTATCAATTTTATTCATAACTTTTGGGACTATAGGACGAAGCAAGGAATGCATTCAAGCCGTCAAGGAAGGACGATGATAATTATGCCACGTTGCGATTCCATTGGATTAAACATTCAAAATCAACTCTAAACGAAAGAGGACCCGGATAGGATGTACTTATGGGAGCTGTACTTTTTGGAAATCCTGACCGTCGTTGGGATACTGCTCTCCATGCGCACGAGGGAGTTCCGAGTAGCACACTGGCTAGAACTGGGCTTCTGCGTTCGTGGGGGGTTACCCCAGTGCCTGAGCTTCTGAAGAATAGCAGTGACCTTGAGATGGAGTTAAATTTGCAATACGAGCTTCCCGGGCGGCTCACTTAAATTGATCTTCTTCCGCGTGCGAAACATCATCGACTTTAACCGCACTGCACCCCGAGTAGATAGATATGGGTGCTTCTTTATCCAGAATGTTTTTCTTAATGGATTAGTCGGATCATCGCTTGGATCTATGTCTGAGTAGCTGAGAAACCCCTGAACTTGCTTTCTGAACCTACATCTAATAAGCCCAGACAACCTCAGTATGAGGCTAACCCAGGAGAGATGAGTCAAAGTGAGAAGTACAATCAGATCCTAATACGAAAGTAATTATAATCCATCATGTCCCAGCTATGATTCTTAGAATACCACGGGAGGGACAGATAAAGAACATAAAGTCATCCTCATCCGGTCTAGTAGACAGGTGACTGTCTATAGAAAGCCGATTGCTAATGGATTAGTGACCACCACCGCCCTGAAGATTACTTCCGCAAGTCCCTTTCCAGAAAGACCCTAAGAGCCCAAGACTGGCCACTGCGTATTTTATTCCGTAGAAACAGTTAGGCGCATTCTAATACACAATAGTCAACATGGGCCTCCCAATTTCCAAGTCTTCCCGGACCTGTCTCAAAATGAGGCATCGTCTTTCGCGAACTCAACCTCCGTGCTTCCCCTCTCACCGGGTCTGGGACTGGCACGTGACCTGGCGTCGTCTGTCCTGCTGAAGCAAATTGGGCCTGGGGTAGACGGGGAAAGTCCCCTCCTGGTCTTGACTCGCCTCTCTACAGGTTTCTCTACTTGGTTGCATTATATCCAGCTTCTTGTGTCATTCGGTCTGGATCTGATATGCTGCGTTACTAGGGGAGCGTCTAAGCATTACCTCGATAATTCCCTTTGGCCGAGAATCTCATCTCTCCTCTGAATAGTGCTAAAAGCTAAACCGTCTAAGGTATGTAGATGGACACTGAGTTATTGAATGTGTGATTCCTACAAAGCTAAAAGTACTGGCGTGCAAAGTTCTCGGGCCTAGTAATTTACACCATGCTCGCAATAACTCCGTAGAAGCGCAACAATGATGCAACTTTCTGTCCAGATTTGCTCTTGATTCTGAGTTTCTTTTTTTTACTCAAGTTTTACCAAAATAGGAGGCTATCCCCGGACGGCGTTCCCGTCCAGCAAATTAGATGTATTTTTCGCCTTCTCATCCCACAATGTAAAAAGCCGACGGGTTTGGAGATCCCCGCAGAGCACTTCCCGGACAATTGCTTCGCCCGAGCCCAATAGGGAATTTGCTCGCTCTGTTCGGCCTTCGTGTCGTGCTTATTCTCTGCGCAGGAGCTAGCTGAAGCCACAATTCGGAGCTCGCAGCCGGTGTCGACTAATCAGATGCTGAATAGAGGTGACTGAACTACTGCGAGCCATCCACTCGCGTACGTGTTGATGATGAAGAAAGCTTGAATTGTGCCTTTATAAGGATTGACAAATCCCGACTTCATTTGGATTGTAATTCAGCAGCTTCAAGATACAATCACACTGAGGAAACAGCTATTCAGCCCGACAAGTCCAGTTTCTTCTCTCTCATATCCTCCTACTCCATATTCTCGTTGTTTCTATATCATCACGGTAGCAACTTCGAGTCGAACCTATCCTGACCATACACAACACACCAACACATACCACAATCCCATCTTCTCACATTCTCACAATGTCTACCGGCTTCTACGTCCCCATCTCCCTCTCCCACACGGCCCTCCTCCTCTCGGATGTCCAAACCCAAATCCTCGGCCGCTTCTCCCCCGAGCAGCAAGCCGCCTACCTCGACCGCGTCCAGCAGCTCTTGACCTTCTTCCGCTTCGAGATCAAGACTCGCCGTGCATCCGAGAAACCGTCCGCCTTGACCAGCCTCTACGACGACGTGCCCCTCATCATCCACCACACTCTGCCCTTCAACCTAAACTCCAACGCCTTCGTGTCGCCGTACAACAAGCTGGCCAAGTGGGTTGCCAAGCTGGAGGCCGGCGGCGCCTTCAAGAATGCGCCCTCGGACCCGCACCATCCTCACTTTGCCATCCCCGAGGTCCTCGCGCCCGAGAGCGGCTGGGGAGGTAAGGATGAGATTGTCCTGGGAAAGCTGCAGCCCAACTGCTTCGGCTCGTCTGACTTGATCGCCTACCTGCGAGCCAGGGGCATCAAGCATGTCGTCTTGGTCGGGCTGACCACTATGGGGAGTATTTTGGGATCTGCTCGGGCCGGTGCCGACCTCGATTATCACGTCGTCTGTGTCGAGGACGCCATTATCGATGACGAGCCTGAAGTTCATGATTTTCTCATGAAGCGAGTCTTGCCCAAGTTTGTGGATGTTGTCAAGTCAGAGGAGGTGTTTGCTCTAGGTGAGCCCCGATAGGAATACTATAACGGAGGCGGATACAAGTCAGGAAACGTGCTTCGTGGTAGTCTCAATAGCTAGGTATTCGATTAGCTGTAGTTTCGAGGCTGGAAGCATAAAATGGAATTCTATTCCCCATCCTACAGACCGAACCTGGTTCCTGAGGCGTTTCGTTTGCACCCTTCTTGGTATTAACTGCGAACTTGCGCAAAAAAAAAGCTTGCATAGAAACTTGATGAAAAAGATTGTACCTAACCTCTAATAAATACGTTTTGCGGTGCATATTTGGCACCTACTCACGTTTATAGTCCCCCCCCTGAGTCATTCCACGGCTATCATAACCCATTCATCAAACTTTCATGTTCAGACTTTTACTTCCAGACCTCTCTACGATTTCTCATATCATCGATATCTTAACGAATTCCTCTCTTGGGGTGTCTGAACTATTCTAGAGTTAATCTTCACGAAGAGTCATTACCTGGACTACGGGCAAGATAGTCGTTGAGACCAGTGGCAGAACTGGAGGGTAAAATGTCTCCCAGCCATCCCCCCATGCTTTTATCAACAAACCTTCGTCGCATGTCAGACTAAACCCCACGGCTGCCTTTGTTGGAGTTCAGTAACAGACTGGGGACTATGGAAGACGGCGTTTGCGGCGAAGAAGTCTAGTTGTTAGACATTGTTCCCAAATAATCGACTGCTTAAAGTTTGTGGAATCTATTTGAACGCCATTATTGACTGATACTCGGGTGCCGCTCCTAGTTGACCGACATCTCAGTTTTCGAAGGCTGGCGAGTGGGTTTCTGTGTACGTTCTTTGAGTGAAACCGAAAGGTATACTCAATGTTAAAGGCGGAAGTGAAGAAACTCTCGAGAGATAAAAGAAAATCTTAGACTTGTTAGTGCATGTCATAACTCACGGCGAATGTAGCCTTTGCTAAGCATGATGGATTTCGAGTTGCCATCCTTAAGCCGTGGAAGTGTGGGATGTCTCGGTCGAATTCTCTTTGGAGGACCAAATATCCAAGGAACATGGTACAGAGACGTACCTAAAATTGACCATTTTGCGCAAGGAGGAGGGGTAGCAGTGCAATACAGGGTGAGTCTTAAGACATGTTTCCCTACGTTCCGTGCTTGAGAGAATATTCCTGGCGTCTTGAACGCTGATTCTCGAAACAGAGCCCATTGCAATATTATCGCAAAGAGGCAGAGGGCAGACATATTAAGCACATAGATAGTTTACTGCTGTGGCGTACTATCATTTGGCATGGCACGGTGTAGCTCTAGGTTAGGTCGTTTTGATTGAGAGCGAGTTGTCTTCGAGGAAACCAACAAATCCCAAAGCTAAGCTCCTTCAATGTCTATCTAGAAACGGGAGACACTCTCCAAAACCTTCAGGCACAAGGGGAAATAGCATGAGATGATAGCTCAACGGCGTCCAGCTGTTGTCACTTTGACGAAAAACTTCGTAGCTGAATCCCCACGGAGTCACGAGGTTCAGCAACTATACCAGTTGAAGATGCCATGCGGGGGATTCGGGGAAGAAGCTAACGAGAAGTGACATTTATGCAACTACCCACCATCCCCTCTTCGTCGATTGCCAATTCCTCTTCAGGTCGCTTGCATTCTCCCATTCGACACCCCTCCTCCCTCTCGGCGCAGGCCGCAGACAACCACCACGACACGAAGCCTTCCAGAAAGGGACGTGCAACCCCTTTTATAGTCGTCACATTACCATGTTGGAGGTTTCATGACAAATGGCTCCGAGCAAACGCCACAAGTTCTGGGGGAAAAGTCACCGCCGGATAGACGCGGGCTTTGTCGTGGCCGTCTCTTCCGAGACATTGGTTCTGGCGAGACTTCCCTTTGCAATTGCCCGGAAGACTTGAGAAAGTTCAATGTCCCGTGAATAGCCGATTTTTTTGTAAATCTCACGATCTATCGACTTGTTCTTCAATGCATCGCTGGTTTCCTTGGTGATCGATCTTGTGATCGGAGGTTGTGTACCCCGCTCCGTACACCAAGCGAGGGGACATTCAGAGCGCCCAAGGCATGTCAAACGAACGCGACCTAGAGCAGGCTAAAATTGTACCGTCAGTCGAGTGAGAAACGAAAGCCGATTGCCGACAAAAAAGAAAAACTAGGCGGACAGGCTTCACGGCTTCGGGAACTCGCCGTTGCTCGCAAGTCGCCACTATCAGCGGCGATTACAACTTGACGAAAATAAGGCGTCGACGCCCGCATCACGGATGCTGGACCGATGTTCCATGTCGGAACCCCCATTCCTTCCCCGCAATCCTGTGACGAGGAAAAGGCGCGCCTGGTTGTCCCGTGACCCGAAGGAAAACCGGTAGTCGGGAGAAGCGGGGAATGGAGGCTTATCGATGCGGCGTCGTGTCTTTTGGAGCGACAAGAATAAGGCGTGAGTTCCACCGGTAGATCATGCACCAGTCGAGGTCGCTGCCAATCAGGGAGAGTCTTGACGAATCTTGCTCTTTGTAGGAGGTCAAGCCGGAGGCGGGGCGGTTCGTTGTTGTCTCCCGTTATCGGCCTTTCATACTGCGGGGAAGGAGCTAGAAACGAAAGCAGAATAGGAGTATATCTTAGTATAATAAAGGAAAAATAAATAATTATCATACGCTATTTCAATATTAAGAATATTTTTATCAATTTGTAACTAGTTATCTTTTTTTTATTTATCTAGTTATTTCTTTTATAATTTAGCTATTCAGAAAATTTGTCAAAAAAAAAAAAAAAAAAAAAAAACTGATTTAAATAGTTTTATTTTAGTTCTTACTTATACTGACATCTACGCCTCTCTTTTTACCTTCCCTTAGGAGAGAAATGATCGAACTGTAAACGCCCACGTGATCGGACGCTACGGGTGGGCGTCCGAAACGATGAGGAGGTTCGAGACGCGGGGTGACTTATGAACCGCAATAGTCAGATAAGGAACCATCTCGTCGGGAATATAAGCTCTCCTGTGATTCGGCGGAATTTCCAGAAGTCAACACTGCCTTGAGCATCACGAACTACCACTCTTCAACCCCCAGTAGCTCAGTCTACCACCTACGAGACTCAAGCCCTCCCCATTTTGCTCCCCTCCGCCAGTCCCATTTGAGAACAAATCAATTTCTTGACTGCGGGAATCTCACTTCACTTCCTCTCAAGTCAGTTTTCAAGATGGCTTCGAACAAGTCCTCATACCTCATTGTCGGAGCCGGCGTGTTTGGCGTGTCAACGGCGTACCATCTGATCCAGAAGTACCCCGACGCATCCATCACCATTGTCGACCGGGACGCCTACGATGCGGAGTCTCGTGTAGCCGCTTCTTGGGACTGGAACAAGGTCGTCCGGGCCGACTACGACGACGTCGTCTACTGCCAACTGGCCCTAGAGGCGCAGGACGTATTCAAGTCGGATCCCTTGTGGCAGCCCTACTTCCACGAGACGGGCGTCTACTGGATGTGCCGCAGCGACTACGCCCAAGACGTTATCAACAACTACAAGAAACTCGGCCGAAAGGCTGAGATTTCGGCCGTGTCTGTCGAGGAGGCCCGCAAGCTGTACGACGGGCTCTTCGCTGACGCCGATTACACGGACGTCAAGGAGGTCCTCATCAACAAGACCAGCGGCTGGGCTGCGGCTGGAGACTCCCTGCGGGCCATCACTCGCAAGGCCCTGGAACTTGGCGTCAAGTATGTTGTGGCCGATGTCGCTACGCTGCAGTTTGATGGAAAGGGAACCTGCCGTGGCGTCAAGACGACCAAGGGAGACGTCCTGACAGCCTCGCACGTGGTTCTCTGCTCGGGAGCCTACACTGCCAAGCTTTTGGAGCAGAGTGCCTCAAGCAGCGGTATTAGCGACCTTCGAGCTGGAGAGAGGATTGTTGCCGGCGGCATTACGACGGGCATGGCCACGCTGGACCCCAAGACGTACGAGAAGTACGCTTCCATGCCGGTTGGGTTCCAGGGGTACACCGCCGAGACAGGTAATTCTCCGCCTTCATTTCACGTGGCGACAGATTGACTAACCTTGCAACGCAGGCCCATTCATCGGTAGTCTCCCGCCGACCAAAGACCGAGAGCTCAAGTGGTGGGGACCGACCATCTTCAAGAACACCCAAGAGGTGTCTCCCGGTCGGTTCATCTCGTTGCCGCCCTCTGCATCCGACTACTCGCAGTGGGAAGTCTCGGGGCCGCTCAAGGCGGACGTCGAATACGCAAAGGAGGTCTTTTACGCCAAGAAGGGATCTCACTGGAGCATGGACAAGTACCGCATCTGCTGGTGAGTCGAGACGGGAGTGACAATGACTAAGGATCACCAACTAACACCTGCAGGGACGCCTTCACGACGTCGGGAGACTTCATCATCTCCCCACACGCGGCGGCGAAGGGATTGTACCTCGCCACATGTGGTTCGTTCCACGGCTACAAGTTCTTCCCCATCATCGGCAAATACGTGATTCAGATGCTGGAGGGATCCTTGACCCCTGAACTGTCGGAGAAGTGGGCGTGGAACCGGGATCGACCTGACCCAGCGTTGAATCCCGAGTACCCCAGAGCAGAGCTGAGTGATTTGTTAGACATTGGAGGAGCCAAGTTGTAGGGTTATTGTGTCTTGGGGTCAGTGATTTAGTAAAAATAATCCAGGATAATTCAGTTAAGGACAATAAATATTTCTTGCACTTTAGAATGAAATAAGGAATCGTATTTCTATTTTTATTTCTATAGGTGAAATATTCCTGATTAAGAAACTAGTTGATGTATTTTAGGGGTTGCTAATCCTGGGTATTCCTTGTACCTTCCAATTTTCTTCCTCAGCTCGGGCGCTCATCCCACTTGTAAAATTCCCTATCTCTTATCACAGTCGATCCAAGCTACAGGATTTATCTTCTCACCGTCTCAGCTTATCTTTATAGCGTCATCCGTCGCTCCAGAGGCTCCATCGAGAGAAGGAGAAACATATCCAAAGAGTCACAGCGAGAGGGCCTCGTGGATGCATTTCTTTGGCCGTGCGTCGTATGCACCTCTCCTGCGCCGTATGCACTTTTCTGCGCCGGTTGCTGCATCGTTTCCCAAGTCGTTCTGGCATCAATCGACCTCCACTGGCTCTTCCATTTCCGGGACGCTATCGTAGGCGAGATGTAATCGTCTGCAGCTGACTGGATGCGTCCAACGGCGCGACCGATGGGTCCGGGGAACTGCCGCCCTTCACCGCCCAGCCCCGCCTGATATCGCCTCGTCATGGGTGTTGATAGCAAGAAATGCTCGCCAGGAATTCATGCAGAGTGCTTGGCCTGGCAGATGCTGGCTCTGCCGCTGGGCGTCAGGTTATGCCTCTTTGGTTCATGCCTCCCCATTCTGCCGCTCCTGACCGCTCACCTCCGACGCGGGTCCACGTGGTTTGGCCTCCCCCTCCCACCACTGACCAGAGCGAGAACGGCTTTTGCAGGGAGGGGGTGAGTATTTAGTGGAGGCTGTCCCTTCTCGATTCTCAAAGGCCGACTTGGTGACTCGTCCTCTGTTCGGTCGGGAACACCATGACGCCGCCCGAGGACACAAGCACTACCAATACCAGTGCGCGAGGGAGACGACGGTCGCACCATGCCTGTCTCACTTGTCGGTTTGTGCCCTTTTGTCTGTTATCGGAATGCAAGGGAGCTTATCACCACGCAGGAGAAAGAAGACGCGATGCCCAGGCGAGAAGCCGGCGTGCTCGAGCTGCCTCCGTCTCAAGCAACCTTGTTCCTATCCGCCCGCCGTGAGACCTGCGCAAAGCGGCCCATCAGTACGTTGGACGCCTCGATTGTTTGGTCACGCATTGACGCCCAGCAGGAAGAGAGGCTGGCACATTTGGAAGAGAAACTGGATCTCCTCTTAAGCGGGAGCTTGTACATACTACGACTCCGAGACACATCCTAGACGTTCTGACCGGGCTCTTAGGACGAACCGCACCACACGTCAAGAGCAGCCTTTCGAGGATATCACCGAACCTTCGGAAAAGTCTTACTCGGCAACTCCTCCAGCCCCCGAAGGGAAGCCGAGCGTGGCGAGCAACCCCGGCAGCCATGCGTCGGCCGTCATCTTTGAGGAAAACTCACACCTGCGGCCCAGCGCCTCCGACATTGCCATCAGCATCAATTTCTACTTCAAGTACATCCACCGACAGCCCATTTGGTGTTTTGAGCGCGAAGACGTCAGCGACTGCGCCTTCCTGCCCGAAGAACTCGCGTTTGCCGTCCTGGCCTTGACTGCGCGCTTCACCGAGAAGAGGGAGCAGGCGGCGCTTCACGGAGAGAACGCAAAGAGCTTGATCATGCTCCGCATCGCCAACGGGACCGTGGACCTGACCACCATTGAAAGCTTGTGTCTGCTTTCATACTCGTCTTTTATTGGTATGTGTCTTGGCCGGGCCAATTCCCTCGCTAACCCCATGCAGACGGAAATGTCCATCTTGGCCAATTTCATCTCGGCCTTGCTTTTCAGCTCTGCCGATCCGCCATGCTGGACGTCGAGTCTGTTTACGTCATTGAAGATTCGACCACGGAGCGCAAGAAGCGACTCTTTTGGAGCCTCCAGGTTCTTGAGCAGTTTTACGGCCGACAAACCGGTTTGTTGGGTGTACCGACGGAAATTTGGCGACCGAGCTACTCGTCCTCTGATCGAGACCAGATGGAGGAACCCAAGGCGCCACCACTACCGAGAGACGAGATTGGATGCTCTTCACCATCTGATGCAGGAGTTTGGCATACGGGCCTCCATCTGGGATGGGTTTGGAGCCAGGTACGGAAGTACGTGTCAAATTGTGCACACAACATCTTGAAGGAGCCCTGGCGGCGCGACTCGATGTATTCCAAGGTGCTCAGCGACTTTATGGAGGCGGAGAACCGGATTCCCATGTGTCACCGATACGACACTGTCAAGTTCTACGAGCGCAAGGTGGAAGATTTGAGGATGAACCGCGACTATTGGACGCCGTGGTTGAAGGAGCAGTTCACATACCACGCCATCCACACCGTCTTGAACCACCCGTTTCTCTACATTGTCGGCGCCCAACACAACCCGAATCTCGCCATCCCTAATACCTTTTGGAGGAGGTCCTCGGAGCTCGCGCTCCTCCACTCCACGTGGATTGTTCGCATGATCGACATGGTGGTGGACAAGCAGATGCCATTGGTCGACCCCTTCTTTGGACACATTGCAGCCATTGCAGCGACGGTGCATCTCTACTACTGCTGCGCTGCGGCAGCGAGGTTACGACACAAATCCAACACAGACTTTGCAAAGTGCAGGAGGTTTCTGAAGGGCTTCATCCCCACTTCGGCCGCTTGCCAGGCACTGGTGCGTTCTCAACTTCTATGACGATGTGACGATAGCAGCTCGGACTGACAGCGACAGGACCGCAATCTGGACAAGATGACGCGCATTGCTGCCGGGCCCGAGAGCATGGACGTGGAGGACTGGATGCCGTCCAAGATCTACCTAAGCGTGCCGTTGATGTGGGAGGTGTTGCAGTTCAAGTTTATGGCCGACTCGCAGGAGATTCCCAGCACGGGGCTGCTGGACGCGTCGCTCACACCAACGATTGCGCACGAAGACGCCAACGAGAACTCGACGCTCGAGATCATCGTGGCCACGTCGCCCGAAATCACCATCAACACGGCCGACGGCGGACAAGAGGCGCCGACGCTATCGTACAAGCCGCACATGCACTCGTCGGTCGGGGGGGACTCGTCGTGGAACGCGGGCTGCGACGAGATCTCGGCGGAGCAGACGGATAGCCTCACGCCGTGGTTGTACGCCGACTCGGCGCAGTTTGCAAACGCAAACATTGTCGACATGGGCCATCACGATTCGGACCAGTCGATGGGGGAGGATAGGTGGTGGGAGGCGGACAACTTTAACAGCATCATGTTTAATCACTTCTGAGCGAGTTTTGGTCTTGCGGGTTGTAAATTGTGTTATGTATCAAAAGTTGTGTTTATAGATTAATTATCGCTGATGATGGCTCGTTTGCTTGGTCGTACGACACGGGGGGACGAGGGCAATCCCGCCATGATGCCATCACGGCCTCTCTTTCACATCATGTCAGGTCTCACCGTCTCGTACTCAGCCCCTGACGAAGGCCTCAAAGTTTACCACGTCAGACCACCAGTCTCAATACGCCTCACCCCCCCGTTGCAAGTGACCTCGAAGGGCCACACGTGGTTTGCAAGACCTTCCCTTCACGATCTCGCCCAGTTTCCCCCATCCAGTCAACCAGCTTGGAAGTGTCATCCTCACAATCTACAAAAAACCAGCCCCCCAGTCACGTCCGATAACGCTAATGCAGAGCTTACAAGTCCATTACCAGAAATGGCTAGACTCTGCACCGCCTTCTCCCCTGTGGACTCCGTTCACGGTCAATCCCGCATGCAAAGCGGGCCTGGCAAGGGGAGGGGGTGTGTTTCTGGGGTAAGCTATTTCGGGGCATGGCAGCCGGGTTATCGTGCTTCGGCTCCGAGGCCGGGAGAGAAGGAAAGTAGTGAAGTGAGGGGAGTGAAGGGGGGGGGGGGGGGAGGGGTGGTTGTTTCCCCGGGGTCCCTGGTGTTTGGGATGGGAATGTGATGGGCTGATTTGGATGGCTGGATGGATGGTTGGACGGATGCTTCGGGCTTCGAGAAGGTCTTTTCTGCGGTTTCGTGGGCCGAAAACAGGACTGGGACTCTGGGGTAAGTCTAACTGAAAGGGAAGTGTTGTTCAGGGGTCCCTCGAGGGTTCAAGACGCAGAGGAGAACTGCACCGGGAAATCAAAGACCGAGACACGACACGAACGTTGTCGGAGCTGAACTCGTTCGGCAGTTCTCTCGTTTCTAGCGTGGGTATCCCGCTTCTTAGCGAGGACTGCACTTCTGCCCCTCTTACGATGGCACTTTGCTCGACACTTGGTGTGTTGAGGAAGCTAGAATGATGTTTCTGGTCCGAGTCTAGAAGAGCTGCGCTTCTAGTCTATCCTGTTCGGTAATCTTGGTGTCCTCGTGACACTGCCGGCGTGACTACTCAACGCGCGTTCCTTTTTTTAGGGGGAATCGTTGATCGTGGAGACCTACTGAACTTGGAATAGGCGGCGATGCGAACAAACGCACGAGGCTCGATTATTGGCTGGCGTGTCCGGTCGTCATAGCTTTCTGGATGTAGTAAACACCATCTTTCTCCTGGGGGGTTTTCGGTACTTGGACTATTTTGAGGTGTTTGCAGTTTTGACGGAGATAATACAGGCAATAGGGTGGGAGTTGCAGTGTGGGAGGGAGATGGTGGGAGGGGGGCCGATAACGGTGGCGGGGAGATGTGCGTTTGCCACTGATGATCTTGATGCCTTGTATCGTGAGTGTTGGGTTGTGTTTTGGTTGTATTATTGGAGTTGGCAGTGTATAGGTTGGAGTTTCATGCGTTTGGCTTGCACATCGTATACACCCAGGTAAGTAGGAACGGTGCAGGCAAGCAAAGTGTGACTTGGGCTTAAATGTACGGAGAAACTACGAATTGACATTTTCTTAATTCTTATTTTTTCCATTCTATTGGATGGATGAATATTTAACTTGCTGTGTTCTTGTCATCATCCTATGTCTGCTCTCATCTCAAGTCCCATTTCGAGATCATCCATCTAACTGCCCCCTTAGGAATAGTTAAACCTCCCCTCACCTTTAGCCTCATCTTTCCTCTCTCCTAAGCCGATCCCACAACCAACCGCCTCTGCCCGCCCGCAACTTCGCTCGCTAGCTCCAAGGAGGCTCTTCCTTTCCCCTCTTCAATGTTTCCCCTCTTCTCTTCCCCTCCTATCTCGCAGTAGCCGCGGGCGCGTTTGCCTTTGTGTGTAGGGTACTTATCAAGAACTGGCCTCCATCACGCGCCAACTTGCCAACCACCCGACGGCGCCCGATTTGTTTACTCCGATCACGTGAGCGCAACGTCTTTCCTTGGGTTGCAGCTTGGTGGTGATTCGTGAAGCTTATCGTTGCGGGTGAGGGTTTGCTGGCTCGGGAAGGGGAGCCGAGGGTGATGATGGGATTGATCTATAACGAGGGGTTGGTGGCCGTTGGGAATGTTGTTGGAGTCGATCGTCAACACCATTAATAAACATCATTGAGTTGCGCAAAGCCCTGTACATCATCATCTGGGCTTTATTATTGCATCTCTGCATCTCTGCATCTCTGCATCTCTCTATCTCATTCATCCATCCCTCGGTCTCTTTCATCCCCTCTCCTCCCCTCCCCTCACATCCCTGACCAGAATGTCATCACAGCGCGTCGTCATCATCGGTGCAGGCATCGTCGGCTGCAACGTCGCCGACGAGCTCGTCTCCCGCGGATGGAACGACATCACCGTCGTTGAGCAGGGTCCCCTCGACATGCCCGGCGGCTCGACCTCGCACGCGCCCGGCCTCGTCTTCCACGTCAACCCGTCCAAGACGCTGACCCTCTTCGCAAAGTACACCGTAGAGAAGCTGCTGTCCCTCGGCTGCTTCAACCAGGTCGGCGGGCTCGAGGTGGCCACCACACCCGAGCGTCTTGAAGAGCTGAAGCGCAAGCACGGGTACGCCCAGTCGTGGGGCATCGAAACGAGACTCATGACACCTGAAGAGGTCAAGAAGGTGTATCCGCTCATGAACACGGATATCGTTCTTGGGGGCATGCACATTCCCAAGGACGGGCTGGCGCTGGCGGCAAAGTCGGCGCAGCTGCTCATTGAACGGACGCGCAAGGCCGGCGTTCGGTATGTAGGGTCGACGTCGGTGACAGCCATCAACACTTCCGAAGGCAAGGCTACCGGCGTGGTCACGGCCAACGGGACCATCCCCGCCGACATTGTCATCTCGTGCGCCGGCTTCTGGGGCGTCGAGGTTGGGGCCATGGTCGGCCTCTCGGTGCCGCTGCTGCCCATGGGCCACCAGTACGTCAAGACAACGCCCGTGCCGGCCCTCAAGGGCAAGAACGAGCTCCCCGTGGGCGCCAGCCTGCCCATCCTGCGGTACCAGGACCAAGACCTGTACTACCGCGAGATTGGCGAGCAGTACGGCGTGGGCTACTACGGCCACAAGCCCATGCCCGTCGTGGCCGCGTCGCTGGGCGAGACGCCCGCAAAGGTGGACGACCAGAATATGCCGTCCCGGATGGCCTTTACCCCCGAGGACTTTGCGCCCGCGTGGGAGCTGTCCAAGGAGATTATTCCCGCGCTCAAGGAGACGACCGTCGCCGACGGCTTCAACGGTATTCTGTCGTTTACGCCCGACGGGTTCCCGCTGGTCGGCCAGGCGCCGCACCTGGACAACTTTTACGTGGCCGAGGCCGTGTGGGTGACGCACTCGGCGGGAGTGGCCCGCGCCGTAGCCGAGCTGCTGACGACAGGCAAGTCGGAGCTCGACCTGGGCGACTGCGAGATCACGCGCTTCGAGGACGTGCAGCTGGACCGCGGGTACATTGACGAGACGTCGACGCAGAACTTTGTCGAGGTGTACGACGTGCTGCACCCGCTGGACCAAAAGACTAGTCCGCGAGACTTGCGTCTGAGCCCCTTCCACGCCCGTCAGCGGGAACTGGGCGCCGTGTTCCTCGAGGCCGGCGGCTGGGAGCGGCCGCACTGGTACGAGGCCAACAAGCACTTGCTGGAGAAGCTCCCGCCCAAGTGGCGGCCCGTCGAGAGGGACGCGTGGTCGGCGAAGCACTACTCGCCCATCGCGGCGGCGGAGGCCTTCAAGACGCGGTCCGCCGTGGCCATGTACGACATGACGCCGCTACGCCGGCTGCAGATCTCCGGGCCGGGCGCGGTGGACTTGTTGGACCGGCTGGCCACGAACGACGTCACGCGCGAACCAGGCCTCATCACTTTTAGTCTGCTGCTCAACGAGCACGGCGGGATCCGGAGCGACGTGTTTGTCGCGCGGCTGAGCGACGACGTGTTCCAGCTGGGCGTCAACGGGCCGACCGACCTGGCCTACTTCCAGCGGGAGATTCGCAAGCAAAAGGCGCTGACGCCCGGAAAGTACGTCGAGGTCCGGGACGTCACGGGCGGGACCTGCTGCATCGGTCTCTGGGGCCCGCGGGCTCGTCGGGTCATGAGCGCCGTGAGCGCCGACGACTTTGGAAACAGGGGCTTGCCGCACATGCACGTCAAGAAGGCCACCGTGGCGGGCATCCCCGTGACGGTCATGAGCCTGAGCTACATTGGCGAGCTCGGGTGGGAGATTCACGCGAGCGCGGACAGCGGGCTGGCGCTGTGGGATGCCATCTTCAAGGCCGGTCAGTCCGAGGGCATCGTCGCCGCCGGAAGGGCCGCGTTCAACGCGCTGCGCATGGAGAAGGGGTTCCGCTCATGGGGCGTCGACATGACGACCGAGCACGACCCCTTCGAGGCCGGGCTGGACTTTACGCTTTCTTCCGGGAAGGAGTTTGTCGGCAAGCAGGCCCTGAGCGGCAAGTCCAAGGCCGTGACGACGAAGCGGCTGCGTACGCTCGTCGTTGCGGACGGCAAGTCGGTCGTCATGGGCAAGGAGCCCGTGTTTGTCGAGGGGGAGAAGGCGGGCTACGTGACGAGCGCGGCGTTTGGGTACACGGTTGGGAAGCCTATTGCGTACGCCTACTTGCCGAGTGGTGTGGGCGAGGGGGATAAGGTCGAGATTGAGTACTTTGGGAGGAGAGTCGGGGCGCATGTTGCTGCTGAGCCGCTATATGATCCGAGTATGAGTTGTTTGCGGCAGTCGAAGAAGGATGGGTTGTCGAGGTTGTAGGGTGGTGTGTGTTGTTTGAGACTTTGAGCTAGGGCTTGTGAGAAATAAATTAGTTAATGGGTTTAAGTTACGGCTTCAACTTGGTATACCATGATGCGCTGGTACATCGATTCTCTTGGCTTACTTATCTCTCATCCAGTGAGTCTTCGGCCAGAAGGATGTGCTCAACCTCATTACTAATGCTGGCGACTATGCGACCCCGCTCGGCGCTCGAGGGATAATCGATCACCGTGAACACTATCCAACATCTTCACCACCTCATCTCATTGACACAATGCCCCCCTCCCTCCCCGAAGACCTCTGGCTCCGCATCATCGGCTCCTTCGAATGCGCCTATCCCCGCGCAAACTGGTGGCTCTACCCGGAAGAAGTCGACGTGAGCCCCCGCCGCACCCTCCGCGCGCTGTGCCTCGTCAGCTCGCAGTTCTGCCGCATCGCCCAGCCGCTCATGTTCCGCACCCTGCTCTGGGACTATTATAGAGATGAGGACCGCGTCAAGCGTGGGCTGGCGGTCACGCTCATGAAGGAGCCGGGGCTGGGCCGTTTTGCGAGAACGGTGGCGCTGAGCGATAACATGCCGCCGTGCAGCTTTGACCTCGCGGGTATGGAACGAGATGCAAATTGTCCAAGGGAAGCCCTCGACGTGTGGAAGGTTCTTGGTCATGATCCGGATTACCCGCCAAACGAGGGCTTTGCCGCGGGAATTCTGGCCTTTATGCCGTATGTGCAAACGGTCGACGTTTCGACGTCGCGCGACGCAAACGTTACTACTAGTCTTTTGAGCGGCTGTCTGCACATGGACCCGGCCCGCGTCTCCAAGGATGACACGGGCGAGATGGTCACCTCGTGGAAGAAGGCGGTCGGCCGGCCGAACTTCTTTCCGAACCTCAAGGAAGTCATCCTGCGCACTTCAGGGACGACGGATGGATCCACGCCGGCGTACGAGGTCGAGCCGGTGCTGCTGCATCCGACGTTGAAGACACTGAGGCTGCTGGGGGTGGACTGGACGAGGGTGGGCATGCGGGGGATGGTTTGGCAGGAGGAGAGGTCCAACGTCGAGGTGCTGGAACTCAAGGAGTGTCTGCTCGACGCCGCAGGGCTGAAGGATGTCTTGACACGGTTCCCCAGCCTGAAGAGCCTGTCGATCCAGTTTGCGGATTTCCAGCGCGTCGACAGCCGTCAGCAGTGGGAGGTCGACCTGGAAGAGTTTGGGCGGGTGCTTCGAGAACACGGCGCCAAGCTGACGCGCCTGCATTTCCACACGCTCGAGTACGAAACCGTCGGCAGCAAAGAAGGCGTCCTGGGCTCCATCACGCCCCTCGCCTCCCTCCGCCACCTCCGCACGACAAAACACGACCTCGTCGGGACCCCCTGGCGCAACCGCCGCACCGGGGAGCTCCGCGCGGCCATCCCCCTGAGGGAAGTCCTCCCGGCGAGTCTGGAAACGCTGTACCTGTACCACGACAACACGCACGAAGGGCTTCCGGGGAGCCGGGCGGCGGACATGCCCGGGGTGGAGGAGCTGTGCGGGTTGGTGACGTCGGGGGAGTTCCCTGAGCTGAGGGAGGTGGTGGTGGATTTGCGGCTGAGGGATCCGACCGCGGGGTTGAGGCCGGTGATGCAGGGGTGGAGAGTGTTTTCGGTGGAGGAGCATGTGAGGGAGAATCCGGCGATAAGTGGGCATTTGCATACGTTTTTGGTGTTTAGGAGGGAGTAGGGGAGGTGGTTTGTGTTGTGTGACCCCTGAGTTTTGAGTCCTCACTGTTGACCTAGATTTTAGATGGTACTTGGACGGGGCTTGCTCATCTTTCTAATTGCGAACAAAGTCTAATTGACTGTAGTTATATGATGGCGTATTATCTTCACAAGGTTGTGTTCTTTCTGTTCCAACATCCCCGAGTGCTGTCTCAAGTAATGTTCTCCTCGGCCCCCCTGGGTTGCCTAGTACACATAAAAAACACTCGTCTCATCATCCCTCGCCCGCATCCTCCTATTCCTCCTCACCAAAACCCCCTTGACCACCCACGCCAACCCCGCCGTCGCAACACTAAACCCCGCGCTGCTCGCCATGGCAATCACATATCTCGGCCCGTCGCTCTTGGGCCACAAGTACGGCGTCCAGATGAAGCTCACATTCATCAACGTTGTCACCAACCCAATCGCCGCCGCCTTCTTCTCCTTGGTCTGCCCGCACACGCTGCTGCACCAGCCGAGGATGACGCTGTTGACGCCGTACGTGCCGACGGTGAAGACCACCATGGACGAGTAGCGCCCGGCCGTGGTGTTGGTTGCCGCGGCGGATGCGAAGCCGATTACTGCGACGGCTTTGGAGATTGTGATGTGCCAGGTGCGTTCGTTGTATTTGCCCGAGGACCAGGAGACGAGGAGGGTGACGACGCCGGCGATGATGTAGGGGGGGCAGGTGAGGACGAGGGTGATTGTGGTGTTGAAGCCGAGGGTTTCGACCACAGTTGGGAACTACGTGGTGACTCTGTGAGCATGTCGTGTACGCGGTATGGGTTGGATGACTTACAAAGTTCTTGAAACCATTCGCAGCAAGGTGCATATGAGCCATCCCAGCAAACAACCACACCGTCGGATCGCCCACCGCCTGCCTAAACCCATTCCACGCGCTCGTCTCGCCCTCATTCGCAACCGTATCCATCTCAATCCGATTATACGCCAACTCCCTCTCCTCGGGCCTCAACCACCACGTCGTCGACGGAAAATCCGGCAGCAAGAAAAATCCCGCCACGGCCACCACAAAGGTAACCACCCCCTGCAGGATAAACAGCCACTTCCACCCGGCCAGCCCGCCGCAGCCGTCCAGGCCGTGGAAGATGCCCGCGGCGATGAGCCCCGCGAGGGCGGTGGCGAGGACGTTGCCCGTGTAGAGGACTGCGATGCGGGTAGAGATTTCTTTGCGCGTATAGAAGACGGAGAGGAGGTAGACTGCGCCCGGGTAGAAGGCGGCTTCGGTAAGGCCGAGGAAGAAGCGCGTGAGGAGGAGGCCGATGAAGGAGGTGGAGACGGCGGTGAGGGCGCTGACGATGGCCCAGAGGGCCATCATGGAGCCCTGTATATGTTAGCATGGGAGGTGCATGTGCTGTGTTGGGGTTATGAGGGGGAATGTGTACCATGTATCGGCTGGGACGGGTGCGGGTTATGAACATGTTGCTGGGGAGCTGACCGAGGATGTACCCGACGAACAGGATGGACACGCAGGTTTGGTACTCTGTCATCATCAGCTACTGTACTTTTCCCTAGATCAACAGACATACGAGTACTAGAGAGATTGAGATCCTTTTCGAGATCATTCAACCGCGCCAGGGCAATGGCATTCCGGTCCAGGTAGTTGAGCCAGTACATGCTCCAGAGCATCGGCTGTCCAAGTCAGCACCGCACAGGGGCAGACCCAACCTTACTCACCAAGATCCATCTATCCAGCTTCTTCACCAAGGCAATCTCCTTGGGGTCCGTCTTCTCGTGGGCGCCCGAGTAGTCGGTCTTTTCGGCAATCGGGACGACCTTGTTAGGCTCGTCAAAGAGCATGGGGTCGACGGGGGTCTGGTGAGACGTGGGGACGCCCATGACGGAAGGTCAGGGGGGATGGTGACTCGTGAGTGCAGTTGGCAAAGAATCGCCTTGGCTGTTCCAGGGAGTCGATGTAGTTTCTATATTGGCCAGTGCTATCCAGTTCATGTCTTCATGCGGTCGCAGGCGGCGCGCGGATGGAGGACCTCAATATCAACCACGTCATCCGACCGAACCACTCAGCCAAGACCTTCCCTTATCATGGCTCGGCCTCACATGTGCCAGATTACGCTACCGAAAGGCAAATCGCCCGAATACCATCTCTATCAGGGAAAAGCTGTGGCTTGGTCTCTGGCGAGCGATTCAACGGGGCGCAAACACTCTGCACGGGACGCGAAGAGGGATTCACACCCGGCACCATCACCAAGCGCAGTGAACATTGTCGATTGTCTTGATTGAGAGTACTGGCGGTATGTAAATCTCCGCGGAGCGGTATGAATAATATTTCCTGGCGTGGACAACTCCATATCGTATTGCTCATAAGAGAGGTATCAGAGGAGACCCATGGAAGAGAAGGTCGAGATCAATGGCAGCGTCGCAAATAAGAACATCTCTCAAATCCAAGCTCAAGTGCTATACATTAGTGACAATATTTAGACTAGAAAGTCTTCAACATGCTGAGACGTGTGTTGTCATGCTTCCAGTTGCCTTGGCCTCTTTCTTATCTCCTCTCCCACGCCAGTCCGTATACGAGAGACGCGGCGAAACCTTGATAGTATGTAGTGTACGTACATGCAGGAACCGAGAGCTAATTTGGAACGAGTATACGTATATACTGGAAACGAGAGCTAATTTGGCGCGAAGACCGACTGGACCGTGGTCCAGGAGGGCTCGGCTAGTTCCGTTGCCCCTACCCTAGCCGCTCCTTTCTAGACATGATGCGGGGAACGGCTCTAGGGACATCGAGAAGGATTCGTTAGATCTTGGGAGAGTTGGCTCGATCTTGGCAGGCGCTATTATTGGTTCGGGTGACGCTTCTCTTTGGCCTGGTGCTTATGGAAACACGCAAGAGGTGCATCGGTTGAAGGCTAGCACAACAGTCATACTCGGCGGTCAAATCGAAAGCAATCTTCCTTAAACCTAACTGTACTCGCTCTTATCCGGTACGTTGCGATATCCGGACATTTTAACACACGCTCATCCCTTTCTCCCCTATTCCAACGCCAAAACCAAAGTCCAGTCTTCATGCTCTCATCCACCGACCAATCCTTGGAACCCTCTCACAATCCCCCCCTAGAAATCACGGGAAATACCACAACGGGCAGAGCCCTCGGAGGCGCCCTAAACGGCAATGGCCCCCTTGTTAATCCTGCAACAGTCCACATTCGAGCAAAAGTTCTCGTCGTTCTTACTGGTCGAGGCGCTCTTGGGCAGCGTCTGCCGAGCCGGCCAGATCTCGCCGTCGGCGTTCACCTCGCGCTTGTGGTGCGAGACGACGGACTCTTTCAGAGCGGCCTGGAAGAAGAGGGGGCTGTCCGGCTGCGTCTGCACGTTGGAGGCTGCCTCGCTCATGAGCTTCTTGTGGGCGGCCAGAGCGGCGGCAAAGTCGGCGTCGCTTGAGTTCTTGTTGCGGTAGACTTCGTACTTGACAGCCGACTTGGTCGGGCCGCTGGGCACGAAGCGCTGAATGTAGAAGAGATGAGACCTGCGTCAACTGTTAGCCATGTCTTAATGAATGTGTAGTAGGCAGACTCACGAAATGCTCGTCGAGGCATTCGGAAAGAAGTAGGTGCTGACAGCCTCCTCGGCCCGCTGGGCGTAGGCATGTTTGGTCTCAATCTTGTTCGAGTTGAGCTCCGCCAGAGTCTTGCTCGACATCTGGCTGTAGCCGCCCGCGAGAACCTTCCAGTTGACCGCGCCCTCGGTATCCCACGTGCTGTCAAACACATAGTCTCCCAACTCGTACCCCTGAGCCCTACTCTGCTCATCAACCCCCGCAAAGTCATCCGCCCACGCGATCCCCGGCTTCTCCGCACCATTCATGTTCACCCACAAAAACCCCTGCCCATCAACATGCACATGCACGGGCAACAACCCGTTCTGCGCCTTATTAAAGCCCTCAATGTCCTGGTACCCCGGGGCCTTTGCCAGCTTCCCGTTGAGGCCGTAGGACCAGCCGTGGTACTTGCAGGCAAAGATGCTGTTGTGGCCCTTCTCGTCGGTGACGATTGGGAAGGCGCGATGGCGGCACACGTTGTGGAAGCCGCGGAAGACGCCCTGGCGGTCCTGCACGAGGATGAACTGGAAGCCGGCCACGTCGTAGCGGACCCAGTCGCCGCTGGTGGCGAGGCGGGACGAGTGTGTGGTGAGGAGCCACTTCTTGGAGAAGATGGCGCGGCGCTCGAGGTCGTACATTTCTTGGGAGGTGAACCAGGTGGAAGGGAGGGTCTGGGAGGTGGTGTCGAGGGAGTCGACGGGGGAGGGGCCGAGGCCGAGGGAGGTTTTCAAGAGAGACATGGTGTGTGAAGATGAAGTTACTCAAGTGATTGAGTGTGTGGTGTGTGAAGGTGAAGTTACTCAAGTGAGTTGAGTGTAATGCGATGTGATGCGAGAGGCGTACTAAGACGATTATTGTGTATGTGAAGTGGTAATGGTCAATGACTTCAAGTAGTAATCACTATTTGGCGGAATTATAGTTCCAGATTCTATCCTTGTAGAGCAACCCGATATATAGGCAGATTGATAACCTCCATTGATTAACATCGGTTCCTTCACCCATATCCCGTCGCTGTGTGCATCAGGTGCATCCCCGGTGCCTCTCCCCGATCACATGATCGGGACGTCGCACCCTCGGGGGCGGCCTGGCTTATCGAGGCGTCTTGGGCGTCTACTTAGTGACTCCCGCCGGGCGCCTCACTCTGCGGGGTTCGGTTACGTTTAGCTAACAGCACTGAGCTATCTAAGAAGAGGCAAACACGGCGACGAGCAATCGGGCGCCTTTCTAGCGTCCGAGTCCAGTCGGCTTCTAAACGGGCGTCGATAAGCTTCGCACAAAACCAACGATCGCTATCCATGTCCCGAAAGATCTAGCGGTAATTGGAGTTGCTGCTACTGGTTTAGCCTTGGGCCACTTCGCTTATCGTTGGGCCCTTTGGGTGCTGCAGACACACGCGGCATCGGGCCAGGAGACTCTGGGGTCGTCACTTGATCAATCTGGCTCCAGTGTTTCTCCAACTTGTGCGGGCTACTCCCTGTTCACAGCCCGTTTGTCTGCGGCAGTCGCTCAGATTGGATACTCCGATATCGCGGGCTGTTGTCTCTTTCTCTCTGCCAGAAATAGGGACTCGGCCGATAACGACGGTTGGTGGCTCCGCTCAGCGCGAGCCGTGGTGACTGGCGGGCTCAGTTGAGGCGATTAGGCATCCCAGACGACTGGTCCTTGTGGCTCGGTCATCTGTCGGTAATTGTGCAAGCGTGATAGGCCATGTAGTTACATGCATCACTTTTAGGTGAGGGTGTCACGGTAGAAGGCCTCATGGCCATTGACTGAAGCAATAGTGCAAATCTGGCTGGGCCTTGTCCTCGGCCGAATGCAGGCCACCGACTTGAAGGACCGAAACAACGACGCAACTTTACTGGCTGGTTACTTTTCATGTCAATCTGGAGAACCCCTGCCCTGCAAGTCGTTCGTCTACTTTGAAGTTTGTTGTCGACGGGAGCCCGCGATTTATGCGGAACATGGTTGTAGGCTTGAGACGAAGAACAGTGGCACAGGCAAGATGATTAGATCTACGCAGCGTCCCTTCTTGCGTGGGAAATATCTGGCACCGGCATTGACGTCGGGCGAGAGTGGTAACGATTTCACAAAAAGCGGCATTCTACAGAAAGAAGAGGAAAACCAAATAATTGCAATTGACATCTACTCGCACCGGCGGCGGTGACTTGGCCTTGTGAGAACATGTAGATGGGAGACTTGCGACGTGGCGATGAGCCTGTAGGAATCGAAAGTTCCCAAGATCCTCCATCGTCGCCAGCGCCTCCGGTTCCAGTCCCCCCAGTGCCTCAAGCAGGAACATCCCCCCCGTTGGCCACCTGCCCACAAGGGCCGTTGCTGACGCTGAACTGGGCCGTCGAGCCCTGCCGCGAGGTAAACGAGGCGCCCGTGTTTGTGTTTGCCGCGTTGCAGGCGTTCCCGATGATGATGGAGCACTGCCCCGCGTTGAGGGAGGAGCCGATGCAGTTGAGCGTCTTCTGGCAAGACACGCAGCAGTCGTAGGCCGTGGTATCGCTGGTGATCTGCACCTGGTTGGTGGTCGTGCCCGTCGACGGGTTGTAGTTGACGGCGTTGATGGGGTGCTGGTTGTTGGCTGTCGAGACGATGTTGTTGTTGGCGCAGGCGGCGTAAAAGGTCTGGGCCGGGGCCATGGCCGTGGCCGTGGCTGTAGAGACGATTAGCTGTCTGGACAATCTGGACAATCAGGGCGAATTCAGGGGGGAATACCAGTCACAGTAGTCGTGGTGGTGGCCGACACGATCGACGTGGTTGTCTGGATGATGGTCGAGCTGGTCGTGACGGTAGTGGTAGCCGCAGCAGGCATGGCAGTAGTCGTTATAGTTGTAGTAGTCGACAGCGAGACGGTCGTGCTCCGGGCCGCCGCCGTCTGCGTCTGCGTCTGTCGCTGGGCGCAGGGGCCCGAGGCGGTGCGGGTGGTGACGGTCTGGAGGAAGTTGATGCAGCTGACGACCTGCGGGTAGACGGCCGGCGAGAAGACGCAGGTGCTGCCGCGGCAGGTGCGAGCTCGGGGCGCGGCGCCCGGCGGCGCGGGGGGACGGCGCTGCGGGGCCGGGTCGCGGCGGCCGAGGCGGGCCGAGCGGTCGATGCCGGCCGTGTCGCGCTTGGCCACATAGCCAGCTTCCTGCGAGATGGGCGTGAAGCCGGCAGGGGTGGCGATGGTCTGCGTCGACGTGGTGGTCACGGTCGTGGTGCTGGTGGACGTGGCGGTGATGAGGGCCGTGTTGGTCGACACCAACGTGCTGGTGACTGGGGGTGTTAGTTTTTATGGAGAGGGTAGATGAAGGTAGAACGGGGGAGCACCTAAGACAGTCGAGGTAGCAACCGTGGTCTGCGTGGGCGAGACCACCGTGGTCGTAGTCAAGGTGTTGGTCGTGGTAAAGGTCGACGCGGCAGGCGTGATGGTACGCACGACCGCAGCACACTGAATCTCCGTGGCCGTCGCTGTCGCCTGGTTGACCGTCTGGAAATTGGTAGGGACATTGGCCACCTGCGACGCTCCGAGACGGGTCCGGCACTGCTGGTCCGTGAAGACGGTCGAGTCAGCGGCCGCGAGGCCGGCGACGCACAGGGCGAGCAACGCCGAGCGCATCTTGGGCGACGGTGACGGGTTTTTGGATACAAGCGAGTGTTACCAAGTGGTCTGACCTTGACGGTTAGGAGTTTGAAAACGGTAGACTTGCAACAACGTCTTGGAAGAGTTGTGGCTGCTGGTGATCACATTTCAACGGGGGAGCGCTCAAGGTCTTATACTTGGATCTGTACAAGGCGAGACCAGTAGTAAGGTAGAATGAGATCTTCGTGTTGAGTTCATCTGGATTTCCGAGGAGTATGCCGTCGCTTCTTCATCCAGGCCAGGACCATGGAATACGACCTTGTCTTGCAAGTGTAAACTCGATCTACTCGAATCGACGCGATGCGCTCCCAAGATATCCATGCCGTTGATATACGGGAACAACACTCGCTTCAAGGTGAAGTCAAGGGCAAGTCTGATACGGGCCGGGATCGAGAGGACCGGTTGCCCCCGGTAGATGCCTTGAATCGCTTAAGATGCTCATGATTGGGGTTGTGAGAGTATTGAGACGGCCGTCGCTCGACTGCAGTACAGATGAAGCATCGTTTATGAGCTCACCACCCCATCAAGGCACCTTTATCGATCGGATCGATCGATCGATCGGTTCCTTCCTTCTGAGAACCGTATCCCGGGCCGAGAAGCGGGGGAACGGCCCCACAGTGGCTCCCGAACCCCGCTGCTCCGGAGTCTACCACGGAGATGTGGATCCCAGAAGCGGGGAAGTGCTGCCGTATTAGACAATCCAACTGTGAAGGTCCAGGAACGAAAGCTTAATACTGTGGAGGCTAGGAAATGTAGTGGCCATAATGATGGATTACGATTAAAGGCCCGATCAATGATTGTCAGGTGACAGACTGTCATTGGAGCATTCTCTGTGCTTGCAAGATGCAGAGTCGACCCGAGAACCGACGATTCTGCAAGATCGATGCTAAGTTGAAGGGTTTTGGCCGTAGCGAGAGTACGAGCGCGGGGCGCAAAGTTTCCTTCCTTGGTCGATCGTTGAAATACTCGATCTACCTAATCATGACTGTTGCGTTTACATGTTGAAGTAGCCGACGTTTATGTTTGGCCGGTGAGGGCCTCATTGTCGGCCCGTTGACCGACTGACCGGCCTGTCAAACGTTACGGTTGATTCGAACGGCCGCGGTGCAGTTGTGACATGGAGGATCGTGAGAGTCTTGGACTTCCGGGGTCACCGACTCACCGTTTACTTAGCCCCTCCCCCCTTTCACTAACGTCCATCCGATCGTACAGACAATTCCTATCAGGGTTGCCCACTCACACCTTTAGGAAAATCCGACATCGTGATTGAGGGGCGAACCTAAGAAGTCAGATAAGAAAAAAACGATAATCGTGAGGTAGTAGTGTCAAGGTACATGATTTAGAATCTTCACCCACAATGCCGGATGCCCGTGACAAACTCCAGCGGGGAAACGGGGCCGGGCCAGTTCTACGGGTTCATAGGTTGCCGTTTGGACTTTGAATAGTGTTGGTGATGCCTGAGAGCAGAGTTCACGTTAGCTGGTACGTACAAGGGCTTGGGTCATCAAGTCTCTCGGATCTAGATTTGCGAGAACGCGTTCGCTCGCGTTGACTAAAGCTTTATAAAAGGCTTCCCGACAGCAGGTGGTCGATGCCTGGTAAATCGCGCTCCGTACCTCCAAGATGGACGTTCATTCTCACCACCTGTGGTTCATCCGAACTGTAATTTGTCTTTAGATTATGATGGTTTGACATAGGCCCGAGCACATGTCAAAGAAGAGCGAGAGTGGTTGGAGTCTTCACAAACGTTTCAACGGCGTCGCCAGGTGCAACGGCGGTTGTTACTTGACAAGATAGAAATACCTATCCAGGAGACAAAGGTTCTCACTGCATTGCGTCTGCCAAGTCCTTCAACCTAGGACCAATCAAATTGCCACGACCGCCTGCGGGGGCCTTGGAAATGCGGGAGTTTTCTTCCTTCCAACGTTTCATTTCTCACAAAAGCGTCGACCCTGCTACCTGAATCTCGGCGCCCAAACGCGATGGAAGTCGGCGAGATTGAAGCCCTCCTCAACGAGTGGCATGTCCAACTCCCCAAGCCCACCGCCGCGCCGAACGAAACCTTCACCTTTGCATCCCCCCACTCGTGCGCCCATTGCCAAGACGAAACCCTCCAGATCCAAACCGGCCCTGCCTCAACGAGCTGCTACGAGTGCGGCTGGCAAGGCGTAGGATCACCCGGAGGCGCCGGCCACCGGCTGTGCGGCGGCTGCGGCAGGCCCCACGAAGACGAGCACGCGACCAGGTTCCGGACCACGCTGCGCCACGGCCTCAAAGGCGCCCTTGCGGCCGCTGAATCGGGCTGTGCTCTGTATAGAGCCGTCCTGGACCTCGATTCCTCCTCCCAGACCTTTCTCGAGCGCGTCGGCAGCGCGCTGAAGAAGCGAGCCGGCTGGGACGAGGCCAAGCGGCTCCTCAGCAGCGGGGAGCTGACGCTGTTCGGGGCCAACTTTGATCTCGAGGCGAGGGCCCGGTGCGGCCTGACACTGAGGTTCGAGGCGGGCGGCGAGGAGTTTGATCGGGAGTTTTTGAAGGGCTGGACGACGGCGGGGAGCGCGGCCGCAAAGTACATTGCTGCGCGGCCGTACGAGCTCGACGTGGACTCGGCTGCGAGCTGGGACTTTGCACGGCATTGTTTGGAGACGTGTCGGACGGGGCATGCTGGGTGTCGTGAAGATCCGTACAGTCATGGATGGGTCAGATCTGATAACCTCCCGAACGAGCTTGTCGACATCTCTGCGGTGCCCTCACGCCTCCTCGACGTCAGCCCCGGGAACGGACTAGATATTCGACTGGTCGAAATCGAGTCCATGTCAGCGAGCGAGAAAGACGCCGTTTCCTCCTCCGGCTTCGTCGCCCTCTCCTACTGCTGGGGTCAGCAGCAGAGTCTCATTTTGACGCAGACGCAGAGCCGACACCTCCTGGCCGGCTTCTCGACCTCGGAGCTCCCGCTGACCATCCGAGACGCCGTGCGTACCGTCAGGCAACTGGGGCTCAGGTACATCTGGGTCGACGCGCTGTGCATCTACC
This sequence comes from Thelonectria discophora, assembly GCA_911649645.1. Taxonomy (NCBI): domain Eukaryota; kingdom Fungi; phylum Ascomycota; class Sordariomycetes; order Hypocreales; family Nectriaceae; genus Thelonectria; species Thelonectria discophora. The sequence goes on along the minus strand of CAJVRK010000008.1, from coordinate 2,648,913 downwards.
AAGACAACGACGACGACAAGGCCCGCGAGATTGGCCGCATGGGAAGCTACTACGGCAGTGCGGCCTTGACTATATGCGCCGCGGCGGCGTCCAAGGCCGACGAGGGCTTCCTGCACCATCGCGAACCTGCGCCCTTCGCCGTCGGGCCCATCCGCATGCAACTAACAAACACAAACGGGGACGACCAAGGCCACATCCATCTCCTCCTCGAATCTCCCGCGCCCCCGGAACCGACCACAACCCGCGGCTGGACCATGCAAGAATCCCTGCTATCCCGCCGCATCCTCGTCTACGCCCAGCGCCAGCTCTACTGGGGCTGTTCCAGCGCGACGGCCGGCTGCGGCGGCGACCAGCGGTTCCTCCTAGACGTGGTCTTCGGCGCGCCTGAAACCCTCGTCGACAACATCCACCCCATCGGTCCGATGCTGCAGCGCCCCGTGACGAACCAGTGGCGCGACCACCTCCGCAACTACACGGCGCGGAGCATCGGTTTCTCAGGGGACAAGCTGCCCGCCGTTTCAGCCATGGCGACGCGGATGTTGGAGCTGTGCAGGCAGAGGGGGGAGGAGTGCAATTACGTGGCTGGCTTCATAGTTGATGCTAAAGATCCCGGGTCGTGGCTGAGACAGATGCTCTGGAGCAGCCTCGATCCGGGCAAGACGGCGCGGCCGAGCGCGTGGAGGGTTCCGTCTTGGTCCTGGGCGGCGGTGGACGGGCCATTGCGGCCAAACGTCGACATGACGGGCATTGATGTCGGTCCCGATCACTGGGTCATCATGGAGCAAGGTGCGAGCAGGAATCGCTCGGGCCGTCCACACGATTGGGAGCAAATGGCCACGGTTACGGGCCACGAGGTCGAACTGGAGCGCCCAGACATTCCGTTTGGAAGCGTCAAGAGCGGACACTTGCTCATAGAAGCCAGACAGCGACGGGTCTCCGAGTGCGTCACCTGCTTGGACGTGCCGTTCTTCGTCAGGAGCGGCGGCGAGGTCCGCTCAGAGATTAACCACATCCCCGCTACGTCTATGCTCGAGCTGCTCCCGGACACGGACGAAGACGTCCAGACGGTTATAGAAGGGGTGGCGGGGAGGTGTCAAGTTTCATTAGTGCTGCTTCAGTCGCATTTCGTTGCGAATAGTGCTGTTGGCCTGATTGTTGCGCCGGATGGGTTGGGTGAGGTGCGGAGGATTGGTATTTTTCGAGTTATTAGGCGGGATGTGGGCTCTGGAGTTGAGGTGGTTGACGTGACTGAGGCCCTTTTTGGGGGTGTTTCGTTGGGTTTATTGCGTATCGTATGAGGTCGTGGGCTAAGCATGTACGGCGTCGTAGATATTGTAGTTAAGATACAGTTGACTCGTCCGTTGAACCAGCAACTCCTGTTGACCTCACCGGCTTCAACTTGGTTTGGCGAGGGGTATTTCTATACCTACCTATGTACATCATATGTAGGAATAAGCACCTCACACTCGATGCATCTTGTGACATCCAACCTCACGAACCCAACCTCGCTTCGACAACCCCCCTGTCCACAGAACAAGTTTGGATAAGCTGCACCGCCAAGTCACTCTCGACCCACGAACTTCGTCCACTCCCTCCCCCCCATTGGCCACTTTCCGAGGCGGACCGGCCGGGCCGACCCTGGCGTCTGTCTTCTCGGCTCTGGTTGGTTCAGCTCTCTCCGCGAACTCTCCTGAGTCTCCTCGCCTCCCTGCCAGAGTTCCACCATCATGCAATCCTCCCCGAGCCATCGTCTGGCCACGCGTACCGAGCACAGGGATTAATAACCGTACCGTACTTTTTATGGTTTTTTACCCCTCATACAATCAAACCGCGGACATGAACCCACCGCCCCAGAGCGCGAACTGTTGATCCTACCTACCTCAAACACCACCATTCCTTCGAGTCGCATCGAAGACATCATGTCGGAGAAACGCGTCGGTTCCAAGTCGCCCACCAGTGCGTCGTCGCCCGCTTCCGGTCGCGGCGGCACCGTGTCGCCGAGAAACGAGCTGATCGTGCCCGCGGATGACGCCCAGGTAAGGCCGGATTGGTGTTTCACGTTTGCATATGCGGCTGACCATCTGCGGTAGGGTGACGTCGAGGACGATGTCGAGTCGGCGCTCGGCTCAGATGTGTAACTGACGTCTCACGCACGCAAAGTGGAAACATCATTGCTGATCCGTTTCTAGAGAGAGCTCTACTGCTTCCGTCTCGGCTAGCATTTTGGAGTATCGCCAGATTCAAGGACGCACGTATCATAGCGACAAGTTTGTCGTGGATTATGCCTTTCCCAATGATGAGCAGCAGCTTGAGTCTGTTGATATTACGTGCGTCTTTGTTCGATCTGAGTCGTTGCTCTGGGCTGACTTGGTTCAGTCACCATTACCTTACGCTGCTGCTGGATGACCGACTGTTCCTTGCCCCCATTGACGACAATGTTCAGGTAGGCATTGTTGCTTTATGACATAGGCCATAGTAGTAACGACATGATAGCGAGTTCTCGACGTTGGCACAGGAAGTGGTACGCATCCCAGCCCTCTCATATGGATGTTATGCTAACCCTCTCAGGTATCTGGGCAATGTAAGAACCCCCCGCTCCTTCTTCACCAAACCACATCTCACCCCCCAGGGACTTTGCCGACCGGTACCAATCCGCCGAAGTAATCGGCACCGACCTCTCCCCCTGTCAACCCAAATGGGTGCCCCCCAACGTGCGCTTCGAAATCGACGACGCCACGGAGCCGTGGACCTGGAAGCCCGACCACTTCGACTTCATCCACATCCGTTACCTCTTCGGCGCCGTCAAGGACTGGGTCGCCCTGTACTCGGAGGCCTTTCGCTGCTGCGCCCCGGGCGGCTGGTTGGAGACCGTCGAGGCCGATATCGAGTTCCGCAGCGATGACGGCACCACGGAGCAGGCGCCCGTGCTGGACCTGTGCAAGAAGCTGTACGACGAGGGCGGGAAGGCCATTGGCAGGCCGTTCTTTATGCATCATTTGCAGGACAAGGCGGTTGAGGAGGCGGGGTTTGTGGATGTGCACACGGAGGACTACAAGGCGAGTTCTAAGCATTCAACGTCAGCGTCGGCCGTGTTCTAACTGCTGTCAGATCCCCGTCGGTGACTGGGCCAAGGACCCTAAGCTCGCCGAGGTTGGCCGCTATGTCAAGCTCACTCTGGAAAACGACATTGAAGGTAGGTCACATGCACCTCTGCTAGCTTGAAACACACCGTGCTTACGACTAAGGCTACACTCTCGCTCTGTGGCACCATGTCCTCGGATGGCCAAAGGACGAATACCAGGTGTTCCTTATGGACCTGCGCAAGGCCATCCGCAACCGCAAGATCCATAGCTATTTCCGGGTGCGCTACGTCTACGGGCGCAAGCCAGAGTAACTTGGAGGCATCTCACCACGTTTTCTAGTATAAAGATATAAGTGAATATACTTAGATTTCAACTATTTACAACACTTAATATATGTCCCTAGAACTAACTTTAGAAATTTCCCCTTCCTTTCCTTAGAATTTAGCTTGATTATAATTTAACTAGTTAACTTAGTTATTTTTTATAAAACGCGGTTAATTTTAAGGTAAGGATGATTTATATAGCTAAGGAAAAGGTTAAGGAAAAGGCAAGTAGTCAGGTCGACATTCCGAATAAGCACTGATGCCGTATTTGACGCTGGATTGTATGGCCGACAATGTGACGGGCTGAGCCCATGAGGGCCTCGTTGAACACTCTCGGCCTGCGGACCCCGCCTTCTTCGGCCACACTCACGGCAACCTCCGAAGGCCCCCATCACTTTTCACTGATACGAACCCGACACCCGGATGGATAGAAGCAGGAGAGGTTGCCAGAGAGACCAGAAGGAGACACCTAGATAGATAGAAGGGGGACAGGTAGCAAGAGAGAGATCAGGAGGATAAAAAGCCCCTTAGTTGTTGCTATCAAGGGCCTGTTCTTTCTCTTGCTCTTCAGGTTAGGATCTTCGTTCAAGCCTTCCAGCTAGTTGCCAATATACTCAGCTGGACTGTTACAGACAATATCACCTACCTTAAAGATAGTCTCATTGCCACACATGAATATGCCCCCTGATTTGGCCGTGCCCAGTTGAGTATTGGTGTCTTTTGAGACGCCACATTAATAACGCGAGGAACACAGTTACGGCAGGAACGGAAAACTTGGAACAGTCCAGTCACAATCGAATAGAAGAAATAGGGACTGGGTGATTAATTAAAAGAGCCCACCCCTTTTTTTCAGTTGCCGGGTTACCTATAAAACTAGTTATCTACCTAGGTAAAATGAGACAACCATCCAGATGTAGAGACTTGCGCAACTAAGAAGCTTAAATTCGCATACTGTGAAGTCTCTCGAACGCCGTAACATGAAACTTGTGATGCCACGAGTCCTTGATCGCGGGGTTGATTTCATTAACAAACCTTACTTAACTCCAATGATCGTTGCGGGATGCATCTTCTTCTTCCACTTCCCCTTCCACTTCCTCAACATACCTCCGACGGTACTGGCCAGTCCAGTCCGGTTTTACCTCTACCAAACGCCGGTCACGGTCGTAAAAAGTCTTGCAGCCCCTCTGAACCAGTTCTTCTGTAGTCTCACAGCATATTAGGACGGGATTGGAGTCGATGATCCAAATATCGATCCTACCCAAAGTGAGGTTATGAGCCATTTTGACGAATGCCTCCATGTGGGCTGCACGACGCGGAGAGTCACGCCCCCAATCCGGTTTCCATTCCAACGCGATATTTTCAGCCAGCAGTAATCCCACCGCAGCTCACAGCCCCAAGTCTGATCCTAGATTCCATTATCCCTCGCGGCGACATGCTGCATATTGAGTAGATATAGGTCCCGGCGGGGGACGGCGGCGAAGAAATTGGCGTTCCCGTTAGGGCCTACGAAGTAGCCGGACTGGAGGAATGTTTACCTACCTACTCTAACTCGAGATGCCGGCTAGAGCAATGACCTACAAACATGTGCAAATTGAAGAGTTGTGACAAGTTTCATAACGCCGACACTCAGTAATCACAAAAGAATTAACATCCAGCATCATTGTGTCTTTCGACAGAGTTTAGTATATTCTTTGACGGGTGGTGGTCGAAATTACGAATCTGAGCAGCCTATCACAAAGGACCGATACAATAAAGACTTTGGCCAGAACAAGAGGGCCTACAATAAAATAAAGATAACTATGCAAGGTTATTATCTTCTTCACTAGGTAGTATTTCCTTTGTGCGAGCCCAACCGGCCGGCAACGAGGTGTAGTCGAGACTCCTACCCTATTCTATCCTGCTTCAGACCAAATTGCGACTCTCCTGTCTCAGCTTACTCCATGGTACCTTCACATGACTTGACTTCAAGTTAATAAATACAAGACTTATCAGATACCATCACACAAACAAGCTCCCTCTAGCCTTGGACAATGGATGCCGCCGGCCTCGAGTGTGTTTTCACGCGGGGGACCCTCAGGGTACTAAACGAACTCTGGCGACAGAAGGCAACCGAGATAAACTAACATGGCATGGTGGCTCATGATTCGCTGGAATCGTTATCCGCACAACCCCGTGAGATCAGGTGCCCGATTTGCAGCCACCACCTCATTTCCCTCAGCTCCAGGCTGCCGTATTTTCCAGGCACCCACATTCTCCCAGCCATTAAAAGTTCTAAAAAAGTACTCAGAAAAACCCATGAGAGCATACCCGGATTCAAGCGCATCATTCATTAGAAGCCGTGACGTGTCACATTCTCCCAGACAATCAAAATGTCCCCTCCGGATGCATACAACCGCGAAAAGGGGGAAGAAGAGCACATCCTCCCCCTCCCAAACAACAGGCAACTAGCCTACGCCCACAATGGCCCTCCCACATCCCGAACCGTCATCCTCTTCTTCACTGGCCTCATGAGCGTCGGCACCGCGCCCAACGTCCCCGAATCATGTCGCCAGCTCGACGCGCACTGGATATCGCCCACGCTGCCCGGCATGGGTAACTCCAGCACCCGCGACCAGAGCGTGTCCTACCACGTCTCTCTCGCAAGAGACATGACCGCCCTCCTGTCGCATATGTACCCCACGGGTGCCTTCGGCCGGCTGTACCTTGCCGGCGGGTCGTATGGCACTGTCCAGGCGCAAATGCTGTTTGGAGCGCCTTACGAGCTGTTTCCGTACGGTCGCAAGGTTGTGGGCTGCGTTTTGCTCGCGGGTTTTTCGCCCTTCAAGTACCACACGCAGTATGCAAAGAGCCTCAACTGGCAGAACTGGTTCTCGGTTGGGCCCCCGACGCAGCTTCTTCCCTTTCGGCCTCTGCAGCGGCTTTTCAAGAGCGTTGTGGGATCCAAGTTGAATAATCTGGAGGGTGCCGAAACATTTCTCCGACAGACGCTGATTGACGAGATGGGCGAGGAGGAGAAAGCATCCATGAGCCAATGGTTGAAGGATCATGACATGACTGAGGAGCAGTTCATATCCAAGATGGCTGCCGGGACGATCAAGTGTTGTCAGAACTGGGATGGCTTCATGGAAGTGTCCGATGTCATTCACTCGGACTGGGGCTTTGATCCTCGCACATTGGACGATGAACACGCATCAAAGCCAATGCTGATCGTCGGTTCCAAGGACGACCATGTGGGAGGAAGCACGAACAGTTGGATGGTGGAAAATTACAAGTCTGCCAAAGCTAAGGTTATTCCAGGAGGGCATATCTCGTCGCTGTTTTGCATGAATGAAATATGGCAGGAGATGATCAGCAGTAAGTATTCGGTTGCGTCGAGTTTGCTGGTTGATGCTAACAGGTTCAAGTGACAGAATGATGGACGGGAGTGTACGGCGCTCATATTTCAACAGCTAGTCCAAATGTCCTCTAAGGATAGATTTCCAATTCAATGTCCCTATCATGAGTACCCTCATTCCTCCGCCAACCCAGCAGTCTGTTTAGGGTCGTGGGGCCTCTAGCTACCTGGCGCGACTCCGAAATGTCGATTTCATGGGACTGAAAAACACGATGTATACATGGTTAATTGGGATAGCTGAGGGCTGCATGCTTAGCATGCTGGCTGCAAGACACAGAGGGAAGAATGTGTACTGCAAAGGGTCGTCAGATCACAGCTAAGCTGTCCAGTCATACTAAATACTCACCAAAAGAGCGGTGTTTGTATTTCCAACTTTGTTGGTCAGTTTTTGTTGACGCTCTGTCAGGTCGTTTCCGTCGAGAAGAAGTCCAGCTGGGTCGAATTAGTATGACAATCTCACATTACGTCATTCGTGGCAGCTTGGGAACCCAAATGTTTTTTCAAAGTCGTCGCAACGTATCTCGAGCTGGTGCACGATCCTCTCGAGAGCCTTCATCTCATTAAAGATATGCTCGATTAATAGGAGCCGGCGTTCCCTCATATTCGCAGGACCAGCTTCATCGACGAGGAAGCCGACTTCGCCTTGATTGAACTTCTGCAACAGGAAATTCAGGTCTGAAAGAAACTCTTTCTTCCTTTTGAGAAGCTTCAGGGTTTGAATCACCCATTCATGTGATCTATGAGTAGTTGTTGCATTTACACCAGGGTCTTTGTCGCGAAAGGTAAGACAGCCATTATCAGCTACCTAGCAAATATTAGCCATGTCCGAAGACTCACAATACAGACAGGGGCATAAAGGATGGCGCTTACATATGACTTGATTCCGCACTGCATTCGGTAGATCACGTCCCGCCATTCCTGTGCGACCTGATGCAACCGTACCTCGCACACTGCGAGGAAGTAATCCTATGCATCCCATACTGGTAGACTCGCGTCGTAACGGCCTCGAGTTATAGGATCAGGCTTGAGCCTGTCTGAATGTTCGTCGTCCTCTGCGTCATCGCGCTTTCTGCGTCAAAGTAGGTGTCGACAAGTCCATAGGCCGTCCATATCCGGCTGTTGTGCCCTGTCATCCCACAAGAAATTTGTGCTTCCAACAGATCATCGATGCCACCACTTAGCATTGCGTTACTCGATCTCGCGTCGAGAAATGAGACGTCAAGGGCGTTCATCAACGGTCTGCCGTCTGCTCCCCGTCTGTGGTCATCGAATTGCACTTGCTCGTTCGCCAGATGAGCAATGGGAAGTGGAACTCGAGTAAGAACATAGTGGGACGACTGGGCTTTGGAGATGTCAGTGACTGTGGCCATATTGTATAGGTACTCGAGGGAATTTACGGATATTGACGTCTGCAGGGACGACCTCCATTCCAAATGCTTTTCAATAAGAGACGCTACCGCCGGTGCTTCATCCTGTGAAACCGTTGCAAGGAGGGCAGCGGCGCTGCAAGGGTCTAGATTGGTGGCATATCTGGTTGGGGTCAATGGATCAGTCTCGTAGTGCAATTAATAAGAACTCTGCGGGCCAGATATCCGCAACGGGATGAGCCCAGCCAAGGTGCCGGGCGTCCGTACTCCCAAAGCCGCTAGGCGGAGGGGCGGTCCCATTTCACGTAATGGATCCATGGAGATGGTGTGGAATGTTGCCCGATCTTCCTCTAACTTCCATCGCACGTATGGTAGGATGGCGAAGTGCACTGCTAAGCCGTCAAAAAGGTGATCGCTGGGTCCAGTCCGTCCATACGGGGCCAATTGTAGTTTTGGAACACGGGTCAAGTGTGTCTCACATCAGGAAAAATTCCTGGGCTCCGAATTATGCTGAAGTTTTGTGAGGCGATGCGGCGAAGTCGGTCGAGCGCGATGACAAGGCTTCTGTCGTCAACCTTGGAGCTATCGACCAAAGAAGCATGTAGCAACGCCCTACTGAGGCCGTCCCAGAAGCGTGCGTCTCCCTGGGGATGCTCCATTCGTGAAAAGGGGATGGTTTGCAGAGTAGTCTCGGCTTGGAGGAGAGAAAAGTGCGCATCAAACCCGAGGGGGCTCTTCGAGATAAGAGTGTCCCATACCCTTGGCTGCCTGACCCATTCTGCGGCGGTTCGATGGAGGAACTGGACTGTGTTCGACTCACTCCATGTCGTTGAGGTGATCTCGACGATGCCTCTTGTTCGGGCACTGAGCCTTCGCTTTATAGACTTGTGCACAAAAGGTCTGTTGAGAGTCTGCATGTTCATGCTTATCTCACGACCCCTCGACTCATCCGCCAACCACAATGTGACATCGTCAAGTGGCACACAGGCCGACTGCAACGTCAATAGCATGACTGATACGTCCGGCAGTAGCTTCTCGGGGATGGTCGAGTATATCGCATCATAAAGGTCTTCGATCTCGGGTGGAATATGCTTGAGTATCTCCACAAGTTGTTGCAGACCCACTCCTTCTGTGATGGCTTCCGCTATAGTCTGTGTAACTAGCGAAGTCCACAGAAAGACGCCGTCAGACTTTGAGCAAACGTCGGCGAGCAGTTGGTCACCGCCATCTTGGAAGAGCCCATTAAGCTCTTCAAATGCCCCCATGCCCCGAAAATGGCCAAACACGAATTCTGTCAGATATTGGAGGGTAGAAGATGTAGTGGTGAGACTGATGTGTTGTATTTTTTGAGTTGCTGTTTTTTTTCCCTTTGTCTAATTATCTGATCAAGTGGTCTTTAATAGATAGAAATGATCCTGCGGCCTCTTCCTTCTTCCCAGCCTTTCGGGTATCCGACCTCTCTCTCCGAGTCCTTCGGGTAGTCGGCATCATTGGTAACAGAGGAAGCTGGTCATGCCTCTTGATCATATGTCTTCCTGCTGGTCAGGGTTCTAGTCATCTGACCTTTAGAGACAAAGATCCCTTTGTCTCCTATGTCATCTGTGTGGGCGACTTCTTGGTATGGCTTGCGACTCGGTTCGTGACTTCGTATTCGTCCGCATGTGAATTCGTGTTCATGCCTATGTCTTTGACATATCTGGCAAACTCTCGGATGTCGTTGGAGGTTAGTAGATGCATCTGCAACCTTGGGCTGTTACAGTGCCGGCCACATCCAGAGGCCCAGCTTTCTGCGTTAAGTTTCTAAGCACGGACCCGGTCGCGGCTAATGTGGCTTACCATAACTAGTGTATAGTGTGTAATCACATCCACCCCATTTCCTCAAGAATCCTAAAACAATCACGTGCCTATCATCGTCCACGGTCGCTTATGGCCATGTCCAGCACATCGCGTCCAGAACAAGCCCTCACCTCCTAATCCAACATAGTTCCTCGACTCTCTGGCGGAGGCCATAAAATCCCGAGGCGGTGATTACACTGTGCAGCGTATGTAGGAAGAGGCCATCAGTCATGTGGTACAGTATCTGGCTACTGTCACCACGGTTTATAGTGTATCATGCGCCAGGGAGTGGGTTACTGTGCATATAAAGGTCAACTAAGTTTTATATTTTTAGCAGCATAATTTCGCTATTTCCATATCTGAAACTCTCAAGAACACAACACTTCCTGACCGACAGCCTACGGCAACCGCGCTTCCTAAAACAGCTACGCGTCCACCGCGACATTCGGGAGGTAGCCAAAGCAAATCCGTTCCTGCTATCGTCACCCAGGTCGTGTCCCGCACACCAAGCAGTAAGACCGCCGAAGGCTTCGATGTTATGTGAGGCTCTGTGGAAGATGCTAGGCCACCAGTTACGACAAACCCGCCGTTATTTGTGGCAATGCCACGGTCGTCGGGCGTAAAATAGAGAACGTCTGCAAACGAGTCCATCGAAATGACATTCGTACTTGATCCTGTTTCCGTGTTCCAGATCCGGACCGTCTTGTCATAAGAGGCCGATGCTACCCTCGTCGAGTCGTGCGAGAATACCACCGAGTCGACCCAACCGCTATGGCCCTTTAGCACGCGCTCACAGTCGCCCGTCTCCGCGTTCCAGATCCGGACCGTCTCATCATCGGAGGCCGATGCCACCTTCGTTGATTCGTGCGAGAATACCACCGAGTTGACCGAGTTGCTATGGCCCTTCAGCACGCGCTCACAGTCGCCCGTCTCCGCGTTCCAGATCCGGACCGTGTCGTCATAAGAGGCCGATGCCACCTTCGTCGAGTCGTACGAGAATACCACTGAGTTGACCGAGCTGCTATGGCCCTTCAGCACGCGCTCGCAGTCACCCGTCTCCACGTTCCAGATCCGGACCGTCTTGTCAAAGGAGGTCGATGCCACCTTCGTCGAGTCGTGCGAGAATATCACCGAGTTGACCGAGTTGCTATGGCCCTTCAGCACGCGCTCGCAGTCGCCCGTCTCCGCGTTCCAGATCCGGACCGTCTTGTCACCAGAGGCCGATGCCACCTTCGTCGAGTCGTGAGAGAATACCACCGAGTCGACCGAGCTACTATGGCCCTTCAGCACGCGCTCGCAGTCGCCTGTCTTCGCGTTCCAGATCCGGACAGTCTTGTCAAAGGAGGCCGATGCCACCCTCGTTGAGTCGTGCGAGAATACCACCGAGTTGACCGAGTCGCTATGACCCTTCAGCACGCGCTCGCAGTCGCCCGTCTCCGCGTTCCAGATCCGGACCGTCTCGTCAAAGGAGGCCGATGCTATCATCGTCGAGTTATGCGAGAATACCACCGAGTTGACCGAGTTGCTGTGGCCCTTCAGCACGCGCTCACAGTCGCCCGTCTCCGCGTTCCAGATCCGGACCGTCTTGCCAAAGGAGGCCGATGCCACCTTCGTCGAGTCGTGCGAGAATACCACTGAGTTGACTGAGTTGCTATGGCCCTTCAGCACGCGCTCACAGTCGCCCGTCTCCGCGTTCCAGATCCGGACCGTGTCGTCATAAGAGGCCGATGCTACCCTCGTCGAGTCGTGCGAGAATACCACCGAGTTGACCCAATCGCTATGGCCCTTCAGCACACGCTCGCAGTCGCCCGTCTCCGCGTTCCAGATCCGGATCGTCTCGTCATCAGAGGCCGATGCCACCCTCGTCGAGTCGTGCGAGAATACCACCGAGTTGACCCAACCGCTATGGCCCTTCAGCACGCGCTCGCAGTCGCCTGTCTCCGCGTTCCAGATCCGGACCGTCTCGTCATTGGAGGCCGATGCCACCTTCGTTGAGTTGTGAGAGAATACCACCGAGTTGACCGAGTTGCTATGGCCCTTCAGCACACGCTCGCAGTCGCCCGTCTCCGCGTTCCAGATCCGGACCGTCTCGCCATCGGAGGCCGATGCCACCTTCGTCGAGTCATGCGAGAATACCACCGAGTTGACCGAGTTGCTATGACCCTTCAGCACGCGCTCACAGTCGCCCGTCTCCGCGTTCCAGATCCGGACCGTCTCATCATCGGAGGCCGATGCCACCTTCGTCGAGTCGTACGAGAATACCACTGAGTTGACTGAGTTGCTATGGCCCTTCAGCACGCGCTCACAGTCGCCTGTCTCCGCGTTCCAGATCCGGACCGTCTCGTCATCGGAGGCCGATGCCACCTTCGTCGAGTTATGCGAGAATACCACCGAGTTGACTGAGTTGCTGTGGCCCTTCAGCACGCGCTCACAGTCGCCTGTCTCCGCGTTCCAGATCCGGACCGTCTCGTCATAAGAGGCCGATGCCACTTTCTTCGAGTCGTGCGAGAATACCACTGAGTTGACCCAATCGCCACGGCCCTTCAGCACGCGCTCGCAGTCGCCCGTCTCCGCGTTCCAGATCCGGACCGTCTTATCATCGGAGGCCGATGCCACCTTCGTTGAGTCGTGCGAGAATACCACCGAGTTGACCGAGCCGCTATGGCCCTTCAGCACGCGCTCGTAGTCGCCCGTCTCCGCGTTCCAGATCCGGACCGTCTCATCATCGGAGGCCGATGCTACCTTCGTCGAGTCGTGCGAGAATACCACCGAGTTGACCCAATCGCTATGGCCCTTCAGCACACGCTCGCAGTCGCCTGTCTCCGCGTTCCAGATCCGGACCGTCTCGTCATGAGAGGTCGATGCCACCTTCGTCGAGTTATGCGAGAATACCACCGAGCTGACCGAGTTGCTATGGCCCTTCAGCACGCGCTCGCAGTCGCCCGCGTCCGCGTTCCAGATCCGGACCGTCTCATCATCGGAGGCCGATGCCACCTTCGTCGAGTCGTGCGAGAATACCACCGAGTTGACCGAGTTGCTATGGCCCTTCAGCACACGCTCGCAGTCGCCCGTCTCCGCGTTCCAGATCCGGACCGTCTCGTCTCTGGAGGTTGATGCCACCTTCGTCGAGTCGTGCGAAAATACCACCGAGCTGACCCAATCGCTATGGCCCTCTAGTGTCAACAAGCATGCATCCCAATCTTCTTGAACCTTCGGCAAGGTGGCTATCCATCTTGGGATAATATTTTCGAATGTCTTTCTCACAATGCTCCTGCTTGGGGCGAAAACCAGGGCAGACGAATAAATTTGCAACGGCGCTTCGCTAATCACAAAGAAATCCGCCTGAAGGAATCGAACTGCATCGGCCACAAATTTCGATAAGATTGAATCCCTTCGATCCTCCTAAGAGTTAGCAGGGTTAAGGTTTCAAGATGCGAAACATACCTTCAGCCAATTTGCCATTGATTTGAGTGAGTCGAGGCATTCTCTGGCTTGGCCTAGCAGGCTCAGTGCCTCCAGCCAGTGAAGAAAGTGTGTCGTCAGGAAATCATACACCTCGTCGCTGTCGTGCTGTTTAGGATCGCCCTCCATCTGATGATAAACCCAATGCATACAAGCATATTGGAGCTGTGGAGGTATGCGTTCCTCGACTTGTCGACCGTCTATCATCGATCGGCGCATACCTGGGAAAGACAGGCCGCATATGTCCTCACCCAGAGCGCCGCGCATAAGACGCAAACAGTGTTTTGCCAAGTTTCGGTGAGTTAGTCTCTCATCCACCCCAAACGCGCTCTTCTCTGTGACGAGATAATCTCTAAATGACAAATGCAGCAATCGCACGGGCAATATACGTGTCCGTGGTATGCTAAGAACCGAATGGAGTGCATCCAGTCTATCATCCACAACATCTGGAGAGACCTCAAGCAGCTGCGATAAGGCCATTACCGACAGGGGACTGGCAAGGACGATAATGCTTCCAACGATCACGTTGAAGTCTTTGAGGATCTGTTCTCTGTCGTCTTCCGATACGTCAATAATCTGAGACTGCAAGATTGTCCTATAGGTTTGGTCAAGTTGAGACCCATGACTGTTGTTTCCGTGGTCTAAGACCTTCCGCAACCGTAGCTGTGGGTTCATCTTGCGATCACCAATGAAACGGCAGACGGTAGCGGCAAAAATGAAGAGGGGTACGGCCATCCTCGTGAGGTCTTGCAACGTTTGCTGCCCTGGCCAATCGGGTGGTAGCTTCCGCTCATCTGCCACGGTCATATTGAAGCTACCCCGGATTTTTCCAAATTCATCAGCCAGAAAAGCAGATATGTCGTGCTTAACGATTTGCGTGGGCATTTCGTGAAGAACCAGCTCTTGGTAGGTGCCTTTGGCTTCGCTAAACCCGAGACGAACTGGAAGTTCCGGTCTGCTTGTCAAGAAAACTCGGAGACAAGGCCAAAGGATCTCTACGTGTGAGAGAATGTTGATCAGCAATCTGATGTCAGCATCTCGCTCACACTCGTCCAACGCATCAATAACAACAACGAGCGATGGTCGACTTGTCGCCTCTAATGCTTTCGACAGTGGCTCTCGAATGAGCTAGTTGAACTGTTCTTGTACGGCTTTCCCCGCGATCGCTGGTTCAGCATCGATTGCATTCTTAATAGCCACTGCAGCTCCCGGAACGTTTGAAACCAGCTGGCGGGCCAAAGTGGGCACAAACTTGGCCAGGTTTCCTCGGTCCGTCTCTCCTCTTTTGAAGAAGAAACTAGCACCAAGATCGCCCCGTTGAAACCGCGATCGAGCGACAGTTCGCGAGATTGTCGACTTTCCAGTTCCCGCCATGCCATTGAGCCAGAATATTGTCTTTGAGTTAGGATCGTCAATCCAACGGCAAATATCATTAAGCAGCTCAACTCGGGTATTTGGCAAGCATGTTGGGTTATGTTCTTCAGCGTGGGAGTCGAATGAGGCCCCTTCTGCGATAGGCAGCCTGTCGAGAGCGATCTTATAGTCGATATTCTGAATGATTGCGCTAGATTATGGGCATTAGCTTAAGCATTACCTCGCAGAGTATATCACTTACGTCTGATCAATATTCAGTGCTAATAAAATGTTTCCTCTGCACTGCGCAAGGTTTTGTATAGTTCCCTCGATGTCTTTACTTTCGAAAGGCCATCTAAGCGCGCGCACGCCGAAGCGGCTCATCGCCTTCCGGCCCGTCGAAGGTTTGAGCTCCTGCGCGAGTTTTTTCAGCGTCGCATGGCCACTGTTGATCGCGGAATCCAATTGTCGAGACGCTTCCAGCTCCTGTCCACGAGGCCCTTGGACGAGATGTTTGGCTTGCTCTGTTGTAGTCTGAAAGTCCGCAATTTCTTGACGAAGTCTTTCGATATCGTCTTTGGCGTTCTTCACCTCTCGAGAGTACTCGAGACAAAGAGAAAGTATTTTGGCGGATAAATCAACCACAGCGATAACGCTAGATGCAACGCCGAGTGCTTCCGCCATCAGATCCGGCTATAGTGGTCGCTTCCAGGTATTTTGAAGACAAAAGTGGCCTGACCCTCGTGCGGGGTTAACGAGGCTCAGTCCTAGTAACACACGCTCTTCACGTGACGCAAGCTATTATTAGCGGGCTGCAGTCGTCGCAGTAAGCAGTCGCATAATGGCTAGATGAAGAGTTAGAATTATCGGTTTGAAGGAACGAAAGAGGGCTAAAAACGAGGGAATCCCCGTAATGAGTAGTCTGCTTGATTTTGATTGCATTTAGGCAAGACTAAAGCGGATGTGAGAATGAAGATTGACCACTTTAGGGACGAGAACTTTGTGGGCAATGGAACCCCGTGACTCAGCTAGTTTCCTAGCCTAATGTAGAATAGTGTGTTCTCTCATCTACAGCTTATTGATATGTATCCGTATCTGTCGCAGAATAGCACAGTTACGATAGGAGTGAAATGCCTAAACAGTCACAATCGAGCAACCGATCTAGGGGTCGAGAGATTGAAAGAAAGTGCTTTAATCCCTCCGGACATACTGTCGCGAGAGGGGGTTTTTGTCCCCAGCCTAACCGAGGTTTAGCCGGGGTGTCGGTTAGGGTGCATCACAAAGAGCTTCCTCTTTGTGCAACAGTATCCGTACCACACATCACGATGAAGGTTGAGGGATCCCTCACCTGTCAGGCATTAGTTAGCAGCCTGACCGTAAGCCCCGCCCACATATCCCCGTCCCGGAGCTACCCCAGACCTAGATTGCTGTTGCTCCAGTTAGCTGATTGGGATTCCAACGTCGCCTACGACGAGTAGCCGCTGACCTGTAATCACTACTCAATCGAGTGGAAGCTGCAGCTGCGTAAGGGAAGGCTTACTAAACTCACAAATGACGTAGAACAAGATCTGGTCTTGGCGCCCGGCGCATTTTGACACAGGACTCTCGAGCCCAAGGTCGAGGAGCTTTTAAGAAAACTCATCGATAAAGATCATCTGGTACGATTTATATTTGAGATCTTGTAAAGGTATAGGTTTCGTAGTTGCGAATCGCGTTGCTGTTCGACACGGTGGATGCCCTTCAGAGTCTATCCCGCAGACTTTAGCAGCCGGCTGATGCTGGACAAGGATACTTCGACATCAAATCTATCACAGAGGAAGGCTATCATCTCGCTTCGGTACATGGTGGGCTTCTTTGTAAGTTCTTCGAGCAAGGCATCTTGCATACGACCTGTTGTTTCTTTACGACCGACACGGTTTAGAGGTGCTTTTGTCGACCCGAAGAGCTTGTATCGTGCTCGGGCTTTTCGAACGGTTCGGGGGTCGCAGGGGATGGCCTGGGCTATCTGTTTGGTCGATTCATCAATTTGCATCATCGCTTGAAGCTTTTCATGGTCAGCATCGGAGAGTCGGGGAGCCATATTGGGTCGGAGGTCAGGGCTTATTCTGGAAATGTCGTGCTGGACAGAGTGCAGTTTTCCAAGGCCATAAGCGGTCGTGGATGGACAGGCACGTGACTGCTTTAGGCTTCTTGAGAAAGTGGGGTAGATTGTCCAATATTACACGTACGTATCCGTACACTGAACAGAGTAGTAAGCCGCATTAACTAGCTACGACCGGGTCGTGCTCAGAAGCTTTACGTAGAAAGCTGGGCGGCCTCTGGACGTGGCCGGCACTGTAGCAAAGGCATCGCCGAACTGGGGCCACGGCCGGCTGGCCACGCAGGCCTTGGTATGGCCATGTGCTATAGCATTTGCTATGATTGAGCAGAGTTGAGCCGGTGCCATTTCAAACTCATCCAGGCCATCAATAAACAGCATAACGCGGATTCTGTCCCCCACTGCTCTTAGGAGGTACGAAGAGGACTCTTTCAGCTCCCAGGTGGTCCAGTCCGGAAACAAGCTTGGGATGATGCATCAGAGCGTGTGAAACAGGCCCGCCTCCTTGGGCAAAGCGTGGGAGGCAGGTGGGGGTTATCGGTCAGATCTGGTGCAGAAGGGTTCGAAGCAGCCCATCCTCAGATTTATCCAAGTCGAGACGAGGTTTCCACGCAAAATATTTGATCTTGTACAAGCGGAAACCAGAGGACCACGAGTCAAGGAACTAGTCCAGGTTTGGGTGGTTGACAATGTTCTTCCTCATGGTCGATTTCCCAACACCGGGCTTTCCAGTGATCCAACAAGGCAGTCCGGAATCGCTGCGAAGCCAATCCGGTAAGGAAGACCACATTGGTTCGCCAGATTCAGAGAGTGGCGGCCTTTGGTCGAACACCCACTGGTAGGTTGATTGAAACGTCTCCGTGATGGCTCCCTCGCGCCTGTCTATGGAATCGAACCTGAGGCTGTTAACAATGGACGAGCACCCCTTCATAGACGGCGAGTCGATCTCTCGAGGGAAAATACACGGAGGCAAGTCATCAAGCCTCCAACTTTATCTCCAGAAACAGTTGTGAATCTCCTGAGCCAGAAGGTTCTGTTGGAGGTTGTCTGTAATTCTCGTCCGTCTCGTCTCGGAGCAGCGTCGGTCCCATGGCGCTGACGGCTTAGTTGAGCACCTCGCCCATCGAGTCCATCCTGTCGCAAAGTTGACTCTCCCATTGCTGCCTATCTCGAGAATCGCGCCTTTCTACATACCAGCATGCATGGAACCGACTTGACAGCCGCTGAGCACCAACCAGAAGGAAACCGTAGCTACCCCCATGATGCCCCGCGCCACCCTGGCCAAACGAGATCTGATGGCCTTGAGCTCGCGATTACCTCATAGCCTCTTGAGAGCAGCCCGGAAGCAATCGCCGATGTCTCGGTCACTTGCGCCAGGGTTTCTCCCAAGCTCTTTTCGGAAATCCGGGCTCATCTTCCGCAATATCTTATCAATCCCGGCAGCAATCTCGTCACACGCGCGACAAAGAGTTCGTAGTTGCTCATCCACCCCGTTGGAGTTTTGAGTCGCAAGACCTTCCTTGACAGCAGTCGATAACAGCGCAAGATCATTCGAAATGGTGGTTATATCGCTGATCAACCGGTTCTTGCCCGATGCGGAGCGGTAGATTTGTCATGTTTCCGAAAACAGGCACTGTCCAAAGTCGACGAACTGGACCACGGCGGCAGCCAAGCCAAGGGCTGAGAGGGGCTCCATTATGGCATGATATGCTGAAAAGAAGGGTAAATTGATGATTGATGCAGAGGAGAAATCGTGCATGAGGCTGTTGGTGAGCCACTTCGGCTGAGAGGCGCTGGGCGGTCACCGCCGGTAGAATTTGGCCAGAAGCGCCTTCTGTTTATGGACTTGCGAGGTGAAGCACGATTTGGATAAGAATTCTACAGGGACCTGAGAGGCCAAATTTTATGGAAATAGCACGAAGGACGTGGAGAGAGCCTCAAGGGTCGCAGGTTCGGTAAAGAAAGGACCAGTAAGTGATGAGATGGGCGAAGTCTCCGGAAGTCATTTTGCACATAAACTTACAGGGAATTTACAGTACATGGCGCCCACCCCACTTCAGTTGAACCCGCAGAGCAGACTCTCCATCCTCCTCACTCTGCGAAAGAGTCGGTAAGTCGAGAGTGAGCATGGATAATTATATCGCTTCGTTCTTTATTCCTAGGCTACTGCGCCAAGATGAACATTAACTAAGATCCAGAGCATAGGCGGGGACTGGTCTCTGAGCACTATGAAGGAGACAAACTCTGAGGATAGTTGGACCGTTGAAGTTTCCAGGACTCATTAGATGAGAATGCTTATACTAAATAGACTTCTGTTGCGCCATCCTTCATCCCAAGGCAGAATCCATTTGGTCGTAATTACAAATGGGTGTTCAGACGACATCCTCCAGGCTCCAAAGTCCGGACATAACTGAACGGTCAAAGACCAAAAGGTGAAAGGTATCATTCTTCATGGAAGACAATAGGGCGTTCCTCCACTGTGAGTATATGTCTAAAGTAGAATGTGCCTTAATATAGGTAAAGAGATAGTCTAGTAGTTGTCTTGAGATAACCAATACTTCAAGGTAAACTCTATGTTTAGGCATCACGTAGCTTTAGTACAATGACTTCAAAATATAGCTGTAAGTCATGTTCATATATACACAGGAGTAACTTCCAAGGGCATTCCGTTGGATGGCGGAGCGAATTGCCTACATTCCAGGGAGCATCTGGAGTAACGAAACTATAGGGTATTACGGTTTAGAAAGATGAGTCACTAGGGGTGACTGGAGTGCAACCGTCGCGTTCCAATGTCAGCCCAATGTCCAATGAACAGTTAAAAAGCCACTCAAGAATTGATTGCGTGTGCTGAATGTGCGTCAAAACCATCGGCTCCCTGAATAACTCCAGGGCAACATGTGCATGGAAGCCCAAGCGTACGAGCTGACTTCCCGACGAGCGGCCGATGACAGAATCTTAGTGCGACGTAGAAAGTCCAATTATTCATTCGCATAAGTCAATGAGGATATCGCGATACAATGACATAAGAGGCGTTTTGTGGTCATACCCACCCTTGGCGAGTACATGCTTGGTTCGTCTTAGGCGCGGGATACTGGATTATCTCCCTCGAGTCACCGTCGAATGACTCCCCATTGTCATCATTAAATATGATCCTTGGACAATCTGCAGTGTAGCTTTCTTGTAGTTTGAGTTGATGCGAAATATTTCGGATGCAACGGCTGATCAGGACTCGGAGGTGGGCGAGATCGCCCATAACCTCGACAACTCGAGATTGATGACGTCGTACACAATGTGTTGTCCATACCTGCCAAGTCCGATTCGTCAAGGATCTGCAGAAGCTGAAAGTCAGACAATTCCAATAAAAGGTAGCGTGCCGTGTGCGGGCTTCAGATTGGACCGCCGAGTGAGACAAGGTTAGAATGGAATGATGTCCTACAGATCTCTACGATACGTAACTTAGTTATAGGCACCTGCCTCAATATATAAGGAGTGAAAAGCCCATATAATGAACGTGCTCATCAAACAAGCGCCTCCATATTATCTGAACATTTGGCAATACATCTACAAACAACCATCCACACACCACCAAAATGACTGACCGTGTGGTAAGATTTCATTGTTACGTCTTTGCCTCGTCTTCGAACTGATTGAGTTATAGCGAATTCGCTACAATCACGAGGGCATCGACGAGTATGAGCAATCTCAAGAGAGACTTCGAGCGTACGCAGACTGCCACAAAATCTCCCATCAGTTTTTAACAGATGCGATTTAGGATCATTATGGAAGACACTGATACGGAGAACTGGATCGAAACAAGGTCTCTGCCTCCCATCGGCTTCCCCCCGTAAGTGTATAAAAACCTTATCATGGTCGAGCGCGAGGATTGATTTGTATGTTAAGGCCTCTGACCGTCGATGGTGTCAATAAATTGAAGGATCTTCCAGGTGTTCACATCGAGGAGCTGAATGATGATTAAACCACCTAGTCGACGAAAGCTGTCTCCCAAGCGGATATGAGAAACAAGTTGGTCCCCAGACAGAAATAGGGCGCGCGGATCAGTTTCATATCACTTCTCTCGGGTTTGGCAGTCGGTATGAGAGGTAAAATTAATGTAGCTGCGACTCGACGAGAATTAAATGGATCAGTCTAACTTATCTCAATTCATCAAATAGGTATAATGAGGGCCATGATATGATTGTAATTGATCACTAGTTGACCATGCCTTCACCGTTGTTTCCGTTTCTCCTCCCAACAGGGTAAAGAATAGGAGGAGCGCAACTTCCAGGGAGGTGATAACCCCCCTTAACAGTATCTAATAATGCTTTCGAGCTCGCTTGCGCCTAAGTATGGAGCTCAAGTATTCATCCCCATTGTCGAAAGCAAGGCTGTGAGCATCTCGCTCACCCCTCTTGTCTTTGATCCTAGTGTCGGCGCCCATCTCCACTAGTAACCAAGCAATTTCGGCCTCATCTCGAGCTGCGGCATGCATTAGAGGCGTGAATCCGTCCTTATAATCTCTGGTATTGATATCAGCGCCTCCTTGGATCAGCATTTCGACAACTCGGTAGTGCCCTTTGGCTGCTGCACGAGACAGTGCCGTGGCCCCGTCATTGGGATCTCTGGCGTTGACGTTGGCTCCATGCTCGAGCAACTTCTCGACCACGCGCTGATGCCCACCCTCTGAAGCCAAAATGAGAGGTGTGGGCCCCTTGTCGCCATCCACAAGAGCGCCTTGTGCCAGGAATTCCTCCACAATGTCGTCCAGTCCATGTCTCGAGCCGTACATCAAAGGTGTCCATCCATCGTCCATACTCAGGGTGAAATCAGCGCCCCTGTCAATCAGCTGATTGACAATGGCTGTATCCCAATTTCTCACAGCAATGATCAATGCCGTTGATCCATCGTCGCCGGTAATATTGACACTGGCGCCATAGTCAAGCAATACCTGGAGCATATCCACATGGCTGTGGTACGAAGCATGCATGAGCGCTGTCCATCCCTCTTTGTCTCTGATGTCGACTTTGGCGCCCGTTTTGAGTAGCCGCTGGAAGACGAAAGTGTGCCCGGTCGCAGTTGCCCATAGCAGTGGTGTCCCATATGTGTCCCTCTCGGATTTTGAGGGCTCCCTGGTCGATGGGGGCTTCGAGGCATCTTGCTGGATGATATCATGTAGAGATTCCCAAAGCGACTCGTTTGTCACTGCATCGTCTGCTTCTTCGTCTCGCCAAGACTGGTAAGCTCCAGATTTCAGGACTTCTTGCAGGAAGGTGTCATCCTCTGTCAAGAGATTGTCGTACTGATTTGGAATGTGGCTGAGGTCCAAGTCGGTATCGGGGACAGGCACATCACCCGGCAAGAGCCCCCCATCCTGATTCAAAGAGTCATCTGCTACTGCATTGTTCACGTCGATATCCTGCATTCCAACAACTGCTTCGGAAGCAAAGTCGGAAATCCTTCCCAGTTCGTGACTGTTTTCTTCATCGATCTCGACTGAACGACTATTCACGACCATCTCATCATTCAAGTCCCCACCATCCTTTTGCAAGGCGGCGAAGCGAATAGTCAGGCACATGAGCGATTGTAGGTGCGTTGCAATATGACGGGCCATCGCCTTCGAACGATACTGCTCTTGTTGTAGCTTGTGCATACGAGGGGTTGGATCATCTGAGCCAGACAAGATGCCTGAAGAATCAGTGTCAGAATGGCTGGGATCGGGGCTGGCCATCTCCAATTCAGGAATCTGTTGTGCCTCGCTGGTTGTTTCTTGCTTCAGTTGCGCTTCCTCCACTTTAGGAGACACGATGTCAGTGGGAGCTTGTTCTTCCATTGCAAAACAACACAGGAGACAATCCTTCCAAGGCCTCCTTCGGGTCATGCTGCTCTGTCGTGAGATGACTTGCAACTGTTCGGCAGTGAAGTCTCGGCTATGGGCCGCGACTAGATGGGAATATAGGCTTTGCGGGTGGTTGTGAATGTTGTTGTTGACGTCGCAAATGGTGCATAACCAGACTGGCTTCAAGTACAAATTCCGATACCATCGCCGATCATGAAGTTGCATGTGTTCGAACCACGAAGGGAAGGTCGAAAACGCTGGGCGCTCTTCTGCGCATTCATTAAAGATGCACACGTAAGGTTTGAGGTCTGCATCGACATGTCGACTGCAACGCAGAAGTTAGTATACTGAAGCCCATCCAGCGAGTTAACGCGGTGTTCAATCGCCTGGGGGCTAGAAACACCATGCTGGCGAGTCCGCCCTCATGAGACGCATTATGCATCTGAATTATGAGCAAAATATCCATGATAACCCCCCGGCTGAATAAGACGAGATTGAGCGCCACCTACCTCCAGTCGCTTTCTGTCATGGTTTCCTTAGTGAACGGTTCTGCGCACCACTCACAAGAAAACCCATTGCCGTGATCGCTTGAGATAGGGAGAGGCGGATACCCGTGTTGATTTACTTGGATTGAAGAGGGTTTGCGTGGCCCCAGTAACGGTTCACCCGATGGTCCCAGACAGCCCCTGAAATGTTGAATATCGATGCTGGACAGGTCAGAAGTGTCGGTCTGGGAAAGAGGCGTGAATGCTCTTGCTGAACTCGGTCCAGCCAGATCCGTTTTCGGGATGGCGGGGATGTCGACTTGGGCACGATTGTCTGGTATGTCGGAACGCGCTGGGAGCTCCCGATGAGGATGTCGCTTTCGATGAGTCTGCAACTTTGTATTGCGAGATTCGAGAAACAGCATTCTTGCATATCTGTCTGTCATTGACTTGCTGAGGCGATCTCTGAGAGATTGTTGAGCACCTGGGTATAAGAGCTCCAGTGCGATCGCGCATAGATACGAAAATGACTTCAGGTCACGGCCTGTGGCGAATTTCTTAGCCCTTGCATCGATGTGAAGGCGACTCGATTGGCGAATTGTGACACCTAGACGGTTGATTCGAGTCAGGGTGTCGTTGATTGCTCCTAGATTTGCTGTGTGTGCCGGGACATGGCCCTCCTGAGATGCCAACGCTTGCCCATCACGGCCATCCAGCTGGACGATGCATTGTTGCAGACAACGGCGCAGAAGATCTAGTAACCTGGCAACAAGATCCAGCAGGTCCGGGAAGTTTTGAAGCCGCCTATCCAGACACTGACTCTTTCGAGCAAACACGCCGAGGTGTGCCGTCCAAATGGAGAATCGCTGCTGAAATTCCGCGCACGCTTTGAGAATGGAAGTCTCGGTCTGTGTGGGGGCCTGGGCTCGTTGAATATTTTCGAAAAGGCTTTCGCATTCGTAAGATAACTGGCAGAGAAGGTCCTTCGTATCAGCGTCTGAAGACATGGTTGTTGATTTGACAGGCATAGATTGAAGCCTGAAGTTGACGAGGCTGTTGGGAGCATAAGTGAGGAGTGGAGCAGGATGCGGGATGCTGACGTAAGAAGCCACCCGGGAAAACTTTTGGGCGCCAGACAGAAGAATCCCAATGGAAGCTGTCACGGGGGAGATCATTGTCGCAATGAGGGCAAAGGCTTGGTAATTTTACAAAACAAACTTATGAAGCAAAACACATAGCCGCCGCCTTCTGCAGCCCGCGCCTCTTACTTACACAGAGGCAACCGTTCAAGTCCGTCTGTCTGAGTCGCGAGAAGCTAGTCAGTCAGTCAGTCATAAACTACGCGGGAAGGTGCGGAAGCCTGCAGGCTGAGCCATTTCATTGGCCTATTTTCAGCCTATCAATTAACCGTTTCCCCCTCCTTCTACGACCCCAGGTTTTTCCCTTTCCGTCTTCTCATAGGTCTAGTCAATAGTAGTCTCTGCCTTTTGCTTACTTCCACCTCCAATAGCCCGGAGCAAGCTACAGACTTCTCTATGCTGTCGGCCGAGCAGAAGATACTAGGGTATTTCCATGCAACCCTCGAAATAGCGCCTTTCGTGGAGGTTGATCACTTGGTGACGCAGAATAGCACAGTTACGATAGGAGTGGAATGCCTAAACGGTCACAATCGAGCAGACGTTATAGGGGTCGAGAGATTGAAAGAAAAAGCCTTAATCCCTCTGGACATACTGTCGCGAGAGGGGGTTTTGGTCCCAGCCTAACCGAGGTTTAGCCGGGGTGTCGGTTAGGGTGCATCACAAAGAGCTTCCTCTTTGTGCAACACTTGGGGATGATGGTGACCGCGACGCAGCACGCCGAGGCACGGGGCGCAGTATGTCCCTTGACATGATTTGTCCTCGAAGAAGCCGCGAAGCTTGCACCTTATCCCATCCACAAAGTGCAACTGAAAAAGGCATATGCCGATACTTTGGCTTGGGTATGTCATGTAGGTGACGGAAATCTTTGAGGTCGAGTAGATGCATGAAGAGCCGGGAACATTGTCGGAGAGACCAGAAAGATCGATTGGGCAGCTCACCCATCAAGATGATGATCAACTCTCTAGGCAGGCCGCAGAGGCGAGATTGAGTCGAGTTCCGTGCTGAATTCTGATCTAAACTTTCTGTCATGCTTTTGACTTCTTCTATCCCAGTCTTTGCACTAAGAAGGGGCACGTCGTAGCCGGGTCACTCTCCTCGACGCTTAAACGGGGTTTTAAACACGTATTTCTTGTCGACAGCATGGCTTAGTTGCCGGAAGGAGTGTGTACAGCCCATTCTGAGATGAAGTTGTAATGATTGTTCGGCATTGGATTGGTGTGCGGTGAGCGAATGGGTTCGGTTTTATGAATCACGGGTACCGGGGATAAACCACCGTATATACCTGTGGCTCGCGAGAATCAATTCCGAGGGGCGCTGACGGTGACTCGCAACCAGTGCCACAGGCCTCGTGCTCCTCAAATTGTATTGTGCATGGAAGTTGCCGTTTCCATCAATACGAAAGACTCGTATAGCGGCGAGACTTTCCGACGCCCACGAGACTCGCACTTGACAAATGTGAATTCTGGACAGGTGGAACCGGCATCGATGGGCCACGCAATCATGCAGGCAAAGAGTGGAGAAGAGGCAGGCCGCTGACATAAGCGATTTGGACGGAGAATCTTTTAGGCGCCAGGCAGCACTCAATAGCGATTCAGGCTAGGCTTTTGGTCAGAGCATAAAACAACCCAGTGTCGCAACTTCGACTCGATGCCTCTCCTGATTGAATCGCATCAATGGCGCTTGCTCCAGGAGCTCGGATCCCTGCTCATTGACAAACTGGCCCCGTGCCAAGTGCGGCCCGGCCCGCTCGATGGTCTCAGCCCGGTCAATGCCAACGCCGAACTCTTTGAGTTCGAGCTTCGCTACGCATTCGCCGTTAAGGAATCCCCTGGCAACCTGGACGACGCACAGTTTAAACAATGCCAGAAAGACCTGGAGCGACTGTGTATCCTGTTAAACGACCTCGCTTTCCCTCAACCTGCTTACCCTGTCGCAGAAGACCAGGCATACCCTCGCCTACGAGCACTGACTCGCTTTCTGAACTCGATCGATGGACCGATCGATCTAGCGAATGGCCCGAACAAAACCGTTTTCAGGCTTCCCCACGAACATGCCGAGCTCCACAGGTGTCTAGAAACTGTCAACGAGTGCAACAGCGCCCTCAATCAACTGATGGAACCACCTCCAGAAGAGCTGACCAACCGCTCGCAACAAAACGACCACGTATGGCAGAACAAGCGAGCATGGAAGAAAGGAAGGATACGAAACCGGGCCTCAGCCGTTCTTGGCAACCTATTTACACAGTTCCAGTGCGAGACGTCACATGAAGTGCTGTTGAAGCTGATTGAGGACCCCAATGAAGATTCTAAACTGCCGAGTTTGCACGTGATGCTCTCCCCTTGCCCAGAACTGGAACCATGGCAGGAAGCGCGCTGCGATGAGCACAATGCGTAGGTGATTATTCCCTGAGAACTAATGGTTGATCTCTGACATGAGTTTTAGCGAAAGCTCCATGTTGCGAATTCATGATATCTGCGCCGACCTCCGGCAGCATGCTGGACAAGGAAAGGCTTTGACGCTACTCGCAACGGAGCGTGCATTACTCGGTCTCTGGGCAGATGCCGCTCCACCTCCCATCAATCAATCATCCAGAAGGTCTCTTGATCAACTCATCCAAGACGGAGCTTTCAAACGTCTCGATCTCAAAACTTTATTCCACGGAGCCTCACCTGGAAATTTGAGTCTGAGGGACAAGCGCAAACTTGCCGTTACACTGGGATTTTGTCTCATGGACTTCTTCGACGTCAATCTGTCCTCGAACAGGATATATTTTCTGCATGACAAGCCGAATTCTATGGAATCCACCCGCAAACCCGAATTTCCCTATCTCGCTTTTGGTCCAGGGCTGCCCGCTCCAGGCAAACAACACAACATTGGCCCGGGCCACCCTGCACTGCTATCATTTGCAAAGCTGTTGCTTGAGATGGACTTCGGCCAATCCCTCAACCTGGATATCAGTCCCCATAGCCACCAGAATCTTACCGTTTACGCTGAGCTTTTGAAGGCCTTTGAGAACCTTTCGGAGGAAAGAAGTGACTCCTACATCGAAGCCATCCATGGCTGTCTTCTCGTTCACGCCAACATATCCTACGCGCTTGCTTTCCGCGACCTCGATAGCAGGAAGATTGATGCGACGATACGCAAGAGGCTTTACGAAGAAGTTGTTTGTAAGCTTGAGGATGGCCTTGTCGAGTCCATCCCCAGGAAAAAACGGCAGCGATCTGAGTCACCCCCTGTGTCTACTCGGGGAAGAGCCCAACCAGCTGAGTCAACCACACCATGCGAGGGCACAGACCTAAGAAGCACAAGGAGCCGCAAGAGAGAACGACATGCCGAGCCACAGCAAGTTCAGCGCTTCACACCCAATCGGCCCCCCAATGAACCCAGCGGTCCCGGTCTCACCAGGCGCCCGAGACGAGCCGCGAAGCGAGGCGACTTCGAAGTAGGCATCATTTGCGCACTGCCACTTGAGTACAACGCTGTTTTCTACCTTTTTGACGAGTCCTGGGACAACGATGGTGATCAGCATGGAAAAGCTCCGGGAGACCCAAACACCTATACCACCGGTCGCATGGGCAATTACAATGTTGTCTTAGCTCTCCTATCACAAATAGGCAAGATTGGTGCCGCAAGTGCTGCTGCAAGTATGCGCTCCAGCTATAGTGGTTTGCGCCTTGCCCTTCTTGTCGGGGTATGTGGTGCCGCGCCTCGGAGCAGGGATGACCACATTTTCCTCGGTGACGTGGTCATCGGCAAAGCAGTCTTCCAGTATGATTTCGGTCGACAAAACCGACATAAATTTGTACCCAAGGATACTGTAAACGACAATCTTGGACGGCCAACAAAGGCTGTCCGCAACCTGGTGTCTCAGTTCGAGACTGATCCAGGCCGAGACCAGCTGGAAGCTCGCACAGCCTCGTTTCTCCAACAACTGCAAGCCAAAGTTGCCCAAACCAGGCGTCGAGGCAAATATGACTATCCTGGGGCAACAAAGGACAAGTTGTTCAAGCCTACCTACCCGCATAAACACCACGATTCGCCAACATGCATCTGCGGCAACTCGTCTGATGGCTCGAGCTCTGTTTGTGAGGAGGCGCTTACCAATTTGTGCGATGATCTTGGCTGTGATGACTCCAATCTCGTTTTGGCAGGCCGAACAGAGGCAAGATGGCAGTCAGGGGCCGATGAAGACAACCCTACTCGTCATCGGCCCGCGGTCCACGTGGGGACTGTCGCGTCTGGAGACGCCGTGATAAAGTCGGCCGCGCACAGAGACATCATGGCAAAGAAATACGGCGTGATAGCTTTTGAGATGGAGGGTGCCGGCATTTGGGACGAGATTCCTTCCATCATTGTCAAGGGAGTGTGCGACTATGCAGACTCCCACAAGAACAAGAGCTGGCAAAACTTTGCTGCCGCGACGGCGGCATCTACCTGCAGGGCCATTCTTGAGCGCTATATTCAAGAGGATAGAGTCGTGAGTGCGGTCTCCAACGATGATGAGTGAGCGTGGAGATGTCGGCTGTAAGGAAAGATCAGGCATCGCAAGGTATGAGACGCAACTTGATTGCCCAACACTCTTTGAGGAGGGGAGCTAACATCTAGGCCTCCCCAACATGAAGGCGATTTACAGCACTTTGTGGAGTAAGTGATGTTGACGTTGGAGTTGAAGGTCTTGCGTTCCCTTTGGCGTTCATTCTAAATACGGTCTGTTGACTGACAATAGAAGCTAATGAGAGACTGGTATGAGTTAAACATGAACAGCGGCATATCAAATATGAGCAATTAGAGATATCTGAACTGATTCTTTGTACTCGAGGGGAGGAGCTGAGGCGGGCACTCGCTCGGGAACTTCTGCGTCAGCAATCTTGGAATAATGATCATTTTGAGGCTGGAATTCACCAATCATAATCGACAGCTTCCGTAGCTCAGTTGGTTAGAGCTTCGTACTAATACTTAATTCCAAAAGCACTAGTGATGCGAAGGTCGCAGGTTCAAGCCCTGCCGGGAGCAGAGATTTCTGTCCGTCGCTGTCTTTTTGCTCCCGCGTGATATTTTGCTTCGCTAATACAAGTCAATTGCGACAGCGTTGTGAGTCGGGAGAGCTCTGAACCTTGAGCGTGCACTATCAAACAGTATGAAGAGATGGCCATGCTGTTCTTTATCCGCAAGTCACGCAATAGAGACATCTGTTGGACGCAATAGCTCCCTGATGAGCAATAGTATTAATCGACAGATATGGTGGTAGACGGAACTACGTAACGAGAGTAAACATATAACAAACTGGATGCATCAGGCTCAACAATGCAGAAAACCCCCTGATGAACTAATCAAGCCTCGACCTTCTCCGGAACCCATGTGCTAAACGCCATCCCATCCGGAATCTTCTTCCACTGCTTCGTCACCGGATCCAGCAAACCCTGCACATCCTCCTCGGCCTTTCGAATCACGGCCGCGGCCCTCTCGCTCCGCGGCGTGATGACGCACCGGAAATCCTCGGGCTGGATCGTAATGCCCCCGACCAAGTCCTCAATGTCGTAAACGACCGGCTTTCCCATCTCGTCCAGCGCGGGCGCAAAGTCGAAGCCCCAGAGCAGCCGCGAGATGCCAAGGAACATGGACTGCTCGGCAATGTGGATGCCCTGGCACAGACGGCGGCCAGCCCCGAAGACGAAGTTGTCGCGCTGCTTGGTATCGCCCATGGCAGATTGGTATAGGCTCGTGTGGTCGTGGGCGAAGCGGTCGGGGTTGAAGACGCGCGGGTTGGGGCTGCGTTCTGGGTCCATGTGGATTGCCCTGGCACTGTGAGATTCTGCATTGATTGGTTGGGCTCACATTTGGACTTACCAGACGTTAGGAATAATGGTCGAGCCCTTAGGAATGCTGTATCCCATGTACGTATCATCCTTGATGACGCAGTGCGGCACCCCGAGGGACACGGTCGGCATCCACCGCAGCGTCTCCTTGATGCAGCAGCGGATGTAGGGGAGGTTCGGGTAGTCTTCAATCTCGGGGAGCCTGTCCGGGCCGACGACCCGGTCGAGCTCCTCCTGCGCTTTGCGCTGGACCTCTGGCCAGACGAGCATCGCCTGGACGAAGCCGTACATTTCGGAGGCCGTGGAGTCGGAGCCGGCGTCCAGAAGTGAGCCGCTAATGTACGCGGCGGCATCGTCGGAAAAGCCCTGGACGGATTGGGCGCGGTAGATGTCGTTGCAGAAGCATGGCTTTTACAGTTAGTAGTTTTACAGTAAAAGAGGCATTGAGGTTTGTGTGGTCGACAAAACATACCAGCCCGGTTCCGGCGTCGAGCGCGTTCTTGGCCCTCAGCCACTGGCCCAGATACAGCGTCTTTTCCTCCTCGTGGAGCTTCCTAGCGTAACGGACGTTGGGGGCGATGAGTTCGGGAAGCTTTTGCAGAATCGGGAACAGATCGGCGAGCTGGGCGCTGGCGCTGGCCGAGAGGGCGCTCCATCTCTCAAATGTCTTGCAGGTTGTGGTTAGCGAATGTTTCTAGCAGGGGGGGGATTTAGGGGGTGCCTTACCGAGAATAGATGCAGGAGATTGGGATCCTTGTTGTCGATGCAGCGATAGCCAAAGATCATCTGCGTAGAGAGGGAGTAGGAGCCGCGTCTGATGTGTCGGAGGAGGTCGTTGGGGGTATCCAGCAGCGCCGAGAGGAATACCTTGTTTTCGAGGTCTTGGTATGGGACGTAGGTGATGGCAGCTTTGATGTTGAGGATGTTGTGCATCATGCGGTGAATCATTCTCCAGTTCTCGCCGTATCTCTGCGTCAAGGTCAGCCATTGTTTGCATTGCCATCAGCCAGAATACACGCGACGATACTGACCATCAGCACGAGTCGCAGGTTCCCGCTGGCAATCTTTTGCCCAATGAACATTTCGGGGCGGTCAGAATAGATGTTGCCTCGCTTGTCCAGCAGCTCTTTGATGTCAGTGTCCCCAGAGAGCACGATGAACTGTCTGGTTCCGAGCATGAGGGAGTAGATTGGTCTGAGTCCTGTCAGCAACTCGCTTCGCTCATGGTCCCGTGAGTTCGTACCCATATTCCCGAGCCCATTTCTCAAACTGCAAATGCGGTCTTTTGGTGGGCATCTAGATGGTGTTAGTATTATGCTATTGGCCTCTTATGCGTGTCAAGGTACTGACCAGGTGCAAGTTTCCCAAGACCGGAATCGTCGGAGGACCCGGAGGTAGATCTGGCGGCCGCCGGCCGATCTTGCTGAGCTTGAAGACGAGCAGTAGCCCCCATATGGTAGCCGCAAGGCCTAGCAGGTAATAAGAGGATTCGAGAATCATATTGCTTGTGAGATCGAGCCTTGAGAGTTGAGGATCGGGTCGTCAGAAGGTATTGTAGGTAGGGCTCGTCCACGATCCACCACCGCACTCGAGCAAGAAGGATTGAAAAGAGAAGATCCAGCTGCACCGAGCAGACATTCAAATGCTATCAAATAACTCATTCCCCACGTGACGTTACCAGATACCAGGTTCGAGTAGGGCACTGCGGGACGACTTCTGACAGCTCACATCATGCTCCTCGCATCAAGTGGACGACCCGGCCACCTGGCACCAAGGTCCGAAAGACCACGGAGGCCGCACGACGTTAGATCCGGCCGCGGGCAAGGAAAGTGAGCGACTAGGGATGCGGAGCCAATTACTAGTAGAACGATTACCACGCTTGAAATCGCTTCGGCCCTTGGCCGCACACCTCGTCTTGGTAATCGGCCTTTGCCAACTCATCGCGCTGCGGGGTAGCGGCCGAACGGGAGGCCATAGCGAGCTGGCGGCGTCTAGAACACTCGGTGAAGATACCGGAAGCTACATGAGTTTGCAGCTTTGTTTTGAGATAGAGAGGGTTCCTACGAGGTCACAATTGCACCCCGTCCTAGCTCTGCGGTCTAGTCAGAGTAGCTCTTACGTTGAGGTGCTCTGTGGCTGATAGAGGCCGATATGTGGGTGTAGACGGGTGTATCCACGCGACCATTCGCTTGAGAATGTGACGTCGACATGGATCTAGAGGACATGGATCTAGAGGAGTCAAGACGGAATCTGGAGCCAGGATTGCGGAGTATGCGTCTTTTCGGGTGTCAAGTGACAGGGAAGGTTGGTGTGGTTTAGGTATTAGGTGAATATGTGACGGGGAGTCAAAAGTTGAAGAGCAATAACTAAAATTACCTAGTGAGCAAAAGCTTCGTTGATTACCCTAGAATCCAGTCTCTCGCAAAACTCCCGCCTTCATATCGCGCAGCAGCTCCTGCAGCCAGGCCGGGAATCCTCGAAGACCGGCCAGCACCGCCCCGTATCCCGGCACGAAAATGTCTCCCCTTCCTCCCGCCATGACGTGCTTCACCACTGCATCCGCGACGTGTTCGGGCTCGAGAACGCCGTCTTTGAAGGTGGGATGGATAATGAGGTTCTTGATAAGGGGCGTGCGAACCCAGAAGGGATACACGATGCTGACAGTGTTAGCCAGGTAATTGGGTAGGGTGGTTGAAATACCTCGTCAGCACACCCCTAGCGTTGTATCTATGTCGGAGCTCCTGCGCAAGACCCTCATTAAAGGCAACGAGCCCAGCCTTGACGCAACTGTAGTCGACATTATTCGAAATGGTGAGAAAACTCGCGACGCTGGCCATGGTGACGACGTGCCCGTGGTTCTCCTCGATCATGGCCGGCAGAAACTCCTTAACCAACCAGTAATGCGCCAATATGTTGACATCAAACATGCGCCTGACCTGCTCGTTTGAAACCTCCAGGATGGTCTTGCCCGAGACGATGCCGGCGTTGTTGATTAAGACGGTCGGGTGTCCAAACTCGCGACGGATCGTCTCGGCTGCGTCGTGGACTGCTTCGGGGGACGTCACGTCGACTTGGAAGAAGTGCGTGCTGCTGGCGAGGGTGGTGGAGGGAGGGTTGACGTCGAGGAAGACGACCTTGGTGTTGTTCTCTGCGAATTTGCGCACCATGTGAGCGCCCATTCCGCTGCTTCCTCCGGTGATGAGGACGAGCTCGTTCTGCGCGTCCCAGGGCTTGCGACTGCCGCCTAGGACGAGCCTGCTCAGGAGGCGGTTGGCGCCGTAGTATGTTCCCAGGATGGCCAATACTCCCGAAATCGTTCTCATCTGGGGGAAATATGGTGAGCGGACAAGGCCTCCGGATAGGGAGCCGAATAAGTGGTGAACATGGTTGATCAACGCCTGGAAAGCCGCAGAAACGTCCATTTTGCAAACAGGGCAGCGACGAATCTTGAAAAGGAAAAAAGGGAGAGGATTGAAAATTTCCAGACTCCCAAGAAGTACACAAGCAAAAATATCATCTATCATCCCGACTATTGTCTCACCCTCCCGCTCGTCAGCCGTCCCGAGTACACCCACCTAGGCCCATTTGGGTCTCATTTTCTTCACGAAAGCCAATGGTTTGCTGAAACTATTGCTTATGCTGGGGCACAGCGTTCGCGCCACGTACGCACAAATATTATGCCAAGGCGGGAGAACATTCCGATAAGAGGTGCCGATGTTGCACAAATGCAGTTGCATTTGAACTTGCATTGTGGGTGTAGTACTTTCGGTTGGTTGGTTGATGGTCGGGAACTGGAGGAGCTGATGGAGTCGAAGATGCGCAACCAACAGCAGTACGGTATGTCTGCGAACGGCATATCGGGGCTCCTATTGCGGACAACATCAGCATGCATTTCGAATTTGATTGGCCTTTCATAAAGTCGTAGCTTGGCATTGAAATTAGTCTGTATCCGTCTTCAGTTCCTTGCGACAAATGAAAGTGTACTAAAGATCGGCAATCACTCAGCAAACTCAGGAGAGATAGCGATAGTCATGGTCCTCATAGCTTCTGGAATGGAGTTAGAATAAGTTGTCGGTATCCAATGCAAGTGTCTGCATCATATAAAATTCACAACTCTTGATACTGGTCCAGTGTCTAAGCCCTCGTATCAACAGCAACAACCTTGGCCCCCTCCGTCTTCCCATCAACGGGAGCCGCAATCCCCCCCGTCGTAGCGACATACAAAACATCCTTATCTCGCTTCCCCCGACCAAACGCCATGGCCGTATCGCCCGGGACCGTCATATCGTGCTCCCCCCCCACGACCACCTTCGCCTTGCCCGTCCTGGCGTTCCAGAAGACGACCTTGTTGTCAAAGTTGCTCGCCGCGTAAATGTTTCCCCACTCGTCAATAGCAAAGTCGTCGAGGAAGACGGCAATATCCGACAGGTCGGCCACCAGCTCCGGCTTGGCGCCCTGCACGGGGTAACCCGAGGGGGTGATGGCGATGCGGTAGATGGAGACGGCGTACGAGTTTGTAAAGTACAGGTGTGAGTCGTGGATGTGGATGCCGTTGACGCCCACGGGGAGTCCCGCGTTGGCCGTGGGAGCCATCTCAGGGAAGACAAGGGCCGAGGTATCAAACTTGCCTGTGTTGATGTCGAGACGACCGACCAGCGCGTTGGCCGAGTCGGCGACGAGAACGGCATTCGAAATACCGGGAATGGCCGTCACGCCGTTCAAGAAGGCGCTCTTATCGTTAAAGTCGCTGATTCTCGTCACCTTGGGCTTCTTGTCGTCATCCTCGCACCCAAACTCGAGCGCCCACGCGCTAAACGTCCCGACGACGGGAACCCCCAGGGCAGACGAGTTGCCGCCGACGAGGACAAACGTCTCGCGCCGCTTGGGGACTTGGGCAATGCCGTAGATGCTCTGGATCTCGGGGATGGCGACGAGTTCCTCGATCCTGTGCGGGGGATTGGTCGGGTTCTTGACCGTGTAAACGACGGCCGAGGGCCACATTTGCGTGGCGAGGAGGTCGCCGTTGGGACGGACGGCGATGTTCTCTAGCCATGTTCCGAGGGGCAGCTGGTCGAGGGCCTTGGCTGGGAGGGGTTTGGCCAGGGAGAGGGCCGGGAGGGCGAGGAGGAGAAGGGACTTAGCGAGCATGGTTGTGGTTGAGTGAGGTGAGGTGCAGTATCAAAGTACTAGCCTTGGCGGACCATGACTTATATATACCGCTATCTCTCTACGTCTCCTAGTTCGAAAAGCCTTAGCAGCATCAAGTTACACGGCTGAATTCCAGGCCATTCCAACCTAAAGCTCTTCTACACGACACCCCGCCACCGCCGACCAAAAACACCTCAACCCAGGTCTCTACCGTGTCTTTGCAGGATCAACATGTCAAGAACCTTGCTCCGACAGAGATTTCGCATCGTTCACGGCCCGTTACCGAGTCGCCGTTGAACTTCGCCCAAGAAAGCAGCCAATGGGCTCGTGGCGTCCGGGGCAGAAATGATTATGTTCCGTGGAGTTGGCAATTGGTAAGCTGCAGGAACAGCGTTAGTCAGGTCGAAGCGACGGCGAGATTGCCGAATGAGGCCCTTTTGAAGGATTCACGGGTCCACCTTGGATTGGACGGGATGGATTCTTTCACGACCGTGGAATATTCGCCTTGAGGAGTTTGACGAATGGTCAAAGGGTTGTGGACTTGTGGTCGTGCAGAAGGGTTAGCCTGAGGTCGGCTCATGAAGCAATGTCCCTTCAAGACGGGGCTCACGTCATCTTGCAGCAAGTTGTTCTTCTTCAATTAAGCTTTTAGCTTAGTATTTAAGCTAAATTCTATGGTAATTCTCTATTCAGCAGCGACAATTTTCAAGTAAGCAACCCGTGTCCCCGGCAAGTCGCGGACTACCAACAGAATGTTGAGGGCACATTTCGTAAGTAGACACTCCACGGAATGTAGGTAGGCAAGATGACATTATCCATCAATTCCTACTATATCTCTCGGTAGCACTTCAAGAATGATTTATTACTCACTTTTTACTTTATGTGTAGTCGCAGTCATATTATACCTTGAAATGTCCAAACCAGATGCCATCGTCCGGCCTCCCCCCCGTCTCAACACCCTCCCGCTCACACATCTCCCTCTGCTCCGGACCAACAACCCACCCCTCCATCACATCAGCCCTCACCAGAAACTGCATCAACATGCCCGCCTCGGCATGCCACGAGTTATGGCAGTGAAACGCCCACAATCCAGGATTATCCAAGGTGACGCGGAGCACCGCCCACCCATACCCTTCGACGGTGACGGTATCGCGCCGCAGCGGGTTTCCCAGAGCGTCGGTCCGGTCGTAAAAGGCGGGCAGATCGTTTGCAGCCGGGGGATATCCTGAGGTGCCCTGGGCGAGGACGAAGAAGTGGTGGCCGTGCATGTGGAAGGGGTGCGCGCCGTCGTCAAAGTTGCTGATGGATATGTCTATCGTGCGGATGCCCGTTGTCTGCAGGACGAGTTCCTTTTGGTCGTCAAACACTCCTTGATTAATACCGAACGGTGCCTCGAGCGTCTTGTGACTAGGCTCTGAGTCCAAGAAACGATGCAGCGTTGGGTGCGTCGCATTCCCCTTGAAGCTGGACTCGTTGAAGAATCCCCTCGCCAGTCGCCAGTCGCCAATCTCAAAGTTGGCGCGAAGGTAAACCACTTCGTCGGCAGGGGGCGGCGAAAGCGGTACGACGGGCTCGAGGAGACTAGTGTTGAGGTCCCGACAGATGACCTCGATTACTTCAGGCCAATCCTTGCTCGTTGGCTCCTCGACGGGCCCTTGTTCCGTGTCGGACGTATACCGCACAATGGCTCTCATCTCGGACTGGAGGTGCTCGTTGGGCCGCTTGAAGCAGTGCGTCACCATGCGCGCCCTCATCCAAAAAGCAGAAGCCGTCGTCACGTTCGTCTCCAGCACGATGCTGTATCGCTGCGCGGGGTGAATGTTGAGCCTGTGAAACGCCTCGGGGAGCACATCCGTGCCGTCGACTTCGGTCACGTAAAACGGGTGCTCGTCGAACTGCAACTGGAACTCTACAAAGGCGCCCACGTTGACGATGCGCAGCCTATGTCTCCTTCCCGCCGCCAGCTCAATCGTCGGCGTCGAAACGCTGCTGTCATCGCACCGCCAGCCGGCAAAGTCGTCGCAGCTGCGGACGCCCCGGCCGTTGATCAGGGCATTGTCCGGGACGGGCTCGTCGTTTTCCCGGTCGGGCGCGAGGTACTCCATGAGCAGCTCCGACGTGAGGGTGTGGTAGTGGTCCTGCACCATGACGACCCTGTCGCTCTCGTAGTCCAGCTTCTGCAGCTCCCGCTCCTGCGGCGAGTGCACCACCATGGGCCCGACGAGCCCGTCCGAGGCCTGCGCGCTGTGGTGCGCGTGGTACCAGTACGTGCCGGACCGGCCCTGCACTCGGAATCGCAGTGTAGAAGATGAATTGGGCGCGATGGCGCACTGCGTGATGCCCACGGTGCCGTCCATGTGGTTGGTGCCGTTCTGGAACATGCCGTGGAAGTGGATGGACGTGGCGTTGGGGGCCTTGTTGGAGATGTGCACGACGAGCGTGTCGCCTTCGTTGCACTCGACCAAGGGGCCGGGGTATTGGTTGTTGATGAGCATCATGGGGCGGTAGATGCCGTCAGGGTTGAGGTCGCCGGGGAGGATGATCCAGTTGTACTCGCGGGTTGTTGGGGGGGCTTTGGAGTTCCAGGACGGGGAGAGGATGTATTCATTCTGGTCGCGGAGACGGGGAGTTGTGGGAATGTCTTCGTGATGGACGATGGTCTCTGCTTCCGTCGCATCATGGTGCTCCGTGTCGTGGTCTTGATCTTGGTGAGACTTGGGTGCAGTAGCCGGCGCGAAGCCTATTGAGACGGCGGATAGACCAAGGAGAGAGCTTATGACCAGGACCGCAAACAGAATTGTTTGACCAAGAGTCCAATGCGACGCCTGAGTTTGGCCATGCTCGCTGTCACTGGTGTCGCAGTCGTTGGCCTTGAGAAAGACTTGTTGCTCCAGGTCGCCGTCTCCTACCATTGAGTCTGTCGCATCGCATTGGTCTCTAATTGGCAGCGAATTGTCAACGTGCCATGGCCGGTCGCTGTGAGCTTCATCACTTGGTGAACCCCTCTTCAACGCATCCATGACATTGCGAGTGAGGCAGGAAGACAAGAATGAGTGAGCAGGAAACCGAGCTTGCGAAGCTCAATGTCACTCTGCCACGCCTAATTGGCTCAGACCATTCCTACCCAGCCTCCATCGCAAGCCATCCCGGCCGACATCTCACTCAATTGCTCAATCCTCGCTCCCGGATCAATCGGCACCAGAGTGACAGACCCGCCGCGCGTTGCATCCCCTCATTTAGTTCCCACGCTCCGACACACGTGCCCGAGACGCAGCTCGCATTTGGAGCTTCCCAATCAAGTCATGATGATCACTTCGACCTGTTGTTTGTTACTGTTCACCGAGCTGCGGAGATGCCCGGCACAGGATCCGGAGCGTGCATTTGTCGACAGGGTCTGTGAAGACGATGACAATGAGAGTTTGAGTTGCATTGGACACAATAAAGTTGCTGTCAGTCCTCGAGCCGTAGATCGCCGTTTCTCCCCCTCAGAGTTGCACCCTCACTCCCAGTCAAAGCTTCGTTGAAACACCACCATGCTGTTCCAAGCTGCCACCGTCCTGGCCACGGCCGGCCTCGTCCTCGCCCGATCACCCTACGGAAACTCCAAGTCTTCCAGCGACGTCTGGGAGACAAAGTACACAGCCACAGCGACCGACTCAGTCGCTGCGGCTGCCGCCACAGCCAAGACGAGCAGCCCGACCAGCTGCGTCAAGGGCAAGGCGTTTGACCGCATCGCCATCATCTACTTTGAGAACACCAACTACGAAAAGGCCATTGGAGATGGTGAGTTCCAGGACCTCTCTCCTCTGGTATATGGGTGCTAACAAGCCAGCCAACTTTGCCGCCTTTGCCAAAAAAGGCATCACCCTCTCCAACTACTACGGCGTCACCCACCCCTCGGAGCCAAACTACTTGGCCGCCATCGCCGGCGACTACTTTGGCATGCAAAACGACGACTTCAACCGCGTCGACAAGAACGTGTCCACAGTCATCGACCTGCTCGAGCACCGCGGCATCTCCTGGGGCCTGTACCAGGAGGACATGCCCTACTCGGGCTACGAGGGTTTTAGTTATGTGAACCGCAAGACGGGCGCAAACGACTACGTGCGCAAGCATAACCCGGCCGTGTTGGCTGATGTGATTACGCGCGACGAGCGAAGGCTGTCGCAGATCAAGAACTTGTCCATGATTGATACCAGCAAGTCGCAGTTTCACAAAGACCTCAAGGCCAACAAGCTCCCGCAGTGGATGTTCATCACGCCCAACATGACGTCGGACGGACACGACTCGTCCGTCACGGTGGCGGGCAAGTGGTGCCACGACTTTCTCTCGCCGCTCCTGAGCGACGACAAGTTCCTCCAAAACACGCTCGTCATTGTCACTTTCGACGAGAACGAGACGTACGCGATCCAGAACCGCATCCTGGCCCTGCTCCTCGGCGACGCCGTCCCCAAGCACCTCCACGGCACCACCGACAACAGCTTCTACAACCACTACTCGGAGATTGCCACGGTGCAGGCCAACTGGGACCTGCCCACTCTGGGCCGCTGGGACGTGGGCGCCAACGTGCTCAAGCTGGTGGGCGAGAAGACGGGCGACAAGGTGAGGGCGTTCAAGCACAAGGCTACGTTTGAGGGACGCTTCTGGAACTACTCGTACGCGGGGTACTTCAACACGGATGGCGGGAACCAAGAATATCCCCGGCCGAATGTCAAGTTGACGCATCACGGGCGCAAGGTGTATGGGCCGGTGGTGGAGGAGTGGGAGCACAGCAAGAACCCGACTTACTATGAGGATACCGTTGAGCTTCCGGATGGTCTTAATCCCCCTAAGGGGTATGCGCCTGTCAATTAAGTAGCTGGTTGTAGTTTAATCTTGGGCTGCATGTACATACATCGTGGATAGCTGTACATAGACCATCAAGCCAGCAATTGCTTACCCAAACTCCCAATTGACTCAATTGACCCAAGGGACATTCGCCTGTCAATTAATTAAGCAACCAATGTTTTAATCTTTAGACCATCAAACCAGTAATTCCTTACTCACTCCCCCCTCTCCCCCAATTGACTCCAACTCCCTGACCAAATCGACCCAATCGACCCAATTGACTTCCCGCGTCCACGCAATCCAAGACATAACTCATCGTCATGACATCCCCTCGCAAACCACAATGACGTACCCAGCACCCTCGTCCTTATTCCCGAGCTCATCTCGCCAAGAGATGGAACATCGGCAATCAAGCTTTCAACCCACCGGGTAATTCCCGTCCTGGACCCTTCAACCATGTTTCTTCCCCACCACGCACACCACCCACGTGCTGCTTCGACCTCTCCAGAATGGCTTCAACCTCTTCCCGGGGTCAGGGTTCCGCGGATCGGGCTCATCCCGCAATAAGAAGGAGGCGAATGAGATGCGGGCTTTTGTTAAGCAACCATGTTGGTGAAGATCCTGGTCAGTGTAGATCTTTGCCTTTTTGTCGCGAAACGGCCCTTTTGTTTTTCGAGGCGGCAGCGATGTGCCGAGGAGCAAGGGGTTGAATAGCTATCCCAAGTCGTCACCGAGGGTCGTATTGAGATGGATATCTGCAGGGCCGATTCGATTTCTATGCCCGGTGCTATTGTATTTGGGATCAGTTCGGAAGAGACAACCAGGTGCTTAGCCATCAACCGCATCAGGGCTGCCACAGCTTCTGCCCCTGCACTCCCAACTCCAACCATCAACCATCTCAAGACACACAACATGAAGCCATCGCAAAGCCCATACCTAAGCCGCTTCCTCTCCGACTTCACCCTCGGCTTCTCCGACGGCCTGACGGTCCCCTTTGCCCTGACCGCTGGCCTCAGCTCCCTGGGGAGCACCGACACCGTCATCTCGGGTGGCTTGGCCGAGCTATGCGCCGGAAGCATCAGCATGGGCATTGGGGGATATCTCGCCGCGAGAGACGAGCTTCCGCAGCCTCCGAGTGAAGGCGAGAGACGGAGCCTAGATGATGAGGAGACGATGGGAATCTTGAGCTTTGATGGGAGTGGGAGCGACAGCCTAGAGCTCGACGAGAAGGTTTCGCAAAACGCACAAGATGTGCTTCGGAAACATCTGGAACCACTGCATCTCTCAGAAGCGGTGACTTCACAAATACTCTCAGCAATCGAAGACACGCCAAACGGTTTAGAACGGGCCGTCTCGAGCTTCCAATCCCACAACGACAATCTCTACAGCCCATCTCCCGCCCCCATTTTCATCTCTCCAATCTTTTCAGGCCTCTCCATATCCCTAGGCTACACCATCGGCGCCATCATTCCCCTAAGCCCTTACTTCTTTGCCACCACCGTCGGGGCGGGCTTTCGTTTGTCATTGAGTCTTTGTCTAGTCGCCCTATTCGCATTTGGGTCTGGTAAGAGCTTTGTGCTGAGGGGGAGGAACTTGATGTCGTGTTTGTGGGAAGGGCTGCAGATGCTCGTGCTGGGGATGATGGCGGCTGGTGCGGCGGTGGGATGCGTCGTCTTGGTCGAGGGGAATTTGAGGGAACGCGGTGATGAATCATAATAGTTTGGCGCCTTCGTTATGACAGTCTTGTATTCTCGTGGGCTTTTTCCATCTAGATTCGGACATCTTCGTGCTCTTTTGATTCGTGGATAAGGAACGAACATAGTGACAAACAGTGAGAATTTCAAATCGCACATTCTACT
Organism: Thelonectria discophora; assembly: GCA_911649645.1. Lineage (NCBI taxonomy): Eukaryota > Fungi > Ascomycota > Sordariomycetes > Hypocreales > Nectriaceae > Thelonectria > Thelonectria discophora. The sequence continues at coordinate 2,606,890 of CAJVRK010000008.1, read as the reverse complement.
ACGATGACCCTCAGCCACAACTAGCACGTAAAACAACATTTGTACCATTAGTTAATAGGTCCCGGGCAGCTGAATATGAATCTCACTCAGAACATGCTCCATCTCTCCTTAGGTCAGAAATACCTCGCTCAGTTTTCAAGAGACAAGAGACATGGCTGAGGTATAGTTATCTTAAGACGAAGAAAACTGAGACTACACGTCGACGACACCTGATCTAGGTACGTACCTTTGCTCGCTAATTCGTCTCTACTGAGTTAGGGAGTATATGCATATATAACTTCTACATCTTTCACCGTGATCTAATGTTGTTAGATATGTCAAAGGCACATGCACAAAGACGAAGTCACAGGCACCCGGATACGAAGTCACAGACAAAGGCGCAAGCCATGCCAAGAAATCACCCACACGAAAATAGAAGTGCCGAGATCTCCTTTGTCCCCAAGGCCAAATGACTAGAGCCCGGACCGACAGAGAGACACATGATCAGGAGGCATGACCAACTTCCTTGTTACCAAGCATGCCGACTACTCGAAGGACCCGACGAGAGAAGCCGGATACCCGAAGCGCTCAGAAGAAGGAGGAAGTCGAATAATCATTTCTGTCTATAAAAGACCATTTGATCAGACAGAGAAAACAGGGAAAAAAGAGAGCAGAAACAACAGAAGACAGAGACCAACTCACTCATGAATACAACACATCAATCTCACCACTACATCTTCTACCCTCCAATATCTGACAAATGTGCCAGAAACGGCACAGTCCCCCACAACGGAAGGCTGAATGTGCTCTTAGCAATAAACAAAATCCAGTAATACATTTCCAAGATAGCCTGAGTTCCATACATGGCGCTGTTACAACCAGACGATATTAATTCTCCGTAATTACTACTGTAATGGTCAAAGGGCTACCCTGGAGCGTATCACGTTTGGACAGTTTCCATGACATTTGCTCCTACCAGTCCTATCGATACAAGGCCCGGGGCACTTATAATGGAGAAATAGCGCTACTCTTTACTACTTCTCATTCAAAACATCTCTCTCTATTAACCCGTCTTTACCTCAAACGATGTCGAGCTTCGTACATATACAGGTTCAGCCCGCGGTCCACAACCGGCTTTGAACAGTGTTAGGATGAGTCAACTCTATTAATTCCGGCAACAACATGCGGGGTACAGTCCAATCACTTCAACAAACCACTCCGACTCGGAGACGGCTTGACTCTTTTGGTGATAAAGAGACGCGTATTGCATCTCGGCTATATCAAGCCGGTTTCAACCATAAAAGAGCCATTCCCGCTTCACTAGTTCCTCTCACTTCAGCTCCCCTACTGTTGGACCTTCCGTTGCCCGCTAACGCCTCGCCTTCACCCAAAATGTCGTCATCCGCCATCGAAACGGCCCTGGCCTCAGTCAAAGCCATGCCTCCAACCCTGCAGCTCCTCCGCGACCTCCACAAGCAAGCCCTCGCCGAGGACCCCTTCGTGAGCACCGCCCAGCCCCTCTCGGCCGCCCTGGACAAGTTCGTCGCGCTCGACCCGGACAAGTGCGCCCTCGTCTACCTCCTCCTCCGATCCTCGGGCGCGCGCTTCGTCGTCGAGGCCGGTACCTCGTTCGGCCTGAGCACTGTGTACCTGGCTCTCGCCGTGGGACAAAACGCTTCCTCATCGAATGCTACGGGAAAGGTCATTGCCACCGAGAAGGAGGCGCACAAGGCGGTTAGGGCGCGAGAGCACTGGAAGAAGGCGGGGGAGGAGGTTGAGCCGTGGATTGAATTGCGCGAGGGGGATCTCCGCGAGACGCTGAAGACCGACCTTCCCGAGCAGGTCGACTTTGTACTGCTCGATAGTGAGTTGACAGTGATGACTGAACGTCTCGTCCACGGTGCTAACATTGCGCAGTCTGGACTCCTCTTGCCTTGCCGGCCTTGTCACTTGTGCATTCACGTCTCAAGATCGGGGCGATGGTTGTGGCTGATAATTGGGATGCTGCTGCCGAGGGATACAAGGAACTGAGGGCTTTCTTGGAGGATACCAAGAACGGCTTCAAGATGACAACGGCTCCGTACGACGGCGGTCTGGCTATTGCGGTATATCTTGGGAATAATTAATAGATGGCAACCTTGTGTGATATAGATGTTTTAAGATATTCTCCCGCAACATGGACAGCACAAGTACCTAACACCACGCCGTATTAGCTGTAACCGCCAGCGATCAAGATCGTGCATTTCCAGCGCCCAAGCGCATCACATGCTCGCCGTGGAGGTTAATCGCCGGCTTTCCGGCGCAGTCTGCTCGCAAATAAGGACAAATATGCTAATAACCTGTGCCGTTAGCATCAAATCTTCGAATGGCACCGATGTCGCTGTTGACGCAGTCCTTAGCATTCCGGTTTCCTCTCGGCCACGAACTTTCACTGCACTGGTGGATTTCGCCATTATAGTCCGTATACCCCTTAAAGTCACGAGAAACTATATTCTGGCGGTGGCATTGTTTGACGGGTCATTGGGTGCATCTCGCTATTCACCGGGTGGTTTCAATGCCTCTTTCCTACTTGAAGATCGATCTGTCGCAAATGACAAATGTCTCTCACAGTAACGAAAGACCTCCGTGCGGCCCGAACGATAAAATACCTCTGTATGGCACCTCAATGACACCATACCGATTATCGCAGCGGTACAATGACGAGGAGGCGATGCTTATTATATGGCTGAACAAGCAGCGCCACATTGCCGCGCAAATCACGAGCCCAAGTTTTAGGACGATGCAATGGAAATTTCATGGCCTGCAAAGGAATCAAATTATAAAAATCTCCAAGTGTACCTATTCAAATTGATTTCATTTTATTAGGAAATCGCCGAGTTACAGCAACTGGCGTACCGATCATCCGTGGCGCATTTTGGGATAACGAAACTGGGGCTATGGCGAAATCTTGGTAGTCTCTAGATGGAATCTAACCGTATCACGAGTCCACCACTGATGTAATACGCAGTTGGTTCTAACTCTTGTGAGCCAAAAACTGATGCCGCAGACCACTCAGCCTTGCGCATACTGGCTTAGGTAGCCCCTTGCTTGGTTGCTGGCCGGCAGAGCTGAATCCCTCAACTGTCTGTTAGGGGACCCCCCTGCCTCTAACAGTAAATGCCAGAAAAAGCTGTAAAAATCACACCTGTTGTTAAGAGCTGGACCGCCTGCTAACAGCTCCACAAGAGAGGAAATTTTTATAGGGGAGAGTTGTAGCCTTGACTACATAGTAAAGATTTTTTCCCCATCATCCGATCCCCCTCCACGTTCTTGAAAGTTCACCGCACTCTCTTGGGGCTAGCTGTCCTACAACGTCATTCGCTAACGAAAAGCGTTAAGCATCTCTCTTTCTCAGCTGCTCCATTAAATTTCTAAGTCATATCTTTAAGCATGGGAAACATATCCTCGCTTAAACCATACTTCGACAAGACTAAGGAGACTAACGGCGGTGATGAGTGCCGGGCCTGGTTAGAGAGAGTATTGGACGCCAAGCTTGAACTAGCAATATTTGTTGCTGGCCGCCGGGAAGAGGTACAGCCATAGAGTACGTTGGCTTCCTCAAGGGTTCCTTTAACTTCAGCCTCCGTTTCAAGTTCAGTGATGAGAGGCCAGATGCCATCATCCGTTTCCCAAAGCCAGGGCACACAGCAACAGCGCTAAGGGATGAGAAGGTTACGAAAGAGGTCCAGGTTATGGAATACCTCCGTCAAAACACCACGATCCCTATCCCCCGTGTTTACAGTTGAGGTCTCACTGCGGAGAGTCCGCAGCAATTCGGTCCGTTTATCGTCATGGATTTCGTCGAAGGGACGCTCTTGTCGACGGTCCTGAAGAAGCCGACGGATGGTGGCCAAGAGGATGTGGTCTTGGACCCTGGCATCGACAACTCGATATTGGACACCATCTACCGTCAAATTGGCGATTACCTTCTCCAGCTCTCTCGACTCACCTTCACCCGTATCGGGGCCATCTCAAAGGCCGGTGACACGTGGTCCGTTGACAAAAGACCGCTGACTTATAACATGAATGAGTTGGCGACCGTCGCGGGCTACCCAGATGGCCTCTTTCCAAGCTCAACCTTCGATCACGCTAGTGATTACCTCAAGTCAGTCGCTCGCGAACATCTGGCCCACCTTGAAACTCAACGCAACCTCGCAGATGACTCGGAAATTGCTCGGGCACGATTTATTGCCCGGCATCGGTTTGTCCAGCTCATCTCAAAATACTGCATCGACGACGATGGGCCCTTTATACCGTTCTGCGATGATCTACGGCCTTCCAACATGCTTATCGACTCGGAGACGTTTCAAATCACAGCGGTGCTCGATTTTGGGGTTACAAACGCCATGCCATCACAGTTCGCGTACGACCCGCCTTGGTGGCTATTGTTGTCCGACCTAGAAGTGTGGCTTGAACGTGACTTCATGGAAGAGTTCCGGGGCCTTTATGAGCCTAGGATGGAGTAGTTCCTGAGGTGTTGGAACTAGCAGAAGACGCGTCGGTCCTAGGGGGGCAGCAACTTGCTGAACCGCGTCTTTCTGCTCGGATGCATCAGTCGTGGAGGTCTGACCGCTTCTGGTTCAACTATGCGGCTGGAAAAAGTTTCGAGCTGGATGCCATCTACTGGGCTGCGATGGATGACGAGGATAATGGTATGGAGTTGCTGGACAATGAGGCTCGCGCGGAGAAGGATTTATTCGTAGAGAAGAAGATGGAGCAGCCGAGGGCACACAAGGAGGAGGTTGCTGCTCGTTTCTCAGCAAGCTGATAATAAAGCCTCCCATGTGTATTAGACTTCAGGCTAAAGTGTATTATATACCTATAATACGGATTGAAACTTAGATCCTGGCCATGGTCTGTATTCTCGTCTTGAGTCAGGGCGCGACCCAGAACAACGCATCGGAGGCCCCGAAGATTTAACTTATCCTTGCCAATTCCATCAAAGATCATGCCTGCTTTGTCTGCAGTAGTCATGGTAGGCGAAAAGTCGCGGGCAAGAGCCTTCAGCATGGGATCAGTACCATCGCTGGCGCTGCTGGATTTGCCCCCTTTGTAAATAAGACTTGCAAATGTCCTCGTCGAAGCATCTGGAGAGTGGCGACGTACTCGAAGGCTTTGCTCCACTCTACTCTCCCATAGAATGGGATGGGAATGTACTCTATCGGGCCGCCGTACGCCAGCCACGACCACGATGGTATGCGCTTCTTGCGCTTGTCATCGAAATTCAGGCGCTGCAGCTTGCCCCCGCTCCTAGCCAATCGCCATAGGAGGCTCCTGTGCAGAAACCTCTCAACAATGCCGTACTTTGTCTCCATGCCAAGGCTTTGGAGAGACGTTCTAGCAGACCTGCGATGGCCACGGGGCGGTTGGTGGCATAGGCGAGGGTTCGCGTCGAGTATGTCGAGAAGAAGTGCTGAAATACACGGACCTTGTTGTTCTTGGTGGACCAGCTAATGCATTCGGGGAAGTTGGCGTCGGAGAAGAAGGTTGCCTTTTCGTTGTGAGAGAGATTGATTATAGTTGAATTACGGCAGGGCACGCACTTGGGGTTCAACTTACTTGACCAGCTTCGTCATGGTCTCGCATCTGATGAAACCTGCACACTCCCAGTAGACTTGCTTTGCAGCGAAGTGAATGATACGGCGTGACAACGCACGCTCCTGCAGCACCCACCCCCTTGTATTCAGCTCCGCATCCACGACATCCTTCTGAAAGTCGTCAATGGGTTCGCACACGTAATTGTCGTTGCCGACGTCGATATACTGTCTGTGCGGCCGGTTGCGATGGAGGAAGCCTACGGTAGAGTCAGTTGCTGATGTTGCGGCGATAGCCGCGTACGACCAGTTGTAGTAACGGCCCATGCTTCCAGCCTCTGCATCCCAGTCGCTAAGGGAGTTGCAGGCGTCCGGGCATCCTTTGTGCGGCTGGATGATGCAAATGGAGTCGATCCAGAGCTACTGGATGCCAAGTTTTTGTGTCACGGTGACGGCGTCTTGAAACGACTTTGGGAGGTCGGCCCGTACGATGCGCCTGCATTTGTAGGTGAGATACTTGTCCAGCACGCTCCTGTCGAGTTTTCCCCAGCAATGAGACAAGACGAGATACTTCTCACGGTCTCCATAGTTTGTTACATTGAGATGTAGGTCGTCCGGGCTAACATCAATGACTCTAGTTGGCAGGGCGCTGTCTCCACCGTGTCGACATTGGTGATCTTCGTCGCATACACGCATGCATTCCTGTAGAAAGTGGGCTTGGTTGGGTGATACCGCCTCAGAGAGAATGGGATACCAAACTTGGGCATCAGCGGGGATGTTGGTTGGAACAGAAGAGAAAGAACCTACATACGGTTCATTAAGATTGGGCACTCGTCATACCAATAGATGGCTGGCATGTCACATACCTAAGTCTTAGACCGCTGTCAGGATCGGTCGCTCGGGACCCTCGACTGTGAAGCTCGAACCCCCTCCTAAAGATCTTTCTTGGAGCTGTCAGTTGTTCATGCATGAACAAATCCTTCAGCAAGCTGCAAAGTTCACAGCGTGCATCGGCTGACGCAGAGTCAAATGCTGCCTCGAACTTGGGGGACAACAAGTCTAAGTCCCTGTACAGCTGGCAGAGAAAGCTAGGACTTGGGAGCTTGGTCAAGTAAGGCGACATTCCGGATGATTTCTTCAACCATCCACCAAACAAAGCCGTTATCGACAACGTCGCGCCAAACGTTCTCGAGTTCGGTGAAGACGTAATCGACATCTAGCTCGGCGTTGTCTGCAACAGGGAAAGTTTCCTTTCCATCGTGCTGGGGCCGTCTTTAAGCATATGAAGTAGAATCGAGGTCGCTCCGGACGCCCCAAGACGATTGCACCTCGGTTTCTGGTCCAGGTGGATCACGACGTGTTTCGAGCTCAAATCTTCCTCCAAGATCTGGCATTTAATCCATTGACCCAGTGGTGACATCTACCGTGGGGCCGTCTTTCTCGTAGAAGGGCTCCAACAACTCAGGCGAGTTGACTTTCGGGTAGACTTTTCATAAAACTTTTCGATTTCAGGAAACCTCTTTCCCAATTCACTCATCACGTCGAAAATGGTGTCAGAACTGTCGTCTTCCGTTTGCTGATCGAGTTCTAATGCCAGGGCAACAACTACGAGGCCATTCTGACATAAAACTGCAATATTTCAGTTGGAAAGGTCTTCATTCCCTTTCGAAGCGTTGAGATTGCGGCTTGCAAATGGACCGTCTGCCCTGTTGCGTCGTATTGGTGGGCACGGGAGATGCCGAGAAAGCAGTTTATCGAGGCCCACGGGGCACTGGGAGCCTGGGAGCCTGGGACGCCAAACATACAAGTGTCTGGGGAATCATTGCGTGAGCCAAGTTAAAGATATGAGAATAGATCCGAGCCAAGAGCTTGTGACACTCTCGATTCTCGTACTCAGATTTTCTCAAGCGCATGAGGGTGTGCGATGTGCTGGCATTTGCCTATATCTTCTTGGTTTTTCTCATATATTCATTCTTAGCCGAATGGGCGTCAAATGCGATTTCGCCACGATGATAGCCGTTGATCTGCTCAATGCTCGTAAGACTGTAAGTATGACTCAGATCATGTATCCGATGGGCATGGGGGTGACGTATGCTTTGGTGTTGAACAGCTTTGTCTGTCCTCTTCTCATGGATTTATTGTTGAGGGGGCTTTGTTACGCGGCCGTATGCGGCCCTGCAGTGGCAATATGCAAGCCAATAAGGAATTAAGGATACAGAAGGAAATATCCGTACTCAAGGCAGACTCAAGGCAACAAGCAAGGATTGCCAGAGGGTTCCTAGAAGCTTTGGACAACCCGGGACCGGGTTGAGTTGGCAATGGCGTAACGCGTTGTAACCAACATGTGTAGCTGAATTATGCGTGGCGCTCGGCCTGGGCAAACCGTCAGTCGAGCAGAGCCACAACTGGAAGAGAATGAAGCTGATTTATCACGGTATGCCGCAATATCCGCGCCTGGATGTGTGCTTAGCCCCAACCGTTAGGACGTAACCCTGCCGCTCACCTTACTTTTATGCCGTCTTCGATTAATAGTTGCAGACGTAAGGTGCCGACTACGCTGCAACATTGCAGATTCCAGGCAGTCATCGAGCGGAATTCCCACGTGGGGCCTGCTTGTAGTATGAGCAACAAGAGGACTCAATATAGGCTGAAGGAGACCATGACACAAATTGGGCAACGAGTATGTATAGTAGTAATTCGTGCCCTTTCGGCTCTCGTGTTGCCGGGCGTAATAAGTTGCATTGTATTGTATTGTATTGTATATAGTTATGCTTCTCGCTGGAGTTACTGATGTTCTTGAATCTGGAGATACTAAGGTAGAGTTTTTCTGATCGACACTCCCACTTCTGGATTAAATTCTATCCAACTCATTCTTCCGTTCAAATAACCGAGGTCACTAGGCGCGGTGAGTTTATGCATACCTACCTACTTAGGTACCAACGCTGTTCGTGTACTACAGTTCTAATAACATACCTTCCAGGCATGGGTCACACTGTGTCGCTTCTCGTCACTCCGAAATGTCGACCCCAGCCATTCCGCCCGATGCAGAAGTTGCTACAGGCTCTGTGTGTGCCATCAAGAAGCTGTACCAACACTCCGACAACGGCTTTTCCCTGAAAGGTCCATGGTCTGAGATCAAGGACCCGTTCCTTGAAGCCCAGCGCATCCGGCAACTCGGGCAGACTCATGCCATCATTCACCGTTTCAATAACCCCAATGAAAATGGCTACTGGGAGACGCACTCCATCCAGGTCAACAGTCCTCTTCTCCAAGCCGTCTTGACCAAGGTATTTGAGGGCTATCCAGGCTGGTCTTCATCTTCTCAGCTCCCTAAAAACCCCTCGTTCACCGTTGAGAAGCGCTTACGGAAGCATACAAAGCCGAGAAAGACGAGAGAACCAAGATGGAAATCCGCCTTTCCAGCAAGAAGTCGAACCACTTATCTCAAAAAGCCTTGCGAGCCTGAAAGAGGCGACAACCACCGGCATAATCACTTTCGAGAAATTCTGGCTACTACTCCCTCCAAGATCACTGTTCACATTCGAGTCCGACGGCAAAGTCAACGTGGCCAAACTTGTGGATGCGACGTTTACGAATAAGAGTTGCTGGACACTCGAACTGGCTCAAGTCGACTGAAATGGAAGCTACAGCGGCTTCACCCATCGCACCTTCAAGATATATCCAAGGGGCAATCCGTACACACCCGAGCCGATCTCAAGCGCGGGTATCACACCCCTACATCTCTCACCTAACCAGCAGGAAATCCGGGATACCACACTCGCCCGAGGGAGGAAATTTGAGTCTCTCCGGGGATTCTTTGTCATGGGAGGCGTGCGAAAGTTTGTTGAACGATACGACGAGTCGAAAGGGACAAGGACCGTTGCTGAGCCAGTGAGTTCTTTTCACAGGCGGCATCCAGGGGTGAACCTGACTGACATACATTCCACAGGTCCAAGGCCGCGTCGTTGTAGACGCCCATGCATTCTACCATTGCCAAGATGAGATAAAGCCATCTCTTGATCGAAGTACAGACAATCATGAGTCGGGTCATGGGTCGGATGGTGAGTCGGACGGTGAGTCGGATACCTAGTCGGATACCGAGTCGTGTGATTCGTCCGATTCCGACCGTCACGACACGGCTGCAAGGGAAGAGGACTTGAGGCCTCTCACAGACTTTGAATGCAAGCCAGCAGTTCCCCGCGTCAAAGGTTTTGATCTCAAGACCAAAGATTGGTGTATAGCACCCTTGTACCTTTGGTTTGGAAATGCCGCACAACGCTAATCGCACTCCACAGGCGAGTTTAACATCGATGAACTAACTCTCTCTCTCCGTTAGTTAACTAGTTTTTCTTCGAAACCTAGATTTCTACCAAGGACTCATGTTCCTTACGACAAACAGGGGGCGCACAATGGACCCCGCCTTCAAGTCTCGGATCGACCTGACGCTGGCCTACTCGAACCTGGGATTCAAGGCACGACGCAAGGTCTGGCTGAACTTCATCAACAAACTGCCCAAGCGGGACGTCGAGGTGAAGGACTCTGAGATTAGCGAGCTGGCGAAAACTCTGATGAACGGGAGGGAGATCAAGAGCTCCATTAAGACGGCGTGGGTTCTTGCTGCAAAGGATAAACCCCTACGGATGTGCCACTTCAAGGCTGTGCTGGATAATCGGAGACGGACCGAGTCCATCAATCTGGAATACGGCGAGCACAAGCCCGATGATGAATCCTTAGATGAAGGGGACGGGGAGCTTGACGAGGAGTCCGCCCATAACGGTGAGAAGGAGCTTGGCGTTGAGACGACTGATCAAGGTGAGAAGACGCTCGGCGCTGAGCTTACTGATCAGGGTGAGAGGAAGACCGACGAGGAACTCATCCATTATAGAGAAGAACCTCGATCCTGAGCCCATTGACCCGGGCGAGAAGAAGACCGGCGGTGAGCCTGAAATCTATGAAGTGGATAAAAAGCTCGATGGTGAACCCGCGGATCTGGGGGAGACGAATGTCGATGGCGAGCTCATCAGCCGGGGTGAAAGACTACCAAAATGCGCTATGTTCTAAGGACACATTGAGTGCTGCCCTCGCTCAATAGACATTTTACACATTATGCTCCCTGTGGCATAATCTAGCATCTTCATTTAGCACATCTCAAACTTTTGCGCGAGAAGCGCTTACCGTCATCCGGTTCTTACAAACAGCAATTGGAGTGCCGCGCGATACGGCAGAAGACTTGGGGCTGGCAGTGCTGTTGAACCGGCGTCACACTGTCAATTCGGAAATTCCAGTAGAATTCTGATGTGTCTGGAGATGAGACGGTTTCCTGCCTGCTTGAAGAAAGAATTAGCATGTGGTTTATGCGCGGCCGTGTATTTTCATCAACAATTGCACCGAAAGTTGAGGTGATACGCATCTTGCATGGGTGCGGTAAACAATCCTTTGTCGTACAGATAGCGACGAGACCAGGATGCACCCTCACCTCTTTTTCAAGTTCGTCACACGGAGCCACTCGCCGAGGCTCATCACATCAATATCTGGTTCAAATATGCTCAGGGGTCAAGCCTCAGCAGTCACGCAACTTTTGCCATCTTCGATATCTGATTGACCTTGAGCCGGGATTCGCTTACACGGCTTCACATGCGATCACGGCAATTGCACCGACTTGCGACAATTTATATTCCGAATCCCCCCTGCTCTTCCTCAACCATGCCTTAGCCTCACATTTTGTTGGGGCCATTGACGCCACCCTCATTCAAATTTTGATCCTACCGGCACCAGCGTCGGAGCATGCCTCGGCCCTCGCTGCTAGAGGCCTAATGCGGTACCGTTCCCGAATGATGCGGGCTGCTCCAGCGGTTATTCCGCGTCATTATATAGTTGAGAACGAATAAAATGGCAAGGAAATAACCCGGGTCGTTTGACAAGGAAAATCATCATCGGGGATCGACACGGACACGTCGAGGTGGACATGGGCTTCACCTTCATTCAAGGGGCCCACGACTCGAAACATAACGTCCGACGGACTTTGAAGTCGTGGCGAATTTGCAAGAGAGGCGTATTTCAATGGTTCAATTCCGCATTGAGAACGACTTGATACAACAACTGAACGGCAATGGCTGAAACCGTCGACATTCCTGAGCCAAGGGGCCTCCCCTTCATTGGTCATGTTGGCACGCTGGATCCCGACTTTCCCCTGGGATCCATGATTTCTCTTGCCGATCAGCTAGGTGAGTGACTTTTACGACTAATTGACTCAATGGGTGAAAGTAACTGACAAGATGGGCGGAAGGCGAGGTCTATCGTCTGAGATTCCCGGGACGCACAGTGGTCTTCGTCTCCACTCAAGCACTGGTCAATGAAGTGTGCAACGAGAAGAGATTTAAGAAGTCGGTGAACTCTGCCTTGAATGTGAGTTGACGCCGATGGCCTATGAGATGCTAGGTCTCTAACGCACTCTAGCAAGTTCGAGAGGGCGTCAACGATGGTCTATTCACCGTAAGCTCACCTCCAACTTAACTAGCCCGGTTCAATGCATACATGTACTCACTGTAATGCAGGCAAGAATGGGCGAGGAGAACTGGGGAATTGCCCACCGCGTCCTTATGCCTTCTTTTGGTCCCCTATCCGTCCGCAACATGTTTGACGAGATGCACGACATTGCCGGCCAACTGGCCCTCAAGTGGGCTCGTTGCGGCCCCGACTCGCCCATCTTCGTGGCCGACGACTTTACCCGGCTGACGCTGGACACGCTCGCGCTGTGCTCCATGGGCTACCGCTTCAACAGCTACTACTCCCCCGAGCTGCATCCGTTCATCGCCGCCATGGGCGATTTCCTCACCGAGGCTGGCGAGAAGCCTCGTCGGCCGCCGCTGCCGTCGTTTGTCTACCGTGCAAGGGACGAGAAGTTTAGAAACGACATTGCCACCTTACGAAGAACTGCCAAAGAGGTCTTGGATGCGAGGAAAGCAGCGGGGAAGAGCGATAGGAACGATTTGCTGGATGCAATGCTGCAGGGCGTCGACTCCAAGACGGGCACGAAGATGACGGACGACAGCATCATGGACAACCTCATCACGTTCCTCATCGCCGGACACGAAACGACGTCTGGGCTCCTCTCTTTTACTTTTTATCGGCTCCTCACACACCCAGAGTGCTACGAAAAAGCGAAGCAAGAAGTCGACGACGTGGTTGGAAAAGGCCCTATACATGTTGAGCACCTCTCCAAGCTGCCGTACCTTAACGCCGTGCTTCGAGAGGTCCTGCGCGTCGACGCAACACTCCCCGTCTTCACCCTCGAGGCCTTTGAGGATACTCTCTTGGCCGGAAAGTATCCCGTCAAGGCCGGCGAGACCATCGTCACGGTTCTGGCAAAGTCCATGTCGGATCCCCTCGTCTTCGGCGACAACGCGAGAGAGTTTATCCCTGAGCGCATGCTCGATGACAACTTTAACCGCATGCAGCGCGAGTTTCCTAATTGTTGGAAGCCCTTTGGAAACGGCATGCGCGCGTGTATTGGACGCGACTTTGCGTGGCAGGAGGCGCTGCTCATGATGACCATGCTGCTTCAGAACTTTGACTTTGCCCTTGAGCCGGGGTATAAGCTGGAGTACAATCAGACTCTGACCATCAAGCCGAAAGATATGAAGATGCGCGCTACGCTGAGAGACAACTTGACGGCGACCAAGTTGGAGCGGCGGTTGGCTGGTATGGCGGTTGCAGAAACCAAGAGTGCCAAGGTCGCTCCCAACGGCGTGGCCGAGGACGAGAATCTCGTTCCTTTAACGATCCTGTACGGATCAAACAGCGGAACCTGTGAGTCCCTGGCGCAGCGCATCGCAGCTGATGCATCCGGGCACGGGTTCCGAGCCAAAACCATCGACTGTTTGGACAAGGCCAAGGGCAAACTCCCAACCGACCACCCCGTCATCATCGTCACAGCCTCCTACGAAGGCGAACCTCCCGACAACGCAGTCCAATTCGTGGAATGGGCTCAAGACGCCAAAGAAGAAAACCAACCTCTTAAAGACGTGCACTACGCAGCCTTTGGCTGCGGTCATAAGGACTGGGTAAAGACGTTCCACCGCATCCCTAAGCTCGTCGACAGCCGTCTCGAGGAGTTGGGCGCCACGCGGTTGGTCGGCTTGGGACTCGCAGATGCGTCAACGAGCGACGTCTTTGCCGAATTTGAGGCCTGGGAGGATAACGAGCTGTGGCCGGCGCTGACGACTCGTTATGGAACTGCTGACGCGAGCGAGGGGTTGACGGCGGGTGTTGACGTGACGGTTTTGAGTCTACGCACATCGACATTGCGTCAAGATGTCAGAGAAGCCACTGTCCTCGCGAACCAGACTATTTCGCACGACGAGGAACGTGGCTCTGTCAAGAAACACATCGAAATCCAACTTCCCCCTAACGTCACATACCAAGCCGGCGACTACCTCGCAGTCCTACCTATTAACCCACAAGAGAGCGTGCACCGAGCCATGCGGCGCTTCAAGCTCTCCCGAGACGCTCAGCTGGAGATCAAGACGAGTGGTTCGTTGGCCTTGCCCGTCAACACGACCATGTCCGCGCATGACAATCTGAGCTCGTACGTCGAGTTGTCGCAGCCGGCGACGAAGAGGAACTTAGTTACTTTAGCTGACTATGCTGGGGATGAAGAGACCAAGGCTATCTTAGAGGGGCTCGCCGATGGTAAGTATGCGGAGGAGATCAAGGCGAAGCGTGTTTCAGTGCTGGATATCCTGGAACGGTATCCGTCCATCGATCTTCCGCTTGGGGTGTTTTTGTTCATGATGCCGTCGATGCGCATCCGACAATAGTAAGTCCAGTCTGCTCATTTCTCCAAAGGGTGATATAGTCTAACTTTGCAGCTCAATCTCCTCCTCCCCCTTGATCGACCCATCTCGCGCCACTCTCACCTTTTCTATCCTCAACCAGCCCTCCTTCTCAGGTCAAGGCACCTACCTCGGCGTTGCAACATCGTACCTCGACTCCCTTTCCGCAGGTGACAAAGTGCAAGTCGCCATCCGGCCTTCCCACGCAGCATTCAGCCTCCCTTCAGACCCCTCAAAGACGCCCATGATCCTCATCGCCGCGGGAACTGGGATCGCACCCTTCCGTGCCTTCATCCAAGAACGCGCCGCACTCCTCGAGTCGGGTCACAAGCTCGCGCCCGCACTTCTCTTCTTCGGCTGCCGGGACTCGCGCATTGATGACCTCTACCGCGCTGAACTGGATGAATGGCAGCGGCTCGGGGCTGTCGATGTGCGTCGGGCGTTCAGCCGGGTGCCGGAAGAGGAGGACGGAGGCGGTTGTCGACATGTACAGGACCGCATGTGGGAGGATCGCGAGGAGGCCATGAAGCTGTGGGATAAGGGCGCGACGGTGTTTGTTTGCGGATCGAGGGGCGTGGCCGAGTCTGCAAAGGATGCCATGATTCGCATCAAGGTCGAGATGGAGAGGAGGGCGGGGGGAGAGGTGGACTCGGTGAGCATGCAGAAGTGGTTTGAGGGGCTGAGGAATGTGCGTTATGTTACGGATGTCTTTGATTAGAGATGGGAGCTTGAGCTGGAAGAGGTAGAACTGGAATGCATAGACGGTTACCGGTAATTACCTGACTGAGGAAGTGAATAGAGAGGCGAGGCGATCCGTACTCTAGAGTCTTATGCAACGGATTGGGGGGTTCTAGACGATATCGGACGCTTTGAACATAATTTTGATATCTAAGAAAAGGCCTGGGTAGCCTTAACACAAATAATTGGTGATATATGCATCTCGAGTGAATATGAGGACACTTTCGCCCTCAGTGAAGCAGCCCGAGACAGGCACAGTGCATATGCAGTGTTGCCAAGCGGGCACGCACCGTGCACCCCTTCCTTCTGCAGGCAACTAACAAACTCCAACTCATCTCACACAACACGTTCCAAACCGCATCACCGCATCACCAGATGCCTCCCCGCATCAAAAGTGCAATCGCCTCCATCGCCGCAGCCTCGTCCTCGGGCTGGCTTGTCGATGCTAAGCAAGCTCGGTAAGCAGCTCGCTGAATTGCCTCCAGATCTCGACCTGTGACGCTCCCTGCAAGCATCCGACAACACGGTGACTTCGGTCATCTCCGAATTCCTCACCGTGCTGCTGCACCAGCCGATTCACGTCTCACCGGCTGTCGAAAACTCCGCCTGGATGGTGGGCTGGTCGCTGGGGCGGTCTTTGCGAGAGTCGCTGGAAGAGATGGTTGCAGAGAGTCTAGAGGACAGGCAGGCGCTTCTCACAACAGCAGCCATACTACTGGCTAAATATTACGCGTCGTTTTCTCAACATGACCTCCTCAATGCTGCAATAGCTTCGAAACGTCTCGTTTCTTCCACCCCGGCTCACCACCCTGGTAGAGCTCGCCGTTTGCAGAGACTCGTACACTTTATGGTCGTCAGCAACGCCGTACAACGAGACATAGAGGAAGCTATTCGCGTGGCGAAACAATCTGTCGAAACTACCCCAGACGACGACCTGGAAAAGCCCCAGCCACAAGAGCGGCTTCAGATATGCCTGCATCAAAGATATGCAAGGATGGACACCAGAGCCAACCTCATTGCATTAATCCAGTATAGCCAACAGGCAATCGCGACCACGCCTGATGACAGCCTGTGTCAAATTTCTTCGAGGATCTGGCTGGGCCAGGTGCTTACCGGCGCATTCTTGGGTGGTCACAACATCTCGGCTGAGCCTATGGGCGATGTGATGTAATCTTTTCTCACCATACAAGACGCACTTACGAAGATGCCGCAGGAAGAAGCACGCACAAACAGAGGTCGCTAGCTCTATGCTCGTGGTCTCTTCTACCTTGGATATGATGAGTGTCTCATGACTTCGCTGTCCGAAGTACGGGATGACCTTCCCACCTTGGATGATGGTATCAACGACATGCTGTCTGGCATGTACCGGATGACAAATGAAAATAATGAGCTCGCCATGTGCATCAACCGTCTTGGATCTCCCTTTGCCTTGATATACAGGATGAAAGGCCAAGAATACGACCTAAAGGCGGCCTTATTTTGCTACGCGTTTGTTCTCAGTTCAACCACAGCGGCCCCCTCTAATACCCAGCGCCCATTTCATACGCAAGTCCAACGACTTGGAAGACGCTTACCAAGTCTCTTGTGCCGCGCTATCCCTCATCCCGCTCATATCATCAATCTCAACCGACAGCGGCGACAAGCAGGCAATGGTGAAGAATATGAGTGATCTCGCCATTCGTGCGGCAGCAATTGCGATCAAAGCCGGCAAAGGGCTCTACAGTGCTCTGTCGCTGCTTGAGCAGGGCCGAGGCGTACTTTGGATGTCAGTCCTGCAACCCCGTCCGATATTCTTCGACTTCAAGACGCCCATTCTTCAACTGCTCGTGAATTGAAAGGCGTCCGAAATGAACTGTCTATCCCAGCGATCGCCGTTTTCGCTGAAGGTTGGCAGGAAGTACCCGCCATGCCGCGATGGCTACAGCTCAACGAATCCAAGGAGGACAAACTCGAGCGTCTACTTGCCGAGATTTGGAATCTTCCCGGATTCGAAGGCTTTTTGAGCCCCCCGAGCTTGACACAAATCCAAGGCGCCACCAAGTCCGGGCCCATTGTGGTGATTTACCTCGATGACAAACCTGGCTCGCAGGGATGCGCTATTCTCATTGAGCAGCATGGAATCCGGGACACACTTTGGCCAAGCTTACTGCGGACGCCGCCACGATACAAATGTTCCGTCCTGGCAGTCATGAATGCCTCGAGTGGCTTTGGGATGTGATTGCGAAGCCGATTTTGGATGCTCTGGGATTTTCCGCTCCCTGAAGCCGACCATTAGCCGCATGTCTGGTGGATTCCCACAGGTTTCATCGGCCGATTTCCTATTCACGCGGCTGGATATCATTACAGGCGCTGTGGCGAGGCAGTGTTGGATAGAGTCATCTCATCCTACACCACGTCTATCATGGCTCTGATCCACGGCCTTCGACGTGGAAGTCCGCTTTAGTGTCACCAAAGGAAACCCCTCGCGCGTTGCTCGTCGCCATGGAGTCTGCCCCCTACGAGCGGAGCCTTCCTTTTGCCGCACAAGAGATAAGCATGCTGCGCGAGCTGATGATATCCATGCGTGTCGAAACGATGGAACTACGGCCGCGAAAGCGACTCATCCTCGACACCATAGCCACCTGCGACATCTTCCACTTTGCCGGCCACGCCACGATACCCGACAACCTGTTGCAGAGCTCCTTGCTGCTGGAATATTGGCCCCAAGACCGGCTCACGGTGGCCAACATGATGGAAATGGACATTCACAATCCGTTCCTCGCCTATCTCTCTGCTTGCGGGACGGGTAACATCAAGCAGAAGGAGTTTATCGACGAGAACATGCACTTGGTTAGGGTGTTCCAGCTGGAGGGATTCCGTCAAGTGTGCCAACAACCAAGCCGCTAATGGCCATTAAGATAACTACCTAGTCCCAACGATAGAAAGAAATGCAACACCCATCTGCAAACCAAAATGAACATACGCAACCCACTTCAGAGCTTAATCTTCCTCAGTGTCCTCATCAAGCACAACCGCCTTCCAAGCCGACCTCTGCCCATTTCCATCCCCTCGCTCGCAGATTGAGTGTCCTCATTCTCTTCGACTTGCAAAGCATCCACCCCATTCGCCAATTCATCTCCCAGCACATCCCTCCCCGAATCACTCAACCACTGATCTCCCAGCGTCCGTACCGCGTTGTGAAGCCCTCGGTACACTGACTCATCCGTCATGCCCCCGTCCTCCAACTCCTCATACACCGTCCTCGCCACATCGATGCAGACCTCATCGTACACCTCCCACAGAGTCCCAATGACGTAGGGAGGACGAATAATGAGCTCCTAAACTTGGTAACTATCCGACTTGGAATTACCCAGGTACCTACGGATAGACCCGTACGTCCGGGCTGGTTTCGCCATTTACCCATATGCCTGCGTATTCGTATCTACGTTTGCTCGCCAGAGTCTAAAACTGTGCCTTGCATATATCACAGATAGATGAATCTTGCAAGGACGTTTCAAGTTGAAAACGAGGCGGACTTGAGATCTGTCAGGCCCGAAGTGACGCTTACGAGGTGTTCGTTTGCATGGGTCTGCTGAGTAAAGTCCCTCCATGCTCAAGTACGGACTATGTTCTTTTTCAATGCTAAAATTGCAGTCAAAGGTGCCTAAGTCACCCACGCGAGAAGGTATACTAGGTACGGATATGAGGCCCAAAGTGAGGCAAATAAGTGTGTGCGCATGTCCGGCAATGCCTTACTTGCAGGCTCTCGAGCGACAAGGTTCACAATGAAAATAGGGCGAACTTGGGACCTAAAGGCCGGCGAAGCCTAAAGTGAGGCGGGAAAGGGTGCGAGACGTCCTCCGTTTTATGGCCCTAATCGCTCTTGGGCATAGACAATATTCCTCTTCCATACTAAAATTGCAGTGCAACCTCTGTGCTTAGACAAGGCAGACTTAATCTCTATCAGCCTATCAAGCCCAAAGTGAGGTGGGTAAATGCATGAGTCCTACATGTTGTACTCCTCTCAGTCGGTTATATTAGGTGTAGACTGCTTTACGGATAACTAGTTAACTCGTTAACTAACTGTCGGACGGAAGGGAGTTTTTCCGGGCCCTGGTGGAAGGAATAACGGATCCTCAAAGAAAACCCCGCTCGAGACACCTCGGAGGGAGAGAGACAAGCAGCCATATTCATCATTCAATTGATCAATTCAGCCCTCTTCATCATGGGCACTCAATTTCAGTCCCTGACTCTATTTACACCTTTTTGAACGCATAAACTCGGGCCGTTGTCCCCAACGAGTCCGACACTAACTTAGTTATGTTCCTTTTTTATGCTAAAATTTCAGTGCGGCCCGCAGTGCTCCACATGGGCGAATGAGTGAGTGTGTTCACGCACTTTATCCCGTTGCCCATTGGTCGCCCTGAGAGACGGACTATGTTCCTCTCCCACGCTAAAAGTGCAGTGCAGTCATTGCCAACGCATCACCACAGAGGCGCAGCGGCTTATCTACATATAAGGCGACCTGAGCTGGCAGCCTCTACACACCAATTAATCCCAAAGCCAGGCGGAAAAGTGCATACAACTCCTGAGACCGGTGGCTATTGGTTGCTTTCAGGTGCGAGCTTGGTCGTATGTATGTATGTCCCTACTCGATGCCAAAGCTGCAG
Organism: Thelonectria discophora; assembly: GCA_911649645.1. Taxonomy (NCBI): domain Eukaryota; kingdom Fungi; phylum Ascomycota; class Sordariomycetes; order Hypocreales; family Nectriaceae; genus Thelonectria; species Thelonectria discophora. Next base: position 2,587,117 of record CAJVRK010000008.1, on the reverse strand, counting down.
TGACAAGAAGTGAGACTGGCGCCGCTGGGCATCAACGAGGGGTTAAGTTGAAAATATGAAAATATGGCGAACCTGAGTTCTATAGACGTATGGAGCGCACGGCGAGGTAGCTTGGCAGTTGAGCGTAAAGGCTGTCCTTTGTGCTATGGCACTCAGTTTCTGTTGCGTATAAACTATCTTCCCTTTCTATCTACTGCAAAAATTGCAGTGAAGATCCATACGGCTGACGACCACCCACGAGGCAAACTTGTGAGGAGAGCAGGGGCACGTCGTCAACCTAGCGAGTGCGGATACATCAGGTAGGTTAAAAAGAAGGCAACATGCCCTGCGCAGCCCCTACAAGCCAATCAATCCCAAAGTGAGGCGGACAAGGCATTCAAGTGCTTGGAGTATGTTGTGGCCCTTGGTTGCTTTTGTGTGTAGACTATCATCCTTTTTTATGCTTAAATCGCAGTGAAACTACCCGGGTCCGAGGCCATGAGTTATCAAAAACAAGGCTAACCTGGCCTTTGTGCACAGGCCTTGCAAGACGAAAGTGAGGCGGATTAGTGTGATGCGGGTATACCTCGTTCATACCATGGCCTTAAGCTGCTCAGGAATCTACGAATTATGTTCCTTTTCTATGCTAAACTTGCAGTGTATCTCTACGGAAGTCCATAGCGACAGGGGTCACGATATAGGCAATAGTGACTCGGAAATTCAATTGCATCCTCCTCGCCTAATGTGGCATTTCCCCGTCGTGCATTCTCCTTAGAGGCTCGACCGAACAAAGACGTCAACTTGTGGCTTGACTAATAAGGTAACGTTCGGGGTCAGACATCTTGCGAATCGAGCCAAAGGCGAAGTTGTCAGATATTGGAGGGTAGAAGATGTAGTGGTGAGACTGATGTGTTGTATTCATGAGTTGCTTGTCTGTGTGTGTTGCTTCTTCCTCTCTAATTAATCTAATCAAGTGGTCTTTTATAGACAGAAATGATCCTGCGGCCTCTTTCTTCTTCCGAGCCCTTCGGGTATCCGACCTCTTTCTCCGAGTCCTTCGGGTAGTCGGCATCATTGGTAACAAAGGAAGCTGGTCATGCCTCTTGATCATATGTCTTCCTGTTGGTCAGGGCTCTAGTCATCTGACCTTAAAGACAAAGGGATCTTTGTCTCCTATGTCATTTGTGTGGGCGACTTCTTGGTACGGCTTGCGCCTCGGTTCGTGACTTCGTATTCGTCCGCATGTGACTTTATGTTCATGCCTTTGTCTTTGACATATCTGACAGAAGTGCTCCGCCGTTGGAGGCGTTTAGGGAGGGGGGGCCACTCTCTGTGTGGGAGCGAGGAGGAGTGACTTCATATGTGAGGCTGGGAGGGTCCAGCTGTGCTTATCCGTACGAGGCTACATTGAAGCCTGATCTCCAATGATACTGAATGCTGTCTTGTCTGTCTTGGACTTCCATCTAGTTCCCCGTAGCAATGCCATGTCTCGTCCCCAACGACCCATTCGTCATCAACGACCTCGAATCCCTCCCTTCCTTGAGCCGCAGGCCCCTCTCTCCATCCTCACCCTTCCCCTCAGCTCCATAGGCACCACCCCCCGGCGTCAAGATAATCACACGATCCCCGGCCGCAAAGTGCGACGTCTTCCTCGGACCCAACGAAACCCTCCTCGTAGCTCCCGTAGCTGGATCCCTGCGCACCCACACATTCTCTCCCCTTGCCCCTTCCCCGCCGCCCCCCAGTCCGTACGGCGCCGTGACGCGCCGATCCGTTAGCACCGAGACCTGTAGCGGCACGCGGAACTCCATGTCTCGCACGCACCCGTCGCCGCCGCGGTATAGCCCCTTCCCGCCGCTGCCCCGTCGGATCGAGAACTCGTGCAGAATGACCGGGTACCGCTTCTCCAGGATCTCAGGGTCGGTGATGCGCGTGTTAGTCATGTGCGTATGCACCGCGCTCGCCCCATGCCACCCGTTTCCGGCTCCGGCCCCTCCGCAGATGGTCTCGTAGTAGCCGAAGCCCTTTTTCACTTCACCCGTGGTCGGGTCGGTGCCGCCGCAGCCGAAGCTGAGGTTGTTCATGGTTCCTTGCGAGGCGGCCGCGGCGTTGAAGGCGCGGAGCACGAGGTCGGCTACTTTCTGCGAGGTTTCTGTAGTGCAGCCGACAGTGGCGGCTGTTGGAGAGGGCGAGAGGATGGTGTTTTCGGGGCAAATTACTTTGATGGGGCGGAGGCAGCCTTGGTTGAGGGGGATGTCGGCCGAGATCATGGAGCGGAGGCAGTACTGGCAGTGTTAGTGATTGCTCTCAGAGACAGGAACACTTGGTGACTCACCATGATGACCGAGTAGGTACAAGTCGGGGGAGCGTTGAGGTTGCCAGAGTGCTCCAACCCCGTCCCAGTAAAGTCGAAGACGGCCTCTCCCGAGTCCTTGTCAATCGTCACCTTGAGCTGAAACGGGATGCCATCGTCGTTGTACTCGGTGGCCTCGAGGACATTGCCATCAGACCGAGTCGCAAACGACTTCAACAGCTCGCGGACCGACTGCGCGGCGTTGTCCTGAATGGCTTGCATGTAGAGCTGCACGATCGGCCAGGTAAACTCGTCAATGAGAGCCCGGATCAACTCAATGCCCTTCTTATTGCTCGCCACCGCCGCCTTCAAGTCGGCAATATTCTCCGTCAGAGTCCTCGTCCCGCTGCATCCGGGGTATGAACCGGGAACATCGTAAAGATGATGGATCAGTCCTGCCTCGTCAAACACGCCCTCGTTAATCACCTTGAACGACTCAATCGCGGCTCCCTCTTGCCACAACTCGGTCGAATTGGGCGGCATGGATCCCGGCACGATACCTCCAATGTCGGCGTGGTGCCCGCGGTTGGCCACGAAGAAGATGATTTCCTTGGGGTTCTCCTCGTCGTCAAAGACGGGCGTGATGGTTGTGATGTCCGGCAGATGCGTGCCTCCCGCTTGGGGATGGTTACTGATGAGCACGTCGCCGGGCTTCAGCTCGCCGGCCTTGTATCGCTTTGCTTGATACGCAATGGCGGTGCTCATGGACCCTAGATGGCTGGGCACGTGGGGTGCATTGGCGACTAGTCCTCCGTCGGCAGAGAACACTGCGCACGAGTAGTCCAGTCTCTCCTTGATGTTGACCGAGATGGACGTCTTCTCCATGGTGTGGCCCATTTGCTCGGCGACGGTCATGAAGCGATGCCCAAACACGCTCAACTGCACGGGGTTGACGGTTGTAGTTGCGATGCTCTGTTGATCCGCCTTCCAGACTTCGAGAATGACGTGCTCGGGACATATGACGGCTTTGCTCGCGTGGTCGACGACAATGGTCTGCGTCTTGTCGATAATCATGGCTGGGCCGGGGATGTGCACTCCTGGAGCCATCGTATCGAGTCGGTACACGCTCGTCTCGGTCCATCCGTACTTGTCAAAAAAGATGTTTCGCCTGGAGACGGGCGTAGGCACCGGCGTGAGCCCCTGAGCGTCGTACCTCTTGAGCTCTTCAAAGGGGTTGGAAACGTGCAGGACGCGGGACTTGCCAACGCTGCGCACGCGTATGTCGTCGATTAAAATGTCGCGGTTCTGGGAGAACCCGAATTCTTGGGTGTGTCTGGCGGTAAAGGCGGTGCCAAAGTCGGCCATGCTTACTGGTCGAGGGATCATTAGGGATGTGTCGCTGCCCTGGTATCTCATGTTGAGGAAACACTCGTGCTCGATGGACTGTTCGTCGAAGCCTTGTGCTCCGAGGCCAGCTGCACCACGACTCGACAACAGAGCGAGACGCTCAGTCAGCTCGTCCTCGACGTTTTCTGAAAAGGTGAGCGTGGCGGGCTCTTGGTTCTCAACCACGACATCGGCGAGAGCCATGCCGTACGCAGACAGAATACTCGAGTATCGTGGAATAATGGCTCTCTTGATGCCGAGATCCCGGGCAATGAAGACGGCGTGCTGGCCACCTGCGCCACCAAACGATCCCAAGTTGTGGCTCGCAGCCCCGTATCCCCGGCCTTCGCTGAGCGTACGAATAGGTCTTGTCATGGTCGCGTTGGCAATGGAGAGGAATCCAAGCGCAAGGCTCTCGGGAGTAAACGACTCTCCCTCTCCCTCCTTCTCCTCGTTTACCGTATCAGTCAAAGCGGCAAACTTGGCCTTGACGACATCGAGATCAAGCCGGCGAGGGAAAAAGTCGGGAATAATCCTCCCGAGCAAAAAGTTGGCGTCTGTGACTGTCAAGGGGCCGCCTTTGCCGTAACAGGCTGGTCCAGGGTCTGCACCGGCGCTGCTGGGGCCGACTTTGAGGAGGCCGTTCTCCCATGCGAGAATAGAACCACCGCCGGCCGCCACGGTGTTAATATCGAGTTGGGGAGTCTGGATGGTGACTTCGGCGAGTGTGCTTTCGAAAATGTGTTCGAGAGCGCCCGAGTATCTCGCCACGTCTGTGCTGGTCCCGCCCTATGTAATGTCAGTTGCAGAACCATGCGAGACCAAACATACGCACCATATCAAAGCCCAAGACGGGCGTTCCATCAGACGGATGGTAGCAGGTCCTCGACAGCCCAACAACACCCCCAGCCGGGCCGCTCAACACGCCTCTCAACCCAGTGAAGCGCGTCCAACTCGTCAGACCACCGTCAGACTGACAGATGAGCAGCTTATTCGCGCTCTCGTCCTTCAGATGTCCCTTGAAGCCCTTCCGGAAGCTCTCGAGGTAGGCAAACGTCATGGGCGTGAGGTAGGCGTCCGCCACGGCCGACTGGCTGCGCGGCACAAACTTGGCCATGGACTGCAGGACCGACGACGCCGAGACCTTGAAGCCCATTTCTTCGGCGAGCCGTTTGACCGCAAGCTCGTGGTCCGGGTAGGTGTAGGAGTGCATGAAGCCGATGGCGATGTTTTGGAAGCCTTGGGCTTTGAGGCCCTCGAGGTCAGCTCGGACGACGTCGAGATCGGGCTTTTTCATGATGCGGACCACTTCTCCCGTCTGACCCCTGACTAGAGCCGGGTCTGCCTCGAGGTCAACGGGTTTAGGGTCTGGGTCCTCGCTAAAGGCCTCGATGGTGATGCGTTCGTCAACTTCCACGACGGTCTCGTAGAGCTGCTCCAATCGACGAACCGCCAAGTCGAACAGATCTGGACGAGTCTGGTTCCCAATGAGGAGAATGTCTCGGAAGCCTTTAGTCGTGAGAAAGGCCACGCGGTCTCCCTTGCGCTCTAGCAGGGCGTTGGTTGCGACTGTGGTGCCCATGCGGATCGACTCTATGGATTCGAGGTCGAGGAGGGAGCCGCGGGGAATACTGGTGCCTGTAGCAATCTCGAGGATTTGACGAATACATTCTGTTGGAGCATCTTCATATTCGTCAGGGCATACGGAGAGAGTTTTGAAGACGACGTGTTGGTCTCGTCCGGGAACTTCTGCCCAGGCGTCTGTAAAGGTTCCGCCGCGATCGATGGCGATGCGAATTCCTTTGGGCATGGAAGAGGTCTCAGATTCAATGGGAGCGTTTGACATTGCGAGGGGGAAGGTAAGATTTGTGAAGATGCAGTTGAGTTTAGGTGAAGGGGGTTGATGTAGGGTAGTTGATTGTGTAAGAATCAGTTAAGGACGCGAATAACAGCTTGATATATGAAGGAACATGAACTGACATTAAATCCAAATATGCGATGTTTGAATCCTCGAAGGATCGTGAGCTTGAGTGGCATCATGCCCGAGTTCACCAGATACGCATTTGCCCAGTTACCGAAGCCGTCGGCAGCACACGACGATGCCGAAGACCCCCTCAACTCGGCGATATCACGACTCGGCACTTTTCAACTTGCCGAGCCGAGCAGGTTACCGAATTCACATATTTCCGGCGCAAGGAATCCATCGATTGATGAGACAAGGCTGACCCTGCTTGGTCCACGTGAGCAGCCCAATCAGAGCAGCTCTTCTCATCATTGTCCCTGTCAGTTCAGCTCGTGAACACACGCTGATCAGATTGGAGTCGCGAGAGTGCGGGGGTGCGCATATCTCCGCTGATGAGGAGATACTCAGTGCCTTATCAGGTCTGATGCAACACTGCACTACTCAACGTTAAGCCACCTTGTTCCACCCTATTAGTTAGGCCCTGTCTCCCCCACTCGGCGAGCAACGTCTCGTGGTTCCTATCTCGCGGCGTCTTTCTCGGCTGCACTTTGACCATCCGTCCTCATCATGCCCCCGCGGACCCCAGATTGATCTCGACGCAGGGAGTAGTTATTATTATGTTATTTCTTGTAGATAGCCTCAAGGAATCTTTCGACCTGCCCCACATCCAACCATGAGTGCCACTGCCACCCAGAATACTCGACGACCGAGACGGCTGTTGGCAGCGTGAGTGACCTTGTCATCTGCTTGGATGCGTGCTGAGAAGATGCAGCTGTCATCGGTGCCACCTACACAAGATCAAATGCTCGGGAGACCATCCGTGCCGGTCATGCGTTTCTTCCAGTGAGGCCGATAGCTGTCGGTTTCCTGCAAAGGAACGGAAGATTACGATCACAGAGAGGTTCGTTGCCGTCCGACACCATCTCGTGGTTACCGTTAATCAATAGCAGCTACCTGCGGAAACTCGAAGCAGACAGCAAGCGCCTGGAGAGAATCACGCAGAACCCGACCCCAATCACGCAGGAAAACACGCCTGCAAACGACAATGAGGACGAGTCGCCGTCCCTCTCGCCTGAGGAGAGCAACATGCTCAACCCACTTTTCGACAGACAACCAGAAAACGTGGTGCACGAACGAGCCTCAGAACCGGGCTTCATCGGCGAAGCGTCCTGCGCGGCCTTTAGCAACCGACTGCTACAGTGTCTCGACGACACCTACACGCCCAGCACGGCCGGCTTCTCCAACTATTATCGAGTGTCCATCGATCCACGGCTGCTCCTCGACCAGCGGAACGACTTTCCTGAGCGGATGCACGCAAAGTTGTTGCTCAACGTCGCGCGGCGCTTCATCGGAAACTATCATCCGCTTTTCCTCGAGGTGTCGTTTATGAGAGAGATTGACGCCGTGTATCGGCGGGAGGTCACGCCGTCGGCGCTTTGGATGTGCAAGTTTTATGCGCTGATGGGGTTGGGGGAGATTTACACAAACAGGAGAGGCGTGGGTGATAATAGGGTCCCAGGGACGGATTACTACATCAAGGCTGTGAACATGCTGCGGGAGGCGTACGAGGAGCCGTCATTGCTGCAAGTAGAGGTGTTAACTCTCTTGGTAAGACTCCGTCTCCTGATCATAAGACTCACTAACAAGGCGACCGGAATAGGCCTGGTCATCCAACACACTCGGCCGCGTCAGAACGGCATTCTGCTACGTCGGCACCGCCATGAGAGTGGCCATGAGCATGGGAATGCACCGGGCCGCCTCGACGCTCACGACGCTGACCCCCGTGGAGCGAGAGTGTCGCCGGCGAACCTGGTGGGTGCTCTACTTCTTTGAGCGCTTCTCCGCCTCCAAGCTGGGGCAACCTGTCACTCTGAGAGACAACGACATTGACGTCGAGCTGCCGAGCATGGACGGGTTGACAGAGGAGGAAAAAGCCGAGTTTCTGGATCCGTTGCCCATTGTCACAAATATCAAGCTGGCGCGCATCATCGGAAACATACGTAAGCTTGGTGCATGCTCCTTGATGACATAATGCTAACACCCCCAGTAACCGACATCTACGGCATACCCAAGAGCACAAACGGCCTCTGCATCCACCGCGTCCACGGCATTCTCAAACAGCTCCGGGCCTGGCACGAAGAAATGCCGCCCGAGATGCGCGTCAGGGAACGAGGCACCCCCCGACCCAACGCGAGCCTCCATCTAGCCTACAACCAATGCATCATCCAGACCACCCGCCCCGTCCTCCTGTACCTCTTCAAATCTCAATTTCAACTCAGCCACAAAAAGACGGATTCAACAACCAAGTCCAAGCAGACCTTTTCGTCCATCACGCTCGCCCTCGCCGAGAGCTGCGTCAACGCGGCGCAGGCGTCGAGTCGGATTGCCGAGAGTTTGTTCCTGGACGGATCGCTGGCGACGTTTGGGTATTGGGACGCGCATCACTTCTTCTCGGCGGCCTTGATACTGATAATGTCGGCGGTGATGAAGCCTGCCGTGGCGACTTCGGATGCGCTGGAGACGCTGCTGAGCATCTTGAGGTCCATGAAGAAGGATGGCAACGTGCCAGCCGTGGACTTCTGCGAGCGGCTGTCGCATATTCAGGCTCGTGTGGCGAATTTACGAGCCATGGGACACGTTGAAGGTTCAACTTCTGAGGGTGGCCCCGAGACTCAACCGACAGCAGTCGACGGAGCAGCGACAGGAGCGGCCATGACGCCGAACGTGTCTTCTTTTCCAATGACCATGGGGCCTCCTCACAGCGGTGGGAGCGATGGCGAGCCTTCTCTTGGTTATGGGAGCGTCGATATCCTCGGAAATCCCTTGATAGGTTCCTTTTTGGATGAGAATAGGGGGCCGTGGCCGGATGTGTTGTTTTCCGAGGACGGGACGTTGAAGGAGTTTGCCTCGGAGATTGAGGAGCAGTTTTTGTTCCACGCGTAGGATTCGATGACTTGAAAGAACTGGACGGCAGGATTAGCGAGGTTTCAGTTTTGGATAGGTAGCGAATTAGCTGAGGTCGGCAACTCGATAAGGCAGTTGACATCCCACGAACGAGATACCTTACTGAAACGGCAATTCGAACATGGCAGCTTACCCCTCGATTCCGTACTCCCGGGACTAGGTGACAGATGAGATGCCGCGGCCGAGTCAGAACATGATTGCCCCGGATTGTTTGGATGTGCCGGGTTGGCTGAGTCAAGAGTCGAAACCGTGCGACATGACTTGTATGAGTTGTCCCAGCCATTCAAACTTCGCGTTGACACGGCATACTTACCAACTCCGACTGTTCAGCCTCGAGTTATCAACCTCGCGTAATGTATTGAGCTTCACTAGATGGTGTGCTAACAGAAGCCAAGCCAGACCCGTCTCTTCACGACAGCCGAGACCATCACCACAAACACAACCATGCAACCCCGCTGGCGAGTGCAGCGAGGCAGATCGGCATCTCCAAAGTTGCCGAGCCGTCTGAGCAGCCCTCCCTGGCATTCTAGGCTGTCTCCAGCGGCAATCCTACCCTCTGACCGAATATCCACGCTCGACCTTCCCAACACGGCCACCCGTTAGATGGACCACAGACAACCAGAGGGGAGACTGCCGCCAGGTGGGCCGGTTTCTTTGCCTGATCCCGCTCCTTTTCACTATCAACATCACGTCTTTTTTTTATCGCGATATCCCTGTACCGTCTCTTCTCCACACCTGGGGTAAAGAAGATGGCCGAGATTGAAGGACGTGAAACCACGGTCTACTTAAATTGACATGATTATCCGCTTTTGCTGGACATTGCTCACTCGACAATTTCAATTCAAATTCATAGTGGCTACTATAGCCATTGCTCTATACATCACATCTGATCTTTCCTCATCCACCTCCGACATGTCCAAATCAGACCCCCAATCCCTCAATATGGACGACCTCCCGTCCAAACACGCAAACAAAGACATTGAGCAAACCCCCATCGACCCCAGCGACGACGTCTACATTGACCAAGCCGCCGAAAAGGCCCTCCTACGCAAGCTCGACCTTTGGATCGTCCCGCCCGTCATGCTCCTCTACCTCCTCAGCTTCCTCGACCGCGTCAACATTGGCAACGCCCGCCTCTACGGCATGGAGGAGGACCTCGGCCTCGAGGGTAACCAGTACCAGGTGGCCGTTTCGCTCCTCTTCGCCACCTACATCCTCTCCGAGCTGCCGTCGAATCTTGTGATTAAGCGCTTCACCCCGTCCCGCTGGCTGGCCTTTATCACCACCGCCTGGGGCGTCGTGGCCACCTTAACGGGCGTGGTGCAGAGCTACGGCGGGCTCATCGCCTGCCGCCTCGTCCTCGGCGCCCTCGAAGGCGGCCTGTTCCCAGGTTTGACCATCTACCTGACCATGTTCTACACTAAGCGCGAGTACGCCCTCCGCATCGGCTACCTCTTCGTCTCGGCCGCCATCGCGGGCTCCATGGGCGGGCTCCTCGCCTACGGCATCGGCCACATGGACGGCGTGGCGGGACTGCGCGGCTGGCGCTGGATCATCATCATCGAGGGCCTTCCTACCTTCGTCCTCGGCATCGCCATCTGGTTCTGGCTCGCCGACAGCCCCGAATCTGCGCACTACTTGACCCCGGACGAGCGCGAGCTCATCCAGGCGCGCATGCGTCGCCAGGTCGGCCATACGAGGTCCTCTGACCAGATGCACGCGGAGGACGTCTACGCGGGTCTCAAGGACTGGAAGATCTGGCTCTTCTGCGTTGGTCAATTCGGCGGCGACGTGATTCTCTACGGCTACTCGACTTTCTTGCCCACCATCATCAAGGGGCTGGGCGACTGGTCCGTCCCGGAGGTGCAGGCCCTGACGATTCCATGCTACGGGCTCGGCGCCGTGAGCTACCTGGTTGTTGCGTATCTCTCGGACCGGACGCAACGCCGAGCCGTTTTTGCCGTCGGGGCGGGCTTTGTTTGTGCGGCTGGGTACGCCATCTTGACGAGCACGGCGTCGGGGAACGTAAAGTACTTTGGATGCTTCCTCGCTGCCATGGGCTTGTACGTCGTCGTTGGAATTCCCCTGGCGTGGCTGCCGAGCAATAACCCGCGGTACGGAAAGCGCACTGTGGCGACGGGTCTGCAGCTCACGATTGGCAACTCTGCCGGAATCCCAGCTCCGTTTGTAAGTATTCCCTCACACAAGACCCATTCGGTTCGTCTTCTAATCTGTCTTAGCTGTACAAAACTGCCGAAGGCCCTCGCTTCATCAAGGGACACGCCATCTCCATGGGTCTGGTTGCCGTCTCGGCTGCCATCTATCTCGCCTTCTGGGCCTTCTTCCGTCAGCAAAACAAGAGAAAGCTGGCGGGCAAGGACGATGACAAGGTGCAGGGCATGACGCAGGAGGAGATTGAGGAGATGGGCGAGTATAACCCGCGGTTTTTGTATACTTACTAGAAGTGTGGATTGTGGTGTTGTTTGAGGTTACCAACTTCTTGAGGGCAACTAAATAGCTAGTTAAGAGCCAATATTATCGAATTCGCTGAAGATATATTTTCAAAAATGGAAGCTGTGCTATGAATTGAAAATAGACTCTGGCAGCATACGAGTAGAGCTGGTCGAATGACTCTCGCTGTGACAGCCTGTGCAGCGTTCCTAATGATGTCCAGCCAGTGCAGTGCTTTCTCATACACCCCTAGCTCTTCTCTCTGACACATATAAGGATTATGTATGTAAATTCAAGTTTCCCTTATCTTATGCCTGCATTCGCCATCTCTAGATATTGGTAGAAATGTTGTATAATCTCGGTAAGGAGTCGTAGCAAGTTACATACATGTATAATTTACTTGCTCGACTCCTAGTCATAAACACTAACTAAGAGGCACCCCGTGGGGATAAACTCGAGGTATTATCATGGCAGTGAAAGCAGCTACCTCGCGCGTGCCCGAATCCGAACACGCCCTCCATTCCAAGCCACCCAACCCTTCCAATCAAGGCTTCCGTCCGTAAACGATATAGATGGGGAGATAGAGATGGATCGTCGGGTCCTTCATGTCCTTCTTGACCTTTGCGATAAAGACTTGGATCTCCTCGGCGCTCCACCCAAGCACGCGGGAGAAGACGGCAGGCGTGTACGAGTCGACGACCTGGAGCTCCTGGATGGCCTGGTATCGGCCAATCTCCTTCAAATGAGGATCCTTGGGCCACGCACCGATGGGGACCTAACACCTCAACATCAGCAAGCAGCCCACGGCCATAAAGGGGTACACAACCCACCTTGAAAATCTCCTCGTGCACGTCAACAAACCCAGCCTCTGCCAGCTTCACCTTCCACTTGTTCGCGAGATCCAGGGGCTTCCCAAACTTGGCCGAGCCCTCGCGCATGCTCTTGATCCAGTACTGGGCGTCAGTAGCCTTTTCGGCCGTGTTGTCGTCAGACAGCAGGTGCGGGTAGATGGCCTGGAACTCTGCGAAGCCGCCCGACGTCAGGTGTTTGAAGGCGTTCTGGAACAGCACGTCGTCGTTGGATATGCAGCCGCCGAGCTCGCGCGCGTGAATGAAGTCGAAGGGCTTGCGGTACAGCCATTCGGATTCGAAGTCGTCCACCTCGAAGGAGCAGTTGGGGGGAGTCCTGCGTTGTGAGATTACCGCGGTGCTGCGGCTTGGGAGAGGACGGGCTCACCATTTGGGCTGAATGGGGCTCAGATCTGTTCCGATCACTTCAGCTCCAGGATGCAGGCTGTATTTGTGTTAGAAGACTGGTAGAGCAAGATTTCTCGTTTTGTTGGCGATCTCACTCTGCAAAGTCAATCGCCCAGATTCCGGTGCCGGTGCCGAGATCAAGAACGCGCTGGATGTCCTTCCCAACGGGAGCCAGGTGCAGCTCGCCCCTGAGGGTCAAGTTGTAGATGTGGTGGCCCAGGTCCATTCGATCCTGCTCCTCGTCGTCGTTTGGCTGACGGAAATCCAGTCAGTCCGCGCCGGATTCGCGAGAGCGAGAAACCAATACATACCACGAGGTAGGCGCCTTCGCGAAAGGCATGATACCTGCGTCCATTCTACAATTGCGTCAAAATCGCGCTGGGCGGTGAAAATGTCTTAGCACTCACTTCGTATCTATATGGCTCCCCAAATAGAGGGTCTCGTTAGGACGTGTGCAGCTTTTGACGCGCAAAATGTGGCCTACTTGTAGTTCAGAATGCTCGACTTCAACGAAGACAGCTCGCTGCCGGTCGCTTCCCTGTGCCAAATAATTAGAACCGAGTCGCGCCTGTCGCGGGCTGAAGACTTGCGAGTAGAGGGAGTCGTTATCTTCAGCGACATCCTACGGGCACCGCGTTAACGTGTGCAAAAATGCCTCGCTGTCGTGCGGCGTGAGCTTACGTCGGCCTGCAGCGGATTCTCAGCGAGCACCGCCTGCAAGTGGGCAGTCGTAACCGCGTGGTCATCAGCCGGTTCAGCAGCCGGTTCGCTTCGGGGAGGAGAGCTGGGTTCTTCGGCCATGGCTTCTGATGATGGAGAGTAAACAGTGAGACTTGGTGGTGGCCTGTGGTATTCCAAAGAAACGACGAAAGAAACGGCTCGAATTAATGTAGCGCCCAGAACAGCTGCCCCTCGCATTTATAAACAATCGCCCTTTACCCCGCTCCGGCCAGCTGTCATCGTGCCACTTTCCCCCTTTAGTTCCTGCGCCGTTATTCGAGGAATGCAGCCGCTGCCACCAAAAGTGAAGCGACGGGTGACGGGAAGGTGCTCCTTTTCCCACCGCTCCCACCGATTCATCGCCTTTCGATCCTGCCCTCCCCGGGCCAATCACGCTCCCGCACCGGACGATTTCTCGCAGGCTGATGCTTGTCCAAGTCACGAACCAGTTCATTCCTCCTCCCTCATCGGTTGCGACATCAGACCCCCCTGAGGCTTGAGCCGGTCTCACCGGATGTCCTGAGCAACCGGCCCTAGCTCTTGCGCGTGATAACCGCCTGCTCGTTAGCGGCGTGGAGCTGAAGTCGGTGGGGGATTCGCTAATTAACTAGATCCCGTCGCATCCCGTCCAGTCGAGGCTCAACGAGGGCATTTCCAGCGATGATCTGTGGGCCGTTGCATGGAAGCAGTTGGCAGGTACGGCGGTCCATAGCGACCGATGTTTCAAAAGTCGGCAACATCGCGTTTTTGTCACTAGGCTTACCCGGGGGTCATGATGTGGGCAGTAGTGACTCGAAAATTCAATTATCATGAAGACTAATAACGTGCATGATAAGCGAACGATACAGACAAGCGAGCGATAACTTACACTTTTCCCATCCTTCAAGATCAACACTTCAATAACAGCACAACAGCGCTTTAAATCAATTAAAACTAGTTACTATACTTCTATCTAGAGGTCTCAATTATAGCTTGACAGGTCCTTGCGTTATGACCGGTCTTTCCGCATGTTCCACACCGCCTTTCCCTCGCTGGCGCTGACCTTTCTTGACCACCACTTCTCAATAAGTCGGCTACCACCTGCTCATCAACATCTTTCTGATCAATCTCATCCCTTCCTTCATCCACAATCATCTTCCCTCCATTCCGTAGCCGGATTTTTTTTTTTTGCTCTGCGCCGTTTGCTAAGAGTCTCATTTGCCTGTCGAAGGATCTGGTTCTCAGACTTCAATAGTGCCATCTGATGCATTATTGCCTTCGTTCCCTTAGAAAATGATTTAAGTGCCTCTAAAATAGAGGATGGAGAGCTGCTTTGATGCCTTCTAATTCGTCTTTCAAGGTATTCAGACTGGGAGCTGGCCTCAAGGGCCGTCTTTGGCGTCTTCGAGACCCAAGGGCTAGGGAGACTGACCTCCTCGTCGACAGGTGTTGGATTTCGTAGCTGCACATCAAGCTTCGATATGACACTTTCCGGGTCTAAAGGAACAAGCCCAGCGCCTCTAAAGCCCCCCCTGATATTGCTTTCCGTCATAGCGGCCTGGTGGGCAACATAAAAGGCCGGAAGGAAGTCGGCCTTGGAAACGTGGGTTATCGAGCATCTAATCAACTGCTCGATTTCTCGACCGTATGCTTTTTTAAGAGGCCCAAAGCACCCAACATCAAGAGGCTGAAGTAGGTGAGACGAATGAGGCGGCATACACAATGTGATGATGTAGTTGTCTTCACAATATTTCTTAAAGTCAACCGAGCGGTGACTTTTATGCCCATCGAGGATCAGGAGACGATAGCGACCAGTTGATCGGGCCTTGGTGTGCCGATCAAAGTGCTTAAGCCATTCAAGACCCATCTTTTTATCAGTTTAGCCATTTTGAGTCGTTGAAATAGCCCAATCGCCCGGGAGGTTGCTCTCTTGGTACCAGCTGGCGAGGTGATATTGGCCCGCAACCGCAACGAACGGAGCGATCGCCCAGCCTTCGGCATTAATCGCCTGAATAACTGTAACCCATTCCCGGTTTCAAGGCTGAACTAATTTCG
Organism: Thelonectria discophora; assembly: GCA_911649645.1. Lineage (NCBI taxonomy): Eukaryota > Fungi > Ascomycota > Sordariomycetes > Hypocreales > Nectriaceae > Thelonectria > Thelonectria discophora. The sequence continues at coordinate 2,572,071 of CAJVRK010000008.1, read as the reverse complement.
CTTTTCCATGCCTTTCTACGCCTATGATAACCCATTCTGCTCGCAATTAGGCCCACCATAAAGCCGGTCTCGTTAAAATTGTAGATATCCGCTAGGTTGATACCGTATTTCGTGATTGTGTTCTCTACGAGCCTGAACCAATTGCGAATAATAGTTATATCTTCGCATTTGGCTCTTTGATAGTCGTATTTACGAAACAAACGCGTCTTGAACTCTAGGTGTCTCCTGACGAAGTTGGAAGCCCAGCGCTTGCCGACAGGTGACGCGTCGCGGTCGGCGAGCAGTCGGTTGGCTATATCTTCAACACCACGCAGTCGCGGGGGAAATCCTCGCGAATCTAAGTTAAGAATTAACTGAATAATGATCTTCTCATCTAGATCAGATAGTCTCCGTGAGTTGGGGATGGTATCGCGTCGAGATTGAATGCCATTTTGCCGGCGTTGCATTCTTGGCAGAGGGACCTGATAGATGCTAGTGGCGCGTCGAAGACTTAGTTTTGGGTTATTTTGAAGGGCTTGAAGGGCCAGAAGAGTTTTCGCCTCAATATTTGGCTGTGACATAATTAGAGGTTGAGAATTAATTGATCAAATGGCAAGTCATATATTTAAGGCAAAAGTGTATCGCTCGCTTGTCTGTATCGCTCGCTTGTCTGTACCGCTCGCTTGTCTGTACCGCTCGCTTGTCTGTACCGCTCGCTTATCATGTACGTTAACCTTAACTACATATAATGTACCAGCGCATAAACTACGAGAGGAAATTTTTCATGCAGTATTAAGGCGTAGAGACACGTACGATAATGCTACACGATCGTATTCTTCAGTTCATCCTTATATTGATCGTGTCACTTGTGATGCCTCCAGCATCGCCCTCAGTGGCTACCAATCGCCTCCCTCAGGGCACAGCGCCGTTCTACCCCGAAAAAGGCGTATCGCATACCGAGCTATGCAACACCTTTCATGATGCTAAGTACTGCCCGTACTATTGCGCACCCTTTCGATCGATAAGAACACCAAAAAACCCCATCTCAATCGATCTTACGAGTGACGATGAGCCGACCGAATCAATGCCCCAGGCTTCTGCACCAAAATAGAGAAGACGACGGGCTACGACGATCCCGAACGAGACTACACGATCAATACCTGCCGGATACCAGAATGCACTTCATATTGCACAAAGGTGGCGGTTGCCTAACCTTCCAAGCAAAGAATCAACTGAAGATCCTATCATCTCGATGACTTCAGTCTTCTGGCGTGCGCAAGCGTACGAGGAGGTTCTTTTTGACGGCAGCATCCGTAAGATCTATATCCATAGAGGAACATATGCATCGAAGCGACAAGAGGGACAGATCCAACTCACGATGGAGAACGACTTTGGCTCTCGTGAAGAGATGGTACAGCATCTTGCTATGAAATGCTGTCAACAGGAGGCTAAGAGGGCATGTTGGAATCTCATACGATCTGTCCATAGGAATATAAAGGAATGGGTTCCGTACGACTTCCCTGATGAGGTAAAGGCAATAACTCGGCTTAGGGACTTCTTTTATAAGGCGGGTTTCAGCATAAAGCAGAAAGTCACACTAAATTTCTGGATCGATATTATCATTCCGCCTCCTAACGAAAACAATACACTCAGCGCCCCAAAGACAATAAGAACAAAGCGATCGAGACAGGATCTTAGTAATGCTGATCCCTCCCGCTCACCAAGCCCACCACCTCGAAAGAATGTATATACGATTAAGCACGAGGTCAAGGAAGAGATCAAGGCAGAGATCAAGGCTAAGATCAAGGGAGAGGTGAAGGAAGAGGTTGAGCATGGAAGGGAGGTTACACCTAGCGATGATACGGATGAGCGGGAGCTGCTTCAGAAGGCTGACGAGACTGAACACAAGTCTATTGATTCGTACGGCCTAGATCATCTCGTGATGGAAGCGATGATAATTCCTTTGCGAAGGAAATGCCAGTAAAGAAGATGAAGAAGGCGATATTGCCTCTGGGGATGGAGCTTTGTACGCGAAAGTAGCGCGGCTATATATATTAGACCTCTCCTCTCACTCTCTCTCTAGATTATCGTACTTACTAGTATCCGGGTTATTTAATATGCCCAGATCTCCAATAAGGACTTCTATCAATGCGTTCGCATCAATACCGTGCCTAAAAAGATAGTCTTTTACACGGTTAATCCCTCCAGTTGGCGTCTAAAGGAGGCTGATCTTGGGCGTTGCGTCTAACGAAATATATGCCGTCAATATAGTCCGTAGGTACTAGTAAGCGTGAAAACGCAGCGCTATAACTTCATTACGCTGAGCGTCCTGCCGTATTTCTATAAGGTCGTTATAAACCTGAAGCGTATTAAGCAGAAGGTAAGCATCAGATTAATCTTATCCCCAGTAAAGATATCTTAAAGCGTAGTGATTCGAGCTTCAAGAATAACCTCTGCGTAGTTCTTAACCTAGTTGCTCTCAGGTTGAAAATAGAGATTCCATGGCCTTCCTGGGACAACATGCGGGCGATTTGGCTGCTTTCTGATAGAATGGTTATTCCAGATGCGTACGAACTGGGCAAGCTCTTCGTGAATCATAGGCATAAAGAGGTATAATAATGCGACTGGATCGGCAAGGCAGTCTGCTAAAAGAGGCCTTATGCAATAAGGCAGGTAAAATATGCCTATAGATTGTGATATAACTAGTTAGAGTCAAACAATATAGGATTATTACGAATACTTGCCCTCCAAAAGGCAGCACTACCAGTAGCAAGACGTCCCCACCAGCTCTCAATTTTCTCATTATGTATGCTCTTGCCATAGACCCAGCAATCGTGAAACTTAACTTCCTCTCGTACGCCCTCAAAGATACGATTGCGACCTTGGGAAAGGAAGAAATGTGCTGCGGCCGTAAGAAGGGTCTCTCGCCCGCGATCTGATCGTATGATATTTAGCATCTTCCCTCGTACAGCAAGAACCTCAAGGTATTATGCAAGAACGTAGCGAGACGTGCCAGAAGAGATTCCGACATAGAACCACACAATCATTCGGGTGTATGCGTCAATCGACGCATAGATCTCAAATCCCCAGGCCTTCAACTTATCGTACGCATTAATAGACCAGATAAAGTCAGGACCTGAGGCAGTCCAACCAGTGCGACGGCATCTCATTATAACCCATCGATCAGTAATGCAGCCAGGGAAGAAGTCTCAAAAGCACTCATAGAGAGCATGACGGCTGATGACGTGTTATTGCTGACGATCATGTGTATAGAGGTATGTCCGACCGTATGATGGGAGTGTTATATTCGCTTCGAGCTCTTTCGCGAAGAATTCTCATACATTTTGGAGTTGAGCGTCGATGTTATGGGCTCGGGCTACGCCCGAGCTTTGTGTGTGTGAATGCAAGCTGCATGGAGCTAGTTGGCTGACCGGTCTTCCGATCAGTTCAATACGTATCCTTTTGACTCAATTGGATAGGGAATTCTTTTGCCCTGACGGCCGCAGCGCTAGCTCTCGCTGGAGCCCCCTTGGGATCAGCCCATCACAGTCAATTTGTTTTTGTGTTTGCCGTCGATAAAGGCCGGGGTCTCTCCGTATTCGCACAAGGCCGCTTGGGGGAATAATGAAGTTTTCTGTATGGACTTAGAGGAGGAAGTGGTCGTTAAGGAGATATTCGTAGAAGAGCTCTTTGATGCGTTTGCGGAGGTTATGGGAGTTTTGCGTTCTCAATGGATTGATATCGCCCCAGGATTTCAGTCGGCGATAGAGGGTCATACGGCTTATTGTAATGTGAAATTCGCTCTCGAGTAGGTTAATAATGTGGCAGGGATTTTCGTGGGTTGGAGGAATTGAGCCACTGTGGCTAGAGGTGTGGCTAGTGGAGGATTTTAATTGGTTGCTGGAATTAGGTAACAGTCTGAACTTTGAAACTGTGGTTGCCGGAGGCATACGGATTAAAGAGGGATCGTTTTCCCGCTCAAACAGAGAAGGAGGGCATGCACTTTTCCCCTTGGTTTTTATTGATCTTTTACTGGCTTTTATTCTTCTTCTTCTTAATCCTTATTGGTTGATTAACTGGTCCTTCTTTGTTTCTATTGGTTTAGACCTCAGGTGCCTCATCCCTCCGTTTGCATCCCTCTCTCCGACTTTCCCGTCTCCTGCGACCTACCCTATAGTTGACCGCCGGCCCTTGTGTGGTTGTGTGGTTGTGTTGTGTTCCCCCATCAAAATAATCTCTGCATTAGAATAATGTCCAGCTTTCTAGTTATTATTGCATAATGGAATGGAGAAAGGTCGATAGTAGGGCGGTCAGTATGAGGGCGGCCGGTACGAGGCATGATAGCTGAATATAGAAAAGGATTTAGAATGAGGGAAAGAGAAGGGGAAAAGGAGCATGTATCTAGCGAGCTTGATTCATTCCTCTTGCTCCTTAGTTGAGTCTCTTCGTCAGAAGCCGCTGTAACGGGCTGAGCCCGTGGGAATCTCGGCTTACACTCTCGACAGACCCAGAGCTCGCAGGGGAATCTCGGCTACACTCTCGACGAACCGAAAGACCCACCCACAAGCTCGAGGACTACGAAGCTTCTCTTGTTGAATTGGATCATGTAATTAGTCCAGAAGTTGGTGCCTGAGGCATCATGATGAATGGTGTGGAAAAGTCATATGACTGATCAGCGACCGCGCGCGGTCGCTAGGGAAAAAAAGGGGGGGCGATGCGACGATGAAGAAGAAAGGGAGAACAGACAACACAACACAGACGAATTGATCACATGATTGACGGCGCACACGAAGCTATTCAACATCTCTCGCTTCCCCCTTTTTCTTTTCTTTCCTTTCCTCTTCAGCTTAGAATACTCGATGCAGTCGCCCAGCCAGTTGTCAATGTACTCAGTTGGACCGTTACAGCCACTCAGTCAATTGTCAATATATTCGCTGAGACCGTTACAAATATCATAACACAAGAAAATAAACATAAGAACATAAGAACAAAAATGATCATATAAATAAGATTGCTCTATATACGACTAGCCCATCTAATCCATCCCAAAAAGCAAATAGGTATCTTACTATAAAAGATAGCCGCCTCACTAAGTATTTTTAATATCGCCCATATACGCTAATATTACAACACAAAAGAAAAAGCTCACTTTAATGCAAATACATTAGTAAATGTCCATAAACTTGAAAGAAAAATACATACGTAGAGAATCTAACGATGAGCTAGTTCAGCAAAGGCAAGAGAAAGCAGCGTGCAGGTTTCAGGGTTAAGGCTGCTAAGAATACGAGTGACATTGGTCATATCACCGGCGGGAGCTTCCTTCGCCTTCTTCTGCGATATGGTAACGACCTTATCGTCATCCGAGATATCAACCGGAGAGTGCTTGCGCTTACGAGTCAACTTGGGCTTAGTGGGGGAACGTTTACCCTTCTCTGTGGATAGACACATTAGTATAATAAATACGTGCGTATCAAGAAGGATAACATACCATCGTCAAACGAGCAAGGAGTATTGCCGCGGTTCCAGTCACAATTAGCACAGCTCTTGCCATGCCCAGAAAGAACAACACAGCCAATAAGGCCGCCTTGGTCCCGCTGACACTTGTCGCACGCATTCGAACCCTCCTGAAGGTCCCCGTAGACCTGCTTGATGACACAGTTGGAGTTCTGCTGGCTGGAGATGTTAAACTTATATGGCTCGCTCTTGCCATCTTTCATCTTCTCGCGCACGATGAGCTCATTCTGGGCCTAAACGGGGGTTAGATGGGCAAAATAGATACTACGTAGCTTTACGTACAGACAGATCAAGGGAAGGGAGCAACTTATTAGAGCAGTTCTTGATCGCGTTGAGGACTGCCCAAACAGTGAAGACAGGCTGCTCCTTAGAGGAGGGATAAGCAGCGTTATGATCGAATCGTGCAGTCGGGATACTGAAAATATTATTGGGCACACACTTAACGCGACTCTTCGGGAACGTAATACTCAGTTCAAAGCCGGCAGAGATTAACGCATGGATAGGGGCACGCTTCGTCTCTAGTAATGCAAAGGTTAGAACAAGGATAAATAAATGCGTAGTCGTACTTACTGGAAGCGAGGGGGGTAGAGAGCTTCGCCGGGGCGGTAATACGCTTACTCTTGCGTACGACTTCATACTGAAGCTCGGAGTCAGTCTCGGGCTCAAGCTCTTCCTCTTCTTCCTCTTCCTCTTCGTCTTCCGCTTGGGCTTCTTCCTCATCGTCGAGCTCTTCAATACGATAGGGGACGCGCTTCTTGGCCGGAGACTTTGGGGCGTACTTGGAAGGCGTCTGTTGCTGTTGAGCTACAACGGGAGAGAAAGACTCTTCGTCATTAACCGAAGAGTCCTCAACGAGAGCCTTTGACAACCGAGCCCGGCGGCGGGGCTGAGACGAACGAGGCACATCGGGTGTAGAGCCTGGTGAATTAGGGGTAGGCTTGTGTGGCGCACCGGCCTTGCGACGGGCAACTGGCTTAGGAGGCATAACGATATCGTAGACGAACGGGAAGGGAGGAAGTCGTAGTCGAATAGGGAGGGAGGAATTCGTAGTTGAACGGGGAGGGAGGAAGTCGAGCGGGAAGCAAAGAAATATGCGACTAGGAAGAAAGGTTAGCTTCGTACGAGGCGGCAAAATCAGCTATTTCCTCGAATGTTCGCAGGTGGCGGCCTGAGAAGCGAGGGAAACACAGCGAGAAGGCTGCATAAAACCAGCATCAAAATAACGGCCGCACACGCGTAAAAGCGAGAGGGAATAATAAAGAATCATCAGATAGGCTATAGAATCGCTTTTTGGCTCATAGAACGCAAGGAGAGGGCGGGATAACATACATGCTATTGCTGCTGATGTTGTTGAGGAGAAAAAGAAATGAATTGAACTGAAGCCTCTAGCCCTCATCATAACAACCGTTTGGCCTTAGGGTCACGTGCAATATGGTCACCTGACCGCGAAATTTTATTTTGAATTATAGTGACGAATAAGTTAACTTACGTTATTTCTCTACAATAATATTATGGGCGTTCAACTTTACGTACGAGCTGATTAAAACTCATGATGGATGCATTTAATAGGAAATACGATTTCTAGCGAGATGAGATGATTTTCGTCAATTCAATTACGTGATTTTACGACCTGCGCCCCCCAGCGTCAGCGTAGTGAAAATCCGAGTGTTGCCGACTTTTGAAACATCGGTCGCTATGGACCACCGTAGGCAGGCAAGCAATCTGGCTGAATAGCTTCACTCTTAAATGCTAAACTGGCTTTCGGTAATCGGTCATCCACGCGCTTGTTGAGTTATTTGTCACCTCCGAAGTACCACCCGCCAAACTCGTTCCGACAAATACAACCAAGACGGCAGTGTACGCCGCCGTCGCCGCTAAAACGACTTTTCCCGTGCTGTCGGTGGCGCCAAACGCAAGCGTCAGTCCGAAGATGAACACTAGAACGGACGTAGTGATGAGGATGGTGTTAATGCCCTCGACCTCGGCCGTGATGACAGTTGGCACGATGAAGGCGATACCCCGAAAGAACGCCATGAAAACTCTTGAGGCGAAGGCGCGCTTCTTGGCTATATTGGCCTTGCTAAGGTGTGGTAGAGCGAAAACCCGGACCTCTCCCGCCCCGTCCTGAAGGGAATGATAGTTAGTCCTCAAGATGAACAAGTACCGGATGAAAAAGACTCGAATATTGGACGGGAGCTAGACACACCACACTGTATCCCTGTAGCTTCCACTTAAGGATTTGAATGCCCATCTTGAGGAGAAATTGGTTCGACTGCCCTTGCCAACCCGGCTCTCGAGAATCACAAAGTCATCGTTGTGCGTTAAGTTCCAGCAATCCGCAACGTCGGTTGGTAGCCCATGCGTCTCTACTAGATACTTTAAGACGCGTCTAAGGTATGTTAGGTTGCTTGAGCTAGGTGTTTCTAGGTTTCTCAGCTGGGGCATTTCAAGTAGGTCGGCATCTATGCTTGTCAAATCGGAACTGGCTCAAACAGCTTGTTAAAGCACTAGGTCACTTACTATATCCCTTCAGTTTCACTTTGAGATCACGCCACAACTATTTTCTTTTCGCTTCCATTTTCTCCTCGTTGTGTTCCTGCCTTGGTCGAGTGTTACCTTCCAGCGTGACTGTGACGGCAATGTCATTGTTCGTATTCGCTTCGGGCAATTCGCAGCAATCCTCGAAGTCCTTCGCCAGCTTTTGCATCTTTTCCTGCAAAGTCAGGAGGCGGAGAATTTCATTCCATCAAAACGACGAAGGATCGTGAGCTCATCATCTGTCGCCATGGTCCTCGCTAAGATGAAGAGGATCTTGGGGTCTCTGTCTGCATGTCCCTTTTGACCCGGGGGGGGGGGCAGTCACTGCAGGCTCTGTCATTTTCGGGCTCGGTCAAAGTCGTGAAGGATGAAGCTTCTATGTGTCAGATTGTAGGTAAGATGGCGAGTGAGAGAAATGCATGGTGCCCTTCCGTGGATATGCAACTGATGGCTGGTCCCGTAAGCATGCAGCGCTTTCAACCCAAGTTAGATGACGTGGCAGCCTTCGAGAGGTTTTATGTTGGAATCCTTGTCGCTCTTAGAGACGCCACTCACATGATTAATATTGATATCTCCGGTCTCGACCTGCTGCTCAATTCTAACCCACCCATTAATTGCATCGTCACCCATCTCCATGGCCTGCTCTCGGCGTGTGCTTCACTCCTTCATCTTCATTTTACGGCCTCTACTTAGCCAAGTCATCGCGATAATCCGTTCATCAATATTACAACAGGTTTCACGAGAGACAACATGTCAGGTTTGAGCTTGCGGCCCACGTACTGGGCACGACCACATCAACAATAGCGTTGCGTTCATACAGAAATTTCACCCTCGTGAGTCTCTGGACATTTCGATCCTCAATTTGACAGGGATCTTTGTCCTCTATTTACAATGATTCGAACCATGTAAGTCCGCTGAACCTTCCACCGGTTGAGGCCAAGGCAGTCATGTTGAGATCAGAGGCCTACGCCAGGGATTTGCTGGAAGTAGTAAGAGATAAGAAGATGTCAGAGAGGCCTTGATCTCAATCACGTTTTTTGGGCCAATTGGATGGCAAGGTTCAAAAAAAGAATAAAAAACCAAGAATCTAAGTTACACGAAAAGAAAATGTGCCTTGATGACAATTTTGGAGGCCCAATAACTCTAATTAGCTAAGCTCTTTCAAATCTACCTAGGCATGGAACTACTAATGCACAAAAAAGCATTGAAGAGCCAAGTGAGACTAACTATAGAAAATCGCAATTGAAAGCTTTCACTCCCAACGAACGAGGGACTTTTGCTACACTTCTCGCCTGGTGCAGAGGAGGTCTGACTGCCGGAGAATATTCTCATTATGTTATGCCTGCCATGAAATTGATCGACCGCTTCTAAGAGAGCTCTTCCCAAGCGGGCCTAGCCCAACAGGTGCAGACAGAGAGCATCGAAGGCGGTCCGGAGGTGGACAATTGGATACTCGAGTTATTTCAGTTCAATGCAATGATCAGTTGAGATAACACCATTGGCAAGGTGTTGCCCTCTTTGAATGGGTTCTGGGATAGCCCATGAATGGGAAATGGTCTATTCTTCCTGACTGACCGGCTAGTGGCTCAGGAGTCTACCTGATCGAGGGAAAAGATATAGTCGTCAGGCTTAGACGACCTTCTGCCCTTTGATGAGTCCTCTGAGGTTGTCCATCCAAAATTTGGCAGTTACGGAACCCACTTTCAAATGAACTTTTCAATGTCCGTGAGAGTATGCGACGAGTGGGTTGTTGACAGCGAACCGGGTCGAATCCAAGGGATCAGCCAAGCTCCCTGCATATCCGGCTCCGCTCTCGCAGCTCGACCACTGGACGCAACATCACCACTTTGAGATGCGAAAGGGGCCTGACGTAAGATTCCGGAGCGTCAAGCTCACCAATGCCAACAACTATGAGGCGCCAAGTGACCACGGGCGCGATTCCAAGCGCATCGCCAAGATGCACTGGTCCAACTTCCACCCTGCGTGCTCCCACTCACGGGACGTAAAGACTCGTTTATTTCCATCGCGCTGCAATTTGGGCTCCAGCCGTACGTCGATAGCAAAGTCGGGAGGAAAAAGGGTGCTTTGAAGGCAAAGAAGAGCCGGCCCTTGCTCAGCTACACGTTGTCGCCGTTGCCGCTCGCACCGTACGACCTGGTCACTCCCGATATTGTCGAAATGCTTCTTCGACATGGAGTAAAGCCGAATGAAAAGTTTGGGACAAAATGCTGGGAGGACGCCCTGCGGTGGCAATATAAAAGTTCGTGGAGGGAAACGCTCGCGGTGTTGGGAAATGTGGGACCACTGCGGAAGATATACAAGATGTGGCGGTGCAACGGAGGATATTTCAGTTGTTGGATCATGGAGCCAATGTACGGGCTGTGATCAAGAGGCCCAACAGTGACGAAGTATCGGTTAGGATGGTGGTGGAGGGTTCTTTCAAGGCTTGGATGCTACCAGGTCGTCCCGAGGTATATCAGGAACTGGTGGAGTCACTCGACAAGGCGGAGAGAGCCGATGCGGCAAGAAGAAATTTCTTCTCGCGAGACCGTAGTTGAGGATTGATGGTCGACTTCAATGGCAGCTGGACGGGGCTAGGAGTTTATGAGTATGGAGCAGGTAGTTACAAGTTACAGTGTTGTTAATTTCATGAGAGGGACAAACGGATATACATGAGAAGAGCGAAAATGGGCAAACTGAAGACCCAGTAGCTCCATCTTCTTCTCGTTGTCACTTCCAGCTCTGCTCAAGTGTTGAATTTTCCACCAACACAAGCCTTCCTCGAGCCCATCAGTTCCAGCTGCAAGGAACCTGAATAACGTCACCCGTAAGAATGAAATCCTTGTTCGTAATAATCTCTGAGTTCAAGCTCTGAAGCACATCCGACGTGGTGCAAAAGTCGTAGGCGATATCCTGCAGCTCATCTCCCGAAACAATAACGTAGGCGCCGTACAAGTCCGAGTTCTTGGCGCAGTCGCGCTGGCTTCCCGAGTTCCAGTGGCAGGGCACCTTGAGGCTGACGCCGACCTCGAAGCTGTCGATGTTGTTCCACTGCTTGATGATGTCGGCCGTAGTGCAAAAGTCGGCGGCGATGACGTCGAGCGTATCTGAGCTGGTGGTGTAGTACCAGCCTTCACTGGCGCTGTCAATGTGTTTGCAGGCGCGGCGGAGGGCGAGGGAGGGGGCGAGGAGGGCGGCGAGTGTGATGAGGATGGAGGAGTACATTTTGGTGGTTTGCGAGGTGGATAGGCTTTTGATGGTGTGAAGAATAGACGAGGGGGTGTGAGTGTCCTATGATCTATCAATGAGTGTGGAAAATATCTTGCAATGTGTTCGAGATGGCAACATATTATATGAAATCTGCCACTTCCCGTGAGTTTAACTTTCTTATTAAGGATAAGATCCCCACCGGTAGAAGGCTCGTGGAAAATTCTATTGCTTGCAATAAGATCCATCCCCACGTCTGCTGGGCAAAGAGAGTTGTTTCACATTTCTCCCCCTGGCTTCGCTCAGACTCACTTCCATCCACACTTTTCGCTGGACGCAATCAGTAGAGCGGCCTTTCCGGTTTGCCGCCCTAATATCCCACGCTCAACCTCCCGTTGGGCACTTTGCCAGTCAGAGTTATTCTCATAGATTCGGGGGCACCGCTCTGTCGGACTCGCTCTCCATCCTTCGGCTGCTCCGGCAAAAGTCAATTCGTGCCCGACGGGAGAGAGACGGTATTTGAGCTTACTTGACTGTGACGCCCGGGACTGCCATATCCTGATTTAGCCATGGGCGCCCAGGTAAGGTAGTTTATTTCACGTTGTAATAATTTGATCCGTCTACCATGAATTGTCCCCGAACTCGTCGCCGACCCTGGCGATGTTGGATTGATTCCCCTAAACACGAACCTCAGAAGAAGTAAATTGGTTAAATCAACATCCACATTAATCACCTGCCGTAGGTAGTATCGTCCGGCTTCAGTGAGGCCTTGTTGGAGGTTGAGGAGGTTGACTTGGTGCTGATTGTGCCAGAATCTGGAGGTTGGTGATGGTAATGAGAACCGGAGACGTTCAAATCCTGTCCTTCTTCGCACTTCTAAGATTACTGTCTTTGTGTCAACTAGGATTTCGTCACCCTAGTGAGAAGTCATTAGCATTCGAAGACGGCATCGCCTAAGACCAATCAGTATCGAGCAAGTAAGAGGGGGGATGGGGGGATGACCTCACTCGACATCCCACTTTCATTCCCTTTGGAGCTGAGAATGTCATCGACTTTGTAAGCCACACTAAGCAGGCTGGCTTAAGAATATTTGCCTCAGCGAGACCAGCCGTTGATGCTTGCACGGGTGTCCCGGACTTGTTCATGCAGCCTGGGTTCAGGGCCATGCAATCCGCTTAGGGGACGTTGAGCTCCTGGTCGAAAATTATCAGGCACAGAGTGAGTTTTTCGGGGTTCTTATCGTTGAGCCAGGGGAGGTCGAGGCCCCTTTAGATCTGGCCCCTGGGTCAAATAGCCTGCGGGTGCGAGACTTGGGGGACGGTCCGACGTATGGGTTATGTTTCCTGGGCCCAGCCCCCGCGGACGTCGTATGTCGTCTGTTCGTGCCCACCGAATGGCAGTGAGCGAACCAACCTACTTCCATCTTTATGGAATCGATCGTCATGGCCAGCTTCCGAATACTATAGTAAGTAGGTACTCTTGGCCTATGTGGCGTCCGGTAGGAGCACGGAGGAGGCACATGTAGAGCTGGAGCTCATATACGCTGGCGGGAGCTTGAACTAGCTCGTCGATGAGTTCAAACAGCGCCGCGGGGTCAGGGTCGGCACCAACGCCATGGCCAGATACGGGTACAGGTACGGACCCCCGCACTCGATGACAGGAATATGATAATTAGCTCGATAGGGGGAACTAGTTGCTGGACTTCTTTGTCAACAAGTCGTGCGTAATAATTCATGTTATCCTTAACGTCATGGCCTGTTCTAAAAACTTTTGAGCGTATGTACTTGTTTCTACAAAGCACTAACTAGTTATCTATCTGTTAAACCCGATCCCAGTCCAATCTATGTATGCATCAGGACCACAAACTATAGTCCTACTCCTCCTCATCTGAATCCGAAAAGTTGAGCAACGTAGCCTCGTTAGCGACAAATTCTGCCTCCCAACCCCGTTTATCCAAATCAGTGCTTTCTGAACCACGTTTCGAAGGTAGGCCGCGTCGCGTCGCCGCCTCTTCGGCAGGGGCCGGCTCCGGCTCGTCCAGTGTCTTGGCTAGCGGCATCTGTTGAGTTTCGGATGGGCCTGGTTCCGGAACAGGTTCACTGTAAATAATGGCGAATTAGCAAACTACCATTGTCTGGTTCTTGCGTGGCTCACCTATTCACTTGCCAGTACGGCGATGCGTTCAACACTTCCACATCCACTATGCCTTCAACATCAAGCATCTTGGGGATAACGGCCTCGCGGCCGCTGGCAACATTCAGGACGCTCCTTACCAAACCCACCGCCTGCTCAAGCACCACTTCGATAACCTTGGTGTCGGGGTCAGTCATCAGCCACTCCATTAGACGACGTGGGAGCACTGTTTGTTTTAGGAGCTCCCAGTTCTCGTCGTCGACGTAGATGACGAGGCCGACTGTGTCTTTGAAAACGAGACCACCCATAGGGTTCTCGGTGGTTATTACGGCATTTCCCGAGCGGTATACGAGCATCGACGGGAGGCCGGACACGAGGCGGACTTCGGCGTGTTCGAGAGTTTCCTGGAGCCATGATGTTGCTTTGGAGCTGGTTGTCCGGGGACTTTTGAAATGAACAGCGATGCTATGATGAAAATGTCAGAAATGCCGGACAATAGGTGATGCACCGGTCTCAACCTACCGCAGAAGGTGACCGGCCTTGGATGAAATTTCGCCGCCAAGTTCGATTGACTTGAAGTCTTCATCAGGACGTGTCTCCTGAACGTTGTGCGACAAGTAACGGTTCTCAAGACCAGCCCAGACAAACAGATCATTAAGCATCCAGACGGTCCTCGGATCGAAACCCAGCAGGTTAAGTTTGCCCGAGAACGCGTCCTGTAGATACTTGCGGTCGGCGATGGAAAACTCCATGGTGGAAGCGCAGAGCAGAACATCGCCTTCGGGGGTGGAAATGGGAAAGACGGGGCTGTGGAGGAACTTGTCCTTGTCGAAGACGCGGCCGTATTGCGGTATTCTTCGGCTGACGGCAACCAAGAGTCCCCTGGCTGTGTCGTCACGCGAACTTCCAGGGCTCAACGATGCCACGGAAATCAAGCTGTCAAAGACGAGGCCGGCGTCGTCTTGTTTGATGCCGAGGAAGTTTGTGAAGAATTCCTTGAGCTCGGGGTAGTGTTTGCTCAAATCGTTGACCTCGGGACTGTCCAATTTGGGGATCCAGACGCAGTCTCTTGGGTTGAGCCATACCACGTTGTCGCCGGGAGCCAAGGCAATGAGCGTTTTCTCCGTAAAAGCTGACCTGTCATAGGCGTGTTAGTAAACAGCGATGTGCGCAGCGAGGTGACTTACTTGAGCTCGGCGCAATCTTGAGGTGAGAGCGCAAATCTCAACTTGTCCAAAGCGCGGTACAAGTCGTCTGTTAGCCAAAGGTTCGAAGGGTCCAGTGGCGTGTCAAAGTCGCGCTTTTCCAACACATCGAGTATGGTTTGAAACGTGGCGCTCTGAACTCTTAGAGTCTGCGAATAGAATTCTCTAAGCGATACAAGTTCGGACTTGCTGGCATCCCAATCTCTCGGTACTGGGAAAAGTGCCGACTTGGAGAGCGTGCTGGACATCTTGCACAAGTCGTCCATTAAGCACTCGCTGGGAGGTCTCCATATGGGGTCGATGTAGACCAGCTGCTCTTTTTCGAATACATCCCTGGGGCCGATGAGCTGTTAGTCACCCGGCTATCCCGACCATACGCGATGCCGATGGGAACACGACATCCTGCTGGCTTGCTGCGAGCTTCATACCTGGCTATTTTCTGGCACCCCTCTGTGTCCTTTGAGTCCTCGCATTCGGCCTGGATGCGAAGATAAAGCTCCAAGATTCGACGAGGAAACTGTACAGGTGAACCCTTTTGTGATTGTCGTCGTACTCGGATTAACATCTCCAGGAAAAAATCCAGATCGCAGTGGTACCTGGAAAACGACCTAAGGCACCTCCACGGCCCAAATCCTCCGTCTGGCTTGAGTGGCGGATCAACCCTGAGGAAGGGGAAGGGCTCGGACTCGAGCATGTAGCGGCTCCGAAGATATACCAGCTTCGGCAGGGGGACGTACGTGCTACCGAGGGGCCTGTATTTCCCGTCTTGGCAGAGGACCCTCAACGCCTTCAGATCTAGCATGGACTCTGGGTTCTCCTTTGCGTAGATCTTGTCGCGTTTCCAGGCCTGCTGGAGATAATTGAGAAAGTCCTCGGGGTGCTGCTTGGACATCTCGACGCATCTCGGCGACAGGGTACGACCCCGCTCGGTGAATTCAAAGAGCCGCGGCTCTGCAGGCCCGTAGCCTCCATGGCTTCTGGAAGAAGTACTGACTGTATCTCCTCGGTCGCCACGTAACATTGAGTCGAAATGGTGTTTTCAGTTTCCCAGGTTGGATCCGGGTGAGTCAAAAGAAGACCACCTCACCGACACGATGATGCCTAACGTGGCGATGGTGGAGACATTACTATCAACATGGGTTAAGCGGAAAAAGTGCGCTCCGAGCCGCGCCACAGCCATAACCGTTATAAGGAGACTCTTTTCTTCCTTGAGTACCTACCTATTAGTAAGGTAGTTTTTTCTTACTTAGGCACATAAGTAAGGTACCTAGTTTTAAGTCCTAGTATTAATAGCTAGATTTATAGCTTGTCTTTAATCATTTGTCATCGGGGAACGATCATCGTTGGGAAAGTATCCTTGAAGTCACTTTACTTGTTATTTACTAGTAAGATACCTAGGAGCGACCTTCGAGAGAGATACGTTACCAGTGCGAAGATGGCGGCCACGCCCCAAAATCGTCGTCATGAGTTGTTCCTTTTCTGCGGGCGGGCCACACAAAAGGGACTTGGGCACTTATATCTGAGAATTGTCATCGTCATTCAACTTGGAACTGTGTGAGTTGGCGTCTGGGGGTTGCGATTATTTGTCGTGTTTGTGATTTTAACCTCTTTCCCAGAGCCTTTTAGGCAAGCCAACCGCGACTTGGCCAGATCCCAAACAGGAAAATTAGTCGGTTCATGATCGACATTCAACGGTGCCTTGGTGACAAGGGTGGATTGCATCATACCTAGAGGGTGTTGACCTAAACCTGCGTCATCCCTAGATTCACTCTCCGTACCAAAGATGTCACCAAGATCGATATCCAAAACAGATCGAAAAGTGTTCACCATCCTACAGTAACCATTCTGAAACATCCCATCACCTATCATTATCAACCACCATGTCTCGCCTCGTCGACGACGTCAAGACCACGCTCAAAGGAGTCAAAGGCGCAGGCGACGCCATTCGCGGAGACCTCCTTGACGCCACAGACAAGGCCTTTGAAAAGGACCCCAACGACCCGACATCAATCGCCACAAACACCAAGAACCAAGCCATCAGAGAAAAGGGCAAGCAAGACGTGCGCAAAGCGGACGAAATGTTCGCCCGTCGCGAATGGGAGCGGAAGAGAGGTGCCGAGCCGGGAGTGGGAACGCCAGCCAATACCGAGCGTGTGCCTGAAGACACCAGTCTTGATGAAGCTGCAGGACGTGTTCCCGCCGCTGAGAATGCCCCTGTTGCGTCGAGACACGAAGCACATCGATGCCAAGCTCCAGCTCTTGAGACCGCCACTGGACACGCACCCGCGGGTGAGCAGCATGTGGCGGACCGTTTGGACGAAACACGTCGTCTGTGAGTCGAGGAATACGAAATCGATATGCGTGTGTTTTCGTTCAATCAATAACGCGCACGGGATAAACAACCCGGGAGTTTGCAGCCGAGATGAAACGATGGCTGCCGACATCCGGATCTGAAGTGCCGGAGAATATTGCAAGGGGAGATTGGACTCTGGGGATATTGGTTGGGATCGATCACTTCAGCTGTTTCGTGTATATACAACATTGAATGCCCTCTCGCATTGACAAACGCGTTCCCCAAACACTTTGGCCAGACCTTCACTTCACCTGACACGTCTCGATGCATCCATGTTTTGTTTTTCCCAGTCCTGTGGTCACCACGTCAAATTGCATCCTCCCTAATGCCGGCTCCCGTTGGGCGGTTTCACCTCCTGCACACCGTCAGCAATTGGCGCCGTCGCAACGCAGTGCATCAGTGCATCCTCGCCCGGAATTAAAGGGGACTCACAATCCACCGTTTCTCGCCAGTCACCGTTTAAGCTTAAAGCCACTCATTACCGGGGGAGCCTACGAGATGATCGAGATGGGCTGCCGCATTGACGCTGTTGCATCACCGTCAGCTCTGCAGCCGGTCTGGGGAATGAGGGCCTAGAACGCTTTGGAGCTTTGAAAGGGAAACGCAGACGGGGGAGCTTGTGCGGGGCGGGTGTGATGGATTGGCTTCGTTCAAGTGCCGGGTGGCTTTGACTGTTGGCTGTCGAGAGCAGGGGCCTTTTCAGCTTCGTCTTGGCTTCTTGGGCTCATCTCGTCCATAAGTACATAAGAGCCCGAGGTAAGCAGTCTGTGCGAGAGTTGTTCTAGCTCATCATCTTTCTCTTCTTCCTCTTTGACAGAGCATTCATTCTTCATTCCTTCTCACACTTCAAGCCTCAAACTTCATACCACCACGCTCCTTCAACAATACAACCTTCGCCATGCGCTTCACCTACACTCTCCTTTTCCTCGGCCTTCACTGTCAGGCCCTGCTTGCGTCGCCGTGTCACGTCACCAGCAGCACCAGCACGATTGCAAACCTGTACTCGGAGACACCAGAGCCGGCTTCGACCACCACGCCCAACTTTTATGCCGAGACGCCCGAGTCTGAGCCCGAGGACACGGATGAATAAGTCTGCGTGGCTGACGATTATCAATTGCTCTCGTTGCGCAACGACACTGTACACACAATGCACACTCGAGAAAGCTAAATATCGACGGTCTGGTTGACCCAGACTTCGCTTGGGCTCGATGCCACGATATATGCCACAGTCAACATGTCGCGTCTCCTAGTTAGTTGGTCTAGATGGTATGAGATGGAAAAGCATGGTTTTATCTTCAATGTACATCTATGAGCTTATTGGAAAACGGAAAAGTTGAGCACCAAGGTGTGCCTGAGACCAACGACGTGAACCTGTTAATCCTTTCACGCAAATATCTGCTCTGCTCGATTTCATGACTTCATTTTCCACGTGTCCTTAGTGCTTGAGCATCAATATGCTATAATGCGGCGCGAAATGATAGGATAAATTTGTCCAAAATGAAATTTCTCTCACTTGGCTAGGTAAGGTATATTGAGGTATACTCTTTGGAGCCAACCTACACTTCCCGGCAGCTAATACAATTTGCATAACTAATCATCATTAGGTTCTTTATACCTGATTGATGCCAAGAAATATTCTTGACGTCACCAGAAAGAAAATAAGATAAATCATCCTCATGTCTTCCAGATGTCTTAGACTACGTAATAT
Source organism: Thelonectria discophora (assembly GCA_911649645.1). Classification (NCBI taxonomy): domain Eukaryota; kingdom Fungi; phylum Ascomycota; class Sordariomycetes; order Hypocreales; family Nectriaceae; genus Thelonectria; species Thelonectria discophora. Next base: position 2,553,434 of record CAJVRK010000008.1, on the reverse strand, counting down.
TGGCGGCTGTCAAGCAGTGGAATTCGATGGAGGGCAATAGACGTCCATATAAGTGGAGCTGTTGGACCATGGTCGCCCTTTATTGGGTTTCTGGGATTACCATTTCCACTCGGTGCTCCAGGAGGTATGCAGCGAAATCTCCCACGCCGTTTTACGCCCTGCATTCTACTTCTAAACTGTAACCCCTGGATGCATGAAGCTGGCTGGAGTTCTTCATTCCTCGACGTCTTTAAACCATCTAGACTTTTCCCAAGCTCCAATGTATGCGGGGTGGGCCATAAAATTGACATTGGATGTCTCAATCCCTATTCTCACTGCGGTCCACGAGTATATCCCTTCAGGGGAATACCACCCCGGCAAGGGAGATAAATTCTAGTCCTCTCTCCGGCTCGGCCGCTCTTTCTTCATGTTACTCCAAGCGTTGGCCTGATCAGTGATCACCATGAAGCATCTCTGGGCCGGCATCTTGGCCACGTGCGTGGTCTTCTCTCGCCCTGCCGAGGCCATACAAATCACGACCACGACAGACCTGGAAGAACTAGTCTCGGCCTTATTCGGCGACGATCCCGGGATAACCTTCAACCTACAGAATTCCGCAGTCGTAGCAGGGGGAGCCGGGTTGTCCGTGGGAACATTCACCGAGGGCCCCTTTGGCATCGGCAGCGGCATCATTCTCACCACCGGCGATGCGGCCCAGGCGACGCTGGGAGACCTCAACATCGACAACGAGTCGGCCTTGGATTGGAGACGGTTTTGCGGCGAGGACTCAACCAACTGGGTTATTTTGAGCTTGGCCATGTTCAATACTGTTTACACGGCTATTCGGATCGATTTCATTTTTGCATCGGAGGAACGAGGGTGAGGAAAAATAAAGAATTGACTGATGGCGCCTTGGGCTGTAGAGGAACTGACATGTGGCTGCTACAGAGCGCACGCGGACCCCATCTTCTTTGGCCTCTCTTCAGACCAGCTGAACACGGCCTACGATGCCAATGGAAACTTAATCACTGCGAAATCACCCCTCTTGGCCGCCCCGATCGCCATTTTACCACCGGATAGCGACACGGCGTACGCCAGCTCCTCGCCGCCGCTGGTGTACTCCATGCCGATCAACATGGGAGGCGACGACCTCGGCATCTTTATCTGCGACTACGACAACGTGCTGGCCGATTCGGGCCTCATGGTCAAGATGCGAGGTTGCATCGAGGACTGCCCGCAGAGCTTCCATATCAACTACGTTACCACGACTACGACGGTGGGCGTAGGCGAGCAACCGTACACCTCGACGATCAAGGCCAAAGGTACGACTTCGGGGACTGTCATCATTGGCGCGAGAAATACAAATACTCCCACAACGTCCAGCACAACTACGACGACTCGGGCGACGCCCAATACGACGCCGGGTTTCACGCCCACGACGTCACCAAGCTCTACGACAGTTTCTACCAGCAAGACCAACACGAACAGAACAACCAGGACGACGAGGTCTACGGGGGCGACGAGCAGTACAGAGCCGATGAACACTAAAGAGTCAACGAGAACTACCGAATCGAAGAGCACTATAAAGTCAGCTAGTACTACAAAGTCAGCTAGTACCACAAAGTCAGCCAGCACCACAAAGTCAGCCAGCACCACAAAGTCAGCCAGCACTACAAATTCAATGAGTGGCACGACCTCTGCTGCGACTACAGGAATAACTTCCGCCGCTGACAGCCCCCCCGGAACGGAGCTGGAAACATGGACCTCGAGCACAACAAGTCAGGCCTTTGTGAGCACGGAACCTGCAATGGGTACTTCACAAGACTCCTCGGCACAAGGAGCAGAGCCCACCAATTCGACTTTGACCGACACGACCGCTCAATTGGGCACTGGTTCCGAGACAACGATTTCTTCAACGGCCAGGCCCGTCATACAATCAAGCAACTCAGACATGGAGACGGATGTCCAGGCTATTCCAACTTCTGGACCCTCCAACGACGATACCACGACCCCCGGCACGCCGGCGACTTCACCCACCACAACACCTCAGCTGGCCTCAACGACTTCGACGACCACTGAGGAACCCGCATCTGCGTCAAACTTGGTCCGGATCGGACCGTACTTTTACATCGGGTGCCTGGGCTCGGAAGACGGCTACCCAGCCTTTACAGAGGTGGCGACCGACGACGACATGACGCCCAAGCTGTGCATCGAGCTGGCAGGGGACAGTCGATACGTGGGACTCTTCAACCGGTACGTAAAGAAGCACGAGGCCACCGTGGTGGTATTCTGACACTTGAAAAAGGGCTTGTTACGTTGCCGAGACGTTGGATTCAGCAGAGCTTGTGCCGGATGTGCAGTGCGATCTTCGGTGTCCCGGAGACGCTGGATTGTTCTGCGGCGGCTTCGTGTTCTCGTCTGGCCAGAGACGTAGTGACGTGTCTTTCCGCCGTCGAGACGCACCACCTGATATTCTCATGACGCTTTATGGGCGAGCTGTTGATGGCACGGAGTCATCGAGCGTCACGTCCTTGATCTCAACAACAGCTTCGACTGAGACACTCGTTCCCTCCTCGTCGTCCGCCATTGTCGCTCCCAGCGAGGACGACGTCGTCACGAGCTCTCGTCCAGGCCAGAGCACCGAAACGGTTCAGGGACCGGACAGCACCCACGACTGGACCCAGAACGTGACGGAACTTGCGACTGCTGTTTCCACCGTCTTCTATTCCACAGTGGACTCGACGAACCCCTCGCGTTTGGTCGTGACGCAGGTCCACATCACTTTGGCATACACCCCCTGCCCCGTTTGCGCGAACCATGGTGTGCCATCCATAGAGATGACCACCATGACGGCTTATTGCTCGGCATGCGGTCGACATGGTGAGAACAAAGTAGTCCTCTCTGTTCCAAAGTCAGATTGTTCCGCCTGTGCAGCACAGGGAGAATCAGCGACAGACGCGCAGCGAGTAGGGGAATCCAATGTGCAGGCGCAGTCTCACCCGTCCGCAAACTTCCATAAGACAGAGGAATTCTCGTCCATGCGTCCGGGAGGCCCGTTTGTGAACTGGATGAATGAGGTAATCCAGTTTTCCACCATGGACACCGTGAACACCCATCCAATCTCGGCCTTAACTAGCGACAGCATGAACCTCGCAGCTTCAGCCAGCAACGAGCTACCAGTTTCCGGGACCCAACAGCCCTCGACGGCCGCCATCGACAACCCGGGAGTTTCGAGCGCGCAACATGTTCCAACGTTCGGACTGCAGCAGCCCTCGGCGGCTACCGCCTACCAGCCTCAAGGCACCAAAGCACAACATAAGGTCGTGTCAGTGGCAAACGCACAAGCCAATGGCTCCGAAGACCAGAAAAACGGATCGCCGGATTCTTCGATTCTCTCTTCTTCACCAGAAACGGCGACGCAGGCTGGCAGCGTTTGGAGTTTCGGGCTTTCCACTCATTCGACCGAAGTGCCGCTGACAACCCCGAGTATGCCTGCGGTGGTTACCGCAAAGGGTGCGAAGTTGCCAAAGCCAGAAGTGTATCTGCTTGGAGCCGTCATTGCTCTCTTAGTTTCTTTTGTCTTTTAACATTCCATCGCATAAGAGGAAGTCCTGGACGGATGAAGCCTTAATGTTTCTAGTTCTAGCCAGTGGTTAAGTTAGTTAATACATTTCAATTCGGGGTTCATGACATGCTGGAATTGGAATATCCGTTCTTCTCTCGAGACCAAGCGCATCAATGCGATTTATTTCACTATGTAACACACGCTCTCGAGTCTCTCGTATTCATCGTAGAAGGAAGCCAGGGAATATAGCATCGCTCGGGTCAATGAAGAAATTCAACCGCCCAACAAGATTGGCACTCCCCCTCACCCGCGGAACACACGCCGGAAACTCCCCAACAGGACTCTTCTCCTCAGAAACAACATCCCCCTCAAAAACGGACCCAATAATCGATCGATGCACCAGCCTCGCCCTCCCAGCCGCCAATCTCCCCTCTGCCAAAAGCACTGCCATCCTCGCACACGTCCCTGACCCGCACGGCGAGCGGTCAATCTGCCCGTCGGCAAAGACGGTCACGTTTCTCTGCCGAACGACGCCTTGGTCCTTGTCCCTAGCCTCGTCGTTGAAGAAGATGATGCCGTAGAGGTCGTACGTGCGGTGTTTGGCCTTGTCGCCGAGGTAGGACTTGATTTCGCGGCCGAGACGGATGAAGTCGTCGACGTTGCCGGGTTCGACTTTGAGGCCGAGTTGGGTTGCGTCGACGGTTGCGTAGACGGCGCCGGCGAAGGCGAGGTCGAGACGCACTTTTTGGTTGCGGGAGGGTACGGGGACGGTAAGGCCTGCTACGAGCTGGTAGCTCAGAACGTTGATAAAGTCGGCGTGGACCGGTTTGCCTCCCTCTACGCCGATTGTGGCCGTAACACGACCCGACGGCACGTCAATAACAACATGGACAACCCTGTCGCCCTTTGGAACCTCGACCAACCCCTTACTAACAGCCCAATACCCCAGCGCAATAGTGCCGTGGCCACACGCTGTGGAGAAGCCATCCTTGTGCCAGAACAAGACGCCAAAATGTGCGCCCTCGTCGTCGGGAGGCGTGATGAAGCCGCCGTACATGTCTGCATGACCGCGAGGCTCGTGGCAGAGAGATTGACGAAGCTGGTCGAGGGGATGGCCAGGCGTGTTGATAATGGCGAAGCGCCGCTCTGCGACGGTGGGCGCGTCGGGGAGGTGGCCTCGAGGGAGCTTCTCGATGATGCGGAAGGGCTCGCCGGCTGTGTGCCAGTCCTCGGTCTCGATCCAGTAGGAGGTTGTGTTGGTCATGTTGAAATGTCTGCGTGCTAAACAATTTACCGTGCGTAGACTGTTGGTAAGCTCACACATAGATATAGACGCAACGTGAAGTCGGCAGGTGAAACCGATAATGGCGACGCCGGCTCGGGAGTGGGGCCGATACTAAGTCGGCCCGGCGTCCCGGGGGGCCCAATAGGGCCACGGGTACCCGTGGCTGCAAAATTCCACGGGTACCCGTGGGGATTATGTAAGCGTTAGCGCCAACGCGAACACGTCGCGTGCCTCCTTTTTGCGCCTCTTAAGTTTTTATGCTACCTTTATCAGCTATCTATTATAAGGCGAAAATGCAACCAATTGAGGCGGCTACTCAGTTTCCTGACGACTCCCTCCCTCCCGAATGCGAGTATACATCCCGACATGCCTTGTTTACAGCGATCAATGCCTGGGCAGCGCCACGGGGCTATGCTTTTGTTACTGGTAGGTCCCATAAGGAGAAGTCTGGGAGGCTTACAGTTACATTCACTTGTGATCGTGCCTGCCGCCCTCCGGATGCCTCAGCAGACCGAAAACGGAAGACAAGTACACGAGGCACTGGCTGCCAGTTCTCCGTGCTTGCAAAGCAAAGCCTCAATAAGGCCACTTGGGCTTTGAAATATCGCCCGGATAGCCGATTTGCTACCCATAACCATCAGCCAAGCTGGCACCAATCTGCACACCCAGTGCATCGCATGTTATCTGAAACGGATAGATTAACAATCAGCAGCCTTACGAATGCTGGGGTAGCGTCAAAGGATATCAGGACTTATATCCGTCAGAACTCGAATGCTATTGCAACCCAGTAAGATATCTATAACTGTATTGCGGATAGCAAGCGAGAGCTCTGTGAAGGCCAGAGCACTATACATGCCTTTGTCGACTAACTTGATAAGGAAGGGTTCTGGAACCGGATGCAGCTTGATCCAGACGACCGGGTCACAGCAGTATTATTCGCCCACCTAGAGTCTGGCATACCTTAAGGCTTATCCAGACCTACTCTTCTTGGATTGCACATACAAGACGAATAAATATGGAATGCTGCTCCTCGATATTATTGGGGTTGATGCCTGCCAGCGATCCTTCTGCATTGCATTTGCATTCCTAAGCGGCGAGAACGAGAGCGACTATATCTGGGCCTAGACCAGCTTCGATCAATGTACGAGCTCTGCGGCGCGAGGCTCCCGTCTGTCATCCTTACAGATCGCTGCCTTGCTTGTATGAATGCTGTGGCTCGCTGCTTTCCAGTTGCAATTTCGCTCTTATGCCTTTGGCATGCGAACAAGGCAGTCCTCAGTTACTGCCAGCCAAGCTTTATGCGCCATACTCAAGGAACTAAGGCTTATTGAGATTCTCTTTATAATTGGAATAAGTTCTTTAATTCTTGGCATTCGATCATAAGATCAGCAGACGAGGAGACTTTCGATCAGCGCGTCAAAGAGCTTGAAAAGCACTACTTACTGCAACATCTTGAAGAGGTTGGTTATATCAAGACCAATTGGCTTGACCTATATAAGGAAAAGCTTGTCAAGGCTTGGGTTGATCAGCACCCTCATTTTGGCAATATGGTTACCTCCCGGGTTGAGGGCATCCACGGGCTACTAAAGAGCCATCTTAAGAAATCTACATTAGATCTCTTTGAGGCTTGGAGGGCCATAAAGCAAGCGCTTCTTAATCAACTAGCTGAGCTACGATCAAACCAGGCCAAGCAGCAAGTACGTATACCAATTGAGCTCTCTGGGTTACTATATGGCACTGTTCGTGGCTGGATATCCCATGAGGCATTGCGGAAAGTTGAAGAGCAGCGGAAGCTGCTCTTAAAAGAAGACCTGCCAAGTTGTACTGGTACCTTCTCTCGATCTTATGGTCTTCCATGTGCTCATACGCTCAAAGTCCTACAGGAACAAGATCAACTCCTCAGCCTAGAGCATTTCCATACACATTGGCATCTTAGCCGTAGTGGAAGTCCTCGATTGCTACTCGAGCCTCGTCAGCGCATTGATCGAGTAACTGCTAGCTCAAGCAAACCACAATCAAGTACTCGGCGGGAGCCTAGTGGATTTGAAATTGTTGAAACAGCAGTACGGCCAAGGGCACAGCCTACATGCAGCAAATGCCACACACTAGGTCATACAATGACATCGAAGTCATGCCCTCTGCGGTACGCAGAGCTTTTGCAGCCGGATGCAATATCCGTTTCATCAACGACGCCGGCAGCAATAGAAGCACCAGAAGCACCAGAAGCAGCAGAGAGGCCAGCAGCAACAGAGACACCAGCAGCAACAGAGACACCAGCAGCAGCAGAGACACCAGCAGCAACAGAGGCACCGGCACCGGCACTAAGATATGATGACCCGCAGGCTATCTATCAGAGATACGTTGCGGCAAGAGAAGCTTGGTATGGAGTGCAGCCTCGCGGCAGCCTCAAGACTAACCAGCAGTATCGGAAGGCGAATTGTCTGCCTTTACGATATAGGAAAGCTGACTACGACTGGTGCCTCAACTGGAAGCAGATGAACAAGCGCTGCACGATGCCAACAGGCTCTAGGGAATGGACCAAAGAAGAAATGATGCCCTATCTTGACTGGGATAAGTCGGAAAACCAGCGTATTGATGCCCAAGTCGAGGATGAGATAGTAGTGCAACCCTTTTCAAGCAGACGAGGGCCGGGCGAGATCTGGAGGGCATGTGAGAAGGATATTGAGGAGCAGCAGGCTTTGTATTCAGCTATATAGCTATATCTCCTTTGTAATTATTTTATTAGATTGGAATTCGTTATGCCGAGTTACGGAGTACGTAGTCCGCATTTCCTGTTAGCTGCTAACGCTTACATAATCCCCACGGGTACTCGTGGCCCTATTGGGCCCCGCGTCCCGGATAGACGTGTGTCAGCAAGAGTAAGTCTTTGGGTCTCGTGGCTTGATTTTCTGATAGGACTATAATTTTTTGACATGAATAGGGCGTGCAGTTCTGTCTGGTGCATGAAATCTATCGCTGACAAACAGCTGGATCACCAACTCCGGGAACTCCATGCGTAACGGACAGTTTGATGTTGACCAGCCATACGGGCAACTGATATCATATAGTTAGACTAAACAAGCTTGCGCTTAGTCAGATTGGCCGTTGAGAGAGCGATATCATAAGACGTAGAGATCTAAGATTCCACATCTATTGCCCAGGGTAATGACGGGTACCGAGCTGGATCTAAGCACGAGCGACTAGAGACATTGACAGCAGATGCGAAGCAAATCAATCTGGTGAATAAATCTGAAATACGAACGGAAATGTTTGAGAAACTTCCAGAACAGTTGTTCGTGCAACGTTTGGCTGGTCCAGCCTAGCACTTCCAATGTCAAGATCCAACCCACTGCTTAACCCAAGGATCAAATCTTTGCTTGTGCTCTAAGAAAAAGATCCTATTCTCGCTTCTAATAACGTTCTAAACCGTCAATCGTCGCTTAAATACAGTTTAATGAGCGTGGGACGTGCAATACGAGACCCGCCGGGATACCGGGAATGCCCTCGCTCATACAACCGCAATGCCGCGTCGGCCTTTGAAATGGAAGTTGGAACAAAGCGCCCCGGCATCTCTTGAGTTTCAAACCATTTAGACTTTTGCATTGACCCAAAGTGCCGGGTTTGCCGACTCCGTGAGTTCCGAATAGCTTCGCTCTCGGTAGTCAGAGAGATTGGAATATGTAGGATGACAGGTATATAAACGCAATCCATCCTGTTGTCAATTGGCCAGTCAACCACCAACAACTCTTCGAGATGCACTTCACCTCCCTCGCCACCAGCATAACTCTACTGAGCAGCGTGACCGGCCTCGCCCTCCGGGCCACCACGCCCGTCTGGCTCACCCTCCCCGCCACGCCTGCACTCCCCTCGCCCATCACCAATAAGACAACGCTCATCAACGGCGTGTACCTGTGGATGCAAAAGTACAACGAAAAGGCCGGCGGCATCCCCATCGTCATGGATCACGGCGGCCTGGGCTACTCGGCCTACTTTGGCGCCGTCATCTCCCGCCTCGTCGCTGACGGATACTACGTGATTGCCGTTGACCGTCGCGGCCACGGACGCTCAACCTTCAACGCCGACGACATCTTCACGTACGACCAGATGGCCAACGACATCTACGCCCAGCTCAAGGCGGCCGGCGTGAAGAAATACAACGTGGTCGGGTGGTCCGACGGCGCCATGACGACGCTCGCAGCCCTCATCAACGCGACCAACGCGGCTCCCATCCACAAGGCTTTCGTCTTTGGCGGAGCCGCCAAGCCCGAGGACACCAACTCGACCTTTAGCGACACAGACATATTTGCAGAGTTCGTGTCGCGCTGCCGCGTTGAGTATGCCGAGCTGCAGCCCACCAAAAACTTCACTGTCTTTGGTACCAAGGTCGGCACCATGGAGGCCACGCTGCCGCAGTTTAGCGACGCCGAGCTGGCGAGCATCGACGGTAGCCGGGTTATCATTGTCGGGGCCGAGCACGAGGAGGCTATTAATTTGGATGTGCCGGCGAAGCTGCATGCGGCCATCACGGGAAGCCAGTTGCAGATCCTGACAGGTGTAAGCCATTTTGCGCCGCTGCAGGATCCTAGTCAGTTTACCTCAGCTGTGGAGAAGTTTTTGGCGGCATAAACGTGGTAACTATCCTAGTCTAGGAACTTTCAGGTATCAAGCGATAGGATGCTAGTGCCTTCATCCAGTCTTGAATCACGTAACTCGGTCTTGCAAACGAAGCTAACGTGGTTCACATGCGAACGTTCCAGACAACCGAACGTTCCACTTTCTCCAGTTCTACCTAACCTTCCCATTTATATATTCTTTTCTCAACTAAATTAACATGAAATCAAATTCCAAAGAAGCCAATCTTCTTCTTGCCATCCAGGCTATTAAACAAGACCCAACACTAAGCATCCGGAAAGCAGCCCAGATCTACTCTATTACTCATACTATCCTACGCGCCAGAATGAACGGACGACGCGCCCGAGCAGCTCTTCCGGCTAATTCGAAGAGATTGATTATGCCCGAAGAGGAGACCCTTACTGCATTCATTCTCGACCTGGATTCGCGAGGATTTCCGCCCCGGCTCAGTGGTGTTGAAGATATGGCAAATCTCCTCCTCGCGGAGCGCGACGGAGGACGCGTCGGGCAGCACTGGGCTGCACACTTCGTCAAGCGACAACCAGAGCTCAAGACGTGTTTCAATCGCGCATACGACTTCCAAAGAGCCCTATGCGAAGATCCAACCGCGATTTCCGCGTGGTTTCGCCTTGTGGCCAACATGAGGGCCAAGTACGGCATCGCGGACGCTGACTTCTACAACTTCGACGAGACCGGGTTTATGATGGGCATGATCTCCGCCGCGATGGTAGTTACAGGTGCCGAACGACGTGGAAAGGCAAAGACAGTACAGCCTGGCAATTGAGAATGGGTTACTGCAATCCAGGGCATTAATGCGGAAGGTTGGGCGCTGCTGGCGTTTATCGTGTTCAAAGGGTCCTACCACCTTGCCGATTGGTACTCAGAGACCGACCTCCCGCACAATTGGGTTATCAAGCCTACGGAGAATGGATGGATGGATAATATTACTGGCCTTCAGTGGTTACAGCATTTCGAAAAACATACTGCTGCGGTCACAAAGGGCAAATATCAAATGTTAGTGATCGACGGCCATCAGAGTCACTTATCCGCCGATTTCATAACGTTCTGCAAAGAACACGATATTATCCTGCTGTGCATGCCAGCGCACTCCTCGCACCTTCTTCAGCCACTCGATGTTGGGTTATTTGGACCCTTGAAGCGGGCATACGGTCGCAAAATCGAGGAGCTGATGAAGTACCACGTTACCCACATCACCAAGGCCGACTTCCTTGTTGCGTTCTGGAGCGTCTTCTCAGAGGTTTTCTCGGAAAGCAACATCAAGGGAGGATTCAGAGGGGCCGGTTTAGTCCCTCACAACCCGGAGGCAGTCCTCTCGAAGCTGGATGTGAAGCTACGGACTCTAACACCGACTGGGCCCCCTCCGCCGGAGACCGACTCTTGGGTATCTTCAACACCACATACCCTTCCACAAGCTCTCTCCCAGTCCGCCTATATCAAAGATCGGATTGCCCGACATCAGAGCAGCTCCCCGACCCCGATTTTAGCCGCTGTCGACCATATCTCGAAAGGAACACAGGGATTCTTGCACCAGGTGGCCCTCCTCCGTGCTGAAGTTAAGTTACTTTGAGAGGCAAATGAGAGGCTCAGTAAGCGCCGGAGGGCCAAGAAGACACATGTGCGGCAAGGAGGCGCTCTTACTGTAGGGGAGGGACAGGATATTCTGGCTCAGAAGGAGGCAGATGAGCAGGTAGCCCAGGAAACACGACAATCTGGTGGTCGGTTGAGGCGGGCTGCGGCGACTGTTCGGCGATGTGGCACTTGCGGGAAACCAGGATATAATGCGCGAACTTATACAATAGATGAAGAAACATCAGGGGATTCTAGTGATAGTAAAGAGGAATAGATTTCTATTGTGGTTATATTTTAATTATGTATTGAATATAATAGGGGCATGGTTAGTGGAACGTTCGGTTGTCTGGAACGTTCGCATGTGAACCACGTTATTTAATGACTCCAACTTTCTAATTTGATTGCATTATCAGTTCCCCTTTCCTTTTCAGGAGCAGCTGCTTCTCCTCTTGCAACTCTTTCTCTCGCTCCACCCCATTCAGTATTTGCTGCCGCAGAGCCTCCCTCTCCCCCATGTGCATCTCCCTCTGCTACCTCCGGTCTGCTTCTGGCTACTCCGAATCTTGTATGTATAGGCGCTTTAGAGTATGCTTTTCATCCCTCATCCCATATGCTCCTGTTTCGCATCTCAATCTGCTGATTCAACCTCTCTCGCTGCATCTCATTGAATGTTAACCTCCGACCTAGGAGCGCGTGGAATGTGGCCTGGTCGTCTATGGTCGTGACGTATATGGTCGGGTCGTATATGGCCGGTTCGTATACGGTCGTGTCCTGGTGCATAATGGGGTCCATTGACTCGTGAGAGCTAGCTTGGGCAAATTGCGGGTTCGTATCACGCCATTCCCTCAACGCGGGCAGGGCAGTCTTGATCCTCAGCATCCGAGTAGGCTTGCCGTGCTAGTCCGCTTGGTGTCTCTTCAGGGCCCTGCTGGAAACGAAGGGTGGGTATTGGCAACCTGACTCGACACACTGGAACCTTGGTGTGTGTTCCATCTCATGAGCGACGCGTTCGTCGTGATTCCCAAACCCCTTTGTGGCATGAACGCAAGAAAGAAAGCGGCAAGGATATGCATGGCCTCTGAAGTTGTTGCGGAATCGCTCTAGCTCCGAAGGCGTCAGGTCGGGATGTTCCTGAAATTCCTATTAGGCTCTGGATGGTCGCCTCATAATTTTCGGAGATATTATGAAGATGGGTGACATTCTTCAACATCGCTGCTTCGCCTTATCAGTTTCTTCGTTTCTTGCTGCCAGTGTCCGCCAGGTTTAACTAACCTCCCTGCCCTGAATCGGCCCGTAGCCGTCGTTCGGAGCGAGCATGCAAGCCCAGACTGGCGTCATAACGTAGGCTCGGAAGATGGCAAATCATCTTGAGTTCTTCAAACGCTGATCCTGAATGGGAATCGTCGTGGCCCGGTCGTGAGAAAGCCAGGGCAGACGACAGCTCTGCCGCGATCCCCGGGAATCGCGCGTCCTAATTTTTAGAATGATCTGAGATCATTTCTCTCAATTCCACGCACCAAAACTCGCTGGCGTAAGGAATAAATCCCCAAACTCCTCGGAGAATCTGTACATCTCGACTGCTCTGAGAGAAACACGGGTCGAAAACGGTAAACTGAGCGTGGAGACATCTGAGAGAGGCGAGGCAGTTGTCCCAGAGGATCTTTTGCCTCGGCACGCGTACCGAGTTGTTGCAAGCCTCGCTCTGCAGATAGCTAACCCATGGTCAAAGTTCTGCTTTCAGATGTGATAAAAAGGTATGATGCTTACTCCTTGACTGAGCTGTGAATGAATGAAAAGGTTGAATTTGGCCGTTCTTCGACGAGGGGTTTGCAGGCCTCGAGAACATAGGACGGGACAGGCCGTAGACCAACCGGTGGGTCAGAGTGAAATAACAAAGCTGATTGCAGTTCTGCGTTTTTCAGTGGCCGTCTTGCAAATGCGATCCAACCGAAAGTTGCTCGCAGTCGGAGGGCCGAGAGAGGGTTCAGGTCCGATAGAATTCGGGTGAGGATCTTGTCGGAGCTGTTCCGAAGCCATCAAACTTGTGCATTAGCAACCCATACCAGTACAGTGTGTCTTAAGGAACCTATGGAAGTTACTCACAATTCTGAAAGTTCTCGAGGGAGTGTGTCGACGGCGCTCTTGAACTCATCCGCACTGTAGAAGAGATTCGCAGCAAGGAAGTTCAAAACCAAGCATGCCCAAAGAAACATTCCTAGGTATGAAGTCAACCCAGTTCTTTGCACAGACATGGAACGAAATTACCATCAGACTTGACCCCGATTTTCTTTGCAAACCCTTTCAGCCCTTCTTCGGAGATCCCAAGTTCCACCAGCTTGCTCTGCATCTTGCGAAGTCTCATGTCGGAATATCTCTCAATAGCCACTGTCAAGTTGGGTTTCTCTTGCGAAAGAGAGATCAAAGTCATCTTTTTCAGTTTTTCTCGAAGCGCCACTGTGTCTCTGCTGGATATCAAGACCTTGCAAATGTGACCACTCGCCACCAAGCGACTCATCATTCGCACGAGACGGCGCTGCCTGTCATCGGGACACTCATCTAACCCGTCTAGTAGTATGTATACCGGCCTCTGATCCCTAGAACACCCGGAGAGCACTTGGATGGAGGTTTCGAGGAGTTTCTCCACAAGAGGGAGTGCGGCCTGCTTGCTACCAACATGTTCTTCGTAAATGTAGGCAACGAGGTCGGCGTCGCCCCGGATGGCTTGAAGGAGTAATGCCTTAAGGATCTGGTCATACTGTGAGGAGGAGCTCTGAGAATATGAACAAAAGTGCCGGATTATCAGCGTATTACTTCCAAGAAATGTCAGTAGTCCAGCAGTGATGACACTTTTCCCCATCCCCGGGCCACCCTGGAGCCACAGGAACGGATTGTCGGGAGTCGGTCGGAGCCAGGCAGCCACTTCCAGTTTCTTCAATACCCAGCTCACGGTTCCTGGATACTTGTCAGCCACTTTTGCAAGCGAATCTTGGAGAACGATTTGATCTGAGTCGTCCAGCCTGAGCCAGGTTATCAAGCCTTGCATTTGCCGTGCCGTTTGCTCACGATCTTCACGAGCGAGTCTTTCGGAGATTTCGGCTCTCCAGGATTCCAGTTCCTTTCTCATTGGCCGAGCCTCGACGATATGATGAGCATTCACCTCTTTGTCAATGGGCTCGCCGGTCTTCTGCAAGTCATCGATGATAGCGTCAAACTTGTGTTTAAATCGACCCCACGATGTCGCAAAGAGAGTCTTCCAGCCTAAGATCAGAGTAAGCAGGAAATAATACATGGGTGTTACAGTTTGTACCTACAGCTACGGGTAACAAATTTGTAGGCTTTTTTGTGGAATTCGAGAATTTTTGTGTAGAAGACGGCGGAGGTGGGATAGAGCTGTGGTTTGTCCAGAAAGATTCCTGCAAAATTTGAAACCTTTGAAGTTTGTCGGCAATCTGGGAGTAAGCTTTCATGAGGTGCTCAAATGCGACAATGTAGTCGCTCGACATCTGAATCGGGGATGGCGTTAGTGGTTTGATCTTCCACCATACTGCCTGAAGAGGAGACTGGCCTCGTCGAGGTTCTGGTTCTCTTACTTTCAAGATGAGTTTGATGGGGGCCCGAATCCACGGGAAATAGGGAGTTCCGTTGCACAGCACTTCGATGACGGTGGAATAGTGCTCCAGGCCCTGAAACAACGGCTCTAGCCTACGTGTGTTGCGCAGCGACTGGCGTGCTGCGAGCTGTCTCTCAATTTCGATGGCGGCTCTCCTCACATCTCCAATTGTCGTCGACGCAAAGTCGTGCGAGTGGGCTGGGCATATCAAACCTTCCAGGTCTTTGAAGGCTTCCGCAACAAGCTTTCTCACAGCCGTTTGGGCGGCGATTGGGGCCTTGAGCGGCATCAGCGACCGACGGCGCGAGATGGTGGAAATTGAAGATGGAAGAGATGAATTGATTACAGAGAAACATAGCAGGTACTCGCAGAGGCCACGGGCGCGTTTTGTAATTTAAAAATTTCATGCAGGAAGGATCACAGCCACTCTTGACTGCCTCTTTCAGGGCTGAGTCCTGCAGCCATAATGGCCGGTAGCCTATGAATCGGTGTCCGACGCGTGGCCTTGGGGGCTGGACGGCAGACCAATAGTTGAGCGACACGTCTATTGAATGGTAGATTCTTTTCAATCTCGGAATAAAGCTGTGGAAATTGCACCAGAAGCTGCGATTCCCATATGTGAGATCAAATTCATTATCGACACAAAGACACGAAACCCACGTTAACTACCTAGGAAGGAATCAACGTCCACGAACACTTGACCGTCGACTTCCTATCATCACCAAAGAAAGCGTCATCGCCCACATGAGGAAGGCGAGTTCGAGGAGACACAGTCTTTTAATGGCACCCAACAAATGTTTATCGAACACCAGCTGCCTCCTACATCCTCACCATCGGTCACCGGGTTTCTTCGACGCAAATGACACTGCCACTCGTCAACGATGCACAACACTACGGCCTGTCCTTTGAAGCGCCGATAGAAAACTCATATTTAGGCTATAACACAGCTTTCAGCAACCCTGTCGATTTTCAGTCAACGGTCTCGACCATTTCAAGGCCAAGTAAGGGCACAAGCCTCCTTCAACAACAGCAGGGGACCTTCTTGCCAAACGTAGATTTCCAATATTCCCCGATGACGACCGACCAAGGGCAGTTCGTGGACTGTTATTTCCTCACCGGCTGGTCTATTCCAGCAAACCCCGCCTTATTCAACGAGATGAACGCAGACGTGTGGACAGGACCCGCTCCGGCAAGGGAGGTCAAGGCAATGGAGTTGGAGAGTCTTGTGTGTTTTAGGATGGTAAGTATCATCAAAAGCCTCCACCGTTGCCCTCAATGTCGATAATCACATCTCTTTGCGTTAGGTTCTCGGGTTCCATGGAACCTTCACCAAGCCGAGTTGGCAGCACGAACAACAAGGACAAACCGAATTTCCCGTGGCCATTGAGTCGAGCTACAAGTTCACTGCCACATCTAACCCCGAGCTTTATGGAACATTTGCTTCAGAATGTGTTGACATCATCGAAGCACTGCTGGACGTAGACAGCCTGAAGCTCGAAGCTACATGCACTGTCGACGATGCCCAGCTTCAGTCTGCCAAGCCGGGCTCGCGATTTGGGCCACTGTCTCTTCCATGCACCCTTCCCATCATCTTCTACGGACCCGGAGAGATGTGCGAGAATGTCGGAGGCTTCTTCCAAGAGATTGACATGTACTTGTAAGACCCTAAGCATTGTGATAGGGACGTCAAGTACTGCAACCCTCATCGCCTGTCCTCGCTCAACATCGGTGATTGCCCGATGACCTCTGAGATTACGATAGGGGATGTACACTTCAACATGGTCCTCTTTGAGGACGTGTCTCGCGAGCATATCACTCTGGAGATCTTGGACTCTAATCAGAATCTGCCCGAAGCCCACCAAACCGAGGCAATCCTGTCTTCGCTTAAGAGGTATACATCAACACTAGGTCAAATAATAAATTTTGAGG
This sequence comes from Thelonectria discophora, assembly GCA_911649645.1. NCBI lineage: Eukaryota > Fungi > Ascomycota > Sordariomycetes > Hypocreales > Nectriaceae > Thelonectria > Thelonectria discophora. Next base: position 2,536,844 of record CAJVRK010000008.1, on the reverse strand, counting down.
TTAACAGTAACTTCAGGCACCAAAAGCAGGCCTTAACCTTTCTCCTACAACGAGAAACTGGTTGGAATTTCGATCCTTAATCCCCCGACTTCTGGGATGTACTACAGACCGCTAGACACTCACTATGGTAAGTCAAACAATCCGGAAGTGCTGAGCTTCGAGGGCGAACCTATTACCCGACACAGGTTCTAAAATAAGATTTCTGGGTCAGGTCATCTTGACGAACCTCCCGAGTTTCGAGATGGTATCGTTGCGGACCCCATGGGTCTCGGCAAGACTTTGACCATGATTGCTCTTGTGGCAACAGATAAAGGCAAGAACCAGCTCTCGCCAATTCCGTCATTGATTCTTGTTCCACCGCCTCGTGAGTAGCAGGCTCCTGATACCTGCCATAAAGCTTCCTGGAAACTGACGCAGCTATTCCTGTTTTTCCTAGTCCTCGACACTTGGGAAGAGCAATTGTCTCAGTAAGTCTAACACGGCCAACCGATAACCCTTACCAGATGCTGATGCAGACTTGAGACATGTCAGGCAGGGCGGAATGGTATGGAGACGTCATTACGGACAAGAGAAGCTCAACTCAACGGATGACCTGTGCCGATACGACATCATTTTATCCACATATCATACTGTATCTCCTGACTGGGCCAGCACTTGGAGATCCGGCAATGGTACTAGTTTCATCTTCTCTGTTGTTTGGAAGCGGATTATTCTTGATGAAGGTATGTGGTTATCAATCTATTCCACCTCCCTTACAGGGGAAACAATTACAGTGGTCTAGACTCTGACGACGCCAGCGCATGTGATCCGAAACACGCAATCTCAGGTATCCAAGGCCATCTGCGCTCTCCATGCGACGACGAGGTGGGCAGTCACTGGCACGCCCATCCAGAATCGCATTGGAGACCTCGCAGCTCTCCTCAAGTTTGTGCGTGCACATCCCTACGACGAAGCCAAGCGCTTTGAGACGGACATTGGCCAAATGTGGAATACAGGAAATATCGAGGAGGCCATTAGGAGACTCAAGACCCTCTCGAGTGGTCTGATTCTACGTCGGCCAAAGACAGTCATTGAGCTTCCACCGAGGAGGGACCTGAAATTTCCAGTGGATTTCAGTACAGCGGAGAGGATGCTCTACAACAAACTAAGACATCAAGCCATCACAAGAATCGAGGAAGCCTTCAACGACGGGGACGGCGGATCAGGACCAAGTTCGTATGTTACCGTCATCCAAAGGATCAACGCCCTGCGGATGGTGTGCAACTTGGGCCTACACTACGATACCCGACACGACCTGGCAGCTGGGGACGAGTCTTCCGGAGACTCCAAGGATTGGTCTGCCATCGCCCAGCAGGCCTTCAACTTTCAGCGGGAGATTGACTCGGTCCATTGCTCGAGCTGCCAGACTTCCTGTGATGGGATCGGGACTATCGACTCTACGGGCTCGGAGGCGACAGCTCAGCCGTTCTTCGCGGAGTGCCTGTCATTTCTTTGCCGCGATTGCGTCCAGAAATGGCGCGGACTGAACAAATCCCCCACGTGCGGACATAACTCAAGCCATCTCATTGCACCAGTGAACCTGAGCTGGGCGGCTTTGGAGGAGTGTCTTGGTCCCACGGGTAACATGTCACGAGCTGGAGCCACCAACTCGACTCAAATGTCGAGCAAAGTGAAGGCGCTGATTGCACAAGTAGAGAGTTTATCGGCGATCGAGAAGAGGTGAGCAGAGAAGCCGAGCGAAGCTGGGATGGGTTCAGGACTAACAAAGTACAGCGTGGTCTTCACAAGCTGGAGAATGACTCTAGATCTTGTTGCCATCGGGCTGGATCAGGCACGCATTGGCTACGTGCGGTTTGACGGAAATGTTCCTCAGAGAAGCCGGCCGAGCATCATCGAGAGGTTTAAGAAAGACCCGACCTTCAAGGTGCTCATCTTGACACTTTCTTGCGGTGCAGTTGGGTGAGTTTCGGCTTATTTCTCCATTTCTATGATTGGTCCTTTGAGTTGTGGCGAGGAATACTGATCCATGTCTCTCCTTAGATTGACCCTCACTGAGGCATCTCGAGCTTTTCTCGTAGAGCCACATTGGTATTTATGCCCCATCCCTCTTTTCATTCTTTTAACGACCATTCTTTCTGTTCCTATTTGTTGCAACTTCATAACCTTCCATATCCAGGAACCCAACAGTCGAGGAACAAGCATTGGCCAGAGTCCACAGACTCGGCCAACAAATGGAAGTTACCATAGTCCGGTTTTTCGTGAGGGATACATTCGAAGAGGTACGTTTGGAGTTACTTACCTAAGTTACCGTCTGCAATCCTTCGAAGCTGGCTGGAATTTAAGCTGATGCGCCGCAATTACCAGCAAGTTTTGGATCGCCAAAAGTCAGAGAAGAAGCTTGAGGAAGTTTTGTTGGGCCAGCGAGGCGGACGAGGACTGAATGACAACGTCATCTATCTCGAGGTCGGTAAATCCTGTGGTGATGGCGATTTTGTATTGACGACTAACAATGCTTCTAGGACCTTCAGTCACTTGTCTAAGCTCATAGCTGTACGTGTGGGGAGTTGCAGGCAATATTTATTGCTGATGCTGGATGATGTAAGAACAGAACTGTAATCTTTTTCTTTCACAAGCGTGTCCGTCGTGGATCTAGTCTGGTTTAGAGATGGCCGTTGCTTTGGCGTAGTACGTGAATATGGACGAAGATTTGACAACCTAGGAAGCATTCCCACAATGTTAAGAATCTGAAGGGCAGGCTAACCGTCTTGTGAGGCATCATTAAGCGGCGTAGTGTGAGTAAATATGGCCAAAATGTCTCAAAACTTGGTAACGTGCATGATAAGCGTGCGGTCAAAACAAGCATGCGGTCAATTCCCCACCCAAATTCTCTTTTCCTTACTTTAACCTATATTCCTTAACCACAAAATATATTACACTTAAATTACGAAGCTAATATCATTCTTGCCCTTTAAGCGCTTTAAAATGACCCCTAGTTGAAGGTATATCGCGCTACTACGATCTATAGAGTCTTAAATACTACCCTACGTCATTAATGCGACCACATCCCTGCAAGACGCGACTATACGCCCAAATCTCGAAAATTAACGGATCTAGAGGAATAGACAATTATTTAATACGTTCTCGACCTGGATTCGAAATCGTTTCCTCCCCGCCTTCGCGATGTGGAAGATATGGCCAATAAACTGCTCGCCGACCGCGACGCGCCTCCCGTCAGCAAGCGGTGGGCTTCCAACTTTGTCAAGCGACAACCAGAGCTAAAGACGCGTTCTTTTCGGAGATATGACTACTAAAGAGCCAAATGCGAAGATCCAGAGGTCATCCGAGGCTAGTTTACGCTTATGCAGAATATAATCAATAAATATGGCATCTTGGAGTCAGATATCTACAACTTTAACGAGACTGGCTTTATAATGGGAATCATCTCAATAGGCATGGTCGTCATAAGCGCGGAAAGACGTTCCAACGCGAAATTAGCCCAGCCCGGAAACCGGGAATGGATTACGGTCGTCCAGGGCATCAATTCCCAAGGATGGTGGCTGCCGCCGTTCATCATTATTGCGGGTCAATATCACCTCTCGACATGGTACGAAGATAGCCCTCTACCGCAAGACTGGGTCATCGCCACGACCGAGAATGGCTGGACAACAAACGAGAGAGGCCTAGAGTGGGTTCTGTAACGGTCCGGATCAATTCCCAAGGGATAAATCAGGAAGGCCTGGTTTATGTTGGCAGATAGAATAGGGCGTTACGGTTGTTCTGAGCAATGAGAGTGTTACGTCGCTTGATGTATCAATCGCAGGAGGTTTGAGGGCGGAGGTGATTGAGGTAAAGCAGTGTTATTGAAAGCTGAAGTGGCTCGGGGGCTACTTCCTATGGTAATGACTGTGGTTTAAATACTATCTGGTTGGGGTAGGAGCGATGGGAGCGATGGGAGCGATAGGAGCGACGTCTACTGTTCCAATCGTTCCTGTCGTTCCTGTCGGTCCTCTGTGATTGGTCGGGTGATGTGGGGCCAGTGGCAGTGCGCTTCTAACCCATCTGGGTTCTGCCGGCCTAGACCGCTTGGTCAGAACATGGGCCGTGACAGGTTCGGCATTTCGATAAGCACACTAAGCCTCGCACGACTGGCGAATATCGCCTCCTCATCCTAGATGGCCACGAAAGTCACCTCTCGATCGACTTCGAGCTCTTCTGCAAAGATAATAAGATCATAACCCTTTGCATGCCTTCTCATTTATCCCATATACTTCAGCCTCTCGATGTTAGATGTTTTAGCCCTCTCAAGCAAGCATATAGGCGATAAATTGAGATAAAGATGCGGGCTGGTATAATATATATCACTAAGGAGGATTTCTTTCCGGCATTTTTTGTAGCATTCAAATAGTCTATAACAGAAAAGAACATCCGTGGGGGTTTTCGAGGAGCAGGCCTTATGCCTTTAAACTCGGAAAGTGTGATTTCTAGGCTGAATGTGAAGCTATAGACGCCGCCGCCAGTCGATAGGGTCAATAAGCTACTAATACCTTAGGTTTCTAAGACGCCAAATAACCTAATAGAGGCAAGTTTATAGTCTGAATTTATTAAGAACTAGATATCTTAATATTAAGGAAGCTCTCTGATATTAATTCTGTATGCTGTTGACCAGTTTGCTAAAGGGGCGTAAGGTATTATGCATTAGATCGCTTTGCTGAGATCAGAAAACCAGATCCTTTGACAGGAGAATAAGACACTTAGTCGACACTACTAGGCCAAAAAGAAACAATTGCGGGACGGAGGAAGTCTAACTCTAGCTAAAGGACAGGATTTGCAAGATTAAAAGGAGGTAAATATGCAGTTAGAAGTGTAACGGTCCGGATCAATTCCCAAGGGATAAATCAGGAGGGCCTGGTTTATGTTGGCAGATAGAATAGGGCGTTACGGTTGTTCTGAGCAAGGAGAGTGTTACGTCGCTTGATGTATCAATCACAGGAGGTGAGAGGCGGAGGTGATTGAGGTAAAGCAGTGTTGTGTTGAAAGCTGAGGTAGCGCAGAGGCTTCCTCCTATCTAGAAGTGAAGGTTTTATATACCCCGTGGTGTGGGTAGCAGTGATCATGATCACGGTTGATCAAGAGTGACACGGAGTGATCATGGTGATGTGTTTTTGTGATCACGATTTGTAGTGGGGCAGGAAAGGGTGATCACGTCCATGGGGTTATTCCGTTCCGAAAAGGTGGGGGCGCATGGGCGCTTGCAGGTCGCGGCCCAGGCCGTGACACGATGTCTCCCCTCTGTTGGTCTTGTCCCCAAGGCCGCATTGGTTTTAACCACTCTTCCCATCCTCGTCTAGTGGGTGTTCCAACTTGTTCTTGTTTTCTTACAAAGGAAATGCTGACAGTATGTCCAGTCGTGCTTCACAACATCGTCTTGCCCTCTTCGAAACTATCCAACGGATCGGTTATAACGTCATGCCTTATTCGTTCTGTTCGCGACGGAGCTTGTCGTGTAAGATGATTGAGAAGTCATCTCGTTGCGGTGAATGTACTCGCCGTGGGCGTTCTTGCGATAGTACCAATGTGTCCGTTAGGGCTTGTGAGTATTGGTGGCATGTTTTGTGTTTTTCTGCGGAGTGGCTGATATGGCAGTGAACCGTATTAACTTGGAGTCCGATCGGCTAGAGCGGGAGGAGGAGAAGGCGGAGGAGCAAATGTTGCAGGCGCAGGCGGCTTTGAATGAGGCTTTAAATCGGTTGTCCCGTCTTCGTCGACAGAAGCGTTTGCTTAAGTCGTGGGGCGAGGAGATGGTTCGTCGTGGACTGCAGTCATTGGACGAGCTGGAGGCTGATGAGCGGGCTGAGTCCGAGGCGGTGATCGCGGTTCAGTCCTGGGCGCGTTGGATGTCATCGATTGGAACGCGGTTGGTTCTTGCGAGTTCGATTTTTCCCTTGTTGGCGCTAGTGAAAGTTCTTCAGCAGGCGTTGCGCATGGGTGAGGTGTTCCGGTGGTTCCCATGTATTTTCGTTGTCTCTACAGCCTTTCCATTTGATGAGGTATTCTGTTTTGCCGTTTTCGCGTCTCATGTCGACGATTCGTTCGACTTCGTATTCTTCGGGGGATTCAACCTCTGTGTTAGGTTGTCCTTCCGTGCTGACCGTGGTGGTCCCATGTGCTGGTTCGAGTAAGGAAATATGAAAGATCGGATGGATCCTGACTTTCGGAGGCAGGTCCAGTTTGTAGTTATTTTCTGAGATTTTTTCGAGGATTTTGTAGGGTCTAATGAATTTGAAATCGAGTTTTTTATTTGGTCGTTTTATTGTGATGTTTTTTGTTGTGAGGAGCACCATGTCTCCCTCCGAAAAGGTTGGTCCCTTTAACCTCTTTTGGTTATAGTATTGTGCGTGCTGGTTGCATACAAATGAAAGTTCGGTGCGTAGAGCGTCGTGTAGATCTTTAAGCTGGTCTGATGCGAGTATGGCTGCGGGTGCGATAGGTCCGGTTCGTGATTCTCTATAGGCGTCGGGGGTGAATCCAAAGTTTGCGTAGCTGGGCGTGGTCTTCGTTGTTTCGTTGAGGGCTGTGTTGTGCGCTAGCTGAGCGACAGGCAGCTTCTCAACCCAGTTGTCTTGAGTGTAGTTAATATAGCAGCGAAGGTAGGTTTCGACGACCTGGTTCATTCGCTCGGTCTGTCCATCAACTTGAGGTCTCCATGCGGTAGTGAGCTTGTGATTCAATCCGATCCTTGCCATGAGGTATTGCCAAAAGTTCGAGAAAAACGGTGGTCCTCTGTCTGAGATGATTTCAGACGGTAAGCCGTATATGCTGACAATATGTCGTAAGAAGAGGTAGGAAAATTCTTCTGCGTCGGTTGCTTCTTGATATGGGATGAAATAGGAAAATTTGGTGAGTCTGTCGACAATGACTAGAATGCTGTCGTAGGCCGTGCCGGTAGCAGGGTCTAACGAAAGGGGTAGTTTAGTGATGAAATCCATTGTAATCGAGTCCCATGGTCGCGCTGCGACTGGTAGGGGTTATAGATGTCCGTATGGTTTGTGGCGTCGAGCCTTGGTTTGTTCGCAAAGGAGGCATTGCTTGAGAACCTGTCTCACTGTTGCCTTGACTCTAGGAAATGTGTATGTCGTTTGGACGCGTTCGAGGGTTTTATTGATTCCTTGGTGTTCGTGAAGCGGATGTTCGTGGATCTCGCGTACGAGCTGTTCGCGTAGCTGCTCTGTACGTGCTGTTTGTCTGTTTCCTTGAAAGCGGGATCCTGCTGATTGTGTTCTAGGATCTGCTGCAGAAGTGGATTGCCCTGTTCCACTGTGTGTGTTTGCGTAGGCGATGAGGATTGCCCTGGGATCGGGTTCCCAGTGGTTTGGCTCATCTCGTATGCTTGGGTGTTCGCAAATTTCTTGTGTGCTTGCGGCATGTGTTTTCGTGTGGTTCCGAGGTACTTTTGCTGCAAGTGGCCTTCGGGCGTGCGGTGCAAGAGTTGCTCATGGGCCTTCGTCTTGCCTGTGTCGAAGTCTGGGCGTCGGCTGATAGCATCAGCTCTGCCGTTTTCCGTGCCTTTCTTGTGCTTGATGATGTAGTCGAATTCGGATAGGTATTCGGCGTATCGGAGTTGTCGTCCGCTCAGTTCTTGCGTTGTAGCGAAATGCGAGATGTTCTTGTGGTCTGTGTAGACGGTGACCTGGTGTTTGCTTCCTAGAAGGTAGTGTCGAAATTCCTTGAAGGAGTTAACGATCGCGAGGAATTCTTTATCGTAAATCGGGTAGTTGAGTTCTGCTCCGTGCATTTTGTAGGAGTAGAAGGCGATAGGATGTAAAAGTCCTTCGTCATCGCGTTGTCCGATTTGGGCTCCGAGAGCAAAGTCCGAGGAGTCCGTTTCGAGTTCGATCGGGCGTTCGGGGTCAAACATCTTGAGTACGGGTTCGCTGAGGATAAGGTCCTTGATCTGGTCGAAGGCGTTCTGACTGTCGGGTAGCCATTCGAATCGTTGGTCCTTGCGTGTGAGTGCTGAGAGAGGTGTAGCGGTTTTGCTGAAGTTCCTGAGAAATCGTCGGTAGTAGTTTGCAAATCCGAGGAATGCTTGTACTTCCTTGACTGTCGTGGGCGTAGGCCAGTCCTTGACTGCCTGAACCTTCTTTGGGTCCATTCGGATCTCATTGTGCGAGATAATGTGTCCCAAGAATTCAACTTCTGAGGCATGGAAATGACTTTTCTCTGGTTCAACTAGCAGGTTTGCGTTCTATAGAGCTTGCAGTACCGTATGGACGTGTTCCGTGTGTTCTTGTTCCGTTTCGGAGAAGATGAGGATATCGTCGAGGTAGCATACCACAAATACGTCGAGGTGCTCACATAAAACATGGTTGATCATGCGTTGAAATGTGGCTGGTGCATTAGTGAGTCCAAAGGGCATAACGAGGTATTCGAATAGTCTGTATTTCGTTCTGAAGGCGGTTTTCCATTCGTGTCCGGGCTTGATGCGGATCAGGTTGTAGGCTCCTTTCAGATCGATGCGGTGAAGTACTTCATCCCGTGGAGTCGGTCCTTCAGTTCACTGATCAAAGGCAGAGGCGTGCGATCCTTGATGGTCGCGTCGTTGAGCGTACAGTAGTCCACAATAAGTCGGAGCTTTCCGTTCTTTTTGGGAACGAACATAACTGGATAGCCTGCAGAGGATTTCGATGTCCTGATGTATCCTTTCCTTAATATGTCGATGAGGTAGGTCTTAAGCTCATGCAGTTGTGCTTTATTGAGGTTATAAATCTTGTGGAACTTGGTTGAGGTTCCGTCCTTGAGCCATATTTTATAGTCCCATTCTGAGTGTGCTGGCAGACCTATTTCCGGTTCTTCGGCAAATAGTTTCTCGTAGATTCGGTATTGCGCTGGGATGTTCCGTAATCTATCGGCTGAGGGTTCCGTCTGTTGCTTGAGGTCCTCGTTAAGTCGTGTGAGTTATTGTCTAAAAGATGCGAGCTGTCGTCGCGTTTGTTGTGCTTGGCCCTTCTTGTGTCGGTGTCTGGTTCCTTTTGGAGGCGTTATTGCATCCATAGGTTGGCGAGTGTCGTCGTGTTGGCTCGTCCGGCTTCCTTCGCTCTCATCGATAGGAAGTTGAGATCTCGTGTTATCCATGTCGTCTGGATCTATAGTGGAATCGTTGTCAACATCGCTGGCTGCATCACTTCGAAAAGTTTGCACCTGGCCAGTACGCCAGCTGATGAGGGGGTCATAACAGTAAAGCCATGGGTAACCTAGGAGTAGGTCGTATCCTTGGAGTGGTATAATGTTAAAGTTCACACCTTGGTTCCTTCCTTCGATGAATACCTTGAGGTGATCAACCTCTCGGGTTATAGCTCCATCGTCGTAATGGAATGGTTTCCCTTCCACGTCGTAGATATCGTAGGGTTCGTCCTTTTCCTTCCATGGTAGCTAGAATCGATTGATAATGCAAGGGTCAATCCCGTTCATCTCAGCTCCGCTGTCTACCAAAGCGGTAAACCATATGCCCTTGATTCGTACTTGCAGTAGCATTCTTCGTCGTTGCTGTACACTTGGGCTCTGCGTAGCACCTAGAGCTCTTCTGGGAGGTTCTGCAATTCCTCCTAGCTCTCGCCGATCCTGTGGCTCTTCTACAGGCGGCGCTGGTCGTTTTTTGTCTGTGACTTCAAGTGTCTGCGTTGTTTCCTCGTAGCCTCGTAGTGCCAGCTGCGAACCTTCTGTCGCAGGTGCGTTTGGCATTCTTCATTCTGGCAGTGCGTAATGGATCTATTACCGCTCATACATTCTCGAGGGTATAGGTTTGTTCGTTTCTGTAGCGTGTACTGGTGTTCATAGCGTTCGTCTTTCGTAGCGTACCGATCTGCGAGCTCGTGGGCTTGATAGCATACCATGGCGGGTGAGTTCCGTCGAGTCGGGTAGCAGTTGTTGAGTACCTTGTCGTTCAGGTGCGTTATGCAGTCGTTCTCGTAGTAGGAAACCCATGATAGTTGCTTGTGTCGGTAGTGCGTGGGCTTGAGTTCAGCCGCATCATCTTCGTGCGTGGGGTTCCTTCGTGCTCTGTATGCTTCCTCTTGCGTGATTCCGGTGACGTAGAACTCTGTGGCCTCGACATCTTGTCGGCGTAGTTGCAATGGGTAGTTCACGTATTCCGGGGCGTTGTCTTCGTTTTGCTCGTCCCATTCATCAGGCAGGATCTCGTTGCTGCTCTGATCGTCTTCCTCGGACGTAGCTGGATAGACGTCTTCAGGCTTGATTCTCAGTCGGAGCTCGTGGGCTCGCCTGGCCTCATAGGGTGTAAGGTAGGGTTGTGGTTCGTCTTCGAGGTCTTTCACAATCTCCCTCTTCCTGACCCTCTGGATGAGTGCTTCGTCTTGTGCGCTAATACTGTGTGGATTGTCGTATTGGCGTGGGTTCATCGAGTGGCTGTAAGCCTTGACGTAGCGTTTGCGTTCGTCGTCGTAGACTAGGTCGCTGCCGCATGGGCTTGCGATACCGGTCCTGGTCATGGCGAGCGTCTTGCCGCTAGCGGTTGTGGGCATGGAGGGTCCTTCCGGGACTGGTCTCCAAGTGAGGTATTTGATGGTATCGTGTCGTGAGGCATGTTGGGCGCGGATCTGGTCTTGTGTAGGCAGGTCGCAGGTTTGTGCCTCGTGTTGATCCTTGTAAAGGGCGTTGCTTCCGAGAAGCACTCGTCCTGGAGTTACTCCGGTGTTGTCGTATCCCTTGCGTGCCATCGCGACTGTCTTGTTCCTTGGCTCTCTGGGGTAGTAGCCGTTGTCTTTGCCGTCTTTGTGGATGAGGCAGTTGTCGTTATAGCATGCCGTCCAGTGGTACGATGCGTGATCGGTCTGCTGAGGCTCGGCTTGCTGCGGGTGCTCTGTCGAATAGAGGCTGCTCCGAGGGTTCTTCCCTCTGGGACAGGCTTGAACTTCCTGTTGGTCTTAACTGGATTGCGGCACTTGCGTTCAGTGTGTCCTTTTCTTCCGCAGTTCCAGCAAGTGTATTGCGAGAAGTCCTTTTGCGTGGCGCCAAGCTCCATCGGTCCGCTGTGCGTTCCTGATGCAGTGCTCGGCTGCTGGATTTTTACTCCTTGGTTTGGGGTATTTCGCGGTTGTTGATTGCGATTGCTGTTATTGGCGTTCGGGCGAATCTTGCGTTGCCAAGAGTATTGTCTGTCGTCAATCTTGACTGCCTGGGCGATATAGTCGACAAGAGTGCTGGGTCGATCGGTCTTGTAGAGTTCTTCCTGGACTGATTGTTTGAGTCCGTCGAAGAAGAATGACATGAGGACATCCTGATCCCAGGGTAGCTTGATTGCGAGCTGAGTGAAGAGTGTTCTATAGTTAGAGGCGGATCCTGTCTGCTTGAGTCGTTTGATCTGATCCTCGGCCTTAGACTTTTCATCAATGGTTCCAAAGGCTTGTCGGAGTTCGCGTTCGAATTGGTTGAAGCTTCCGTAGATGTAGCGAGTTCGGGCTGCTCTTTCCGTATCCGCGTGCTCGTTGTAGTCACGTACAACGGGTTCAATCCACTCGGCTGCATTGCTAGTGAGTCGTCCCACGGTGTAGTGAACCTTAGAGGCTTCGTTGCGGAATTGCATTGGGTAGTAGGAAAAGAAAACCTTGGTGCTGGTGATGAACATCTGAAGCTTGCGGGCGTTGCCATCGAATTTCTCGGGCGCGGATGGCTTGAGAACTTCTCCGGGGTCTCGGCCAGTGGATGCCGCAGTAGCGAGGGTGTTGAGGTTATCGTACTGATTGCGTTGCATGTTTTGTTGTTCCCGTTGGAGATTCAAGATACGGTCGATCTCAGTGCGTAGGGCCGTAATCTCGAGGCGTAGGACGCGGACTTCACCTTCATGGTGACTGCCCATGTCGCGCATGCGTTGTCGAAGCTTTTCGCAGTCTTCGTCAGACATCGTGCTGACGTCGTCCATTTCGGCATCAGTAGGAGGTCGATCCTCAGGCGGAGTGTTGTTTCGCTGCTGGGTAGCCATTGCTGCGTTCGATATTGCTCAGAGTAACGCGGTATTCGTCTGAACAAGAGCTTTCAATGTGTAACGGTCCGGATTAATTCCCAAGGGATAAATCAGGAGGGCCTGGTTTATGTTGGCAGATAGAATAGGGCGTTACGGTTGTTCTGAGCAAGGAGAGTGTTACGTCGCTTGATGTATCAATCACAGGAGGTGAGAGGCGGAGGTGATTAAAGTAAAGCAGTGTTGTGTTGAAAGCTGAGGTAGCGCAGAGGCTTCCTCCTATCTAGAAGTGAAGGTTTTATATACCCCGTGGTGTGGGTAGCAGTGATCATGATCACGGTTGATCAAGAGTGATCACGGAGTGATCATGGTGATGTGTTTTCGTGATCACGATTTGTAGTGGGGCAGGAAAGGGTGATCACGTCCATGGGGTTATTCCGTTCCGAAAAGGTGGGGGCGCATGGGCGCTTGCAGGTCGCGGCCCAGGCCGTGACAAGAAGTAGAAAGCTATCGAAATGGTAGTTAGAAGCAGAGGTTAGAAATAAAGGAATGGCGCTATGGCGTCTATAGCAAGACAGGACATAACGCACGAAGATGTCAAATAGAAGTAGCAGAGTCTTAAGAATAGAGTCCTAATAGATTTAAACTGGTTTAGAGCATTATGGTTGATTTTATAAGGGTAGTAAGTTGCGAGGTTATAGACAATTGACCGCACGCTTGTTTTAACCGCACGCTTATCATGCACGTTATCCTAGTCAAACCATCTAAATATCCGCGGGTGGGAATTGTGAATCCTCGACGGCTGGAGTCACCAAGTATCAAGTTCGCTCGCGCGCCAGCCAGTCGACCATCAGCGGGAAACTAAAAGTCTACAGTAACACCATCAAATCAAAGTGATAGTCTTCTCCTCTGGCTCCAAGTCCATCATGTCCTGGTCCCTAAACAAATTCACCGTGACCATGGTCCTCCTCTGTGCTACGCCTCCGAGCCACTCCAGCACGACAACGTAGACCTTCTGCGTCTTCACGTCGTCAGCCTTGCGCCTGATGGTGGCCCTTGATACGATGAGACCGCTGTATTCTCCCGTCGGTATTGTGTTGTTATGCAAGAAGTTGCGCTCCGTGAGAGTGCCAATGCACTCCCTCGTCCTGGAGGAGAGCACATCGCTGAACGGCTCTGTCAAGATATGGAGGGTGACCACCGGCCCTTTCACGGTCAACTTGTGATCATCAATGCTCACCATCTTCACCATCGTGTCCGAGTGCCGCTCGTCGATTATGCTGAACGAGCCCTCGGGCTCGAGGAATCTGTTAGAGAACCTGGCGTTTCCTTCCCACCCCGCCCAGCACCAGCTCGGGAAGGCTGGACGCCTCGTTGGGTTTGACTGTCGGTCGTGGAACCAGCCGAGAGACTGCGGATGACTACGGAGTGGCAAACCCCAGACGAAGCCTTCAGGGAAGAGACGCCGAGAGAGCGTCGAGATGATGCCTAGAAAGGCGTTGAGAGAATCCGAGGCGTTGGTCATGGAGCGGCTGGTGTAATCGCCGACGAGGGACATGTATGGAGTTGTTATCCCCATGCCCATTGTGAGCTTATCCTCAGAGATGGTTTCGTCCTAAGTGTGCATATTAGTTTCGAGAGATTTTCTTGCTCGCCTGGATACACAGTACTCACACTCCGGCCAAGTAACGCATGCGCGACCGGCAGGTTTGGATGCTGGGGTATCGTGTCTCCTATCGTGTCCAGGTCCGTCGACTCCGGCATGGTGGTCTCGTAGCATTCAAACACGGCCTGGGTCTCCAAGAAGTAGAGGTAGCGTCTGGAGAGGAGCGCCTCCTGCAGCGTCCACGCCCGGGAAATCCAAGTTGACGCTCTTCTTTCCGTCTCTTGTTCAGGGGGGACCGTCACCAGCGTCAGGCCGTTGATGACTTCTCGGTGTTGTCTGATGCGCATAAAAGTAGTAGACACTCCAGGGAGCCCGCAATTGGAATTTTTGCCCGCCACGGCGACGAGGGTCAGCGACGCGCCAGCGTAGATCTGGTCCATCATTTGGAGTTGCTTCTGCAGCGCGGCGATCTGCTTGGGTGTCGGATTTGGGACCTGGTCCGTACAGAGTTGATCAATCTTGAACTGTTAGTTGGCAGCTGCAGAGGCGAGTACAACTGGTCGTTGTGACTAACCCAGAGATAACGCCGTCCCAACTTCTTGGTGACGAGGATGGAGTCTTCGATTGTCTGTGGGAGTGACTTCGACTCCAGGGCCCCCGGTGGAGGAATGATGCCGCCCCAGACATAGCTCAGGGCAAAGTACTCGCAGTTTTCGGGATAAGGGACGACAGTACGCGTTTCCACGTCCAGGACCTTGATCTGCTTCAGGTCATCCGAGACGAAAGGACGGCATTCTTTGCCATGATTTTCGTTGCACACACTCAAAGCCAGTTTCACGATGGAAAAGTCGATATAGGGCTCAACAAAGCGTGCGTTGCCAAGAAGCCCCGTTCGGCCCCCGTCGCGAGTGTCTAGGGCGATGGATTCCCCCAAGAAGCAGCCCGTGGCAGTGGAAGTGGAAAGCAGGTTCAAGCTGTCCTGCAGAGATCTGAGGCCGAGATAGATGGCGAACTTTCCTCGCATCTCCGGCGGGTAAACGTCTGCCCACCCTACCAGCTGCATAAACGAGCGGAAGGGTGCCAGGGTGAGGACTTCATCCTCGTTGGAGATCTCCCGCGGCACGATGCGGTAGATGAGGCGGCAGAGCTGACAGCTTGGGGTGAGGAGGAAGGTGGACAGGTTGCCTAGCGGGATTTCATATTTTTCGGTGCGTTTGCAAAACTCGGCGTATTCTTCCTTGGTTTCGTGGTACTCGACGGCTCGCGGCTCTGCATCCACAAAGGCACCGAGCAGGTCGTAGCCGGCGCAGCGCTCGCAAAGGTGACTGGGCTGTTTCTGGAGAGATTCGAGCAGGTCTTGGTCCTGGGTTGAAAGTGGCGTGACGAGGTTTAGCCGTTCAAAGCTTTGTCCAGATTGATGCGACGCTTGTTGAGGACAGGGCTGATCAGCCCGCTCGATCTGGCGGCAGAAGATGCATAATCTGGAAGGCGGAGGCGTCATTTTGCGGATGGCTAGAGCTCAAGAAATAGTACGATGGGGTTGAACGTGTTTGAAAACGTGAAATGGGGAGACTGCGGGAATTAATCCTGGGGCGGGCTTATGAAGTGAGATCGTACATGTTTACCCTGGTC
This sequence comes from Thelonectria discophora, assembly GCA_911649645.1. Classification (NCBI taxonomy): domain Eukaryota; kingdom Fungi; phylum Ascomycota; class Sordariomycetes; order Hypocreales; family Nectriaceae; genus Thelonectria; species Thelonectria discophora. The sequence continues at coordinate 2,521,632 of CAJVRK010000008.1, read as the reverse complement.
CAAGTGTCGTTCCTAACGAGTAAGCTTGGGGTGCTGGATAAATAATGGAAGGGATAGTTAAGCACATTGGGTAGTTACGATATAAGCGGTATAAGGAATTAGGCATACATCTTTGATACCCGTATTCCTCTCAATCTCCGTTTGAATGACACGTGTCGAGCGGGTCATCACCCGCCCATGATAATATTTCTATGGTTCTTGAGAGTCCCGGAAAGTGTTCTAGGCAGTACTTGATCATTGCCGCACAGGTTCAGCCTATGTCCCGCCTCTAGGTCCTATATGTTCACCGGTAGAAGAATGCGACTGCATACTCCATCCAAAGCCCGGGTGCTGTGATACGGATCTCTCTCACCTCTATTTAAACACATGGTTATTGGATTGCCTAAGAGTTGTAGATTATCTACCTATGACTTGAGAAGTTGAGGCCGGGTCAGGTTCAGTTTCTATTCACGATTTCTTATAACTACAATAAGACCCCAACAACATAACTTAGTTTTTCGAACCTCGTCTAGTTATACTTTCCCTGAGAACTTCGCGCAATTACTTGCCCTTGGATTCTATATCACCTTAGCCACCCTGTCCAGCTGTATCTGAATAAGATTTGTTATCGGAAGAGCCACCACTCATGTGTCCGACTCTAGCAGCCCCACGGTCCGCGGCAGACTGAGCTCGCGCAGCAAAGCCGCCGGAAGACATGTTTCTTCCACTCTTTGCCTGTGGAGTTGTGTCAGCCAAGTACCGGAGTGGAAAGCATGGTGATTATACCTGAGATGATGAGACCCTGGCGGAATCGGCCTTCGTTCGTACTTCGGCATTTCGATGTGATGCTTTTGGTTCGATTTAGACTGCTTCAGTATTAGTATGCTCTGTGCAGAATATTAATCAAAGATTCAAGGTCGGAATGGGAATTATCGTTCATCCCCATCTCTAAATAGTTGGCTGGCTCCTACCATTGCGTAGTTCTCTCGCCATATCGAATAATTGGAAACTTAATCATGTTACCCGTACATAAGCAAATATTGCTCCGCCTCTACCACAGTGTGTTCGACATCTCGCCTCGCCTGAACGAACTTTAGACGTCTTCGATCTCCGAATGGTCCTTGATTTAGATTCAGATGCGCGTCATCCTTGGTCCAGAGGGAGCCATTGACGTGGTTGAGTGACTAAACACAAAATCCATTGGCCTCATGATTCCGATTCGTGCCCAGCATTAAGTTGAAAATAAGCGTATCTCAAAGCACCTGCGAGTGTGAAGGGTATCATTATGCCTTGTTCCGTCGCCCGTGCGTTTCTGTGGTCGCGTCGAATAAGTATATGAGATGACGATGGATAGAGAAGCTGAAACTTACCGCCTCTTGTCGTATCAACGGCCAAAGTACGTGAATACAGCTAGCTGATCCAATTATCAATGGCATGAATGACCTACCGAGTCGATCGAAGAGACGCCGACTACTTTGTTCCATTTTAAAGTCAACTCGCTGGCTGATATGGATGCGGCGAACGAGACGACTCCTAATATCATTAACCAGGTTCGACGTTTTCTTGAAAGACGCTAGCAAGTATTTGTAAGGTTGGGCAAGTTGGGGTAATTACCTGCGGCTGGTACTGTCCGTTGGCGTCACAAGAAATTCCGGGCCTGTTTTGCGATGGAAGGTCAAACAATGACCGTATATATCGGTAAAAGCGTTCAATCAACGGAGATACCCGAGTCGAGAGAACTCCCTATCACTCTGACAGCTTAGACTGATTTTAGAATTAAATCCTTGATTTTTGATGATATGGCGAGAATGAACAGAGGAATTGCAGGTACTAGAACGACGACAATGGGAGTCATGAGACTCATCAAGAGGTCTCTGACGACAAGAAAAGGCCCCCCTGGGTCCACGACCGGCGCCAAGTAAAAATGCTAGGTTTTGCATGACATCCTGGGGAGGACTTGGTCATAAGCGTACCAGCTAAACTAGATGCCGTGGTATATCATGAGTCCATGTGTTGTATACTGAAGTGCTGCGCTCTAATGGAGACCGATCCATCGGGGATGCCTTGCAAGCTCTTGGTGATTTGGCGAAGCAGCGAAGACGTAGAGAAAGCCTCCCTAGTACAACTAGTACAGGATCTCAACTTCGATGCTAAAAGCACAAGAGTCAAAGAGGCTCAAGATGAGAGCGGCGACGTAGATCGGGTTCGAGAATAGCAAATAGATCTGCTGGAATTCGGTTCGATTCCCTGGTAGTAGGTTGTTTGACAGTAGAGAAGCTACCCATTGTAGGTATATTCCAATTCGTATCCCCAGCCCGTACAAGTCTGCATTCCCTTGAAATCCCTGGTAGCAAAGGTGCTGATCGGATCGAATGCGGAGCGGAGATGCGAGGTCGAAGGTGGGGAACTCGCCCTTGAATGTCGGGAATTGTGTTTCGTAGAACTTACAGCTTCCGTGAAGAGTGACGATTGCTGCGGTTCGACGCGGGCCAGGTATGTATGCTTGCGAAGGTTGAGGGCCTTGACTATTGTGCCACCCAGTAACAAACACCTTATTGCTGCAGTTTCGTGTCACTTTGCATCCAAGGGTTAGATAGACTACTCCGTCGACCATTAGTTGTAACAATACACATCTACATGTAACTACCGAGAGCGTCCCAGTAATTTATTCAAGCTGGTAAATCCGAGCAAAATCGACCAGGCTGTGATGACATGTACGCAATGGTTGACGAGTCGGAACACCGAAAAGGATTGATGGTTCAGCAACTCGTGCGACGACCTGCTAGCCGAATTGATGTTATCCATCGCACCCATAATGGTTAGTTGTGCCACAATCCCAATATAAAGGAGAAGAGCGACGAGATTAAATGAGAAAGAAACGATGGGGGGAATTGTAGCATGCCGAGCGGGCGTGAGCATTCGTTCTTGAAGGTCGGGAGCAGCTTCGAGTTCCAGGGTTGACATTCAGAAAGTTCGCATGCTCGATGGAAATTCGATGCGTTGATTGCCGGCTGGACTACTATGTGGTTGGGATGCATGATTTGTACTTATATGGTTCGGACGAAGAAGAGGATCTCCGGGAGCCGTCGAAGATTGCGGTTCCACCTCGTGATCCATGGCTCTGCTTAGTAAATGACTATTCACGCAAAACCGCTAGAGCACGAACGGGCTGGATCGAGGAATTTACTTATCGGAAGTTTGATGGCATAGAGAACGGCGACTCGAACGAAGTTTGGCATCAAGTTGTGTGTAGTGGTGACGCCCCATAGCCCAAAGCTTCACGGTTCTTAAATTTGGTCCCTACCTGTCAACACTGCATTACCATTTCAACAACGAGGCGTGGTACTGTTAATTCTCGTCCAATCGAGCCGTCATATCGAGACAGCTAAACTTTATACGCGCCTAGCGGGCTCACGAGGTTCTGGTCAGGCACTTGCAGCGAGTGTTTCTCCCCACTATCATGAACTAATTCCAGCCCATTTACCCGCGGAAACCACGTTCGAAACGTCTCAGCTCGCAGCCTCAGCGTATTTACTCTGTAGGCCACTGCATTTTATACGCGCCCGACGAGCAGATGGGTTTCAAATAAGCGCTCATGGCACCTATTTCGGGAGGATAGGCTTGACTATCTTTAGCCTCAAACGCAACTCAAGTTTCGCCTCTCCTTTCCCCCACCGAATGGAAATTAGCATTTGCGTGTTATGTATGCATGCGGGCATGAGGCAGATTGGTTTTTGCGAGGCACCTAGGCAGTCATGGGCTCATGGTGAGCACTCTGGGGAGATTCAGCCCAACCGCTCTCAGCCACCTCAGCCACCACCATGGAAATTCGGCCTCACCATGGAAATTTAATGCGAGTGGTCTGTCATTGGCAACTTGGGCGTTTGACAGTCTGGCCACCTCGCCCTAAACTCCCCCGCTTTTTCCCAATCAGGGATTCGAATAGTTATGATTTCGCCTCGGCTGAGGTGGTTCGTAAGAACAATTTGATGACCTGAGACTTAGCTTCGATATGAGAAATATCAATGCCTCTCTCCGCAGCTCATTCATCTTTCAGGACGCGACCTACCGCCAGACCCAATCGCGAAGATGCGTTTGCTGAATACAAAGAGTCGCATGCTTGAAGAATTTGGTGACGCCGAAATTTCTTTGTACGCGATCCTGTCGCACACGTGGGGGAAATATGAAATCAGCTTCCAAGACATCCAACGCTCTGATGTCGACCAAGAGGCGGGATACGAAAAGATTATGGGCGCGTGCTCCATCGCCGCAAAAGAAGGATTCAACTATATCTGGATCGACACCTGCTGCATCGACAAGACGAGCAGCGCCGAGCTCTCCGAGGCCATCAATTCCATGTATCGCTGGTACCAAGAAGCCGCCATCTGCTACGCCTATCTCTCTGATGTGCCACCTACGCCCGCCGATCACCGCTCAGAGACTAGGTGCCCTGGGTTTGCGGATAGCAAGTGGTTTACTCGGGGGTGGACGCTGCAAGAACTCATCGCCCCTCGCAGAGTCATCTTTCTCGACCAGGCGTGGCAACCAATCGGCACAAAGTTGGGCCTTGAATCAGCCATCGCCGAGATTACTGGCATACCTAGATTCATATTGGCAGGGGGTGATCTTGAGATGTCCAGTATTGCGCAGCGGATGTCTTGGGCGTCAAAGAGGACGACGACGAGGATCGAAGACATAGCATACTGCCTGCTAGGCATATTTGGAGTCAACCTACCCTTGCTCTACGGAGAAGGAGAGAGAGCGTTCATGAGGCTTCAGGAAGAAATCATCAAGGTCTCTGAAGATCACAGCATCTTTGCTTGGGAATCGTTCGACTACCACGATGGCCTGCTGGCAACTTCTCCATCTGCGTTCCGCGATTCCGCCAATATCACCCCGCTGCCTTATTCCAGCACCTTGGATAGGAACATTACCGTCACTAACACGGGTATCACCCTCGGTGTCGATCTTTACAGACATGGATCCTTCATCCGGAACCTGGTCTACAAGTCCGGGTGCTCGGAGAAGGTAAACCTCGCCGTACTTCCCTGCCTGTGCAACACGTTGACGCGAGAGCAACCTGCAATCTACGTTGAAGCATTTCCCGGGTCCACATATCGTTTTAGGAGGATATTCAGCAGCAGGCTCGAGATCTTCCAGTGGAAAAACATGTTCTCCGACAGGGACGTGGAGAAGAGACTATGTATCCGACAAGTCCGCCATGCAAACAGGACGCCGTCGTTGCTATCGAGAGCCGCGGCGGATGGAAACGAGGCCGCGGTAGAATTGTTGCTGAAAAACGGCGCCGACTTGAATGGTGCAGATGGATTGGGTCGGACGCCACTTTCACGAGCGATAGACAGCGGACAGCAGAGCATGGTGAAGCTGCTGCTGCAGAAGGGTTCCCTGCTAAGACTAGAACCAACGGCGCTTTCGCGCGCTGCAGCAAGTGGACAGAAGGACATGGTGAAGCTGTTGCTCGAGAATGGGGCAAAACCCGATATCAGCCAAGATATGTCCTGGACGCCACTATTCCGAGCTGTAGAAAGGGGATGCGAGGCCGTGGTGAAGTGTCTCCTCGAGCACGGAGCCAACCCTCAGCCTAGTCACGTTCCCAACTGCGGGCCGCTATGGTGCGCCGTGGACAAAGGGAGCGAGACAATCGTGAAACTCCTCCTTGAAAAGGGAACCGATCCGCAAGCCAGGAACATTTTCGGGTCCCTGCCGCTAACAGCTGCCGTCAAGAACGGAGACGAGGCAATAACGAGACTTCTCCTCGACCACGGAGCCAGTGCCGACTCCAAAGACGATCGGGACGAGCCACTGATAGTCTTGGCCTTAAAGCATGGATTCTCTGAAATACTGGAGCTCCTGCTGCAACGTGGAGCTAGCTGGAATTCCAAGCACGAAGGTGGCCGAACCCTCCTATGGCTGGCCGTGGACAGACGGGACGAGGAGATGGTGAGGCTTTTGCTCCAAGAGGGAGCTGACTTGGAGTGCAAGGACGCGGAAGGAGTGTCGCCGCTGCTACATGCCGTGGAATACAACTGCCAGGCCATCGTGAAGCTGTTACTCGAGAAGGGAGCTAACCCCAATGCTAAAGACGAAAAGGGGCGGTCACCCCTCTCGTTTGCAACTAGGAATGGGGACAAAGCCATGGTGACGCTGTTGCAGGCTGGGAGAAGCGTGTTCAGCGCCGGGGCTGACTGCAGGGGAAAGGAAGCAAGGTGAGAAGGATTTCGGGAGATATTTTGTAGATGAGATAATGGTTCAATTTGGGTTGCTGAAGATCTCGTGGCCTTTATGGAGAGAGGGGGCTTGATTCTCGTGTCACTTGGGCATGCAGAAAGGCAGGGCCTTGAATGAGTTCCGATGCACTTTTTCTTTAATACAGAGTGATGACAGTGGATTACTGAAGAATTTATGAACTCCGTACTCGAATCATGTCTATGTTTCTGTGTTCAATGATCACTGGTCAGCTTCAAAGTACCCGTTAAAATCTGGTAGCAGCGACATGGCATCAGAACCATGCTTTAGTGGTCGTACTAGCACACGAAAAAGTAGCAGTAGTGGCTGCATATTTCCCCGTGTTCGTTGTCACGTTAGAGTAGGCATTGTGTATTATAATGGCCGGGACTCCCAGTCTTCTAACCCCCATCCCTTGTAATTTCCATCATGAGAAGGGAGTCAATCTCCAGGTCTCTAACTCCTCAGTCCCACTGCTCGAGGAGAGCCCTGGCACATGCCGCCGCCATGACTGCTGCATAGCCCTGCCACGTATTGTTCTTATGGCAATCGGCATAGTTGCCAATACCTTCGACGACCAGGCAAGGAAGTTCCTCCCACACACCGGCGCCCTCCATTTCGAAGGCGATGACGTTCTCGTCGGCGGCAACCCGGTCGCGCTCCTCGCCCGACTTCATGACCTTGTCTCCCGAGGCCATCTGCCCAATGTGCACCTCCAAAGCCTCACACCCGTCGATTTCCGCGTGTTGAAGCCGCTGCCGTGTCACGATCTGGGAGTCGTCGCAACCCAAAGTCTCGCAGGTTGCCGTCCTTGCCATGTGGCACGCCGAGGTTGCCGTGCCGCAGGTTTTTGTCCACGCGGGACATTCCGCGGCATTGCGGTGTTTGTGCACGTAGGAAGGATTGTAAAGAATATCGGTAGACCTGTCCGGTTCCAAGTACGCGTACCCACTCTCTTTTATAAGCCTCGTATGTCGTCTGATTGCGCCTTGGAGATCTTGTCGGTTCTGATCCGATTCCAACCTGGCGAGAAAGCCCCTGATTTCCACGTTTGGTCTGCTGAGGCTGCTTTCAACGTCTCTTTTCCGTTCGAATTCGTTTGGGTATTGACTTCCAAAGTCGTACTGCACCAGGCCGTTGCTGATGACCGTGTCTCCCAAGATGCGCTCTCTTCCGCCAGGCCCGAACGGCACACCGCCGCAGACGCCCACAACGAGAGCGAGCCTGATTCCGGTGAAGCTCATGCGACAGCTGGAGGCGCTGCTGGCAGCAGTGCACTTTCCTATCCCGGCCAGATGCACGAGAACCACATCGTAATCGCCCATGGCGCCCAGCGTGTATGAGTTGATGTCGCCGTGAGCTTTTCCATACTGTTTCCGATTCCAGATTTGGTCGAAGAGTGCAGTGACAGCGCCCGCTTCGCAAGGGAGAGCACAGAAAATAGCAACAGAAAACTGATCACGGCTTATTGGTCTAGACCTGCCTTGATTTGCTAGTATTCTGAGGTTGGCTGAAATGACTCCAGCGCCACCCGAACAACTAATGGCTGGAGGGTTGGGACCGTCTGGTTCAATTCTTAGTAATCTCGTGGTTAAGAGATGTGGAATGTGGATACCTGCCATTCAATTTACGAAGTGTTTGTACTGCGGAAAGGAACTCAGAATCTTGGTCAAGCTGAAGTACCACACCGGAATGGGATGGACTATCTGGCCTGCTATGGCCTGAGTCGCTCCCTCCGAGCAGACGTTGCTCAAGCCTCTTCAGGGTGTCACGGCGTTGTAGTGAACTTGAGTCCCCCATGGTCACTGCCGTGTCGTGGCGTGTTGAGGAGGGTCTGGAGTTCGATGCTGGATCGACGACCAGGATCGTCTCGTAGGCGAAGCAAGGAGGTGGTAGGTAGTAAGAAATACGAATCGCGAGATGTCGGTGTCTCTTTTGAATGGAGACAGAAAGTGTTCATGCGCGTAAGAATGAATGGTTGCGGGTGGGGTAGAAAATAGTGTTGGGGCTGCCTCTTCACCACCGGACGGCTTACCTAATCTTTGTTGGTTCCAGGCAGTTATGCTGGCAACATGGAGGCAAACGAAAATGCCTAGAGCGTGAGAAGGCAGTAACGAAGTGACCATGAGGTTTTCGAAGCATTTTGTACCTACTTGACTTGTTGAAGTAGGTGAAAGGATTATAGGAATTTAAAGGAACCCAAGGTGCATTGTAGAAAATTGCAAAGGAGCAACAGCTTAAAAGAGGTATCGTACCTGATAAGCGTGTGAGCCAGACAAGCATGTGAGCCACTTTTTTTAACCCTTACCACTAGGAATCTCAATAAAAACACAACAAACCAACTAATTAATTCAAACTAATCGCTTTCCTCTTCTCCAGAGATCCTAACTACTATCTCACAGGTTCTTGAGTTATAACCAGGCTGCCGGCAGAGCCCACAGCGCCTTTCTCTCGCTAGTTCCCCCCTTTCTTGCCTCCCATCTCTCGATAATCCGGCTTCTCCCTCCGCATCAAGGACCAATTGATCAACTGCATTTCTTCCTTGTTGTACAGTCATCTTCCCTCTATCTTGCAGCCGGGTCCGCTTTGCCCTACGCCTTCTGCTAAGAGTCGCAGTTGCCTGTCGAAGGTCCCGTACCTCAGACTCCAAGAGTGCCACCCGATGCATCACTGCTTCTGCTCCTTTAGAAAGAGATGATAGGGCGCCTAAAATTGAGGCCGGCGAGCTGCTTTGATGTCTGCTGATTCATCTTCTGAGGTATTCTGTTTGAGACCTTGCCTCAATAGCTGTTTTTGGTGTTGCTGAGACCCAAGGGTTAGGGAGGTCAGGGGCCCCCTCAGCAGGCGATGGAGTCCGTAGCTGCACATCAAGCCTTTGAACAACTGATTCTGGGTTAAAAGGAACAAGTCCAGCCCCTTTAAAACCCCCCTTAATGTTCTTCTCTGTAAGAGAGGCTTGGAAGGCAGCATAAAATGCTGGGAAGAACGCAGTCTTTGAGATGTGGGTTATCGAGCTCCGGATCAAACGCTCTATCTGCTTGCCGTACGCTTGCTTGAGTGGCCCAAAGCAGGCTACATCGAGAGGCTGAAGCAAGTGTGATGATTAGGGGGCATACAGAGCGTGATGATCTTGTGTTCCTTGCAGTAGTCCTCAAATTCGGTCGAATGGTGGCTCCGTGCCCATCAAGAATCAGAAGACAATAGGCACCATTTGATCGAGTCTTTGTGTGTTAATCAAAGTGCTTTAGCCACTTGAGGCCTATCTCATTGTTGGTCGAGCCGTTGTGGGTTGTTGAGATAGCCCAATCGCCCGGAAGGTCGTGATCTCAGTACCAGGTTGCAAGATGATACTGGCCTGCAACCACGAACGGCGGGATTGCCCACCCAGCTGCATTAATAGCCTGGATGACTGTAGCCTATTTGCAGCTTCCAGGCTGGATTGACTTTAGATTTCCTCGCCTTTCTGCTCCTGTCATAACCATTCCGCTTCTAATAATGCCCATAAGGAAGCCAGACTTATCAAAGTTATACTAATCGTCTGTACTAATCCCATATTTAGCAGCTATATTTTATACGAGAGAAAACCACTACTGGATAAGGGCTGGATCTTCGCATTAGGCTCTCCTATAGTCATATTTGCGAAATGAATGTACTCGAAGCTGTGGTTGCCGTCTAACGAAGTTATGAGCCCAGCGCTTGCCAACAGGTGGTGTGTCTCGTGCAGCAAGCAGTCGATTAGCTATTTCTTTAACAGCAAGGAGGCGCGGAGGAAAGTCTCGGGAATCTAGGTCGAGAATATACTAAACAATCGCCTATTCCTCTAGCTCTGATAGCTTGCGCTGCGTTGGGGTCCAATTGGCTCGAGGAGTATTGCCATGTTGTCGGCGAGCTAGGGTAGCTCTGGGGACTGGATATAACTTTACAACTTGTCGAATGCTTAGCTTTGGGTCTTTTTGGAGAGCTTAAAGGGCAAGAATTATATTTGCTTTATTATTTGATTGAGGCATGATTTATTGTTGAGAATTAATTGATTAAATGAGGAGGAGGAGATTGAGGGAGTTTTGGCTCACACGCTTGTTTGGCTCACACGCTTATCGATGGCGCGCGTAATTGCGTCGTAATGGATTCGGACCACGTGACCTCTTATCGCCCGCAAAAAACGCGGCCCGTGAAATCGGTGAAATCGCGCGCAAATGGCATGCCCACCGCCTGATAAGTGGATTTGATAAGCTTCCCCCGACTTATCCGGCCTTCCATCTTCCGCAGCCCGAGACACGCGCCACATTAGAAGGCCCCGATCGATCCAAGATGACCGCCGACGACTCGTATACGGCCGCGGACGAGCGCGCCCGTGCCGCTCGGAGGGCGGGCCTCCAGGCGAAGAAGGACGAACAGCCGGCGAACACAGCGCGGAGTTATGCGGCCAAGCAGCGAGAGTGGAAGGTGCGTCCCCCGGGCCGGCCCCCTTCCTGAGCAGGGCTCCCCAAGGCGGCTAACAGACGAATACCTGTAGGCCTGGTGTCAGAAGCCACGGGCTGCAGCAGACGGCTCGCTCTATAGCTGGCCCGACGGCGAGCTCGTCACGCCGGACAAGCTGGCGGCGTGGCTCAGGGAGGATATCCTCTTGCGACGCGTCGCGCCGCCGCAGAAGAAGCAGAAGAAGAAGACGAAGAAGCTACAGGTGCGAGGTAGGGGTAAGGGCAAAGGAGAGACCGTACAGCTACGGCAACAGCTCGAACAGGAGCAGCTCGAGGCCGCGGCCCTGGCAGAGGTCGAAAGCCTGGCCGAAGCCCTAGAGGTCCCCTTGACCGAGGCCGCCAAGCTGCTCGCGGACGACCGCGAAGGCTACGTGCCACCCACGGCCCTTGCGTCGGCTGCAGTCGACCTTGCCGAAGGATCCCTGCTTACGAGGGGCACTGTCGATGCCTACGTCGCGGCCGTTATCGAGCTCTGGCGGCTCCAAGTGGCCCACGGCAATGCAAATACGGAGAACCCCCGTGGCGCCGCCGTACGAGGCTTCCTTGAGCAACGGGGCCGACAGCGCGGGAAGCACGACCGCGCCTCCTTTAAAGACCGCGGGACCGATGGCATCCAGGCCGGCTATTCCCCCGACGAATGGCTCCGGATCCAGGATCTCCTTCTAATGGGGCCGCATATACGCCGAAAAACCTCCGTATGCGAGTCGATCTCCTCTTTGGCCACTACTACCTCTTGCGGGGAGAGAACCGCCGTAAGATGGAGCTTGCAGATCTATCTCTATTTGACTATCCGCCTTCAGAAGGCCCGACTACCTGCGGCTGCCTTGTAAGCCTTTTACAAGATGGCAAGCTAAATAAGACGGCAAGGAAGGAATTTATGGGCGCCCTCCGGCATAAGGACCCCTTATTCTGTACGCAAGGGGCCCTGGCGCAGCTCTTCTTCTGGCGCTGGCATGTCGCCGGCGAGCCGCCCCCGTCCTTCCGGCGCCGCCGGGACTGGTATCGAATCAAGGTCCTTGTTGGACGGGACCGCGAACAGGAGCTATCGTACCCAACGCAGCTACAAGAGACCTGGCGTATCTTCGGCGCCGCCGGCCTTAACGCGTCGAAGAAGACACACCTCCCGCGCAGGGTAGGCGCCCAGGACGCGGAGACCCACGGCACGTCGCTCGCCCAGATCTCGCAGGCTGGGCGCTGGAACCAAAGCGTGCTCTGCCAGGCCTATCTTACGCACCTACCGCGCGAGTTTATGCGTATCGTCGCCGGCTTCTCAGCGTCCCCAGGGGACTACTTCCTCGCGCGTGCGGCCCATGAACCCCCATCTGTCTTACAAAAGCAGCTTTGGCCGTGGATCGAGGAGTGGGAGCCCCGCTTCGAGGCGCGCGCGCGCCGGCAATGCTGGGCAGAAGGCGGCCTCGACGATGACGACCTAGCTGCCGACGGCTTCCTTAAGCTTATGCGGCGTCTGCGTATAGTGCTCTTGCAGGACTGGCTATCTTACAGCCCCGCTACCCGTCGCTGCCCTTCTTCGCCTATGCCCCTTTTAACGGGCCCGAGTGGGATCAGTTCGCCGTTGCCGTGCGCTCCGATGCGGTAGGGGCTACAGAGCCGTTAAGCCTGCTCGTATAACACGCGCTGCCAGAGCTAAGCGGCGTCTTGGAGAGCACGCGTGAGGCCCTCTTACAGAATAGCCATCAGCTCGCCATCCGGCTAGAGGGGATTCAGAGCGCCTTCGATGCCCTCCTCCAGGGCAAGGTCCCGATCACGTTTACCGGCCACTTCGGAGCCGGACCAGCATTGGTGCTGGAGCCGGCGCCAGCGCCGTCGACGGCTTCTACCTCAAATCTCAATACGGCTCCGGCCCCAGCCCCGGCCCCAGTGCCTCTGGTACCAGGCATGCCCGTCGTTACAGCCCTGGCTAGGGTCTTTACGGTGCGGAACGTCTGGAAGGAGTGGAAGGAAGGGATTGCAAGCCAGCCGGCCGTACGGATGCTGGAAGAGACATAGGGAAGCCGTTGGCGCCCAGGGAATGGGGTTAGGGTGCAATTCTGTCGCCGCAAGGTGATTTAGGACGAGCTATTGGCCCGTATGGCGTCTGGGGAGAGCGAGGAGAAGGCCATTGCAGAGCTTGAGTTCTTGCGCGCCGGCCGGAGCTTAAACCGACTCATTGAGGAGCTCAAACAGCGCCGCCGCCGAGGCCAGGGTCAGGGCCAGATACGGGTATAGGTAGGGACCCCCGTGCCCGACGACCCAGGCTCAGGCCCGAGACCAGGTCCGACTCGGGGCCAGGTCCATCGGGGACGTTGGACCCGGCTAGGGAGGAGGCGGAACGCCTGCCGTCGATAGTAATCCGGCCATCTAGTAGGGTTCTTTATGTATGTATTTTTGAAGATTGAAGAGCTATATGATTAATGCATTATTATCTTGTCGTCTTTGCAGTAGAGCCTAGCCCTCCCCTTGTCCCTTTATGGCGCTGCGCATGCAAATATCTTAACAGCCAGTAGCCTATACAGCGCCGCTCCTAGATCAAACGCACTGCCAGAGTGTAGCAGTCCCCCAAGGCCCCAGACGGCCTCGATTGGGCCGCTGGCCGTCGAGATGTTAGCGTGCGCGGCGCCGAGCACTTATCAGATGGTAGTTGTGTAATCACATACGATTTCCCGAAATTACTCCGCAAAACGACCCCACGATAAGTCCTGCTTATCAGGTAGTTACGTTAGTTAACAAAAAGACCCTGGACATTATTCTTTTTGGAACCATTTTCTAATCTCATGAATTTCTTACTCTTTTTATTACTATCGTTATATACTAGCTATTACGTTTCTCATCTTCCTAGTTTCCTTTTCGCTCTTGAGATTGCTGGGTTCAAGTATTTCCCCTTCAATCTATCCCTCAAATGGTGATTAAACCCATACGTGAGAGCGTTCGCAACCCCGACAAACTGTGTCGACGCCTGCAACGCAGTGGAAATCGTGCTCGACGAAGATTTGCCCGACGCCTCCATGAGTCGATTTACGAGCCCTGGAATCCACAGCAAAACGTACATGAAAGGATACGCGTTCAACAGCATCATTCGCTTGATCTCCGTCTCAACCTCCATGGTGTCCCGACGCATCGGGAACTCGCTGATGTCGGTCTGCTGCGTGCCGTTTTGCGCTCTCCATCCGGCTAAGGAGTGTGCTGTCGACGGACGGTCGCGGCTTGGGCGGATAAGGGGCGGTTGGACTACGATGCTTTCAGATTGAGCTCGTGGCCGGGGTTTCATCTCGATTTCTTCGTCTCTCATGGCCTGGAAACCTGTCTTTCTCCAGAACCGATCGAGGGTAGACCCGGTTTCGGTTGTTGTCGGGACGCTGTAGGAGGGTTGATGATGCCTCCTACCATGAAGGCCGGGTGTTAGATGTCGACGCAAGTAGGCCCAGATGTAGATGTACATGGCAACGGTGCCAAAGATGACGGCGAACCGCCAGCCGTGAGTCATCGAGTAGCGGAGGTCGGGCCGATCGGCGGAAATCCAGCACCAGTTCCCTCCAACGGGCTTCATCTCGCCCATGATGGTGGGTACGAGGCTCGTGATGAGAGGGACAATCCACACGGCAATACATATTAAAAGCTTCTTTGTCGCCGACAGGTCGGGCATGTAGATGAACCGCGTTACGGTAAGGAGAGTAACAAGAGCGATGGCGAGGATGGAAAAGTCGGCGGCCTGGACTGAGAGCTGGCCGAAGAAGGCGTTTGCGGTACACGATGGGCCGGGCCGAAGCTTGCCAGTGACAACGGCGATCAGTCCCGAGACGGTGTTGTTCAGGGCGTTTGCGAACTCTGATTGCAGCTGTTAGTCTGGATCGGGCGGGACTGGACTGCACCAAGTCTCGATCGGATTGGGGAAAAAGAGACCTACCCGCAACGGTAAGGTTAAGCACCAAGACATGGCGAAAGACTCGCAGCTGGCGATGGTATATGGCAAATGAAACGAGGACGCAGAGCGTCGCAATGGCCGAGAGAAGACTACCCGTTACAGTGATTGAGGCAATGACCTTGTCGACGTCAACCGCCATGGTGAGCTCAATGTGCGTCCCATTGCTCAGGCCGTGAGAGGATCGAGTTTCTTCTCTAGAAGCAGGTCTCGCGAAAAGGCATTCTAGCCCTTAAAAGAGAAGAAGAAAATGCAACGGAACCGCTGCATGCCGGGGCGGGGTTTCAAGGGGGAAAGAGAGATGGTGGAGTGAGGGAGCCCCTTGTCAATTTGACTACGGGGTATCCGAAAGTTATTTAGGAAGGGATCTCGTGGCATAGGCTCGGGAGGGGAGAGGAGGTTGCGATTGAGGGTGATGGTGTGGGATTGGGTGTATGGAAAAATTGCCTGTTTCTTGGACGAGGGCACAATACCTCCGCGACTTCAACCACACAAGAAAGGTAAGAAATAGGCTCCAAATACCAAGTTTGGTTCTCAACTATTCTCCGTGCAAGCCTCATCTCAATAGCCATCGCCAAGACCATCAATCAAGGTTTGCAAGGATATCCATCCCCGGAGAACTACTGTCTCACCACGTCGCTCTCGACGTGGGCACCCGGCTCTTGCAACTAAACAGTCGGGGCGAGCGTGGAACTACCGTCAGCCGGTTATCCGGCGTCGCCAGGCTGCTTTCGCCACCGAATGGGCCTCTGCTTCGGTGCCCGCTTGGTGTCGGTCACGAACGATGGTAAGCTGACTTGGTCTAGTTGATTCGGATAGAAGGCTTGCGGTATTAACATTACTGCGTACGTATGTCTGGTGTCTGTTAGACTATTACGTTACTTGGATAGAGCTAGGTGGTCTAGTTTCCCCTGATTCTTCAACTCGTTGAGCCACTGCTTTGCGTTCCGATAGCCGAGCTCCTGTGCCTCGTCGATTCTATCCATTGCGAATGCTCCAATGTGTCCGACGGGAGGACGGTTGTAGAAACACTCGGGCGTTTCCTTGATGGCCCTCAACTGTTCATATTTATCGAAAACGACAACAGGCTCAAGATTCTCGGAACTGTCAGAGTACCTCCCGTGTTCGTGTAAGCCACCGCCTTTCCCTCCTCACTCTTCCGTCGTCTCCCGCAGCAGCACTGCAAGAACAGCTGCGACGCCAATCTCCAACCCGAAACGGACCGCGTGAGCTCCTGCGCAGGCGGCACGGGCGTTTCCGAAACGTCAAAGGCAAAGACAACTTCCGCGCCGAGCACCAAGGCGGGAACGGGAACGTTGGCCGAGAAGCACCCGTCGACGAGGTCGCCCCGGCCCTCCATGGCAAACGGTGGGAACACAACCGGAACGCCCATGGACGCGCGAACCATTTGCCCCAGCGGCCGGGCTTATGGGTACATTATGTGCGACTGGCAGCCGTTGGAGAGGTTGGTCACGTTACAGTAGAAGGTGAGGCGGGCGTCGCTTGAGACGAAGTCTTTGCTGACGGCTGATGCAACCGTGTTGGAGAGGTAGGATCCGGATGTAGCTGCGAGGACTGGGGCTGTGGTATCGGCGAGGTAGTTGTACCATCGCGACTTCTCGCTGAAGCGCTTGACGGCTTGATATGCATGAGTTTGCGACGTCGTGGCTGCGTAGAGTGCGCCGACGAAGGCGCCCATCGACGTGCCTCCGATGATGTCGATGGGGATGCCTTCTTCTTCAAAGGCCTTTAAGGCGCCGAGATGGGCAAAGCCTCGGGCGCCGCCGCCTCCGAAGACGACGGCAATGGCCCGGCCTGAGAGTCGGCGAGCGAGGCGCTCAAAGTCTTTGGTTGCGGAGAGGGAGCTGGTGCAGACTCGCATGATGTGGGAGCCTTTGCTGATCCATGGGCGATTCTGGTCGTGTCAGATGATTGAATGTTGGATGAGTATTTACTTGCACTCACCTCGATCCACGATTTCGTCACTGGGATTGGATCGGGTTCCTCGTCGCTCTCAATCAGAACCAACATCTTCCGGGCCATGGAACCTGACTTTTCGATACGCAGCTCGACAGGACTGACAACAGGTTCAGTGTCGTCTAATTCAACCAGCATAATGCAATCATCCTAGAGGTCAGAAAGTCTTAGATAGTCCCCTCTCTCGAAGCAGGTTACTAACATTGGCGATGCAGACATCGTTCCACATCGAGTCGACTGAATGGTCACCCAGAAGAATAGACAGCTCGACATTCTCCTGCAGGTGCGCCAAGTAGTCCTCCAACTGAATATTCCCCGTCTCGCTGAACACTGATTCCCCAATCGAGTTGATGATCAGCTCCGACCGGACCTGTATAATCTCCTCGTTCGAGTACACTCCGACATCGACCAGCGCCGTGGAAAGCAGAGAAGCAACCTTATCAACCGAGACTTCAGAAGAAAGAGGCAACACAGTAATGGTCCTGAACCTCCCCGACCGAGCGTCCGACTGCAGCGACTTTCCCCCCCTAATGATGTCGGGCGCGTTGCGGATATCCAGTCGCGGGGAGTGTTCGTGTCTAAAACGTACCTTGGGTCTCCCTTTTTGTAAATTTGCTGTCCCGCCTTGAATGTTGACCAATCGAGGGTAAAATTAGTCAATGACGGGATGGGCGATAAAGCTCTGAGCATGCGACGAGCCATTGTGATTAAAAAGCTGGGGCATCTCTCGACCAGCTTGTGTACAGACGCGCGAGGCAAGAAGCCAACAATGGCCGGAGTGGCGGCTTTGAAGCTGAACACGGATCGGTTGTTCGTCACCATGCAACTGTACCCGATGAGGCTCGGCTGACTCAAGGTGAATGCAGCATGTTGTTTCTAGATTAAGGTTAGTTTTCCCAGGTCGCGAAACAAATGCCGATTTCTTCAACAAGCCACTTACCTCCCGTCCCGAGGTCTTCTCGTTGCTTTTTGACGACTCGGCGCTCGAATAGAGGGCGTTGATTTCACCTTCAAGCAGCACGAAGAAGCTGGAGTATCGCTCATTCGCATGAGCCAGACAAGCTTCTTCTTCAAAAGACAGTATTTTGATCTCAATGACATCGTAAAATACCCTCGAGTTATTCTCCTCCCTCTGAAGACCTGAAGTGTTGCCGTCAAGAAGTCGAGACAAGGTCCGCGCGACGAACCTCTTCTTCGCTAGGAACCCATCTTAGTCACTAGATAGATGAAATACAAAGGCCTTCTCCTTCCTCTCCGTATGTGACAGGGCGCTAGGCGAGAAGCAGAAGAAGCTGTTTGCCGCTGCATTGATCCCGTTGCTCATCCTGTCGCTGAGGCTGGGCCTGATCGTAGTGATCGGACAGTCTGGACCTGGGCTAGAGTCCGGAGTTGAAAGCCAAGCCGCGAAAGCGCTGCTTCTAAACAAGTCCAAAGGAGCAGGTGATAATCCATCCGATATCGTAACCGAGTTAACAAGCTTGTCGAGCTGGGTTTCGCATCGTAGCACCTCGATGTGTAGAGAGAAGTGAGACTTGGTGTATCGAAAGGCGATAAAATAGATCTTTAGCAACGCTTGAACGATAGGCCTACGTACATCTTCTGGTACGTGTTTGCCCCCAAAATCTGTTAGGGGGATCACGCAGACCGTAACATCTGTAGAAGCGTGGAACCCGACTTGCGCGTCGACAATGTTTGTATATGGTTCGTGGTCGGATGTCTCAGTCCCCAAGAGGGCCGAAAGTAGTTGGCATGTCGAATTGAGAAAGCCTCCTGGGTTAGTCGTCTTGAAGGCCTCAGGAGATTCCTTGTTGTCTGGGTGTACGTAAAAGGGGAGGTTTGCAAACCCAGAGACAGTTACTGTAATTTCGCCTGTAACAACGAGGACCAGGGAAAGGGGGAACTCTTGCCACGGTGTTAGAGCATGACCTGTTTGCATATTAGCTTAAAGTAATAGGTGGTTTGGGTGTCGTAAAAGTGCATCCCGCTCACTAGCTGCAATGTTGACCGTTTTCATGCCCAGGCACAACCGAGCGAGTGTCGAGTCTTCGACGTAGCGAAGTGCTTCGCAATAGCGTAGCTGCTCAGGAACGCTGCATTCATGTATGGTAAATCTTGGCGATATTGGTTCCTTAAGAAGCGAGTTGCATGCTCTGGGTTACCTTTTATGTCGGAATGCGTCCCAGTCAGGGACGGAGTAATGCTTCAGGCCTCAAGGATGGTCTTGGCAAGGCGTTTTGATCAGGAGGAATTGAGAGACGGATACCGGTTCACTCATGCCCCCTGTCACAGATGCAACGGTGCCGAGAGCACATGCGTGGGTTCGGGGCTGACCGGCAGCGGCGGGCTCCCCGTCTTACCACCTTCGCTTGAGTAGCCCCATCTTCTCTCCGTTATCGTTTTGGCAGATTGGAGCCCGGATTTGGCGCGCTTTATTTTAGGTACACTCACAAAAGGACACTGCTCTATTACGTGGGAACTATTTTCGTCTACTTGGATCTGGAGCGGCTTGACAGACGGGATCTGGGTGTTCCGGAACCTTTCGAGGGCGGAATGCCTTGGAGTAGGCGTCAACTTGGAGGCCCCGGGTGCTCATTCCGGCCTTCGAGGATTGAGTCTTCTTTCAGAGATGGTTCTATTGTTATATTTGGTTTATAAACCATTCTTGGCTCGTGTCCCTGTTTCATGTACCTGGGCAACATTGAATGCAGCTCTGCTCTTTCTACACACTCACCCGACATCCTACACCTGTACTCTATTATCCCAATATGGATCAGAGAACGCAGAATTCTTTTCATCAATTCTCTTATAGCCCAATTGACGAGGGGGGGGATTTGTCACCCCTCCGTCCCGTCCCCCCAGTATCGTTCACGGGTACTTCAGACGACTCGACTGCGAAACGTCACCTTGCTCACTTTGACGCCTCCGACTTTGCCAGACCCAGCCAGTCCTGCCATTACTTCCAGTCACGGTTCCAAGAGCGCAATAAGGACGATATTTCCATGGGAGTGCTCCGACAGGCCCATTCAGACGACGACGGCCAGCGTCTTGTCGAATCTAGGGGGTTGAACGACTCGACGCACTTTGGCCAGTCAGAGAAGGTGGCTGTTCAGACAGTACCGCTACTCCAGTCTCGGAGACGCATGATTGTTTTTGTCGGTCTTGCGCTCTCCTGGCTAGCTGTGAGTTTTCAACCACCACATTATCCCCTGTCGACTACCGGACAGCGAGTAACAAGACCTTTTTTATAGCGAGGTGCTGAAGACACATTAATAAGTCTATCACGTTTTCTCATGCATATTCCCGTTGTATCAGTCAACTGACAGTCGAACGGCAACAATCGCCCCGAGCCTGGCCCAGAAATTTGACGCCATCGAACTGATCGGTTGGTTCCACGCCGCCTACCTCTTCCTGCAGGCGACTCTGGCCATTGGCTTCGGCAAGCTGTCGACCATTGGCCAGATCAGGCCGTACGGTGCGGCGTGGTCCATCATTGCAGTGGGTGAATTCCGCCGCTTTACTTAAGACACGCTTCCGATCAACACAAACAGAATACTAATAACGACAACTTCATCTTCCAGTCGCAACAACACTCTGCATTGCCGCCCTCAGCTGAAATCTTGATCCTCGGCCGCGCTCTGGCCAGCCTGGGAATGGCCGCCATGGTCCCCCTGGCCAACCCCGTCATCCTAGTCGGTACGGCCTCTGGGGACATTTCTCCTCACTACGCCATACCAGCACTCGCCGACAGCGATGGTCGCCGGCCTGTCATCCATCGCGGGTGTAGGCTTCGGCAATGCGCAAACGCTCGGCATCGTCTTTAGTCAGCAATGGGTCGTAGACATAGCACTGCAGCCATTGATGGTCTCGGTGGCTCTAACGGTGCAGCTGTTCGGGGGCTCGCTCGGCCTCGTGCTGGGGTCGACCCTGCTTAACAACCAGATCCGCTCTCGCCTACAGGAGGAATTTCCGCAGCTCTCGCGGGAGGTGCGGAGCCGGATCCTAGAAGAGCTGTCGCATGGTGGGCAGGGGGGTGAGGTGCCGGGTGAAGTCATCAAGGAGTTGCCAGGCATTGTGGCCGAGTCGAGGGTGGTGTTCTACATGGCTGGGACGGCGGCTGCGGTTGGGCTTCTGGCGGCGGTGAGTCTGAGGTGGCATCGGATAAGACGGTGATGACACTCATGAGCGAGCCAGGTGATTGGATCTAGAGTGGCTCGTATTGGGGAGCCAATCATGTGTTTGGTTCAAAAAGCTAGCATCTTAGACGTGGAGTCGTGAGAAATGGGGCGGGAGTTTTGGAATCATCTTAGACTCAGACGTATAATTCCACATTGCCACACAGCCGATCAGGCTTCTCGTAGAATCATGGCTCCGTAACTCCGAATACCTCGTCTTACCTTGAATGTTTAATGAATTTGCGAGTTGTAACATGAACTAGTGGGTTGGCATCAACTGTTGAGGCACATATCGGACTGACGTACATTGTCAATCATGTTTGCGAAGTCACCGAGGCGAGTTCCGTCTCATCACAACTAAATCATCGCCACCTGTGTTATTATTAAGATGGAATCAAATGTACAGGCCGCCAATTAACGTAAAGTATTGAGTCTGACCTCAGATTGCTCACCCAGCATCTCAATAAATGACCTTCGAAACCGCGCCTCGCCTTCAGGGTAGCACACAGCGAAGTCCCACTTCGCTCACTTGGAGGCCAAACATAGGGCTTACACCACATATCAGATGAGGCGTGATGATGCACGGTCAGCACACATTAGATCTGCGGATGTCATGGTCGATAGCAGTCTCACCGTCCAAACCGCTTCTGGTTAGCCTTGTGATGTTGCACTCGCTACAGAATGCCGACGGTGGATAGACGCGAGCTGCGTGCCCCTGGTCTAATGCGTCTTGCTCCGAGGTGCGCAAGAGGCATGAGTGTTAGTTCCTGGATTCGAGGGCTTTGGACTCCTCGCGCCGAAATTACAGGACGAAAAATTTCTTTGCTAGAGAACGCCACATAATTCCGTAGTGGTGCTGAAAATCTGGCCGTACCAGGGCTGATAGCCATTTAAGTGCTGTGTCTGCGCAACAAGAGCACATCGAACCAAACACTACCGCTTATCATTCCTTATTATTCGCAATCTCCAACTCCAAAATGCACCTCAAAACGTTCATTTTGGCCTCGAGTCTTCTTTGGGCTGCTCAGGCAAATCCGGCTCATGGGATCCACGCACACGCCCTCGAAGCGCGAGTTTTTACGACCTGGTGCGGGAATGACACCTGCTAACTGCGCTATAGTCGTCAAGATCCGGCCTTGGAGGTGGCTACTTTTGCGGCTTTTAACGCGCGCATCCTATCTCTTGAAGGGCGGGTTGATTCCATCGAGCAACAGCTTCAGAAAATTTGGTCTAGGATCGGCTCACTGACTCCTTCTGATGGAAGTTCTTCGGGGTCGGGAGGAGGTTCATATTGAGTGGCGGGGCATATCAAACAGTGTATAAGTTAGTAATTTTCTTCTTCATAAGGCGATAGAGAAGGGCAGAGACGTATAACTAATTTAGAACGTGGGGTTATGCGTCTACCTATCTACCTACGGTAGGTAGATAAACTATTGGACATATATTTGTCGTACCTACTTCAGCTGCACCATACCTATGTTTATATATAACTGAAAGCTACTAGTTAAGTTATATGTTAGGTAATACACACTACGTAAATTGAAGCCGAGCCAAAGCTGGGCCAGTCGTATTGCGCATTAGCTGCTGAGTTAGATCTCGACGGACAGCTGGTTGACACCCTTCAGTAGGTATCATTTGAAATGATAGACCCACTTGAAACCTCAACTCCCTGACGGTACAACTACTTTCCTCCATCCTCAATTCTCACCGCCTGCATCATCTCACACCACAGCCCTTCCCGCCGTCGTATTGCAAAGTAACCAAAGACCAATGATTTTCGCCCCTTTGGCTCCCCAGCCGCAAGATGCATCGCGTGTGGTTGCACTGGCTGCCGATGGAGACACCCACACTCAGACACCCAAGAGAAGACGTGCTGGCAAGCCGAAGAGCCGTCTCGGATGCACAACCTGCAAGGCACGCCGAGTCAAGTGCGACGAGCGAAGGCCAATTTGCATCCGATGCGAAAAAGCCGAGGTTGCGTGCACATACGCCCAACCAGCGAAACGGAAGGTCGAACCTGCCAAGCCCCCCTTGCATCCTCTTGCTCCCCAAGCCAATACTGCCGCTAAGCCCTGCAACAAGCCGGCTGTGGCCCCTTTTATTCGTTCGTTCACCGGAATCCCTTCCATTCGGGGCAAGAGCGTGCCGTATTTCGACATGTTTCGGCACCACATCGTTCGAGATCTGTCTCGGTACAACTATGTCGAATTGTGGTCCAGCGTCATCTACGAAGGCATGCAAGACGGCTTTATCCGAGAGTCTATCTTGGCCATCGGCGCCCTTGCAAACGCGATATCATGCAGGAACTCAGGCTCGGTTGCCTACCGTCTCCCGTCGGCGATTGATCCTTGGTCCTCGGAGAAGATCAACAACCATCATCATCGAGCCTCCCTTTTGCATCATGTGAGAGCTGTTTCAGGATTCCGACAGTCAATTCGGAGCGGCCTTGCCATTTCGAGACCTCGAAGCGTGTTGATCATGACTTTGCTCCTGATTGTATACGAGATCCTTCAAGGGAATCTGACCGCCGCGGATGGTATTTTGTTCTGTGGCCTGGGAGTCTTCCGGGATTCCATCACTCTTTTTCAAGGGACAAATGTCATACGCGAGGGCCTTGAAGACATGGAACACCTGCTTCCTAGTCTGGCCATCATGGGCGTGTTCACTCACCGGATGAATGCTTCGTGGTCTCATATTCTGCAGCTGCGTGCCGAACCCGAATTTGAGCTCCCCGAGGATGGAATTCACAACATGACGAAGGTGTTTGCGCGTTGGAGACGATTCTACACACTGGCGGTGACATCGCTGTGCCAAACTGCTCACGACAGCAACTTTCCGGTCTTTGAGGCGGTGGCTAGGCGAGGAAGCTTCTTGTCATGCCTGCGGAGATGGAAGTCAAAGCTCGAAGAATATCTTCAAAACCCTGAGATGGACGCCGCAGATGTACAATTTCTGCACCTCATTTTACTTCACTGGCATGTCATCTGGATCAGCTTCAGCTGCTGCCTTGACAAAACCGGAGTAGCATTTGATACCTTCGCGAATGAGTTTCGCGATATTCTACGTCGTTGCATTAAGTTCATCGAAGAGGACCTGGTTGATGCGCCTCTGTTGATGACTTTCGGGGAAGGAATCTTCATGCCATTGCTGTGCGTTGTCACTTGCTGCCGAGACCACGATTTACGAATGATGGCTGCAGCTGTTGCCTACGAACTCCCATGGAAGGAAGGCACATGGGACACCAGAGTTGTCCTGCTCGGGCAGTTAGGCTCTGTGTTGATGGAGGAGAAGGGAAGGGACGAGAATGGCTTCATACCGCCTTCGGCAAGATGGTACTGGCGAGGAGGAGACGTTAGCCCCAGAAGCCGGCGAATGAAGTCGACTTATGTGCGAAATTTGCCAGATGAGCATGGGGCTGTGTCAAAGACGCTGAGCATAGATCTGGACCGGTGGCCGGATATTTGCTCGGCGGTGGGATGCCAGGTCGATCACGCCGAGAGTGCGAAGGGTTTTCAATGACGACATGGAATATTTTTTCGTGTACTTGCTCATCATGCTTCATTTCTTGCGCCTCGTTGGATCCTGTCTTCTCGCAAAGCAGCTTCCCACCTACAAGTGATGATCTGATGGTTGCATCAAATGTGGCTCTCAACCGTCACCGCTTCGCATGGCTAACCGCTTCAGGAAACATGCCAAGACGTGAGACAAGTCGTTCGTGAGCCACGTAAAATGTCGGGATCCAACCTAAGGCTGTGATCTGGGGTGGATGACCGGGTTCTGGTCAACAGTCGCTAATCTCACCAACCCTTGGGAGAAGGAGGCTTGGCCCTCGTTCCCTGCAAGCATGGGTCTATCAGGTCCAAATTCAAAGCCGCCGAATGAGATGAAGCAACGGCTCATCGTAAACAACAGCCAATTAACAATTACCGTCTGATGGTCAGCACTAACATTTGGCGTCGATCTAAGCAGGTCGCTCCGGCCCGAAGCCTCGAGGCGCTACGCTGATGCTTATGGAAACGACCTGCTTGAGGTTGACCATGGTCGGGAAGTTAGCCTCTAGGGGATATTTCCACATGTAGTTCTCTGCTGGCAGTCTTGGGGAGCAGCGCCTTCTCCGCTTAGTAAGATTTTATTGAATTAGGTAGGCGGTTCTTACATTTTACTGACCCATCGTCAAGGATAAGAGCTGCCTCATATGTCAAACTTGGCTGAGGAGCCGCAGCAACAGTTGGTCTTCGACACTTCTCGCTCCCCCCTTGCATACCATCTCATCATGGCCTCCACCTCGCCCAAGAAGATCCTTTTCCTCACCAACTCCGACTATGGCCAAGCCAATGTCGTCTTGGCCACCGCCTACGAGCTGATGCTAACTGGAGACGTCCAAGTCCACATCGCCTCGTTTGAGGCCCTGCGCCGTTCAATTCTCGCAACCGACCAACTGGCCGCGGACAAGTCCGGCAAGCCACCTGGACGCCTAGTCTTCCACTCGCTTGTCGGCACGTCTCAGTTCGACGCTGCATCACGCCCAGACGTGGACATCTTCGCCGCCTACGACCGGCCGCCCACAACCATCAACGCCGCGCGTACAGTCCTCACCATCGAGGGAATCATGCAACCCTGGCGCCTCGAAGAGTTTGTGGATCTGTACAAACAGACGGCCCATGTCGTCGAGCAGGTGGCACCCGACCTAACAGTCGTCGAGCCCCTGTTCACGCCAGGGCTGACATTGTGCAATCATCTGGGCCTTAAGTGGATTGTGCTGTCGCCCAACACCATCAAGGACTTTGCCGTTCCCGAGCAACCGCGACTTGCAGCCTTGTGGAAGTATCCGATGTAAGCTTAGCTTACCAGGTTTACGTACTCTTGTCTAACCAATCTTGCAGAGTCGGTTCAGGGATGCCATTCCCCCTCCCATGGTCCCTCATCCCAAAGAACATTGCATTGAACCTGGTCGCCATGTACATGCTTCTGACAGGTCAACGAGCCAAGAATACACAAAAGTTCCTACAAGCTCAAGTTGACGAGAGCATCCAACTAATCACGGCCATGGAGCTGGGTGTACTGGGGCCCAGCCTCCAGATCTCCATCCTTGTCGCCAACACCCCCGAGTTGGACTACCCCTTCGACGTCATGCCCTCGAAGATTACTCCTTGCGGCCCCATCATACGGGCCTCTCCAAAGTTCGACATGGTGGACCAGTCCCTGGAGAAGTGGCTTGCTCAGGGACCTACCTTGTACGTCAATCTTGGCAGTCACCTGGAGATGACGGTGCCAGAGGCCGTCGAGATGGCCGCCGCTTTTCGCATGTTCTTGGACAAGGCGGAGATGGAGAAGGCCTTTGGTAGCCAGAAGCTCCAGATTCTGTGGAAGCTGAAGGCCAAGGGTTGCGACAGTAGAGTCACCGAGTCCGAATGCTCGCAGGGGCCGCCACTGCAGCAACTTCAAGCTGTTAAGGATCTCCACGAGCGTATTAGGCATTTCTTGGGAGAAGAGATGGGCCACCATCAGATCTGGCTCACTAATTGGGTTACTGCCGAGCCCAAGTCTGTTCTTGAATCTGGCCATGTCATCTGTTCGATCAACCACGGCGGTGCGAGCTCTTTCAACGAAGCATTATGGTGAGTTTCTTGCGATGGCCCCGACTATGAAGAATCCAACAATAGACTAACACCCAAACTACAGCGCTGGTGTCCCTCAGGTTGTTCTACCCGCCTGGGCCGATTGCTACGACTTTGCAAACAGGGCAGAGCTACTGGGGATTGGCCGATGGGCCAATAAGCGAGCCAAGCCGAGATGGCAAAAGGACGAGTTGAGCGAAGCCCTCGCAGCCGTAGTTTTTGGGCCCTTGGCAGAGAAGATCAAGCTCAGGGCTCAAGAGTTCGCTGAGAAGTATCCCGAGGGGAATGGTCGGCGTCGGGCAGCTGAGGTTCTGTTGGAAGCTTTGTGATGAGGAAAAGTGCCCTTTTTCATTATACTAGTCTAGCTTTTTAAGTCTACATGTATTAATTGCGATTGTGGGTGAGAAGAAGAGCCTCGGTGTCGTCGTTTGCATCTACGAACTTTTGGCTGCTATGCGAGTCTTTGTTTAAACTGAGATTCTCCATCAGCAAGCTGATGAGGAATGCAATTCCTGAAATGGCAGTCAGCGTGAGCATGACGCGGCCAATTGAGTCGGAGTTGAGGCCCCGGTAAAAATGTCGCAGTTCTTCGGGGAAGTTATGATTGTTATACACGAAAGCGGCATCTTGGGCCTCATTTCCCCGAATGGCAAACTTTTCGGGAACGGAGAATTTGTCAGACTTTGCTGGAAACTCGACCTTGGACATGCGAGATTCAAGGAGGACGTTCCAGGTGTTCTGGAAGACAGACCCGCTGACGCCAACACCAAAAGCCTGGCCGAGGCCCATGATGAAGGCGACGGAGCTGGTTGCAATGGGGACGTCTTCGGGTGCGGCGGAGGCTTGCACGGCCATCATTCGGGCTGGGAAGAGGGGGCCGAGGCCGAGAGAGACGAGGACTTGGGGGCCGTATTGCGCGATTGGGGGGGAATTGTCCTTCATGAGGGACAGCAGGATGCATCCCGAGATGGAGATTGCCCAGCTGGCCCATATGACTTTTTGGAAGCGTTTTGTGTATGAGATGAGGAATCCGGCTAGGGCGGCAAAGGGAGCGAGTGTGCCGGTGCTCGGAAGGGTGTCGATGGCTGATTTGAAGAGACTGTGGCCTCGACTGCCGAGGAACTGGGAGAATGAGCGGGATCAAGGCAATATTTTAAGGGGCCATCTTACATAAAGAATGACAAAGTAGGACAGTGTCCAGACGACATAACCATGGATGAATATAGTGAAAAAGGCAGACGCAGCGGTTCTGTTGCCGAAAATGCGTAAGGGAAAGAATGGGCTCTTTGCATAACACCCCTCGTAAACGATGAAGACAAAAATGCCAATGACTCCAGTCGCAAGCAAACCAAGCGTCTGCGCCGATCTCCACGGACTCAAGACTCCTCCAGTGGTGATCCCAGTCAGAAGCAGCGTGACGGAAACCACCATGATGGCCATGCCAGCCCAGTCCGTGGTGTAAGCGGTCTCGGCGAAGCGCTTCTTGGCTGATTGGAGACGTAGGCAGAAGAAGAGGCCGGCGGCAGACCCTGTACAGAGGGGTACGTTGATCCAGAAGACCCTGGGAAACCGTCAGCACAGTAGCACTCCCTATGGCTCTTTGGGGTAATGGGGACTAACCATCGCCAGGAGATGTGCTCAGCAAAAGCTGGTCCGATGAAGTTGCCGGCGATAAGGCCTAGAGCGCCGACTAGAGAGAAGGAGCCGCTGTATTTTGCCCGGTCTCGTAGGTCGACCATGTCAGTGACGATGACGGGGGATAGAGCCACTAAGCCGCCTGCTCCGATTCCTTGGGCCTTTCCAGATTAGCACAGATAACCCTAATGAGATGAGGGGACTGACGACTCGGGCAGCCACCAACCAGCCAATGTTCTGGGCCGTTGCGCAAAGGATACTTGCAATCAAGAAGACCGCCACCGCTACCAAGATGCACGCCTTGCGGCCAAACGACTCAGAGAAGGACCCGTACAGTGGAGGAACAATCGCTTGGGTCATGAGGAAGCCCGTCCCACACCAAAATGCCGTCTCAGTCGTGGCGTTGAGTTCATCGGAAATCTTTGGGAGCACCGAGGCAACAACCACGCCGTCGACGGAGGTGATGAAGGTGAGCAGGCTGAGACAGAACATTACCCCCCAGAAACGTTTGGATCTATTTGATGATTTTTTCGCAGGTTTGCTCGCTTCATGATCGTCGTGGAATACTTGGTTCCAGCTATCGTCGGGTTGCTGTGGTTGCCGGGCATAGGACCACTGTGTTCGAGAACCCAACATGTTGTTGACCGTGAAAGAAGACTAATGAATTGTTTCCTCCTAGACGAAGAATTCCGACGCTTCTATACACCGACTACGGAGTGAAACCAGGGAGCACAGCCTGGCTTCTTTCCCCACCACCGGCCTTCAACAACTCCCGTCGTCAACTACGGAGATCATAGAGTGAGACGCAATAAGAGCTAGACTGAAGAGTGATTTTTGATGAGACCCTAGGAATAAAATATGACGAACCACCAAATCGACCAACACCGCCCATCAAATGTCCCCTGACCCTGCATGGAAGCGTAAGCAACCATCGGCCGCTCCTAGGTCATGACCCAGTCTACCGGCCCCAAATCTGACTTACCCCTTGCTCAAGCTAAACAAGAGCAATCCAGGCTGACGCAGGATGTAAGACGCACGCAACCCAACCGTTTCGACCCCGTCCATCAGGTACATGCCGTTTGCCGCCCGATATCCATGACTGGACGCGGCGCGACTCAGCTTAGCGGGAAACACGACCATGCCAAAACCCATTAGGCTGAGAATGCCCAAGCGACGACGAAGAGCAGTCGGCCCGTTTGCGTCTCTCAAAAGACCGCCCAGCTTGGCCTCGAGCACCTTCCACACCATGTCCTCTACCACCAACACGGCCGCTTGGCTCGTGTAGAAGGCAAAGGCTCCGCCGTCGGAAGCCTCGGTTGTTGCGATGCCGCGGGAGACGTAATAGTTGCCGAAGCCGTGGACACAGGCGGAGAGGGCAAAAGCGGAGAGCATAAGCAGGTAAAGTCGGATCTGTCGTCTTCCGGTCTTCTCGCTACTAAAACCAATAATGGCTGACATGAGGCGCAGTCCTGGCGCACTGAGTGACTGGGAGGAGTTAGCAAGGAATTTTGTTGGCATGGCATTGGTACCTTACACGGCGCCACTGTTGATGCCAAAAGACACTATTCCATCAGGTCGGTCAATTTTACACAGTTTCTACAACGTTGATCACAAGACTTACCTCCAGAACCTGCGAAAGCTGTACGCTTCGAGCGGAGACCCAAACAACGGCGGCCACGAGGCAGGTTCAGCCCAGGAACCTCCCAACTGCAACGCGACGAATATAACGGAAAGAATGTCATATGCGAGCGTAACTGATGCGTATGTGACAATGCAGTATCCAACCATGATGTACATGCGCAGAGACCCAGAAAGCAACGCGGAGAGGATGAAGTTGCTGTCCTGGTGCCAGGATATGACATCTTGTTCTCTCGACACCAGCTCCTTTGCGAGCCATTCGAGAAAGGTCAGTTGAGCCCCAATCCCGAGAATCTTGCGAGTTCGCCTCTGGAGAAACGAGAGACGGCCTTTGGATACCTCAGGGTTCTTCAGTGTGACGTCCCAGTTCCATCCCACACCGCGAGTGACGGTGACGAGCTCCAGCGCCCACCAAAACTTTCGCATCGGCGTATAAGTGGCGGCATCGCTCCCATCGCGATAGCGAAACGTCTCTTCGGGATTGTGCAAGTACACCCGGTCCAGGATGCGAAGGCCAAGAAGACCAAGCTGCAGGCCGAAGTGGTTCAGGTAAGATGGCTTAGTGAAGCAGCTCGGAGGCGGCGCGAGGCACGCTTGAAGCCACAAGATGAATGGTAAGGGATAAAATAAGGTGCGGGGGAGGGATTGAGGCGGGAAAACGAGCACGACAGGGACCATTAGGAAGGCTGCAACCGCATATGCCACGGCTTGGAACTCCATTGCTTCGTGGATTGTAGAGCTTGGGTGAGTCTTAGGCGAGATGATGGTGATTGGTGATGCTTATTGTCTCTCTCTCTCTCTCTCTCAAAAAAAAAAAAAAAAAAAAATCTATATATACTGCATCAACACGCGCTCTCAATCTGAGTCAGTCATCGAGGTCTAATTTTGGTTCCGGATTCCAAACCACACCTCATGTCAGGGCCTGTTGACGAACCCTTGTCGCAAGATGCCGGAAATAAGCTTACAATCATATCTGATGCACTATCAAGATAAGCACTAACACATCAGCAGCAAGTAGAGCCATCGCACAAGCCGAGGCCCTGGTCTCGTTAGCATCGCTTCATTAGCCGCCTAGGGCTCTCAGCTTTCATCTGTAACGCGCTCAGCCACAGAAGATATTGGACGCCGATACAAAGAGGAATGCGTCTAGAAGAACTTAGTGTCATAAAGACTCCATCCTCTGTCGACCATTTGGAGACTTGAGGCTTGTGGCGTATCGTTGCTCACGCGACCATTCCAAGACATGATGTCTAAACACGGCTGGGCAACACGGATGTCCTTTCTTCCTGTTCTCTTCTTTCTATTTTCCCTCATTTGCACTCTTTCAGTACCTCTTTCCAAAAGAGACCCAGCATACGACTCTTCACTCCCTCAGGCCAACGACCAGCCCGCTCGGCCCATCACAATTGTCCTCTCGATAGATGGCTTCGCCGCAGAGTTTCTTCATAGAAACCTCACACCCAATCTATCTTCATTTGCTTCAAAATCCTTCTCCCCAGAGTACATGAAGCCCAGCTTCCCCTCAGCCACCTTCCCCAATCACATCACCCTCGTCACCGGCTTGTACCCCGAGAGTCACGGTATCGTGGAGAACAGGTTTTGGGATCCAAGTCTACAGCAACATTTCGTTCACCGCCAGTCTTCCATCAGCAACCTCGAAAAATGGTGGGATGTCGAGCCAATCTGGACGAGAGCCGAGCTCCAGGGAATCCCTTCGGCCGTCCTGATGTGGCCCGGGGCGGGAGTCAGGATCAAAGGAATGCTGCCGACCTTTTTGAAACGATTCAAAGAGGAGACTATTTCCGACAAGAAAGATAATATTTTGGAACTCTTGGACTTGCCCATTACCCAGAGACCCCAGCTCATCATGTCTTATGTCCATCACCTTGACGCCATGGCTCACAAATACGGACCTAATAGCGACCAGGTCAACGATACTCTCCAGCAGATTGATGCTATGTTTGGCGAATTCCTTGCCGCATTGGATCAGAGGAGATTGACAGAAGCGGTGAATCTCATTGTCCTTTCAGACCATGGAATGACTCAGAGGAAGGGCCTGATCCAACTTGAGGATCTGGTGGCAAGACACAGACTGCTGTCGGTCGACGGCTCTTCTGTTCTTGCCGGGCTTTGGCCGGAGAAAAGCGAAGATGCGACCACACTCTATCACGATATTCTTTCAGAAGTTCAACGAGATCATGCAGACAAGCTAGACGTCTACCTAACGCGAGAGACGATGCCGCCGCGATTTCACTTCACTAAAAGCAACCGCATCGCGCCGATCTGGATAGTGCCCAAGCCTGGATGGGCCGTCTTGACCAAAGAAGAGTTTGATATAACGAAAGCGAATTTCATGGGGGTGGAGTACCACACGCGGGGCTTTCACGGGTATGATAATGAGGAGGAGTCGATGAGGACCATTTTCATGGCACGAGGTCCTACGTTTTCGAGGGTGAGGGCAGTCAAGGTTGCCCCGTTTCGTAAGTCATATTCTACACCACAAGATGATATATCTAGGGTGTCTAACTGGAGCCAGAAAACATCGAAGTATATAATATTCTGTGTCACGCTCTCGGGATACAACCCTCATCAAATAACGGGACAATGTGGTTATCTAAACGTGTATGAGATCGGAAAAGGTAGTAATGACGAATAAGACAAAATAGAAATGACATTCTGATATCTGCAAAGAGTTCCAAGTTCGGGGCAAGCCCGAATACCTAAGTTAATGTAACACTACGCCACCGAGACCGCATTGAACAATGCACCTTTCGTCTCTGTTTCAGCCTCTGTTGCCTTGTCGCATCGGTAGGAAAGACGACCTCGATTTGGGCGAGAAGCTCTGGAAACTTGCGAATGTCTAAACTGAAACGGCCGACCAGTGTATATACCCCATCGCCGAGTTGCTTCATGACTAAGAGGCCAGCGACAATGCAGCTCTCTGACAGATCTCCAAATCAGCCATGCCAGCTCGTCGGCCTTCTACCTTCTCTAGAAGAAACCCGATTACTCGACCCTCCTCGTGTATGTGCCCCAAAAACCGTGGGGCGATGGCTGAAGATTGTAGAAGCTTGTAGATGCGGGTCTCAGCCTCGATATACTGGATTTCCCATGGAAATCGAGCGATCTTAGCGATGATTGTACTTTTTCCACATTTCTCTGACTGGTTGTGGCTCGCCAAATTGTCTGATTTTGTTGTACACTCTTGGGCGAGCAAAGTCAGCTGCTGAGTTCTCTGGAGGTCCAGAAAGTTGATCTTCTTTTGATGCCAAACTGTCTCCACACCAGGGAGGTCTTTCTTCTCCAGGGTTGCCTCAAGTTTGCCAGTTCCCGCGTTGCGAGAGACATATGCAGCATTCCAGTGGTTCTCGCCGTACGGTAACATAGGTAGAATATCCTGGAAGTTCAGCGGCATGTCCATTAGTGAATGGGCATCGAGGGCGCGGGCTTGAACGGTGATATATTTGACGCTGTGACTAGTCAAGATACGGAAGTAACAGTCGTCTCTTCCTGATGTGGAGAATTCCATAGAAATTATACGAGGAGTAGCCATGGCCATAATAATGCTTTACTGAAGAGGGTGTGCTTTCTTTGAAGGCGAAGACTGCAAGCTTAATATTCTTTTTCGGTGGGCCACGTTGCAAGCTGATGAGCTTGAGTTTTTGGGAGACCGGAAATTTTCTTCCGCCGTACTATAGTTAGGTACCGAATTTGATCGGTTTCTTAAGCGCCGAGAGAGTGGAGTTGTCGGACTGACTAAGCCCGTTGGGTCAGGGGGTCAGGTGACTCAGAACAATGAGGGGAAATGACGCACTCGTGAACTCATACACAGAACACACACACCTACACACATATGCACAGAATGCACAGAACACATCAATTGAATCGCATCTTCAACATCTATCTGATCAATTCATCAACATTATTATAACAACCTATTTGAAAGCTTCATATTGCGACTTTTCCCTCCCTTTAACTCGGACCGCGACTTCAAACTCGCGTGGCATCCGACAGGAGTAGTATCCAGGATGGATAGATATTGTCACAGCGAGAGAGGCTCTCATTGGCCAGGATCGCCCCACTTATTAGGTGTCAGCCGCAGAAAACAGCGCTTCGCGCACAACTCTCTTTTGTAGAAAACAAGGCTTTATTTATTAATCTCTCAATGCTCCATTGTGAGAATAAGCGCATGCTGTGATAATAATGAGCATTGAGATATTGATAAATAAAGCCTTGTTTTCTACAAAAGAGAGTTGTGCGCAGCTTCCCAAATACATGACACACCAAAGGGAGATCCCCACTATAGGTGCTCAAGTATTTATGTCCGGGAGCTTTTGGTGTACCATGTCTTTTGGAACCCGCATGCGGCTGAGCCCTGTTCACAAGTGGGGCGATCTTCGGCGGCAGCTGTGGCTGATTCAATAACTGTCAGGGCTAGTGCAGCAGCTGGCGCCAGCGCTAGTAACTACTGCAGTCGCGTTGAGCTCAACGCGTGCAATAACGCTGAGCTCCGCACCAACGCACACAATATCCTCTCGATGATTCAGAACGCCAGACCGAAGAACACGCTAGCCGCATACGAGCCGAAGCAGAAGGAGTTTAGGGACTTCTGCGAGGGCAAGCAGTATCAGGATGCCGACACTGTCACGGAAGATAAGCTTCTCCTCTTCCTCGCCGAGGAGGTTGCAGACCGACCGCTAAGGGCCAAGAGCCGCAAGGCGGCTGAGGACACTCCGCAGCAGGCTACGCGGCTTGCCTGGCGATCGGTCCGTAGCTATACGACTGCTATCACCGACCTATATCGTACGCAGAAAGCGCTTGGGATGAATGCCCACCCTTCACCACGGGAGGATAACGTTCGGGAGTACCTCAAGTCCCTCCAGCAGCGGGATGCTCAGCAAGATAAGGCAAGCTATGCCGATAAGGGCCGTGATACCCTCCTCGATGGGTATATAGAGCCGGAATTTGAACGCATCTGCCACGAGCTGTGGGCGCATAGCGGCACTGCTACCGAGTGCCACCTGCGGACTCTCGTGGACCTGCTGCTCGGGCACTATATGCTGACCCGGGGCGGCGACCGCCGCGCCGCCGAGATCTCGGACCTCTTTACCTTCGAGTTTGAGGGGAGGGCCCACTCGCTGCATGCCCCTGATCTTCACAACACGGGCAGGGAAGCAGAATCAGCACGGCCGCCTCGAGACAGCCGGAGCCCTCCGAAATAAGAACCCGGTTATCTGTATGCTAGGCGGCCTTGCGTTCTACCTCCTCTATCGGTGGGATATAGCTGCCGACGAGCCGTTTCCAGACTTTAGCCAGAGGTCTGCTTGGTATGATACGCGGCTGATCAGAGGGAGCGGGAGCAGGAGCGGGCACGGGCACGGGCACGACTATACGGCAGCACTCTCGTATAACTCGCAGCGAGATTGGGTCGTTAAGGCGTTTACCTATGCTGGCATTGCCTCGAGGAAGAAGACGCATGTTGGTCGGAGCTCGGGAGCCAAGACAGCAGAGCTGAAGGGGGTCAGCGAGGACCAGATCGCCGGGCAGGCCGCTGGAACCAGGAGCAGATGATCGGCTGCTACCTGAACTCCCTGCCTCGCAAGTTCATGCGCACCATGGCCGGGCATCTGCCACAGAAGGGGTGCTTTGAGATACGCCGTGCTTGCATTATGCCGCCGGAGACCCTCCTCTCTTTAATCTGGCCCGACCTCGACCGTTGGAAGGGCAGGTTCGGCCCTGCCCCTAATCAGATTAATGACCTTGCGGCTATGGGGCTTACGAACCTGCTCTCGTACCTCCGCGAGGTCATCCTGCAAGACTCAGTCTTCCTCATCAAGCAGTTCCCAGATAGCCCGGTTTGGAACCACCCGGTCTTTCAGCACGAGGCCTACCTGCAGTTCGCACAAGAGGTATCAGCCCCGTGCAAGGAGAGGGCGAGAGGCCAAGCCAGCTAGCCCTCCTAGCCCAGGCCGTCCCGGCTCTTGCAGACTACCTCCAGTCCGCTGATGCCCGTAATGAGACGAGGATCACTAGCCTACGGGCCGACCTTAGGGCGGATCTAAGAGCCGACCTACGAGCCGAGCTTCAGGGAGTTAGGGAGCAGGCTTCGCAGCTCCAGTCGCTCTTCTCAGCTGGTATTACCTTCCAGCTCAAGACACCCGCCACCCCTGGCCTCCTGGAGCTACAACCAGCACCGCCGCCGGCAGCTGCCGCCGCCGAAGAGGAGGCTCAGAGCCAGTACGCAACAGCTTGCTCGAGTAATAGCAGCAACAGCCGCTCAGAAAGCCCAGGGCTAGAGATACCGCCACAACATCGCATGTGCCGGGAGGTTAAGACAGTCAGGAACTTATGGAGAGAGTGGACGGTTGGGCTACGAGGCCAGCTAGCTATTGCTACTCTCGATAGCCGCTGGGGAAGCCGGTGGCGGGCCGGCCGGCAGAGCGAGGTGCAGTGGTACTCTTTACGGCTTGAGATTATTAAGGAGATTCGCCGTATGGCACAGGCTCAGCGGATGAGCGAGGAGGCTGCAATGCATGCCATAAGCCTGCAGCAGCAGCAGATGGGCTACTCAATTGACCAGCTTTGCAAGTTCCTCCGAGCTAATAGAAAGGCTCGGCGAACTATGCAGAAGATGAAGAAGTGAAGAAGGATTAGTGGCATCTGTAGGAGTTTTTAATTAAATAATAATCTATCATCTTTATCTTCCTTAACTATAGACTAGTTATAAATACCTTATTTATCCAAATAGAGACCCTCTATTGCGTAAGAATTGCGTGCGGCTGGTCCGCTGTGGGGAGGGGGTAATATTCGAAGTCGCTGAGGGCACAGACGCGATTTGGCGGCATTGTGGCGCTAAGCCGCTGAATCCGCCACCACGAGGTCGCCGTGGATATCCTATTGATCATCACAGGGTGGTTCACGAACACGCCTTCTGTCACCATTTCTCGACTGTCTCCTACATTCAACGCGCAGAAAGCTGGCGGAGCGCAAGAGACGAGCCTTGGAGATGGAACGAGCACCTATGCTGCAGCTCCATCTTCCATCATTGATGGATTCCATGGTCGGAGAAGTGCGTGTAACTTGGTGCTTGCCAGAAACGCGCCTGAAAGCATTTCCGTCGCCTTGCACGACTTGCCCTTACATCCAAGTTGCATAATGCATGTCGGAGCGCTTGGCACGAGTCCTACAAGGAGTAGTCAAAACCCTTCATTCCATCATTGTTGAAGTACAGCGCCGGGGCGCCCCCGTGGCGGTGTGCAATCCGAGTTGTCGAGGTGTTCCAACCATGTCTCCTTGTCCGTCGCTGTGTGACCGCGGTGGCATCGAAATTGCTGGACCACCGGGCGCTGACACTTCTTTATGTGCCGTTTGTGATTATCACGACGCGGGTCGAGCTTGCCGCAGGCGCATTGAAGCGAGGTCAGCGATGTGGTCGAAGACGGATTGTACAATCCGGGCTGATGCCGAAAAGACTGGTAGTGTCGCAGACGCTCTCGCTCCCGGCGAAAGGTTGCGCTGCAGCCGCGTTCGCACGGAAACCACCTGGCAGTGGTATTGCCGTGCTTTCGAGCTCGGCGACTAGCCGCGGCGGAGGGAAGCGCGTGGGCATCATGGATCGACATGGGAGGCGACGGGGAATCTAGAGCTGACGGTAAAGTCGATGGTGATGTCGACATCGGGATCGAGGTCGTGTCGTGTCGGATGTGCAGTTATAGGAGCTGGGGGTGGGTGGCAATGATGGAAATGAAGAATTCAATAGTCGAGAACCAAATTCGGGAGCCTCTTCCAGTTTGCTGGGACGAACAACCGGGATAGGCTGCTGATGGGAGTTGTGCTGCAATGGGAGGCCGAGCAGCATCAGCTGGTTGTCAGGTTCGTGGAAGAATTCGGTCCTCGTGTCGTCGACGGAAAGGTTACAAACGACGCAAAGGGTCCGGGTGCCGCCGGTCCCTACAGGCGTAGGGGTGTGAACACGTTTCGATTGATGATCGTCATTGTTGCAAAAAATGGGAAAAGGGCAGGATGTCCTGCCCTTGAGCGTTCTACCAGTCGGGTGTTGGTGGTTCTGCTGCTCGGGAGACTAGAGTCCCCTCCAGCCTGCCACTACAATCTGATGAAGAAGCAAGCGACAGAGAAAGTGATGAACGGAGAGGGGTCGGCTTATGTATAACCGAGGTACCTACACCCACTGTAGGTATAGCCATGCCAAGGGCCGCATTGGAGCGCCCGCCTCCAGTGACGAAGACTTGAGGCCATTATTCTTAAGTTCGCCCATGCCATGTAGGGCGCTCAGCTGGAGGCAGATCGGCGCAGGGCTAGCGGACTCCGGGCATGGGGGTAGCCTGGAACCCCTCAGCTTCGTTGTTGAGGCCATTACATGACGACCAGCCCATTGGCTTAGGAAAGGGCGCGGACCGCCATAAGGCAAAGCCAGGGCAAGGAAAACCTTGATTGAGGCCCCGCCACTCGTGAGGCTATCAACCTAGTCCAATCGACATCACTGACGTGTCCAGTGTGGTTGTTAGTTAATGAGGCCATAATCATTATTCGCCGGGTCTAAGCTGATGGAGGTCAAAGACAAATAATTCCAGTCTAGGTAACTGGCCTTGATTTGTTGTAACTCATCTGTCTTCGTAAATCTCATTATGCCTTCGCTTATAAAGCGTGATGTGTTTCCAAGGTCTCACCCCTTAATCGGATTTCGAACAATTCCTTCACTTCTTTAAGCATCTCAAGTCTCCCTAAGTCATGGGTTTTTGAATCCGAGTCACTGGGATTTGCAGTAGCAAAGGAAAGTAGTATTTACCCGTTGGTTGGAGGCGTAGCCGTGCGACTAACCAATTTCAGGGGTTCCCCCTTTAGTTGGCTTGCTCTTGCCCAAAGGGCACCATTCAACGGGTAAAAGAGTTCATAAATACAAGTTACGGTAGAATTTTGGGACATAAAGAGACTTTATATTCCATCCTTTCATCCATCAGGTAGGTTCCTTGTTCTCGTTATATTCATACCATGGTGTGCTGAGAAGGAAACAAATGATTTCAGTTCTTCTGTGAGAGCTCAGCTGTACAATATCTCAACGACCATATTGTTCTCTGGCGACAGAGTTCAAAAACGTAGTCCCCGCGAGGCGGAACGTATCGGGAATCACGCCGTAGGCAGTCGGTGTCAGGTGAAAGTTCTCGCCATAACCTCCAGTGGCATTATATAGTGGCCACTCCTCGACGTTCGAAACTAAGCCAAGGTCAATTCCATTCATTCATCGAGGAGCCGACAAGTCGAACTCACTTCCATGGTTGTTGGGATCCAGGTCATGTATGAAGCTGATCCACATGCGAGTTGTGAGCTTCGCCAGATCCAACTTCTCTTGTGTCGCGTTCGTCAGCGGACTAATGCCAGTAGCATATCCCAGGCCCATGCGGTTGTAAAACACGTAGCCAATCTCGGTGAAGTGAGTGGTGCCAAAGTAAGGGACTGCAAGACAAGTCAGTACACTTTCTCCCGGTATTGAAAGGGTGAATACTCACTGTTTGTCATGGGAGACTCGAACAGGTAGGAATAGGCCGGCACTCCAAATTTGGACCACGCGTCCGTCCTGATGCGACGCCACGAGAGAAAGCCTTGGTCGGTGAGCAGCGCAATCGCACGTTTGAACTGGGCGCCAACCGGCCCGTTGGCCTGCACGCGATAGTCGGTTGGCAACCCAAGCGAATCCACGTTGGGATAGAGAGCCATGACAATCGCCGTCGTGTTGTCGTCGGGTCCAGAAGATTGAATGAGGCTCTTGACATCGCTGTCGGTTTCAATTGTCGTCCCACCAAAGAGAGTGCCCTCGTCCGTGTTGGTGCCGAGGAGGATCGGTCGCCTTGTGAACTTCCCTTTGGAAAGAAGTGTAGACGAGAGATCGGTGATGAAATCTCCGTCCACAACAGGATAAAAGCTGACAGACCCAGAAATCTTCTCAATGGTAGAATTGAGCTTCTTAAACGGCACCTTGCGCAAACACGCCAGCTTATCCTTCCTGGACTCACAGCCCACAGCTTCAACAATGGTATCATATCGCTGCTGCGGCTTGGTCAGGTTCTTCATCCACGTACCCTCTGCGCCCGACTCGGCAATGATGCCGCGGAACAGGTTGTCGTCGCGGCCGCCAAACGCCGTAGCCTGGTAGCCGACATTGCCGCCGCCGGCACTCTCGCCCCAGATGGTGACTTTCTTGGGGTCGCCGCCAAAGGCCTTGATGTTTTCTTGGATCCAATGCAAGGCGAGACGCTGGTCCTTGAGGCCGAGGTTGGCGACGCCGGCTTCGAGGATATCTTTGGAGGCCATGAAGCCCCAGAAGGAAAGGCGGTCTTGGATGTTAGCCTGGGATCGCAGCGTTGGGCGAAGTAAGTCTTACAGTCTAGGGAAATGCCTATGAAGGGCTTTCCGGCCTTGACAGACTCTTCAACAATAAAGCTCAGGTTGTAGACGCCGTTTGCGCTGTAGTCCGACGTCCAGCCGCCGCCATGGATGAAAACGCCGACAGGGAGCAGCTTTGAGTTCTTGGACTTGGCTGGCTTGACGATGTTCAAGGTCAAGCAGTCTTCACCAAGAGTAAATGGCCAGGCGGCGCTGTTCTATTGTGTTGTTAAGTA
Organism: Thelonectria discophora; assembly: GCA_911649645.1. NCBI lineage: Eukaryota > Fungi > Ascomycota > Sordariomycetes > Hypocreales > Nectriaceae > Thelonectria > Thelonectria discophora. The sequence goes on along the minus strand of CAJVRK010000008.1, from coordinate 2,481,339 downwards.
CAAGCTTGTACTCGCTCCAGTCTCTTGTGGCATCTACTTACACCGTATCCCACACAAGAGTCTGCGTACTCGACAGCACTTCGTTTCCGGAACGTCGTGTTCAAGCTCTGCGGGTTCTGGAAGCGAAGATCCCCAACAGGAGCTTGAGCGTAGGGAATGCCGAGGAAGAGGTCTTGGTCGTAGGAAGCAACATATTTGCCCTCGTAGGTGCCATTCTTGACCTTGGCGGTTGGCGGCGTGCCGGCCAACACGCCTTGGGTCAGCGGGAGGGCTGCAAGGAGGACTTTGAGATATGAAGCCATGGCGGGATCACTGATCGAACCTGGGTCGGTGATGGCTGATGGGCCAATGCTATCTGGCATATGGGGAGTTGATGGCTTTTAAGCTGGACTTCCCTTGTAACGAGCCGAGGCGAAGTCTCGTGGTCTTGACCAAACATGGTCCAGTATGGCTCCAGAATAGTCCCAACGCTGCTCGTCCCCATAACTGACCCATTCTAGCTATCCTAAGCGCACCCTGGCCCTTTCAACATAGTTTGATGCAGCGTCTGACATGTTTTGCCCGTCGATCCCCCAGTTCGTTTGAGTAAACATGATCCAACTCGGCTCTAGCTTGTGGAGAACATGGTCACGAATGTGCGGGGGTTGAACTTGCGGAAGCCAACCCCGGACCAGTCTCCATGAGAGCGGCTCTCGGCGACGGACTGACCCCATAAATTCCCCAGAGATTCCCCGGACTTCCGGGTTTGGGTGCAGCTCCGGGTGCGCCGGGTACGGATAGTCATTCGGTGGGAGCCTAGGTGGGCGTACTGATGGTAGAAGCTGATTACGTAGAGGTCGTGGTCGCTCAAGAATAATCTACGAGAAGTTTTGTGTCGAATTTCGCATATGTATACCCACCAGAAGATGAGATACCTGTTGCCTTCGTTCATGTTGTTTGTCTTGGGCCCTTGACATCCCGATGCCAAGTCCCGAATTCTGGGAGCACACATGGTACTCAATTTAGGCTATTCGTAAAGCGCGGAAACCCCTGAGGCCCCGGACGAACTCGAGGCGGAATGACACCCAAGTGGAAACCAGTGCCTCAAACTCCTCGATTTAGACGACCATACGAGTTCATCGTGTTATTGAGAGCCGGTTTGCAGCCGGCAGTCCTGTGATGACATGGCAGCGCATGATGAGCTGCTGCCGGGCTCCAATAGAGCCTCATTTAGTACTGGAATGTCTGCAGTATAGTCGAGCCACAGTCCAATATTCTGGCTGTCTTACTGCAAGCCTTTCATCTTTGCCAAGGTGCGCGTTGGGCTCGCTTGGTGTTGTAGGCCCTCATGATGGTTCCCGTATCAAATGGAATGGACGGACCTATATGCAACGACTTTACGATTTTGGAAGGAAAAGGAGCTCATTAAGATGGAATATCATAAATCTGCCTCAAATGATCTTCACTCTGTTCTTAGTCGCGCTCGATGATAGATCCGTCTCGATTGCTGGTGGCAATGCCCCACCTTGTCAGTGTTTGGCAATTTCAGTCCAATTCTCACCAAAACAAAACAACCATCTCTTTCAATGGCATCGTCACGCGTCACCCGCTCAAGCGCATCATCAGCATCGCGTAAAATTGCATCTCAAAGCAAGAGCGAAGTTGAATCATCGGAACTCATGCCCACAGCACCCAAGCGCCGTCCGGCGCGTCGTCAAACGACTCCAGACGCGTCTGAAAGCGATGAACCCGCGCCGAAAAGACGGAAACCTCAATCATCCCGCAGCAAGACGAAAAAGCCGAACAATGAACTGCATCAGCACCTCTTTGGCCCGGATGCATCTTCACCGCATCAGGCATGCAATCCTCCGTCACGTCAGCACGCGGTGACATATCACCGTCCGGCCCTGCTCGACTCTCCGTCCTCCCGCAACGCCCTCCTCGCCTGGTTCGACGGCGTCAGCTCCAAGCGCAAGATGCCCTGGCGCAAGTCGTGGATAGATCCCCAAGACCACCCCGAACATGAGCTGCGCGACCTTCTCGAGCGACGCGCGTACGAGGTCTGGATCAGCGAAATCATGCTCCAGCAAACCCGCGTTGCCGTCGTCATCGACTACTGGAACAGTTGGATGAGCAAGTGGGAGACCATCCACGACCTCGCTGCTGCCGATCCCGAGGACGTCTTGAGCGCATGGCGAGGGCTGGGATACTACAGCCGGGCGACGAGGATCCACGAAGCCTCAAAACTCATCGCTTCGGACACGGACATGAAAGGCCTCTTGCCCTCGCATGCGCCAGACCTCGAATCAAAAGTCCCTGGCGTCGGTCGATACACGGCTGGTGCCATTTCTTCCATCGTCTTTGGTCGCGCCGCGCCAATGGTTGACGGCAACGTCTTGCGCGTGCTGAGCAGACAACTCGGGCTCTTGGGAAATGTGAAGACGGACAAGATGGTCATTGACCTCTTATGGGCGGCCGCAGACGCCCTCGTCAAGGCCGTGGCTGGAGATGACGACGTCAGTGACCGGCCGGGACGATGGGGACAGGCTCTCATGGAATTGGGGAGTACTGTTTGTGTGCCGAAGCCGAATTGCGCAGAGTGTCCTATTACTTCTACCTGTCTCGCGTACAGGGAGGGAAAGATGCTCACCAGCAACGAGACGGCCGCATTGGGAGATATTGAAGACTTGTGTCAACTCTGCGAACCTCTGGAGGAGACGGATGATACCGTTAAGTCCGAACCGAAGCCTGCAGTCAAGAACAAGCAGATGAGCTTGTCGGCCTTTTTCCTCAAAGACGCACCCTCAAAAGCATCAACTAGTGCCGTCGACATTGAAACCATCGTCGACCACGCTCGGAAATTCCCTGTCAAGGCCGTCAAAAAAGCTGTCCGAGTCGAAGAAACGCTGGTCTGCGTGATACGTCGCCACGACGGCCACTACCTCATCCAAAAACGGCCCGAAAAGGGCCTTCTCGCGGGCCTATGGGAATTTCCCAGCAAAATTCTAGAGGAAGCGCAAAAGAAGACTACGAGCAAGCAGCGTCGCCCACTGGCGACGGCCTTCGTGTCAAACTTGCTTGGGGGATCCAAGATCAAGCACGTCGGCGAGCTGGGGAGTGTTCCCTGGCTGTTTTCACACATCAGGCTGACGATGCATGTTCAATTGTTTGAGTTGGTAGATGAGGATGATGCGGTCATGGATGAAGGGGCCCGATTGAAATGGGCGTCAAGTGGTCAGGTTGAGAATGAGTCGATGGGTACGGGTATGAGAAAGTGTTGGACACTGGCAAAGGACAACGGGGAATAGGTTAATAATTATGGACAAGGCCAATATGTCATCACTCAGGTTCTGTTGTCACGCAAAGAGGACATGAGATGAAGTAGACAATTATCAAGTCTATTATTCGCGTTGTGCGTCTGTCTGCTATTATCGTGAAACCATTAAATGCAATCGCTCGACCAAGGACCGTAGTAGTGAATAACCAATAACCCATGCATAACCCGTCATGCCCCCATTCCTAGTAATCTGTCCAATCCCAAAGTTTTGTCGCTCAAGTAATATGAATGAAAGAAGAGAAGAAGAAGAAATGCCGGCGTGATTGGATGCCGCCAAATATCATCAACGAAGGAATCGAAGTGAAGAGTGCCAGTGCCCCATGTGTCATCCCTTAATCGGAAAAGACAATGCGAAGACCAGCAACGTCAGGGTTCCAGGTGACCTCGTCGTTGTCGTAGACACCAACCAGCTCGAAAGCCTCGATCGTGCCAGGCGCCTTGCAGGGAACCTTCTCGGTCAGGTAGGTGCTATAAGTAGCATCCCAAGTGGCAAGCGAGTCGACATCGACCGACAACCGACCCAGCGGCAAGTTGCGCTGGTTACCGGGACCCCAGCCAGAGGTAGGCCCCGGAGCAGGGCTGTTGCTGGTGAAGAGGTCGAGCTTCTTGCTGCCGCTGACGCTGGCGGTGCTGTCGAGCCAGAACTCGAAGTGGCACTGCAGGCCCTGCGACTCGTTGGGGTACTCAAAGGTGAGCAGGGTGGTGATGTCCTTGCCGTTGTTGCCGTCGTTCTTGGAGACCTCGCCATGGTCCGTGGACGAGATGGAACCGTCGCGGACAGAGTACAGCCAAGTTTCGGAGGGGTAGAAGTAGGTTTCGCCGTTGCGAGCCTTGAGGGATTGGGATTGAGGGGCGGCCTTGAAGGGCGCTGCCAGGACCGAGGTGGCGGCGATGGTGGTGGAGAGTACGGCCTTGAAGAGCATTTTGAAGTAGTTGAGTGGATGGATGAGTTGAAGTGAGGTGAAGGTTGTGTTGGAAGGAGTTGAATGAGAAGTTGTAGCTTGTGTAAGTGGATTGAAGCAAGTGGTAAAGTTTGAGTGCTGAGTGATGATGAAAAAAGCCTTCTTCTTCCCCGGACTCGATGCCACTTATATATCCCTCCGACTAGGTGAAGGCCTCAATTCCCATCACGAGCTCACTCTGCCCGCCTCTGCTCAGCCCGACTCTGGCGTTGAGAGCCAAGACGGCTCGATGCGCTAGCAATTGAGGGCATCACAAAAATAGCATCCACTTCTCGGCACAGCCTCCGAAAGCTCCCCCGAGCTGCTGCGCCCTCCTTGCCCAAACGGGACTCGGGCACTTGTTTGCTGCATAAGGCGTCCAGTAAGCGTGCCGTGGCGTCATCTCAGCCCGCGAGCTAGGCCGCAAGCTCGACATGTCGAGGCCGAGGACTCGATTGGGCTAGATGCGACAAAGGAATAACACCACGAGACTCGAAAGGGTTGGTGGGCTCTATTCCTGATGAATGCACCAGGCGACGCTCCAACACTGCCACTAGAGGGCATCGCGAGTACTCAGCTGGCGGGGGGGCTCAGCGGCGTCCTCGGGTCGGCGACGTTGGAAAGTGAGACTAATGGGCAAAATAGGCAGCGCGGGGTAGAGCTGTCTTTCAAGCCCGTCAGCCGTACATGTGGCAGGCCCTTACTAGCTCTCATCTGCTCCCCGAAGTGTGGTATTTCGGTTCAATACGAACAAGAGCAAAAGTCTACCTTGCTCGGACTGAGGCTGTTTGCTCAGACACCGCCGATGACAACACACATTTGACTAGAAAAACCAATAGACCCAGCCACGTTCCTAACTCTCCTTAACAAGTGGTATTTTAGCGGTGAAGGCCTGAACCTCTCACAGACGTCAACGCCAAGGCCTCCAGGCCTCGAGCTAAGCTGCAGGTCTTACAATGCAGCCTATACGAGGACTATTTCTACCATCAGTGACATCAGGCTCGGGGCGAGGGCAACGTGACTAGGAACCAATGTGCAAATAATGTCAGTCTAGAGTCGTCGAATTGAGCCTTGGTGAGCGATTTAAGTCTCACGGGATAGAGGAAGCCTAGTTATAGTAGCTGAGATGTTTCCATCTCGTAAAAGGTCTTGTCAAGTTGAGTGCCTATGCATCATAGTCAGGTCGGTGATGGGTCTGTCTCATCCAAATCAGGCGAAAGATCATGATGTTTAAGCACCTGAGAGCGATTTTCCCTCATTCGGTCTACGAAGTGCGGCTGAACTTCTTTTGTCAGGGACCTCCAGCTCGCCCTCTTCCAGTGCGGGGAAATCCTCCTCCAGCTGGCCAGACTCGTCTCTTATGTTGTCTCACCCACGCCTCGCCGGGCGCCCTTGACAGTCTGTTAAGGAATGGTTGCCGCAAAACCAAGGTACCCACAGACGGGAAGATATGACCCGAGGCCATTTATGCGGATAATAATTAGGTACATGCGCTAGGTGGACTCGCATTGTTGAGGTGCGTTGAAATTCGGAGTCTTGGCCCTTGGGGATTCTGCCTTGCCTGCTGACCGGCTTCGATTGGCGCCATATTGAAAAGAAAAACCGCGGATTGAAAACTTATATTTAGTTACGTCACCATAATGAGAATGCCTAGACAAATTCGGTCTCTTGACTCCCTAGACACAGCTTCAGCTAATTCTCAACACGCGCTTGGATCGCATTCAATTTCAAGCTCCCTCTTTGTACCTGATCAACCGACCACTCCACCTTCAAGCTCTTCAACAACAATATGTTGAATGGGTCAATAAACAACCAGATGCTTGTACAGAGCTGTATTACGGCACCTCGGTCGAGTCACGCGTCTTACGTGTGTCATGCAAGCCAACGTGGGGTTGACCGACGAGAGTCTAGATCCTCCGTGGATAGATGGAACGTTGGGCAGACGTGACGATTCATAGCTTTGCGAAAACTCAGCGAAAAGATACCCATTGGTGACTGAATGCTTTACTGGTGCCCAAGTGTAAGGGTTTCACGGCCCCTGAACTCTGCCTCGACTCTCGCGTCCACCTACCCTAGAACGACATCCGGGCCGAACGGCAAGTCAGCACAACGGCCCCTTGCATTGTTTTTTCCAGTGCACTATGCTGCTGTACGGCATTTCTCAGGTTTCATGTACTATTTTTGTAATATATTAAGGTCTTCCGTGTACGCGAGAGACATTTATTTGTCTTCTGCGCGATATCTATTCTGCGAGGTGTATATCGTGAGTGGGGTGATGTGAGGGGTTGAGGTTGTCAAGAGTGGGTTGGACAGAGGGTTGCAGTTGACAGATTGTGGCGTAGGGATAGTTACGTTGCTGATACAAGTAGTAATCCCCAACGATGAAACTCGACATAGGTCACATACTGCAGAGTACCGTCTCACGTCTGAAATTTCACATGCATCAGGTTTTGGGCATTGATGCCAACGGAAGGATCACCGCCAGCCGTAAGATCTTCGTGGATCCCGTAGCTTTTCTCGCCCAGTTCGTACGGCAAACGTCAAAACGGCCTTCTCAAATCATATCAATGAAGCGATAGATTTTAGAACTATATATTCTAGCTTGTCGCCTGAAACTTTTAGGCAGTATCTTCACTCCATGAGACCACACTTAGACCAGTACTTCAAGTCTTTAACCAGAGCGCCTTATCCTGAACTGCTCCCTCACGGCTGCCTGGGTCAATCAATCGTTTACTGATCAAATGCCGCACATGTCCTTTTGGACAGGTCAGCAGCAGAAGTTGAAGGAGTATCAAGATTTATGCGAGGAAGAAGCCTATAACTAGGGTTACTGGGATTAGCTTCATCAATTCAGATGAGGTCGGCAACCCGCTGGTGAACTTTTCCTTGAGTTAAGGATGGTTTGATGGGGGAAACAAGCAGGAAGAAACCAACACAACAACCAAAGGAAAACAGGCCTCTAGGGTGGTCGCGAGGCAGGTCTGATCAATAGGATCTTGACAGTCGGGTCAGCTAGGGAAGTCAGGCAGGCTCGAAAGGAAGGAAATGTTGGGCCTAGTCGAGGCAGGAAGGAAAGGGAAAGTCATAATGCGTAGAGGAAAGACATATCAAACACTTCATCCCGGCCGACCTTCCGGCCGGGGAACAATATAATAAAAGCCAGTGACGAAACAACGTGTTGAATCTATCTAGGTTGCAGAAAGGTCGGGCTTTTATAGGCGTCACAAGACACCTTCTCAGACGGTCATATGACTAGTCACATGACAGGCTGCAAGACTAACCTAGACCATTTGATCAGACTGTCTGAAAGGTCGGAAAGGTCAGGAATATCCCCACCACCACAATGGATATACGGTAAGAGGCCATAACTACTTGTTTGCATCATCAAAGAGCGTGGCTAATTTGCTTCGGTACTCCACAGATCGCTTGATTCAGGCACTGGTTTTTACCGAATCGCCCATTTTCAGTTGGCCGGAGACAAGGGCGGACATGAGTTCTGCTTCCTCTACGAACTATACTACCACAACCTTGACGATCTGATTTGATAAATGGTGAGTGCTGCAGAAGTAAATGTGTCCCCATTTGTTCTCCCGATGGCAAGAGGAAGACCCTCGATCAAGTTGAAAAAAGACTTCCCCCAGCATTCGCTGAATACTTCGGCAAACCGAGGTTTCGTCAATTCCTCCAAGACCAATTTCTCAGAGCCCCATGCGGACATGAAGACCTTTGAGAAATTGGTCTTGGAGACGTCATACTCTGTGCGGCAGCGACTCAAGCCTCCTGGACACGAAGTGTTTGAAAATTGCATGGATAAGGTCCTGCCAGAACCAGATGGAGGGATTTTTGGCGCAGCACCGAAGTCAAAGTCCGGCCGGGACCTAAATGACTTACTGCGCGAAGTTGGACAACGCTCTTTGTTTGTTATTGGCCTTTGTCGCATATTCTCCAAGCAAGTCCAGGATTTCCAAGCACGGTTGTACACTTTTATCCGCCACTGCGTTCCGTCCAGATCTGCCCCCGAGATAGACCCGGCAAGGTCTCAGTCTCGGAAAATATCGACAGAGATTTTTGACAAAACCAAGCTTCAATTCGTATGTGCCACTTCTGGTTCAGGAAAGACGACGTCTACCATGGACAAGCTGAGACATGAGTATGGCCACTATGTGGTCCCGGCCGCACTGCGTTCTGCGAGCGTTGGTCGGAACATCATGGACCCAAAGCTTCATGCAGGGGTATCAAAGGATACGCACGACCTGATCAAGCTGTTAGAGCGTGTCAAACAGTTGCGTCAATACCGCAGAGTGGGATGGTCCATGACCTGGCTCGAGGATCTGACCTCCTACTGGTGGGGTGATCTTTGGGAAGCACGCGAACGAATCTATCGCATTTTTCGAGCAGCAAAAGACTCCGATTCATCCCCGGGACTATGGCTCTCGTTCCAACTCGAATTTGAGAGACGGGACTCATTTTCTCAACTATTTCCGGTCTTGTCTTTGTTCGACTCATATAACTCCCAAGACGATTTTCTTGATCTTGACACTCCGCCTGATATGGGATGGTCAAACGCGGTGACGTGGGTCTGTATTGATGAAATCCAGGAGGACTTGCGATATTCCATCATAGAGAGGCACGGTGGGCACGTGAATGTGCTATCTACGGCTTTGCGTTGCCTACATCGCGAAGCCAGGAAACGAGGAGTTCGGCGATCCGCATGATCCGCAAGCAATTCTCGCGGGAACATCGTTCAACTTATCAAAAGCTCTGGACCTCCGCGGCACTATATCTAGGAAGGATGTTAAGTTGCTTCCTGGACCTAATGGAAGGCGCCGTCTACCGTCTGCCTGAGAAGAAGGGCAGTACAGAGTTGTGGCAGATTTTCCACTCATCGCCGATGAGGCGGATGCGAAGGAGCTTTCTCAGCCTGGGGCCTCAAATCACCTCAAATTATCGACATGGCAGCCAAACATGCCAAATCGTTTCACGGAAGAATCAAGTGGACTGCCATGTTCACCGATAGGATCTTGGAAGAGTCAAAAGGGGTGATGTGAGCGATGACAGAATTTGCATCCTGGCCAACGAGACGTACGAAACCGTGGTAACTACGTCACCTGATCGACAGATTGGGAGAGATCCAGAAGCGTGGAGATGGTACGGAACTCTTGGAGAGAGGTTGCTGGGGCAGCAATCTCCGCTGACATTTGAGATTTGCCCCATGTCTTCTGCAAGAACAGCGACATTGAGCTGGTACATCAGGGCTTCGCTACTGTCAAGTCAGGATCCTGCAGAATGATTGACCAACTGATGGATGAGCTCTCCGTCAATTTTACCGTGGTCAGAGAACAGATGGATCGCCTCTCAGCTCGTCTGAAGAAAAGCGGCCCCCCCCCCCGAGGTTGCCCTGCGACGAGCGTCTCTCGAGCGGACGATGGTTCTGGCAGTGAACTCCTTGAGAAAGATAATGTTCGGGGGAACTCTTCTGGGAATGACCGTTTTGGGAGTAGCTCTTATGGGTACGTGGTGGAGGATGACTCTTCGGAAAGGAACTCGGTTGAGAGTAATAAATCTGATGAAGATGACCCTCTTAAACATGGATTTTTGAGGAGGGCAACCTCGAGGATGAACTGAGGGACGCCTCTGACCACGTTGTTTCCAAGACCAGCCCTCTTGAGGATGGCATCTTCGAAATGGTGTCGAAAGGAGCGCAAAACGACATTGGCATCCTCGAAGTTGAGCTAAAAGCCTTCACGGACGAAATGAGGGCTAATGGCTTTACTGTAGTGGACTGCTTCAGCCGTAGGCAGGAAAAGGAGCACAGGGCCGGCTCTTGTTCTGCCCAGAAGCAGAACCAAACGAGGCTCCTCACGCCCAGGCAGAGGGTTGAACAGACGATGGCTTGGAGTGACTTTGGTACAATGAGGGAGGATGCAATGACAACATGGCCGATTATGGAGTTCAAGTCAGTTGGGGAAATCGACCAGAAGACCATTTCCAACTTGACGGATCAGGGGTTCTACATCACTAATACGTTGCTTGCCGAAGTCGAGAGACTTGTCACGCATGGATTTACCCTCACGGTTAATTTGCTTGTGGCCCAGATCAACGAGCGCATGGTTATTGATGCCGTCATACGAGCCTCCGGCTCGAAGAAAAGCTTCTGCATTCCGTCATGGGGGTGACTACCCGATCCAGTCTTGGCCATGCGGCGGAATACTCCCTGACTGTGGTGAGAGCATTTTGAAAATTTTGGAGACGTTTGATATACTAATTGCTATTCTGTGTCCAATCAACTAAGACAACACTTCGGCCCTGCTCCCTCACTCGATAATAAGCCGAGCCTCGGCAGCAACAGCGACCTCTAACGGGAACTTGATGCAAGACGTAATCGCGTCATAGATAGTGTCGCTCAAGCCCGGAACGTTCACAATCAGAAAATCGATGGGCTCGAAGATTGCACACTGATAACCGGTCTCCAAACGGTGAAGAGGTTTGAAACATGGCGTGAGTGGGTGGAAGGACCGTGGCATTGGCTGGAGGCCGTCGAGGCATGTTATCGGCTTTGCGCAAGTTTCTTGATTTGGTCCTGATCTCGTCTTTACTCTGCGGAGGAATATTGGAAAACCCATTCTTTGCAGCATCTAGGTGAGCGACATCCATGATCGGCGAGCTTTATCAACTACATGCACGCTTACTCTCCATTTCTCTGCACATAGTTGAAGTTGGGCGCTGGGAAAGACGATGCCGTCCCAAAATCCTCGCTATCCTGGACATGCGTGGGGAGAAGAAAGGAAATCAACGTGAGAAAGGCTGACCATGCAAGGAAGTTAGAGACATAGGTGAAGTTGGAACATGCGTTTCAATTAGGGGTGATGGAAGGAGGGGGGAAGGACACATCAGGAATGCTTAATAAAAGGACTGGGGCTCTATGTAGAGGGTTTGGAAGGGCCTCAGAGAGCAACGAGTAAGAAGTGAAGTGCTGAATGCGCCGGGATTGACAATCTCACTTTTTGTACCTATTTATAATCCATAGGATCAACCTTGGGAGTCGAGATAGGTACACCCACACAATTTGATACTGGGAATATCACGATCCTGTACTCCTCTCATCCCCCCTCCCCGATAAGTCCTCAAAATCTACAGCGCTTAACTCGTTTGAAATCAAAGTACAGGTAGAAAGATATGGACTCCGGATCGTTCGGCTTTCGGCTCTTGAGAAGCAAGCCTCTCGAGCACGCGAGTTGACGCAACTTGCTTATCAATCGGCAGGGCGGGCGCTAAACCACATTCCCGTGGCGCGCGTTGATTGAAGTCAACATTTGCTGACAATTGTCATACGCGCGCGGCATCTTGATCATTGACGAAGAATGATGCCATATATTTGGGCGAGGCTGGGGTAGTTATATATCTCGTGGAACTTACCGTGAAAGCAGGCCGACTTTGGTTCTCATTTTCTACTCAAGCATTTATCTAACACATATCACTTATTCACTATCAACTGCTAGTCATCCCTCATCCCATTCTGCCAGGTAACTTTTACCAGCACTCAAAATGGCCCCCAACTCTCCCGTTGCACTTGTTCTCGGCGCTGGCGCCAACATTGGCCAGCACGTCGGACGCGCCTTTGCCGCCAAAGGGTACAGAGTCGCTCTCGCCGCCCGCAGCCTAAAGGAAGAGGATAGCAATGGGGACCAACTCCACATCAAGAGCGATTTCAGCGACCCAGACTCCATCACCGAGGTATTTTCCAAGGTCAAGTCGAAGTTTGGAGCTCCCCATGTCGTGGTGTACAATGGTACGGGACCTTGACTTGGTGACGTTGCATCAATGATTGACATCTTCTTAGCTGCGGCCGTCACTCCCCAATCTGCACAAACTCCCCTGGCTGTCCCGCTGAAGGACTTTACCCGCGACTTGACCGTCAATACCACCAGCGCTTTCGTGGCTGCCCAACAAGCCATTGCCAGCTTTGAGGAGCTGCCCAACTCCGCATCCAGGACCTTCATCTACACCGGGAACCTGACCAACATCTCACCCGTTGCGGCCCTCCTCACGCTCAACGTTGGCAAGTCAGCCACTGCATCTATTATTCAGGTCGCGGCCGAGAGTTACAAGGACAAGGGCTTCAAGTAAGATTCCGCCTATCGCAAACCACCTAAAGAGACACGAAACTGACCAGATGTAGGTTCTACTATGCCGATGAGCGCAAGGCCGATGGCTCGGGCGCCTACAGCGGCATTGATGGCCCTGCCCATGCGGAATTCTATACGCATCTTGCTGAGACCAAGGAGCAGGGTCCCTGGCAGCAGACGTTTGTCAAGGGCAAGGGCTACCAGAAGTTTTAATTCAAGTCGGGCGGGGTGACGACATTAGGTGCTGCAAGGGTGGAATAATGAGAATGAAGGAGAGAATGGTAATGGAAGGATTTGGGCCTGTTTTTTATTCCCAAGCAGTCTCGTATGCCAAATGCAATATGCTCAATATTCCGCAATCTACACAATAGATCCCGTAATCGTACTCTTGCGCAAGCCTCCCGTAACCGACCAATACAGTCATCGTGACTTGTCTCCTTAACAGCTCGTATCAGCATCGCATTATCCCAAGAGTGGGATGTTGAGAGGGGTCATCTGGCTGATCAAGAGTGGGTGTGGTGATACCAAGCGCGAAGCCAATGAAACCACCCCAATTTTCGATTTGTTAAATCCGGGGAAGCTTGATATCAGATCTACGTAAACCTGCAGATCGTCGGCAAATGCTCAAACCCCACTCTTGGATAACAACAGGACTGCAGATGCGTCCCTGGGCGCTTCTCCTGGATATACTTAAGGAGGGATGGCGGCGGAGGGTCAACTCCGTGGTTTCCTGCGATTCTCACTGCTTGAAGGCCTCAAGTTGGGACTGATAAAGGACCCTCGTGATCCCCGGTCGTACAAACCGTGATCCCCTCATCCCTACTGCTCATCATGAATCTCACGCTCTCCATCGTCGTATTGTACCTGCTCGTGCCCGCCTGGGCAATCCTCTACTGGATCGTGCCCTACTTCACCACGTACCGGCACCTCCAAGGCATTCCCGGCCCCGTTGTATCCAAGTTTAGCAACATCTGGCTCGCCCTCGCCGCCCGTCAAGGGCAAAAATTCTCGTGGGTCGACCATGCCCATCGAAGGTATGGCAAAGTCGTCCGCGTCGGCTTCAACCACGTCTCGATTGCGACGCCCGAGGGTCTACGCACCGTCTACGCGCACGGAAATGGCTTTCTCAAGGAGTACTAGCCTTCCCAACCTTCACATGGAGGCATCTTATTAACGCTTATAGCTACTTCTACGACGCCTTTGTGTCGGGCGTCCCCGGTGTCTTTAATGTTCGCCATCGTGGCCAGCACACTCGCAAACGTAAGATTGTCGCTCATGCCTTCTCGCCCGGCGCTGTCAAGGACTTTGAACCACACATGACACAGAACCTTGAACGATGGGTTGCCCAGCTGGATCGGATGGCCGCTCACCCAGCCGCCGACGGCTTTGCCCGCATCAACATGATGCCCTGGTGCACCTTCCTGGCCTTTGACATCATCGGCGACTTGGCCTTTGGCGCCCCGTTTGGCATGGTCGAGAGGGGAAGAGATGAATGCGAATGCACTATCCCTGGCCAGCCGAGGACATATGTACCCGGCGCCGAGACGCTGAATCGCAGGGGGGAAGTGAGTTCGACTCTGGGTCTGTTGCCGGAGATTAGGCCGTTGGCGAAGTACCTCCCCGATCCCTTCTTCACCAAGGGTCTTCAGTCGGTGGCGCATCTGCACGGAATTGCCGAGGCTGCTGTCGTCAAGCGCATGGGCTCTGCCGAGAAGGGTTTCAAGACTGAGACCCAACGACACGACATCTTGGAGATGCTGTGCCAGAGCAAAGACTCGGACGGAAACCCGATGCCGCGTGACGAGTTGGTGTCGGAGGCCCTTACCCAGCTCATTGCCGGCAGCGATACTGTGTCGAATACTGCCTGTGCCGTCCTCTACTGGATCCTCCATGGCGAACGTTGCAAGCCTGGAACCATCGTGCCCCGTCTCCAACAGGAACTCGACGCGGCCATCCCCAGTGAGTCATCTGTCGCCGCCCACGCCGAAGTCAAGAACCTCCCGTTCCTCCGCCAATGCATCGACGAAGGCATGCGTCTGCACTCGACTTCTGCACTAGGCCTCCCACGTATCGTCACCGCACCCGGAGGAGTTTCGTATGGCAAGGAGCACTTCCCCGAGGGCACAGTCCTCTCTGTCCCGAGCTTCACACTGCACCACGACGCCGAACTTTGGGGCCCGGATGTCGACGAGTTTAAGCCGGATCGCTGGCTGAGTTTGTCAGCTCGACAGAAGATGGGCTTCAATCCCTTCTCGTTTGGGCCGAGGGCGTGTGTCGGGCAGAACGTGGCTCACATGGAGTTGGCGCTGATTATCGGTACGGCCTTCCGACGATATGATTTTGCGCTGTATCAGCAAAAGATGAAATCGCATGAGGGGTTTTCGAAGAAGCCGGTGGAGTGTTGGGTTGGTATCAAGAAGAGGGAGTGAATTCTTGGTCGTATTGGGTCTGAACTCTGTCATGATGAAGCCTGGACGCGTGCTGTAGCCCACTCACTTTATATCAATACTCATGACCGCCGCTTCTGTCCTGTCCCCCCTCCCCGGTCGATAATCGTCGAACCAATGCCGCTCAATCACCTCAAAGCCGCACTTCTCATACGTTCTTCTGGCCCCCTCATTCTCAAAGTCCACCACCAGCAATATCCTCGCCTTCTCGCCACCGACCAGCTCAGAAGCAATCGTCTTGGCATACTCGACGAGCTTTCCACCGAGTCCTCCACCCCGAGCCGTGGGCAAAACATACATGGCACTCAAGGCGAAGCACCACTTTGAGTCGCCTTCGGTCACTATGCCAGGGCGAATGTACATGGCCTCGAATTTTTTCGATGCGTCTTCTTCGTTGAAGGGGCCGACGAGTGTAAGAGAAGCCAGCCAGTCCTTCTCTAGAATGAGGTCTGTACCGGGGGCTTCTAAACGGCGAGGTGAGGATTCTGTAGCGACGGCGATCAAATTCGTGGCGAGGGGATTAGATACTCGCGATTCCCATATCTTTAATGGGAATGCAGCTTCTGTTGCATACGTAGAGCCGAATGCTTCGGGGGATAGCTGAAGGGAGAGGAGTCGAAATCTTTTGTACCTGTTGACCAGGAGCTCGGATTTCTCTGTGGAAGAAAGTGATTTTGGTAGGATGATGACACTCATGTTTGATGATGATGGTTGAAAAAGTCAAAATAAGAGCGGCCGGATTTTGGTGAACCGTGAGTTATGATGAGAAGAAGGAAGTTGTACCGTAGAATCAGCTTGGCTGAGCGATGAGTCAAGATGTCAGCACGTCATCGTACGACGAGCTTACTCAATTTGGTATCTACCAGGGACCCAGATCCAATTATTGGTTCCTTGAAGCATCCTAAACTTCTTCCAACATATCCATATCTCCGTCAGAAGTTCATCCATATAACCATCGGACAGTAGACCATATATCCCAACCATATCTGATCCAAAAAAGAGAACTATTCTTTCCAAACCAAGAAACCCTTTCCATATAGACCCGTAGCAATACCCGTCTTCCTCTCAACATCTCGAAGCGCAGTGCAACTCGAAGGGTACCAAGTGTCGACGAACAAGTCCCGCCTTCCGCCCTCCGCTGTCCATTCCGAGATCCAGGAGCCGGCAGATGTCGATTTACAAACCTCGGCACTCTCACCCTCTTCCGAGCGACAAAGCGCCCTGGTCGCAGCGTACTTGGATACCGACGGCGGATGCGGATGTCCAGCGATGAGCAGCGCGCCGTTCTTATCAACGCTCAAGTTATCCGGCATGAACGGGACCCGGAACGTGTTGAGCAAGGTAAGATTGCGGGCAGTAGGCTCGACGCCGAAGAGGTAGATGGACGCGCTGCTGGTGGACGACACGGCGAGCGTTGTGGCGTTGAGGAACTCGATGCCGTTGGCGTACGGGAGACGTGCCATCAGGCGCACCGCATCCGTGTCGAGGTCGATGTGGATGACGCTACCTCCCGGAAGACTGGCGTACGTCTCGATGCGGGAGAGGATTTTATGCTGGCCGATCAGGAAGAAGTGATCGTTAGTTACGTAGATTTCGCGGTTGTTGATGATGGCGATGGAGTTCGGGCTGTGAATCAGCGGGTGCTTGATGAAGCGGCGGTGCTTGGCGACGTAGCGATCCACGGCAAAGTCAATATCGAAAAGATCGATGCGGGACCCGTCGGTGCGGTGGTTGACCATGAACAGTGTCGATGAAGAACTGTCGTATGCCAATCCGAGGGGGTGAAGGTCGTCTCCTTCGTACCCGACAAGCTCGAGTTCGGTGAGAGAATCAATCTCGGAAGCGTAGTCGTACACCCACAGGCTACCGCGGGGAATTGGCCCAGGCAAGAAGATCCCCTGGCGCGAGTTAGCTGGGGTGTGCTGCAATCGATGGTAGGTGCTGTTCCCCTCATTTCACATGGGAAACATGTCGAGATGCAGCACATGGCGGAATGCAACTTACCATGACGGTATTCCACACTTCTCTCCCTGGATCACAGCTGAGAATCGCCAGGCCGTATTCCTCGACGAGGAAGGCATCTTCGCAATTGCGCACTTGGTCGGCAAACTTGACCTCCAGCGATTCCAGCACATTCATGCGCGGGAGGCTCCCGGGCGCGTTCGTCTTGAACAGAGAGAGGACTTGGAGACGCGGCCACAAGACTGGGACCAAGAGTGCAAGGCCGACCAGCCACTATCAGCGTGAGAGAGAGCTGTGATGAGGGGGAATAGGGGGCGTACCACTGTAAACCTCGAAGCCATGATGGGTCACGGGCGTGAGAATCGATAGGTTGTTATTCAAAATGCGACGGTATGTACAAGTAAAAAAATAGCCGTGTATTCCAATTTCCAATGAAGAAGGATGAATGCGGCGTTGAGGGGAAATGCTCGGGCTGGTCGGGTTCCGAATGGCGGCTCGTTCGGAGCATTTGGGTGAGGCGCATAAGCTCACACAAGGTTCAGCCATCTTTCGGCTGTGAAGGAAGCATGAGGACAGCCACGTGACCGGCTTCTACCGAGATGAGGACCGACATCAGCGGATGACGTTGCACTGGACGACGTGGAGAAGTCTGGGTGCGTCCATGGGTTTCATCTTGTTGCATTCCGACGCGAGAGTGTGGTCTGGTGGAATCTTGATGCGTGTCTGCCGCGGATGAATTCGGAGTAATGTGCGATGGCGCTGACGTGTGAAACCTCGACGTTGCAGTGGGAAGCGTGCTGTAAGAACTAAGATATTATGCCTAAAACCCCTCTTAGAAGACCGAGGGTCAATCCTGGTGTCATATTCTGACACGTCAAACGAGCATGGCCTCCGCCAACGTGAAGTTTACCCAAGGTGGCGTCGCCCAATGGGCAGTAATTTGGTACATAATTCAATCTTTGCAATTTTTTCACCGCTATAGTTCATTTATTGCCCCTCCTGCAATTAGTTATACCACTTAAACCCTCAGATTCGATACTTAAAGTCCAGCGCATAATCACCCGTCTTAATCCTCCGTCCATCCTCCCGCTTGCCCGCGAGAATCAACGCCTTCTCCCTGTTCTGCACCCAGAGAAACACCATCTGAGAGCTAACCAAAACGCTCGCGACACCAAGGCAGCCAAGCGAAAATGCCTTTCCCAACACGTACGGCGACTTGCGGTATATCTGGCCGGCAAAGACACCCGCCATGTTCCCCAGTGTTTGCTGTATCCCGATGGCCGTGGCACGTCTGTACTGCGGTGCCATGTTGACGTTGAACCACGCAATGTTCATGCCGAAGCCGTTGACGGAAGAGATTCCCACGAGGAAAATCGCAAAGTACAGGACGGCTTTGTTACTGACGGTGAGGAGTACGATGAAGCCGGCTATCCCGAGTGCGTTTGTTGCCAGGAGGATCTGAAGACGAAATGAAGTCACTGGTCAGTGTCAACCTTTTAATCATCTTGGAGAAAGACTTACCGGCCCGCATGTTGCGTATTTGTCGGATATAAAAGCGAGGAAAATGAAAACAATGGCGCCAAGAAAATAGATGGGAACCGTCAGATAATTTGACTCAAGCGCGTCGTGTCCCATCGAATGCAGCATGGCGGGGAGAAATGTTGAGAAGCCGAACGTCGAGATGTTCTGGAAGAGCATTGTGACGGCACTGTCCTCACGTTAGATTGCATGACTAATTTGTCGAAGGTGTCCTTACTTCAACCAGACTTTGACATCAGAAAATGCTAGTCGTATCTCTTCCCAGCAAAACTCATCCTCGCCCATGTACGCCAAGCGCCGTTCATGACGAAGTTGCATGACCTTTCGTTCCCCCTCGTTCAGGAAGCGGGCAAAGCGGATGTCTCTCGGCATTCCGAATAAAACGGCAAAGACGGATACGAAACTGCCTGCTCCGAAGATGATATACACCCATCTATCAACGTCAGACCTCGTCACAACGGGGAACTCTCAACTCACCTCCAAGCAGCATATCCACCAACCCCATCCATCTGAAGAATCCCGTACGCCATCAACCCGCCAATGCACCCCGACAAGGCCGAACAAGAGACCAAGTACGACACCCGCTTGGCAATCTCCCCACGGTCGTACACGAGCGTGAGGTACAGGCTAAGCGACGGGAACATGCCGCCCTCGGCCGCCCCCAACACCAGACGACACGCATATAACCCCCCCACGCTGGTGACGAAGCCGTTGGATATGGTTGCGGCCGTCCAGCAGAGGCACGGGAAGAACATGGCCTGTCGCGGGGAGAAGCGCTTGACGAGGAGGACCGAGGGAATCTCGACAAGGATGTAGGTGGCGTAGAAGATGGAGATTGCGGTTGAGAACTGGGCTTCCGACGCGTGGATGTCTTCGGGCATGTTTGCGACTTTGACGTTTCCTATGCTGGGTGTCAGTCAAGCCTTGGTCGGTTCTCATCCCTAGGAGTGAGGTCTTTTTTTTTTTCGAATTCCATGACTTTACTTACCAATGGCAGCCCGGTCAATAAAGCAAGAGATGTAAATAATAAAAAGAGCCGGCAAAACGCAGAAATCGACCTTCCTCATAACGCGGCGCTCGTCGATCGGGTCGATGACTGACATTTCGCTTGCGTCACTCTGGGTTTGGGAGCGATCACTCGCCCCCTTCTCGACAATTGTAACATCCATGCTAATAGATTCAATGTGGACGTCAAATTGAACATGATGAAGTCAAACCCCTATGGATGCGAATACCTCTTATAAATGCCAAATTGAGGGCCGCCATCAAGCCATCTCTCCGGTTATTACACGTTCGGGCCCGATCTGAGTTACCGATTCACATTCAGCCAGGTGTAACAATGAGCGTCATTGCTTCACTCGATGAAACTCTTCTTGTATATCATTGTCGATCAACTGCCGAGCCGAGCGAGTGAGTGTAAGAGAATGAGACTATCCACGGTTGGGATCGACCAATGCCAGCGTGCTCGTGGGATGTGCAAGTATGCAGTTCTGCCGATAGCGAAGGTGACGTTAGGCGCTGTTAGAGATTGTATGCCCTTAACATAAGAGACATAGATCAATTGGCCAAGCCAGGGAGCTCGGGGAGGGAAAGTTTCACAACATGGCTGCGAACCATGCCCACAACTTCCTGAGCCACACAACTTGAACCATACTCGACAAGAGAGAGATTGCCAGTAGATTTGGCATGCATGGCGCAAACTTGGTTTCACCACACATCCGATCTCGTTCTCAGAATTCCGTCAATATTGACTACCGGCAGAGATGAAAACCCATTATCGTGACTCTCCCTCTCCATGGAGGCTCAGATGCATTATTACGGTCCCCGTCGCCATGACGCAAGGTGAGATGGCCGAGCGGTCTAAGGCGCTGTGTTCAGGTTCCACAAGAACTAGTAACGATTCGCAGTCTAGTAATAGGCGTGGGTTCGAATCCCACTCTCATCATTCTTTTTGCCGTTTGGCCACTTGGGCGTGATTTATAGAGGGAGGAGTTAATTATCCGGCAGACGCCTTCGCGCGACTACGGACCAGAGAGAAGGGGCGGTTATAAGGCATCCCGAATACGAACATTTGAAGTTGATACTAAACATTAGATGTGGACAAGTGTCACGGTTGCAGGAGTATTGCAACAACTGTCAGGCAGCCTGTTGGGAATGGGAAGCAACTTTTGCAGGGCCATTATGGCAATGAGTGATGAAATTAAAAAAGGGCGATTAAGGTTAAGTCACTAGCTTGGTAGTTGTAGAATGTCAGTAGATATTTGTATGTTCACTTCCCATTCTGTTAGATTGTGGCCTCCAAGAAACATCAAACCACCCAGACTAAGCATCCTCGAGCCAAGTCATTCCAGCGGTGACGCCCTCATACACTCGCCCGTTCGGACCAAGTTGAATATGAGACACGTCAGGATAGAAATTACCACCAGCACCAATACGACTGCGCCAGACCTCATCTCCCGTGGTATAGTTGAACGCAGCAATATACCACACATACTCCCCATCGATGGCCAAATCGTAATCCTGCGTGTACAAGTATAACAACCCCGTCGTCGTCGACAAGGTCGTCATGGTCGCCACGACTCCCAAGTCCCACATCAAAGAACACTCACCATCCTCCGTCACCCACACCCGCGAGACGCCCGGCGCCGTCACGCTGAGGTTGTTCTGGCTACCGTTCAGGTCGCCGTCCGAGTCCTTGAAGGTCAGGAACCCGTAGCAGTTTGTGATCGTGGCGCTGTACGTGGTGCCGTCGTAGTGCGTCGTCAGCGCGGCCTCATTGCCGCTCGCGTTGGGATGGAACAGCGGCAGCGAGCACACGAAGCTCGACTCCTTGTCGCCCATCTCCTCGGCTTGCAGGTACACGTTGAGATTGATCTGCGTGTCGGCGTTGTCGGTCATGGCGACATATTTGGAGCCCAGGAGGCCAGGCGTCGACCCGGAGCCGCGCGAGAGGCCACCGGGCTTGATGCCGCTGCCGGCCGAGTAGGTCTCGTTCCAGGCGATTTTGACGCCACCCTCATCGGCGGCTTGGAAGGCGTAGAAGTGGCCGACGGCATCCGGGCGGTCTTCGGAACCGCCGGGGCCGGTCAGGACGTAGATTATCTTGCCGTTAACGGCCATGCCGTTCTCGATGATTTGGTTGTTGAGTTCGATGCTGTGAATGCCGCCGTCTGTGTCAATGTACCCGACTGTAGTGACGTTCTTCCCATCCAGGCCGATCAAGGGAGCAGGCGTAGCGGCAAACCACAGGTTGTCGTCGTCAGTGTAGCCAGCCAGGGCGAGGATCGACCCTGTGGCCATGTGGTTCGAGAGGTCGGTCTCTTCGACCGTACGGAAACTAACATCAGAACCATTGACGACCTTTTCGACGACGACGACGTAGCCCTCCAGAGTCGGCATAACAATCTTCCCATCCACGACCTGCCAATAGTTAGACACGGTCGTTCGGTCATCCTGGGACCACTGAGCCAAGACTTCCAAGGTGTCGGGGTCGAGAGCGGCGAGGCAAAAGGCGACCGACGACTTCGGGCTGGAGCACGACAGAGCCGAGACGAGGCTGGTAGAGCTTTCCCAGTAGAGCCATGCCGCTGTCACAGTCGTTGACGAGACCACGGGAGAGTTGCCCAAGGGCCCATCCAAGTCGTCGCTCCTGGTGTTTCCTCCATCGATGTGAGCTTGCAGGGCATCGGGCTTGAACCGCTCTTTAGGTCGCAGTTTCTGTGCCGATGTTGCGGAACCAATGAAGGAGGGAGCTGTGACATTTTGAGAGTCCTCAACCTCCATTTTTGAAGCCTTGAATAGGAGTTAGAAGTGGGAGCTGAGTTGTAGTGATGGGTATTACTCACACCAAACGGAACTAAAGACGCAGTCATAGCCGCGACAAAGACGCCAGACAACTTCATCTTAAAAAGAAATAATGAGTAACCTGTTGAGTTAATAGGGAGGCGAGAAAAGTGGTTGAGAAGGGATTCTACACAAGAGCTCGACCTCCTTTTATATCCAGGACCATGCGGCAAGAGTGTCGTGACAGGGAGGGCTATGAGTCTAGATATTAGGACCAGTGTCCAAGTTACCTGCCTCTCTCGACTCGGCAAGACTTGTTCCGGCGGCTTAGATTCTCAGTTGAGCGAATACGATCAACATGAAGTTCAGGTAGAACTTGTGCCTTGTGAGATTGCGCCTTGGCGGTGCTCTGGGCAGAGCCCCGGTGAAGGATCAGTGAGAACGTGGTGGAATGACAATCACATACGAGAATCTGGTATGGGGCTTCAATATGGAGCTTCCAGGATCTTGCGTGCTCTCTTCATTTATAGATAAGTAAGGGTTAGATTGTGGCGCGACTGCTCGCATATATGGGGCAAACACTGCGATATCGTGCGTCCGGTTATCTCAAAGCAGGGTCCTCAGATGTAAAGGCTTCAACTCATATCGCTATGAAACATTTAAACTGCTAACTCATAGAATGTTCTCAATGTTTCCGAGAATCGAAGCCAAATCCGACCAAGGAGAATTCAATCGATTATAGGTAAATCATCTATGCAAGTAGGGAGGTCTCTGTTTCGTGTGAATGATGCAGCAAGCCAGTGACCAACGGCAACCGTCATTCCCGGCTTAGTTGGACATGGCGAGCACTTGAATTGGTCGTATTCCCAATACGTATTTCGAAGGAACGTCAACGGTAGACCGATTGAACGCGGCCCGTCATTTAGCGTCAAGGACATCCCTCTCAGTGAGTAAGGAAAATGTGCCGAACCAATGAGCATGTATATCAATGTCAATCAAGCTGAGCCAAGGGCTTGGACCTGATGGATGACCCAAAGCGTGGTTTCCGTATAGATGGCCATCTCATTGGCTCCATCCGGCTTCGGGACAGTGCACCTAGTTCACGATGATATATCCATACACCGCCTCAAGACTTGTCGGCTGATCGGCATTAAGTGCGGACCTCACCTTCATGAGTGCAATCACCAATCGGACTTGTCTCTATACGTTGCTTTTACTGAGAACCCATCAACAACTAGCTATGTATCCTTCTTAGATTCCAAGCTCGCCGAGTAATGATGCAATCACCTCTATACTATTAATATAGCGACGATGGAAGTACTTCTGCCCCACTTCTTTATACCGTCTTCCGATCCAAGGGACCTGTCACGTTGCGATTCAGCACAGACAATTGGCACAGAGGAGGTGCGGACTATGCGGGACAAAGTTGAGCCGAATCGGGGATGTAGGCAGGCTGGATTCCATCCTATTCTCTACCATGCTTTTCCCTCACATTAGACGTTATGTGCTTGGCAGGACCGTGATTGGAACACCATAGGCTTGCGCTCCGCCTTGATCAATCAAATCTCGACCATCACGGACATTGACCCTTTTGTTCTTGCGGGAGGCGATGTCAGAAAGGTCAGCGTCGCTCGGGGCATGTGTTGGAACTCCAAGAGAACGATAACGAGGATTGGGGACGAGGCGTATTGCCTCGTGGGCTTGTTCAACGCCACCATGAATCCCTGCAACCCGGAATGATTGACTAAGTGTTGCACAAAGAGGAAGCTCTTTGAGATGCGCCCTAACCGACACCCCGGCTAAACCCCGTTTAGGCTGGGGACAAAACCCCCTTCTCGCGACAGTAAGTCCGGAGGGATCAAGGCTCTGTCTTTCAATTACTCGACCCCTATAACTATCGTCTGCTCGATTGTGACTATTTCAAGCACTCCGCTCCTATCGTAGCTGCGCACCATTCGCGTCAGAAGGCTACGGGAATGCATAGTCAGGGACTTGGATACAAGCGACACGTCAATCTTTGCGTGGCAGAACAAGATTGATCGGCGAGAGCTTAAGTTGCCGTTGAGGCAATAGTTGACCGACCGGTGTACATTAAGGGAGCTCTGGGCGACTTCACTAGCCGGCTTTGCGGGATTTGGAGCAATTTTTCTTCGGGGAGAGCGACGATGAATTAGAGGACGAGTCTCTAAGGGACAGCATGTCGACAACAACAACCTTGGTTCAGAGCTCCGTGGACGAGAAGACAAATCCGGCCTGAAGTTCCTGAACCAAGCCATTGCGTTTCTCAAGGACGATGAGGCGCTGTTTCCACTCTTCCAAACCACAATGGTAAGACCTGGCATTGGCGTCGATAGATTTAGGCACATCTTGGTTGGTCTGCTTCGATGTCTCGCCGTCGAGCTGGCTCAGGAAGCAATCGACAAGATCAACATTCTTCGGCAAGTTTCATCAGACGATACCGTCTAGTCATCGGCTCAGCCGTTATTGCAAACGTTTCTAAGAGAACCCTAAAGCGTATTGAGCTTGAGCAGAACGATCTTAAACGCCAACTCGATCCCAGTCGCATCTCAGCATAAGAAGACGAAGCACTTGATCAAGTTGCAGATGGTTTAGAAGATGGCGAGGATGATATCGTGGAAGAAGAGGTTGCGGAAGTAGACGCCCATTTTCAGTCCATCGCCACCTTCATTCGCTCGAGCAGGGCCTACGAACAAATGGTCAACCGACTCGCCGATTTCGCGCACCCATCATTTCGCTCGTTGGCGAGCAAGTACGCGCTAAGGCTTCTGAATACAAACCTGGAGAATTCAATGACAAGCACTGGGAAGTGATGCGATCCAGGATGTTCCTAGTCATCTCCGGGCTTCACTACTCGCGACCCAAAACCCTTTTAATTGATTCACCGAACGACATAACCTACTTCAAGCAGTTTCAGTCCAAGGCGGAATCGCTCACTGGCGAAGAATGTAGCTGGTGGCCGTTTAGGCGACACAAGCCGAAACTCAGTCCTGATGAGTTGAGGGTAGGATGGACTTGCGTAAATGCCTTGAGGACTTGGAAGCCTAGTTAGCAGAGTGCCCAACTAATAGTCTTGCCAAGTTTGTGGAGATGTTCGATAGGAAGCTGTTCCGGAAGAATTCGCGAGACGTCTCTCTGTCTCTCAGGAAGTTTCCGCTCGCCAACAGTTCGCCGCTCGCCGTTCCACTTCCTACGTTGAACCTCAGCCAAGGAACTCCGCCGTTACGGACAGGCTCGACCTCAGTGACGCCTTCTAATCCCCCAGGACACGGAGCGACAAGCGGGAGTGGAAATGCAAACCCTCTGTCACCATCGTCTATGCATACAACCACGAGCCAAGCACCCGCACCAATCCGACAAGCTCGATTCATATTCCTTTTGTCCAAGTTCGGCCGATACGATGTTGACGAACTCCTGTCTCTCCACCTAGATACGGCTAAGTTCGGAGACGAACTACGGCTGGCTTACTTGAGGCGCAAGGGGTTCTGGTCTTCATGGCTATCTCCGTCCGGATTTTCACACTGCGACTTTGTCAAGGTAAGTTTCCACCGTTTGCTGTGACTTTTCAGTAGTTCGCCAGTTATTTATACTAAAGCTCTTCGATACGCTCCCTGTGAACCGACATAGCTGACGACTGGATACTGAAACAGTTTGAGAAGTACTACCGCAACGCCGACGCACACAGCGGGTACGGCCTTCCAGATCTGAAGCTCAAGCATTACTACTACTCGCCCACCTCCTGAGAGCCACCAAGATCCCCTGAAGAAGAATTCAAGGACATCTTCCAGCACGCTTCCCTTCAGCAAACGCCCCGATGGGCCGTTTTGCCCCTTCGCAATGCCGATGACGACGGCCTCCCGACAGGCACGGTCAGCCGGATCCCGCAACGATTTTGGATGCCAACGAGCGAGAGGACTTCTGGGGGATCTACGTTTGCGAGAGGCGCTCGGCTTTCATGACGAGCCTGTACATTGTGCTTAGTATGGCGCCTTTCATTGGCTTTTGTTTCCTGCACTCCTTTAGGGTTGTCACGGGAGACATCCAGAACTCCACTACACCGCTGGCTCTGTCCGTGATAACGCTTGGCTTGCTTCTTGGTTCAATGATTAAACGGTAGGACTGTATCCCTGCCTGTGATGTGCGTCATCGGATAGAGTTTCTGAAGCTAAAATATAACTACCCAATCTCTATTAAAAGACCAAATACTTTGCAATCTACCTATCTATGTACTGCACAATCAAACTGGTTACAAAAAAACCAAACATGAGCCAAACACAAGATACTCTGTATGACCATTTCTCGACTGATCTTGGATAATCCAACACGGATAAGGGATGTGAAGCGGAGCATCATAAGCGCAGTCTACTTTGAACAAACCGAGGAATGAAGGATGAGGCCGGCCTTAGTGACGAGGAAACGAAGCAGGTTGCTCGAAGTTCCGAGGCCGCTCGAAGTCCCGACGTGGCTCGGAGTCCCGAAATTGCTCGAAGTCGGGACGTCGCCAGAAGTACCGACGTCGCCCGGAGTTTTGAGATTGCTCGGGGTCCCGAGGCCGCTCAGAGTCCCATCGTTTCTCAGAGTCCCACAGACCCGACCGACGAGTTAGGAACTTTTTCATGTTGAAGCTCATTGAGCGAAAAGTGCTGTTCACTTCACTGAGAAACGTTCTCCTCTTTGGAAAGCGTCTCGCGTCTTCCGCTTCCAGATCGAGCATCTCCTCTTGCAATAGCGGATTCGGCTTCGCCTCTTTCTTGTTTGTTCGCGAGGTGGCATAAAACCAAACAGCTACCGTGAAGGCGGTCAATAGAATGGTGACGACGAAGAAGACCCAAATATACTTCGATACCACGCCATGTTTAGGTGCCCAGTCGAATATTGACATGCTGAAAATGGACTGGGGAGATTATTGTCAGCACTTGCAACCAGTCCTTCAGGATTGTACGTACCGCGACGGCAGATATTGGCAGATATATCATAGTCAGCAGGGCAATTGACTTCATCTGCGCGTTGTCTTGTTTCGAGTCCAGGGCGATGTCTGTGTTTACTTTTGCATCCTTTTGGGCAATGTGGTTCCAAATCTGCAGGAGAAGCGATTAGCTCGTGTCTTCTGAGGGGAGTGCTCTGGCGTCTGACCGTCTGCATCGTGATAGAAGTGTTGTTGAGAACCATTCCGCACGTGTCGACCTTGTTGTCGAGCTCGTCTCCAATCTCGAGTGTCCTGGTCTTGATTTTCAGGTTGACCTTGAGCATCTCCTGTCTATGCGAAATAGTGGGAAGAGAGTCGATGAACTTTTTTGACGGTACTCTCAAGATGCGGATCTCGTCGTCGCAAAACTTAACGATCTTGGAGAGTTGGCGCTTGACGCATTTGCACTCTCTCGCAAGATTTTGGCTCTCGTAGCATATGTCCAGATACTCGTTCATCTCTTTGTCACTCATGTGCAGGTTGCTCTGCGGCCTTTCATCAAATGATGAGAAACCACCTGTCTGTAGAGTGAACTTGTCGAGGGTGTCTTCCAGCAAATCTGTCAGTCGTTTCCGTTCCAGCTCGGCAAAGATGCCTGGTAGAAGCATGGGATGAGCCAGAGCTCCGGGCTCTGTCGTGGCAAGGCGTCCCATTATCTGTTGTTTTTGCATTTTGTTACATCCGAAGAAAATAGCAAAGGTGGTCCTATGCTTTGGATCATACGTGGCTGCAATGGCCACGTCCCCTCGCCAGTTGGATGAGGAGCGGCATGTCATTACTACAACGCTCTATTAGATCGGGTCGGCCCAAGTATGATACGGGAGCATACCAAGACTTGGCGTATCACTCTCCCCACGGTGTATGAGGGACGAAGAGAAATAGGCTGCATCCCGAGTGATCACTCTCGCTATCGCCCGGTGGATAGGCAGTTTGGAGGTTATCTTCCGGAACGTTGGCTCCGAAAAGGGCACGTAGGATACAGGCGAGGGTTCATCTGTGGAAAAGTCGGGCGCTCTTGGACAGATGCTTCAGCCAAGTTAGTATGTACATGCTCGGATTGCCTACTGTCAACTTAACTGACATGGCGCAGACTCCTTCCAATGCATCGCTGGGATAGGTCTAGAAATACAAATGGTGAGCATGACTTCTCTACTGTCGGCCCTTGGATGTAAACTCCAACTCACAGTTTCCAGCCACTCATCCCACTGGCCGTCAGAGGCCAGCTCATGGGTCGTCAGCTTCTATGTTTGCCGAGTCAGAACTGGTATGGAACACCACCGGGAGCAATTCAATCTACTTCTTCAGATGCCGAGCGATACACCACGGTGGCCTCCCTGTCCTCATACCGAAACAAGCCCAGGTCCCGGTCGGTGAAGGCGAACCGATCAGTGGTCCAGTCCATGGCGACAAATTCTCGAGCTGGCGGTAACCAACGAGTGTGTCCGTTTCGGGCTTGGACGAGCAGATGTAGGGGTTGGAAATCCGCGCGCGCTGCAAGGTAAACTGTGTAGTGGGGGGGTGAGTCCGGAACCGCTGGGCTCACAAATGTGAGGCTGTGCTGCAGCATACAAGTTGGGGGCATGTTTTGGAAGGGTTGTCGCACTAGGAGCAAGGCAGTTCCGCTCCGCTTAATTGCACAGCCACGGCGGGTTGAACTGCTCCTTGCGGCATCCCAGCCTGGCCTGGTCTGGTGTTAGGCACAATGCGACAAAAGATATGCAGCTTTACGTGGCAGTATCGCGTCAACGGCCCACCAGTAACAAGGCACCTAGGCATCGACTCAGCTCACCGATACTCCGTCCAGAAAAGAAATAAGTTTGCAGCCAAGCCACCAAAAGTTCCGAAGCGCCCAGTCCTCCGAGGCATCTCGAGCACGCCCCATCGCAATTTTGTCGCCTGCCCATCAACACACGCATTCTCGTCCAACACTTGTGCTTTCCTCGCCCGTCATGAACTCACAAGTCTCTTCCTTCGGTAGCATCACAAGCTCCGTCCAGTCTCGGGTCAGCGGGCCGGCGGAACATCTCCTTCGCAAGACGTACAGTGACCCTACCAGATTGCGACAGGTTCTCGATCGCATCTGGGGACAAAACCAGTATAAGATTAGAGTCAGTGAAAACTTCTGCTGGGTGGCGACTGCTTGCCGCCATTTTCGTCCCTTTTTCCTCCCTTCTTTGCCCCAGTTTGCCATTTTGACCCTTAATCTCACTTGATTACTCCTCGCCAAAGCCACAACTGACCTCCGTTCCACGAGCAACAGCTCCGAAATAACAGATATGTCATTAGCGGTCCATTCGCTCTGGATCAGGCAAGTTGTCTGCCCTTTCGTATTACTCATTGTCACTCAGCTCATTCTTCTACGAATAGACCCAACTGGAATCCCTAGAACAAGAGGCGTATCAGCATTATGACCAATTTTGAAGGGGGCATGGTCAGGGATGGGAAGCGTACCGGGAAAATTGTACCAAACATTCGTTGATTACATCCGCCACCATTTCAATACATGCGATAGCCACAATAGAGTGGCGGAGACATACGACCTCCGCATGAGTGAAAATGCCACAATGAATTGGCCTCCTATCAATCGTCTATTCGTACACCCGTTTAGAACAGACCATGGCGGGAATATTGACACCGGGGTGGGACTAGCTTATCCTCTTCGTTCATGAGTTTCTGCATCCGAGTGTGAAGTTGGACAATCAACTTGTATGCCTTAGTGGACTTGCACTTGTGGCGAACTGATGCGATCTCATTGACAACTGACATGGGAATTCGGCCCAAAGATAGTCACACCGACCTCCCGCTGTCCGCGTACTGGCGGCTCGGCTTCAGATAGCCCTTTCTCTTCTTAGACTTCTCGTTGAGGCCTGACAGTTCCTTCTTCAGGTCGACGGCGGAGATTCTCAG
Organism: Thelonectria discophora; assembly: GCA_911649645.1. Taxonomy (NCBI): domain Eukaryota; kingdom Fungi; phylum Ascomycota; class Sordariomycetes; order Hypocreales; family Nectriaceae; genus Thelonectria; species Thelonectria discophora. The sequence goes on along the minus strand of CAJVRK010000008.1, from coordinate 2,451,334 downwards.
GGAGGGCTCAACGACCAACATCCGCTGTTCCACCAGATCCAGCACGTCGTGCACAAATGGAGTCGCTCTACGGTCGCTGCGCAGATAGCTGATCCAGTTGTGGACCTCCTTCTTGACCGTGGCTGTTTGTACGCGATTTACCGTAGTGATGGTGAAGAAGATATCCGACTCCAAGTTTTGGTGGTCGCGCGTTTTGCGGAGCTCGGGGAATTCTGTATGGACGCCCTCCCATCCGCGCAAGTACCAGGTAAAGAATTCCAAGAAGAAGGCTCCCAAGCTCCAAATGTCAGACTTCCTGCTGAGGGCCTTGGTTGTGTCGAACTCGGGAGGGCGATACGGGGGCGAGGCCGCCCTGGGAGGTTCCATGGATCGGGTCTTTTGGCGATGGAAACGAGAGAGCCCAAAGTCGGCCAAGAAAATCAAGTCACCTTTGGTCACGCTCCTGTTGGGATACACGAGAAAGTTGCCTGCCTTGATGTCTCCGTGTCTTCCGTACATCTCCTTGTTGGGCCCCTTCAGGTTGTCCGGGAGGTCTTCGGCGTATTCGTCATGGATGTAAGCCAGTGCCTCGACGATGGCTAGAATTTGGCCCGAAATCCAGCGAAGATCAAATGGAGTCTTGGGCTCCTTGTATTCGGTGGGGGAGCTCCTCCATAGACTCCGAACACTCATCTTCGCACAGGGAAAAATGAGAAAAAATGTCCTCTTATCCCCTTTTCTGATCTCATATGTAGCCAATAGCTTCACGAGTTGTTTGTCATTCTTGTGCGAGAAGGGTAGCAGGGCGCTTGCCTCCTTTGCAAAGTCGACTTCGTGGCAAGATGAGTCGAGTTCTTTAATCGCGACAAAGCCATCCTCTGTCGAAGTCTGGATTCTTGTTAGTAAATGTAGTTAAACTGTGATCAAGAATGTTTTCCCATACTCCGTAGTCCGAAAAAGAATGGTGGTCCGGATGGATTCGCGTACGCCGAACCGTGCCAAAGCCTCCTTGGCCACCCACCGTGTCATTGGGGTCGTCAGCGTCTTCTGCCCTAGAGGCTGGTTGGAGCTGTTCCATGAAAGGGAGAATGGTGGATAGATCGAAGATGTAGTGGTTGACCCCACGATCCGGTCGTGTAAAATAGGGTGCGGTGAATCTATTCGCTGACGCATAAAAGTTGTCCTTGTCGATCTCGTCGCTGATACCTAAGATCCTGAAGAGTTTACACGGCGGCTCCGACCAGCCGGTGCCTTGTTGTAATTCGAGAGCAAGGTTCAACAAGCAGTCGTCCCTTAACTCTACGTTAAGGATGTCCAGAATCCAATCTTCCCTTTCGTCTTCGATGAGGGTTGCCACGAGCCTCCGGCAACAAAAGGGGGACCCGACCGTCACAGAGCAGACCTCAGATGCTATCTTCATCCTCTCACCAGCAGTCATTTGTCCGCACGAAGTGAGCTCTCCAAGGAGTTTCCCGATATTTTCTGGGCTGATTATTTCCATAATCTTGTTGCATGGTACGAAGCTTGGTGTACTCAGGAGTCCCGTGGTTTTCCGTGCCCTCTTCAGCAGGCCCCGAAGTGAGCTAGCAACACGTAAGCGAGCGTTGATCGGTTGAGACCGGGTGATAGTGTTGCTGTTTCTTCTCGTGAAATCCAAATTGGCGTCTCCTAGACCTCTATCAAAGACTCTCAGATATGTCACAGGGGATACTGAGGCTCCGCCCTGTGATCCCGCCATGGTGTGCGGGGGTGTACTTTGTACGGCTGTAGGTCTGGGAGATCGGATGCTATTGCCACTTGTTTAGCCCTTGGGTGCCTACCCAGTTGAGAAGACAAAAGTGCCTTACCAGTAATCGGCCGTAGGAGAGATGGAGGCCTTGAGTGGACGAGAGGTGTGTTGACAAGACTGAATGATCAAATGACTGTGTCGGCTGACAACGATGCCGGTGAGTTGTTCTTAGGGGCTAAGGCTCTGAGCCGCCAACGAATGGCAAGAAGAAGGGGATCGCAATTGGAAATTTTTCCGACACATTGAAAAAATGCCGCGGGAGATTGTGGAAGGTAGAACAGCCCTGTTATTCAAGAGCCCTGGGCTGAGCCCTTTTATTCAGAGGCTCATTCCCTTCAACATGCAAGAGGGGGACTAGCGGAACGAGGCAGAGGAAAGGCGACAAGGCGGTAAGGCAAAGGTCCACCGCTCGCAAGCATTATCATCAAAATGGTTGCATTCAGATGTGATTCAACCAGCGACGTGCAGAACAGCCGTGGGGCTTCCCACACCTTCTCAGTGCCGGCTGAATGCTGCGTGGCCACTGTCGAGCACCTGAGAGGCTGGCGCACCACGTACCGCCCAGCCTGCGAGCTGAGGTGAAGACGAGCACCTATGTCGGTAACATGACGGGCGCTAATGGTTCACACAGATACGCGGAGGTCAATTGCATTTGTGTTTCTTAAATTGTACTAGTTACGGTTTCGGTCATGCCTGAGTATGGCCAATGATTCCAGGGGGAGAGGAAGAACCCACGACGGACCGGTGCGGCGTGTGAAGCCTGAAGAGACGCCAGGCGGGACACTTTCCTTCCATTTGGGGCACTGGTGCATAGCATTGGCAGGGTCTCAGCCAGGTCGGGTTCGGAATAACCCAATAGCAGCACGGCAAGGCGCATTAGCAACGTTCCAACGGGCCCGGCATAGCCAATAGAAGCACAGCAACCAACGGGAAGCCCGTATGCACGTCGCACATCCGATGACGATGGCGGCGAAGCAGTTCCTGCGCCCCCGCCACTGTCCAGAAGTCGAGCCGGGGCAGTGCCATGCCAACGAGACGCTCCCTTGACCCTTGACGAGGCCGCCTTGTGTTGAATGACAGAAGCCGCGTGCCCGCACCTGCGTCCTCAAGCATGCTCACTAATGCAGCATCGGCAACATACTTCCAACGCGGTCCCTAACTGGTTCTTCGATAATCCTCAAGCGGTTATGACTGATCAGCTCATTCATACAACTTACCCTCGCTAAAAATGGACTCCGGCAAAAATGCTCGTGGCACGACCATGTCCCAGGGGAATAATCAAATGTTCGTCCCTGCGAGTGTCGCATCTGTCCAGCAATCCGAAACGTACTGGACAACGCCCCGGGCTTAGCTGACCAGTATTCAATCGAGTATGTACTCTCCAATGTACCACAAAAGGCTCAAGCTAATATTCCGGCAGCTTCGTGCTGATGTCTACCGCGTGATGGTATAGAAAGACTACGCACCGCAACTCTAGGTACAACCCGACCCTCCTCACGAACCAGCTCATCACCTAACAAACCTCAAGACCCTATAATCAATTCTGCAGGGCATAGACACCATGCCGCAACTCTCGCTACATCTGAACATACGAATGGGTTTTATAACTGCCGGGAGTTCCCTAGGCTGCCCGAGAACAGATATAATAACACCTAGTTACTCATTTTAATCCCACAATGGTGCTTTAGGTAGGAAAGAACATCTGAAGATTTAAAGTCTTATATATGGCGCCAGGAGAGGAAATAAAAATTAGCGCGTCATCGAAAATCGAACGAGGTAGTAAGGTAATTTCTTAGAGGGAGGATGCCGCTCTTCACAGCCGTTAATAAGACTCGCCCTTCAAGAAGGATGAGCCGCCGTATAAGAAAAAAGGTAGTTAAGACGATTTTGAGCATGAGCTAAAACATACTTTACACCAAGACATCAGTATGCGCGGCTATACTTTCGCATAGTTCACTCTTGCAAATACTGGACCAAATGTAGCCATGCATTATGTCGCAACATCCCGTCTTAAGGTCTGCCTTCCTATATCTCTTGACAGCGAGATCTGTTCTTGAGAGTTACTGACGAAACCCTGTTTCTTGCCAAAGTTGGAAAATGTCTATTACAGCCAGCATGCCGTCTGTCAATGACTCAAAGCGACGGGGCTTAGTTAGGCTTGCATGACTGTCCTCTCACTCGGCGGCAGGCAGTCGTGAGTCGTGACCAGCGTGTACAAGGTTCATTGCTCAGGTTGACCATTCAGTTGGATTCGATACCTTCCATAGAATCGTCTTTCATTGATCGAAAATACTCCGCTCGCAGTGCGATGCTGCGGAGCAAACGTGAATCCCCGTTGCTACCTAGCATCGCCGCCGCCACAGCCTAGGCAGCATCGACGACGATCTCGCACCCTGTTGATTTATTATGCGAAAATTTTCGAGGTGTGGCCATTTACATTCATATTTTCTTTGAAATCATCACCCTTGTTGACTTACCTAATGGATAGTTATTAATCCCATCTCTGTTTAGGGGATCTGTGGCTTGTGGTTGGAGGCCTATTTACTCCAACCTACCATTTTCTGTACTATGGGAGCCAAAGTACGCATTTGCGTCCAAAGGTAAGCCGTACCAACGTATACAAGGCTCGGTAGCAGTAAACATCATGTGCCACCCCTCGAGTATGGTCACAGCCTACTTCGTAAGGTACTCCTGCTCAAGTTTCTCAAGGACCCAGCAACAGCATATGTGTGGGAATGTACAGGGCTTAGAAGAATGGTCACTTGATTATTTGTCCATTAATTCCATGCGTTACATGTTTCCCCTGTAGATGTATCTTTTCATGTGCCGATGTGGCTGTATTCGCAGTGCCGGTTTACAAAACGCCCTGCGCTCTTCATAGTTACTCAGCCAAGGATTTCCAAGTTACACGTCGGCTTACCCTGCAGGGTTGAAAGATACGCAAGATCACTTCATTTTATCGATGCTCTTATTTCGTATAAATAACTATAGATAACTCCAGATGTTTTTTCGGAGGCTAAATCGGATAGTTCCCGCTGCTACGTTGGACAAAGTGACAATGTGGATAGGTGCCCAACGTCAAGTCACTCTGTGAAAAATTGTCCAATTGCCCTGCACTTTAAGGATTGAGGTTGACTTCCTATGCCCTGATTCAAGTAGATGGTCCATTGAGCGTTTCGAATTGTTTTTTGCCACTGTATTCATCACCCACATTGGCTTTCCTCCAAACTACCCCGCATAAGTTTGTACCTATTCCCATCTTACCATTGGACATCCATCTTGAGGCTGAGGCAGTCTCAGCCACCACCCACCGCACATCATGCGCAAGGGCCCAGGCGGCATAGTCTAGTAAGCCCCCAAACGTCAAACGTCACTCTTCATCCCGCATTCACCGCCTAAGCCTTGCTCCAAAGGACACGCGCTTCATGCAGAGGCCTCAACTCGTACTGAAGCATGGCGGATCCAAAGCCTTGCTGGGAGTGTCTCAAGAGGCGTCTCGCCTGCGATTTTACCCGTCCGGCTTGCCGGAAATGTCGACTGAGGGGTACGGAATGCTCGGGTTACGACAATAAGCCGCTCAAGTGGCTCGAGCCGGGTCAGACAAGATCAAAGGGTCGTCGTGCCAAGGCGGAATCCAATATTATCCGGCTTTCCATGCCCGACCGCAGCGAAGCCAGCACCGTCCTTGAGGCCATCAAGTATTGTGAGTGCCTTGAAGGGAGCCTCTAAGCCTATATTCCTAACGTCAAGATGGCTAGACAACCACCACATTTGCCCCGATATGGAGGCCATCGGGCCCGCAGGTGTCCCCAAGAGCCCCTACTTCTTGCACTTGGCGTCAGCCTCAAACCTGCCCCCCTCAATAAGACACACCATAATTTCCATCGCCCTGGCGCATCGGATCCTCCAGTCCGAGCAAGGCTTCGAGGCTGATCGCGCCGCGCTCTCGACAAGACTTCAGACACATCGAGGAGGGGCTATTAGAGAGCTCGCGCAAGAGGTCAAGGCGCGCTCACAAACCAATCTCGTCACTCTAGCCTGCGTCTTGACATTTCTATTTGCAGAGGTACGAGTTTGCTGTGCCGATTATTCCTTCCCTCCTAGGTCATATCTAATTAGAACATTATTAGCTCCAGCAATGTCTCTCCCCGAATTGGCGCCATCACTGTGATGCTGCACATGCCATCATCGACATGCTGGGCGGCCTGCCCATGTTGATCCTCTCACAACCAGGCCTCCACCATTTCTTGCGATATTTTGTCCTGTACGTGCCGTGCATCGTATAATCGGCAGGATACTAGACTAACCCTTCTTATAGGATCGAAGTGATAGGCAGCACCACCTCGCCCAGCATTGAGCCCGACAAAGCCCGTCGCCAACTGGAACTGGTCAGCTTGGTCCCCACGTTGTATGGGAACGGTCTCTGCACCTCGCTGCCTTGTCCGCCAGAGCTGCTGCAGGACATCATTCTCATCAATTACTGGCGCTCACAGGCGGGTGAAGCAAACCTGGATCAGAACCCGCAAGCAGCTTCCCCCCTCGAACTACTCAAGCGAGTTGCATCCTTTTCCGTCGAGGACTGGATCAGGCAGCTTCAGCTCAAGCAGCACCCCGCTGGATCTCCAGAGGGCGAAGTATTGGAAACCTGGGACTGGCACAAGATTACTTATATCTACCAGTCCTCCGTCATCCTTTACTGCATCTCTTCCTTGTTTGCCTCTGACAGTCTTCACCTCAGCCTCCCAATCGCGCTGGGCGCTGTTGACATTGAGACTCTGAAGCGAGCCCATAAAGACGCTCTCTTCTCCAACCTCGAGGCTCTATCATCTCCATCGCAGACGCCACTACGCAAGCTCGTACTGTGGCCTCTCATGATTGCTGGGATCGAACTCGATGCTACTGACTACGCCTCCAAAACGTTCATCATGTCAGAACTCAACTGGCTGAGCAAAACACTTGGCACTGCATCGCCGTTGATAGCAAAGGACTTTTTAGAGAGGTTATGGGCGAGCGGTGCAGGGCGACCCTGGAATAAGTTGTTCGATAGATGTTACGTGTGTGCCATGTAGATATTTCATGACGGTCGGGGATAAATATTCTCAAGCATACACGATATCAACATTAAATAACGCTTCGTCTCGGCAATGCGACCTTTGCCGCATTCTCGAGATTTATAAAAGCAACCTATCCTTCCTCCCTCCTCAGAGGTTGACTCCAAAATAGCATTGTTTCCGACACTGAACGGTCTTGCATCCGCGACTTTCCACCACAATCGAAGCTTCCACGTCTAACGTGGCCCTTTTAGCTTGATGGAACTCGGCAGTCAGCCCGCTCACAATCGTGGGAGACCTAACCCTCGCTGACAGACGCAAAATGCTCCGACCCTCCACGTTCACCGCGACCAGGCTCGCACCGAGACTCAGCAAGATTTCAACGCATGGGAGGCTGTTATACTTGATGGCAATAAGCAAGGGAGTCTTAAGCGTTAACGCCATGGTGGGCTTAATGTTCACACCTCAATCAGCTAGCGCCTTCACCTTCTCGGCACATCCATGATATGCGACCGGTTGCAGAGGCGTATGCTCCGACATTATCTCAATCACCTGCGTCAACTTTAGAAGCGACAACCCGGCCAACCATCACACCATTTTTATTACCCAACAGTCCGAGCACTCCCGTCCAGTTCATGCGGCCTTGTATCCCACCCAGTCATTTCGCTCGGGTCGACTGATTGCCGATACGGGGCCTGCAGTTCGTGCGTGTTGTCTTGCGTGAGCATCTCGGCCGCCGTGCGGTCCGTACCTCCCCCCTTCATGTCGGCTTCCTCACTGCCAGCGTGACTCGGCAGTGCCTGGAACCGTCGCCGGCGTATCAGGAGGAAGACGGCGGCGCTCAACAGTGCCACACCCACCAGCACCCCGAGGATGAGAGCCGCAACCGCCCCCCTTCCAAACCCCCTCCGGAGTCTGACTGATCGTCCAGTGTAGCTGTCGCAGAGCCGGCCGTTTGTGTCTCGGACGCACTCCTCGCTTCTGTCGCCGTCGGCTGTGAGCCAGTTGCCCTATAAAGATTCATCCGCCAACCGCCGCCACATAGATAGCCGCCTCCAAGGCACTCCATGCTGCACTCATCGGCCGAAGCAACGTTATGCGAAAGAGTAGAGCTGTCGCACCAACACTCGCGCGAATTCTCAACGCCACACCAGTTAAAGTTACTGCCAACGCCGAGGCACCATTCGCAGCAGAACTCGGGCCCATTAAGCGCAAAGGTAGTGAAACTGGCGAGGATCCGGGGCTCCGCGTCGGTAAAGCAGCCGTACTATGAGTAGTCGTGCAGCGACTGGGGAGTGAGCGTGTCTGCCGTAGCTTCGATCGATGTGATTGGAACGGGGCCTGGTAGAGGTTGATAAAGGCCTCGCCTCCGCAGAAGTAGTCACCTCCTTCACAAATCGAGCTGCAGTCAGTGGCTGCAGCCTTATAAGAATCGATGTTACTGGGCGTAGTGCTGTCGCAGAAGCAATCATATTTATCTGCCACGCCGCAAAATGTGTTGCTGGTGTTGACATTGACACACTATTCGCAGCAGAACTGTGGAACGGTTCGATGAGCCCATCCATGTGTGGCCTGTAGAAGTGCGGTCGTCGATTCGATGGATAACTTGGTGTTCGATGAGACTAGCGAGTTTTCGAAACAGCCAAGATAGCTATAGCCAGCCACCGATTGGACTTGAGTTGCCGACATTGGAATAGATCGGGGTGGTGGTCGTTATCGAAGAGGAGAGCGGGAGCCGTAGCGCATTCGAAGCATCGAAGCAAGCCTTCAGTTGTCCATACAGAATAAGTAGGTGGAAAAGAGGAACGCGGAACACGGTGGGAGGGCGAGCTCTAGGTTTGTTAAGGTTATTTGCAATTGAGTTCCCCGCCTCTTCTGCCGAGCCATGTTTATTATTACCTACCTACATATTGTGGCTTGTGATTAAGGCTTGGAATACCTATGGGTACCCGCAATATGGGCTACCCACGGGTACCCAAAGGAGGATTTGGGTAATCTTAAATACCCATAGGTACCCATAGGCATTTGATTTTACCCATAGACTCTTCTAAATACCCATTCCTACCCTATAGAATACCCAAGGATACCCAAGACGCTAGCTAAAATCCTTATTATAAGACTTATAAAAATAAAAAAATATATAATTAAAAAGAGGGAATTTTTCTTTATTTAAATATTTAAAAATTATATATATAAGCTTAATATTTAATTTTATATTAATATTTTAAGTATTTAAAATAGTGGAGATGCAGTAATTTGGGTACCCAAGGGGAACTCATACGAGGCCTTGGGTATCTTCGGGGACCCATGAATACCCACGCTACTAGCGTGGGTACCCTTGGGTGCCCGGTTTTCTAACGTGGGTACCTACGGGTGCCCTTAGGTACCCAAATCCGAGCCCTACTTGTGATGTGTCTGACGATCCGTCGGGGGCCGCCTCAGCCATCATGCTTCCAGAAACGCGGGTTTATATAAGAAATCTTGCTGGAGGGGAGCTAATAATAATGTGAGAAGGGTTGGAGATGGGATACGAGCGGCTGGCCGGTTGTAGATGAAGACTCACTCGCTATCAGAGAGCATAACTTGATTACCTGCACAGGTACGGACTACGATGGACACTCGAACTTGCAAAATTGTTAGGCTTGCTTAACAAGAGATCAACTCCGGTGGTAACATCGAAACAATTCCACCGTATACATCCAAGGAGGGATTTCGATACTCGAGTGAGAGGGTCATTCATGGCAAGCATTTTGACAAGTACCTAGCGAAATCTATCACTAGATTCTTTGAGTTGCAAGGGGCCCAAACTCCGTTCTTCATCGAGACCGGTTGGTTGGTAATCGGACACGTCGACGAGGTTGTTTAGTTTCTCCCTTACAACAACGAACTCGGATGGACTATCGCCATCGCCGACACACATGCTGCTTTGCGTGTCCTTGAGGGCGCCAACAGAAGTGGCCATGGCTTAGTCAATGTCATTAGCTACAATGGCGAAACAACGCCGGATGTAGAAGCTCTCTTCTTGGACTATGAGGAGATGCATACGACCATCGGGATGCTACTCTCTGATGAAGACGTCCTCAATGCCAACAAATACGCTCAAGTCTATCTCGACGAGGCCCTCAGGCATCTCCCTCTCGAAATTCCCCTCTCGGAGGACGATGTTATGCGCATCCCAATACTCTGGAAGGACGTTACCTACCCTTTTAGCCACTGAGCACTCCAGATGGCCAACCTGATCGACTCCATCGGATATTACCCGGTGAACGACAAGTCAAGTCATTCTTCCCCCAATCAATCAATGGTTTGGTCCTGAATTCTGACTATCTTGCTCCAAAGCCATGGGGTCCAATCATTGACGGCAAAGACATCATTGAGCAGGCCGTGGTGGATGTTTACGCTCGTGCTAACATGACGGCTTGGTTCATCGATGACTTCATGTCGCATCATGTCAGAGGCGGGGAGGTTCACTGTGGGACAAACACTTTTCGAGACTGACTTTGCTTGGTGGGAGTAGGGGGATGTTGGATACACTGTGAAGAGGAAAGCTGGGCCACAACTGATATGCGCTGGTATTAAATGAAATAGGTATCTATCTACGCATCCTCAACTTCTAACTACTATACATCAATTCAATTCAAAACTGCTTCTCCAATCACATCTAGAACATGGCTGTCAACACCCGCTTCCAGGCAGGCGCGGCGGCAAGCTCTTCACGGTATTTTCTGATAGCTTCCCAGTCGTGCTCACGGCGACCCGTGTCGAGATCAATGTTCTCGACCTTGAGCCAGGTCTCTCGCTTCCAGATGTAACCACCAATGTAGAACAGGATCACAACCGGAGCAGCAAGGTACGACTCGAAGAAGGATTCGGCATCGCCGAGGGAGCCGTCAACATTGGTGATGGCGGTGTAGAATTGAGCCATGAGAACGATGATGTTCAGCCCAAGACCAACCCACGAACCCCACACGCCGAAAATGGCATGGAAGGGAATCTCGTCGAGGGTGTGGCCGTGATACTTCCATGCCTGACGGAATCGGATGTGGCAGAGGCAGATGGAGCCCCAGGTGAACAAGGCAGCCAGACCAGAGAGGGCTTGGAGCCAGGTGAATACGGTACTTCCATTGCCGTTGACAGAGAGGTAGCCGAGGAAGCCCATGAGGATGATCAAGGAAACAGCCGGCAGGGGACGTCCGGACTTGTCGATGAAGGCGAAGAACTTGGGCGCATAGCCTTGCTGGGCGAGAGCGACGAGGGTTCGGCTTCCACCGTAAACGCAAGACACACCAATGGACAAGACGGAAACGAGGATGATGACGTTCATGAAGGAGTCGTAGCCCTTGAGGCCGGCGTTGGCAATGGCAATGACAAAGGGAGAAGCGCTAGGGTCGTCGTTGCTCGCGTTCAGGAGACGGTCGTCCTTGGAGTTAACCAACAGTCCGACCAGCAAGAGACCGACCACGTAGAAGAGAGTGATTCGCCAAAAGACCTGCTTGATGGCGCCGGGGAGGGCCTTGGCGGGGTTCTTGGATTCGGCGGCAGCGAGACCGACGAGCTCAGTTCCGCTGAAGGAGAAGGCCGCAGTGACGAAGACACCTATGTGGTAATCAGTATCCATTCTCGGATGGGCTTGAGTGAAGGCATACCGCAGAAACCTCTGAAGCCGTGCTGAAAAGCACCGGGGTCATACCAGAGTCGAGCACCCCAGTACTTGCCGTACATGCCATCGGAAGGACCACCGCCACAGACGAGAACGATGGCAACAATCATGAAGATGATGGTGGCAGACAGCTTGAGAAGGGAGGCCCAGAATTCTTCCTCGGCGTATCCCAGAGTTCCAAAGATGTTGATGATGATAATGGCAACGAGGAAGACCTAAGACATGTCAGTTCAATGCTGGGTCATAGTGAGGTAAGACGTTGATCACTTACGCTGACCCAAATGGCGACGCTGGTATCGGGTGCCCAGTACTGGATAACAGTACCGCAGACTGTCAGTTCCAGAGGCAGCACAAAGGCCCATTGCATAACGTAGTTCCACCCCATTGCGAAACCCCAAGACGGATCGACGAAACGATTGGCGTAACTGTCCAAGAGTCAGCAACTTGACGGTCAATGAGGCATGCACAACTGTACTCACGTGTAGAAGCCACCGGAAACAGGGTACATGACAGCGAGTTCACCCAGGGCGTACACGACGTTGAACATCATGACACCCATGATGAGGAAACCAATCAACACGGATCCGGGACCACCAGTCTGCAGGGCAGAGCCGCTACCGACGAAAAAACCAGCGCCGATACTATAAGTCCATTGTCAGTGCATGTTCGTGTCGATGAGAGTTGTGCAACACCAACCTTCCTCCAATGGCAATCATGTTCAGGTGGCGAGGCTTCATAGCCCGCTCCAACTCCACGGAACCGGATCCATAATCCTCATGCGGGGTGAAGGACTTGAAGTTGAGTCCATTGCGCGTGGCCCACGACTTCTCGGGCCTCGAGGAGGGATCAACAGGCCCAGCCTTCTCCTCGCTCCCATTGGAGATGGAGTTAGCGGCGACGGGCTCGTTCTTTGCTGTAATGTCCTCCATGGTAAGGTATGAGAGAGCTCACTTCAGACTCTGCTGAGATACTGTGGAACGTGTGCAAAGCCACAAAAGCAGCGCCTGAGAAGACGATATATACTGTCCTCTGCCCCCTCCCCCCAGGACGCGAGGGAGGCGGCAAACATTGTGATAGCACCCCTACGCGCAGCTTGAGTCAAAGCGGAAGGTGATTTACGCGCGGGAAGCACAAAGACGTAATGAATATTACAGGCACTATCGACGGATTGGGCCTTCTCGAAGGCTTCGAAGCTTTGCGGACGGATAAACCGGCATCTCGATGCCAGGGAAAAGTGGCAACGCTGCTCGCCCAACACGACTCACGGACGCTTAATAACCTGGGGTACACGCACGAGGTTCCACCAGAACGGCGGTTCTGCGGGGCGAAGGAGGGCTCTTGACCTTGGGTGCAATGTGTATCAGAGATAAGGACTTGCTCCTCCTTGTGTTTGCTTTGGTTCGAGTGGGAAAACGCCATCTCTGTTGGCCAGGACAGGTTTCGCACCTTCAGGTTCAGTCACTTTGGTGGAGAAGGATGGGGAGGCTGGAGTACACAACTGGAGACCAAGTCCACATGTTTTTCACTGATAAGCTATGTTAGATGTGATATCCTTGCAGCACGTCTCACGGCAAGCCCGAGGTTGGGGAGGATTTGGGAGGAATGTGGTGAGAAATGCAGAGCATGGAGAGAGGCTGCTCGAGCTGCAAGAGGGGGAGGGAACTAATGTGCAATGATGCAGGTGGCGTCGACGCCTCCAAAACGGCCCCGATCAAGGTACCTTTGGTTTTAGCACAAGAAGACCAAGCTCGGGCATGACGGCGAGGCTACGCTTGAACCTCCTACCTAGATAAGCTAGGTTCGCAGCTCTCAATCGTAACGCAATAGCTTAACGAGACCCAGTTGTTCATCTCGAGACGAACACAAAATCGTAATCTGTGGTCATCAACTCCTCCCTCTCTCTCCTCGTTCTTCGGACGGACCTGGGCCAACTCTTCGGCCGCTCTATATCCGGTGAAGCTACAGCTGTCGATCTAAACCCCGCTGCGATGCGGGCAAGCCGTGCCGTTCCTTGCTTGGCAAATGCTTGCTTCAGAAGGATCGCAGCTGACCCATGCAATGCCCTGCCATCTCCACCCAGAGAGAGAAAAGGGAGGGCTGCCCGTCGGCGGCTTTCAGATAAGCCGCTTCGGGCAGGCCAATACGACGCCAGAGCGAGAGTTTGTTATCGAGGCGTATTCGAGGAATGCGTTCTCGTGAGTAGAGCCAACGGGCAAGGCGCAGCGCGTGTTCCGACACGAAGATCCCGACGCCCGTTAGGTTGAGAGCCCGTGATCGAGAGAAGGAAGACATGATGCAGGCGCTGAAAAGACGATGCTTGTTGAATGCATGCTGATTCCCGGCAAAAGTGTCAAGCGGGGTAACGCCAGCGAAATGAGAATGCAGGGGACATCCGCGCGGTCTAATGCTCGTTGCAGTTAAGGGGCATCGGTCGGGCATTCTGCGAAAAGTTCCCTCGGTGATCGGAATGACGGACACTAAAGGGCTTGCCCTTGTGAGGCTGCTGCAATTCGGGGCACATATTCTGAGACACAACCAAATCTGACTTTTCCCGTACGATGGTCCCTCTTTCAGTCGGCCTCCGAGACAACCTGACATGGATGATGGGACGAGGAGAAAATCACATCACCCTGCAACCGTGCCTTCCCGTGTCCCATGCAAAATGCAAGGGGGGTCTGATTCGTAACCACCACCACCTGGCTCGGAGATGCTGCGACGCCATCGCTACCGGAGATCCGGTCAAATAGGCAGTTTCCATTTTAAGCCAGGGCTCGTCGACATGGGTTGATGCCGTCGTGGAGGAAATCACACGAGGAAACAAAGCTTGCGAGTCGACCATCATGTGTTTGCTCCAAAGCCGCCGCCGGGCTAGAACTATTCTGATCTTGCCGAAAAAGAAATGCGAAGCACGTCCGGCACGAGCTTCCCGAGTTGCCCCCTTGGTCCTCCTGATCTGGTAGGCTCCGATAACTCCAGGTCCCCTACAGATTAAGACCAATGCAAGACAAATAAGCATACTAATTCATTGACTTCTCTTCCGAACTTTTCTTCTGTCGGGTCAATTTGCAACAAGTTTTGTCACGTGTGTCATTCATCGTTGTGAGCCTCTTCTCATTCGCACGACGTCGCTCCATCATGAGAATGGAAACTGGAGTCGCAAAATGTCCAACCTTTTAACCTGAAATATCCACGACAAAGGGCCTAACATTTATAATCCGATTCATGCAATATTTGCAACAGTATCATTGATTCCTAAACGCGTACTATCAACTTGATGCGTACGTGTAGGGTATTGTTGAGCATTTTCGAATGCGACGAATGAAGACATCACGAGTCACGCCAAGCTGTCGTGGCTTTATACTCTCCGGATCCCTCTTTACTGGACCCCAAAAAACGAAGAATAAGCTTAACTCTAACTTCTGGTTCACGTCTATGTTATGGTAGTTTCCATTGAGTAAACCATCTCGCTCAGTACGTAAAACTGCGGGCTTCGCATCTTTGATCACCCCATGAGGTCCATCTTGTGGAGATGTGGTCTTGGCTGCAGGATCAATCCTACCAGCCTTTCCAAATAATAAAGCCAAGAGATTGAGGAAATCGGCAATCGGATCGGTTGAGCCTCAACTACAAAGGTAGAATCTGGTCCGATACAACGACGTATCTTTTCTCTGGGTTGGTGATATACTAGGAAAATGTCTCCTCCGAGCAAATCCATCACCGTAACACTCCACCAAATTTTTAGGCACAACGGAACCGACGAGACTATCCCAAGCTGCGGTTGCTCTCAGGTAGGCTCTTGGCCACACGCGTAGATTCTGGCGAGATCATCTCCTGCACCCTGCGGACCTACTTCACCGCCACCCAGCCGACCAGTTACTTGAACTTCGCTCTCTCGTACATGGATGATGTGGGGAGAAGCAACTGACACCGGACTGGTTTTAGTCGATGGTTTGACTTAACCTCGTCAACACCATGATAAACGTTTGCATCGTTGAGCCGACGCATTGGAAGTTATGGTGCCCACGTCGGGTCGCCTTGTCACTGAAAACGAGACGTGCTTCTCCCCCTTCTCAGCAAGATGAGATGAGCATGATTAAAACCTTGAGACAAATTTCTAGATATACAGTTATCGGTTTCAGTCTCAACGAGGTGCCCATGACTATGCGGAGCATCCAAGAGATGGTCAACCTTCGTCTCCACAAGTAGGAAGTTTACCAATCTCGAATTGTCGATCCTCATAAGTAACTACATGGTAGGCATCGTAGACGAGATTCTCCACCGGCCGCTCGTTGTATGTTATTGAGAGCATTGCAGTGCGTAGTGGGTTCTTTCCCATGAAGCAAGAGAAGAAACCCAGATTCGCTTCCGAATCATTCCTATGCAGTAGGTATACCCAGTAAGGAGCAAACGTCGCTGAGGGTTCTTTAGAGCCTTGCAGAGCGTCTTATAAGGTCTAATAATTTCTCAATGTACTGATTCATCTGTAGTATCACATCTAACATGACGGTCATTAACCATTATGGTTATTGGCGTTTGGCCCTCATCGAACGATACCTATGAAGTGAGCTATACTCTATAAGCCAAAGTCAAGAAATACCTCATGTATGAAGGTATTACCAACGATTCATCCAGGCGCCCATCTTTAGGCACCAAAATAGCAAGAGGTAGATGTTAGCCATTCGGAGGTTGTACAGTTAATGCGGGCCATGGATTGCTCTCACACGCCCCTAACATCCCTGGCTATGACAAGGCAGACTCTCCGTGCTGATAGCAAAAGGTCGAGTTCCGAGTGTGACGTGGCATATTCGATGATGCCGTCCAAACATAAAAGTTAGGCTTCGTGTGAAAAACTGCGCCTTGTGATAAGGTGACGCGACGACCTTCCATAGCCACAGGAAGCAGTCGCGAGTCCGATCTGTATTAGCAGTGGGGTTCCAGTCGGAGCCTTCCCTTTATGTCAACGGACGATAATGCTCACTAGGTGCATGCGTTCAGCTAACTGTTGGTCTTACCTCGTATTTGCAGGCAATGCAGGCTGACTGATGTGAGTGATGTAAAGGAAAGTCCGTCCCAGCTCTCCCGGTCATTTGTCCCTTCATCTTGCAACGCCTCAACACGATCACACAACTCGCAGCCAGTGTCACACTTCACCCTTAGAATAGATATCATAGGGCTAGAATAGCACGAGGTAAGAGTGCAAGCGAGGACCTATGCTACTAGTGTCAGAACCAAGCGCCAGGCGCCAGCCTGCGACGAAGCGAGGACTCGCAACAGAGACAAGGCTATCAGGGCCTGGGAGGAGGAGGAGTGCAAGGATATCGACCTAGTTGCAACGGCACTGGATAACCAGGAGGAATACACGTACTCTGGCGTGACCCGCGGCACGTATTGCTACTGTGAGAATACCATCTCGTCGAGTGTTCACGAGGTGGAGTCGAGGGAGTGCAATATGAGCTATCTGGCAATTCTCTTGAGGACTATGGGCTAAAGGAGCGCATCCTGATGTATTGGGCAGTCATCAAGGGATAGAGACAACTTGTAGGGCTGAAAGGGTTATATATATGTCTGCCAATATTTCGAGCCAACGTGTCATTTCCTGTCTTGAACATGACCGAGGTGCCAGTAACTGGGGCAGTTGAAGATGTATTTAGGAGCTATGTTGTGCCTGGCCACACATTATATTGAGAGGAAACACCAAATGAGAATTTTAGACGCGATGCAGGAAAATAACCCAGCACATGCAACAATTGATAACGCCAAATTGGTACCCATTTAGTTATCTAAGGCAATTCACGTCCCAGCAGCAGCGTAGAAGATTGTGCCCCAGCTATCAATGCGCCACTCCATCTGCTCACCCGTGATACCGCTGCTGGAGAGACCAACGCGAGTTTGAGAGCTGCTGTCAATATACAACTTGTTCAACACCAAGAAAATCCGGGGAGGTTTAGTGAATCCCGGTCTGAACGAAACCGTGCCTTGCGTGTTGGGCTGCGGGTTCTTGAAGGGCCTGAAGTCGTCGGTGCTGAAGGTCTCGGAGACTATGCCTTCTTTCTCATGGTGAAGGGAAGCCCAGGAGACTCCAGGCCCCGAGAGCTCGGTGTTGGACAAGCTTTCGACGTGGAATTTGAAGCCGCGGGTCGTCACCTCGGCGGCGTACGTTCTGACGCGGCAGTTCTGGGACTTATCGAAGTTGAGAAAGTTGAGCATGCAGGGATCGCGGAACCAAACGCCGTTTAGTATGCTTCCAAGCGACATCGGGTCCACGTTCAATGCCTACAGCTTCAACATCTCAGCACGATCGATTATTCCAGCCTCCAGGTGGGCGAGGCGTCGGGTACGACACTAAGAACGTTTCCGCTGCCGTCAATCAGCTCAATACGAACCCCTCGATAGGAATAGACATCAACTCTGCTCTGACTACTGTATTAAGTCAACGGGACGCCTCCCAGCCTCGTTATTTCGTCATCTTCATCGGACGGGCTCGACGGGGGTATCACAGCTGTAATGCAGACGGTTTAGAAGCACGTTACCGACACTGCGGTACCGACGAAGCTCCTACAAGTCTTTGTCATGGGATTGAGAGACGCCTCATCCAGAGGTATGTGCGAACTCCTGGCACGAGCTGGTTCCCGAGCCACCGCCTAAATCAGCGAGTCCCTGCTCCGAAACAACGACCACAGAGCTGCGAAGGCTAATAATTTCTTTATAAGAATCGCCCTGGCGCCAACCCGCGTACGTTCGATCGACTGGGTATTGGAGGCCGAGTCAGCACGACCCGATGCCAACGGCCAGCACGGCCGGAGTCGTTCCCGACCCGCCGGACGATTTGGTTCAGTCGCCGAACGTGACAATCTCCCTCCAGCAGAAGTCCTCCAGCAGGCGGCCCGACTCAAAACCATGTTCTTGGTCTTCCGCATCTATTGGTATGCCATTGTGAATAACTCGCTGAGAGACTTTGGAGACTCGAAGGAGAGGATTGAAGACGACATCCCTAGTAGTTCCGTTCCCAAGACGATCGAGGTCGACATCGAGTTCAAGCCGGGACGTCTCGTCCACCGAATTGCTGCACGAGCCCTTATCCACACGTTGGAAGACAAGGTTGCCTCCATTACCGATCTGACCGACAGATACTGGAATGCGATATAATCAGGCTCGGAATGACGTACGGCCTGGCCAGTACGCAGAAGTCCTTTGTGGCCGCCATGAACGGGATAGGGGCCTGCACCAACTTCGTCAGCAAGGATCCTACCAATTGCCAGAGCCTCCTGTCGAGCATACCCTTTGGCAATCTGTCTGCTCTCGACTTTGTAGGCACATAGCCTTCCGTCGCGACGGCCACATGCACGTCAAGAACCAGACCTGGCTTGCGATCTGTGTCATCGCCTTCTTCCCAGAGACATCCTCGACAGAGTACCCAATGGGCTGTTGCCCAATCCAAGGCAAATCGATTTGCAAAGCCGGCTTACGGTGGCATTATAAGTGTTGACTCTTGTCGATCTCAGATGCATTCGATATGTCTCTAATCCACGCGCCCGACTTTTTGTCCTACGACTCGGCTACCTACGCGGGAAAAAGGCTGAGGGTTGGTAGACGCTTATTCTTTAATGATTTACTTAGGTATTTGAGCTATTTACTCCGATAGGATTCCAATCTTTGAGATCACTGTTGCGAAGCCAGTCAGAACTTAGCATGTACGTAGCTCTTCATGCTCCGGACTCCTTTAGCTGGGTAGCTGGACAATCCGTCAAGTTAGATTTTATGGGGAGGAATCCAACGTTTCAACCAGCTACCTATCCGAGCGTAGCATGCACCCAGTGTGAAGATCTCGCGATCATCACGGCCGTACAGTGACTGGCGGCCGCTTCCAGGAACTTATGAAGGTTTAATGGAGATAGTTGATCACCTCACGGTGACAATACTGATTGACATGTGCCTTGGAGGAATAAACCTGTTTCATAGACACAAGTGAACTGTGTTCAAGCTCCGAGGGGCAGAGCGATTATTGACGTCAGAATCGCACTGCTCCTACAAGCGATGCATCATGCTATAGAATAATATGTCTACAGTGCAGTCTCACAAACAAACTGTCAAATTAATCATGCTGCAATCCAAGTATCACATGATCTTCCAGCGAATCCCTTGAGAACGGCCGAGGATGAGATCCCCCTTCCAGACCTGACCACAAAAATACCGAATCCACGAAGATCCCACTACCAGTTGACAGCACGACACCATGAAATCAGCAAAGAAAAAAGAACAAAAAAGAAATCCAGGCTTGACAACCTGGGGCTGGAATCTCTCCCGCCGGGAATTGAACCCGGGTCTCAAGCGTGACAAGCTTGCATACTGACCACTATACTACGGAAGATTGCTAGCGTTGTGCGCCAGTGTAGTTTGGGGGCTTGGAATTGGAGCTCCCTCAATGTGCATAAGAAGGGTTCAACAGTGGCGATGATTTCCAAGGGTGCCGAAATACAGCTCGTTACTGTTTTTTTGAGGCTAAAGCATGATGTATTCTTGGTGTGGCTGAAGTACGGAATACGGATGCCTGCTTGTGGGAATGCCTTTCGAGATGACCAGATCGACAGCTGCGCATTAGCTAGACTTGGTCACGGGTGCCTGGCGGAGTTGTTACAAGCCTGCTTTTCTCCCCTTTATGGACAGGCGGCTACCAGTCATACCTTGGCACAAGGCGCAGGGCGAGACTAATTCTATCAATAACTATAGTTCGAGGCGCATCCGTCATATGAGCAGTACCGCGGTGCGTCACGCTCGATGACGAAATATCGTGAATGTGGTGTCTCTAATTCGGAGATATGTTCTATCACGCTCGAAACAAAACCCCGAGATGGCTATTCACAATTGTGCAAGGAACTCGGCATTGTCGCTCAGCTCACCACATGGTGTCATTGTAGAATTGATGGTCATATGTAGTTGCTCATGACAAGTCGAACGGTCTCACTGTCTGAGACAACACAGACATTCACACTAGTACAGAGACTCAGGGACGACCCTGGGAATTTATTCGCACAGAAACACATCAAAGTATGGCGAGGAAAGCAGCTGTTTTCCTCAAAGGCCAGGCCGTCAATGCTCCCAACCGTCACCTGGGAGTCCTAACGGCCAAATGTCTTCCGTGCCGTATTTGCCCTGATCGATACCGTCGTCGACACTGACTCTGCGTCCTTATCCATGGTTGTCAGCTATGAATACCTATGCTTCGATGATTGACGTGGCAAAAATGCACTGAAGTCCCTTGATTCCTAGCAGAGAACACATTCTGCCTTCAGAAGAGTCGCTCGGTGAGAGATGGTTTGCACTCTCCATTCCAGCTTTGCGCTTCCCCACGTAGAGAAGCTAGGATATCTGTCTTCCACAATTGAGAAGTCACCGAGACCCCTCAAGATGATTTGTGCCCTATTTCGATATCTCGGCGCGTGTTAGTCACAGCGCCGAGCAACCTAAACATCTCGCGTGTGCCTAGTCCGTACTTCCGTGAATATGCTCACGGCGCACGGTAGTCCGAGCTCTTAAGGCTACAGCTTAGATGGTACCCATGATGTAGTAGGCTTTCGGGAAGTCAATTCCTACTATAGTCGCCTGAGAGTCCAGGTGATACATGAGCCTGAGCCGAGTCTTTTTGTGACACACGATCCGAGATAAAATACCTACCTACCTAACTCACTATCAACGTACAATTGTTGATACCAGGGCAAAGATATAGGGCGTGGACAATGGAACCGATATCATGGTCCATTTCTAGTCAGCAGGCAACAGGTGCAGCCTACGAGGACTCGCTTATCGACCAATGATGGCCACATGCCTACCAAAGCTGCCACGAAGATTGTACCCTGTGTCCGGAAAATGTCGTCAACTTCCGCCATTGGACGCACATATCGTGTTGTTACAGCTACCTAAGGCGGATTGCGGAGCTACTCAGCGTGAACCCATTCCATCGTCGGTGGCTAAGCTAAGCCTTACCTTCTCCCCTTCCTCCAATCCGACATGCATGGCCCTTGTTAGTACCAGCCGCAGTAAAACAACACATGTTTCTGTATTCTTGTTAAAGATGGCCAGCATGAAGCAATCATCGACTCCTGTAGCTCGACACTCACCGCCTCATCCCTTGCACGCCACCGGTTATGCGGTTTGTGTATGCGCTGGCAAGCGCATATGAGTCATAGCTGTTTATGCAGACCGCTTCACGTCCCGACAATACGTCTGCAAATGAAACGCCGACAATTTGATACGATGTGCTTTATACAGAATATGCATACAGGCCAGATGGCACTTCGAATGTGCCACCACGCTTTGATGGTTTGAAACACATGATTCTCAGCTGATTGCAAGACATGGCAAAGGGTTCCAGACACTTATGTCGTCTCGCCATGTACATGTTACAAATAGGATCTCAAGCTTCCTAAATATCGCCAACTGCCGGAGAAATTGTTGATCCTACATTGGTGTAATGCCCTGGTAGCACGTGCCGGATATCTGGCACTTCCCTACTGTGCCTTTGCATCCTTGCCAAGTTGCCAACACTGCAACCTTATGATATTATTAGACTTCGCCTAGAGGACTCGGATGTCCCATGGATTCAATCCTCATATCGCCCCGATGTGTGCAGCCTCATGAGGGACGTCTTGTCCCGCCGAGGTTCGGCGGACAGCACACATGCCGATTCACTTCGTTAGATTTGACCGCATCCATTTACCCGGTGGTTTCGTAGGATTGCACGGAGTAAGCAGGTAGTTCCTTCCCCTCATTTACCCCCAATCCTCGTCCATGCTTTTCATCTTCTCATGACTCGAGTCGACAGACCGTGCCAGCGTGCCTGTTCTCCATGTAAAGGCGATTCGTCCCAAGATCATCGCACTTGATTCCACCACACGTCCAAATATCTCCCTTTCAAATAGAAATCTCTATATTTGCATGTTATATTCTACCCGACCCCTCTTAAAACCGGATGCATAAATATTGCCAGCAGTGGTGACGTGGTCCCACCTCCCTCAATGCCCCAGAGTGCCCAGACATTTTCCTCCCCAGCTTCTCCGGACAAGCTGCCTCCCGTCCACCACGATGCCAAATTCATGATTATGTGATCTCCCCCGGAACCCTCAACTTAGACCCCTATCTATCCACATTCTTCAACACGACGCCAAGGCGACCAGGACGTAAGCTCCTCGCCCCCAAGACCCCTATTAGAACCGCCCCTGAGACGAATGCAGCTAAGCATTGAAACTCGAGTCTAGCGTCTCAAATCATTTTTGGAATCAAAAGGTTGCAACTTTTTATCCGGGGAGGCTTTGCATCATCGTTCCCCTCGTTCTCGTTCTTGCGAGCGGCCTCTTCCGGGTCCGTCGGCTCGGAGCCCTCACTTTTGCTGCGCCCCGAAGGGCTGTCCACAATTACGTCCTTCCATTGCCCGAACGGTTCAGAGTTTCGAGCTGACGAATGCATTTCTCCCATTCTTCTCAGCTGCTCAAGGTATTTTCTTTTCGGAAGTCCCTGAATACGCTGGGAGCGCGCGCGGGGGACGATTACGACGCGTGACCAAGCTCTTGTCTTGGCTCTGATGGCTATTTTAAGCCATCGTACTCTGTTTTTACGAATACCTCTAAGATCAGATGCTTGTATGTTCGAGCACTGCCCCGGGGGGCTTTTACCCTCGGGAGTCAGCAACAGATCTCCACGTAGGTAACCAGACCGTCGGTGTGGGCGACGAACAATGGAGTACCAGGCAGCCTTGGGGGTAGATTGCAATGACTCGAAGTGTAGTTTGGCTCACCGGCTCTGCGCAAATGCGTCCCTCCCAATTAGCAGGCACCATCTCTGACTTGAGGCTGTCTCGAGTTCAAGTCACAGATACTTAGCACCACCGTTGGACAAGATCATTTGACCATATGGTCCCCAGGGCTGAAAGCACAGCGGCAGCAGCCGACTGTGGCCGTGGAGTTTTATGACGTAGGGACTGGACTCCGTAGTTCACCAAAAACTGCCAGTCCAAATATGCAGGCAGACGCCCGACTGCACAGCCGTTGCCTGGGCTTCCATTGTTCTTCCAGATTCCTTCCCATCTTCACATTCGGCCACTTTCCTTAGATTGATAGGATTCTCTCCAAGCAACCTATTTTCTGACTAGTAGGGGAGCACGAGCTGTTTTCCCAATAGAGTATGCTCGTTGTCGTTGGGCTGACTCTGCGGCCCTTGCCTGGCCAAGATAACAACCGCCCTACCGTAGTCCGGAGCTATCGAACGGCCGCCCGTCGACCCATTTTCGAAGCCGGAGGGTTAAAAAGTGCAAAAAGGGCGTAACATGTGCCCTGCTCACACGCCGTACGTGTCACCCCTGCAGTGGACTGTTCGCAAAATGGGAACAGGATAAAGCAATGAGGCCCACGAGGCCCTCAAAGGCCGGCAGTCATTGTTGGCCCTGTTGGGAGGCCCAATGGATATAGCGCACATGGACAAACAGTCACAGCACCTCGGCCAGACTTGTCCGTGGCATTAGAAGCAGTTCAAGGCGAGATATTTCTCTGCAATGGCTGGCGGGATGAAGAATTCAATGGGTGCAAATGTGTGGCTTGTTGGCAGTTGCAGTATGAGGCAGCACGACCCCGTCAGTTGAATAGCAGCTCCGGCAGTGAGCAACGGAGAGAGGGCTAGGGGGGCATGGCCCGTATCTTATCTACATGTATCTAGGAACATGGCACACCCAGGATTCGAAATATTTCAAGGAATAGAATGTTCCATTTTGAAAAAGGAAGGGCTCTAGAAGCTTTGAAGGAGGGGGATCGTCGTGGTCGTCAAGGTGACGATTGGCGGAGGATGACTGAATGCCGAAATGCCGTCATCTCACCGCAACCAAACATGAGATGTAACAGGCTTGAAAAACAAAAACGACTTTTCTGGCCGCATTCGAAACTGGGGTGACGCAGATGAAGCGTCAAGGTTCCTCAAGGCAAACAGGATAAGCGGCAAAGACTGGGTGGTGGGCAAGGTCTCAAGGCCGAATGCAGGTGGTAAGAGCTGCATGATGCTAGTCCCGACTTGTTCAAACTGACCAGCGGTTGGTCGGGTGAGAGCCTTGCAAAAGATCTGTTGTGCAATTGCGCCAAGGCATCGCCCAGGGGACGGGCTTGAAATAGAAGTCGAGTAGAAGAAATGGAGGTGTATGTGAAAGGCATTCGCGGTGACATATTCTCACGTTATGGTGGAGCAGCGTCATGTCATGGATGACATTCCCAATCGATCTTGGAGGCCGGATTGAGCCGTTCACTCGCGGACAATGGACTCACCAATTGTCCTGAGATTGCAGACTCCATCATGGACTACATATTGGTAGAATGCTTCCAGAGCGCCAGCCAAGGCCGAGGCCCAATAGACGAAGCCGTGCGGCTGCATGTTGCATTCAGCTGCGAATCCATGAGACCAGAGCAACCAGGAGATGACATGGCCCGTGCACCGTCGCAAATGTGAGCACCAATTGATGGACTGCATTTTGCGAAGTCGTAAACGCTCAATCTCTGGCAGGAGCGGGTCGGAGCACGAGCACATCAGTGCTCGCTCAAAGTGGGGCGGTGAAAGATGTTGCTCCTGAACCCCTGTGTCAGAAAAATCACACAGATGTACCCGGTACTTAGGTGCATCTCTCGCCACCGGCCGTCCCCGGAGCGATCGAGAGGTAGCCGATACACCATTTTCTACTTTGCGAGCTCTGCTGAACCTTTTGCGCGGTGCAATTGTAGCCTCTTGGACGTTCCTCATAGGTCGGCACTCGAAAGCCAACTTTCTATATAACATCAGTCGGAAGAGGCATTCGAGATAATACGCATTTGCCTAGGGCCTTTCTTAGAGCGTTTCTCCCACAGAGCCCAATCGTCTGTTTGCCTTCTTTTTATCTTCCTCAGACCTTCTTCCGTGGACGTAGCAGTCGCCCCTGGGAAGTCGAATGTGCCGCGATTGAAGAACACCACTTTCCCTCCAAAACGATGGCACCCCGAGGGACTCATCTCTACCAACATGTATACCAGCTCCCTCACAGGCCCGCTGCGACCAATTCTGTAGCATCAGAATCATGCACCACGCCAAGCGCAAGGCTGTCAGCCTCGTCGACACCAACCCGGACATTGTCGCCAACCCCCTCACCCAGTCCTCCCAACGCCGACGTCGCTTCTCAGGCGACTCCTTCTTCCCCGTTGGGGACGAAACGAAGGAGGCCTGGAGACTTGACGACGTCGTCGCCGTCCCCAACTTCAACGAGAAACACGGCCCGTCCCCGCCATCGCTGCAGACCAGCCTGCACGGCCAGGCATTCCCGCTCGCCCTCGGTCTCGTCCACCTCATCCACCTCGTCCTTCTCCTCGCTCAGCAGCGGCGACGACTCCGACTCGGGATCCAGCACCGCCAGAAGCGAGGACGACTATGTGCTCTCCGCGACGCACGACTTCCAGGCCGCCAGACCGGGACTGCTGGCGTTCACCCATCCCTACGCGCGCAAGTGGAAGCTGGCAGCCGTGTATCGCGCCCCTCCAGAGGACCGTCTCCCTCCGCGCAAGCGCGCCCGGACATCGGGATCCCACTCTCTGCGCTCGTCAATCTCACCCTCCAGCATCAAGCAGGAAACCGACGCGTCCGACCCGCAACTCGTCATCGTCTCCCACGTAGAGTGCTATTTCCACCTCGCCTGCCCCTACTGGGTCTTCAACGGCAGCAAGTACCGCCGATGCCTGCAGGACCACGACCTCCAGTCCGTCGAGGCCGTCATCGAGCACCTCTGCAACGACCATATGGAACCCCCCTGCTGCGCAATCTGCTACCGCGTCTTCGACCGCGCCCGCGACCGCGACGACCACATGTCCCGCCGATCCTGCTCGCCCCGCGACGACCCGGGCGACCTCGTCATCGACGGCCTAGACCTGCGCAAGCGCCGCAAGCTGTCCCGCGGCGACAGCGTCTACCACGGCGAGCGCCGCCGCTGGTTCCGCATCTGGAAGACCCTCTTCCCGCGGACTGCTCTCCCGCGCTCGCCCTATCTTGACCGCGGCGTCGGTTTGGAAATGTCGGCTGCGCGGGACTTTTGGCTCGACAACGGCCGCGACCGCGTGTCGCAGTACCTCGCCCAACGAGGCCTCCTCCAGCGCCACCGCGACGATGAGGAGAGAGCGCTGGCTGCTCTGTCAAAACTAGCTTTGCAGGACCTTTTGGGTCGCGTGCTCAGGGAGCACGACGCCTAAACCATCACCAAAAGCGGTCCGGTTTGTTCCTTTTTCCCTTTGTTCG
This sequence comes from Thelonectria discophora, assembly GCA_911649645.1. NCBI lineage: Eukaryota > Fungi > Ascomycota > Sordariomycetes > Hypocreales > Nectriaceae > Thelonectria > Thelonectria discophora. The sequence continues at coordinate 2,424,573 of CAJVRK010000008.1, read as the reverse complement.
CGTTTGCTTTTCTTCACGAAGTTATGAATTACCCAGGACATGATATTTCGTACGGCGTCTTCTCAACTCGCAGGAGGGGGGCTATTACCTTTGTTGCTACCTACATAGATTTGTACCATTTTATTGGCCTTCTAGAAACAAGGTTCATTCCAATTCGATACCCATAAAATTCACTTTTAAGAGTCTTCATAAATGGAAACAAATAATACAATAACTAGTTAGGCCAACTAAACAATAAACTAATATATTGATGACTGTGCCTAGGCACGCCGAGTACATAATACCCAGGTAAAATGAAGGACATGCCTCAGATCACGAAAAAAAAAATTAACGAGTCATGTGGTCATTGTCTGTCAATGACCAGATCCACGTATGCATCACAAAAGTGTCAAGTCGCTGTTATGTGCTTGAGTGCAGTCTACAAGCAGGTATCCGTATCCAAAAAAAAAAAAAAAAAAAAAAAAAACCAAAACGCCATCTCCATAAACGCCTCGTGCAAGAACCCGTGATGCTGAATCGTAATGTCATAGGTACATCGTTGCACATCTCGGTAAGGACCGGCTTTTAGTTTGCCTGCGACAGAGCGGCGACAGAGCGGCGGCACGTTAGGTCCGATCCGCTCGTCAATGAGTCGAAAAAAGACAACCGACAAACGTAACGGGCCATTGTCGTCTGCTGGCGCTCTGCTACCTCGGGGCTGGCCGTCCACCAAGGAGCTGAGGGTTGACGGTGCCGCCGGGTGGCATCACGGGGCCTCCAGCATCCAAATCATCCTGCGAAGAAGACGAAAAGTCGCCACCAAGATTGCCGTTACTAGCCGTCACGACGACTGGCATTTCAGGGTCGCCATTTGGATCGTCTGCCAATAAAACACCAGCAGCCGCGGTGGCAAGGCTCTCGCCGGCCAGGACATCACTTGGTGACCCCACGGTGTCGAAAATCCAACCATCTTGACTCAGGAACTCATCGAAGGAGTAATCCACCGGAGACCTCCAGCCTTGCAAGCCTGTCGGATTTTCCGTCGGGAAAAGTTCGTCCGCATCGGCAGGCGACGTCAGGGTAGGGTCGTAGACTAGAGGAGCGGCAGGACTGGTCGCGTAGGCATTATCTCGCTGCGCCGAGGAGGCGGGCTCCTGGGATGACTGGCCGTCCTGAAGATGGTGCAACTGTTCGGGGACGGCGGAGTTTGGTAGTACAAATGATGGTGGCGCATTTCGCACGTCAGGTGGAACCATGGGTACGCTCACAGGTGGGAGAGAAGATGCGTCGACGGTACCTGGGGTCGGCCGTTGGTCACTACCGGGATCTACGGCATCCGCGGGGAACTGCGGGTTCTGCGTGGACGGCACCGGTCGGGATCTGTTTCTACTGATGTCCGGGCGGGGTGTCTGGGAGGGAGCCGGGGTTTGGGGCGCTCCAGCAGTCGGCAGTGTGGGGTTAGAGGGCGGAAGTGAGGGAGCACCGGGTGGTGGAGGAGGGCCATTTGGTGGTGGAGGGGGACCGTTAGGTGGTGGAGGACCGCTGGGTGGTGGTGGAGGGCCATTATTCCGGATCGGAGGCCTACGCCGATAGCGAGGGGCCGCCTCCGTGGTAGCCCGCTCGTATTCGTCGATGAGCCGTCTAGCGTCAGGCGTTTGGCCGGGAGGCAAGGAGTCCAGGTAAGCCTGCAATGTAGACTCTCCGTTACGACGAAGAACATCCAAAGGGACGTTGATGGTGTTCTGAACCTGGGGCGACCCAAGCAGGTCCCATCCGCTGAAGCAGTTCGCCCACATCCAATTGTACTTGCCCTCGTCTCCCTTGCAATTGGGCTCGTTCTTGAAATCCTTGGATTCGAACTCGGCTGCCTCCTCGGGGTCCAGGTTGTCTACATCAGGAAGGGGGTTGGCAGTGCAATCCTCTTGACAGTGAGCTGCCCAGGCGACTCGGGTGGTCCATTCCCTTCCGCAGTTGCGGCAGTAGTGCACACCCTGGAACGCGTGGCGCCGGAGCATATGAAGCTTCACATCGCTGTACCGTTTCATGGTGTACTTGCCGTTGCAGCGCCAGTGTCGGACCGGGTCGAGAATGAAGAAGGGGCACAGCCAGTAGAAGGGTTCGTCGGGCAGTTCATAATGGCCCTTGCCGGGGCCCTTAGGGCGTCTGTCATCCTCGTCGTCGTCGTCGTCGTCGTTGGGATGCGACGTGTTGTGGTGGCATCCCCTAGGCTTCTTCCTCCCAGGATCCTTGACGTCTTCCTTCCCGTGCCCGCGCTTCTGACCTTGGGTCGCCGAGGCGGGTCGGTTTTGCAGGCCAAATGCAATGATACCGACAACGGCCCAAGCGCCGAGATCGTTCCAGATGCCGACGAGGTCCCAGAAGAGAGCGCTCTGCTTCACGGTCCAGGGCAGCAAGTACTGGACATGGGCGTGGAGGAAGAGGCTGTGGCCCTTGGACTTGGCCTGCGATAGGGCCAACTCCGGTCGACGGACCTTGGCAGGATCGTGGGTTACCTGTCGGCCGCATGCGGTTGGAGAGTCGATGTGGCGACTTTGTGCGATACCAGCGAGGGGAGTGGCAACGGCCAAATGCTTGGCTGGCCATGAGAAACATCGAGAAACGAGGCGGGTGAATGAATGAGGTTGACCTTCAAGATTGACAAAAGTCAGTGGACCGTGTTTTACAATGACGCACCTTCCAGAAGCAAGTCCCGCTGGACTGAGCGTTCAAATGGGGAAAGAGACAAGGAGCATACCTTCTGTGACAGCGCCTCCAGCGCCTTCCGCGCCATCCCTCATGACTCCTTCCATGCCAGCGGCAAATTCATACGTGGAATCTTCCATCTCATTGCCTTTCTTCATCCTGAGGACCTGCCCCTTGCACGGCGCGTTATTGGACGCGCGCGCCTCTCGCTTCTTCTCTTTTTCGAGGTCTCTCAATAGTCGGCGCTTCTCGCCTCGGTTTCGGCCGGTTTGAATTCGGGAGGGAGTAAACTTTGCGGGCTTTAGCATCCGCTTCAGACGGGGCACAAAGACACCCAGGCAGGGAAAAATGAGGGCAAGGTACGAAGACCAATAACGATGGAAGTAGGCTCCCAACAAAAAAACGGCGCTTTCGATGTCCATAGCGAGAGCCCCGAGTCGGGGAAAATAGAAAAGAAAGAAGTGATCTTTGCAAGCAAAAGTCATCTTCGAGGCCGAGTCAAAACCCGTCGACCCAGCGCTTATAGCTTCCAGGCAAGCAAGGCGTATCGTGGCGTCCCACGCTGACCCTCCCTGTGCAATTGCTGAGAGGTGAAATGGCCCCGCCTCGAAAAGCTGAAGCCAATTAAAACGGCTCACAATTGCAGTCGGGGGTGTCTAGATAGCCGCTGGCTCCTTGTTGGTTGCCTTGTGCGGACAGTTCGCACAAATGCAGCTACATGATTGGTCCAATTCAGCCCGTTTGTCGTTGAAGAACGGGTTCCCTCCCTGGAGAACACAGAGAGCGGGTTCCAATCGTGGCGCAGATAGATACAATGGAAGTCAGGCTGACTTGTGGTTGAAGGAAACTGCACGCGTTGTGAACGAAATCTCTCGGTCCGACGGTGAGATTGGTTGTTGGTCCATTTGGATTGATCATGCTGCGCGAATGTTGGGCTTTTGTTACCGAACTGCGCAACCGCGCATTCCCAAAAGTTGGGATCATCTTCGCGGCGCATCTCCATCAAATCGCAGTCCATAACGCGAATACCTACTCGTACCGGAGGTTCATGCAGAGCAATCGGGTGAATAATTGTATGTATTCTCGCAACAAAAAAAAAAAAAAAAAAAAATATCAATTAATTCGGTCCATGGACTTATTGTTATCTATTCGTATAGGTTAATTGTTTTATGAGGCCAAACCACGAACAATGTTGTTATTGTCGGGTCTTCCTTAGCCAAGTACCCTAGACTCGAGCAACTCCTCATCAAACAAACGACCTCCTTCGCAATACCGCTCCAATTAGTGATGGGAAATACTTGAATCCCTCAGAAGTGCGTTTTTAAGATTTCCCCCTTTTTGTTACCGATATGCATAATTGCCCCTGTCTCCAGGCCACGACAGCACCCTCCCAGTGACGTCTGCATTGACTGCTGGCCATTAGACAAAGACCCCTACTTCTAAGGCAGAATTACAATGGGAGGCACGACCACCACCGCCAGAACCGGTTGAAGCTGATACGAAACATTAGGGCTGCCATCCCTTCAACCTGGATTGGCCATCTGGTGCCCAACTCTGGCTGAAAAGATACCGACCTCTTGGCGTCGCGTCGCAGAGTGCTCAGCCATTGTCTGATGACGTCTGTTTACTCGCCACCCGTCCCTTTGTTGGGTAGCGCGAGGCGCCCTGCCTAAAACCCCTGGCTTCAGTTGCCTTTTCTACACTCTGAAGACGAGGCGGATTGCATTTCATGCACCCGCTGGTTGCCTCACACCCCCATTCCCATTCTGGCCTCGTTGCTCGTGTTGCCTTCATTGGGGGCCGGAATGGACGAGAGCCCTTCGCACTGTGCCGCGTCCAAGAGCGGGCCACAGACTTTGAGGAAAAAGATCTTGATTTTCAACTCAATGACATGGTTGCCTGCAACTTCCTTGAGCACCGGTGCTAGTTGACGGTTTGATGTATTTAACTAGCTATTTCCAAGCCTGAATTCACCAAGATGCTCGTGTAATTGTGCTCTGCAATGCTGCGTCGCTCAGCCTTTGGGTGTTGGACTCATCCGGAGCAATTCCAGATGGAGATTTCTTGGGGTGCAAGGTCCTATGATGTCATAAATATACAACCACCCCCTTTTGGCAGACGCCCTCCATTTTCAGCCCCGAGGCACAATGGTGCGCTTGAAAGAGAGAAAACCATGTCAGGTCGCTCACCCGCTGGTGCCATCTTTTTTGCGGCTCTGTTCTTGATAGCTTCTCGATTCTTTCTTCACGTACCCCAGATTCGTTGTTCCTTGCAATTACAGACCCGCAACCGACGGAAATTGATTCTCTGGACTCATGTCACATCTGTAACAAAATTCCATATCGAACAGTCGGCGCTTCATATGAATTCCGCCCACATGCCCTCGAACCCATATCACCATCTGAATACGTGAATACGGGCCTCACCTTCACCGTTTGAAGCTACTAATCGTCCGCCAGGAAAAGCAGGCGGGGCTGTCCAAATTGTCCAACGGGATCCCCTTCGTGAGAACATCACTGCAGCAAACCACGCCGCGATAACACACTTGGGCTCGGACCTGACTCCTCCGAGCCGATCGCTCATATGAGCTCATACGAGTCAATATCCACTGGAGGAAACTTGGACTCGGGTGGAGACGAGATCATGATCAGTTATGACATTGGGACGCCCATGTATGACGGGAGTCTCCTGCATCCTAACTCGGTGCTGGGAGTCGGAAACGGACATGGACAGCAATGGCCATTTGGATCGCCGCACCCTTCCATGGGAACACCCTCAGATGCTTCCTCGATGATTGAAAGCATCTCGCCGAGAACCGACTTTGGTCTGAGCCCGCCCTGGCCTTCGGATGGGGATCATGCATCGATGCAGTTGCAGGAGGCAATGAACACAGGTAAGGTGGCATTTCAAAACAACCCGTCATGGTGCTGACTATATTGTAGAAATTTTTGAAAGTCGGGCTATGTCTGCAAGCGGATATGATCTAACCGGAAACATGTCTCGCGAGCAGCCTTTCATGAACCGGGAGAGTCTGCCTACTTGGGGTATGATGCCACCGCCGACACAACCTTGGCCAACAGTCCAAGAGCCCGGGCTCATGGCCACCACTGAATCGAAAGCGAGGGTCTCGGACCCAGAGCCGGTGTCGTCGATGTATGTCTCTGCACCAGAAGTGAGGGCCTGGATCTCGATGTCCTCGCACGAATCACTTTCCCTCCAGCCACTGTCGACCCCCGCGAGCACCTCTTCCGTGATGAAGCTGGACGAGTGTGAAACACCAATCAAACTCAAAGAAGAATCACCTGTATCCCTGAGGGAGGGTTCGGGATCCTCGCTTTCTAAAAGTGTGGCCCGCCGGGCCATGAGGAGGACATCTCGGCATGGAGGGAAAAGTCGGGGTAGTAGTCGGAGAGATAGCATACAAAGCGATCTCGATGAAGGAGAGTGCTCGGGGAGCGACCACACCCGCACCGGGAGATCACGAATCACAAAGTATTTCGCGTGTCCGTTTTACAGAATCGACCCGAAACGACACATGGATTGCGTCAACTATAAACTGAAGCGCATCCGCGATGTCAAGCAGCACATCTATCGACGACACATCCGAGGACCGCACTATTGCCCCGAGTGCTTGGCCACCTTCTCGACGGCAGAGCCTTGGGAGAAGCATTACAAAGCCAGGTCGTGCAAGGCGCCGGCAGCCGGGAACCGGACGAGCATTCTTGGAGTGGACGAGGAGATGCAGAATGAGTTGGCCAAGCCGGCCAACAAAAAGCTCACCCCAGATGGCCAGTGGTACGCGATGCTGGACATTCTCTTTGAGGGCATGCCCAAGCCGGCAAATCCTTACCTCGGGACCCTTGTGCAGGAGACTGTCGGGATGATGCGGGACTACTGGCTCCAAGATGGCGCCGACATGATTCGCGATGTCCTCAAACATAAAAAGGCTTCGGGTGAGTATGCCGCGGAGCTCTCGACCCTCATGAAGGAGCTCTTTGGTACCGTCCAGGCCCGTTTCGAGCCGAAACTTCGCCAACCCGGCGCCGAGGACATGGACGATACGCAGCAATTCAACACCGTCCCTACCAGGTCGGATTCCAACGCGTCAGAGCCGAAGATTCGCCTGACTCCGGCAAGTGAGCCGGACTTCCGGGAATGGACCTGCGTTCATAGAGTGATGTCGAGCATTTCCCAGCCCGAAATGGGCCAGATGTCAGCCCAGTCGACCTGGGACGCGACGGGACGGTCAGTCGGACCGGAAACCAACCTTTCGGGAATTTGTTCCTCCGGCAGGCAGCCTCTCACTGTCTCTACTAATAATCTGCCATCCTTCACGTTGGGTCTGAACCAAAATCAAGCATCGGGGACGAGGACCGAGAATTCTCACCAGCGGGTCATGGACGAGAGTGGTTGCCGGCGTAATCCTACTTTCTAAGCTCTTGCTGAGAGCGGGATGGCCTCCAGGGATAAAAATTGCTTTGCGGAGGTCAAGCACTGGGTCGATGAAATGAGGTATGTACGCTCCGCCCAAGACTGCAGAGTTACCTGCTGCAGTACACGACTGATGATGAACAGAGAGGGTCTACTTATTTACTCTTGAATATTATGTCGTTTTATGTTTGGGAACAAGCTGAATCGCTTACGAACTCGCAGTAACTCAGGACATGTTTGACATTCCCTCCATCCGTCGGTGTCCGGCGATGGAGCGACGATGCCCGTTGTACCGCTCGTCTTTGAACTGTGGTGCTCTGAAGTCTGAACCGCGCACTTCACGGAGGATTCTGTGAATGTGACGAAGAGCTAGGCATACCTAGACTGCGAATGTGCTGCTGAGTGGTTGATTCTTTCTACAGGTATAGCGTCGGTTTGAAGACGAAGGCCGATCTCCTTCGAAACTCTGGCCTGGTCTCAGTTGCTTATTGGCGTTGCTGGTTCACGCCAGTAGAATGTTGCAGGACACACGTTCTTGGTCTGCGCTGTGTCTAAATTACACCCATGAGGTTTGATGCACATATTTAATCGTGCTAAGTTGTAATATATAGATCTCCCATGCCATAACTTGCCACCTGTCGGTGGACTCAAAAAGCCATTTGCTGACCAATTTTTCGTTCACGACGTGGATTTAGACTGACACCAGCAACCTACCTATTACTCGACGAGCTAGACCGTTTGCAAAGCCTTATTGTTGTGCCGCCTCGCCTCTTCGACACTAGAATGGATTGCATTTGAGCACTGAACGAAGCGGCCAATGTTGGATCATTGTTGGGGACATCGGCATGGAATCCCGATGGGATCAACGATCATCATGCGAACGATCAGGCCCCGGATACCGGTGCAAGTGATCAAAAACCGGGACGAGATCGAAAGCCCATCTTAATCGGCGGCCTCTGCAGCCCGAACTGATCATCTCATGATACTGTGGCTTACCATTTCGAACACGAGCGTGCGTAGGTGCCTCTTCTGCTAAACACTTGCTGACATTGAAACTAGATGAAAACAAATTGGCCAAGCCGACAAGGCTATGAGAGCGAGCTAGAATACAGTGGAAACCCCGGGATCGTGCCCGAAGCTCACCTTGAATGGGAAGCTCTTGGGACCTCGTTACCAGCTATCGCACATGGCTTGGTGGCCACTCGTTTCGCATTCTCTACTTACTAGCTAGGAGACGCTGGGTGCTAATAAACGCGTCGCCTCTTCCTTGAGCTCTATGAATGAGAGGACAGTCTTAAAGTCGACCCAACCTCGCCTACTAGGACCGGCATGATCCTCAACCCGAACTCCAGCCTGGACTCCATTCCCGACTGCTCCAACACGCTCTTCCGTGAGAAGATGACAAGACCCTGCCTCAAATCTTGGCATCTTGGCATGCATAGCTCCTTGGACTTGGCGTCTCGCTTCAACGCCTCCTCCTCGGAGTCGCTCTCCGGAGCTGCTCTCCGGAGATTCCTCGCTGGCCATCCCTCGTAGGATCGTTGCTAACTTAAGTTCGCTACTAGTCAAGATTACCGCCTAACGTGCACACCAACACGTCCAAACTGCCATGAGAAGATGCACAAAAACTATCACAGCGAGAGCACCATGTTGTTCCTCCAGTGCGTCACGCTGAACTCGGTGCCCATGCGTGGCTCCTCGCCCGCCATGTCGATCATGCAGTTGCTCTCTGCATTTGCCGCAACCATGCCGGTGGTGAAGGGCGCCAGCAGTGATAACATCCGGTCGGCGCTGCCATTGCAGGATGTCCCGAAGATCGGTTCGGCCGGGTACACCTGGTACTGGATGTCGTCATTGTTGACTAGAGAAGCCGCTTCACATCTACTCTCATCTGTCACCTGCTGGTGATAGTTTCCACGCCCTCGGCCCCCGGCGCTAAAACCCTGCAGTCAGATCGAAGCTCACCTTGTGTTCCTCCATGTTAGGGTTGATGACTTGGTCGACGGGTACTTGGCATTCGACAATTGGTTACCAACACAGTGCAGTATCAGAGCCCTCGAAGGCCTCGATATTGATAGCTGGATTCGCGCCCGCACGACTGGGGGACTTTAGTCATGCAGAATGACCGGTGGGGGGCCGCTTGCAATGGGGACGGAGCGGTTGACGGGCACTCTATCCTTTATGGTAGTGATGTTGCTGGATGTGCCGTAACCGCTGCTCTAGGCGAGGCAGCTCATGAAGTGGTGAAATGGGGGTAATCGTGATGACGGAATGAAGCCAGGAGTTACAAAGGGGGGGAATCGACGTCTAGTGGCAGAAGTAACGGCGTTTGCCACCATTGCAAAACATGAGCGGATTGCCAGCGAACCAAACTCAGTTGGGACAAGTTGTCCATGTTCACCTTAACATTGGCTATGAACAAGGTGCCGTGGCTTGTAAACTCAGCCTGGCTCTACTAAAGCTTTTTGTTTGGGCGCACACGATATCTGTTGGCCGTGTACTGCTGGCCTCTGAGGGGAGCAGGGCTCGTGAACCATAACCGTGTCCATCTGGTGGCGGGCATGTTAGCAGTGCCTGGCCCTCGGCATTGTCGTCAGAACAGCCGAGGCCCAGCAATGGGACACTGCACGTGATTTCATGTTGCGTGGTCTAGCAGTCAGTCAGTCAACTCCAGCCGGGGAAGAGTCTATAACAGAAAGACTTACTATGAGTAATTTAGTATGATGAGCACCGGAATGTAGATCGTGGAAAGAGTGCCAGCTTGGCAATATGGCTCATTGGCTCCGCCAACATGATGGGAGAGGCCGGTAATGATGGTGGCAAGCAGCGATCGTGATGTGAACAGTGACTTCAACAACCGTAACGGGAGGTATGCACCAGACGACTGGGTTGCATAGTTATGCTGTCAGGAGTGGTAGACAGTCAAACTGGCTGTACAGCAAAAGGGCAAATTGCCCGTTGGGGACGTCGTGGATTACGGCGGGTGATTGGGTGACCGGTGCCGTCAGTCAGCTTCCCTGCTTCCTATCCGAAGATTCCAAGCTGTAATAAATCTACCCACCATTGTCCTTGACGGACGAATTCAGTGACACTGTGATAGGAGTCGCCAAGCTTGAGCCGGGTGGTGAAAAGGATGGAGTCACATCCGTGGAATGACACTGAGATAAGCAAGCCGATGCGAGTCTGAATATAGCTTGTCACAGACCAGCTTGGCGAGACTTGACAACAATCCTGTCGCGAGGTTACGGCTTTGGTCCCTGTATTAGCCTCAGCAGAAAAGGAAGCAGATGAAATCATCTACTCACCTGAACAGTAGATCTCAAGACAATGTCTCCAAGTCTGCTCAGCATGTCGCCCCACATGTCCATGCTCGAATCCGGATGCATGGCCATGTGGTTTCGGATTCAAAGGGCGAGAGGCTGGAAGGCCTGGAAGGGGGCTTTCAAGTTCTGCAACCTAAACCAATGCCAGGCTAATGATGCATGTCCGCAATGGACTTGTCGATGATATCGATGATATCCCTTGAAAGGGCGGAAACGTCGAAAGCGTCTGAAGTAATGTCATATGAAGAGAGGAGATCTGGCAATTGTGAAGCCAGGGTGGCTCTGAGATTTTGCCCAATAAGTTCAAGAGGCTCAGCGATTCCTTCCTTGATATACGGCGACGCGGGGCTTTCCAGGGTCGGGAACAATTGCTCCCACAAGTAATACCACCTGGCCTCATCGCTGGAGTGCCGGTTCTTGAGCCCCTCGAACTCTTCTGGGAATAGCCCTTCACGCCTCGGCTCCTCCTGGCAAGAGTTGTCACGAATGTGGGCGTCATATGGTTGCGAGGAATCCCAATGAGCCCAGCATTTTGGGCAATAGTATCCGTCTGTGAGGGTGTGACATCGCCTGAGATGTTGTCTGACGTCCACGAAGCGCTTCAGGACATACCTGCCTGCGCAGCGGAAATGTCTTGCAGGATAGGATTTGTAGAAGGGACAGGCCCAGGACGTTTCCTCTCTCGAGCCAATCTCGGTGCTGTCGATGTGGTTGGGGCATTCACTCGGCAAGAGTTTGCGTTGTTTATTCGACGTTTCATTGCCTTGCCCGCCCACGTCGGCATTTGAGCAGTTATTGCCTGTGTCTGAAGACAATTTCCGTTTCCTGTTCCTTTCCTTCTTGAGCGGGGCCTGCTTCTTGATTCTGCCCCCCCTGGAAGGCTGCAACGATTTCCGTGACGCCCCTGAATTCACTGCCTCAGGGGAGCTGGGAGGAAGGTGGGAAAACTCGGCTGTGGAAGACCCCGTTGCAAGAGTATGAAGTCCAGGGTCGGAGCTGGGATGGTTGATCGTAGGGGAGCAGTCAACTGGCGTGGGGTTGTTTGGAGTTCCCGAACAGACTTGTTGATGAGACTCTGGAGAATGGCTCCGTGATGACCTCTTTTCTTGCTCGGAGTCTTGCACCGATAGGGCAGGGGCCGAATGCGACCTGTTCACGGGCGAGTTCACGGCTGTTAGTCGCTCAGGAAAAGAATTCTGGGCTACCTCAGACTCTCTTTCACGGACATTTTGTACCAAACCTTTCCTGTGGGGATCAACCCTGACCGGATCTGAACAAGAGAACCCCTTCTTCCTGCATCGGTCGCATTTGTCATCGTGTGTTAAAGTGTTGAAATCGCACTTTATCGGGTTAACCAAGGTGGAACTCAGACTGCATTGGAAATACTTACCTTTTTCTTGTCCCTCCTACAGTTCTCGCACTTGTAAAAGTTGAGTGTGCGGCGTTTTTGTGATGCTTCATGTTCCATCTTGCTGCTAGATTCGGTAGTAAATGTATGCCGGTAACGACCCGAGGAACCGGGGCCGAGCAATTCTTGGGACTTTGTAGGCTACGTGCCGTCAGCAAGGAAAGGGATTAGGCAGAAACGGGAGTGCGAACCATATAGACGCCTGAGGCATCCTCTTGTTGCGGATGGTGATGAATCATACCGTTTCATGCACGAGGGTTGGGCCAAGCGAATGGAAATGGATTTGAAGGCACAATGGTCTCACCAAGAGGAGAAATGGAGACTAATTAAGCACTTTGGCCACGTGACGTGGTCCTGCGCTTGTCATAGGATGATCCCCTCGAAGATTCCTGGACCTTGGTCTCACTTCACCGCCCAATTGGGTCACGGCGGACGGGGATGGTACTGTAAGAGGTTGAGTCATCCGTCTTGGGGTGCTTGTTATTATCAAGTTCATATTATTTCTTTCTAATAGTCCCTATCGAATCCCTTGCTGAAAGTAGTTCCTCTTCGCGACCGGAAAGCCTGCTTCGCATCAGGGATCAGGAGGTCCCACCAGAGAAATGCATGTCCATTCCCGGCAAGGAGAATGTCTTGGCAAGCCTCCCTTATTGTCTCTCGTTCTTATCGGTGTTATCGGGTTCTTTTGCGTATCGCGGCACTTTTCACTTGTGCATGAGTGTTCTGGCCTGGTTGCCTGATCAACCTTGGTTGAGCGGCGTGTATCCAAAGACTGGTCAAGATACGAGAGAATGTGATGGAAAAACGGAGAAGGACGGAGAAGGGGAGTGTGCCATGGCGATGCCCTTTTGTGGACATCCTTATGGTGTGTCAGTGGCAGTCCTTTCTCGTGTTGGTTGGGCTTTGAGGCCCCCTGAATTGGGACCCTAGGCGTCGCATTGCTCTGACAGGGGCTGCTGGCCTGTCGCATTGCTTTCCTGGCGTGAGTCACTCATGGCGTGTGAGCTAGCGCCGTGGCAGCGCCCCCTGTCAATGTCTGTCGCATTGCTCGATATCTCATCTCATTGGTGTGTACCTTGCCGTACGCCTCACCTTGGTGTGCATATGGCTGCAAGGTAGTTACTGCTTGCCTCCAGCATGGCAGCTGTCGCATTGCTCACCACCGGTGACTGGTTCGCATTTTCTAGTTCAAAAGGTGAAGTTGTCCACCCGTACACATCTGTGTATTTTTGCTCCGTAAGAATGCAACACACCTTCGCTCAACGCCACACCTACATCCTGCCAGAAGCCACAACCTCTGCACAGCCACGTTTTCGAAACTTACTGCGCACCATGGCTACTCTTAATGGCGATACTCCTCGGAAGACATTAACCATTGATAAAATTCTCGAAGGTATTGAGGCTGTAAGTCGTTCTTATGCCCGCAAGTAGCGAATCTGAACTAAATTTGCATCTCAAAGGGCGACCTCAGCTTGGACTATTGTCGCCTCATTTACTCCCCCGGCCATGAAACCAGACCTGCCCATATTTTCTTTGAATTGGTTTACTGGATTGGCCCTTCTCCAGGCTGTCAACCATCCAATGATCTTCATATCAAGTTTTGCAGCAGGTCGCACGACGGGCACATTGGCAATTATAACAACCACTGGGAGTCGGGCCTCAAAGTCTATCACGATGTCTGGATTGGAATCCACCTGCACATTCCTTTGGATCACCGGACCCTGAAGAAGGTGGATGGACAGTGGCTGATCGGCGTCAAGTCTATGAGCGTCTACCCCAGTCAGAGCATTCATCATCGCTCGTATGCTACTGAGCCACAGGCCGAATACGTGTAAGTTTCCCTTTGTTCTAACTTTACTGTCTTCCCACATCATACTACGGTACAAACGCTGATAATTTTGTTCAAAAGATTCACCGACACGTATGCCGACGGCGAAAAGAATTTCGGTCCGTTGACGGATCGCAATGCAAGAGTCAAGTTGCTATTCGGCCCCTATGAAGATGACCACCGGTGGTACGTTGGTGGTGAATTGGAAAAGCATGACATAAAGGAAGGACGTGCGACTCCTGGTTTATTGGAAGACTTTGTAAGTTCCTCCCCAATGCTCCAGCTTGATGCACCAACATCATCAAGTGTCAAATGACATCACTGGCTAAAGATGCTTTACAAGGGACATTCCCTTCGCGAGCATGGTATTTTGACTGGAGAGGCATTCAAAAAGATATGGCCGAGCCTCAAGGTCGCTGAACCGGGATGGTTGATTCCTGATTGTAAATGGCACAATGGCGCACGGTTGAAGCCAGCAAAGCTTCGAGTTGCTGGGGTGCTCGATAAGAACTTTCTCCCAGGCGGGAGGATTCCACTGCGTTTATATGGTCGCAACATTCACGTAAATGTATAAATAGAAGAGACACAAACAAACAACAGGGAGAGGATCGAAGTGGAGAAGGGATTGGCTGGTCTCGGGGTTTTCTTACATATAGATGACTCGGGGTAGCACTAGGTTCAAGCAGAGGAGGCAGATTGTATTCAACTGAGATCTCGATCGATCCGAAGTCGTCAATGTCTGGATGAGAATTGGGTTGATCCAAATAGAAACACGCTCATTACATGCAAAGAACCCACCCGGTCGACGCGATGAGGGTTGTGACGTTGCCGAAATGTGGTCGACACGCTTCAGGAGGTCTCTGACAAATTCTGTGTCGCTGTGGTACGCATCATGTATGAGAATTGGCCAAGGGATGAAGGACGTGATGGAGTGTCGACATGAGGCTGCGCTAAGCTCCGAGGAGATGGGGAAAAGATCTTTGTGGGCAAGACCAAAAGGTTGTTAAAAGATCATTAGTTAGTTACTACTGGTTCCGTTTAATCATTTTCGTAGTTTGGGAGAAGAGAGAGCGTCAGATTGCGAGCTGTCAAGGTCCCGTTTTTGGACGGCGTCGGGTCTCGCTGCGTTGAATTTCGTCACCTTGGTTTACGACGATCTATCTCTCCCAGCGCGAAAGCCCATCCTTCACGCCACATTTCAAGAAACCGACCGAGGACACATAAAAAACTCCCGGAAGCTGGCTCTTCCGACGGCGAAGATCTGATCCTGTTAACACCGGCTAGTCGGGGCGCCGGCCAGCCGGTCGGGGCTGTCGCACCATTAAAATGGCACCCTTGGCAAGAGTTTTAGGGGCTTGGAGCGATAGAAATAGGGCCCTTGGGTACTTGCGTGGTCACGAATTAATGATTCCGTCGGCTCATGTTTTCTCGATTTATTTTATCCCAACCTTCGACGACTTGATTCCGCACCTTTCAACATAGCACAAAGGCGAGTATCCAAGTGATGAATGCGTATTGGCTCGATCATCTCTGAAGGAGGAAAGCAAAGCATTTACGCCTCGCCCACTCCTGCTCCATGAAAGCCCAGAGGTAAGTTGATTACATGTACTCGCCAAATTCACTCCGGGGGGCTCAACACAGCAGGATTGGATAACTAAGTTCAGGTCCAGGAACAAAAATTCACGTACAAGCCAAGAGAAGAGCAAAGAGAAATACAGAAAAAGTCTGCATTCCGACACAGCGGTTGGTCTCGCATCATGGAAACTTGTCGCACGATAAAGGTTTCAGGGGGCTTCAAAGCCGTGAGGTTTAAAATCAGGCAAGTTAAAGTTGACATTGCGCTACTTGGACTCAAGATAAAGTCCCGTGAGTCTTGCAGTTGGTATCAATGTACTCAACCTGCCAGCAACGCCCCTGGACAAGCAGTTCGTCGCGCACCATGAGTGCTTGCATCGTCTGCTTGATCATTCCGCGATGGCCATCGAGCCAGACATAGATGACGCGAAGGCATCTAAGCGATGCCAGGACTTCAGCAGCATGTTGCAAGTCTGCCCAGAGCCCGTCGGCCCGAACCAGCACATTTTCGACGTGGTCGAGCTGGTCGCCGTATGAGACAACCACGCCGTCCATCAGCCCATGCTCAATCTCGGGTCCGAGCCAGAGCATGTCCAGCGCGGGGTGGACCTGAAAGCCCGCCAAGCTCAGGTTTGGATGCTGGATGGTGATGTGTCGACGGAGAGCGCTGGCTCGGTCATGGCTGAGGCTGTCCTTCTTCTTTCCAGCCGACCTTCCAGGCAATTCGCTTACCGACTCGGTCGAAACGTGTCTGGCCTCACGGAGGAAGACGGAGAGACTGCAGGACGGACGCAGGTAGGGAAGTCGTGTCGACATGTCGTACACGATATTGAAAACTTGGGGCTCCCAGAAGTGGCCCGCGTCTGGAGAAGTTGTCAGTACGCTGAAGGGTGAAACTGGCCAAGAGACCTTACCAGCGGCCGCAGAGTGAGAGTGCGACATGTTCGTTTTCTTTAAAGAGTTGTCGAGTACTTGAGACGTCTGGTCCCAGCTGATTCGAGGCCAGGACTTAGAACCTCGCAATCCGTGGATTATTGGACGGGACTCTTGAGATGACCGAGGAAATAATCCAAATAGGCAAGATGAGAGCAAGAGCGATTTGGAGAACCGCGAGAGCAATTTCCAAGTGCATTGCGCCTATCGAGCAGAGAGTAGCAGCAGACCACGGGTACCAACCCGCTGTTTAAATGAAAGATAACCCCTCTCTGCTATCAAACTCGACGCACCCATCAGAGGACTTCTAAAACGGGAGAAGAAACCATGACCTCGAATGCGCGATTTCGCGTCTGGTAGAACACTCGTGACGTTATCGACGGCACCGGACACAAGGCTGCGTTTGGATCGCCAAGATGACAAATTCTCGCAGTGGCCGCGTCGACAATGGCTAGGGGCTCAGGTGAGAGGTTTCAACTCGACTCTCATGGCACATGTGAGTTTTCTTGATTGCGTCTCATTGGGGAGGGATTGTGTATCTGGAAAGAGTGTCTCGCTGTTGCATGTCGCGTGTGTCTACAAGGTCCGCTGAGGCAGTTGTCGTCTCAAACCACCGCCTTGGGCATTATTTTTAGCTTCTCTTGATCCAAATCGCGATTTAACCATACCAAGATTTACCGAAGCTTGTGCCGCGTTACAATGCCAACCCCACCAACGTCGATCATACAACTAGATGTATTATCTCTTGACAGGGGAGAAGGAACGTGTCCCTATTTTAAGAAGTTGTAGCCAAAGCATCGGGCTACCTATTGGTTGCGATAATGGTAGATAGGATCTTGCTGTGATAACTGGAAGCCTTGACATGACTCAAGAGTCTCAACAAGTATCTTGAGATCGGACTGAGTATTATGTACTCAAGAATCATCTCTCTGATTGAGTAAATGATTTTAGCCGAAGTGACGAGTCTTTGTCTCATATGTGACGCGGCTGAATATCGTCAAGACGTTATCAGACATGAAGCCGGCGACCTTGCCCAAGGCTGGAGTAGAACGCCGAGCAACAAGCAAGTCAGGTTTCGAAACCGTTCGTTTCGTGTGCTTGAAGCATCGTTTTTGCAGATATAAATCCCTCATGGGCTGGAGTTCGAGGTTGATGCTACCCTTCCCGCATTTGTCGTGGCCGATGCCCGGGCTGAGACCCAAACCCCAGTGCCTTGGTATCCAACTGGCTTAAGCGAAGAGTTTTTGACCAGACCAGTGTAGCAGAGGCCATTGATCTGTCGGGCTAAAGTAGATGAGACTCTTGGGCACTGATCGTGGCGGGGAGAAGATGACACAAGACCTCAAACACCAAAAAACCCCGAGTGGGATAGCGGAACGCGCGGGAGCCATGAGTGAGAATACATGTAGGATATTTTCAAAAATGCCATTATAGAGCCTTTTTGATGATCTTGTCTGCCTGCATGTAATTTTCTAAACGGGGCCTTCTGACCGCGCGGCTGAAAATTGAGGTAGAAGCAGACCAGGTACAACCCACAAGTACTCACGCGCCTGCGGCGAGTGCTCTGGTGATGATAGGAGCAGATGAAATTTTACTCCGTAGTTTTGACACACTTTTCCCCAAAGACTGAAGCTGCCTAGGTGACGGCCCTAGGATCAATGCTATTACTATCCTACCTATTCAGCAGAACCCAGGAAGCAGACTAGCCACCAGATCAAACTGGTCAATGGAATAAGAAGAAGAAAACAGAGTACCAAATGACGAAAAAGATACGTAGTAGTTGGGATTTTCAGAAAGGAAGAGGCAGAGCCGGTAGTGTAGTTCTGTCAGATATGTCAAAGGCACATGCACAAAGACGAAGTCACAGGCACCCGGATATGAAGTCACAGACAAAGGCGCAAGCCATGCCAAGAAATCACCCACACGAAAATAGAAGTGCCGAGATCTCTTTGTCCCCAAGGCCAAATGACCAGAGCCCGGACCGACAGAGAGACACATGATCAGGAGGCATGACCAACTTCCTTTGTTATCAAGCATGCCGACTACCCGAAGGACCCGACGAGAGAAGCCGGATACCCGAAGCGCTCAGAAGAAGGAGGAAGTCGCAGGATCATTTCTGTCTATAAAAGACCACTTGATCAGATGAATTAAAGAGAGCAGAAACAACAGACACAGACAACTCACTCATAAATACAATATATCAGTCTCACCACTACATCTTCTACCCTCCAATATCTGACAAGTTCAGTTTCACTGATGATCTAGAACCAGGCTTGAGGTAGGTACCTACTTGATAACTCGAGACTGTTATCTACTCAACAATACTCTGGATGTCAAATGGTAAATATCCCTCTACTTTGAATGGGAAATAAAAATATAGATGTGACAGGTAGAATGAATTCAGGTGTGTAGACTACATGATTTCCACGGTACTGGGGAAGTTGCAAGAATTCTTTAGTTACATCAAAGTTAATACTGCAAGGGAAAGTTATGAGTGATTCCAATAATGCTGAGAGCTTTACATAGCGAAGAGAGAACCTTTATACATGTGAGGCAAGAGTGAATTCTTTACTCATTGAAATATTAACAAGAAATAAACATTTCTCCCCTGAACCCTATACTCCAGACTACCAGCCATGTTGACGGGCAAGATATTTCCCGATATAAACTCTACCAAGGACTCCAAAGCTCTATCGTCCTGCTCCATAAGTCTTCTCTTAGAGAAGGTCTCATCCCAAGTATCATGCCTTTAAAGCATCAACGAACAGTAAGGAAAAATGGTAGTTTGATTATGTTCAACTCCTAGTGCGGCAAGGTTCCGGGTATGTGTTTTGCCTGGCACGTCTCGCCATAATTATTTTGTACTCGGGATATTTGTACTCGGGATATCACCCAATAGAGCTTTTATTTGCAACCAGGCCCCGACAACACGTCGCTATGCCATCTCGTGCCTGACATCGGAATTGTTTGGTGCCTCGTGGAGGACTGGGTATTCCGGCGTCGGCGAGACCGGTTTCGTTTCTCTGTGGAGTTCCGCCGGGGGCATCCATCCGGGGCTGGGCGTCGTAGATTCGGACACTTCCTTTGGCGGCTTCGACTTGCGCCGGCCCAACCAAAAGGCGGCGGCGCCGACCAGTCCGAGAGCAGCTACACCCCCAATCACGCCTCCGGCTATGGCTCCGACGGGTGTTCCCGAGCCGCTGCTACTACTACTCTCTTGACTGTCGGCCGAGCTGCTCGTCGAGCCGCTCACAGCGCTCGTCGCTGATGTTGTGGTTGTCGTCGATGCGGCAGAAGTCGAAGCCGCCGAGCTGTCGGTGCTCTTCCCGTTGCAGTAGTCGCTGTGGCCGCTGCCGCCGTCTATGCACCCGTTTTCGCAAAACGTCGATACCTTGAGGTCGCCGTTATCCCCATCCACGCAATCGAAGAGTGTTTGCGACACGATGGTGTTGTTGCTGTTGTCCAATCCACCGGCGCCGAGCGCGTCGTCGATTTGCTGCCGATAGTCGCTTCCTATGATGATCCCGCCTTGGTCAGCTTTGGTTAGTCGAGCGAGTTGACGGTCTGCTTACGGATGCCGAGAAGGGTGATGCCGCAGTAGTACAGGTCCTGCGTGCAGTTCCTCGCGAAAGCGAATTCGCTGAGGAAGGCTGTGGCGGCAGCAGCGAAGACGATTGGCCTCACCATGTTGAAGAAGCCGGTTGTTTTCGAGCAGAAGCTGAAACGTCGCGAGGAATACGTCCAAAAAAAGCCAAAGGAAGTGTTGGGTGGAGGGAGAGCTGTGAGGGGATGTCCCTGGTGAAGTAATAAAATGCAAACCACAAGGAATAACTACAACAGCCCAAGGCAACGGCCGGGCGTTTCATGAAAATGCGTGCTTGGCGGTAGATGGTTGCCCATTGGCGCGTTGGTTGTTCCTCTCCAACATTCAGGCTCTTCAGCTCCGTGTCCATCGCTCCACAAGATGCACAGATGACACTATTCTCAGTGTTTTGACCCGATCCGCCATCGACCAACATGGGGTGGCAGCGGAGATGGGGCACAGGCTTGGAGCGAACGAGAGAGACCAGCCATTTGGGCGGTGCAGCAGGCGGTGCAGTTCTTGGTGCCTGTTGTTTGTAGGGATGAAGCATTGCGAGTCCTTGACCGGAGAAACTCCCTTGTTGAACGTCGATTCAACACCATGCGATCGAAGATAGAGCCGTCGCTGCTCAGAAGTGGAAAGTGGTCGGGTGTCAACCATTTGATGCTCGCAACTAACAGCTGCCATCGCAAAACCGTTACCGCAACAAGGATAGACCAGCCCTCGCAAAAAGGCACGGCTCCCTGGGATGACCAGTGGCTTTTCCTGGTAACCGCCGAGAACCGAGGGGATGCTGGGATTCCCCTGCGCGTGTTGTCCATTTAGATCCACTTCTTCGTATAGGAAGCGAGCTGCTCCTCTTCTCTTCCCACTGGGCGTTTTTTGCGCCTGGAACAAAGGCGTGTTCCTTTCTCAGGTCTCGGCATTTGATGCCGGGATGATCTGGTTGATGACTGTGCTGACGCCGAAGCCTTGATATGGGTCTTGGTCGGACTCGAGGTGGAATATCGAAGATTTTTGTTCAACTTTTGCGTCCAATTTCTTGGCGCGGAGGTTCGTAACTTCGTTTCCTGTCAAGGCGTCGACGAAACATAGCGCCGACCGTCTATCCTTGCCAATCTCCGTCTGGACTGGGAGAGGACCACGTTCTTCCTTGATCCATTGGGGAAGACGCTATGCACGCTCTCTCTTCCGCCGCACATTAAAGGACCATGGCCAGCATTATGGCTGGAGACGGGCTGTGAAGGGCTAAGTACGTAGGGCTGGGCACTGCAGAAGTGACCTGGCAGCCGAACTTGAGCGGAGTCAGGGAGACCCTGGAGCCGGCCATTTCCACATCTGGTCTAGATGCTCCATTTTCAGGAACAGACTTCACATGAATTGGTCGCTCCGGGTCCCCCGAGTCTATGAGGTGGCAGTTGGCTCGCCACGGAAGGGGCCTACCCGGGACTTGCCCGTAATTTCTTGGGGTTTGAAACGACAATACGTCTAGACGAGCGTGGGAGGAACGATTGACTACACTGGAATTTAATGTTGGTTCACCAGTCCAGGCACTTACTGATATGAATGGGCCTGGCAGGTCGTGCTGAATCTACGACACCGGATCGACATTTGCAAATTAAGTTCAAGGTCAGGATGTTAGTCCATGGTGGTCAATGTATATATATATTAGTTAGTTTCTCAAAGCTTGAAATCTGGATTGCACGAGATGAAGCCGAGCTCAAGACCCTACCAGGGGTCAATCTGCCATTCACAAGGCACACTATTCTCTAATTTTCTGGCTCTTGACGCTCATTATTCAAGATCCTTGTGTCTGCCCGGGAGTTCGCCTGAAGATCCATGTCGTTCAACAGCTCGAAGGAGAATCCAGTTACCCACATCATAGTCGCCATGCAATTTGCAATGACGAATACTCAGGACTGAGAGCATGAAGCATGTGCTCTTGATCAAGACAACAGACAACTGGGCCCGTATATACTTGGAAACTATTCAACTAGCTGCCAGCACGATTGGTTGTTCCCATTGCGATGAATAATGGAGGAAAAAGACGAAAGGAAATGCCTAATGGCGAGGATCCCGAGGCCGTCACCGGGTGAGCTTGAGTGCTACATTACGGTTTGGACAAACATGGATTCAACGATAAATGAATCCAGGACAAAAATGAAACAGGCCACCCTTATTCATTGCAACCTTTCTAGCCTAGTATATGCCCACAACTGACCTGACCCCGGATGTCCCGATCTTGCAGCCTCTTGCCCTCCATGCAATATCCCATTAGACTCCAAAGTGAATGTACGGGACCCAGTGTGAAGAGCCCCCAGTAAACGGCCGTATCCATGTCCCAACCCTATAAACAGGATTTTCTTGATTGTCGTGTACGTGATTGTCACTGGCCTCTCCAGGACACTCATCTAATAAAGCACCCTGCGGACTGGTATTTTCTCTGGGCGCTGATGTCCCGTTTGCCGCCTTTAGTGTTTTCACCAAAGATCGGTCACGGATTGCTCGGAGGGCCGTATGGAGTGCTCTCGCAACCTCAAAGTCGGTCCTTTCGCCGTGGCAGAGGTCTTTGTATAATGCATTTGCCGCTTTGACGCAATACTCATCCGAGACTTCCCAAAGTGTGACGGCGCCGTGACGAAATCCGGCAAGTTCACAGGCACTTACCGGATGAATCATTTCATTTACTAGGCTCTCTGCTTGAACCTGGCTTGTAGAACAGGAGGAGAGGTATGCGAGCCAGGGAGCCGACTCGCGTAGGTTCAGGTCTCGGATGTCCCCAACCGTCAGCGGGCTGCTGCGCCAGTCTGAGATGCACAATGCGCTTTTTAAAGGCTTAAATAGGTCAGAGATTCCATGTCCAGCAAAATGGAACGTTTCACATGAGCTCAGGTGTTTTAGAACATCATCCTTGACGAGTCGTGGCGGTGTCGGGATGACTGCTTCTGTCTTGAGTGACGGACATGGACGTTGCACTTCTGCGCTCTCGGTCTCGGCGAAATGCAACCAAAACTGCCCTGGTGTCAGAGAATTCAGGACAGCATTTCATGCCAAGTTTCCGATCGTAAAGAATGGACTTGACGGATGAGGTATAGGAGGAGATGACTCGATCGATAACTGTCTGTCCGTGATCTTGATCTTGATTTCCTGCGGCATGCATCGAGATTTGGCTGAGAGGACCCTGGAGAATGCACAATACTCGAGGACGGTTCCGATCTGATACGCGCTTGTTGAGACCCAGCTTCGTTAAGATCGGACAGGCGATGGTGGCCGAAGCCCATTTGAGAACGAATAAGAATGAATTGATCTTTGAGCATTGCGATATTAAACTTGATATAATCGAGAGTCAGGTTGTCCAGCTTCAGGAGATGGATATATCTCGGCAGTCCCTGCTGTCGTGGCGTCTTCGACAACCACGATGGGGTCATGCGATGCTGCGGCCTGCATTTCTTCGGCGGCAGGGGCCTGCAAGGGATTCTCAAACCCCGGACAACTGCGGATCTTATCAATCAGCTCTTAAAACTCCAGGTCAGCTTCGTGATGCCGTTTGCTCAGCCCTTCTTCCCAGGAGACAGCTGGGGGGTGTTGCCTCGATAGCCCGCCGAGAGGATTGGATTGCCTCCCCCAGATTAGACGGCACCCGGTATTTCAGGAATTGTTTCTCGAGAAATGTGGCATGCCCGTCAAAATAAACAGCCAGGTGGGGATGGTCCTTTGGCGTTGATCTTGCCAAGTTGGAGGCTTGTTCAACCCACGCTTCAGGTCCTCTGGTGTCCTTTGGTACTCATATCGAGTCCCTAGATGCTCCGCCAATCCGTGAAGCCGACAAGGCCGCTCAGGGGAGTCATCCTGGCATTCATTCATTCATTCAACGAGGGTTCGGCAGCCTTGATTGCCTCGTTGAGGTCCTCCAGCTTTCATGTTCGAACGAATTGTCCTCTCAACAGATTTGAGAGCGTGTTGGAGGTCATCCCATAGCGAGACTGCCCAGGGGACGTGGTTTGCACCGCCAGGCATGCATTCCCAATCGCGTACTTCAGGTCGTTGGCTGAACCCTGAAGCTCGAATTGCCGACCAAGCGCAATAGCGACGCGATGGAGGGGACTAGAACGATCGGGATCGTCGTCCGGTAGCCTCTGGCATTCAGCCCGGGTCATCTTCAAGTGTGCAGTTGCCTCAACAACACGCTCCGAATGTGAACGGCCTCTTCGATATCCTCCCGTCAATTCGTTTCACGAAACCGTCTGATGCTCCCAAAAGTTGCCCCTGGGGAACGAGATGCACGATCATATGAGGGTGTCCAGGCGGGGTTCCCATGACAGCGAATATCTCACTCCTCCGATTTCCAGGTTGAGTTTTGCGATGTCCTTGGAGTGTTTGAGTAGATAATATAGGTCTAGTGAAAACTGATGTAACTTGCAAGACAGGCCGGGACCTTTCTTTGTGGCCATTCTAATCAGCAATCTAGTGAGTCCAACGATGCAGTCAATGTCCCCCAGATCTGGTAATCTTTTGAACCGCCTCTTATATCGGCTCCTTAGCCTACATAAGGTGTCGAACGAGAAGTCTGGGTTGGCGGGTATAGACCGAACAGCTTCCAGATCGTCAATTGCTCCCGCAGGACTACCCGATTTCTCTCAGTTCATTCTTCGGCTATTCGCCAATAATGATTTAGATAGAGATGATGAGGGCGACTGCTGGGCGTGTGAATTAATCACAGTTTGGTGAACCGGACGACTTTTCTTAGCGTATTCAAGTCTGGGCTTGTTTCCTCTGGTCGCTTGGATTAAGCCCTTCTGGATCTTCCAGA